>CM035128.1:77450553-78937220 GCA_020205605.1 Panax ginseng
ATTTGCATAGTTAAACTTGATGTCTAATGTATTTTATCAGTTTAACATTGTTGAAGACTAATGATAATTTATTATGCATTATCTTAGTCATAATATTTCTTCTTTGGGCTAGTTGAGCTCACCCTTTCCTTCATTGTTCTCTTAGGTGAAATGAGAATATATATTTGGGGATTTAGTCTGGGAAGCGGATTGATGATCCAGATGATAGCATTAGTAGTCCTCACTATTCTATTAAATAGTGTGATAATAAATGTAATGAGGACTGAATTTGAGTTTGTATACTGTCTATGAGGACTCCATTGAGAGTGGATATTGTCTAGAAGGCAATATTCTTGTTTAAACTCTCAATTTATGTTTTGTCATATTTGACACGACAGTTGTATAATTAAGTTGTATTTGATTTATGTACCATGTATTTGGCGACTCAAGATGGGTGATGTATACCTATTTTGGGGGAGTCACAGTTGGTATCAAAGCTTAGGGATATGGTCGCTGGCGGAGATATGAGTCTAAAACTAGGAGGGGAGAGACGAGTAATATACTTCGCTAGTGTGTGACTTACCTAAGCTGAAATTGTTTACTTGATAAGTTGACAAATTATTATATGTCAATTAACCTTGTTTTGAAGTATATTCTAGAAGGATATCTGAAACATAGGAGATGAGCAATGGGAAAATCATGATACAGAAGAAATAACCAAGAAGGTACAATCCGAAAAGAAAGGAAGGTATTCTCATCTCATTGAAATACCAGGTACGTACGAAAATTTTGAGGGCAAAATTTCATAAGGAGGGGAGATTGTGAGACCCTGAATTTTATGAAATAAAAGTATTCAATTTTTCTATTTTGGTGAATACTTAAATTGATAAAAGTTTAAAGTTAAAGGTGACATTTAAAAAATTTTCAAAGTAAGCAAGTTGTCATAAAATAATCGGTGATAAAATACCGTGGTTGCATAGTAGCACACAATATTGATTATTAATGCTTACGTGAGAAGTCACTCAGTTTGATTCAATTATTGTCGATATTTTATATATTATTAAATTAATAATTTAGATAACAAAGTTATTAATATTATTATTTTCAATATTAACGATGTACAGAAGTTACGCGAGGAGAGGTTTGGTCACCTAATTGCGCGCAATAGGGAGAAATCCTTATTTGAAAGCCCCTCTTCACAGGAGCGACACAAGTCGATTAATAGTGTGAATTATAATAATGATGATGAAGTTTTATTTTATTAATATTATTAATGTAATAAAAGCAGAAAAGATTTTTATATAAAACAAAATACTTTTATAAAGTTATTCGTTTTATTAGACTATAAATAGAATATATTATATTTTATTATGCATAGTGTTTTGCATAGTAAAATCTTTTTATATAAAATAGAATACTTTTATAAAGTTATTTGTTTTATTGTATAATAATTAGAATATATTATATTTTATTATGCATAGTATTTGCATATAGTGCTGCATAGTGTTTTCAGATAGTAAAATCTTTTTATATAAAGCAGAATACTTTTATAAAGTTATTCATTTTATTAGATTATAAATAGAATATATTATATTTTATTTAAAAGATTTTGTTTCATTAGAATATTTTATAGTAAACCAATCTGGATCGTTCGTTTAAAAGTAAATCGATGCAGACCAATTCAAGAATTAGTTACTATTAGGTCTATTCTCCTATAAATAGAAGCTCATTCCTTCATTATTTCTTACTTAATTCATTTGAAACTCTAGAGAGAGAAACTATAGAGAGAAAGAAGAAAAGTATTTTGCTACTTGAGACTCTATATCCGATTTGTTCTAAGGTAAGGGGTATTTTTTCTTTCGTATTCATGAAGAGAAGTTACATTATTCCATTTTTATTATTCATTGGAATAACCATTATAATGCGGACTACCCTATACTTGGTGAAATTCTTACATTATTCCATTCTTTATTATTATGTTGGAATAACATGTCTACATCTTAATCACCGCATACATGGTGAAATTCTTCATTATTCCACTCTTTATTATTATGTTGGAATAACTTTGTCTACACAATACCGCATACACTGCGGTGAAACTCTTCGTTATTCCATTCTTTATTATTATGTTGGAACATCACATGCATGCGTTTACGCATGACATGGTTCCGTTATTTATTATTCATTGGAACATCTTGTTTCGGTGCAATTTACCGACACTGGCTCGATTATTTATTATTCTGTTAGAATATCCGCCGTACATGCGTTTATGCTTGACTGGTTTCGTTATTTATTATTATCTTTGGAATAACTTGTCATGCGATTCTATCGCATGCCTGGTGATTGCTTTTGTTATTCCATTCTTTATTATACTCAGTTGGTTAAAGTTTTGACTTCTATACTCCATGAAATTAGTGGAATATCCTTGATATTTTCCCTTCATTCAGTATCTTTTCATGGAAATATTTTTCTGAGCATTCTCTAATTTTACTCTACAAAGAAGTATCATGTTGACAATTTGGTCGTTATTAGTTCCTGGATAAATTAATTCTTGAACTTGTTTTATCGAATTCTTATATCATTGTCATCATCCTCATGTTTATATTATGTTGAAAGTCATCTGTGGCCTGTAGTGCATAGATGGACTTGGTATGATTATGACCAAGGATTATTCGGTATAATCATGACCGTAATGTTACAAATGACGTGGAAAAAGTCCTCATTGGCCCATAGTGCATTGATGGACAGTTTTCTGGTATGATTATGGCTATGGATTCTCTTTGGCCAAGGGTGCAAAGATGAATTATTTTATGACATGATCGTGACCATTGATGAATACACGAATATCCTTGGCCCGTAGTGCATGGATAATTTGTGGTCGCGATACTAATGAATATCCTTGACCGTAGTGCAGGGATGATGTGGATTATTTATTAAGCTGAGTCTCAGCGATAAAAATTGATGAAAACATTTTTAAATCATAGAAGATAGTAGATATCATGCTCTACTTGACTCTTCTAATGGATTGCTTATTTTGCTGCAGTTAAACTTGATGTCTATTGTATTTTATCAGTTTAACATTGTTGAAGACTAATGATAATTTATTCAGCATTATCTTAGTCATAATATTTCTTACTGGGCTAGTTGAGCTCACCCTTTCCTTCACTGTTCTCTTCAGGAAATGTGAATATAGCTGGGACGAGTCGGGGAACGGATTGACAGTCCAGATGATAGCATTAGTAGTCCTCACTATTATGTTAAATAGTGTGATAATAAATGTAATAAGGATTGAATTTGACTTTGTATACTATCTATGAGGACTCCATTGAGAGTGGATATTGTCTAGAAGGCAATATTCTTGTTTAAACTCTCAATATATGTTTTGTCGTATTTTACACGACAGTTATATAATTAAGTTATATTTGATTTATGTACCATGTATTTGGTGACTCAAGATGGGTGATGTATACCTATTTTGGGGGCGTCACACATATAATGTAATGTGAGCCTCATGGATCTTACATTCATTGTCATCTGGAGGTTTATCTTCTTCACAACACTCTCCCGCTTCTTCACTGTCACAGTCCACTTAAAAAGGTAGCATCAAAAATATGTGTTGTTTCTTGCATTGGTGATCCACAATGTAAGGCTCATCACAAGAATAACATAATTTCTTCCTCCTCTTTCATGTAATTTGTTCCCTAGTTAGTCCTTTGATAGGCAAATTTTGCCCAAAATCAATATTATGCAAAGCAATATTAGTCACTCTAGGTAAACCACCTCCCACTGGTTTTTTCCCAACACAAAACCGGGTTTCTGTTGGCTACTAGGCATCCACATTTTAAATCCCATTCTACTCCTTTTAACCTATGCTTCTGGCTTTGCTTCTTCAACTCTAATCATTCTAATCACCTCTTTGAGGGATTGAAACTTCAACTCCTGAATGCCCAACCTTATTTCCTCTTTAAGTCCCTTAAAGAAACAGTCCATAAAAAAAGCTTCATTCAAAGATGGGTTTCCTAATCAAGGACCAACCTTTTAATTCTTTAAACTTTTTCCTATACTCATCCACAGTCCCCAACTGCTGCATATTTTTTAGTTCCCCTATAGGGTTCATCTGGTTCACTGGACTGAACATAGTAAAAATCTCTTCCACAAACCTATCCCAAGTCAAATCTGGAACCCCTTGCATAAACCCAGCATACCATTCTTCAACCCCCCTTCCAAATTCTTGGTAGCTAAGTAAAGTTTGTGATTATTAGCCACTGAATGGTTAGAAAAAAGTTTAGTACATTTTTGGATCTATGACTTGGGATTACTACCATCAAATATGGGAAATTCAAACTTGATTGATTTGAATATGCTAGGGGTACCCTTGTTATCCTGATTTTGATTTTTAAAAGTCCCTAGAACTGAACCAGCCGGGGTTTGTGAATTACCTGTGTTATTTGGAGGAGGAGGTAGCCTAACTTAGAGCAAAGCATATAACCCTTCATCATTTGCTCCATCTTCTGATTCAATCTCTCCTCGAAATTAAACTTTAAACTACTGACATAATCATTCAATTGGGTCTGCAACCTCTGGATGGAGTCGGCCTGTTCACTGACAAAACCTTCCAAATTAGTGATTCTCTGTGTGTTATTAGCCATGGTTGGAATCGTTAGTTGCTTTGATACCAATTTGTAACTAACTGATAGGGGTCAGCTGATGTAAGGCTTCCTATACTGCAGTTTTACAGCAAAGCAAGCACAGAAAGGGAACAAATAGTAAGAAAAAGGAGTAGAAATAAGGGAAGATTTAGACAGATTTAGACATACTTTGAGAGATAAAATGATAACTGATTTCATTTATACTAATTTCACACCATGAGCTTAGTACATATACTCCAATTCATAAGTCCCTTGATTTGCTCCAGCTCAGCCATGTGACTACAAACAGACTGTTACTTGAGTAACATGGTGAAGAACTGAAGATAAATGGAAAATACTACCTTACCCTTAATTAATAAAAACATAAGACATTATTGACCCTTCTAACCAACTTAGCCACCTTACAGATTGATCGAGAACTGAAGAAGTGGAAAAGGAAGAGGAAGAAAATCAAATCGAGATGATCTGTATATGGGTGAGTTAGACGAAGAGATTGAATTTAAGCTAGAAGGGAACAATAAAAAGAAGTGACGATCAGACTAAAGGGGTGATTGTTTTCTGCCAAATGGGTCTGAATGATCCAAAATCTGAGCGAATCGATCATTAATAGTGTTTGGGGTTGTTTGATAAACACTGAATGAATCTGAATATGAAGGAGCTGAATCTGAATGAAAAAAGTTGTTTGATAATAGATACGTTTGAAATATCTGAATAACAGTCTTTTACTATTTTACACCTCTAAACTATGCTGATGAAATATATAATTTTGTCTAGACGTATTTAAAAAAATTAAATACAAAATTCTTCGTATAACAAATAAAAATAAATAATTCAATCAAATTGAAAAATTCAAATAATTTTAAAACTATTATCCTCTTTTTTATGGATAAGTGGCTTGGCTAACATTCACTATTGAGAAGGGAGGCTACTATAAAATAAATTTAAAAAAAGGAAAAAATGAACCCTAATCTCTTTACATACTCTCTATTTATTTATTTTTAAAAAAAATAACCAACAACAAGAAACAAAAATATCATAATCAAATAATATGAATCCCAAAACTAGAATAAAACTGAATATTAAATTAACTTTAATTAATACTCAATTAGTTAATTGCCTAGTTATAATAGCTTTGATTTTATCTGTTACTGGAATCTCCCATTGTCATCCCACTTCCAAGACCTCATTATGCTTTATACACACTAATTTTTCTTTTGTATTCTTTCTCTCTCCCGCAAGCATCAAAGACCCCCTCCTTCCCTCATCACTATCTTTGTAACTTGAATCAGAATTTTTTCCCATCCGACCCCCTTGTTTCCGGATCAACAACAGCAGCTTTGGCTTCTACCCAACTTCCGTATTCAACGCCCAACAACACCATCAACTCCAATTCCTCCGACAACCCCCCGACCTCTTCTTTCTAATTTCACTTTGGATCTTGATGGAACGACAATGCGAAGAAGAAAGGACTATTTGGGTATAAAAGTTCTGCAGACGTATTCAGCTAATTCAACCAATTTTTTAAAGGAATCGCTTAGTGCTATTTAGTCCCATTCAGATTTTAAAACTCAAAAACAAAGGGTGTGTTTATTTTCTACTGAATGGGTCTGAATGATCCAAAATCTGAGTGAATCAGTCATTAAGAGTGTTTGTTTTGGAGTTTTAAAATATGAATGGGACGAAGAAAGACCGAGCGATTCCTTTAAAAAATTTGGTCAATAATCAATTTGGATATAGTCTGCAAAACTTTTATACCCAAATAGTCCTTTCTTCTTCGTGATTGTCATTCCATCAAGATCCAGAAGTGAAATTTGAAAGAAGAGGTCGACAAGTTTCCAGAGGAATTGGAGTTAATGGTGTTGTTAGGCGTTGAATACGAAGTCAAGCGGAGCCAAGCGGCTGTTGTTGATCCGCAATGGTGGGGTCATGATGGGAAAACTCGATTCGAAAGTTACATCGGAGCGATGAGGAAAGGATGGGGTTTTGGTGCCTACAAGAGAGAGAGACAGATCTGTGACTTCTAAGCAGTATCACATTACTTGAGTAACTTGGTTAAGGCGAAGATAAATGGAAAATACTACCTTACCCTTAATTAATAAAAACATAAGACATTATTGACCCTTCTAACCAACTTAGCCACCTTACAGATTGATCGAGGCTCAAGCGGTGGAAAAGGAAGAGGAAGAAAATCAAATCGAGATGATCTGTATATGGGTGAGTTAGACGAAGAGATTGAATTTAAGCTAGAAGGGAACAATAAAAAGAAGTGACGATCAGACTAAGGGGGTGTTTGTTTTCTGCCAAATGGGTCTGAATGATCCAAAATCTGAGCGAATCGATCATTAATAGTGTTTGGGGTTGTTTGATAAAAACTGAATGAATCTGAATATGAAGGAGCTGAATCTGAATGAAAAAAGTTGTTTGATAATAGATACGTTTGAAATATCTGAATAACAGTCTTTTACTATTTTACACCTCTAAACTATGCTGAAGAAATATATAATTTTGTCTAGACGTATTTAAAAAATTAAATACAAAATTCTTCGTATAACAAATAAAAATAAATAATTCAATCAAATTGAAAAATTCAAATAATTTTAAAACTATTATCCTCTTTTTTATGGATAAGTGGCTTGGCTAACATTCACTATTGAGAAGGGAGGCTACTATAAAATATATTTAAAAAAGGAAAAATGAACCCTAATCTCTATACATACTCTCTATTTATTTATTTTTTAAAAAAATAACCAACAACAAGAAACAAAAATATCATAATCAAATAATATGAATCCCAAAACTAGAATAAAACTGAATATTAAATTAACTTTAATTAATACTCAATTAGTTAATTTCCTAGTTATAATAGCTTTGATTTTATCTGTTACTGGAATCTCCCATTGTCATCCCACTTCCAAGACCTCATTATGCTTTATACACACTAATTTTTCTTTTGTATTCTTTCTCTCTCCCGTGGGCATCAAAGACCCCATCCTTTCCCTCATCACTATGCTGTAACTTGAATCGAATTTTTCCCATCATCCCTTGTTTCTGGATCAACAACAATGACTTTGAGCTTCTACCCAACTTCAGTATTCAGCCAACAACACCATCAACTCCATTCCTCCAAATGACCCCCGACCTCTTCTTTCTAATTTCACTTTGGATCTTGATTGACAATGCGAAGAAGAAAGGACTATTTGGGTATAAAAGTTCTGCAGACGTATTCAGCTAATTCAACCAATTTTTTAAAGGAATCGCTTAGTGCTATTTAGTCCCATTCAGATTTTAAAACTCAAAAACAAAGGGTGTGTTTATTTTCTACTGAATGGGTCTGAATGATCCAAAATCTGAGTGAATCAGTCATTAAGAGTGTTTGTTTTGGAGTTTTAAAAAATGAATGGGACAGAATAGCACTGAGCGATTCCTTTAAAAAAATTTGGCTGAATCAGCTGGATAGGTCTGCAAAACTTTTATACCCAAATAGTCCTTTCTTCTTCGCATTGTCATTCCATCAAGATCCGAAGTGAAATTTGAAAGAAGAGGTCGGCAAGTTTCCAGAGGAATTGGAGTTAATGGTGTTGTTGGGCGTTGAATACGAAAGCTGGGCAGGAGCCGAAGCTGCTGTTGTTGATCCGGGCAATGGTGGGGTCGTGATGGGAAAACTCTGATTCGAGTTACATCGGAGCGATGAGGGAAAGGATGAGGGTTTTGGTGCCTACAAGAGAGAGACAGACTGTGACTACAAACAGACTGTTACTTGAGTAACTTGGTTAAGAACTGAAGATAAATGGAAAATACTACCTTACCCTTAATTAATAAAAACATAAGACATTATTGACCCTTCTAACCAACTTAGCCACCTTACAGATTGATCGAGAACTGAAGCAGTGGAAAAGGAAGAGGAAGAAAATCAAATCGAGATGATCTGTATATGGGTGAGTTAGACGAAGAGATTGAATTTAAGCTAGAAGGGAACAATAAAAAGAAGTGACGATCAGACTAAGGGGGTGTTTGTTTTCTGCCAAATGGGTCTGAATGATCCAAAATCTGAGCGAATCGATCATTAATAGTGTTTGGGGTTGTTTGATAAAAACTGAATGAATCCGAATATGAAGAGAATTTGAATCAGAATGAAAAAAGTTGTTTGATAATAGATCGTTTGAAATATCTGAATAACGAGTCTTTTACTATTTTACACCTCTAAACTATCTTTGAAGAAATATATAATTTTGTCTAGGCGTATTTAAAAATTAAATACAAAATTCTTCCATTATAACAAATAAAAATAAATAATTCAATCAAATTGAAAAATTCAAATAATTTTAAAACTATTATCCTCTTTTTATGGATAAGTGGCTTGGCTAACATTATTATTGAGAAGGGAGGCTACTATAAAATAAATTTAAAAAGGAAAAAATGAACCCTAATCTCTATACATACTCTCTATTTATTTATTTTTAAAAAAATAACCAACAACAAGAAACAAAAATATCATAATCAAATAATATGAATCCCAAAACTAGAATAAAGCTGAATATTAAATTAACTTTAATTAATACTCAATTAGTTAATTGCCTAATTATAATAGCTTTGATTTTATACATTCTTTGGAATCTCCCATTGTCATCCACTTCAAGACCTCATTATGCTTTATACACACTAATTTTTCTTTTGTATTCTTTCTCTCTCCCGTGGGCATCAAAGACCCCATCCTTTCCCTCATCACTATGCTGTAACTTGAATCAGAATTTTCCCATCACGACCCCACTGTTTCCTGGATCAACAACAGCAGCTTTGGCTTCTACCCAACTTCCGTATTCAACGCCCAACAACACCATCAACTCCAATTCCTCCGACAACCCCCCGACCTCTTCTTTCTAATTTCACTTTGGATCTTGATGGAACGACAATGCGAAGAAGAAAGGACTATTTGGGTATAAAAGTTCTGCAGACGTATTCAGCTAATTCAACCAATTTTTTAAAGGAATCTCTTAGTGCTATTTAGTCCCATTCAGATTTTAAAACTCAAAAACAAAGGGTGTGTTTATTTTCTACTGAATGGGTCTGAATGATCCAAAATCTGAGTGAATCAGTCATTAAGAGTGTTTGTTTTGGAGTTTTAAAAAATGAATGGGACAGAATAGCACTGAGCGATTCCTTTAAAAAAATTTGGCTGAATCAGCTGGATAGGTCTGCAAAACTTTTATACCCAAATAGTCCTTTCTTCTTCGCATTGCCATTCCATCAAGATCCGAAGTGAAATTTGAAAGAAGAGGTCGGCAAGTTTCCAGAGGAATTGGAGTTAATGGTGTTGTTGGGCGTTGAATACGAATAAAGTCAGGCGCAGAGCAAGCTGCATTGTTGATCCGTGCAATGGTGGGGTCGTGATGGGAAAACTCTGATTCGAGTTACATCGGAGCGATGAGGGAAAGGATGGGGGTTTTGGTGCCTACAAGAGAGAGACAGAAGACAAAAGCAAAATTAGTGCGTATAAAGCATAATGAGGTTTTGGAAGTGGGATAAAAATGGGATATTCCAGTACCAGATAAAATCAAAGCTATTATGACTAGGCAATTGACTAATTGAGTATTAATTAAAGTTAATTTAATATTCAGTTTTGTTCTAGTTTTGGGATTAATATTATTTGATTATGATATTTTTGTTTCTTGTTGTTGGTTATTTTTTAAAAAAATAAATAAATAGAGAGTATGTACAGAGATTAGGGTTCATTTTTTCCATTTTTTAAATTTATTTTATAGTAGCCTCCCTTCTCAATAGTGAATGTGAGCTAAGCTACTTATCCATAAAAAAGAGGATAATTTTTTTAAAATTATTTGAATTATTCAATTTGATTGAATTATTTATTTTTATTTGTTGTACAATGAATATTGTATTTAATTTTTTTAAATACGTCTAAACAAATATTATATATTTCTTCAGCATAGTTTAGAGGGGTAAAATAGTAAAAGACTGTTATTTAGATATTTTAGACGTATCAATTATCAAATAACTTTTTTCATTCAGATTCAGATTCATTCAATTTTTATCAAACAACCCTCAATTGGATTCCAACCTCGCGTGAGAGGAGATAAAGAACCGAGTTAACACTTAATTAATTAAGGGTTGACTTGACGACTTTTTCAATTGAAAGCTGAGTTCTTAAATTGAACGAATTGACTTTGCTGCCTTTATATATATATATATATATATATATATATATATATATATATATATAGTCCTAGGTGCCTATCCGGACTCCCGAACTTTCTTAAAATACGGACTTTTTTTTCTTTTTTTTAAAACAACTATTTTTTTAAAAAATATTTTATGGAACTGGAATTTTTATATAATACAGTGTTTTGGATGTAATTTGGATACGTATAACAAAAATATACATACATATATATTTTTGGTATAGGTATCCAAATCACATCCAAAACAACTCGTATTATATAAAATTTCGGCCCATAAAATATTTTTAAAAAATTAGTTGTTTTAAAAAAAAAGCAAAAAATAAAGAAAGATAGGGTCCGGATTTGATCAGTCAAGGAGTAGGATCTAATCCGTGTGTGTGTGTGTGTGTATATATATATATATATATATATATATATATATATATATATATATATACTAGTTGATAGTCTGTGCAATGCACGGGCTACTTTAAATAATGGTTTGACTAACTTAAATATGAATATATATAACAAAAATTATATTTGTTAAAACATAAGAACATGCTCTTAGTCTTATTTCATCAAAAGCTTGAAATGCATTAACGAACTGAATTAAGTATCAATGCTATTGGGATGTGATTGTTTGGGCCTGAATTATGTCATGGGCCAAAGTCCACATGAAGTTATTTAAACCCATATAGGATTTTGTTTTGGCAGTGGAGTAATTTAAAGGAATCGCGAATTCCTAATTATATTTGATTTCTAATTCCTAAAAGTGGTGTTAGGATTTAATCCAACTTCATTTCTTTAAGCAGATTCTATTCAATCCCATTAAGGAATTATACCTAAGGAGGATTTCTATTTCTTTACAGGGAAGGACTCTATGGTGGTGGTGTGATCACTATAAATACAAGGATTTATCCTGATTCTAAGGTACACACAACTTTATTTTACATCACTAGAGCATTAAGCCTCCATTGTTAAACCTTATTCAGCTTGTACTTATTCTCACACTGGCGCTATCCCCCGGTGGCCCATGTCGTCAAGCTTTTGGTGTGACTTCATTTATGTGCAGGATTTGACGCGTTTTGGTGATTGGAGTGCGTGGAAGAATCTTGGCGTTAACATTAGTGTTAAAAGGAGGGCCTTATTGTATTGCATAATTTTCAATCACATAGAATTCTTTGTCCTAAGCATGGTGAGTAGAAAGACATTCTCTGCCCGCGGCTAGTCCACGACGGACCCTCCCTCTCATCAACCTAGAGGTTCTGTTAAGGATCAGCCGGCCGGGCCATCAGTTTTAGGATGGTTGGGGTCTCATGCTAATTCATTGGCTTCATCAAAGGACCAGACAGGGGGTACTCGTGGAAGATTATTCTCAGCAACTAGTAAGGATGCAGAACCTGGGGGCCGAGTCGAGGATGCACTGTCTCAAACTCATCTCGATGACGATTCCTATGAAGAGAGGAGGTTAATCTTGGCGAAGAAAGAAAAAGAAGCCGATGATTCTTTCAAGGCATTGCCGTTGTAGCGGAAGGAAATTGATAAGCAGATGGTTCTCTTGATCGGGAATGAAGATGGTGCTTGCAGTCACAACCGAAGGTGGGGGTGGTCGCCAAGGGATCAGTCCAAGACACATCATTTGAATGATTCTCGGCAGGCCGAGAGCAGGATCCAGAGTCACTATCGGGAAAGGACCTGGCATCAAAGTCGCTCCAAGGACCAATCACCATGAAATCAAACCAGGACACCTCGTCTGGATTATTCTCGGCTTGCAGGGAGCAGGCACCGAAGAAATTCTAATTAGGAAACATGCTCTGAAGGCAGAGGTCGATTAGACAGGAGGAGATGGGACCCTTCTCCAAATAGAAGAAGGAGGGATCATTACCCTCAAAGAAGTGTGATAGAGATGTTGTTTAGAAAGGTGGCAGAGTTGGAAAAGAAGTTAGCCGAGGGAGATCAGAATAAAGTGACCCCAGTTAAGATCTCATCACCGTTTTCCCCAGAAATCATTCAGGAAAAGGCGGATCCAAGTAAAAAACCCCTTCATATGGAGAGCTACGATGGTTCAGGTGATTCGTACGAACATAACCAGGCTTATGATTGGTTGATGGACTATTATGACTACTCTGATGCTGCCAAATGTCAGATGTTTATGACTACCTTGAAAAAGGATGCCCGACAGTGGATGATGGCGCTGGTTTCAAATTTGGTCCCATCTTGGAAAATGCTATGTGATAAGTTCCATTCTTGGTTCGGAAGTAACAAGAGGAGGGGAAAGCCGACATGGACCTTATCGTAGGTCAGGAAGTATTCGAACGAAACCCTGGGTCAGTATATAAAACGGTTTTGCGAAGCGGTTGGTCAAGTTGCAGATTTGAGCGATCTTCAGGCAATCGGTCTGTTCCAAAATGGCTTAGACATCATAAAATCAAAGAAGTTAGTAAAGGATATAATGTTTATTTGAAAGACCTAACCAAAGCATTCGACAGGGCCGAAGGCTTTATAGTAATAGAAGAAGCAATGAATAACCTGAGGCAGGGCACAATGGAGAAGCCGAAGGATAAGGAGAAGGGTAATAATAATAATAATAAGTCAGAGGGGTATCAAAAGAAGTATCAATAATAACAACGGTGGAGGGTGCCCACCTTTCTCCCATCAGAGAGTTAACAAAATTTACACTAAGCTTAATACCGATCGGGCTACCATTCTAGAACATATGAAGGACAAGCCTTACCTTGAAGCAAGCAAAGACAACATAAAGCCAAACCGAGAGAATTCGAACAAGTATTGTGACTACCATGGGTTGGCTGGATATTCCATAGAGACTTATTGGGGTTTAATGGATTTAATTGAGAAAAATGTACAAAGTGGAGCCCTGGTTCAGTACGTTGCAGGATATAATGCTTCTAAAGTATAGCCAACTTACGATACCCCAGTACAGAACCCGATCACCTAGCCCTAACAACAGGATCACCAGGCAGTATGTTGGGTGGTGGATATGATTACGGGTGGGTAATTGGGAAGAATACAGGGAAGAAGCAAAAATGATTTTTGGATGTAGTTCTATTAGTGTCTGATCAGCCTGTTAGGTGTGAAAGACCGTACTTGGGCTCAGTGATAACCTTTATCGATGAAGACTTCCCTTCGGAGCCGATCAAGCCACAAGAAGGGGCGTTGGTGATTGTTATATAAGTGGGTTCGATGGGAATGAAACGGATGATGATCGATAATGATTTGTCAGTAGATATATTATACGCTCATGCCTACTAGAGGTTGGACCTAGAGGGAAGGAAAATTGAGATCAAGAAGGAGCCTCCCCTGTATGGCTTTAGTAACGATCCCGTCTAGGTGGCAGGAACAATCGAACTACCGTTGGTCTTCAGGATGGCACCTTAGCAGGTGGAGATAGTGTGCCGGTTCTTTATGGTACATGTGGATTCATCGTATAACGCCATCCTGGGGAGATTAACCTTGATAGCACTTCAGGTGGTGACCTCGATTTCTCACTTTAAGATCAAGTTTACTACACCAAATAGAGTTGGTGAAGTGGCGGGGTGTAAGACCCCAACTTTTATGAATAAAGATTAATTTTTCTTGAAATATATTTTTGAATATTATGGTGTGGATTTGATATAATGTTATAGTTGTGGGTAATATTTACAAATTTTGCAAAGTAAGCAAGTGGTTATATAATATTCGATTGGTCGGAGAATATTCGTTTTAATAGGGAATATTCGTACGATGGCACAATCATTGGTGGACCGCACAACGGAAGTATTGTCCTAGTTAGAAAATGATAGAATTATCTTTTTATAAAAATAACGACAAAAGTTTTACTGTTAAACTGTTGAACTACCTTATGGTAAAGGTACAGTAATACGCATGGTTGCATAGTAGCACACAGTATTGATTATTGATGCTTACGTTAGAAGTCACTGAGTCATACTCAATTATTGCTATAGTAATTGCTGCATAATATCTCTCATATTATTAATTCAATTATTGTCACAGTGTTAATATTTTATATTATTAAATCAATAATTGAGACGATAAAGTTATTCATATTATTATTTGCAATATTGACGATGTCTAGAAAGTTCTATCGAGGATAGGTTTAGTCACCTAATTGCGCGCCAATAGGGAGAAATCCTTATCAAAAACCCCCTCTTTCCTTGGAATAATCTGGTTGTTAAATATTGTGAGTTATAATATTAATGATGAATAAGTTTGTGTTGATTAAAGATGAAATTGATAGTTCCATTGTGTTGAAATTATTAGTGTTAGTGGAAATCGACATCTATTTTGTTAATAATTGATGTCTGGAGGATATATTGACCAATCGGGTAATTAATCGGATAAATGAGCAATTAATTGCTATTAATTCACATGCTTATAACTGTTTGTTCACATGTGTGTACTATTGATTCACTTGCATGTACTATTAGGGGAGGTGATGCTAGATTGATAATACTTGCATGACTAAATTAAAAATGGAGGTATAGATGAAGGTACTATACTGTAACTATTTTTTTCACATGTATAGAACTATTGATTCACATGAATGTACTATTGATTCACATGATGTACTATTAGGGGAGGTGGTGCAAGTTTGATAATACATGCATAACTAAATTAAAAATGAAGGAAAAGATGAAGGTATTATATTGTAATATTTTGAGCCCCAAAACGTGGAATTATCGAAATATTTTCCTATAAACAGAAGCTCCTTCTTCTTTCATTCTCACCAATTCACTAAGACTCACAAGAGCAATTATAGAGAGAGAAGCTTTAGAGAGAAAAGCTATAGAGAGAAAGAAGAAGAGAAGTCTGCTACCTCACTATTCCAGTATCTAGTCTTCTTCCGAGGTAAGGGATATTATTTTGTTCAGTATTCATTGGAATAATATTTTCTTCCATACTTTGTAGTATGTGAGTAATATTATTTTGTCTCGTATTCCTGATTATACCCTCATTTTGTTAAAGTATTACTTCTATACTCCGTGAAATTAGTAGAATATACTTGAAATTTGCGCTTCATCTGGTATTGTTTCAAAAGGATATTTTTTGCACATTCTTGTTAAATTTTAAGCTTTTCATGCCGGAGTACTATCCATGAGTACTATTCATTTATACGATACTATTCATAAAGTACTATTCACGGGTACTATTCATAAAGTACTATTCATGAGTATTATTCATAAAGTACTATTCACAAAGTACTATTCACAAGTACTATTCACAAAGTATTATCTATGAAGTACTATTCATAAAGTACTATTCACGGAGTACTATTCCCAAAGTTCAATTCACGAAGTACTATTCACCTGGGTACTATTCACCCGGAGTACTATTCATGACAAAAATTGATTTCTTTTCGGTCCAAATCATTTTGATATAATATCATTCTTGAATTTTACTCCACAAAGAAGTATTATGTTAGAAATTTGAACATTATTGAATTTTGGATAAATTAAATTATAAATCTTTAAAATGTATCCTTTGCTTTCTTTTAATTGAATTCGTATATCATTGTCATCATTATCATGCTTATATTGTGATGAAAGTCATCTATGGCTTAAGTGCATAGATGAACTATTGATTGGTATGATTTTGACCAGGGATCATTCGGTATAATCATGACTCGTAATGTTACAAATGATGTGGTAAAATCCTCATTGGCCCGTAGTGCATTGATGGACAATTGTTGGTATGATTATGACCAAGGATTATTCGGTATAATCATGACCATTGATGATTATAGGAATATCCTTGACCCGTAATGCAGGGATGATTAGATGATGTTGTTTATTTATTAAGCTGAGTCTCAGTGATAAAGTTAATGAAAAACTTTTTAAATCATAGAAGATAGTAGATATCATGCTCTACTTGACTCTTCTAATAGATTGCTTGTTCCGCTGTAGTTAAACTTGATGTTTATTATATTTTATCAGTTTAACACTGTTGAAGGCTAATGATAATTTATTCTGCATTATCTTAGTCATAATATTTCTTACTGGGCTAGTTGAGCTCACCTTTTTGCTTTCATTGTTCTCTTCAGGAAATGAGAACGTAGCCGGGACTAGTTGAGGAATGGAATTATGGTCTGAGATGGTGTTGTAGTAGTCCTCACTATTCCATGAAATAGTGTGACAATAAATGTAATGAGAACTCATTTGAGTTTGGATATTGTCTAGAAGACAATATTCGTGTAAAATTTTTTAGCTCATGTTGTATAATTAAGTTTGTATTTATATTCAATACCATGTATTTGGCGACCCAAGATGGGTGATGTATACCTATTTTGGGGGCGTCACATTTGGTATCAAAGCTTAGGGATATGATCCCTGGCTGAGATGAGAGACAAGAACTAGGAGGGGAGAGATGTGGAATTCCTTCGCTAGCATGACCTACCTAAGTTTATTTGGTATTTAATTGGTCATTCAAAGTATAGGGATAATATGTGGCATGTCAATTAACCTTTGTTTTGTGGTAGTGTTTGAAAATGCCATCCAAAAATGTTGCGATAAGCAATGAAGCACATAAGACCGTTGAGTCACCAACGATCAATACCCAAGATAATGTGCATCAGGAAGGAAATAATCATCAGGTAAACAACAACACCAACTAGATAATGAACTCGGGCAAGTTGGCATAGAATTCTTTGACCACTGCAATCACTGCTATGTCAGGCTGTTCGGTGAGGGAGAACCAGTTTCGTTCAGCAATCATCACTGCTATGTCTCCATCCTTGGTTTGATCGGGACGGAGACCACGTTCGGGGACTAGTGAGCAGGTGGCCATGCGGTAACAGAAGCGTTCTTGAGCCGCGACACTAACAAAACTTTCTTTGTCAAATTTTGGAGGTGAAGTTAGGCGGCCCTGACCCTGTCTTTGCGATAGCGTTTGGATTCCATGTAGAGAATTTCGCAAATAAAAACATACTCATATTTTAGCTTTAAAAGAATTCACGGTTGGATAAATGTGTGTACCTGTGATCTTGAAACTCGTATAAAATCTTGGTAGTGTGAGATGCAGCGGGGTGGAGGCATGAAACCTGGCAAGTATATAAGTTGCACATGATTATTGAGTCGGACAATTTGTCAAACACCTAAAAGAATCGAGAACTTGTTCACAACCATTACTAATTCACTGTCTATTAATGCCATGCATGTAGCATGCACGAATCTCGTGTGTAGGAGTCGTCAAAGAATGTCGTTATCTATGTGCTCTATTGGATTTCAGAGGAAAAGAATAATGAATGAAGAACATCTTAATTCGCAATAGTTGAAATACACATCAAATTATTCCTTTGCTACCTTTAAAGAATTTGGAGGAGTAGAATTCGGCACACAAGACGCAGACGACCAATGTGGAACAAAGTAATTGACGCGTGGTAGATGGGTGGAAGAAAATTATCCAAAGTTTAATGACCTTGTGATATGGAGAGGGAGAGAGGCGTGACTGACCTGATGTGCCGGCGTGGGGAAGGAAGTTGGGCTAGAAGGGTACGGTCGAGGTTTTAAAGTATCAAGGCCTAACTTTGAACCCGGTAGCAAACCTTTGGGTTTTAGCTTGCATGGGATGGCCAAGGTATTGTATGGCGTAATCATTGGGATGGTCTAGCGGGCGGTGTGATTGATTGAAGCGGAAGCCCGGTGGCAAAAGTATTGGGTCAGGTATGTCGATTTTTGGTGCCTAGCGCCAAGGCTGGAATCCTTAGTGATGGGGGCGTAACTGGACTTCATCTGTAACGCGATATACATGGACAAGTTTAAGAGTTAGTTTAGTAAACTCGGAATCTGCACTACTAAAAGATAAAAGTAAAAATAAGAAAATTTTAAATCTAAAAAAATAAAATCAAATAATGAGAAAAAATTATTGAACTTAATGGGTTGCCTCCCAAGAAGCGCTTGGTTTCTGATCGTCGGCCGACTTTTCGGTGTTATTCGATTTGTCCTTTGGGTCGGAGAGAGAGGTCTTGGACCGTAGCTTGACATTCGATTGGTCCACTCAATAATGTTTGGGGACGTTGACCATTGACCTTGAATGTACGCTTTGAGTTCGGTTCCTCAACCTCAATGTTTCCGTGTGGAGTGACAGATATAACTACAAATGGCCCGGACCACCTGGATTTCAATTTTCCCGGAAATAGACGCAAGCGTGAGTTGAACAGTAGTACTTGGTGTCCCGGTGCAAATGTTCTATCGAGAATTTTTTTATTGTGCCAAGCTTTGACTTTCTCCTTGTAGAGCTTAAGCGTTTTCAGAGGCATTGAACCGGAATTCATCCATCTCGTTCAAGCTGCAGTAACCTTTTCTCACCGCCGCTTCTAGATCAAAGTTTAATTTCCGAATGGCCCGGTGTGCCTTTGTGTTCTAGCTCGTCAAGGAGATGACACGCCTTTCCAAATACCATTCATGACGGGACATGCCGATCGGATTTTTGTCACGTTGTTCGATAGGCCCATAGGGCGTCGTCAAGACTTGATGCCCAATCTTTTCGTGACGGATTGACTACTTTTTCGGGATCCTCTTAACTTCCCGATTCGACACCTCTGCTTGGCCATTGGTTTGTGGGTGATATCTGTTTGCAATTTTGTGATTGAACTCCATACTTTACAAGCAATTTAGTGAACTACTTTATTCTGTATGAGTTCCCTCATCACTTATTATAGCCCTCGGTGTCCCAATCTGGTAAAATGTTCTTCTTTAAAAATCGGATGACAACGTTGGCATCATTCGTGGGTAACGCTGCGGCTTCTACCCATTTGGAAACATAATCGACTGCTAACAAGATCTAATGATTATTAAGAGAAGATGGAAATGGTCCCATAAAATTGATACCCCATACGTCGAATAGTTCCACCTCTAGAATTGTGTTAAGTGGCATTTCATTGCGCTTGGAGATATTACCTATGCGTTGGCATCGATCGCATTTCAGCACAAAGAGATAAGCATCTTTGAATAAAGAAGGCCAGAAAAATCCCGATTGTAGTACTTTGGCTGCTGTTCGATCACTGGAATAATGACCTCCGTAATCTGAGGAGCGATGGCCTAATATATTATCCATTTCTTCGTGAGGTATACAACGTCTTATCATTTGATCTCGCACATGCTTTAAATGAAATGGTTCATCCCAAAAGTATTGCTTCACATCGTGGAGAAACTTCTTTCGTTGTTGTGAGGTCAAATCCCGTGGTAACACTTTGGCAACCACATAGTTGACATAACAAGATACCAAGGCAATATGGTAGTTACCCTAACAGGTTGCTCATCCGAAATTTTTCATTAATCAGCGATTTGTCTTCTTTCATTCTCTTTTTATTTTCCAACCGAGACGGATGATCCGCCACTTGATTTTTGTATCTTTTACATCCGGATCTCCGGATCAAATTCTTGTAACAAAAGAGACCCACCAGTATTAATCGTGGTTTAGCATCTTTCTTTTCAATCGGATATTTAATAGGTGAATGATCGGTGTAGACAATTACCTTAGTCTTGAGGAGGTAAGCTCTCGAATTTGTCAAAAGCAAACACCACCGCAAGTAATTCTTTTCGGTTGTTGTGTAGTTCAATTTGGGCATCCGTCAATGTCTTACTAGAGTAGTAGATAGTATGAAAAATCTTATCATGACATTGTCCCAATCTGGCCCCATCTGGCGTAATCATGGCGTCGCACATCAATTCGAGCGGTAAAGACCAATCAAGGCGCTACAATGATTGGTGCAGAGACCAATTTCTTCTTTAATACCTCAAATGCCTCGATGCATGCGATCCATTTTAAAGCGGTACATCTTTTCTCCAAGCGTGAGCATAGGGGTTTCGAGATCTTTGAAAAATCTTTAATAAAGCGTCTATAGAACTCGCATGTCCCAAGAAGCTCAGAATGCCTTTTATGAGGATGATGGAGGAGGCGGTTTCTCAATGGTATCAATCTTCGCTCTATCCACCTCCAATCCGGGATGCGGAAACCTTATGTCCCGAATAACCCCTTCTTGTACCATAAAATGACATTTTTCCCGTTAAGCACCAAAGTTAGTCTCACACATCTTTTTAACACCAAGATCGATTCTTCAAACACGAAGTTAAAACTATCACCGAACACGGAGAAATCATCCATGAACACCTCTAAATTACATTCGACCATATCGGAGAAGATTGCCGTCATAAACGTTGAAAGGTTGCTTCTACAGCATTACATAAACCAAAGGACATACGCCGGAATGCAAGCGTCGCAAGTATGGACATGTGAACGTGGTCTTTTCTTGATCTTCCGGTGCTATGGCAATTTGATTGTACCCGAATATCCATCTAACAGAACGGTAGAATTGATGTCCCGCTTAACTTTGTCCAACATCGATCAATGAGCAGCAAGGAAAGTGATCCTTGCGTGTGGCTTTATTCAACTTGCAGTAATCCATACATACTCTCCAAACTCGTAATGATTCTAGTCGGGATGAGCTCATGCGCTTGTTTTTACCACAGTCATGCCCCCTTTTTTTGGTACACACCGCATGGGACTTACCCATGAAGCTATGCGAGATTGGGTAGATAATATCGGCATCCAACCATTTTATAATTTCCTTCTTCACCACATCTTTCATAATGGGATTTAACCTTCTTTGCATCTCAATGGTTGGTTTTGATCCTCTTCCATTAAAATCTTATGCATCTGAGAAAGATGGGCTAATACCTCGAATGTCCGCTATAGTCCACCCAATATTTGTTTTGAACTTCATGTAACTCGTAGCAATTTTTTCTTTTTGGGTGTCGATTAACGTTGTCGAAACAATAACTGGTAGAGTCGAATCTTTCCCTAGATAAGCATATTCAAGATGAGAGGAGTGGCTTTAATTCCAACACCGGTGGCTCTTCTATCGAGGGTTTGCACTTTTTACCTTCCGTTTTGGGCCTATCAAGGGTGTCGAATGGTTGATTACTTTTTGGTAGAAGGATGGTGTGTCTAGCCATTTGACCTGCTCATTGTCTGCATCAGCACTATCGTTGTCTGTTCTAACCAACATGGATTCTATCGGATCCTCTTAGTAATTACCGCAAATCTTGTGATTAACTATCTCCTTCATTAAATCCACCCATAAACACTCACCTTTTCCTTGGATAAGACATTGCTTTAAACACATTAAAAGTGACTCGTTGATCGTCAACTCTCATCGTCAATTCTCCTTTTTGCACGTCGATTAACGTTCTCCCCGTTGCTAAGAATGGTCGTGATCGAGAATGATGGGAAGTTCGTGATATCGCTTCACAATCCAAGATAACGAAGTCTCTGTTTGGAAAGATGAATTTATCCACCCTTACTAATAAGTCTTCAACGATACCTCGTGGATATGTAATCGATCGGTGCCTTCAGCGATGGCCCGATATTTGTCGGTTTTGGTGCTTGGAGTCAAAACGTGATGTAGCCCGATAATGGCATCAAATTAATCTCGCCCCAAATCACACGCTTCTTTCCCCAAAATCGATTACCAATGTCGCGCGGAATAGTAAAGCTACCGGATCTTTCAACTTAGGAGGTAACTTTACGAATAATTGCGCTACATTTCTTGATTAAGCGCCCATTGTTTCAAAATCCCCGATTTCCTTTTCTTTGATAGCACATCCTTCATGAACTTAGCGTAACTTTCGGCATTTGTTCTAAAGCTTCTATGAATGGGATGTTGATATGTAATTTTTAAAAATATCCAAAAATCTTAAAAGCGCTTATCTAACTTGGATTTCGAAATCTCTGCGGATATGGTATGGGTGGCATTGTTGTAGATGACCTCGGTGCATTTTTCTCTCCTATTTCCTCTTTATCTTTCCGTTTTCACAACTTCTTCTATTTCGGTTGTTGCATTATCCCCTTGTCTTTATCCTTAATCATTTGCAACTCCTTCCCACTTTCAGAAGATTCTTCGCTTTGCGGTGCTCATTTCTGCCGGATTTATTTCGTCATCACTCGGGAGGCGTTCCTAGTGGACGGGTATTCAATGCATGTGCTATTTGCCCCAATTGATTTTTCCGATTCTTTAACGATGCCCCATGGCTTTGCAAAGTCGAGATCTAATTGATTCAATTTCTTATCTTGTTCTCTTCTTTTTGTCGAGGCTCTAATGAATTTTTCCAAGGTCGCTTCCCAACTTGATACCTTCTCTGGTTGTTGAGGTTGATTTTGGAATCCGGAGGTGTGTTGTTATCTAGGTGGTTGAGCTACAGCTTGATTGTTACTCCATGAGAACCCTGGATGATTCTTCCAACCTGGATTATAAGCATTTTGAGTCGGATATGGTTGAGTTGAGCGATTATAATTTCCTACGAACTGTGCTGATTCTGAATTTATGGCACATTGATCCGTAGCATGACCCCCAGCACACAACTCACAAACCATCGTTACCTTCTGTGTGGCTTGTGGACGCCATATTTCTATATGCTTAGCTATTGCAGTCACTTGTGCTGTTAATGCTGTTAGCGCGTCCACTTCATATTTTCCTGATGCTTTTGGATGGTTGGTCCTCGTCATGGGCCACTGATAGTTGTTGGTGGCCATTGTTTCTAACAATTGATACGCCTCATCAAAATTTTTGGACATAATCGCTCCTCATTCTCACGATCAATACTAGACCTCGTGGATGCGTGCAAACCATCACAAAATATCCCTAATTGCATCCACTGCGGGATTCTATGATGAGGGCACTTACGGAGCATATCCTTAAACCTTTCCCACGCCTCATATAACGATTCTGACTCAAGTTGTGCGAAAGTATGAATGTCGTTCCGTAGTTTCGGCCGACTACATTTGGTGGGAAGAACTTAGCTAAAATTTTTGAGCTAAGTCATCCCATGTGGTGATTGAACCAGGAGGCAAGGAGTGTAACCAGCTTCGTGCTTTATCTTTTAAAGTAAACGGGAACATCCTCAACCTTATAGCGTCTTTCGATACATTGTTAAATTTGAAGGTATCGCAAACTTCCAAGAAACTCAAGATATGTTCATTAGGATCGTCTCATCGAATTACCCCCAAAATGGCATGTATTACAAAGCATCCGAATTGATCCGGTTTTATCTAAATCTATTCGCATTGATTGCCGTACTCTTAATACTTGATTTGTAAATCCGTGACAACAGTATGTAATCCTAAGTGATTTCATTCGTTTCCTCGCCATGTTCACGAGTATTTCTTGGGTTGTCGGCTTCTTCTTCCAAATGTATAACCTCGCTTATTCAATCAAGACCGTATCGGAACTTCTTCTCAAGGTTGTTCAGATATCGTAAGAAGTTCCTTTCTAGCTTCGATCTAGTGTGCATACAATTAATTCCTCGCCAATCCAAGAAGAAAGATTAAGTAGCGTTCAAATTAAAAACCGAATTGATTATAACTAATATGAAATTAATATTAATAAAAACTCCCCTAAAAGCGGCGCCAAAAACTTGTTGAGTAAAATCTAGTTACACACAACACGCAAAGTATCTGCGCAATCAACAAGTAATAAAGTGATAAGTTGAGTATCGTTCCTATTGTGGAATTCTAATTAATAAATCCCAACTACTAATACTCTATCAATTCAATTTTATTCAAACAATGATAAAATGTGATTTCTGAATTATTAACTCCAAATTAAACACTTAAAGATCTTGTACTAAGATAAGCAAATAACTAAGCTAATACTTGAGTGAATGACTCCGATAGGTAAAGATTAAGACTTCAATATCCCCAATTATGAATTATAAATCAATTATCCAATTATCCCAATTATTATGTCTCATTGGATTGTTAACGAGGAATTCTCAAACGCCGCCAAAAGCCCTCTTCCAAGTGATCAATTGACTTTTATTTAATCCAGATTAATCTTGCTATATTCTATGCAAAACAATTGAATTAAACTCTTTCCAATCCCAATTCCTTATATGTTACATGTGGTGAAACAGATATTTCCATTCAATTCACAAACCTAATTATTTACCGTGCAAATAACTAAGTCAGTCATGTTATCATGTCTAGTTCTAACCCTAGAATTCCTTTCCCAATTCCTTCTAGAGTAACACGGCACTTATTGGCCAAATAATTAATCAATAGAATCAAAACATGATAAACAATCCACTTCAACATAAATAATTAGAATGAGAGAATAACTAATTTATAATCATAAAAGTTCAATTGAAATCTTAATTAAAGAATTAGTTCATCACTAAATAAGAACCATTAATTGTTGACAAATCATCCTTAAAGAATTACAAATTGAAAATATGGAGAAAAAGAAGAAACTCTGTAACCAATCCTTAATCTCCAAGTAATCTTGTGTAACCTTCAATGGAAGAACTTGTTGAATCCTCCTCAGAATAATCATCCAAATTCCCCTTTTTATTTCAGCACTTAGTTTCTTTTTATAGCCTCCCCCAATCCTCATCCAATTAGGTTTTACATTAGCCCCCAATAGACAAATCAAGTCCAACCAGAAGTCAAACGCGTTAATCCGGGGTCAAGGTCACCGAGGCTCGGTAGCCGATTTGTAAGTAATGTAATTTCAAACTTGCCTACCGACTTCTCTAAAATTACCAGATTGTCATTAAATGCTTTAATTTCCCCTCTAGCTTCCAAATCTGCAAAACAAGATATAAACACAATAAAAATGCTACTAAATAACTTAAGAATGCAATAATTTAAGTCTAAATATATCCAATTTATGGGTATACTACCCATTCATCAGCATGCTTGGCCATCAGGCAAAGATTTGTCATTTGAGTGTCTTCATCATCTCCAGATTCGGGAGTTAAGTCATTGTCTGAGTCACTCCACGATCCTCCAGCTACAAGACCTTTGTCTTTCTTTTGAGGCCTTTTGTTGCCTTTGAATTCCTTCTTTGGATATGATCTTTTCTTGAGTTCTTCTCTGAGAGGATTGTTTTAGTTTGTAATGAAGTGGCTAGGCTTTTTGTAGTTGTAACATAAGTCATTTATTTGTTCCTAGCTGTTGTAGTTGTAAAACTTCTTAGGTTTCCTGCTTTTACCTTAACACATAAACCTTCTGAGTTTTTTACCAAAATTGTTAAGTCTTCATCATTATCTTCATCATAGTCAGAGTCATTTTCAGTGTTGACTTTTGAGACGTTGTCAGTTGCTTTGAGAGCAACTCCTTTGTCCTTTTTTCTTCCTTCAGATAGAGTTTCTGCTCGTTGAGTCAGCTCTAGTTCAATGTGAGAAGATTGCCATATAGTTGTTGAACAGTCATTTCATGGATATTTTTTGACTCTCTGATAGAAGTGGTTTTGGCATCCCACTTGCTAGGTAAGGCTTTCATGAACTTTATGACCAGATCTTTATTTGGATAGACCTTTCCATAAGCTCGTAGAGAGTTGAGAAGTACGTTGAATCTTTCGTAGGTGGAAGTGACATTTTCTCCTTGAATATGTGCAAATATTTCATATTGTTGAGTCAGGAGAGATTGTTTGTTTTCTCTGACTTCTTGTATCTCTTCATGCATGATGAGAAATGCTTTCCAAACCTCCCTTGTTGTTCTGTTGTTGACCAAATTCTCGAATAGATCATCTTCTAAGGATTGGAACAGAATGTTCTTGGCCTTTTTGGCAAGTTGAACACCTCTCTTTTCGTTGTCTGTCCATTCTTCTTTGACCTTGATCTGTATTCTATTTAGGTCGTCTGGAGTTGGTGCAAGCTTTGTAGGAATGCAGGGCCCATTCTGAACAGTTTCAAATAGATCTTCATCTATTGAATCCATGTATGCTTGCATCCTAACTTTCCAGTTGGTGAATTTATCTTTGTTGCACATAGGTGGTTTGCTGCCTCCTCCAGTCTTTGACTTACTTATCAGATGTGCCATTGGATCTACTTAAGATTTGTAAGCTATTTGATACAACCTGCTTTAATACCAATTATTAGTTCCCGGAGGTACAATAGTTATCTAGAAGGGGGGGGGGGGTGAATAGATATTTAAAATTTTTCTTTTCAAAATACTTTGTTAGTTTTGTTAAAGATTAAAACTCAGCGAAATAAAGATTTGTTTGAACTTCCTCTTAGATATGGTGAGTTAATGAGAGTGAGGTAGTTATAACAGATATAACAGTTATAGTAGTTATGGCAAGAATGTAATAGACACAACAATTTTAAGTGGTTCAGAGCACTTAAAGCTCCTAATCCACTCTTCTACTCCTCAAGTAGGAAATCCACTAAGGTTGTCTTTTACACTTTCTGAATCTCACAGATTCCTTCTAGACCACCAGTCTAGGTACTTCTTAGTTCACTTTTGAACTCTTCAAGTCCAGCTGACTTGGTTCTCAACAGTTCACTTAGAACTCTTCAAGTCCTTCTGACTTGGAACTTCTTACTTCACTTGGTTGATAGTTGATGAGTTCTTGATTGGTGCTACTCAGTTGTTGTTAAGCTCTTGTTCGAAAGAATTGAGTAGCTGAGCAAGCTTTCTTCCTTTTTTAGATCATAGAGTTTAGAGTTGAGCGTTCTTCAGCTTATTGTTCAGTGCTTGCCTGCTTCTTTTTATCTTCTGAATCTTTTTATATAAGATGTCTTTGAAATGTATCCGTTGAAGACATTCGTTGAAGCATTAAATGTTTTCAACATTTCTGAGCTTTGATAGAAACTTTTTACACGACGACTTGATTAGCGATCGCCCATCGACACAACAGATCGCTTATCTCACCTAACACCTGAAAAGGTGTTTTCTGCTGACCCATAGTACTTTCCTTAGCTTCTTCAATACGCTTCTTTGTTACATATTAAGGATTACTGTTGTGTCATTGGGATTCCCGAGGCCTTCAACGTTTATAAACCATTCCATATTTGTTGGGATTTATTCTTAAACAAATGGACATGGCTCGATGCTTCTGACACATGCAGATGATGCTCTACGATTCTGATCGTGGTGTCTTGCCACCTTAACGCTTGATTTGATACTTAGCAAATAAGAGCACTACGATTTCTCTTAAGGACTTTGCCACACTACGATCTTTACTTGCTTTTCTTGCAGACTCTACGTCTTTGAGAGCACACTACGATCTCTGAGTTGGCTCGGCAATCGTTTAGACCATTTTACGATTTCTAGAGAGGCCCTTTAAGGCAGACACACTATGATCCTTTGTGCTCTATGATTCTTCCTTGGCTTCTGCAAAATCTTGATCAACTCAATAGACTACGATTTTGTTGAAGCCTATCTATTACATCTCAAGACATAGATCAACCTAACATCTTTGATCTCCTCATATATACATTCATTTAAAGAATGATAAACATTAAAAACTTAGATCAACTTAACAGATTTGATCTATCACTAAGTCTTTGTACATATATTCCTTGAAGGAGTTTACATAAAATCATGGGCATTTAATTTAAACATCAAATCAAATTATGCAGTTTCCCAACACTGAGTCTCAACGATAAAAGTGATGATAAACTTTTTAAATCATAGAAGATAGTACATATCATGCTCTACTTGACTCTTCTAATGGATTGCTTGTCCCGCTGCAGTTAAACTTGTTGTTTATTAGTTTTACACTGTTGAAGGCTAACGATAATTTATTCTGCATTATCTTAGTCATAATATTTCTTACTAGGTTAGTTGAGCTCACCATTTTGCTTTCATTGTTCTCTTCAGGAAATGAGAACGTAGCCGGGACTAGTCGGGGAACGAAGTGATGGTCCGAGTTGGTGGTTGTAGTAGTCCTCACTATTCTATGAAATATTGTGATAATAAATGTAATGAGAATTGAATTTGAGTTTGGATATTGTCTATAAGATAATATTCGTGTAAAAACTCTCAGCTCATGTTGTATAATTAAGTTTGTATTTGCATTTTGTACCATGTATTTGGCGACTCAGAATGGGTGATGTATACCTAGTTTGGGGGAATCACATACTATACCAAAAATTGTATCACAACTAAGACTAGAACATTGATATTAAACTAAAACATTTACCAAAAGTTATACCATGATGGCTAGCAATATACTAACTCAAAACTAACACTTTTGTCAAAAACTTACGTTATAGCCAAAATGAACTATATAAGCACAAAACACAAGTTACTATCAAAAATGTCTATAAAACCAACAAAAGCTACTATTGACTAAACAACCAATTAGAGGCAAAATAAACTATTAACAATAGACAAAAAATGAAAAGGGTAGAAAAAATAATACTGAGATGGGGTTGCCTCCCCACCGAGCACTTGTTTTTGAGTCAATGGCTTGACTATTCCCTGGGCTTATACTGGGTTACCAAGTGTAATGGAAGTTATTTGATGGTCAACGTCGCCGCCCCAGTAGTGCTTAAGGCGTTGCCTATTTACTTTGAAAATTCTGTCAGAGTTTGGGTCTTCATCCTCAATCGCACCATGTGGATATACCTTCGCTATTGTGAATAGCCCCGACCATCGGGACTTCAATTTCCCAAGAAAAAGTTTTAGTCGGGAGTTGAAGAGAAGTACTTTCTGCCCCAGTTCAAACTCTCTTTCAACTATCTTTTTGCCATGCCACCATTTCATTTTCTCCTTGTACAACTTTGTGTTTTCATACGCTTGGAGCCGAAACTCGTCTGATTCATTAAGTTGTAACAGTGTTTTGTCACCCGTTGCATCCAAATCGAAGTTGAGCTTTTGAATCGCCCAATATGCATTGTGCTCCAACTCAGCGGGGAGATGACACGCCTTACCGTAAACAAGCCTATACGGAGACATTTCGATAGGCGTTTTATAGGTAGTGCAATACGTCCACAATGCATTATCCTGCTTCTTAGACCAATCCTTCCTGTTAGGTTTCACAATCGTTTCTAGAATCCACTTGACTTCCCTATTAGATACCTCCTCTTGTTCACTTGTTTGCGGATGATATACGATGGTAATTTTATGGGAAACCCCATATTTAGCAAGAAAGGCTTCAAAGTACTTGTTGCATAAATGTGAGCCCTCGTCACTAATAATTACCCGAGGTGTGCCAAATAGGGTAAAAATATTCTTTCTCAAGAAATTAAGCATGACTTCGTTAGTAGGCAAAGATACGTCTTCCACCCATTTGGATATATAGTCCACACCGACTAGTATATACAGATTGTTGTAAGAGGATGTAAACGGGTCCATGAAGTCTATGCCCCAGATATCAAACAGCACAACCTCAAGAAAATTCTACAGAGGCATTTCATGCCTCTTTGAAATGGTTCCTACTCTCTGGCAATTATCGCATTGCGATACATATAGATGAGCATCCTTAAATAGAGTCGGCTAGTAGAAACCTGATTGGAGTACCTTAGTTGTTGTTCTTTACCCACCAAAATGCCCTCCATAGTTAGATGAATGACAATGATGGAGCACACCCTCGATTTCTCCCTCAGGCAAACATCTTCGCAAAATTTTGTCTGCATATTATTTGAATAGGAATGGCTCGTCCCAAAGATAATGCTTCGCATTATTCAGAAATTTCTTCCTCCATTGATAGCTCATGTTAGGAGGCAGCACATTACAAGCGACAAAATTAGCAAAGTCTACATACCACAGTGCTACACTATGAACCACATACAACTGCTCATCCGGGAAGAAGTCATTGATATCTGTCTCATTTTCCCCCAAATGAGTTGGGTTTTCCAATCTCGATAGGTGATCCGTAACTTGGTTTTCAGTTCCTTTTTTATTGCGAATCTCCAAATAAAATTCTTGGAGGAGAATGACCCATCTAATCAACCTCGGTTTGGAATCTTTCTTAGGAATTAGATATTTGATTGTCGAATGGTCAGTATACACAATGACTTTTGTTCTGATGAGATATGAGCAGAACTTATCAAAGGCATATACTACTGCCAGAAGCTCTTTCTTAGTAGTTGTGTAATTAAGCTGAGCATCTGTCAAGGTTTTACTGGTGTAGTATATAGTGTGAAACACCTTATCCCTCTGTTGTCCCAACATTTCCCCAATAGCATAATCACTGGAGTCGCACATGAGTTCAAAAGGGAAGGTTCAATCAGGAGACAATACAATAGGAGCTAAGATGAGTCTCTCCTTTAACATTTTAAATGCTCCTAGGCAGGCCTCATCAAACGTGAAAGCACGTCTTTTTCTAATAAGATACAGAGCGACTTGGTAATTTTAGAGAAGTCTTTAATGAGCCACTTATAAAATCCTGCGTGTCCCAGAAAACTCCTTACTCCTTTCACTGATGATGGCGATGGAAGATTATCAGCATCTATTATTTCTCTATCTACTTCAATCCCACTAGCAGACACTCTATCCCCCAGGATAATTATGATGCCCCCAAAATAGGTATACATAACCCATTTTGAGTCACCAAATACTTAGTACAGAATACAAATACAACTTAATTATACAACTGTTAACAAAATATAAGTTGAGAGTTTTAACATGAATATTGTCTCCTAGATAATATTCAAACTCAATGGAGTCCTCATTACAATTATTATCACATTATTTCATAGAATAGTGATGACTACTATAGCCACTTATCCTGGACCATCACTCCATTCCCCGACTCGCCCCAGCTATATTCTTATTTCCTGAAGAGAATAATGACAGAAAAGGGTGAGCTCAACTAGCCCAGTAAAGAATATTATGACTAAGATAATGAAGAAAAAATTATAGTTAGCCTACAACAATGTTAAACTGATAGAATACAATAGAGAATAAGTTTTAGATCAACAACCACAGTGGAAATAGCAATCCATTAGAAGAGTCAAGTAGAGCATAATATCTACTATCTTCTATGATTTAAAAGTTCATTATAAATTTTATCGCTGAGACTCAGCTTAATAAATAATCCACATCACTGAATTATCTATGCACTACGGGACAAGGATATTCATTAGTATCATGTCCACGAATTATCCATGCTCTACGGGCCAAGGATATTCGTGTAATCACCAATGGTCATGATCATGACAGCAACTGTCCATTAATGCACTACGGGCCAATGAGGACTTTTATCACATTATTTGTAACATTATATGTCATGATTATACCGAATAATCCCTGGTCATAATCATACCAATTAACAGTCCATCTATGCACTACGGGCCAACTTTTATCACAATATAAGCATGAGGATGATAACAATGATATAAGAATTCAATTAAATGAGAGCAAGGATAAATATAAAAGACTTTAAATTTATCCATCGTTTAAAAATGTCCAAATTGATAACATGATAACTGCTTTGTGGAGTAAAATTCAAGAATAATATTCACGTATCAAAAATAATTTGGACATAAAAAAGAAACATTTTTTTGTCGTGAATAGTACCCCGGGTGAATAGTACCTGAGTGAATAGTTCCCCGTGAATAGTAAATATATATGAATAATATCTATGAGTAGTACCGTATGAATGAATAGTATTGTATGAATAGAACCGTATATATGAATAGTATCATACGTATGAATTGTACCCATGAATAGTACTCCGACATGAAAAGCTTAAAATTTAACAAGAATGTTTAGAAAAATATCCTTGTGAAACAATACTAGATGAAGCACAAATTTCAAGGATATTCTACTAATTTCACGAAGTATAGAAGTAATATTTTAACAAAATAAGTGTAAAACTAGGAATATGAAACAAAATAATATTACTTACATACTATAGAGTATGAAAGAAAATATTATTTCATACGAATATTGAACAAAAATAATATCCCTTACGAATATTAAACGAAAATAATATTCCTCTCGAATATTTAACGAAGATAATAATCCTTACGAATATTAAATGAAGATAATATTTCTTGCGAATATTGAACGAAATAACATTTCTTACAAATACAAAAAATAATATCATAAGCGAATATAGAATAAATAATACCTCTTACCTTAGTAGAAGATTTGATACTACAATAGTGAAGTAGCAGAATACTAATCTTCTTCCTCTTTATAGTTTCTCTCTCTATAGTTGCTCTTGTGAGTCTTAGTGAATTGGTGAGAATGAAAGAAGAAATGAGCTTCTATTTATAGAAAAACATTGTTTCGATAATTGCACATTTAAGGGCTTGAATTATTACAGTTTAGTACCTCCATCTTTGCCTCCATTTTTAATTTAGTCCTTCAAGTATTATTAATCTTGCACAACCTCCCCTAATAGTACATGCATGTGAACCAATAGTTCTATGCATGTGAACAAATAGTTATTTGCATGTGAACTAATAGCAATTAATTGCTCATTTATCCGATTAATTACCCATTTGGTCAATTTAACATCCAAAAATCAACTATTATCGAAATAAATGTCAATTTCCACTAACACTAATAATCCCAACACAATGGAAATATTTTTAACAATATTTATTCATCAATAATATAACGTGCAATATTAACAACCAGATTATTCCCAGGAAAGAGGGGGTTTTCCGATAAGGATTTCTCCCTATTGGCGCGTAATTAGGTGACCAAACCCCTTTCCTTAACAAAACTTTCTAGACATTGTCAATAATGCAAATAATAATATAAATAACTTTGTCGTCTCAATTATTGATTTAATAATATAAAATATTGTACAGATGATATTGTGACAATAATTGAATAAATAATATGAGAGATACTATGCAGCAATTACTGTGGCAATAATTGAATAAAACTAAGTGACTTCTCACATAAGAATCAATAATCAAAGATACTGTATAATACCGTGTGCTACTATCCAACCATGCGTATTAATGTACTTTTACCATCGGATATTTCAACAGTTTAACGATAAAACTTTTGCCATTATTTTTATAAAAAGTTATTTTTGTCGTTTTCTAGCTCCGACAGTAATTCCGTTGTGAGGTCCACTAATGATTGTGCCGTCGTACGAATATTCCCTAATAAAATGAATATTCCCTGACCAAACGAATATTTTATGACAACTTGCTTACTTTGCAAAAAATTTCACATATCACCCTTAACTTTAACCTTTTATCAATTTAACCATTTACTAAATAGAATAATAATTATAAGAAAATTGAATACTTTCATTTCATAAAATTAGGGGTCTTACAATAATCGCTTCTCTCACGATGAAGTAGCATTTCTCCCAATTCAAAACTAGGTATCCACACATCTTTTCAGAACTGCAGTCAAATTTTGTAGACAGTCCTCAAACGAACTCCTGAAAACAGAGAAATCATCCATAAACACCTCGAGTGGCTATTTCACCATATTAGAAAAGATGGAAATCATACAATGCTGAAATGTTTTAGGAGCATTACATAGCCCAAAAGGCATTTTTCGGAAGGCCAAGGTCCCATATGGACATGTAAATGTTGTTTTCTCCTTATCTTCGGGCGCTATAGCAAGTTGATTGTAACCCGATTATCCATCCAAAAGATAATACAGTGTCATGACTGTATTAACCTCATACACCCCTACCACTTTCCTCGGTGCTTGTTTATCATTAGGCCACTAATAATAGTTTGCAGCCATGGTCTCCACCAAGTCATACCCTTTAGTATGGTGTTTTAATATAAAGGCCCCACTAGATGCGACATCAATACTCGAACAAGTAGAACTAGATAAGCCATTATAGAAGGTCTGAATTGGAAGACATTTGGGAAATCCATGGTGTAGACATCGTCTCAATAAGTTCTTAAATCGCTCCCACGAGTTATAAAAAGATTCAAATTCAAACTGTACGAAGGATGTGATATCATGTCTTAGCCTTGCTTTTTTCGCAGGCGGAAAGAACTTCGCCACAAATTTTTAAGCCAAGTCAGCCCATGTGGTAATGGTGCCCGGAGGAAGTGAATGCAACCAACTTTTAGCTTTGTCCTGAAGAGTGAACGGGAAAAGTCTGAGTTTGATAGCATCATCGAAAACTCCGTTGCACTTGAAGGTATCACAGATTTCTAAGAAGTTTATCAAATGATCGTTCAGGTCATCATTCAGTAACTTTAGTGTCCCCAAATGCAGGTACTAATCACCACAAACCTGGTACACAAATTCTATAACTATTACGAAAGATATAAACATAAATTGTTTATACATTAACAATTACACATAACCCTCAAGGTCGATAACCTTAACTTAATACACAAATTCAAATCCTAAAGGACTTACAATGTTATTTGCCTTTACATGTATCCAACGTATTCATCCTAATTTGCAATATTTATCATGATATAGCAAGGGTGAGCAACAAGTTTGCCCAGTAAGTTTAAATTCAAGGAAAGATATCTCATGATTAAAAGAATGAATAATAAGCTGACAAAACTTTCAACAACATAATCATTGTGAAAGAACATGAATCAATATTCATAACTGAACGACTGAGTCAATAAAAATGAAGGCCAACAATGAACATGGACAACTATAACTGAACCAAATGGTAATAAAGGTGATCAGCCTTTCATACCTGATGAACATATGCAACATACACAAAGTGTGAATCAACAAATCGTAGACGTGATATAATCAACAATGATTAACCACTAGTTAAAAGTAAAGTTCAAGAAAAACTTGCACAATGAGTGAGTTTTAGAAACTTGCCTGCACCATCAATTACTGCTTCACAATCTATTTAGCTTCGTCTTAAAGACCTAATATTGATAATATCGATCTCCCAATTAGAATAATATCATCACATTAACTACTTCTACTTACAGTTATAAAATAATCTAAACACATTACCACATAATCCTAACTGTTAATAAAGCACATAAGACCTGGTATCATGTTAAACTATTTCCGTCTGAGTTGAGTTCGGTACTATTTCAACATCCTAACTACCTAATCGAATAATTATCGAGCCTATTATCAATAAGACTCTACTTAAATGCTTCAATATTATCTTAGATAATTTATTTATTAGTCAAAACATTTTTCAGTAGCTCATAATAATTTTCAGATAATTATTATCATTTATAAAGATTTTTCAATCCTTAATATCAATTTTATATGATTTAAATACCACATAATTTCATTATCATTAATATTAAATTAATTTCAAATATTAATGAAATTATACAAATATCGTGTAAAATCCGACAAAACATAGCTTAGAGTTTTAACACGAATATTGTCTTCTAGACAATATCCAAACTCAAATTCAATCTCATTAGAATTATTATCACACTATTTCACAGAAAAGTGAGGACTACTAAAACAATAATCTGGACTGTCAATCCATTCTCCGACTAGTCCCAGTTATATTCTCATTTCTTGAAGAGAACAATGAAAGAAAAGGGTGAGCTCAACTTAGCTAGTAAGAAATATTATGACTAAAATAATGCAGAATGTGACACCCCCAAACCCAGGTACTTCATTCCCACGGGATTTGGTGTTCATTTAATCAAACATTCATATCTACCTACCAAATCACAACAAAACTAGATAAATAAAACATTTCTCATTAAAGGATTACATAATAAAATCTCCCAGGTTATCTAACATTTAAATACAATCATTCAAATGCAGAATTTAAAATAAACTTCATTACAACCATTCAATTAAAATCTGAAAATCAAATATCAAATTACAAGTCTTCAAAACTTGTTCATCTTTCCTTTTCCCTTAATGGTGCTAGGTACATCAGCCTTTTCGTCTTTAACTGTAAAAGTTATATAAGCAAGAGTGAGCAAACAATGCTCACTTGAAACAATAAGAAATCGACAAGAGTATAATAATAATAACTACTCATGATAGGCTCATCAAGACTGAATGGTACTCTAACAATGATAATCAGGAACTAAAATCCAAAATGTGGAATAAATATAACTGAGGGTCATAAGACCATGAACTATGTCCACAGTCGTGAGTAATCTTTCAACTCCAACTTTAACAGTCATAAGACTATAAGGACTCTCGACTTAGGGGATCACCCTTCGTACCATGTATTGTGCCTAAACATTTAACGCTACGCGTAATTTATCCCCTAATAATAATAGGGTTGTTCATCTCAGTATTTGGAGTACAAGTCCGCACCAAATAGAGTTTGGTTTGGATAAGCTTTCAAGGGTAATTTAAAGTTCAACAATCATCAACTAGAGGACTAGTTGAATTAATAACATCATATTACAGAATAATCGTAATTGAATCAACATGGTAAACCAAAATCATGCTTTAGGAATAATCTAATAGCATATACTTTGAATAACTATAATATGCCTTGCTTGAACAATATTAAGTCAAGGTTAATTAGAATTGAGTTCTAAGCATACATAACCGTTTGAACGATAAAATTGCTCGACATTAGTATAAATAGTTGTGCATGCTAAACAACAAGTTAAATACAAGAATAACTTGTCAACATCAAACCAAAGTTTAGAAAGATTGCATCATTTATAAGGTAATCGAATTGAAATAATAAATAGTTCAACAAGATAAAGAATTAGAAAACTTGCATTATTATATTGGAAACAATAATTGATTCAATTAAGATAATGGATTAGAAAACTTGCCTTGTTCGTAGGGTAAACCGAATCAATACGAATCACAATATCCTATAAACATATGTCATCATGACATAGTTAGCCATTACCATTTTACAACCATAACTAAGTATGTACATCATTTAAAAATTGGATTTTTTTAATCACATAATCAAGTTATAACACAAGTTAATCCTTAATAACACAATTATTAATAGTATAGAAATACTAAAATCAACATTTTACAAATTCTACTATCATCACATAACTTTTCTTAAAATTTCATGTACAAAAGTAGTACATCGTCGACTATTCGCTAACTAACTTCGGCATGCCACAGCTTTACATTAGTCGTCGTCGTCTTTGTAGCGATAACGGGGAATAACTTATTCAGCCATGTGGTGATGCAGGATGATATCATGGCGCCACTAAATCATCTTTGGGCATGGCAGGCCATGTAGCGAGAAAAAAGTCTTGCGATTCGATTGACAACTTGGCAAGAATAAAGACAGAAAAAGCTAATTTTGGCCTACAAGCTCGTTTCTAACAGACTAAATAGCATGTAAATCATACAAAAACTCCATGTAAACAAAATTCAAGAATTCCTAGCATGTTTCTATCCATACAACAACATAAATAACAAGTTTAAAACATCCAATTTCACTGTTTTTGATAATAAAAAAAACTCACTTTTTGATATTTCAATGAAAATCAACACTGTAAATTTTGTTTTTCAACCAAAACTATTATTTCAAAGTGTCTTTATCAATGATTATACATACTCTATAAAATTAAATGATCAATTTATCAACTAAACAACTAATTAACCCTCAATTTCTACTTTAAGCTAAACAATATATATTCACAAAAACTCTCTGTAAAAATATTTTTCTCACAAATTACATACATATCATCAATTCATTGATTATAACTCATGAAAATAGTTTTAACATCACTAGTATGTCATATAAAGCCACATAACAACAAAAATTCATGCTTACACAAGGATTCTACAGAGAATTTGGGAAGAGAAAAACTAAACTTTTAAAACTAAAAAGAATAGAACAATTCTTTGAAGAAGATGATATGGCTATTCCTTTCTATTCTCAAGCCTCTCCTTCTCCAATCTCTAGCCTTTCTTCCTCTCTTCTTTTCTTCTTCTCTTCTTCTTCTCTTATTCTTCCTCTGAGTTTTTCTTTCTTCTCTCTAACCTCTCTCCTCTATTCTTACGTCTGATGATATAACGTATATAGATATAATATATATTGATTATATAATATAAATATAAATCATATAAGTGATATCAGTTATTCAATTTTTGAAAACCAAAAGCCATAAGGCTTGTTTGGTTACTTACTAAAAATATAATCATTTATTCCTTATGCTTTGTTTGGTAAAACATAATTAGATTAAAGACTTAATAGGCATTAGGCCTTGTTTGGAAAAACTAAATTAAAACTCCTTTAAGTTATTTTAATAACTACTTTATAAAAGGTTATTTATCACACTTTAAGTTCACTTAATTCTAAAAACAATTTATTACATCACTTTAACACATAACTCAATACCACAAAATTATAATTTTCTATATAATTATAACTTTATTTAATCAACTAACACATCCTTTTTAATTACAAATTCCAATAAAAAGAATAGTAATTCAATTAATCAAAACTTTCTAACTTAATAATTAAATTAAATTAACCTAAAATAATTAATTTCCTTAATTATTTATTTAACAAATAGCTAACCAAACTGAATCAAATTTGAACAATTATTTATTTAACAATAAACACATCCATTAAATACTTAAATATTTCAATAAATATTTAATATAACAATAAAAGTTCTGGAATGTTACATCATTCCCTCCTTACATGGATTCTGTCCCTAGAATCACAATTCAAATAATTCATTCGTCACATTCTTCCCTACTTATAAAGATTCTATCCCCAGAATCGAAGACATAGATTAAACAAATAACTCATGGTAATTCTTCATCATTTCAGCTTCGAGTTCCCACGTAGCCTCTTCGACATTGTGGTTCCTCCAAATTACCTTCATAGAAGGTATCACTTTATTTCTGAGCACTTATTCTTTCCTGTGGACTATATGGATAGGAACCTCTTCATAGGACAAGTCTTTCTCAAAGTGCAATGGTTCGTACCCAATCACGTGCATGTAATCAGGTTTATATGGTCGTAACACCAAAACGTGAAACACATTATGAATGTTTTGCAATTCTGGAGGTAGAGCTACCTCGTAAGCAACCTCTCCAACTTTTTGCAGCACTTCAAAGGGTCCAATAAACCTCGGGCTTAGTTTCCCCTTTTTACCAAATCGAATTTTTCCCTTCCAAGGTGAAACTTTTAGGAAAACATAATTTCCTACATCGAATGCACGATCTTGTCTGTGTTGATTAGCATATTTCTTTTGTCTGTCTTGAGCAGCTATCAATCTTATTCTGATAAGTTTGACAACCTCAGCAGTTTATTGTACCAGTTTTGGTCCTAACAGTTGACGTTCACCGACTTCATCCCAACACAGTGGAGTTCTATACTTTCTGCCGTATAATGCTTCGTAAGGCGGCATGCCGATGCTAGCGTGATAACTGTTATTGTCGGAAAATTCCACCAACGGTAATTGTTCATCCCAGCTTCCTTTGAAATCCATGATGCATGCTCTCAACATATATTCTAATGTCTGAATCGTTTGTTCATTTTGGCCATCTGTTTGCGGATGATATGCAGTACTCATTCGCAACTGTGTTCCCATACATCCTTATAGTCTCTTCCAGAAATTTGATGTGAACCTCGGATCTCTGTCAGATACAATTGATACTGGAACTCCATGTCATGAAATGATCTCCTTAACGTACAGTTTCACCAGCTGATCAAGATTAAATCTAATCTTTATTGGCAAAAAGTGTGCAGATTTTGTCAATCTGTCCACTATCACCCAAATTGCATCGAATCATTTCTGAGTCGTTGGGAGACCTACCAAAAAATCCATTGTGATATGTTCTCATTTCCATTCCGGTATCTCCAACGGTTGAAGTAACCCGCTTGGTCTTTGATGCTCTACCTTGACTCTCGACATTTTAAGCACTTTACAACGATTCTCGCAACGCTCTTTTCATATTTGGCCACCAAAAATGTCGTCGCAAATCTTGATACATCTTCGTACTCCTGGATGAATCGAATATCTCGAAGTTATGAGCTTTCATCAAGATGTCCTCTTTAATATCCGGTTCTGCTTTGGAACCCATATTCGCCCTTCAAATCTCAAAGATCCCCCAGATCAATCTTGTATTTCACCTCTTTTCCCTCAACCACACTTTCTCTTATTTTTCTGCATTCCTCATCCTACAGTTGAGCGTTTTTCACTTTGTCCACCAAAGTTTGACTGGCTTCTATCTGGTACAATTTCTCATCGAATTCTTTTGGAAATTTGATTTCTAACTCTAACCTTGACATTGCTATAATAAGCTCCTCCTTATTAGTTAACAGCATCAACTTTTCTCTGCCTTTCCTACTCAAGGCATCTGCAACCATATTTGCTTTGCCTGGATGATAAAAGATCTCACAATCATAATCCTTTCTCAATTCCATCCATCTCCTTTGACGCATGTTTAGGTCCTTCTGAGTGAAAATGTACTTCAAACTTTTATGGTCTGTGTAGATCTCACATTTTTCTCCATAGAGATAGTGTCTCCATTATTTTAAAGCAAACATAACCATCGCCAACTCTAAATCATGAGTCGGATACCCTTTTTCATAGTCCTTCAATTGCCTTGATGCATACGCGATAACTTTTCCATTCTACATAAGGACACATCCTAATCCCTTGTGTGAAGCATCACTGTACACCACAAAATTTCCTGTATTATCTGGTAATGACAACACAGGTGCCACATTGAGCTTCTTCTTCAATTCTTGAAAACTCTCCTCACATTACTTCGTCCAAACAAATTTTATAGTTTTTCTCGTCAAATTTGTCAACGGAGTGGCAATCTTGGAGAAGTCTTGGATAAACCTTCTGTAATACCCTGCCAATCCCAAGAAACCTCTTACTTCTGACGGAGTTCTTGGTTGTTCCCAATTTATCACAGCTTTGACCTTTGATGGATCCACTGAGATTCCATCCTTGTCAATTACGTGTCCAAGAAATTGTAGACGTTCTAACCAAAATTCACATTTAGAGAATTTTGCGTACAACTTTTCCTTTCTTAGTGTCTCCTGCGTTAGACGTAAGTGTTCCACGTGTTCTTCTTGAGTTTAGAATACACCAGAATATCATCAATAAACACCACAACAAACTTGTCTAAAAATGGTTAAAACACTCTATTCATCAAATCCATGAACGCTGCAGGGGTGTTTGTCAAACCAAAAGACATCACCAAAAACTCGTAATGTCCATACCGAGTTCGGAATGCCGTCTTCGGTACATCCTCCTTCCTTACTTTTAGTTGGTGATACCCACTCCTCAAATCTATTTTTGAGAAATATCTAGTACCCTTCAACTGGTCAAACAAGTCATCTATTCTCGGCAATGGATACTTATTCTTAATAGTAACTTTGTTTAACTCTCTATAATCAATGCAAAGATGCATTGACCCATCCTTCTTCTTTATTTAATAACACCGATGCTGCTCCACACGGTGACACTTCGGTTGAATGTATTTCTTGTCCAATAGCTCCTGTAGTTGTACCATCAGTTCCTTCATCTCTACCGAAGCTATTCTGTACGGGGCTTTCGATATTGGAGCGGTTTCTGGTGCTAAGTCTATCACGAACTTGATTTCTCTGTCAGGCGGAAGTCCTGGCAAATCCTCTGGAAACACGTCCACAAATTCCCTAACCACTGATATTTCTTCCAGTTTAACACCCTTCTTTTGAGTATCGACTATGTAAGCTAAATAACCCATACAGCCTTGACTCAACAACTTCTTGGCTTGCATAATCATCAGACACCTCATTTGTCTAGGCGATTTGCTACCATTGAAAACTACCTTTGACGGAGTCATAAGGCTTACACACTTCTTTTGGCAATCAATTATCGCTCCATAATTGAACAACCAGTCCATTCCCAAAATAACATCAAACTCTCCAAGCCTAATCGGCATTAAATCTACCATAAAAATATTTCCCTTAATGTTCACCCTACAGTTCTTGTATACGAACCTAACAGGAATTACTTCCTTATTCGCGATTTCTATGTTTAGAGGGAAATTCAATTCTTCACTAGGCAATCCTAATCTCATAGCAAATTCATCAGATATAAATGAGCAAGTAGCACCCGGATCAAATAATACATAAGCATCAATATCATTGATTGGGATAATACCTGACACCACATCCTTTGATTGCACATCATCTTGCACAGTCATGTTGAAGGTTCTGGCTGTGGGTTTGGTTGATGTTGTCGGTCCAGTAATGGCCCATGTACCTCCATTGCTACCTCCCTTGCTTCCTGTTGTTTCTCCAGCTTTCTTCTTAGGACACTAACAGGCAAAGTGATCCTTAGACCCGCAAGTGTAGCAAACATTCTTCTTGGGTTGATTGCAGTTTGGGACGATGTGACCCTCCTGGCCACAGTTAAAGTATACACGTTTCCCCACTAAGCATACACCCTTGTGAAACTTCCCGCATGTAGCACATGCTTCAAACTTCTTATTCTTCTGGCAACCTTGTTGATTCCTAGCACCCACATTTGCATTCCACTTTCTTTTCAGGTTATTATTTCCATTTCCACTACCACCACCTCCATTCTTCACCTCCACTTCATTCTTCTTCTTTTTTCATTCCTCGATTGAACTTGGATTTACTACCGCCTCCACCTTCAGCGAGAATTTCCTTTTCCATTATGGCTGCAAAAGTCTTCAACTGGAACAAGGAAACCCTACTAAATAACCAGGGCTTCAGTCCATGTTCAAACCTCTTCGCTTTGCGTTCATCTGTGCTGACTTGGTATTGCGCAAACCTCACCAACTCATTGAATTTCGCAGCATACTCCGACACCATCATCGTTCCCTGCTTTAATTCTAAAAACTGTACTTCTAACTGGCTTTTCGAACTCTCTAGGAAATAGGTCTCGAAGAAAATCTCCTTAAACCTATCCCAAGTCATAATTCCTGGTCTTTCCCGAGTTTTGTTGGCCTGCCACCAATAACTAGCCTCTGCTTTCACCATGAATGTTGCAAAAGAAGTCTTCTGGTTATCCTCTACCCTAACAACATCAAAACCTTCTTTATCTCTATGACCTAGGTTTGTGCCTCAATTGGGTTCATGGACCCACATAATTATGGTGGTCCAACCGCCTTGAAGTCCCTAAACATAGCACCTTGGTTCTGAGGTTGATTCCGTGGTTGATTTTGCAGTGCACTCACAAGAACGTCACCATTTCTTTGAACGGGGTTAGCTTCAAAGATTATCGTTGTTGGTTCCTTCAGCGGTTCTCTGACGGGGTGGTTGACGTCTTGGAAGCATTTTCTGTTAAAAATACACTCATTAGATTATTACTCAACTCTTTCAAGTAATTTCTAATTAACTTGCCCCCATAAAAGTAATCACCACATAACACATAACACTTTGGATAAAAGAAGATAATAACTTTTATTCATTCTTAATTATTTGAAAAACATCATATTCATAGCATCACTGCTATTTACATTATTTTCCTGAACTACTAAAGTTTCAGGACATCATCATCATATCCCATAAGTTGCATAACACTTGGGATTTACATAATACTTATCATAACATAAATCATAAATCAAGTTCACTTCCTAAGTTGTCCTATTAAGATACTGCAAAGCCTTACGACGCTCTTCTTCCATAATTCGGAACATGGTTCGACGATCTAGTATGTGCGAGGGTAGCGTCTCGAACTGAATTGGGTAACCCATGACCCGATCCTAAGCTTGATTGATTGCGATGTTGAATACGTTATCCATTTCTTGCATCTTTATTCTCTTTGCTTATGCGTCTCCCTCTGCTATTTCGGCCCATTGATCAGTTTCCTCGTACGCGTCTTCAGCTCTTGCCCTTTTTGCAGACTCTTCTCTCAAATCTCAGCTATCATTTGGTCGTTCTCTTCTTCAGTGTGAACCAGCTTCTCTTCAACATTGTTCAATCGTTCTTCTCGATCCTGGATCTCGTCCTCCTTCTGTGCCATCAAGGTCTGTTGTTCAGCTACTATTTCTTGTAATTCCTCGACTGTATCTTGAAGTTCCACATTGCGGTCATGCACCTCATCGTATATACGGTCAACTATCGAGTTAAGTGGAATCCTTTCCTCCTCGTCCTCTTCATCCGTCTGTGGCAGCTCCAAAGGATCTTCCACATCAGGTACTCTCTCCTGCTCAACTACTGTGACCAACTGAACTATTTCCCGTGGCAGTAATTGTTCCCAAACTACCTGAATATCTCGAGGCTCCTCCTCCCTAGCTTGACTGGTTCCTCCTATGTTAGACATCCTATCAACCAAATTTTAAGTCTTAATTACTAATCATTACTACTTGACTCTCATGAGCACATAAGTTATAAACACATAAGCACGTAAGTGTTTTATTACTTCTTCCTTACAACTCGATAAGAGTTTATCATTACTATCTTTTCGAAGGTTACTTCCTAAGGCTTTTTCCCCTACCTAAGGTTCATAACCTAAGGCTTTGATACCAACTTGTGACACCCCCAAACCCAGGTACTTCATTCCAATAGGATTTGGTGTTCACTTAATCAAACATTCATATCTACCTACCCAATCACAATAAAACTGGATAAATAAAACCTTTCCTATTAAAGGATTACATAATAAAATCTCTCAGGTTATCTAACCTTTAAATACAATCATTCAAATGCGGAATTTAAAATAAACTTCATTACAACCATTCAATTAAAATCTGAAAATCAAATATCAAATTATAAGTCTTCAAAACTTGTTCCTCTTTCCTTTTCCCTTACTGGTGCTAGGTACATCAGCCTTTTCGTCTTTAACTGTAAAAGTTATATAAGCAAGAGTGATCAAACAATGCTCACTTGAAACAATAAGAAATCGACAAGAGTATAATAATAATAACTGCTCATGATAGGCTCATCAAGACTAAATGGTACTCTAACAATGATAATCAGGAACTAAAATCCAAAATGTGGAATAAATATAACTGAGGGTCATAAGACCATGAACTATGTCCACAGTCGCAAGTAATCTTTCAACTCTAACTTTAACAGTCATAAGACTATAAGGACTCCTCGTACTTAGGGGGATCAACCCTTCATACCATGTATTGTGCACAAACATTTAACATTACGCGTAAGTTATCCCCTAATAATAATAGGGTTGTTCATCTCAATATTTGGAGTACAAGTCCGCACCAAAGAGAGTTTGGTTTGGATAAGCTTTCAAGGGCAATTTAAAGTTCAACAATCATCAACTAGAGGACTAGTTGAATTAATAACATCATATTACAGAATAATCGTAATTGAATCAACATGGTAAACCAAAATCATGCTTTAGGAATAATCTAATAGCATATACTTTGAATAACTATAATATGCCTTGCTTGAACAATATTAAGTCAAGGTTTATTAGAATTGAGCACTAAGCATACATAACCGTTTGAACGATAAAATTGCTCGACATTAGTATAAATAGTTGTGCATGCTAAACAATAAGTTAAATACAAGAATAACTTGTCAACATCAAACCAAAGTTTAGAAAGCTTGCATCATTTATAAGGTAATCGAATTGAAATAATAAATAGTTCAACAAGATAAAGAATTAAAAAACTTGCATTATTATATTGGAAACAATAATTGATTCAATCAAGATAATGGATTAGAAAACTTGCTTTCTGTTCAGAGGCTAAACCGAATCAATACTTAATCATAATATCCTATAAACATATGTCATCATGACATAGTTAGCCATTACCATTTTACAACCATAACTAAGTATGTACATCATTTAAAAATTTGATTTTTTTAATCACCTAATCAAGCTATAACTCAAGTTAATCCTTAATAACACAATTATTCATAGTATAGAAATACTAAAATCAACATTTTACAAATCCCTACTATCATCACATAACTTTTCTAAAATTTCGTGTACAAAAGTACAATCGTCATACCATTCGCTAACTTCATGCTACGGGGCCACAGTTTACATCATGGTCATACTATGGCGATGGGCATGTCGCTACTGGTGTGATAAATAACTCACGGCCACATTTGCGGTGTGGTGATGGATATTTCATGGCATCACTAATGTATCTTTGGTCACATACAAGACGCGAAATCGCAGCTTGATTCGATGACTATTCAACAGCGATGCAGGAAAAAGCCAATTTTTCCCTACAAGCTCGTTTCTAACAGACTAAATAGCATGTAAATCATACAAAAACTCCATGTAAACAAAATTCAAGAATTTCTAACATGTTTCTATCCATACAACAACATAAACAACAAATTTAAAACATCCAATTTTACTGTTTTTGATAAATAAAAAAAAAACTCACTTTTTGATATTTCAATGAAAATCAACACTGTAAATTTTGTTTTTCAACCAAAACTATTAATTCAAAGTGTCTCTATCAATGATTATACATACTCTATCAAATTAAATGATCAATTTATCAACTAAATGACTAATTAACCCTCAGTTTCTACTTTAAGCTAAACAATATATATTCACAAAAACTCTCTGTAAAAATATTTTCCTCACAAATTACATACATATCATCAATTCATTGATTATAACTCATGAAAATAGTTTTAACATCACTAGTATGTCATATAAAGCCACATAACAACAAAAATTCATGCTTACACAAGGATTCTACAGAGAATTTGGGAAGAGAAAAACTAAACTTTTAAAACTAAAAAGAATAGAACAATACCTTGAAGAAGATGATATGGCTATTCCTTTCTATTCTCAAGCCTCTCCTTCTCCAATCTCTAGCCTTTCTTCCTCTCTAATTTTCTTCTTCTATTCTTCTTCTCTTCTTCTTCCTCTGAGTTTTTCTTTCTTCTCTCTAACCTCTCTACTCTATTCTTACGTCTGATGATATAACGTATATAGATATAATATATATTGATTATATAATATAAATATAAAACATATAAGCGATATCGCTTATTCATTTTTGAAAACCAAAAGCCATAAGGCTTGTTTGGTTACTTACTAAAAATATAATCATTTATTCCTTATGCCTTGTTTGGTAAAACATAATTAGATTAAAGACTTAATAGGCATTAGGCCTTGTTTGGAAAAACTGAATTAAAACTCCTTTAAGTTATTTTAATAACTACTTTATAAAAGGTTATTTGTCACACTTTAAGTTCAATTAATTCTTAAAATAATTTATTACATCACTTTAACACATAACTCAATACCACAAAATTATAATTTTCTATATAATTATAACTTTATTTAATCAACTAACACATCCTTTTTAATTACAAATTCAATAAAAAGAATAGTAATTCAATTAATCAAAACTTTCTAACTTAATAATTAAATTAAATTAGCATAAAATAATTAATTTTCTTAATTATTTATTTAACAAATAGCTATCCAAATTGAATCAAATTTGAATAATTATTTATTTAACAATAAACACACCTATTAAATACTTAAATATTTCAATAAATATTTAATATAACAATAAAAGTTCTGGAATGTTACACAGAATAAATTATTCTTAGCCTTCAACAGTATTACAACTGATAGAATATAATAGACAACAATTTTTAGATCAACAACTGCAGCGGGATAAGCAATCCATTAGAAGAGTCAAGTAGAGCATGATATCTACTAACTTCTATGATTTAAAAGTTTATCATCAATTTTATCGCTGAGACTCAGCTTAATAAATAATCCACATTACTGAATTATCCATGCACTACGGGCCAAGAATATTCATTAGTATCACGACCACGAATTATCCATGCACTACGGGCCAAGGATATTCGTGTTTTACTAATGGTCATGAACATGCCAAACAACAATTCATCTTTGCACCCTTGGCTGAAGAGAATGCATGGTTATGATCATACCAATATCTATCCATCAATGCACTATGCGCCAATGAAGACTTTTACCACATCACTTGTAACATTACAGGTCATGATTACACCGAATAATCCCTGGTCATAACCATACCAATCAACAGTCCATCTTTGCACCCTTGGCCGAAGATGTCCCTCATCACAATATAAGCATGAGGATGATTACAATGATATAAGAAATCAATTAAATGAAATCAAGGATAAATATTAAAGACTTTAAATTTACCTAGAGTTTAAAAAAATGTCTAAATTGTCAACATGATATTGCTTTATGGAGTAAAATTTAAGAATTATATTTTATCAAAAATGATTTGGACAGAAAAGAAATCAATTTTTGTCATGAATAGTACTCCGGGTGAATAGTATCCGAGTGAATAGTACCTCGTGAATAGTACCCCATGAATAGTACTTCAAAATAGTACTTCAAGCATAATATTTTGTGAGTAATACCCCGTGAATAGTACTGTATTTATGAATAGTGCCCATGAATAGTACTTGAATAGTACTCTATGAATAGTATCGTAGTATGAATAGTGTCGTATAAATGAATAGTACCCGTGAATAGTACTCCGGCCTAAAAAGCGTAAAATTTAACAAGAATGTTTAGAAAAATATTGTGACAACCCAGAAAATCGGATTGTCCAGAATTTAAGTTTAAAGAATTAGTTATTATTAAAATGAATTTTTATTAATAATATTTTGTACTATGTGTTTATTAATCGTTCTAGAACCTAGGATGATTAGAATGCGGGAGGATTTTGACTATGAGCTAGACTAAACGAATAAGAATATGCAAGACAAAAATAAAAATTTTCCAGGAATAAAAATATTTCTGAGGAAAAAGACGAAATAGACACTATTCACCCGATAAAACCCTAAGGATTAGGGTTTAAATAACTTAAGCCTTTTTGAGAGTTTGGTTTGTCAAAATGATATTCTGTCGAAAGATTTGATGATAATATATCGTGAAAAGTTAAGTAAGCTGATAAAAAATTTTCTCAAAAAACGTGTAGAAATCGAACAAAATAAAAATGATGAAAAGTATTGTTATGTACTTTTCATTCATTTTACTACGTTAGGGGAAAACGTGAAGGAAAATGCTTAACAACAAAAAATGATTTTCAGTTTTTCAGAGATCCGAAGAATACATAAAAGTTAATCGGTAAAGGAAAGACGAAATATCCAAATATATTTGGATTCTGAGAATTGTAATTTTTTAACTATTTAACGAATTTTGCAAGACGGAAGAATAAAGCTTCCAGGAGAAGCTTTGTGAATAATAAGGAGGTGTCATAGTAAGGAGGTGTGAATAGTAACATTTGGGATGAAATAACTATTTTACCCCTATCCTTGGTTTGCTATAAAAGGAAAGCTTAAGCTCATTTGTTGGGATTTTGAAAATTCACCAACTCTTGAGAGAGAGAGAGAGAGAGAAAGAGAAGTTGGATGGGAGGAAAAAGGAAGAGGAAAAGCTCACCCGAGAGCAAACTTTGTCTGACGGAAGAAGATTAAAGAAGAAAGGTAATCTAAAACCTAACTTCTAGTTAAATTTTCTTTAAGTTTTATATGTTAAAAATATAACTTAATAAGAATAGAAGTAAAAGATATTAACAATGATTTCATATGATTGAAATCATAAAGAAGAGAAGAAATAAGAATTATAAATTTAGTTTATAAATTTCTTAAGGATGTATAAGTTTCGTAATGAATTTAAACAGTCCGAATGAATCATATGAACAATTTGGTGAAATAAGTAAGGAATGGTGTTTTATAACACCAAATTCTAAGAAAAAATGAAATTGTAATCAAAATATCGATTAAAAACGAAGAACGTGAAGAACACGCGAACAACGCGAAGAACATTATTGATGGACAAATTTAAAACCATCGTAGTGTAATTATTTTTAATGGACAAGTTTAAAACCATCGCTTGTAAGTTAGCTGCTTCTTGCTTGGTTAGGAATGATAGAAATGTTCATGAAGAACGGATTAAACTTAGCTATAACGAAGTTATGACAAAAATTTCATAAAAGACGAACGAGAAGTAGAAAGTATGTAATTGAACCCGAACATGTAGGGTTTCATAAAAAAGTAAGAGAACGTAGAAAATGTGAGTCGTGAACTCAAGAACGAACGAGTTCCTAGTTCGGATGACCGAATTATGGACAAAAAAGAAGAGTGCTAATAACGTAAAACGAATGATGGATGAGGATTAAGCCAATTGAATGACATATTAACGGATTCAAAATAAATTTCTATTCGAGGGGAATTAAAGTAAGTAAGATAAGGAAGAGAATGGCTTTGGAACGACCTCGTTCTAAGTTATAACGAATAAGTTATGAGATCAGGAAGTAAGCGTCTCAAAATAATTCAACACTTACAAAAAAATTTCAAGGTTGGATGCTTGGCGCCGCATCGCCGGTGTAGGGTAAAAGCCAGAGAAGAGCTTTTAACTTCTCAACTCTTGGTAGAAGTGTAAGGGAAGATAAAGAACATATAGTTCGCATAATGTAACACTTAAACAAGTGATTTAAACCTTAGATGAAGGTTGAACGTAATGATTTAATGAGATTAAACGACAAAGAATATAAACGCAACTTACGGAACCAATATTCGGGGACTGTAGTGACAATAAAATGAACGTGTGGGATTGCTATGATTGTGATTCCTTAGACATTGAGTGATGACGATGATGTATATCATTTCAATGTTATGATGTCCTAATGAGAGATAAATGTAAAGCGTATAGACGTTGTGAACGCAACACAGTTGCGATGAACGATCGGTCTTAGCATACAACGAATCGTATGGCTTCGACATTAAGAAAGAGTAATGAACGTGGGGTTCATGTAATGGATAACGAAAGTAGTAAGTAAGATATGAACTATCAAGAAATCCGTAATGAACGGTATCAAGATTAATGAAAGCCGAATGTGATTCGAATAGAGAGTGTTAAAATGAAACATAAGCATTAACTACTTTAACCGATGTGAGGGTTGAGTGTACGCGGATATTAAACGGGCAGAACCTGTGACGCCCCCAAATTCAGGTACTTGAAACCCGAACTCGGTGCTTCACGATACCATTTCTATGAGCGGAATAATACTAATAATAATAATAATAATATAAATACCAAACTTAATTTACATATATATCAGAGTCTAATCCCAAGTACATAATCTTTAATACATTCATTACATAATAATTAATAGATATCATTGTCTTAATAAAATTAAACTATTACATAAGATAACACAGAACTCATTCAGCAACCTTTCCTTTTCCCTTGTTCTTGGCAGAGCCTTTAGGTTGTTCACACTTAGCTGAAAACATTTAAGTTAAGAAAGGATGAGTATTTGAGTGCCCAGCAAGTAATAACTATCAATAACATTTAGCTAAAAGAATTAAATATTTTCTTTGAAAGACACTTCTACAACGAATCAACAGTTGTGAAGTAAACTGAACCAATAATAAACAACATATCAATTCTATATCAAAATTGTCAAACTACGTACTGACTATAAATAAGGATCAGTCGATAGACTATGAACATTGTTTTTTATTTTCAAAAAGGTTAAACAGAACTTCATCTGTAAACTGTCATAACTTATAGGCACGAGGGTGATCAGCCCGTTATGCCCTGTATTGATCAATACTACATACAAGAACGATATTTTCATTTAGCATATCCGCCTTAGGCGCATAAAAGTTTCCCAGATTTGGGATGTTCATACTAGTCTAGAATCCGGACTAAAATAATTCGGTTGGATACAATAAAGTTCTATCTTGTTTAACAATATTATAAAATATGTGTCTAGCTAAATCAAATAGCTTAGAAGGCTTTTAAGTCAACGTATATATACTGGAAACCAATAAGTATGTATCAACATGTGATAAAATATAATGATTATCAAAGTGAGGACACTTGTATAACCATGCTTAGAAATTAATGAACAGAATATATATCTTGATTTATAATAACATAATTAAGGAACTTGTACAACAAATTATAATCTAGTAACTTACTTATACATAATCATTGCATAAGTATATACAAAGGTTAAGATATTTGAAAAATAAAAAAGAATAGTTCTAAAATTTGCTTAGGCATGTCCATTGCATAAAGTAAATGAAAAGATAGGATACTTTGTAAAATCCCAAATTTTACGAATAAAGATTTAATTTTCTCAAAATATTTTTTTTAAGTATTATGGTGTGGGTAATATTTATAAATTTTGCAAAGTACGCAAGTTGTTATATAATATTTGATTGGTCGGGGAATATTATTTTTGTCGGGGAATATCCGTACGACGGTACAATCATTAGTGGATCCCACAACGGAATTATTGTCGGATTGAGAAAACGACAAAAATATTTTTATGAAAATAACGACGGAAGTTTCTTTGTTAAAAGCGTTGAACTACTCAATAGTAAAAATAACGATGTCATGTGGTTACATTACGTAGTAGCGCGGTATTGATTATTGATGCTTTCACGTGAGAAGTCACTAAGTTTTGTTCAATTATTGCTTCAGTAATTGTTGCATAGTATCTCACGTTAATTGATTCAATTATTGTCGATATTTTTTATATTATTAAATCAATAATTGAGATGATAGAGTTATTAATATTATTATTTGCAATATTAATGATGTCTAGAAGTTCTGCCAATTCAGATGATAGAGTTATTAATATTATTATTGGCCCGTAGTGCATTGATGGACAATTGTTGGCATGATCATGACCATTGATGAATACACGAATATCCTTGGCATGTAGTGCATGGATAATTTGTGGTTATGATACTAATGAATATCCTTAGCCGTAGTGCAAGGATGATGTGTATTATTTATTAAGCTGAGTCCCAGCGATAAAAGTGATGAAAAACCTTTTAAATCATAAAAGATAGTAGATTTTATTCTCTACTTGACTCTTCTAATGGATTGCTTATTCCGCTGCAGTTAAACTTGATGTCTATTATATTTTATCAGTTTAACACTGTTGAAGGCTAACGATAATTTATTCTGCATTATCTTAGTCATAATATTTCTTACTATGCTCGTTGAGCTCACCCTTTTGCTTTCATTGTTCTCTTCAGAAAATGAGAACGTAGCAAGGACTAGTCGGGGAACGGAGTGACGGTCCAGATGATAGCATTAGTAGTCCTCACTATTCTATGAAATAGTGTGATAATAATTGTAATGAGTACTTATCCTGAGAGTGGATATTGTCTAGAAGACAATATTTGTATTAAAACTCATAGCTCTTGTTGTATATTTAAGATTATATTTGTATTCTGTACCATGTATTTGGCGACTCAGAATATGTGATGTATACCTATTTTGGGGGTGTCACATACTTGCCTGATCTGCTGCTTACACAACTTAGTTTTATCTTTTATATCAAGACCTATCATTAATAAGATTAATCTATCGATTAGAATAACATATCATATCACATAGTACTGTTATTTGCAGTCAACACATAACCTAATCACATTGCCACATATGTTTAACAATAATTGGATCATAAACAAACATGTATACAGACAATTTATATAAGTTCATATCAATTTCTGAAACATGTTAGTGTGCCGACGGCTTTATCGGGTAATTATCAAGTCTAAAACTCTATACCAAAGTTCAATATAACTTAAACATTGGTCAAATTATTTTTAAATGATTTATAATAATTTTTAATTAATTATTATAATTTATCATAATTTTTCAAACACCGGAATCATTATTAAATAATTTAAATATTAAATAATTCTATTATCATTAATATTAAATTAATATTAAAATATTAATGAAACCATTGCCAAAATATTAAAGTTATTTATAATAATTCAAAATACTTTTAAAGTATTAATATTACCCTCAAATGATTTTTAAAATAATTAAAATCATTTTAAATAATTACCATTAATACTTAAATATTAATGCATTATTTATCAAAATACTAAAAGTCATTAATTATAACTTAAAATATATTTAATTCATTTATATTCTTTTAAATAATTTTTAAATAAATAAAATCTTTTTAAAATTATTTATTTAATATAATTAATAAATAAATCTAATATCATTAATATTAAATTATTAATGAAATTATCCTTTAAATATTAAAAGTTAAATTTTATAATTTAAAGTATTTTTAAACACTTTATTTTCATTTAAAATAATTTTATAATATTAAAATCATTTTTAGACTAATTTATTTAATATAATTATTAAATAATTCTAATATCATTAATATTAAATAATTAATGAAATTTACTTTAAAATATTAAAAGTTATATTTTATAATTTAAAATATTTGTAAATATCTTCTTATCATTTAAAATGATTTTTAATATAATAAAATCATTTTTAATTAATTAATTTAATTCATTTATTAAATAAATTAAATATCGGTAATATTTAAATAAATACTAATATTTATGAAAATATGCCAAATTATTAAAAGTTAATTTTTATAACTTAAAATAATTTTTTGTAGTTCTTAGAAATTAATTTCTATTTTAAAAGTAATGAATACGAGTACGATACGAGGTATTATACGAATATGTATAGATAATGGTATGTCGTATATGTTGAATAAGTATACGAGTTAGAATACAAGATTAATACATAGATTATACGTTCTAAGGCTTTAAGCCATATGTAATGGACTTGTAGGATTACGTAGGAATGGGTAAGTCCAATAGGGATTAATAACCAATCCCATGTGTTTGTTGAATGCAAGCCCAAAAGTATAAGTTAAGTTAGTTAAGCTAATTAAATGTAAAGCCCAAGGTAAGTATTAAATGGGTAAGCATGAACCATGGGGCAACCCATGGGTGATCCAAAGTGATGAGCAAGTAAAGTGAACTTAATGGCTAAGTGTTGTGGTGAGCAAGTAAAAGTTGTGATGAACAAGTAATGGATAAGCTAGGTGATTAGCAAGTATACTTAATGGCTAAGTAAGTGTGGTAACCAAGTAGACTTAATGACCAAGTAGACTTAATGGCCATGTCTTGTGGGGAGCAAGTTAACTTAGTGCTTAAGCTAAGAATAGTAAGGAGGTGGGATTGGTTTAATGTCTAAACTACCCTCACTTTGTGATTCCTATAAATAGGAAGCTTGCTAGATCATTTGTTCCTTGTTCAAAAACACCAACAACTTATAGCTTATTGGTTAGGGGGAAAAAGCCAGAAAAGCTAGAAAAGCTAGATTTTATATTTCAAGAAGGAAGAAGAAGAACAAGGATTAAACAAGTGATCTTCAAGGGTAAAAACTTAAACCATGATTCTCTGTCTCTTCCATTGTTAGAGAAGTGAGTAGTGGTAGGATTTGTATGCTAAGAAATGAAGAGAATGAATAAATCAATGGACTTAAGCCGTATAAGTCATGAATAAGTAATTCAAACCTAAATAAGTTATGAACTCCTGAGGAACCTAGATGAACTTCTCATATGTTTACCTTAATAAGATTGTATGATAATGAGAAGCAAGAATGGTGGTTAAAAGACTTAATCTATAATAAGTCATATGAAATGAAGTCATAAGTAGTTTATACTTTTATAAGTCCAAAACTTATGAAGAACAAGTAATAAATTATCATGATTATAAGTTAATGAAGTATATATATTTAGATGTTAGTATGATGAAATGAATCCATTTGAAACAGTTTAAAAATCTCAAGTAACGAAGTTTTGGAGGAATTCACGAGTTTGGACGATAATCGTCGAATTCGTGAAATTCTCGGAATAGAAGTCAAATTTTGATATTGAATTCGGAAACGTTGGTTTTCGATGGAGTTTAGTCTTATTTGGCATTATAGAATTGCGGACTCGAGAATGACTGAATTCCGACTTAGAATGAAGAATCGAGCGTTGAACGTTCACGAACGTTTATTATTTTCATTAAAATGAACTAAAAGGTGAATTTTGAGTTAACGGATTCGAAATGGTAAAATTCTTGCATGAATGCGTAGAACATGTAATTTTTGAACTAACGGCTTTTGAACGAGCCAATTCAGACTTACAACGAAGAAGTTACGAGCCCGGGAATCTCACGTAAAAAGTTAAGCATCAAATTTTTACGGTCTTTGATCTTTGCTTGGCGGCTGATCAAAGCAAAAGTAAGTGAAATAAGTACCAAGAATGGTTGTGAGCTCTTTGAAGTCTCGTGCCACAGCGCGACCAAATGAACTAGGCATGGAGCTGCAGCGCCAAGGCCAGGTTTTAGAAATTGTTGACTCGCGCCATAGCGCGGCATAGAGAAGAGAAGTTGGCGCCGCAACACCAACACTAGGTTTTATACAGTAATGAAGGCTTGTGAAGATACCAGGAAGCTAATTGGTTAGTAATGAACTAAACCCTAAAATGACATGGTTTAAAATGCTTAAACCTTAAGTAATACACTAAAGGTTGAAAGAAAGATTAATTAAACATACGTTATTAATACTGAAGTGATGAATGATAATAAGCCATGAAGGCAAATAAGTACTTGAAACAAGTTTCGTTAAAGAAGTAAATACGATTAATAATACAAAAGGAAAGATAGTTAATTGATGATGAATTAATTAACTTAAAATAACATTTTTCGATGATGACAATAACATTGCAAGTTACAACTAAAATTTGTTGAATATTACGTGAACGCGAACGGTATGCAATAAGTGTACTTAACCAATGACGATCGAGTTTTGATTAATAATTTAAGGACGTTAGTAAGCCACAAGGAAGGATGATTAACTCGAAACGAGTTGTATTGATGAAATAATTTCAGTTAAGTTATAAAAGATAAAGAAGTTGGTAAGAATGATGTAAAAGAACGACGGCAAACCGGAACCAATATTAACAAATCTAATACGTGATTAGATTGAGAAGAAGGGTAAGATTCATTAGAAACCATGTATGTTCATTCATGACCTAATGTGGTATGTTATGTGGTTATGTGTTGAAGAGACTGTAAAGACTTAAAGGAAAAGTAATTTTACTGTAGTAGAAGCTGAAGGCAAGTTTTTCTTATCACTTGTCTAACCTTCGTGTTAGCCAGGTTTTCAGTGATTCATGTTATGAGATGAATGAATTATTTTACGAAAGGGTCGATGCCAATTTTAGCTCGGCTAGACTATTCTTGAAAGATTGATTGATTTCTTTATAAGTTTTATTTTCTATATAGAATTGATAACGCTATCCTACGCCAATTGTTTGGTACGGATTCAAGATAAGCTTGAGTATGAATAACAAATGTATTTTTCATCGATTATTTGATGGGCACGAGAGGTTGCCAAAACTTAAACGTAAATACATTTAACAGATGTAGTGTTGATCAACATAGAGTACTATAGGCTGATCACCTAGAAGTGCTGATAAGCTATGCCAGACTTACAGACTTAGTGTCGGGTTATCCTTTTTAAAGAAATTATGAAATGCTCATGGTCTTGAACCAGAATTGATATTTTACTGAATATGGTCATTGTAAAACATTTTGAAGGAAAAGAAGTGCTATTTTGAATTATCGATAGTACTTCATAAATATTGTTCAGTTATTGAAGATATATTATTCCTATGTTTCAAGCATGTGCTTTAAATGAAATTGTTGTACAGACTATGATATTTGCCTATTTCTGTAGGACTTGTGATCTTGATGCATTCTGAACTTGTCCTTGATATGTGGACATTGAGCCATCACAGGATTTCTTAGAACATATCATTGATCTATATGTATCCCTACCATCTTTGGTGTCATTGGACTGGTTTCTGTGTGGAAATATGGAGAGGAGTGTGGCTTTTCCTCTCTGAGATTGACCGTACCATAAATGGTCACCAATACTTCTATTTGTGAGAAGCTTAGTTTATTCCATCTTTTATGGATTGGTACTGCTCTTCGAGGCACAAACGCAGCTTAGATGGTCACCGAATGTCCTATTGGTGAGGAGAGGTTGGGTAATTCCATCCCCTTGGTCTGAAGCCGATGAACTGTAATGGATTGAAGGTTGATCCCAGTACCGTGTGACAAGTATTTTTGTTCTGGTAGGGGGTTAGACTGAACCATAATTGGCTGCCTACGTACTCCTATTGAAGAGGAGATCAAGTCTATGTAGTTCGAACCTGGTGTAAGAGGTTCAACGTTGAATGTGAATGGCAGATGGGTGCAGAAGCTTTATTGCTGAAGAAGGTGTATAAGTGTTTTTGTGGTTTTTATTTTTGTAGAGAAAGGGCAGAAATGTTTTTGTTGTTTTTGTTTATTACGATTGGGCCATATAGAATATGGTTGCCTACTTACTCCCGTGTATCAGGAAGATTAGGTTGACGTAGTTTGCCTCTCAGGACGAATCACAGCCAAAGAGAAGTGTGAATCCCGTACGCAGGCTATACTGTGGGGAAAAGAAAGTTTGATCCCATAATGGGGACAAACTGCAGGTGAGGAAAAAGTTTGATCCTATTTTCAGGACAAACTGCAAGCGTAGAGGAGTTTAATCCCATATTTAGGATAAACTATAGGTGTTAAAGGTTCAATCCCATGTTCAGGATAACCGAAATTGTATGAAAAGTTTGAAATGATGTGAAACCAGGCTGCTAGTTTGAAGTGTATGTCTCCTTGTGGGGGGCAGAAGAGTTTGTAAAAAAAAGGGTTAAAACTGGAATGACTGGTGATTGGATGATCAATACCAGGATATTTTCTTGATGGTAACTTTAGACATAGTACCGTTTCACGGTCTCCGAGTTGATAAGCTATGGAAATTCATCACCATCCATTTCCTGTAGTCTGAGAGCACCTCCTTGACAACAAACGAGCCTTCCCAGTTAGGAGTGAACTTTCCCTTAGATTGATCTTGGTTGTCAATGATCTTCTTCAAAACCAAGTCATGTTGTTTGAATTGCCGTAGCCAGACTTTTCTTTTGTAGGATTATGCGATCCATTGCTGATATAACTGACCATGGAAGATTGTCGCGGTTCGCCTTTCGTCTATCAGAGACAATTGATGATACCTGTCTTGTACCCATTGGTCTTCATCCAATTGAGCATCCATCAACACTACGAGGATTCCATTTCCACCTCTATGGGAAGCTTTGCTTCCATCCATAGGCTAATGGTAGGGGTTGCCCGGTGGAAATGCGCATTGAAGTTACGTAGGCTAATAAAGTCGAGGAGAGGTCGAGGCCAACCTTTGTGATTGGCGGACATTTTCTGCATGATCTTCTTAATATTTTTATTAGTCGCTTCAGCGGCACCATTCATCTTTGGAAGGTAGATGGCGGAGTTAAGGTGTTTGATGTGGAATTTCTTTGCATAACTCCTCCATCATTTTGTTGTGGAGGTTTTAGCATTGTCGACACTGATGACCTCGGTTGTCCATATCGGCAGAGACGATATTGTTTCTGATAAAAGCAATGATGACTTCTTTGGTAACCCTGGGGAAGGAGGCTGCTTCTACCCACTTGGTGAAGTAGTCGATTATGGTGAATATGAATCGATGTCCATTACTGGCTTTGGGCTCGATTGGCCCGATCACGTCCATTCCCCACATTGAGAAGGGCCATAGCGAACTAATATTGTGGAGTTCCCTTGGAGGGGCGTGGATAGCATTCCCATGAATTTGGCATTGATAGCACCTCTTGACGTGATCATCACAGCCATCTTTGAGTGTAAGCCAATAATGCCCAGTTCTAAGGATTTTCTTGACAAGTAAGGGGCCGCTCATGTGTGGGCCACATACTCCACCATGGATCTCATCCATGAGCCTCTGAGCTTGGTCTTTGTCCAAACATTTGAGGAGACCTAATCCTGCATCTCTTTTGTAGAGTGCATCTCCGCTCAGGTAGAATTTCATAGCAAGTCGATGGATCCGCCTCTTTTCAATTAGGCTAGCCTCAGCGGGTGTAGATCCATCTCGTAGATACTCCTTGATATGCTGATACCAAGGGTGGTGGATGGGAGGTAGCTTATCCGATACTTCTCCAACGTAGTTCCCATAAGCTGGGGACTTTTGCAGGGAAAATGTGATGCTTGGCATGTTTTCCTTGTCAGGTATGTGAATCAAGGAGGCCAACATTGCTAGTGCATCCATAAAATCATTCCTATTGTGAGGAATGTGTAAAAAGGAGATTTCTTCAAACTCCAAAGCCATCTGTAAAACTTGCCGATGGTAAGGCAGCAATGTAATTCTTTGGTTTGATAGATTCCCATGGATTGCTTGATTACCAATTCGGAATACCCAAAGATAGTTAACCGCCTGATGCCCATTGAACGGGAAAGTTTTAGCCCCATGATACAGCCTTCATACTCAGCTGTGTTGTTGGTGCTGACAAATTACAAATTGACGGGGACGGGATACTGCTCCCCCATACCGGATATTAGAACTGCTCTAGCTCCAGAGCCTTTTGTGTTAACAGCTTCATCAAAATACATTTTCCATGTGTGGCATGCATCGTACTGATGGTATTATTGCCCCTTCATCGGGGAAGTATGTTTCCAAGGGTTTGTAATCCCCTGCAGGTGCGGCGGCCAGTTGATCCGCAATTCCTTGACCTATAACAGACTTTTGCATCACATAGACAATGTCAAATTGCTATAGGATCAACTGTCATCTGGACAGTCGACAATTCAGTATGGGCTTACTGAACACATACTTGAGAGGATCCACACAGGATATGAGATGGGTTGTGTGACCATGGAGGTAATGCTATAACCTCGTGGAAGCCCATTCTAAAGCACAATAAGTCTTCTCAATCGGAATGTACTTGTAGTCACTGATGCTAAATCTTTTGCTGAGGTAATAGATAGCTCGCTCTTGGCCTCTATCATCTTTCTGCCCCAACATGCAACCCATGGCATTGTCATTAATGGACAGGTACATCAACAGGGAAACATCATCCCTGGGAGGTACCAAAACAGGAGCGTTAACCACCTGCTCTTTAATAGTAAGGAAGGCTTTCTGGCACTCATCATTCCATTTCATGGAGGAGTTCTTCCTTAACAATTTGCAGATGGGCTCATAGGTTGCTATGAGTTGAGAGATAAACCTGCTAATGAAGTTGATTCTTCCCAAAAATCCACGTATTTCCTTCTCTGTCTGAGGAATGGGCATTTCCTTGATGGCCTGGATTTTGGTAGGATCCAGTTCAATCCCTTTGTGGCTGACTAGGAAACCTTGCAACTTGCCTGATTTGATACCAAATGAGCACTTGGCTGGATTCAACTTCAAGTTGTACTTACGCAACCTGTTGAATATCTTTTTGAGATGGTCTAAGTGGTCTTCCTCCCTTCGGGATTTAACGATGATGTCATCCACATAGATCTCTATCTCTTTATGCATTAAATTATGGAAAAGAGCCATCATAGCTTGCTGATAGGTTGCCCCAGTATTGATGAGGCTGAATAACAATCGTCTGCAGCAAAAGGTTCCCTAAGGTGTGATGAAAGCAGTTTTCTCACGATCCTCCTCAGCAACCATAATGTGATGGTACCTCGCGAAGCAATCCGCAAAGGAGTACATGTCGTATTGAGCAATATTGTTAATGAGAATGTGGATAAAGGGTACAGGAAAGATATCTTTAAGGCAAGCTTTGTTCAAATCTCAGTAATCCACACAAACTAGCACCTTTCCTCTGGGTTTAGGCACTGGAACAATGTGGGATATCCACTCTGGATATGTAGACACCATGATAATGCCAGCTTGAAATTGTTTCACAATTTCTTCTGTGACTTTTAAACTCCATTCAGGGTTTAATCGCCTGAGTTTCTGCCTAACTGGCATGAATCCTTCCTTAATGGGAAGGCGATGAAGAACAATGTCAGTGGACAATCCCACCATGTCTTCATGAGACCATGCAAACACATCCTAGAATTGGGTTAATAGCACAACCATGTCATTCCATTAGTTTGGGGTGAGGTTTGAACCAATCTGGATTAGCTTAGGGCTTTCTAAGGTTCCAAGATTAAAAGAAGTGGTTTGGTCAAGGTTGGGTTTAGGCTTATCTGCGACCCATTCCTTAATCTCCTGAGGTGTCTCAATGTCCTCTTGTATTTCCATCAATTCTTAATTCAACTTTGCATCAAAGTTACAACCCTTGTGGAGAGAAGGCACATCATCAGCAAGTACAGACACATCTAATTTTAGAGTCCTGAAATCAAAAGATGCTTTCACTTAATATATGAAACTGTTTAATCATACAAAATTGTTAGCATGTACTTGATAAAATAAGCGTATCTTGTATAGAAAAGTAAGCAATTAAAAAGTTATCTCTGAGGAGGGAGGATTTTACGCCTGCGTTTACCCTCGTCGACCAATGCATGGAGTGTTACTCCAATTGTCGAGGGCAAAGGCCTGATGGACTTCAGTGATGAAGGGGTTGCCATTGTCCTCCTTGTCCCAAATGATAACCATGACATCTGGGCAATCATTGTCTAGGGTATATCTATTTGTATGTTCATCATGAACAATGATGCGTATGCCTAACATCATCAAGGCGATGTCATGTTTATGTTTCCTCTCCCTTTCTTCCACTTCGGGATCGGGAATCAGCACCTCTTTTTCTTTGAACGGTACTGGTTTGGGAAACAACATAGCCACAACATGGGTTGGAACCTTTACTGGAGACTGTATTAGCTCATGCAGTGCATATGGAAAATATCGTCGTATGGTGGAAGCTTGAGGAACTTGCTTGTGCTTGCGGATTCTTATATTTGGAATTGGCGAGAATAGCCTAGTCAAAATCTCATCCTAATTGTTGGACATTTGAATAGGGTGCTTAATACCACCTTATTTTACCAAGCCCTTGTTCAGGTGATGACCTAATGACATCATTTCTTGTGTAGCGAGACATAACCTCGGCGGAAATCTTGGAATGCGTACGGGAAGTGGTGCTCCAATAGGATGGTATTGCGTATTGCTCACTTCCAAAGTATGAAAACTGGCCGGCTCAACTTCTGAATTGAAGTTAATGATTGGTAGATTTCCTTGTTTAGGACATTCCGGCTCAGCATTGACAGTGACTAGACTGTTGTTGACAATGTATTTGAGTTGTTGATGTAATGTGGAGGGAAAGGCTCCAGCCATATGTATTCATGGTCTCGCCAATAACAGGTTGTATCCGGAGTCTATCTTGAGAACATTGAAGGATACATTGAATGTATTTAAACCAATCTCAATTGGCAGCTCAATCTTTTCGATGGAATTTCGTTGGGATCCATCAAAAGCTTTGATCATCGTATGGCTGCTTTGGATCCGCTTGAGATTGACATTCATCTTCACCAAGGTGGCATAAGGACAGATATTCAGAGACGAACCTCCATATATCAAAACTCCAGATAGCATATACCTGGAGGACAAAACTGCAATGTGCAATGACTTGCAATGATTGGTCCCTTCGGGAGGTATCTCCTCATCAGTGAAGGATATCAAATTATTGTTGAAAATATGATCAACCATATGTTGAAATTTTTTCACATCCACTCATTTCGGTAAGTAGGCTTCTTCCAAAACCTTCAATAAGATCTTTCGGTGATCCTCGGAAGAGAAAACCAAGTCCGGTATTGATATATGATGTGAAGCTTATCTTATGCTTAAAACCACCTTGGCTTCATTATGGCCCATAGTGCGGAGGAATTTTTCAATCTTCTCCATGGGAATCTTCCCCTTTGATTTAATGGCGGGTTTCATCACCCTCTGAGGAAGATATAGTGGATTCTCCTTCGACACTGTAGTAGTAGTATGAGACATAGATCCTTCAGCTTCTCCATAATTCCATGGAACTTTGTGTATGCTGACAACATGGTATTGTGGTTTGAAAGGTAAAGAAATTGGCTCTGGTGCGGCCACTTTCTAAGGATTGTCAGCTCCTTTGAGTTAAATTGCTTGCGTGGGAAATGCTTTGACAGTCTCATCATCCTCATCGGATATAACAACTACTGATTCCTTCCATTTGGTAGGACATGTATTCCCACTCTCAAGTTACACAATGTCATCGTCTGCTAACTGCAGGACACCGCTATCAATAAGATTCTGAATGAGATGGCGGAGTGCCCAACATTCTTCTGTGCTGTGACCGTGAGAATGTGAATGATATTGACATACTCCATCGGAGTTAAACTGTCTTGAATGGGGATTGATTGGAGGCAGAAGGGAGGTAATTCTTCCTTCATCGATCAATATTTGAAATATCTCCTCCATTGATTGTCCAAGATAGGTAAATTCCCTTTGATTAGAAAATTCCCGATGGGCTTTAGCATTTGCTCTCTTTGTAACCTTATCCTCCATAGCTTCTCTTTCTGAAGGTGAGGGTGGAGAATTCATAACAAAAGGCAGGAGATAAGCATGCTCCTGGCTGACTAATTAGCGTGTGACTTGATGCTGGTGGGTCACTAGTTCTGCTAATTGCTCAATTTACTTGCAAAGAGCTTTCATCTTTCGTTCCATAGTAAACTGGAACTTTGCATAATCCCATCTGTCAACACCGTCTTCGATGGTCTGGGATGATTCACCATTGAAATTGGAATTCTGTCCAGTGCCCCTACTGATCATGTTGACCTCTTCTTCTTTGTGTTGAGGAAGAGGGTTGTCTTGCACATGAGGTTGATCTGGTTTGGTGACCACGATCTCCCCGTTGTCTATTAAATCTTGGATCTTGTGTTTCAAGGCCCAATAATCTCGAGTATCATGTCCAGGTGCCCCGACATGATAAGCACACTTCCGAGTAGCATCAAAACCCTTCCCATTATGGTTGGCTGGTGGAAGAAGACGTGTAATTTTCTTTTGAGCAGTCAAAATAGTAAGAATATTCTCAAACGAATCCCCTAAGGGTGTGAACGTTCGAGGGCGCTTTACTTCTCCACTCTTAGGCAATGGAGGGTTTGAAGATTGTTCTTGAAAAGGGGAGTAATTTTTCCTCTGTATAGGCATGCTCTAACTTCCTTTCTGACCTTGTAGTATCAAGGAAACATCCTCTTTCTTTTTATTGACCCTCTGGGGGTTGTTTCCATAAGATCCGGACTGGATGTGTTCAACAACTGCTTTAAGAGCGGCTAGGTCTTGAATTTTACCCGACTTCAATCCCATCTCAGCCATCTCTCCGTGCTTGATCATTTTAGAGAATGGTTTGCCAATACCAGCTAAAACTTTCTTATAGAAAGGAGCTTCCTGTATGTCTATAAAAGTCATGACCATTTTTGATTCCGTCATGGAAGGAATAACTTGAGCAGCCAGGCGCCTCCACCTCTAAGCATACTCTCTGAAAGACTCATTAGACTGTTTCTTGACCTTGGTGATCTGATACCGGTCAGGAGGCATCTGAGATTGAAAAATGTTTTAAGTGAGGAAGGCGTGAGCTAGCTCTTCCTAGCTATGGATCTTTGAGTTATCTAATCTGGTATACCATGAACGGGCTTCTCCAGTCAGACTCTTCTAGAACAGCTGCATTCGGCGCTTCTCATTTTCCTCATAAGATCCAAGTTCTCCAATGAACACTTTCAAATGTGTATAAGGATCCCCTAACCTGTCATACTTTTCAAAGTCAGAAGTTTTGAATTTCCCTGGATAATGAACACCAGGAAATATGCAAAGGTCAGTATATGAAACACTACCATGTGTTCCAATCCTATTGAGAACCCGAATAGTTTCCTCCATTTGGAGGACCTTCTTCCTGATATCAATTGTGTGTGGATCTCCTTTGAGTGGGTGTTTTCAGGGTCTTTGTTGGTCGTATCCAACTAAGGTTCTGGAATTGTTTTTTGCAAACCTTGAGCTCCTCCTTGTGTAGAGGATTCTGTATGTGTAGGTATCTTCGTACCCTGAGTAGACTGATGTAGTTCTTTTAGTAGAATAACTAAATCTGTAATTTATTTACTCAATCCGTCAAATTCTTCTTGAGAAACAGGATTAGACTGATCAAAAAAAGACATGATTGGCTGTAGGCTCGTGGCCTTTTTAGATTTTGAGTGGGTAACAGGCCCAATGATTTCCCTATAAAAGACTTATGTAGTTTAGTCTTAGGGATAATGTAAATGTTATCATAATGTGTCTGTTTTAGGAATATTGTCCTGCAAAAATGGGTATTAATTGATAACATGTCATGTATGCACATATATTCTTCATATTTTCCATTACATATGGATGAACATGGAATAAAATTACAAGTAAATGCTTTTACAAGTAATTGAAAATAGAAAGCATAGAGAGACTTTCCTCTGCATTTGGATTATCAGAGGCTGACCTATCTTAGGGTTACTCTCGTAGCTTTTTGGCTTGAAGGTTTCCAGATCATCTCAATCTACTTGACGGGAAGTTAATCCGGTCTTTCAACTGGAGCGAATCTAGGTGGAGCCTTTCCTGAGCCTTGTTGGAATTAGTCTTCGTATGAGTCCAATAATCAAACATCGACAGGATAGCCTCCTGGTGGAGGAACCACACAACATACATTCACATACAACGTGTATCACCGTTTATGAAAATGATGACATGTGCAAAGCACTAATATCACAGATAGATATTTAGCAGTGCAGTAAGTAAAATGCATTCGTACACATTCATCATAAATGTAAATGCAACATTCACACATAAGCATATAACAGTTTTGAAAAGCTTGTAATAGCGGCTTAAGCCCTCTTACTAGAGTCCCCAGCATAGTCGCCACCTGCCGACGTCGGTATTTTTAGTTGTCCCTTTTCGTTACTTGTTCTTTGGTGTTCTCATTGTTATGTGAGATTTGTTAGAAAAAACAAGTGAAAAAGGTCTGACATGTATAATGTCGATGATGGACTGTTAAGAGTTGCCAGTTGGTGTTTTTAACTAGTTTCTCCAACACAACCGAAAAGGTTTGCACATTGACCCATTGATTTGACACTGGTAAACGGGTCTGTGAAACAAAGATTCATTTGGGTCCGGGAGCTTGATTATACAGAGGGAAGGTGTGAGACCCCGAATTTTATGAAATGAAAGTATTCAATTTTCTTATAATTATTATTTTATTTCGTAAATGGTTAAATTGATAAAAGGTTAAAGTTAAGGGTGATATGTGAAAATTTTTCAAACTAAGCAAGTTGACATAAAATAACCGGTAGTAAAAGTATAATAATACGTGTGGTTGCATAGTAGCACACGATATTAATTATTGATGCTTACGTGAGAAATCACTCAGTTATACTCAATTATCGCTACAGTAATTGCTGCATCATATCTCTCATATTATTGATTCAATTGTTGTCACAGTATCATCTGCATAATATGATATATTATTAAATCAATAATTGAGACGACAAAGTTATTCATATTATTATTCGCAATATTGACATTGTTTAGAAGTTCTGTCAAGGAGAGGTTAGATAATCTAATTGTGCGCCAATAGGGAGAAATCCTTATCGGAAAGCCCCCTCTTTCCTAGGAATGACATGATTGCTAAATATTGTGCGTTATAATATTAATGATGAATAAGTTTGTGTTGATTAAAGATGAAATTGATAGTTCCATTCTGTTGGGATTATTAGTGTCAGTGGAAATCGACATTTATTTCGATAATAATTGATGTCTGGAGGTTATATTGATCAATTGGGTAATTCACCGGATAAATGAGCAATTAATTGCTATTAATTCACATGCTTATAACTATGTGTTCACATGTGTGTACTTTTGATTCACGTGATTTACTATTAGGGGAGTTGGTGCAAGATTGATAATACTTGCATGACTAAATTAAAACTGGATGTATAGATGAAGGTACTATACTATAATTAGTTTTTTCACATGATTATACTATTGAGTCACATGAATGAACTATTGATTCACGTGATTTACTATTCGGGGAGGTGGTGCAAGTTTGATAATACTCTCAGGACTAAATTAAAATTGAAGAAAAAGAGGAAGGTATTATACTGTAATATTTCGAGCCCCAAAATGTGCAATTATCGAAACTATATTTTCCTATACATAGAAGCTCATTCTTCCTTCATTTCTCACCAATTCACTAAGTTTCACAAGAGCAATTATTATCGAGAGAAATTATATGAAGAAAGAAGAAGAGAAGTCTGCTACCTCACTATTCCAGTATCCAGTTTTCTTCTAAGGTAAGGGGTATTATTCTTTCGTATTCATGAAGAGAGTTATTTTCTTTCAATACTCGTAAGGGTTATTAATCCATTCTTTATTATTCTGTTGAAATAACCTATTTATGTGGACTACAGCATGCATGGTGAATTCTTCTATTATTCCATTCTTTATTATTCTGTTGGAATATCTTGTCTGTGCGGATTACGCATAACCTGGTTCCATTCTTTATAATTATGTTGGAATATCCTTTCTGTATGGATTACGCATGACCTAGTTCCATTCTTTATTATTCTGTTGGAATATCCTTTACGTGCGATTACGCGTGACTGGTTCCATTACGTATTATTACATTTGGGAATAACACATGCATGCGATCTATCGCATATGCACAGTGAATTCTTACATTATTCCATTCTTAATTATTCTGTTTGAATAACCTGTCTACGTTAATTACCACACGCATGGTGAATGATCCTTCGTATTCATTCTTATTAAATTATTGAAATGATCTGTCTACGTGGATTACCGCATTGCGGGCGAAAATTCATTTACAGTTTCATATATTCTATTATACTCAGTTGGTTAAAGTTTTGACTTCTATACTCCATGAAATTAGTAGCATATCCTGGATATTTGCACTTCATCCAGTATCTTTTCATGGAAATATTCTTCTAAGGATTCTTGAATTTTGCTCTACAAAGCAGTATCATGTTGACAATTTGGACGTTATTGATTTCAGGATAAATTAACTTATAAATCTTTAAAATTTATTCTTGAAGTTGTTTTATTGAATTATTATATCATTGTCATCATTATCATGCTTATATTGTGATGAAAGTAATCTTTGGCTTACGTGCATAGATGGACTCGGTATGATTATGAACAGGGATCATTCGGTATAATCATGACCTGTAATGTTATAAATGATGTGGTAAAAGTCCTCAGTGGCCTGTAGTACATTAATGTACAGTTTTTGGTATGATTATGACCAAGGATTATTCGGTATAGTCATGACCATTGATGATTTAATGAATATCCTTGGCCCGTAGTGTAGGGATGATTCAATGATGTGGTTTATTTATTAAGCTGAGTTTTAGCGATAAAAATTGATGAAAACATTTTAAATCATAGAAACTAGTAGATATCATGCTCTACTTGACTCTTCTAATGGATTGCTTATTCTGCTGCCGTTAAACTTGATGTCTATTGTATTTTATCAATTTAACATTGTTGAAGGCTAAGGATAATTTATTCTGCATTATTTTAGTCATAGTATTTCTTGCTGGGCTAGTTGAGCTCACCCTTTCTTTCACTGTTTTCTTCAGGAAATGAGAATATAGCTGGGACGAGTCGGGGAATGGAGTGATGGTCTGTCTATGAGGCAATATTCATGTAAACTCTCAGCTATGTTTTGTCGTATTTGGCACGACAGTTGTATAATTAAGTTTGTAGTTGAGTTTTGTATATATTTGGCGACTCAAGATGGGTGATGTATACCTATTTTGGGGGCGTCACAGTTGGTATCAAAGCTTAGGGATATGATCCCTGGCTAAGATGTGAGACTAGAACTAGTAGGGGTGAGACGGGTAATTCCTTCGCTAGTATGACCTACCTAAGTTTATTTGTTATTTAATTGGTCGGTCAGAGTATAGGGATAATATGTGGCATGTCAATTAACCCTTATTTTGAAACTATATTCTAGAATGATATCTGAAATACAGGAGATGAGAAATGGGAAAATCATGGTAGAGAGAAAATAATCAGGAAGGTACAATCTGAAAAGAAAGCAAGGTATTCTCATCTCTTCGAACTACCGGGTACATAAGTAAATTTCGAGGGCAAAATTTCATAAGGAGGGGAGATTGTGAGACCACGAATTTTATGAAACGAAAGTATTCAATTTTTTTATAATTATTATTTTATTTCGTAAATGGTTAAATTGATAAAAGGTTAAAGTTAAGGGTTATATGTGAAAAATTTTCAAAGTAAACAAGTTGTCATAAAATAACCGGTAGTAAAAGTACAGTAATACATGTGGTTGCATAGTAGCACACGATATTAATTATTGACGCTTACGTGAGAAATCACTCAGTTATTCTCAATTATTGTTACAGTAATTGCTGCATCATATCTCTCATATTATTGATTCAATTGTTGTCACAATATCATCTGCATAATATGATATATTATTAAATCAATAATTTAGATGACAAAGTTATTCATATTATTATTTGCAATATTGACAATGTCCAGAAGTTCTGTCAAGGAGAGGTTAAATAATCTAATTGCGCGCCAATAGGGAGAAATCCTTATCGGAATTCCCCCTCTTTCTTGGGAATGACCTGATTGTTAAATATTATGCGTTATAATATTAAGGATGAATAAGTTCGTGTTGATTAAAGATGAAATTGATAGTTCCATTGTGTTGGGATTATTAGTGATAGTGGAAATTGACATTTATTTCGATAATAATTGATGTCTGGAGGTTATATTGATCAATCGGGTAATTCACCGGATAAATGAGCAATTAATTGCTATTAATTCACATGATTATAACTATGTGTTCACATGTGTGTACTATTGATTCACATGATTTACTATTAGGGGAGTTGGTGCAAGATTGATAATACTTGAATGACTAAATTAAAAATGGAGGTATAGATAAAGGTACTATACTATAATTAGTTTTTTCACATGATTATACTATTTAGTCACATGAATGAACTACTGATTCACATGATTTACTATTAGGGGAGGTAGTGCAAGTTTGATAATACTTGCAGGACTAAATTAAAAATGAAGAAAAAGAGGAAGGTATTATACTATAATATTTCGAGCCCCAAAACGTGCAATTATCGAAACTATATTTTCCTATAAATAGAAACTCATTCTTCCTTCATTTCTCACCAATTCACTAAGTCTCACAAGAGCAATTATTATCGAGAGAAACTATAGAGAGAAAGAAGAAGAGAAGTCTACTACCTCACTATTCCAGTATCCAATTTTCTTCTAAGATAAGGGGTATTATTCTTTCGTATTCATAAAAAAAGTTATTTTCTTTTAATACTCGTAAGGGTTGTTATTCCATTCTTTATTATTTTGTTGGAATAACCTGTCTACGCGGACTATCGCATGCATTGTGAATTCTTCTGTTATTACATTCTTTATTATTCTGCTGGAATAACCTGTCTATGCAGTCTATCGCATGCCTGGTGACTTCTATTTTTATTCCATTCTTTATTATTCATTGGAATATCACATGCATGCGGATTACACATGACTGGTTCCATTCTTTATTATTACATTGGAATATCCTTTTTATCGCGGATTACGCGTGACACAGCTCCATTTCGTATTAGATATACATTTGGGAATAACACGTCATGCATGCGGTCTATCGCATGCACTGGTGAATTCTTACATTATTCCATTTTAATTATTCTATTGCAATAACTTCGTCATGTGGATTCTCACGCATCCATGGTGAATGATCCTTCGTATTCATTCTTATTAAATTATGGAAATGATGCATCTCACGTGGATTCTTTGCGTGGCGGCGAAAATCCATTTGCAGTTTCATATATTTTATTATACTCAGTTGGTTAAAGTTTTGACTTCTATACTCCATGAAATTAGTAGCATATCCTGGATATTTGCGTTTCATCCAGTATCTTTTCATGGAAATATTCTTCTGAGCATTCTTGAATTTTACTCTTCAAAGCAGTATCATGTTGACAATTTGGACGTTATTGATTTCAGGATAAATTAACTTATAAATCTTTAAAATTTATTCTTGAACTTGTTTTATTGAATTATTATATCATTATCATCATCCTCATACTTATATTGTGATGAAAGTCATCTTTGGCTTACGTGCATAGATGGACTTGGTATGATTATGACCAGGGATCATTCGGTATAATCATGACCTGTAATGTTATAAATGATGTGGTAAAAGTCCTCAGTGGCCTGTAGTGCATTAATGGACTATTTTTGGTATGATTATGACCAGGGATTATTCGGTATAGTCATGACCATTGATGATTTAATGAATATCCTTGGCCCGTAGTGCAGGGATGATTCGATGATGTGATTTATTTATTAAGTTGAGTCTCAGCAATAAAAAATAATGAAAACATTTTAAATCATAGAAGATAGTAGATATCATGCTCTACTTGACTCTTCTAATGGATTGCTTATTCTGCTGCCGTTAAACTTGATGTCTATTGTATTTTATCAGTTTAACATTGTTGAAGGCTAAGGATAATTTATTCTGCATTATCTTAGTCATAGTATTTCTTACTGGGTTAGTTGAGCTCACCCTTTCTTTCATTGTTCTCTTCAGGAAATGAGAATATAGCTGGGACGAGTCGGGGAACGGAGTGATGGTCCGATATGGTGGCTATAGCAGTCCTCATTACTTAGTGTGATAATAAGTGTAATGAGGACTGAATTTGAGTTTGAATACTGTCTATCAGGCAATATTCATGTAAACTCTCAGCTATATTTTGTTGTATTTGACACGACAGGTGTATAATTAAGTTTGTAGTTGAGTTTTGTACCATGTATTTAGCGACTCAAGATGGGTGATGTATACCTATTTTTGGGGCGTCACAGTTGGTATCAAATTTTAGGGATATGATCCCTGGCTTAGATGTGAGACTAGAACTAGTAGGGGAGAGACGGGTAATTCCTTCGCTAGTATGACCTACCTAAGTTTATTTATTATTTAATTCGTCGGTTAGAGTATAGGGATAATACGTGGCATGTCAATTAACCCTTATTTTGAAACTATATTCTAGAATGATATCTTAAATACAGGAGATAAGAAATGAGAAAATTATGATAGAGAGAAAATAATCAGGAAGGTACAATCCAAAAAGAAAGCAAGGTATTCTCATCTCTTCGAACTACCAGGTACGTACGTAAATTTCGAGGGCGAAATTTCATAAGGAGGGGAGATTGTGAGACCACGAATTTTATGAAATGAAAGTATTCAATTTTTTTATAATTATTATTTTATTTCGTAAATGGTTAAATTGATAAAAGGTTAAAGTTAAGGGTGATATGTGAAAATTTTTCAAAGTAAACAAGTTGTCATAAAATAATCGGTAGTAAAAGTACTGTAATACGTGTGGTTGCATAGTAGCACACGATATTAATTATTGACGCTTACGTGAGAAATCACTCAGTTATTCTCAATTATTGTTACAGTAATTGCTGCATTATATCTCTCATATTATTGATTCAATTTTAGTCACAGTATCATCTGCATAATATGATATATTATTAAATCAATAATTGAGACGACAAAGTTATTCATATTATTATTTGCAATATTGACATTGTTTAGAAGTTCTGTCAAGGAGAGGTTAGATAATCTAATTGCGGCGCATGATAGGGAGAAATCCTTATCGAATTCCCCTCATTCACGAGGAACGACACGATTGTTAAATATTGTGCGTTATAATATTAATGATGAATAAGTTCGTGTTGATTAAAGATGAAATTGATAGTTCCATTGTGTTGGGATTATTAGTGTTAGTGGAAATCGACATTTATTTCGATAATAATTGATGTCTGGAGGTTATATTGATCAATCGGGTAATTCACCGGATAAATGAGCAATTAATTTCTATTAATTCCCATGTTTATAACTATGTGTTCACATGTGTGTACTATTGATTCACATGATTTACTATTAGGGGAGTTAGTGCAAGATTGATAATACTTGAATGACTAAATTAAAAATGGAGGTATAGATGAAGGTACTATACTATAAATAGTTTTTTCACATGATTATACTATTGAGTCACAATGAACTATTGATTCACATGATTTACTATTAGGAGAGGTGGTGCAAGTTTGATAATACTTGCAGGACTAAATTAAAAATGAAGAAAAAGAGGAAGGTATTATACTGTAATATTTTGAGCCCCAAAACGTGCAATTATCGAAACTATATTTTCCAATAAATAGAAGCTCAATCTTCCTTCATTTCTCACCAATTCACTAAGTCTAACAAGAGCAATTATTATCGAGAGAAATTATAGAGAGAAAGAAGAAGAGAAGTCTGTTACCTCACTATTCCAGTATCCAGTTTTCTTCTAAGGTAAGGGGTATTATCCTTTCGTATTCATGAAGAGAGATATTTTCTTTTAATACTCGTAAGGGTTGTTATTCCATTCTTTATTATTCTGTTTGAATAACCTATCTACGCGGACAACCGCATGCATGGTGAATTCTTCTGTTATTCCATTCTTTATTATTACATTGGAATAACACATGCATCTTGATCTATCGCATGCACAGTGAATCTGTTGTTATTCCATTCTTTATTATTTTGTTGGATATCCTGTCTGTGCGGATTACACATGACCTGGTTCCATTCTTTATTATTCTGTTGGAATATCCTTTCTGTGTGGTCTATCGCATGCCTGGTGAATTCTTCTATTATTCCATTCTTTATTATTCTGTTTGAATAACCTGTCTATGTGGATTACCGCATGCATGGTGAATGATCCTTCGTATTCATTCTTATTAAATTGTGGAAATGATCTGTCTACGTGCATTACCATATGGCGGGCGAAAATCCATTTGTAGTTTCATATAATCCATGAAATTAGTAGCATATCCTGGATATTTGCGCTTCATCCAGTATCTTTTCATGGAAATATTCTTTTGAGCATTCTTGAATTTTACTCTACAAAGCAGTATCATGGTGACAATTTGGACGTTATTGATTTTAGGATAAATTAACTTATAAATCTTTAAAATTTATTCTTGAACTTATTTTATTGAATTATTACATCATTGTCATCATCCTCATGCTTATATTGTGATGAAAGTCATCTTTGGCTTACGTGTATAGATGGACTCGGTATGATTATGACCAGGGATCATTCTGTATAATCATGACCTGTAATGTTATAAATGATGTGGTAAAACTCCTCAGTGGCCTGTAGTGCATTAATGGACAGTTTTTGGTACGATTATGATCGGGGATTATTTGGTATAGTCATGACCATTGATGATTTAATGAATATCTTTGGCCCGTAGTGTAGGGATGATTCGATGATATGGTTTATTTATTAAGTTGAGTGTCAGCGATAAAAATTGATGAAAACATTTTAAATCATAGAAGATAGTAGATATCATGCTCTACTTGACTCTTACAATGGATTCTTATTAAATTGCGATTAAACTTTACGCCTCTTGTATTTTATCAGTTTAACATTGTTGAAGGCTAAGGATAATTTATTCTGCATTATCTTAGTCATAATATTTCTTACTGGGCTAGTCATTATCTTATGTATTGAAACCCCACCATTGATTACTGTACATATTACTTGCAGTGAAATTCAGCTCAAAATCCCAAATTGGCTTTTTGGTCAGAGGAAGTTGGACGAGAATAACTCTGCACCTAAAGTTGCTTCAGATGCCTTGTTTTTACAAAACCCCCCGAGGCTTCTGTTCTTTCCTATCCTAGATGAAATTGTGGGTTAAAGTAATGCAAATTCAGTGGAAGTACTCCATGATTCTAATCTATCAAACACTTATCTTTGCTTTTCAGTAATTCTTGTAACTTGCTGGAAGAACTCTTTTTGTTTAGTTAATGAAATTCCAAATGATAAAATCAGGAGCTGAATGTTCTTTTTTCGCGCAAAAAAGAAATAAAATTAGGCTACTGATTCTTGTTTCTACTTTTTAAAAAGATTTTAGAACTATTATTAGATGATATTCTGAGTACTTGTTGCTTGGTAGTAGTAATTTAAGCTTTTAGTAATAGAAAGCTATGTTTATACATACACTCCCACAGATAGACGTTAATAGCCTCTTGTTTGGCCATCATCTTCCTTCTTTTCTGCTTAACATTGTTTTATAACATGGTAGTGTAACATACTAGAACTTATCATCTCTGCTAAGCAAACCACTGTACATAAAATGACTCAAATTCAGAAGCAAACTTAAAAAAAATGTTGCTTTAATTCCACATAATGTAATGATAATTCATTAGATTACAAACAGCATTGCTTTAAATTGAAATAGCAAGTTCACAATTCATTAGATTACAAACAACAGCTTTCATTACAATAGTTTCCTTAGCTCTAACTTAATCTGCATAAAATCGGCAATTTTTCTGTCCACTTTAATTTACAAACAAAAAGCAACCTCGCCTTTCAAGCCATATACAGATGATACGCAGTTGTTGCTTCAGATCAGTCTAGATAGAAAAGAGTCACAATCTTTCTGAGGTTCTTTGCTTCTTGACATGTTTCCATAAGCAATCTGCTATCATGGAAGGCGAAATAGATGACTTTCTGCACTTGTGAAATGATATCCATGTTACACAATCTGCAATTCCATCACAAATATGTGTCAGATTTGATGAAGAGCTCGTCGTCAAACTAACTTAAAAAGACGTAAAACTAAAACGCTAAGCTTGGTATCCTAACTTCAACAGGTATGAAGGGTTAAAAAATTTCAAATACAGGTAGATGAATGCAGTAATCATCAAACCAACTTAAAAAGACGTAAAACTAAAACGCTAAGCTTGGTATCCTAACTTCAACAGGTATGAAGGGTTAAAAAATTTCAAATACAGGTAGATGAATGCAGCAACTAATAAATAACTAGTCGAGTTGTATTTATCATTCTACACAAGCAGGCTTGCCTGCCTTTCCTCGTCTAAGAAAGAGCCATGAGGGATGAAAATAGTAATGCTGAGAACACCTCTGACAAAATTACTTCCCTTAGAGCCAATACAAAGTGTCTACAATAAGCCAGTAATACCTATGTGATAATAACTTTGGCTTCTACGTGTTGGTGCATCTTTTTTCTGTCTTATTTCCATATATTTTCTGAATTGGGGAAATAATGGGTTTCTCCATGCGTTTTGGGGCTTCTTGTATAAGGCAATATGTTTGTGCTCACAAATATACTTGGTAGGATTCATTTGCAGAAACGAGTAAAATCTGGACTATTTGTAGATCCAGCTCCAGACATACAAGTTCAGTAGGGAAAAGCTGTTCGCATATGTTTGGAAGTTCAGTGCTCATAATTGAGTGTCTATATCAGCTGCCATCCATAAACAAGGGTCCACAGATACCATATAAACTTGAAACAAAAGAAAGAGGGACTGCCAAGGACTTATTTACAAACCTGCTGGCTTCAATCAAGGGGAGATGATCATTATACGGCTTCTCTATCACATTCTTTACCTGCAAAAGGAAGAACGACAGTTTATCCTTGTATCCAAAAAACTACAATAATTGAGAAACCTTCTTACTGTTTTGGAATTGCAACTTATTAAAGAGTCCTTGATTAAAAATTTAGATTTCATTCACAGACACCCCCATTATCTGGCTTCCTAATCTAAAAAGTTATGACATCCCAGATTTGTTAATAACTTAATTAGATCAAACAATAATTATTAAATAAAAACATTGAACCCCCTAAAGGATAACTAAAGAAAATCAGATACATAGAGGACAACTTCATGACATATATGGTATACATTGTACAAGTGAACAAGTACTAGCACATGAGTATCAACATCCAATATTACCCTGAAATTGCAAAGCTTGAGATTTTTGAGTTAAACCAATAAATAACCCATGATTCATGCACTATCCTTGTTATTTAAATAAATAACCTAATACTGAAATAACCAATAAATAACAAGGTTATTGCATGAATCATGGGTTATATCCCAAGCTCAATTCCACATCTGACTACAAACAATTCAGTAAACCCAAACACATATTTCCAGATATCCGCTTGGGCTTAAGCTGCTTCTTCATTTCCATTTGTTAATTCTCTTTTTGTTTCTCCTTCCATCTCCCTCTCCCTCTCTTTCACACACACACACACACACAAAGTGAACTTAGCCAGCCAGTTATATCTATCTGAGTGTCTAATTACTCCAGATGAGGCTTCAATTATGTACTAGAAAAAACATCTAGTGAGCATAAAAAAACAAGCGACTCTGTTAATGAATTTTATATTTGCAAACTGAGCTTAATTTCCAACAAGAAGTACTGCCAAGAATGTGGAAAAAACAAGATCCGTGTAATAAATAAGTTTATGACTAGGGCCTGAAGCCATGTGAACATTAATCAGATTCATGTAATAATTTAGTTTATGCCTAGGGACATGTGAACATGTATGCGCCCATACACACACGTATAAACAGAGGAACTATACTACACATACCTGATTTGGAGAGAAGCGACAAGAGAAAAGCTAGGGATTTGGCTCTACTTGGAGTGTCTGCGATTTGTTTTGGAGAGAAGAGAGAAGATCGAGAACGCAGAAGCTAGGGCTTGTGATTTGGGATTTTAGGTCGCGAATCTTAGAGAAGCATTTGGAGAGAAGAGAGAAACTATGGCTTCCGATTTAGAGAGAGGAGCGAAGAGCCAAGGAAGGCTGAGGTTTGGGTTTTTTTAAAAAGGCGCGGAAGGAAGGCTTTTAAATAGTTATGTTAGTTAACGAATTATGTTATTTAACACTTATGCTTTTGAACTTTCTCTCTCTCTCTCTCTCTCTCTCTCTATATATATATATATATATATATATATATATATAAAAGCAGTAAACACACCGGATGTAAAATCCAGGCTCATCGGATATGTCCGACAACAATTATATATATATAAGTATATATACATATATAAAAGCAATAAATACTCTGGATGTAAAATCCAGGCTCATCAGATATGTCTGACAACAATTATATATATATATATATATATATATATATATATATATATATATATATATAAAAGCAAGTAAACGCTCCAAACATAAGTCTAGGCTCAATCGAGGCATAACTCGATAATGTTAGTCTATATATAAATATATACATATATAAGTATATATATACAGACATAAATGAAGCGAAGTCCGGGCATACGCATGCAACACGACTCTCAATGTGTAGAATAGCGTGTACAAAGATGAAGAGAAAGGCTTTATAGAGTGTGAGAAGGCTTACAGTGGGTTGCTAATGTAGGCTTCTATGACTCTAAATGGATAAACACTCAGCTCCTGCTGGTAAATGTATAGCTATATGTGAGCTAACAGGTGTTTTAAAAAGAGCAACCACTCAATATAAGGTGTATGCAGAGCAAATTGGATAGGGCTTCCTCGCCTTTTTTTTTAAAATGGCTACCCCAAGCCCTCTATTTATAGAGGGGGAGCCGCAAGTGTACCTGCGGCTACTCGGGGTGCCCCAGGCTATACGGGTCCCGTTGTCTCAAAGTACGTGCACTCGTACACTGTGATGTCTGTTCGAACTTGCAGATCTTCAATCTGAGTATCCGAATGAGGTATATAAGACCTTATTCGGACCCCATGTGTCGAGAGTTACGTAATGACATGGGATTAGAGGCTGTAAGAAGTCAGGAAGAGGGGACCATGCCCATGATCTTCAAGCTTCAAATTCTATCCAGTGTGCTGCCACGCATAATAGTCACTCGGGATTGGAACTCCTTGGTTCTTGAAAATGTATGATGAGTTGAGATGACGTGCAGATGTTGAGGTAGCAAGATGACGTTTGACTTCACATTAAGGTTATCGCTGATTTGAGTTGAAAGTAGACGTTGCACAGGGTTACATTTGAGATTGGACTGTTGTAAGTGTTTGATTGTCATAATGTCATCTGTGAGTGTGCATGTCTGCCCGGTGTTAGCTCCGGGTCTGAGGTGTGAGAACCTCGGCAGGAGGTCTGAGATTGAAGTTGATCGCATTTGAAATAAACATTTTCGGGGTTATTGACGGAACTGCAATAGCATACCATGGGGTTATCGCCAAGGACGAAACTAGGGGTTATCTCCGAGGTTAGAAATGATGTTTTCGGTGTGTGTTCTGGGTTTGGAAATGATACTCCCGATATGTGTTATGGGGTTGAGACTGGACTTCCGATAGTATCTGGAAGGGATGTGAGCTATCTTCCAGGGTTATCTCCGAAAGACAATTCTGCCCTCCTGCAATGTTAGTAACAGGTGTACAGAAAATTTTTAGTGTCTACATCAGACAACAAGCAAGGCTGGAGCAATTTCAACATTGGCGACAACCCAATATTGGGACCCTTACAACAAGACTGGGGCAATCTCGGAAACTGTGACAACTCAACACTGGGGTATTTATCAACCATCCTAAAGAGGAAAATGCACCAGTCAGCACCATTAGCATGGTACATCATCATCAAAGCTTCCCTCATATCATCTCACTGGCGATTCAGATATTGCTCACTCACGATTTGATCAACAAAGAGAGTTTCTCATATGAATCCCAATCATCAACGTGCGAAAGGACTGGGGCATTTTTTGATTCCAGGAAATGGAAGGAGTTTAAGGCAGGTTCAAGCCTCTCATCAAAAGAAAGGAACTCATGAAAGAAATCATGGCGACATAAGCATGCCCCTACAAAAGAAGGGGAAAATTCTCAAAAAATTCTTAACTCAGGAGTAGAAGGCCAACAACGAAAGGTATAGCGAATCAACTCTACATCATAAAACATGTTAACCTACGACAAGTCCTCATAAGCTGAGGCCTTTACACCAAAGTTCAAAGTTGAGTAGCGAAAGAATGAGCTGCACCCTCCAGGGATGTCAGCAGCATTCAGGTCATCAATTCAGCTGGGGTACATATCAAACACTCAAGGAAATGGGGCACAAGCACTCAACAGTGAAAGGAAATTCCAAAATCACCTCAAAAAGGGTGATTATAACATCAGGTAGAGTCTGGTGAAGCAAACCTTTGAATATTACTTCAGCGAGAGTATCGAAAGATCCATTGGCATCAATTCAGCGTAACATCAAGACAGTTCAGCAATGAAAGCTTCGTATACCACTGTTCGAGTGGGAGCCAAAATAGTTTGGCAATGTCAGCGTATTCAACTACTAGTAGGGTAGGATCCATTGTTAAACTACCATGGAGGTGCTTTGTGGTGGTTGATAATGTCTGTATATATATATAACTGCTTACTGTTTTTCATATAAACTGCGGCATCATGTGAGCCTATGAATCATCTGATCACAGATTCAGTCCACTAAATCTAGATTCGGTTCCCGTGATGGACATTTTCAGCTGTAAGCAGCTTGTAAATTATTTGTGGTGTTTGAATTTCCTTATATGAATTTCATGCCCATGAGGAGTTCGGCACTGTTATATATATTATTTTCTCGAAGATGCTTCACATCTCGAAAATAAAAGCAATCAAGTAGACCATTTAATAATAAAATGGAAGCATGAAAAGGTCTCAATTACTGTTGAGCACAGGGTTTAAAAAACCTCTTTTACAAAACCTCACTGCTATATCATGTTTAAAACTGAATTTTTATATAAATTCAAACCCTTTGTATATAGGTGCGAACGAGGCCTCACACTACTTCCAAATAACAGCACATTGACCCACACACACACATTCAAATAACAATTTCTTGAAAAGTGGCGATCCATAGTAGTAACACGGATGTCGAGGGTGCCTAACACTTTCCCTCAAGTATAATCAAGCCCCGAACCCAAATGAATCTACATTACTGCAGACCCGTTTAGCAGTGTCACATCACTGGGTCAATGTGCAAACCTTTTTCGGTTGCGTTGGTGCAACTAGTTAAAAACACCAACTGGCGACTCTTACAGTCAAATCGTCGACATATACATGTTGGACCTTTTTCACTTGTTTTTCAAACAAATCTCACATAACATGAGAACACCAAAGAATAAGAATATAAAAGGGACAAATATAAATCTCGACTTCGACAATAGTATGTATGATAAAATTTTGTTGAGATGGCGTAATGTGGGATTGAGGTGGAAAAATGACAATTTTTCTCCTCACCAGGGTTATCTTCGGTTATGGGCTAATTTAGCAGTCGCTGCTCACGATTATCTTTGAGTTTGGGCTTCTGTAAGTACTGGATGTCCTCAGGGTTGTCTCTAAGGTGTGCCTGACCTACCGGTGTTGTTTCCGGGACTGGAACTGAGTGCCTTGGGGTTATCTCCAAGGTTGAAGCTGACTGCTGGGGGTTGAAACTAGCATTTTCGGGGTTATCTTCGAAACTACAACTGTATCCCTCGGGGTTATCTCCGAGTTTGGGACTGCATATCCCGGGGTTGTCTCCTAGATGGGATTGAGTATCTCGGGGTTGTCTCCGAGATGTAATTAACTTCTCCTGTGTTATCTCTGGAACTGGAACTGCATTCCTCGGGGTTATCTCTGAGGTTAAAACTGAAACTCTCGGGGTTGTCTCCGGGACTGAAACTGGGTATCTTAGGGTTTTCTCTGGGATTAAGCTGAGTAAACCTCTAGGGTTATCTCTGGAAGACGATTCTACCCTCTTGCAACGTTAGTAACAGGAATGCAAAATTTCGAGTGTCTACAGATGCCCCTCTTTATCATATTTATGCAGTGTAATGGCATAGATATGATAAAGAATACTAGACACTTGAAATGTGACAAGATAAACATGATGCAATGTACTACAACATGATGTAAATGCAAGATGTATGTGGTTTGTTGGACCGTTTTCTAACGGGATGTGATGACTATTTGCTCCCTTAACTTCTGATGGGGACTGGGGTTACTACTGATGACCCCTAACGAACTGCTTGGATGTGTACTCTAAAGCTCTCAGGAACTTCCAGGATGTTGACATTGGGGTTATCACCAAAGTCCTTAATCCTTGGCATAGACTTCCCACTGAGGATGTATCTCTCATATAGAAGAGACTCTGGGGAATTGTGCTCTGTCTGATGAAGATGTGTATAACATATTCCATCATCGGTCCTCCCCAATGAGGATGGTTTTCCCTGGTTTGTATCGCCAAGTCCTTCTATTATTCTATCAGAGTTACTGCCAACAGTTTGTTGATTGTCAGGGTTGCCTGACCCTCGCTGAAATGTGCATCAACGGATACTATCATCAGACCATTTCTGATGCTTTGTTCAGTTTAATTACTAATGGTTGGAATCATCAAATGAGTTCTGATGCTTTGTTGAACTTACTTGCCAATGAATAGTGATGTCAATGTTGTTTTACCTTCGTCAAAATTTTCATCAACGGATGAAATCATCGGATCGCTTCAGATGCTTCGATGGATTTACTTTCCAGCGGCTGAATCTCATCAAGGTTGCTTGACCCTCGTTGACATGTGCATCAATGGATGATTTGTATGGGAGAAGTGTTTTGGAGTTACGACCCCAAACTGATGGCATCGGACCTTTGTAAGGTATTACCAAGTGTAGTTTGCAATAGTTGTGATCATTGGTATAGTAAACCTTGTGTTTTGGCGAATACCAATGAGTGATATGTAGACCCACAGTTTGGTCTTTAAAAACCCGGATTTCAGGCTTTTCTGCTCAATTGTGTAGCATCTTTTTTCCTGATTTGACTTTTTTAGCTTATGAGACCTTTTTTGCAACTCAAATTGGACCGAGCCGGAGGGGTGGTACCCACCTAAGGTAACCACAGGTACACCTGCAGCCAACCGTGGGTGGTTTTAAGTGGCCTGTTGCTTTCACAAGTCATTTTTATATTGCACCATACAGATAATTCGAGAGCTCTTCTTCAAATCTATTGAGTTCAGGTGGATTTCTACAAAATCTATCACCGTACAAGTGTTTTACACTGCCCTGGTAATGTATGCATGTCCTCTTTTCTAGTTTCTATCCATTGGAAAATGAGTTGTCACATAAAATGCTTCTAAACACATAGTAGTGAATATGCATGCTCATATGACTTGATAAAAAAAATTCAACATTGTAAATGTTAGTATTTAACCATGTTAAACATAATGATGTGAAAAAAATTGAGTTTTGAAATAGTCATATTAGCACCCTTTTTATGCTATTTCCTATCCCATTTGAGGACAAATGAGTAAAGGTTGCAAAGCAAAGTAATCCTTGTAATTAGGCTACCCTTACGAATTATGACTTTGATAGTGTTATGTATATAGGATGTTTATAATTATGCGTAGGTGTGCTACTAAATGAAACTTTCTATAGGCTGACAACAGGATATTGTGGTCTGAATGGCAAGATGATTGGCTTTAGTGCAGCCACTTTCAAAGGATTCTCAACACCTTTGAGTTGAATTGCTTGTATTGTTAGTGGTCTAGCAGCCAAATCATCCTCAGTGGATATAACTGCTACAACTTCCTTCAATTTTGTAGGAAATGTGTCCCCACTCTCGAGTAATATAGTGTCATTATCTGCTAACTGCAGGACACCACTGTCAATTAAGTTCTAAATAAGATGGCGGAGTGCCTAGCATTCTTTAGTGTTGTGACTGCTAGAATGAGAGTGGTACTGACATACTCCATTAGAATTGAACCGTTTTGAATGAGGGTTGATTGGAGCTAATAGAGCTATGATTCTTCCTTCATTGATTAGCATATGAAATATCTCTTCCATTGGTTAGCCTAAGTAGGTGAATTCCCTTTTGTTGGCAAAATCCCGACGGGCTTTGGCATTTGCTCTTTTTGCAATTTTATCCTTCAACGTTTCACTTTCTGGAGTCAATGGTGGAGTATTCGCAACAAAAGGAAGGAGATTGGAATGCTCCTGGCTGACTAATTGGCGTGTGACTTGGTGCTGATGGATCACCAGTTCTTCCAATTGGTTGACTTGCTCATAAAGAGACTTAATTTTTCATTCCATCATAAACTGGAATTGTGCAAAATCCTATTTATCAGCACTATCCTCGCTATTTTGGGAGTATTCACCACCGTAATTGGAACTCTGTCCACTGCTCCAATTAATCATATTAACCTCCTCTTATTTGTGTTGAGGAAGAGGGTTATCTTGTATGTGGGGTTGGTCGGGTTTAGTCACCACGATCTCACCATTATCAATTAAATCCTGGATCTTATGCTTCAAGGCCCAGCAATCCTGAGTATCATGGCCTGGAGCTCCAGCATGATAAACACACTTCCTGTTGGCATTGAAACCCTTCCCATTCGGGTTGGCTGGTGGAAGAAGATCTGTAATTTTCTTCTGAGTTGTCAGAAGATTGAGAATGTTCTCGAGCGAGTCCCCTAAGGGTGTGAACACTCGAGTGCGTCTGACTTCTCCACTTTTTCATGATGGAGGGTTTAAAAATTGTGCTTGAAAAGGGGAGTAATTTCTCCTCTGAATAGACATGTACTGACTGCCTTTCTGTCCTTGTAGTATCAAGGAAACATCCTCTTCTTTCTTCTTATGGACCCTCCGGGGGTTGTTTCCATAACTTCCATATTGGATGTGTTCAGCAACTACTTTTAGAGCTACAAGGTCTTGAATCTTTCCTGACTTCAATCCCATCTCAGCCATCTCTCTATGTTTGATCATTTCAGAGAATGGCTTGCCTATGCCAGCTAAGACTCTCTCATAGAAGGGAGCTTTTTATATGTCTATGAAGGTCATCACCATTTCAGACTCAGTTGTAAACACTCAAATTTTACATTCCTGTTACTAACGTTGCAGAAGGGCAGAATCGTCTTCCAGAGATAACACTGGAGGTCCACTCAGCTCAATCTCGGAGACAACCCCAAGATACCTTGTTTTAGTCCTAGAGACAACCCTGGGAGTTTCAGTTTCAACCTCGGAGATAACCCCGAGGAATGCAGTTCCAGTTTCAGAGATAACCACGGAATCCTCCGTTTTCCATCTCAGAGACAACCCTGAGATACCCAGTCCCATCCCTGAGATAACCCCGAGAATATTAGCTTCAACCTCGGAAACAACCCGAGGGATGCAGTTGCAGTTCCGGAGATAACCCCGAAAATGCTTATTTTAATCCCAACAGTAAGCTTCAACCTCGGAGATAACCCTGAGGCACTCAGTTCTAATCCTGGAGACAACCCCGGGAGGTCAGGCACACTTCAGAGACAACCTTGAGGACATCCAACACTTTTAGCAGCCCAATCTCAGAGATAACCCTGAGCAACGACTGCTACATCTGCCCAGAACCGGAGATAATCCCGGTGAGGGGAAAAATCATCATTTTGCCACCTCAATCCCACATTGCGCCATCTCAACAACATTTCAACATACATACTACACAGAAGTGTCCTACAAGAACCATAACTCAAATCCTGAGTGACTACTACACAAGACAGCACACCGGATGGAATTTGAATACCTAAAAATCTAGGCATGGCCCTATCTTCCCGAGTTCGTAAAACCTCTTATCCTATGTCATTGTGTAGCTCTCGACAAAAGCATTCTGGAAAGGTATTATAGACCTCAATCTGATGCACGAATTGAAGAGAAGAGGTACACCTGTGGCTTCCCCCTCTATAAATCGAGGGCGTGGGGTGGCCATTTTAAGAAGAGAAGAGGCAAGGAAGCCTTGCCATTTTTCTCTGTAAACACTATAAACTGAGTGCTTTCTCTTTTCATACACTTTTGAGCTTGTACTTTGTCATATTTTACTAGTGGAAACCAATTGTTCATTCATTTAAAGCCATTTGAAGTCTTCTTGGCAACCCACTGTAAGACTTCTTATATTTCTTAAAGTCTTTCTCCATTTTTTGCACACACAGTTATTCACGTTGAGAGTCGTGTTGTGTGTGTATGCCCGGACTTCAGTCCGTGGCTTTTTATTTCTTTTGTATATATATACCTATATATATATATATACTAACATCATCCAGTTATGCCTCGATTGAGCCTGAATTTATATTCGGAGCATTTACTGCTTATATATATATATACTTATATATATATTGTTATCATCAAACTCTATTTAGTTGAGCCTGGATATATAAACTAGGTCAATGTGCAAACTTTTTCTCGGTTGAGTTGGTGCAACCATTTAAAAATACAAATTGGTGACTCTTACAGTCCAATCGTCGACACATACATGTCAGACCTTTTCACAACTTGTTTTTTCAAACAAATCTCACCTAACATGAGAACACTAAAAGACAAGAACAGAAAATGGACAGTAAAAATCCCAACGTCGACAGGTCGCAACTCTGCTGGGGACATCCAGTAAGAGGCCTTAAACAACTATTACAAGCTTTTCAAAACTGTTATATGCTTGTGTGTGGATGTTGTATTTACATTTAAATAGATGTGTAAGAATGCATTTACTTACTACACTTAGTGCTTCGCACTATATATGTTTGTGATATTAAAGTGCTTCGCATATATCATCATTTTCATACGGTGAGACACATTTTATGTAAATGTATGTTGTGTGGTTCCTCCAACAGGAGGTTATCCTGTCAGTGTTTGATTACAGGACACGTAGGGAGACTAATTACAACGAGGCTCAAGAAAGGCACCACCCAAATTCGCTCCAGTTGAAAGACCAGATTAATTTTTTGTCAAGTAAATTGCGATGATCTTGGAACTTTCATGCCAAAAAGCTGCGAGAGTAACCTAAGATAGGTTAGCCTCTGATAAACCAAACATGGTGGGAAGTCTCTTCATACTTTCCCATTTCAATTACTTGTAAACTCAATTACCTATAATTTCATTCCATTTCAATCTCTATGTAATGGAAAATATGAAGGAATATGTGTACATGTGATGAGTGAGTTTTATACTCATAATTGAGTGCGACTGAGCTTAATCTTTTGGTTGATTTTAAGTGTTTGTGTCTATTCATGCATGTTTTATGTTTTTTTGTAGGAATTGGGATAAAAGTTACTTGGATCGACGTTCGGGGTGGCTAGATTCACGTTTTCGGCTTGCCATTTACACAACAGTCACTTCAGAGCCAATTTGAGTATTTCTCCGGACCTTATTTCGGAATCCTCAAAGAATGAAAGTTGTACATCTACGTCTCCTCTTTCCGGAACATCTTGAATCATCGAAATCGGAATTCGTACGAAGAGGTTATGGCCATTTTCCCAAAGGACGTCAGAGCAGAAAATTTCCAAAAATGTTCCAGCGCCGGGGCACCCATTTTCAGCCTATGCTCAGCGTCGGGGAACTGGGGAGCAGTGTTGTAGTGTCGTGCCCAGTGCTGGGGCACTGGGGAAGAGTTTGGTCAAGCTTGGACGCGTTTTGGGGTGAATTTTAACACCTTTTTTACTCCAAATTGGATTGGGTTTGTTCATAAGCTAAAAATTGGACTTGTAACCTATAAATACATGATGTAAGGCATAAAATAAAGGGAGATTACATAGATTAGACTAGATAAAACACTCCATTAGATTAGAATATAAACCCTAGTTCTCAATTAGCTATTGGAGATTGAAGCAAATTGAAGAACACTAGAGATCAAGAGCAAGAGCAAGAGAGGAACATCAGATTTGCTGACAACAGATTCTATTCTCTTCTCTTATCATACTTTTATCTTTTAATGTCTATTCATTTGTGGATTCTTGGTTTTAATTCATTAATTATGAACTAATTCTTTAATTAAGATTTCAATTGAACCTTTTATGTCTATAAATTAGTAATTTAATTTATTCCAATTATTTGTGTCAAATTGAATTGTTTATCTTGTCTTGAGCTTATTGATTAATTATCTGATCAGTAATTACCTTGTTACTCTAGAAGGAATTGAAAGAGGAATTCTAGGGTTAGAACTGGGCATGATAACATGTGACTTAGTTATTTGCATAGTGAATAATTAGGTTCGTGAATTGAATGGAAATATCTGTTCACCGCATGTAACATATAAGGAATTGGCATTGAAAGAATTTAATTCAATTGTTTTGCATAGGAATATAGCAAGATTAATCTGGATTAAATAGAAGTCAATTGATCACATGAAAAAAGGGCTTTTGACATTTGAGAATTCTTGTTAACAATTCAGTAGGCATAATAATTGGGATAATTGGATAATTGATTTATAGTTCATAATTGGGGATATTGAAGTCTTAATCTTTATTAATTTGAATTCATTCGTTGAGTCTTAATCTTTATTTATTTGAATTAATTTTAGTTTAATCTAGTTTTAAATGATTAATTTAGTTTTTTTAATTAGAAAAATCACATTTTGCGATTGTTTAAATAAAATTAGTTTGGTTAAGAACTAGTATTTGGTAATTTTTATTAAATAATTCCTCGTGGGAACGATACTCTACTTTCACTTTATTACTTGTTGGATCGTGTATACTTGCGTATTCATTGATTATGAAATCGACCAACAAGTTTTTTGGCGCCGTTGCCGGGGAATTAGTTTAATAATTTTGCCAATATTAATTTTTATCAAATTAGTTTTAATTTAAACGTTTTTTTTATTATTTTCTTTAATTCTCTTCCTATTTTTCTTTCTTTCTTTCTTTCTTTTCAGGTACCATGGATGCCTTTGCGTATCAATGGCCATACACGAACATGACTCAACCAACAAAAACAAAGATTGACAGACTCACAACACTTTCTGCACTGTCAGCACAGATTGAGACACTTTCTAGGAGGTTAGACACTTTTGCAGCACAACATCGTCAAAGTGTGGCGGTGACTTGTGTTTATTGTGCTGGAAATCATTTGAGTCATCAATGCGCCATCAATTTCGAGCCGGTACAGTATAGTGGTGATTACCCCAACAATTATGTATATCCCAACAACTATCATCAGGATTAGGGGTATCACCCAGATTTTTCATGGAGTAACAATCAAGCTCATGCACCTAGACAACAAAACACATCCGGATTTCAAAATCAGACTCAATAGCCAGAGAGGAAAACAAGTTTGGAAGAAGCTTTGGAAAAATTCATTTTAGCTACTAACAAAAGGATCGGTGAATGAGAAAAGTTATTGAGTCAAGTAGATATGAATGTGAAAAGCCAAGGTGCTTCGATAAAGAATCTGGAAAATCAATTGGGACAGATAGCACATGAGTTGAATAGTCGCCCACATGGAATGCTCCCTAGTGATACAGAGATAAATTCGGGCAGAGATAAGCATTGCAAGGCTGTGACTTTACGTAGTGGAAAGGATTTGCAAGAGACAACTAAGGATAAGGAAAAGCGGAGGTTAATCAAGAGATATTGAGTCAAAATTTTACGAACCAAATGGAACAACTAACCAATGCCTCGAACATTTGTCCTCAATACACTTGGCCATATGACATGGATTCTGAGACTAATGGAGAGCCCGAACAAAATCTGCAACTAGATGAGCCATAAGATGTTGAAAGAGAGGAAACAATTGGGAACCAAGAAAAGGAGATTGACGAAGATTTAACTGTAAGATTCAACGGAGATGAACCGATTTCATTAGTATCCCATGTGCCTCCTCCACCAAAGTTCAATAATCAAGGCGGTTTGCAAAACCATGCCCAATTGGCGATCATGTAAATCGGCAAAGCTCTTTGTGACATAAGAGCTAATACTGATTTGTGGAGTCATGGTGGGATGAAAAGGAGAAGATAGAGGAAGATTCCATTATGTTTATTAAGCTTCAATGCCCTAATCTGATCATCGACATAATGGAGGAAACACCTAGTTTTTAGGCTTTCTTAATGGGGAACATATATACAAATAGCATGCTAGGTGACTTTCAGTCAAGGGTCATTACTAATGGGAACCTCCCAAAAGAGACATTTCTTCTGATAGATGGAGGGTTCCTCAATTTTCGTAGGGGAATTGGATAGAGAATTCAAGAAGTCAGGCTGAGACTATAAAAAAATGCTTATTGGGAGGCAACCCAAGTTTAATTTTTATTTTTAGTTTTTATTAGGTTTTATATTAGTAGTTTTGAATTTGCATTTATTTAGAATTTAATAAAATTGTTTCTATCATGGTTTACAGGTTATTCAAGTCAAATTAAAGTGTGGTAGCCAATTTGTTACATGTGTTTATCCTATTCTCCAAACTTAGTGGAAAAGGAGGAAGATTGTTATATTTTCAGGGAAGTCCTCTGCTCTATTTTTTTCTATTTCAGCCATTGAGGACAATGTCTAGTTTAAGTTTGGGGGCACTTTAGTCACTACAAGAAAAAAGGTCATTGGCGACGGCGTCATTAGCGACGGTAGTATCCCCTTCGCCAATAATATCATTCTCGACGGCATAGCCGTCGCCAATGGTCCCCATCGAGAATGACCCTTCCCAGGCCTAAATTTGGTGAGAATTTTTTGGCAGGCGTGGGAAAAGGTCATAAGGGACGGCCTTTGCCATCGGTAGTGAAGCCCGTCGAGAATTGGTTAATATTTACGTCTACTAACTTAATTTTTTCCCCATTTCTGCTATTATTTTTCTCCCTCTTCTTCCTCGCGTCGTCGCCGCCTGCTCCTTCCGGTCGGCCACTATCCTTTTCTTGCCGTCGCCGTCCTCTTTTGTCGTCGCCCCTCGTCGTCCCTCTCTGTCTCTCTCGACTGAGCAAGGTAATGTCTTTCCAATTTTAATTTTCCCCCAAATATAACCTAATAATCCCTCAAACGTTGCCCACTGAGTTTTTTTGTTGTTGTTCGTTCACTGAATTTTATGCATATTGCTTTTAGTGTTTTGATTTGGTGTTTGGGATTAATTTGCCACGAAATTCATAGACTACAGTTAATAGCCAGTTTTTGGATTGCTAGATTTTCCTGTTACTGAGCTAGTAACTGTTTGCTTTGTGAGAATAGAAAGAAAATATAATAAAATAAAGCTTTCTTACATCATATCCACCATCCTTTACTGTGTAAATGAAGAATGGAAAGTGCTTAAAGTTGTTTTGTTTGAGCTAAATCATATTAAAGTTAGACATTTATTTCTTCATGCTTACTCACTTTTGTAATGTGATTTATGGTGTTTTATATTTTTATAATATCTCACAATCTATCAGTTTTTTGTTATTGATCACTTCTCAATCTTATTAGATTGGGATAAGTCAACTAACGTGACCCATATAAAAGGTATATCACATCAGAAAAAGTGACATAATTTGTTCTACTAATTGAACGAAAGCATATAACTTAATTGTGTGGATGAAAATATCTTAAAATTGGGTCGCATCTTTGTCACATAAACTTAATTGTGCTTAAACTTTTGTAGACAAATGGTAAAGAGTGTGACAACTTCATTAAATCCAAATCTCTAACTCTATGGTTAGAACTCGGGAAAGGTGAGCGAAAAGAGAGGAAAAGAATTTATGTGAAGTAATATACAATTGATGAGGTGATATCTCTTTATATGTAAACCAATGCATCTCTTATGTTTTTATAGTTTAATATAAAGGAAATAATAGTTCTGAAGCTGTTTTTACTTGTTAAATATAAAAGTCAATAGTTATAGAAAGGAAAAATAGTATCCTATAACTATAATTGATGTTCGCTTCATATTCCTCCTATATTGACCTCATAATAAGCATGGCTACTTGTTTGAAAAATATCAAAATTACGGGACAAAAGATATCTGTATTTAGGTATGTTTTACCAAATGATGATTCATTATTAGTATCAGTTTCAGATTAAGATCCCTTATAAGCAAATATATTCAGTGTTTGACGCATCATGCATAATCTCTACATTCCTTGGTCAACTTTCTATTGTAGTGGCTACATGATCACAAAAGGTAACATCAATAGATGTTTCCGTTGGTTCTTTTATTTTCAATATTGTAAATGTGTATTAGTTGTTTTTTTTGGTAAGTTAAAAGTTAAAACTTCAGAACATAGATTTGTTTCATTAATGGTGAACTCAGTCTGTGATAATAGTTTGTGACCTGATAAAAAGCTAGTATTCTTTTTGTTATCAATAAATAATCCTTACTTTGACATGTGCATATTTTCATATAGTTTAGGAAGCTTAGAAACCCGTTTGAGATTCACTTAGTAGGAGTGAATCTCAAATAGTCCCCGTTTTGGGACTGTTCTTGTATGTTTCGATCTCACTTAGGTCGGTGTTAACGACTTGAGCACGTCTTTATATTTTTTGAATTTTCGGTCAGTATATATCCCTTGACGTTCTTCGGGTGCATATTTAGACTATGATTTGTTAGTCTATTTCGTGTACTTGAAGACCATGGGAAGAATCTTTCTTAAATTTCTGAAAAAATTTAAAGATGTGTTCAAGTTGTTAGCATCGATGGTGACACATCAAGGAATGGGATAGAAGCTGACCGTTAGAGTGGGAGATGAAGTTAGGAAACTCATAAGCTTGCATATACATTAACTTGGAGACTTGATTGTGTTTGTCTAACTTTCCATATATATACAGACAATTGTCCAAGATGTCTATTTTTCGAAGTTGGATGGAATGTAGGGTTGCCACTGATAAGAGTGGGCTTAGCTCTGAGTACCGTACTGGGGTTGAACAGTTTCTCAATTTTGAATTTGAGCAAGTCAGCGGTGATGAGATTAGATGTCCTTGTAAGAGGTGTGTGAATGAAGTGTGGAAGGAATTGAGTGATGTCATGTGCGACTTATTTGTGTATGGGTTCAAGTAGGGTTATACGACATGGATTTATCATGTGGAAACCTGGTTGGATGAACATGAATCAGAACCAGAATCTAGAGGTGACAAAACCTTTGACTGTACTAACATGATAGTCAAAACTGCTGGTTTATACTTCCAGTGGAATACAGACAGGGATGACAGTAGCGTCGACCAAGAGCTGAATGACGGGGCTAAGGGTTTCTATGAGTTATTGAATGAAGCATCGACGCTTAACTTTGTATGGCGGGCACAAAAAGCACACCGTCTTTATCTCTACTTAGTGACTAAGTTTTTACACTTGAGAACGAGCATGGTATAGCGAGAGAGGTTTTAATGAACTATTAAGCATTGTGAAGGAGTGCTTACTGCTTGCGCAATAAGTTACCGAGTCGTCGTACTATGATGTGAAGAAAATGGTCAAAAGGCTCAATCTAGGGTATGAGAAGATTGATGCTTGTGAGAATGATTGTATGTTGTATTACGGTGATGTCGATAAAGATAAGAGGTCATGTGATATTTGTGGTACAAGTAGATACCATGAGCAGTATGAGAAAAAGGAAAAAAGGGAAAAAAGTACTTTCCGAGAAAGATCTTACGTTACTTTCCCATATGTAGAGGATATGAGGTGGCACTCTACTACGGGACATAGTCGAAGGTCGGTGGCGCATCCGGCGAGATGGGCTTGAGTGGAAAAATTTTGATAACAAGCACCCCTCGTTTCTTTGAAGAGGTTCACAATGTTAGGCTTGGACTTACTACGGATGGGTTTAATCCATTTAACAGACCTTACACAAAGCCCTACTCAACTTGGTAGGTGATTATTGTGGTGTATAACCTCCCGCCTTCGATGTGCATGAAAGATCCCTACATGTTCATGCCTTTCTTGATTAGGGTGATAAGAGTCCGAGTAAAGACATCAATGTATACCTCATGCCGTTAGTTGATGAGTTAAAGATGTTGTGGGAAAAAGGGGTTCAAACTTATGATGTTTCTCTTAAGCAAAACTTTGACATGAGGGCAACTTTACTGTGGACAATAAATGACTTCCCGGCGTTAGGAATGATCAGTGGATGGTCGACTCACGGGGGCTTGTCATGTCCCGTGTGCATGGGGTCAGTTAAAGCTGTGCGGCTCAAACATGGGCGGAAAATGAGTTTCTTTGCAACATCTAGACAACTTTTGTCGATGGATGAGTAGACAATTCAATAGAAAAATAGAGAAACGTCAAGTACCTAGCCGTCTTTCTGGGTCAGCAATGTTGAGTTGGATTAGTCATTTGAAGTTTCCACCTCCAGGGAAGAATCACAGATTAGAGCGAGCTTATGGTTATGGCAAGGTTCACAACTGGACACACAGATCTATGTTCTTTGACTTGCCTTATTGGGCTACACTCTGCATCCGTCATTGTATAGATCCGATGCATACTGAGAAGAACGTATTTGATAACATTTTTATATCTGATCCTAGATGCGATTGGTAGAACAAAGGACAACAACAAGTCGAGGCTTGATTTGGTAGAAATGAACATTAGGGAAGATCTGTGGGTATGTCGGGAGGGTAGTAAAGGCAGTAACGCCTAAAGCTAAATATACTTTGACCAGGGAACAATTGATATTGATATGTAATTAGATCAGTGGACTGAAGCTCCCAGATGGGTATTCTTCGAATATAGCAAGGTGTTGTAAAGTCGAAGAGTTGAAGTTTCAGGGTCTCAAAAGTCATGATTGTCATGTATTCATGCAGAAGTTGATCCCTGTGGCATTTATCAACTTGTTACCAAAACGTGTGGTTGAAGCACTGACAGAGCTTTCTAATTTCATAAGAGATCTATGCTTGATGGAGCTTCAGCTCAAAGACATAGATAAAATGGAGATGCAGATAGTGGAAATAATGTGCAAGTTAAAAATGATCTTCCCCCCATCATTTTTTGAGCATTTGCCTATTCACTTGCCATACGAAGCTAAGTTTGGAGGTCCCGTACAATATAGATGGTTGTATCCATTTGAGAGGTAATGACATTAATGTTTTTAATACGGTAAAATATTCATTCTTTTTTGCTAATCTATATATCACATAGGTATATGTGACGTCTAAAGAAAAAGGTGAAGAATAGAGCCCGTGTAGAGGGGTCAATTTCTGAAAGTTATGTTATGGAGGAACTTGTTAATTTTTGCTTGTTGAACTTTGAGCCGAAGGTTCAGACGAAGCATAATTGCTTACGTCAGAATCAGGCTGTTGCGCACAAGGAAAATGGAGAATTAACGGCCTTTAGTCATCCTGTACGCCCATTCGGTGGTAAAAAAAGGCGCTTCTTGACCGATAGTGAGTATACAACTGCCACATTATATGCACTTGTCAACATGAATGAAGTAGCTCCATACATTATGTAAGTAGTCATAACTATATATATCTGGTATAATTGTGTCAAGTTCCTTTACAAACACATTGATTATATAACCTGTCTTTGCGATCGATATGATCTTTGAAGTCGTGAAGCGAATCCGAGTATATCGGACGGGGATTTGTAAAATTTGAGAAATAAAGAATTTGTGCAATGGTTTAAAGATCATGTAAGTCTAACCTTTACAAGTTCAATGAATCTACCATCATAGATTTATTCTTATGGCGTAATTAACTTTAGAATATATTGTGTTAATGTACATTAGGTCCTCACAGATGAGTTAGTCGGTTAAACTTAAAGATCGTAAATACTTTATACATGTTGCATTGTCAGCGATTCTGATTTAAGTGTTGCGATATTGGGGAAGTCAACCTGCTGATTACGGTGTTGTGGTGAAAGGTAGGCGCTACGATAACATTTAGGATGGTGGTATGAGACGATTGCTAGAAGTTATCGTTCTCAAATATTGGGGTCATAAAGAATTAATTTGCTTCAATTGTCATTGGTTTGATGTTGAGAATGGAGTTAAAGTAGATAAAAAATCAGGATGGGTGACTGTTAACGTTAAGTCAAAACTAAGGTCGATGAGTGGTATGGGCGAGCCTTTTATTTTAGCAAGTCGAAAGCAACACGGGTGTACTGGCGGAGTGTTAAGACCCTGCAAGCCCATGACATCTTTGTTATAACCACTAGTGCCGTGGTTTTAAGGCACTGACTCCTCGTCTAGACGATGAACCTTTACAAGTCGAGTCTACTAGTGTCACACCTGCTGATGTAACAATTATTAGTGAGTCTAGTGAAGAAGAGGATGATGTTGTCGCTATTGAAAGTGAAGACGATGTTGTTGAGGAGGTAGATATAATTAAAGAAATTGTTGAGGACGACAAAGATGGTGATGACAACGATAGTGAAGATCTATTGCTCAAAGATGACGATTCTGATATTGATGGCTTTGATGATATAAATGATTAGGAGTATGTACTCTTTGTGTCCTTTTAGTTGTATTCAAATGTAATAGTTTGTAGTAGTGCAATAATTATCTTCAACTTATATTAATCTACTAAAGGTGTTACTATTTATGTTGCATTCTTTTAGTTGTATCTGTATGTTATCCTCTTTGTTATTGTGCTCAAATATAGTATTTACGAATGTTTAATAATATAGTTTTATGTGTATGTTATCCTCTTTTAGTTGTATTCAAATGTAATAATATTTTTTTAATGATTTGATAGTATACATACATATGGCGCGCACACCACATGGTGATCGTGGTGGGCGTGCAGGGCGTGGGGGCCGTGGCGATTCTACGCGTGATGATCAGGCCGGATCGTCAGGTATAATTACATATTTTATTGGGATACATGTTATTATTTTTTATTTTATATTGTATTGACATTATATTCGTTTATATAAACATTGATGTATTTCACTACATAGGTGATCGACGTAGGCCTCCACAGGGACTAGCACGTGGCTTGCTAGGGAATCCCCCCCAGGCGCCGCTTATATGTCATGTTGGGACTCATAGGTAATTAATTTCATAATCCTATATAGTATTATTATAACATAAGTATTTAATATTCTTTGTAATTTGCAATGTATTAATTTCAATTGTAGTATCCTTGACGCCACGCCAAGGAACACGTTGCTTGGGATCCTCCACAACCAATTCTCAAGCCCGTGGATGAGGTGGGCGGATGTGGATGACCGCACACGGCAGCTGATTATTGATAAGTTTAGGGTAGGATGTTAATCATTCATATGCTAGTTTTATATTTCATTTGAATATGTTACCTCTTTCATTTATGTTGTCTACTAAGCTTCTTAATGTGTAATGTGCAGAGATATTATCGTTTTGAGGACGGGAAGGAAGCCCATGGCATGACTGTTCTGCATAGATACCTAGAGATGAATTGGCACAAGTGGGTCTACGACTGGAAGAAGAAGGCCCAGACGAAGATGGCTGATGGACAGACACTTAAGGATGTCCGGCCAGATTTCATATCTGCTGCAGTGTGGGACCAGATGTGCAGCATTTGGGATGGCAAGGCCTTCAAGAAGATGTCGACACAGTGTTCAGCTGCTCGACAGCATAGTCGTATCCTACATTGCACTGGGTCTCAGTCGTACGACCTGTACCGGGAGAGACTCGAGGTGAGTTTAAAGCATGCACCCTCCCGCTTGGAGTTTTGGTGGCACGCCCACCAAAAGAAAGGTGATGGTAGTTATATCTCACCTGAGGCAGAACGCATTGCTGTAAGTTATGTAATTATCTTATTTAGTATGTATGTAAAATTCGAATATTCTTTTGTATTATTTCATTTTATTCTTTGCGTATCATCTACTAATGTGTTTTTTCTCAGCGACGGTTCGAGGATCTTGTAGTGGCCCGGAGTAGCCAGAGAGGTGACACTCCAGTGAAGCGAGTCTACAGCGTCTTAAACAATGAGATAGAGAGGCTGGCTGCAGGCTGTGGGGGGCCAAGAAGAAGGGTAGAGTTGTGGGCATTCCCCATGTCCCAGCTTACACCCTAGTCCCTACTGCGAGATCTCGATGGCGCCCACCCACTAGAGGTAGTGGTGCGAGTGGATTGGGTGCCGGCCCTTTATAATCCGACGACTTCTTCCGGGGGATCATAGAGGGGTGCATGACAAGCGATGTTGTGCGATCAAAGGTACCATCACATCGTGGCGGATCTACCGGTAGCTCGGGAGGTTGTCCACGGCTCTATAGATCCTACGATTCTGCCGTTGGCGACCTCATGGGTGTAGTACGGGAGGAAGCCATCCGCGTTTGTGCAGTTATCTTGGCCAACATCTTCCCACCACATATTCGACAGGTAAAACCAATTAAATTATGTATTTCTTTATTTAATTTATGTAATTTATAATTGTAATTTGTAATTGTATTTCTATGACATGCAAACACACACATAGCACCACGTAGGTATTAGACACACGTTAGAACTTACGGGACTTGATTTCGACATACGGAATCCGAGTTATCGTCCAGTTTACAAAACTCGCCAACACTTAGGCAAAAAGCCAAAAAATAGCCCTAAACCCGCATCGGACGTCTGAATGCCACACAAATACACACACATAGCACTAGCGTGAGGTATTAAACACATGCGTTAGAACTTACGGGACTCGATTAGACATACGGAATCCGAGTTATAAATCGATTTGCAAAACTCACAACACCTAGGCAAAAAGCTAAAAAAGTCCAAGTCCAAAACCGCATCGGTAGTCCAATGCCACGCGAAACACACACATAACACCGCGTGGGTATTGACACGCGTTAGAACTTACGGGACTCGATTCCGACATACGGAATCCGAGTTATCGACCAGTTTGCAAAACTCGCCAACACTAAGGCAAAAAGCCGAAAAATAGCCCAAAACCCGCATCGAACGTCCGAATGCCACACAAACACACACATAGCACCGCGTAGGTATTAAACACGCGTTAGCACTTACGGGATTCTATTCCGACATACGGAATCCGAGTTATCGTCCAGTTTGTAAAACTCGCCAACACTTAGGCAAAAAGTCGAAAAATAGCCCAAAACTCGCATCGGCCGTCCGAATGCCATGCAAACACACACATAGCACCGCGTAGGTATTAGACACGCGTTAAAACTTATGGGACTCGATTTTGACATACAGAATTCGAGTTATTGTCCAGTTTGCAAAACTCGCCAACACTTAGGCAAAAAGCCAAAAAATAACCCAAAACCCGCATTGGACGTCTGAATGCCACGCAAACACACACATAGCACCGCGTAGGTATTAGACATGTGTTAGAACTTACGGGACTCAATTCCGACATACAAAATTTGAGTTATCGTCCAGTTTGCAAAACTCGTCAACACTTAGGCAAAAACCCGAAAAACAGCCCAAAACTCGCATCGGACGTCCGAATGCCACGCAAACACACACATAGCACCGCGTAGGTATTAGACACGTGTTAGAACTTACGGGACTCGATTCCGACATACGGAATCCGAGTTATCGTCCAGTTTGCAAAACTCGCCAACACTTAGGCAAAAAGTCGAACAACAGCCCAAAACTCGTATCAGACATCCGAATGCCACGCAAACACACATATAGCACCGCGTAGGTATTAGACACGCGTTAGAACTTACGGGACTCGATTTTGACATACGAAATCCGAGTTATCGTCCAGTTTGCAAAACTTGCCAACACTAAGGTAAAAAGTCAAAAAACAGCCTAGAACCCGCATCGGACATCCGAATGCCACGCAAAAATACACATAGCACTGCGTAGGTATTAGACACATATTAGAACTTACGGGACTCGATTCTGACATACAGAATCCGAGTTATCGTCTAGTTTACAAAACTCGCCAACACGTAAGCAAAAAGCCGAAAAACAGCCCAAAACTTGCACCGAGCGTCGAAATGCCACGCAAAGACACACATAGCACTGCGTAGGTATTAGACACGTGTTAGAACTTACAAGACTTGATTCCAACATACAGAATCCGAGTTATCGTCCAGTTTGCAAAACTCGCCAACACTTAGGCAAAAAGTTGAAAAACAGCCCAAAACCCGCATCGGACGTCTGAATGCCACGCAAACACACACATAGCACCGCGTAGGTATTAAATACACATTAGAACTTACGGGACTCGATTCTGACATACGGAATCCGAGTTATCGTCCAGTTTGCAAAACTCGCCAACACTTAGGCAAAAAGTCAAAAAAATGACCCAAAACCCGCATCGGACGTCTTCAATGCCACATAAACACACACATAGCACGTGTAGGTATTAGACACATGTTAGAACTTACGGGACTTGATTCCGAGCATACAAAATCCGAAAGTTATCGTCCGATTTGCAAAACTCACAACATTTAGGCAAAACCCAAAAATACCTTTCAAAACTCGCATCGGACGTCCAAGAATGCCGCGCAAAAACACACACATAGCCCAGCGTGAGGTACTAGACACGCGTTAGAACTTACGGGGCTCGATTACGATATCTGAAATCGAGTTATCGTCCAGTTTGCAAAACTCGCCAACACTTAGGCAAAAAGCCGAAAATAGCCCATAACCCGCATCGGAAGTCTGAATGCCACGCAAACACATACATAGCACCACGTAGGTATTAAACACGTGTTAGAACTTACGGGACTAGATTCCGACGTACGGAATCCGAGTTATCGTCCAGTTTGTAAAACTCGCTAACACTTAGGCAAAAAGCCAAAAAATAGCCCAAAACCCGTATCGGACGTCCGAATGCCACGTAAACACACACATAGCACCGCATAGGTATTAGACATGCGTTAGAACTTACGGGACTCGATTCTAACATACGGAATCCGAGTTATCTTCCAGTTTGAAAAACTCGCCAATACTTAGGCAAAAAGCTGAAAAATAGTCCAAAACCCGCATCAGCCGTCCGAATGCCACGTAAACACACACATAGCACCGCGTAGGTATTAGACACGCGTTAGAACTTACAGGACTCGATTTCGACATACGGAATCTGAGTTATCGTCCAGTTTGCAAAACTCAACACTTGACGAACACAAACAAAACTAATTTAAATATGCTCTATTTTCGAATTCGTTATTAATATTTTAATATTAATTGTAGGGTCTTGTTGATGAGACTTCGGTGGGTGGAGGCTGTGGCACAGGCGATTCTCGTGGTGGAGATGGTGATGACCGCCGTGCTGATGCTGATGAGACTATTGAGGGTGGGACCAAAGAAATGGGTTTCGTAGGTGGGACCAAATGGGCCCAAGAATGGGACCCCGTGGCAATGGTGATACCGACATTCCTGATCTTGGGTTAAAGTACCCATTATGTTTATATTTTGACTTTCATATATGTATATTTATACAGCTTTTGAGTTGTACAAACTAGAGTTTAGATTACATTTTGTATTTATATTGTATGACTTTTATCTATAAGTCATTACGTTGTTTACATATTTGATGGTTGATATAGCAAAAGCTATTATTGTTATTGATATGCGTTCGTGAAGAATTCTTTATAATTTTTCTTTAGTTTGTATGAGTATAATTATGTATATGTAAATGAGCGAGGGTATTTTGCAATTTTGCAATTTTTTTTATTAAAACTCATTGGCGACGGAGAGAATGGTCATTTGTTGATTATGCATGTCATCGTCAAGAATGACTGCTTTTTTATTTTTTGGAAAAATATTATCGACGGTGTATTCGTCATTAACGCTTATCGGCAATGTGTCATCTTGGCAAATTTGGCCGTCAAGAATGACCCCGTCGACAATGACACTCTTGTCGACGGCGAGCGATGGGAGGTAGGGGCGATGACCCATACGAAGACGGGGAGGGCGATGGGGATTAAGGTCGCCGCTAATGACATCATTGGCAATGGCAAGAGGGTCATCAAGCTTATTAATCGGTCATCCGAATGAGTCGTTTTTTTGTAGTGAGTGTCGTATTACATATAGTTAGTTATCTGTATGGTAGTTCGTTTTTTTATGTGTTAGCATTGTGTTTTTTTAGGTTGCATATAATACATGGTAGTTATTTGCATATTCATATATGTGTTGCATTAGTATGTGTTCATGTAGTATAATTGCATTTTTTTTGCATGAATCTGTGTAATCGGTTGGTGTGGTCTTAGCTCGGCCTATGATAAGATTGGTTTTGCATGTTAACTTAAACAGTGTTGATAATTATTGATGAGTTATAATTTTAATCATGATGATAATCTGACCCTGTCTTAAACTTATGTAATCGGTTAGCACTTAAAGTTTAACTATTTTAATCCACTTGGTTCAAGGGTTTCATAATTTGTTTCTGAGGGAAAATCTTGGTTAAAATTTAAAGAAATTAGCGAACTGACAGTAAAGGTTAGAATGACGTAAAAGCTTGAGTTTGGGGGAATCTATAGGATATATATATTACAAAAAGAAAAAAAGAGAGAATAAACATCGTGGCATGCTTGTCTAGTTTTGTGGCCTTTGTTACTTGAGTAAGTAAGCCCGAGGGGATTGTTTTTACACCTAGCGCCCTAAGGTCTTAATGGCTTGGGAGTCGTTGGTCGAAAGCTCGTTAAGGTAGCACTGAAAAAGCCTAAGGGAATAAGACATTGCACAACCATGAGAAAAATAAAAAATAAAACACAAGAAAGAGCAAAAATGCCCTCGTGATTGAATAAAAGTAGAAATAAATCCAGTATTTACCCTTAGACTTGGTAATTGCTTAGTTTTAACTGGAGTTGTCATGTTCACAAAAGTAATTGAATTGAAACTGAAATTTTCCTTCTAAGAAGTTTGTTATGTGATTATCTTGAACTATGGTTGGTTAGAATTGTTAACAAGCACACACACATAACATGGGTGATGACTGGTTTGGATTGACTAATTGGTTAGAGTTATGGATTTTGACTTGATTGGATATATTGTTTGAGTATCAATGGTATCTTTGAGGTTGTTGCTATATATCATACTGATTTATTACTGGGTTCATAGGTATATTAGGAAGTAGATCATGCATATGCATTCATGTAGTTGAGTTAGTTTGTTTATTTTTAGTTCTTTTGTGTTTTTGCTTGAGGATAAGCAAATGTTTAAGTTTGGGGGTATTTGATGAGTGAGTTTCATATTCATAATTGAGTACGTCTGAGCTTAATCTTTTGGTTGATTTTAAGTGTTTGTGTCTAGATTCGCATTTTCGGCTTGCCATTTACAGAACAATCACTTCATAGCCAATTTGAGTATTGTTCCGGACCTTATTTCGAAAACCTCAAAGAATGAAAGTTGTAGATCTACGTCTCCTCTTTACGGAACATCTTGAATCATCAAAATTAAAGTTCGGACGTAGAAGTTATGGCCATTTTCCCAAAGGACGTCGGAGCAGAAAATTTCCAAAAATATTCCAGCGCCGAGGCGCCCATTTTAAGTTTATGCTATTTGGTATTTGAGAGTAAGTGTTGAAGATCTTGCCGTGCTTCTTATTTGAAGCACTGGGAAGAGTTTGGTCAAGCTTGGGCGCAGCTTTGGGGAAGTAATTTTGATACCTTTTTTACTCCAAATTGGATTGGGTTTGTTCCTAAGCTAAAAATTGGACTTGTAACCTATAAATACATGATGTAAGGCATAAAATAAAGGGAGATTACATAGATTAGACTAGATAAAACACTCCATTAGATTAGAATATAAACCCTAGTTCTTAATTAGCCATTGGAGATTGAAGCAAATTGAAGAACACTGGAGATCAAGAGCAAGAGCAAGAGGGGATCATCAGATTTGCTGACAATAGATACTATTCTCTTCTCTTATCATACTTTTATCTTTTAATGTCTATTCAGTTGTGGATTCTTGGTTTTAATTAATTAATTATGAACTAATTCTTTAATTAAGATTTCAATTGAACCTTTTATGTCTATAAATTAGTTATTTAATTTATTCCAATTATTGTGTCAAATTGAATTGTTTATCTTGTCTTGAGTTTATTGATTAATTATCTGATCAGTAATTACCTTGTTACTCTAGAAGGAATTGAAAGAGGAATTCTAGGGTTAGAACTGGGCATGATAACATGTGACTTAGTTATTTACATAGTGGATAATTAGGTTCGTGAATTGAATGGAAATATATGTTCACCGCATGTAACATATAAGGAATTGGCATTGAAGGAATGTAATTCAATTGTTTTGTATAAGAATATAGCAAGATTAATCTTGATTAAGTAGAAGTCAATTGATCACTTGGAAAAGGGCTTTTGGCATTTGAGAATTCTTGTTAACAATTCAGTAGGCATAATAATTGGGATAATTGGATAATTGATTTATAGTTCATAATTGGGGATATTGAAGTCTTAATCTTTATTTATCTGAATTCATTCGTTGAGTCTTAATCTTTATTTATTTGAATTAATTTTAGATTAATCTAGTTTTAATTAGTTAATTTAGTTTTCTTAATTAGAAAAATCACAATTTGCAGTTGTTTAAATAAAATTAGTTTAGTTAAGAATTAGTACTTGGTGATTTTTATTAAATAATTTCTCGTGGGAACGATACTCTACTTTCACTTTATTACTTGTTGACCGTGTATACTTGCACGTATTCATTAATTGCGAAATCGATCAACAACATGCATTCCCTTTTATATCAAAATTTGATATGCTATCTTACAAACAGCTAACATCCATTTTGCAGGATAATACTCCTAAAATGGACAAATCACATAGCATGTAACATTTATATATTCTCTAAGACTAAACTACATAAGTCTTTTTGTAGGGAAACAATTGGGTCTATTACTCGTTCAAAGTCCAAAAAGGCAACAAGTTTACAGCCAAACATGACCTCTTCTGGCCAATCTAATCCTACTCCTATCTCTCGCGAAGAGTTCGAAGGATTAAGTAACCAAATTATAGAGTTGGTTGTTCTGCTCAAAGAATTACACTAGTCCACTCAGGGTCCACGAATACCCATACATACAGAATCATCTGCACATGGAGGAACCCAGGGTCTGGACAAAGAAACTCCCGTACATGAGTCTCAGTTGGACTAAACCAATAAAACCCTTAAAATTTCCCATCTCAAAGAAGATCCAGACACCAGTGATACCATGAAGAAATTCCTATAAATGGAAGAGACCATTTGGTCTATCAAAGGGATTGGAGCATACGAGAGTGTTTCATATGCAAACCTTTGCATCTTCCCTGGGGTTCATTATCCAGAAAAGTTCAAGAAGCCTGACTTTGAAAAATATGATGGGTTGGGAGATCCTTACACACATTTGAAAGTATTCATCGGAGAACTCGGATCTTATGCTGAAGATGAAAAGCTCAGAATGTAGCTGTTTCAAAAAAGTCTAACTAGAGAAGCCAAATCATGGTATACCAGATTAGAAAACTCCAATATTCATAGCTGGGAAGAGCTGGCTTATGCTTTCCTCAGTCAGTACAGTTTCTAGTCTCAGATGGCTCCTGACCGGTACCAAATCACCAAAGTCAATAAACAAGCCAATTAGTCTTTTAGAGGGTATGCTCAATGTGACACCCCCAAATCCGGGTTACCTGACCCCCGGGTTTGGTGCTCATGATCCACAATGTAATTAACATCTAACTACCAATCTATTGATGAATAAAAACATACATATCATTAATTAATATGTTAACAACATCATCCCAGGTTATCTATGTGACGCCCCCAAATCCAGGTTCTCTAACCTCAGATTCAGTTCTCACGATCCTATCATAATCATAAGCATTCTATAACTATTTTGAAATAATAAACATACATTGTTCATTATAATAAGGTCTCATAATATGGTCCCAAGGTCTCCATAACCTTAACTTTAAATACACCATTTATAATACAAATAGTTTACTTAAGAAATTCCATTAGATAATAACTAATTTAACATTCATTCTAAAATTACTCCTGGATCTTGCCCTTGCCCTTGTCCTTCACTTTAGATCCTTCGGGCTTAGCTGAAAATAGAGGTCATGATATAACAAGAGTAAGCAACTAATTTGCTTCACAAGTTTATAAAGACAAATGATATATATCATGACTTAGAAAGAAATATTGCCTTCAATGTTCAACAATAATATAAGATTGTGGAGGAACATGAATTAATAATCAACAATTGAATATTCGATAATTGAATAACATGAACTGAGTGGTTTTGAATAACCATGAACATTTTCCAAGGTGCTCAAAGTTGATTTAAAATGGACCTTTTAATAAGTTTTGGTATTCAGGGATCGACCTTTCATACCCCGTGATTTATCCATAAACACTTAATAATCCGACATTGATATCATGCCTTAATCAAATTTGTCCATTTCTCTATCAAGAGTTCTTACCATATCAATTAATAAGAACAGATTATTTAAAACCCATTTGATTTAACAAATTTAGACATGCTTGATCTAGGCGATACAATTAGCATAGATCTATCCCATAAGCAGTTCATAAATGAAGAACTTTAATTTAATTCACGATTCAATGGCAAGTAGAAGCGAATTCGATTGCATAAAGTGCTAATTTCAATAATCAATAAAGACGTGAATAATCATCAATAATTATTCACTAACATGCTTTTTGAAAATAATAACTCAAGTTGAGTTAGGAAACTTGCCTCGATCAGAGAAGTTACGACTCACGAAATTAATTTCTATCCACTATGCAGTTAAGTTATCTTCCTTTGAGAGACCTATAATTAGTCTTTCAATTAGTCAATGCATAACATCAAATTATGTAACCACATAGATATTATACATTACAATAAGTTCTTATAAACATTATCATGCCTAGATAGTGTTATTATTAATTAACGACTACCTTTAATTCACATAATATTATTAACTTAGATAATATTAATCCACCTTCTAGTATTATTGGTTCACTAATAATACTTTAAATCATTTACTAACATTTTATTCACTTACTAATATTATTAATCATTTAATAATATTTTATCCCTTTACTAATATTATTAATCATTTAATAATATTTTATTTAATCTCGAATATTATTATTTAATAATAATACTCTAATCTAATAATTTTATTTACATAACAACATCATATTATAATATTATTAATATTATAATAATATTCCAATGATTTATTAAATTAATAAACAATTTATTCTAATTGTTCATCCTTTATTAACCTCTTATTTAATATCCATAAAAGGTCATAAATAATATTTATTATTATAAATTACCAAAATGCCCTAAGATAGTCATGATATAATATATTATGAGCATTCAAGCATAAAAATCATATTTTCTCATTAAAGACATCATTTAACTATTTATTTCCTTTTATTCACAACCTAATCATTTTTAGGAAAAATAGCAAACTGATTCCAAAAATTCTCAGCTTCTGGATTTTAACAGAATATGAACCAACAATGATCCTCTAATTTTTCTAGAATTTTAGAAAATGATTTACTAATTTTTAAAGTGTCCAAAACACTCGGATCTTGCTCTATTTTTCATAAATTGAGTTTTACTCAGAAAAATCTGAACTTTTCAGGGTATGCTCTCTTAACATATATGAAGCTACTGTAAAACTTTTGGAATTTTCCAGTGTATACACAGTGAGATATTCGTAGGATAATATTTATGGAGTCCTTTACGGAAATAGTCATTACGCACAATATATAACTTTCAAACGTGTCCGTTTTTTTCCTACGCGTAGATAACTTCATAAGGTACCTCTGTAGTATTTTCCAGATTTTTACAAGATAAGGAACTGACCGAAACAACCTCATGAAAAACAAGTCAGTAGCTGATTTAGAGTTTCAAAGCTTTAGCATATAAAGTGGACTGTTTTGGGAAAAATAATCTTAAAGGTTCCAAAACATGCTAGATTTGGGTCCTATCACTTGGGTTTACTAGGTAACTCATGTATCTAGCACCCCCCTTCGACGGATCACAATTCCAAGTTGTACAACTTGAGTTACACAAGATTTAGTGGAAGAAAAACAAGAGTTTTCACCCTTGGAGAACATATGCTCATTTTCTTCCTCTAAGTATTTGATCTAACACTCAAGATACTTAATTTCATGCATGATGACATGTAGAACTAGTGTATCTTGAGTAGTTTTACACAACCCCATCAAAACTCAAGCTAGAAAAACAAAGTAAAAGAAGAAGATGAAGGTACATTATACCTTGACTTAGTTGCTACCCTTCTTGATTTTCCAAAGTAACTAATAAACTTAGGGGGCATAAACAACTAGCACTCCTATATTTTTTTTCTTCCTATGGCTGAATCCTCTCACTCTTTTCTCTCTTTGAAGTTAGCTAGCTTGGGAGCAAAAGATAGAAGAAAAGATGAAGAGAGAATGAGATGTTGGAAGAATGAAAACAAAATGAAGTGGGTGATTCACTAATAACCCCTCCCACAATTATTTTGTTGCCCATTAGGTAAAAACTTTGTATTATTACTTCCATTAACCTAGACATGATTAAATGTGCATAATGGAGTGGCAACCAATGAGAGCTTAACAACATTGTCCTTATGTTTAATAATGTCTACTAATGGACAAGTTAGCTTAATTATTCCACTTAGGATCCTCATAATATCCTCCATTTAGCTTTTATTTTAAATGCCCAATTTTGATTAATCAAATGTCTAGAATACCCCTAATCAAGTGGGCTAAGTATTGGATTGTATTTTATTTCCTTTGGGCTTTTCTTTTAATTGATTTGGGCTAGATAATAAACATAGTCTAGCAATTTTAATAATGTTACCCAATTTGATAATTTAGGGCTTTCATTTCCAATCATATGAAGTTTAATTAGTTACACATATGATTTTTATCTCATAACCTAATTAGATTTACAAGAATTAGGTTTAGAATTATTAGTCACTTAAAATACAAAGTTTTCCCACTTAAGTTAGTATACATATAAAATACTAACTTTTTCGTATTACCATAACCCTTAGGTTATTTAATAGTCTTACCTAATATATAATTAGGTCACAAGGCTTTCACTTTTAATGAAGTCTATAAATGTATGTATCCATAACTATAATATATATGTTAATTGACCCATGCACCACTTCACATGTGTTGTCACATTTTAAATCCTTATGTAACACAAGGTTAAAAAAAAAATTCCATAATGTATATACATATGTAGTGACTTAAATTTTACGGTTATTACAATCTAACCTTAACATTATAAACATACACTTTAGATATACAAAAAGGGTTTACAAATACAACATAATAGCTATGTTCATTATAACTACTCCAGCACTATACCTTTGCCTTTGTTCTTCTCTGCCCCTCCGGTTACTTCATTCATAGCTGAAATATTTAATTTAGTAAGGGTGAGCAACAAATTTGCCCCACAAGTTAAGACAAACAATGAATGTATAAGAATCAAGAATAAAAGACTATCTATTTTGATAGAATGACACCAAAGTTCGGGGAACTTTGAAATAGCTGAACAATTCGTTAATCACTAACAAGTCTTCTCGCATCCTATGCAACACAATAATTTGATAATGAAAGAGTACAATGCTTTCAAAGTTTCTACGATATTCAATTGAATAACAAAACAAAAAATATTCTTCAGAGTTTATACAGAGTGATCCCTAAGGATCTTGAACTTCTCTTCTCGAGTAACTATCAAAGATTTACTTTGATATACCCAGGTGTATCAGATAACCATAAAGATTAAATCATACCCCCCCAGCAAGTACTTAGAGCGGCCAACTCCTTGTACCCTATATTATACATAATACTTACACGCGCGCAACGGCCGAATATACGACCAAAATGTTCCATTTATATAAAAGGTTGTTCTTCTTAGTCTTATAACCAGAATTCAAATCATAACAACAAAATACAATGATTTTAATATCTAATCACTTTCTCGATCTAGCCAAAATAATTGGCCTCGATCTATCAATAATAATTGAATTCTCTTCTCGAACCTATCAAGTTCTAATAGTCTAGCCAGAACAATTAGCTAAGGCATGTCTCAACACAACTCGACAATAAACAGAAATTATCTATACTATCAATAATAGCTTCTACAGATGTGAATATCCAACAACAGTTATTCTCCAAGTATATTCTCAGAATCACTAATTCAACTTTAATTAACAAACATGCACTAACTACGAATAATCAACAATAATTCTCAAACGTGGTCTAATCAATAATAATTAACCACCATAATATTTGAAAAGATATAACTCAAGGTTGAGTTAAGGAAACTTGTCTTCCGCGTTGATTACTTCTACACAATATACTTATCTACGTTTAAAAGACCTATAATCACAATATCGGTCTCACAATTAGCACAATAATTCATAACACGCCATACTATAATTTATAATCAATATTTCTCCTACACATTACACAAAGTCACATCAGTGTTTATAACCTATATTAACACTTCTCATGTCTAACTAGTTTAGTCTGGTTAGACTTCAATTTGTTCTCGGTGTCCTAGTCACCCTATCCGACAATTAACACATTTATTATCAATTAAACTTGGTCTTAAAGCTTCAATATTATTTTAGATAAGTCAGATATCGTTCATAATATATTTCAGAAGGTTTTAATAATTTTAAAACAATTATTATAATTTATAATAATTTTTTAAACACCGAAATCATTTTTAAATAATTTAAATATATAATAATTCCATCATCATTAATATTTAATAATACTAAAATGTTAATGACATACTTGTCAAATTATTAAAGTTATTTATAATAACTTAAAATATTTTTAAATCACCAATATTCTACTTAAATAATTTTTAAGTAATTAAAATCATTTTTAAACCATTACCATTAATATTTAAATATTAATGAAATTCTCACCAAAATATTAAAAGTCATTAATTATAACTTAAAATATTTTTAAATTACTTTTCTCATTTTAAATAATTTTTAAATCAATAAAACCATTTTTCTATCATTTATTTAATATAATAATTAAATAAATTTAATATCATTAATATTAAATTATTATTGAAAATTCTCCAAAAATATTAAAAGTTACCTTTTATAACTCAAAATATTTTCTAACACTTTATTCTCATTTAAAATGCTTCTTATAATAGTAAAATCATTTTCTCTAATTTATTTAATATAGTAATTAAATAAAATAAATATCAATAATATTCAAATAATTATAAATATTAATAAAAAATATCCCAAATTATCAAAAGTTATTTTTCATAATTTAAAATAATTTTTAAAACTATTTTTGAAATTTTTCAGAAATATGTTTCTATTTTTCATCATTTTCAAGAAATTCAGAAAATAAAATTATTAAAACCATCGCTATAGGCTATAGCGACAGTAACTGTCGCTGATGGTGTTCTTGGGGCTCAAGAACACTGACAAGCAGTACTCTTGGTGCTAAGTTTGACCAATCGTGATTCCTAGTTCAGGCATGATCTAGGCTATCTAAGACGCTGATATTGTAGTATGTATGTAGCACTACAGTATCCAACCACCATTTTGGTCATACAACGTCACCACAAGGAGATCTGAGTCTCCAAAATCGCTGTCAGACACCATCTGAGTTTTCTGGGTTATCCAGAAACCCAGACAGTTTCGACTAGGTACTTTCTAGCCCACTTATTCATAGGCTCTAGTCATGGTTCAAATCTATAGTCCTTATGACAAGGAACATCATTATAACAACAGATCAGTCCATCTATAACATAATCGCAAGATGTGATCCAGTCAAACATGGTCAGAAACATTGTTCTTACGGTTTTTGGGTTTTCTAGAAACTCTAAGTCATGGTCGAGTTGCCTACTTTGACAAGCCACTACATTCGATCTGTTGATGGTTCAAAGGATCTAAAGCCATGGATCTAGAATACATATTACAGGCTACAATCTGGTTACGAACACATCATCAAAACTCTTAACATCTGACAGATCATGGCTTGACAAAACCTTGTCAGACACTGATATAGGATTTCTGGGTTACCCAGAAATCACCCGGTCATGCTTGGTTAACTGAGTTTGGCCAAGAATAACTTGCAATCTGGACATGGAATAGCTATGATTCCACTTCTAGATCACAGTCCTCATGTCGGACTATTGATCTAAACCATAAAACAATAAAAATCATAAACAGACAAGGATCTAAGGCCACTGACATTAGCTTGTCACAGAACTTTTAGTGTTCATGGACAGTTTTTGAAAACTTTACCTTTAAAGCACTTTGATGCTATAGATCTATGATAGATCATCATAAAACCTCTTCTAACACACATATAAACACATAAACATGAATTTGGCTTAAGCATACAAGATCAAAGTAGAGTTAGGTTTATACCTTTTTCTTGAAGATGCTTTGATCTTGGCTCTACCACACTGATTTGGATGTGTTGGAAAGTTATCTAGAGACTGAAACACTTTGGTTTTTCGGAGGTTTGGAGAGAGAGAGAGAGTAGGTTGGGTGTTAGAATACAAATGAACCAATTTTATGAACTTTCTCTCTCCTAATCTATATATATGTTGATGCAATATATATATGCTTTATTCTTTATATCAATAAGTGGGTCGATTCTTTGAGATTTAAGTCACATGGCAAGTGAAAAGTTGGTGAACAACTAAAGTTTTGGCAAATTCTACAAGTTACATATTAAAGAATGTGAAAAGGGGAATTTGGTCATTTGGTTTCCAATTTTAATGGCATTCTAGACATTTGTCCCAACCCTTAGGGTTTAACCCTAAGGTTCTAACCCTTAGGTGTTACACATTTAATTTCTAAGATTTTCTAATTAGGGTTTTACAATAGAAAATTAAGATTTCTAAATTATAATTAGGGTTTCCTAATTATATTAAGGTTTCCTAATCACATTAGGGCTTGCCAATTAGGATTAAGGTTTTCTAATTAGGGTTTAGGGTTCTTGAATTTAAAATTAGGGGTTTTCAGCATTCGATTAGGGTTCCTAACTATGCGTTAGGGTTTCTCAATTTGAGATTAGGATTTTTAATCACTTATTAGGGTTTACTAAGTTTATACCCAATCCGATCAATCATTGATCACAAATTCTATATAACACAAACACATACTCATCAACACAATTATTATAATTGTATTTTCTACCAAATCACTATCCGAAACTAGGGTTAGGGTTTCTATTCTCTGTTAAGCACAACTCTACTCGTATTTCTCAGTCAATACACAAATTGACCACATATCTATACTCGTATCACAGATACTCTGCACAATATTGATAGTCAATATCAATATTAAATATATATAAAATTTATTCGTAATATTCGAATTATTCGAAATCCTGGGTTTTCACACTTAAAAGTGGAGGCGCCTTGCTGCTCAAGTTATTCTGTGACGCCCCCAAAATAGGTATACATCACCCATCTTGAGTTGCCAAATACATGGTACAAAATTCAAATACAACTTAATTATACAACAGTCGTGTAAAATACGACAAAACATATGTTATGAGTTTTAATACAAATATTGTCATCTAGACAATATCCCCACTCAAATGAGTCCTCATTACATTTATTATCATACTATTTAACAAAATAGTGAGGACTACTAATGCTATCATTTGGACCGTCACTCCGATCCCCTACTAGTCCCAGCTATATTCTCATTTCCTGAAGAGAACAATGAAAGAAAAGGGTGAGCTCAACTATCCCAGTAAGAAATATTATGATTAAGATAATGCAGAATAAATTATCATTAGCCTTCAACAATGTTAAACTGATAAAATACAATAGACATCAAGTTTAACTGCAGCGGAATAAGCAATCCATTAGAAGAGTCAAGTAGAGCATGACATCTACTATCTTCTATGATTTAAAATGTTTTCATCAATTTTTATCGCTGAGACTCAACTTAATAAATAAACCACGTCATCAAATCATCCCTGCACTACGGGCCAAGGATATTCATTAAATCATCAATAGTCATGACTATACCGAATAATCCTTGGAGATAATCATACCAAAAACTGTCCATCAATGCACTACAGGCCACTGAGGACTTTTACCAAATCATTTATAACATTACAGGTCATGATTATACTGAATGATCCCCGGTCATAATCATACCGAGTCCATCTATGCACGTAAGTCAAAGATGACTTTCATCACGATATAAGCATTAGGATGATGACAATGACATAATAATTCAATAAAACAAGTCCAGGAATAAATTTTAAAAATTTATAAGTTAATTTATCCTAAAATCAATAACGTCCAAATTGTCAACATGATACTGCTTTGTGGAGTAAAATTCAAGAATGCTCAGAAGAATATTTCCATGAAAAGATACTGGATGAAGCGCAAATATCCAGGATATTCTACTAATTTCATGGAGTATAGAAGTCAAACCTTTAACCAACTGAGTATAATAGAATATATTAAACTGCAAATGGATTTTCGCTCGCCATGCGGTAATCCACGTAGACAAATCATTTCTATAATTTAATAAGGAATGAATACGAAGGATCATTCACCATGCATGTGGTAATCCACACATAAAAGTTATTCCAAACAGAATAATAAAGAATGGAATAATGAGAAGAATTCACCAGCATGCGATAGACCGCATGCATAACGAGTTATTCCCAATGAGAATAATAAAGAATGGAACCAGTCGTGCGTAATCTCCACGAGCATGTGATATTCCAATGAGAATAATAAAGAATGGAACCAGGTCATTCGTAATCCAAGACCCGATGGATATTCAAACAGAATAATAAAGAATGGAATAACAACGGAATTCACCGGGCATGCGATAGATCAAGATGCATAAAGTTATTCCAAATGAATAATAAAGAATGGAATAACAATGTGAATTTGGCATGTATGCAGACTTCAGATAGACAAAGTTATTCCAACATAATAATAAAGAATGGAATAACAACCCCTTATTTAGTATTGATGAAAATAACTCTCTTCATGAATACGAAAGAATAATACCCCTTACAGGTATTGAATGAAAATAATTCTCTTCATGAATATGAAAGAAATAATACCCCTTACAAACATTGAAAGAAAATAATTTTCTTCATGAATACGAAAGAATAGTACCCCTTACCTTAAGAAGAAGAGTATTCCGACAGGTAGGGCGCGGATATACTTGAAGAAAACTTGCACTATTTTCTACGCTCAAAGCTTTCTTAAACTCTACAGAAATACGCTCAAGATTATAGAAGAAGAATTTTCTGATTTTTGGTGTGATTTTCAATTCTAACTAAGCATCCTATTTATAGGAGAATGGAAAGGATAATATGCAATAAAATATAATATATCCATATATATATATATATATATATATTATTTAAAATCTAATAAAACAAATAACTTTATAAAAGTATTCTGTTTTATATAAAAAGATTTTACTATGCAAACACTATGCAGGCACTATGCAAACAATATGCATAATAGTATATAATATATTCTATTTATAATCTAATAAAATAAATAACTTTATAAAAGTATTCTATTTTATATAAAAAGATTTTACTATGCAAACACTATGCAGAGACACTATACAAACACTATGCATAATATAATATAATATATTCTATTTATAATCTAATAAAACAAATAACTTTATAAAAGTATTCATTTTATATAAAAAGATTTTACTATGCAAATACTATGCAGCCTTATGCAAACATTTATGCATAATAGAATATAATATATTCTATTTATAATCTAATAAAACAAAAAACTTTATAAAAGTATTCTGTTTTATATAAAATAATTTATGTTTTATTACATTTATAATAATAATAAAACAAAATTTATATATATATATATATATATATAAACCTTTGTGACTCCAATTCCCTCAATATTTTTAACAACATTTATCATCATTATTATAATTCACAATATTAATCGACTAGGTCGTTCCCAAGAAATAGGGGGCTTTCCAATAAGGATTTCTCCCTATTGGCGCGCAATTAGGTGACCAAACCTCTCATTGACAGAACTTTTAGACATCGTTAATATTGCAAATAATAATATTAATACTTCGTCGTCTCAATTATTGATTTAAAAATATATAAAATATTGACAATAATTGAATCAAATAACGTGAGATACTATGCAGCAATAGTTGAACAAAACTGAGTGACTTCTCACGTAAGCATCAATAATCAATACCGTATGCTACTATGCAACCACACATATTACTGTACTTTTACTACCGAGTAGTTCAACAGTTTTAACGGTAAAACTTCCGCCGTTATTTTCATAAAAATATTTTTTTCGTTTTCTCAATCCAACAATAATTCCGTTGTGGGGTCCACCAATGATTGTTCCGTCGTACGAATATTCCCTGTTGAAATGAATATTCCCTGACAAATCGAATATTATATAACAACTTGCGTACTTTGAAAAATTTATAAATATTACCCACAACTATAACATTATATCAAATTCACTCCATAATATTCAAAAATGATATTTATAGAAAAATCATCTTTATTCATAAAAGTTGGGGTCTTACAATCTCCCCTTCTTATGAAATTTCGCCCTCAAAATTAGGGTACGTACCTGGTATGCCGAACAAATGAGGACACTTCGTCAGATTCTAACTCTTGAGGTATAACCTTTGAGCGTATAATATATTCCTTCTTATCCAAGATTTTAATAGATATTTCTTCTTACGTTAAATCTTCCGCTATCTCATCCGGTTCTAACTCAATAATGTGATTCGGGTCTTCCACATATTTATGTAACATGGATATGTGAAAAACGTTATGAACACGAGACATACTTGGCAGTAAAGCGAGTCTATAGGCCACAGTTTCTACTCGATCAAGGATTTCAAATGGGCCAATAAAATTGAGGGTTGAGATTTCCTCTCTTCATCGATTCTTGCTTCTAGAATAACGTCCTCTTGAACCTTCTTCTTCACATTCATCAGCTCTGAGTATGTAGCTTGCACGGCTTTAACTTTATCAATTAAAGTCGATTCTACTCGTATATTTGTTATCTTCACGTGGGTCCCTAGAGTCTTTAACTCTATCTTCATCATTTGTTAGTTATACGAAATAGATTTTTGTGCTCAACATCGCACTCGTAAATGCATACGATCTTCTACTCAACGCGTCAGCTACCACGTTCGCTCTTCCATAATGATATTGAATGGTATAGTCGTAATCTTCAACAGCTCGAGCCAATGTCTTTGGCGCATTATACGTTCGTTTTGGTTGAAGAAATATATAAGGGTTTTAGAAATGGTTTTTGTACTGGGGTCAATATAAAATTCGATTTCACGCTCTGGGGTAGGCTAGGAAGTCTTTAAGAATACATATGGAAATTTATTAACGATAGAAATATCATTCAAAACTGACGTATTTTTGTTTAAATCCGTGACATGAGCTAAGAAAGCTTGACATCCATTTTTCAATAATCGAATAGCTTTATGGTATGAGATGACAGTGATTGATTTTAATGGTTTGGTTTCTTAAATTCGCATAATAGGTTGGTTAGGAATATGAAAGCTAACAACCTTACGAAAATAATCAATTTTTGCATGATGAGTAGTTAACCAATCAATCCCTAAAATCACATCAAATGCAAGTATTTTCAAAGAAATAATATCGTCAGGTAACGTGAAAGTGTCAATTTGAATCAACAAGATTTATAAACAGTGGAGGTATAAAAGGTTTTTACTAACGAAGTTTCAACCAATAAGTCAAAGTCTAACTTCTCTTGGGTCAAATTTAAACGTTGAGCGCAAGAAAGAGAGATAAAAGAATGGGTAGAACCGGTATCTAATAAGGTATAGACTTCGCAAGAATTTATAATTAACTAACCCGTTCTAACTTCGTTCAGGTTACTAGCTTTTTGAGAAGTCACGAAAAACGCTCTTCCTGAAACCACCGACTTTGTTTTGTCCGTATCCGCCTTTGGTGCCACCGTCCCAGCTGGACTTAGTTTTGGTGCACGATAAAATTGGGCTAGGTGTCCTTCTTTTCCACAATTGTAACATGCTTTGGACTACATCACGCAGTTTGGACTGATATTTCCCTCCCCTTCACATTTGAAGTATACAATTGGTGGTCATTCTCCTTCCTTGAAAACGGGTGTTGGTGCTGCTGTCTTTCCATCGTTGTTGAATCTCCTCTTCTTGAAATTTCCATTCTTATTGTTTTGGCCATGATTACCACTGAAGTGGTTACCATTTCTGGCATGTTGATTCCCTCCACTCTTATTGTCACCGCTTCGATGACTGCTATCACTGGTATTATCATTTTACCGGCTGCTCTATTTTAGTTGGGTTGACTCATTATCACGCTCCAATAACTGAGCCCTATTAACAACATCTGAATACAAACACAGTTTATGAGAGATAAGATATTGATGTATCTCGGGTTTCAAACCTCTTAGAAATATTCGCGTCATTCTCTCCTCATTATCAACCAAATGGGACGCAAACCGGGATAACTCGGTAAACTTGGCTTCGTACTGCGACACGGTCATGTTGTTTTGCTCCAACTTGATGAACTCTACCTCTTTCATGTGACGAATACTATCGGGAAAGTACTTGTCGTTGAACAATTCTTGGAATTTCTCCCAACTCATCTTTAGTGCGGCAGGTTGAGTACGCTTTACAGATTCCCACCAGTAATCTGCCTCTGCTCGTAACATAAAGCTGGCAAAGGGAACCTTTTGCTCCTCGGAGCAACCCAAGACATCAAATATCTTGCAGATTTGCTTTATTCACGTCTTCGCCTAAAGTGGTTTTGGCTCTCCAAAAAACTCTGGTGGTCCCTGTTCTTTGAACTTCTTAGGAGTGACCGTCCGAGAGTTGCCAATGTTTCCACCTGCATTTTGGACAGGAGCCGATCTTGCCTGATGTTGCATGAATTACATAAAGCCTCTGAATATTCCATCGTTCATCATTTGGTCAATGTTGTTGTTTGCATGAGGATTGTCACCTTCCTGATGCACATTATCCTGATTATTAATCGGTGGAGACTCAACGGTCTCCTGTGCTCCATTGTTATTCTCAACATTCTCGGATGTCATTTTCAAATACTACCACAAAACATGGATTAATTAACATATCACATATTATCCCTATACTCTGACTGACCAATTAAATACCAAATAAACTTAGGTAGGTAATACTAGCAAAGGAATTCCCTGTCTCTCCACTCCTAGTTCTTGTCTCAAATCTCAGCCATGGATCATATCCCTAAGCTTTGATACCAACTATGACGCCCCCAAAATAGGAATACATCACCCATCTTGAGTTACCAAAATACATGGTACAAAATTCAAATACAACTTAATTATACAACAGTCGTGTAAAATACGACAAAACATATGCTGTGAGTTTTAATACAAATATTGTCATCAAGACAATATCCCCACTCAAATTAGTCCTCATTACATTTATTATCACACTATTTAAAAGAATAGTGAGGACTACTAATGCTATCATCTGGACCGTCACTTCGTTCCCCGACTAGTCCCAACTATATTCTCATTTCCTAAAGAGAACAATGAAAGAAAGGGTGAGCTCAACTAGCCCAGTAAGAAACATTATGACTAAGATAATGTAGAATAAATTATCATTAGCCTTCAACAATGTTAAACTGATAAAATACAATAGACATAAAGTTTAACTGCAGCGGAATAAGCAATCCATTAGAAGAGTCAAGTAGAGCATGACATCTACTATCTTCTATGATTTAAAATGTTTTCATCAATTTTTATCGCTGAGACTCAGCTTAATAAATAAACCACATCATCAAATCATCCATGCACTATGGGCCAAGGATATTCATTAAATCATCAATGGTCATGACTATACCGAATAATCCCTGGTCATAATCATACCGAAAACTGTCCATCAATGCACTTCAGGCCACTGAGAACTTTTACCACATCATTTATAACATTACAGGTCATGATTATACCGAATGATCCCTGGTCATAATCATACCGAGTCCATCTATGCACGTAAGCCAAAGATGACTTTCATCACGATATAAGCATGAGGATGATGACAATGACATAATAATTCAATAAAACAAGTTCAAGAATAAATTTTAAAGATTTATAAGTTAATTTATCCTAAAATCAATAACGTCCAAATTGTCAACATGATACTACTTTGTGGAGTAAAATTCAAGAATGCTCAGAAGAATATTTCCATGAAAAGATATTGGATAAATCGCAAATATCAAGGATATTCTGCTAATTTCATGGAGTATAGAAGTCAAAACTTTAACCAACTGAGTATAATAGAATATATTAAACTGCAAATGGATTTTCGCCCGCTATGCGGCAATCCACATAGACAGATCATTTCCACAATTTAATAAGGAATGAATACAAAGGATCATTCACCATGCATGTTGTAATCCACATAGACAGGTTATTCCAACAGAATAATAAAGAGTGGAATAACAGAAGAATTCACCAGGCATACGATAGACCGCACAAACAGGTTATTCCCAACAGAATAATAAAGAATGGAACCAGGTCATGCGTAATCCGACCAAGCGGTGATATTCCAATGTAATAATAAAGAATGGAATAATAATGAGAATTCACGTGCATGCGATAGGCCAAGATGCGAATAGGTTATTCCAATGTAATAATAAAGAATGGAATAACAACATAATTTCACCATGTATGCGGTACTTCACATAGACAGACTATTCCAACATAATAATAAAGAATGGAATAACAACCCTTACGAGTATTGAAAGAAAATAACTCTCTTCATGAATACGAAAGAATAATACCCCTTACATGTATTGAAAGAAAATAATTCTTTTCATGAATATGAAAGAAATAATACCCCTTACAAATATTTAAAGAAAATAATTCTCTTCATGAATACGAAAGAATAATACCCCTTACCTTAAGAAGAAGAGTATTTAAACCGGGTAGGGGTGGGGATATACTTGAAGAAAACTTGCACTATTTTTCACGCTCAAAGCTTTCTTAAACTCTCTACGTAAATACGCCAAGATTATAGAAGAAGAATTTTACGAATTCGGTGTGATTTTCAATTCTAACTAAGCATCCTATTTATAGGAGAATGGAAAGGATCTTATGCAATAAAATATAATATATTTAAATATATATATATATATATATATATATATATATATATTATATTTAAAATCTAATAAAACAAATAACTTTATAAAAGTATTCATTTTATATATAAAAAAGATTTTACTATACAAACACTATGCATAATAGAATATAATATATTCTATTTATAATCTAATAAAACAAATAACTTTATAAAAGTATTATGTTTTATATAAAAAGATTTATGTTTTATTACATTTATAATAATAATAAAACAAAATTTATATATATATATATATATATAACTTCCGTGACTCCAATTTCCTCAATATTTTTAACAACATTTATCATAATTATTATAATTCACAATATTAATCGAGCAGGTCGTTCCCAGGAAAGAGGGGGCTTTCCAATAAGGATTTTTCCCTATTGGCGTGCAATTAGGTGACCAAACCTCAATTATTAATACTTCGTCATCTCAATTATTGATTTAATAATATATAAAATATTAACAATAATTGAATCAAATAACGTGAGATACTATGCAGCAATAATTGAAAAAAACTGAGTGACTTCTCACGTAAGCATCAATAATCAATACCGTGTGCTACTATGCAACCACGCGTATTACTGTACTTTTACTATCGAGTAGTTCAACAGTTTTAACGGTAAAACTTCCGCCGATATTTTCATAAAAATATTTTTGTCATTTTCTCAGTCCGACAATAATTCTGTTGCGGGGTCCACCAATGATTGTGCCGTCGTACGAATATTCCCTGTTAAAATGAATATTATATAACAACTTGCGTACTTTGCAAAATTTATAAATATTACCCACAACTATAACATTATATCAAATTCACTCCATAATATTCAAAAAATGATATTTATATAAAAATCATCTTTATTCATAAAAGTTGGGGTCTTACATATTCCCTCTACGACTGAGTCTGAAATGGTGATGACATTCACAGACATACAAGAAGCTCCCTTCTATGAGAGGATCTTAGCTGGCATAGGCAAGCCATTTTTTGAAATGATCAAACATGGAGAGATGGGATTGAAGTTAGGAAAGATTCAAGACCTTGACGCTCTAAAAGCTGTTGCTAAGCAAATCCAGTCTAGAAGTTATGGAAACAACCCCCATAGGGTCCATAAGATGAAAGAGGAGGATGTTTCCTTGATACTATAAGGACATAAAGGCAGTTAGAACATGCATATCCAGAGGAGAAACTACTCCCCTTTTCAAGCACAGTTTTCAAACCCTGCATTGCCAAAGAGTGAGGAAGTCAGACGCACTAGAGTGTTCACACCCTTAGGGGATTCACTCGAGAATATTCTCAATCTTCTGACAACTTAGAAGAAAATTATTGATCTTCTTCCACCAGCCAACCCGAATGGGAAGGGTTTCAATGCTAAAAGGAAGTGTGCTTATCATGCTGGAGCTCCAGGTCATTATACTCAGGATTGTTGGGCCTTGAAGCATAAGATCCAGGATCTAATTGACAATGGTGATATCGTGGTAACTAAACCCGACCAACTCATGTGCAAGACAACCCTCTTCCTCAATACAAAGAAGAGGAGGTTAATATGATTAATTGGAGTAGTGGACAAAGTTCCAATTACGGTGGGGAATCCTCCCAAACCAGCAAGGATAGTGCTGATAAATGGGATTTTGCACAGTTCTAGTTTATGATGGAACGAAAAATGAAGGCTCTTTGTGAGTAAGTCAACCAATTGGCAGAACTGGTGATCCATCAGCACCAAGTCACATGCCAATTAGTCAGCCAGGAGCATGCCAGTCTCCTTCCTCTTGTTATAAATACTCCACCATTGACTCCAAAAAGTGAAACGCTGGAGGATAAAATTGCAAAAATGCAAAAGCCCGTCGGGATTTAGCCAACAAAAGGGAATTTACCTATCTAGGCCAAATGATGGAAGAGATATTTCAGATGCTGATCAATGAAGGAAGAATTATAGCTCTATTACCTCCAATCAATCCTTGTTCTAGACGGTTCAATTCTAATGGAGTATGTCAGTACCGCTCTCATTCTCGCGGTCACAACATTGAAGAATGTTGGGCACTCCGCCATCTTATTCAGAACCTAATTGACAGCGGTGTCCTGTAGTTGGCAGATAATGACACTGTATCACTCGAGAGTGGGGACACATTTCTTACAAAATGGAAGGAAGTCGTAGCAGTTATATCCGTTGAGGATGATTTGGCTGCCATACCACTCACAATACAAGCAATTCAACTCAAAGGTGTTTACAATTCTTTGAAAGTGGCTGCACCAAAGCCAATCATCTTTCTATACAGACCATAATATCATGTTGTCAGCATACAAAAAGTGCCATGGAATTATGGAGAGGCTGAAAGATCCACATCCCACATAACTACTATAGTATTGAATGAGAATCCACAGTATCTTCCCCAGTGGGTGATGAAGCCTTCCACCAGATCAAAGGGGAAAGTTCCCATGGAGAAAATTAAAGAATTCCTCCGTACTATGGGCCACAATGAAGCCAAGGTGGTTTTAATCTTGAAAGAAGCTCCACGATAGATTTCCATACTGGACTTGGTATTCTCTTCTAAAGATCACAAGAAGGTCTTACTAAGGGTTTTGGAAGAAGTCCACTTACTGAAATTAGTGGATGTTGAAAAGTTCTAGTATCTGTTTGATCACATTTTTAATAACAATGTAATATTTTTCACTGATGACGACATTCTTCCCGAATAGACGGGTCCTTGCAAACCGTTTCACATAACCGTTTTGTCCTCCTGATATATGATGGGAGGAGTTTTGATAGATGGAGGATCATCTTAAAATAGCTGCCCTTATGCCACCTTGGAGAAGATGAATATTAATCTCAATAGGATCATAAGTAGCAATACGGTTATCAAAGCTTTTGATGGATCCCGACGAAATGCTATTAGAGAGATTGAACTACCTGTGGAGATTGGTCCACATATATTCTTTGTATCCTTTCATGTGCTCATATTAGCTACAGGATACAACCTGCTCTTAGGAAGACCTTGGATTCATATGGCTAGAGTCGTCCCGTCCACCCTTCACCAACAACTCAAATACATCATTAAAAATAGCCTAGTCACTATTAATGCTGAGCCAGAATGTCCTAAACAAGGTGACATACCACTCATCAGCTTTAATTCAGAAGTTGAGCCTGTCAGCTGCCAGGACCTTGAGGTGAGCAACACTCACTATCATCCCATTGGGGCACCACCTTTGATACCCAGAATTTCTGCCGAGGTAATGTCAGTAACTCAAGAGATGATATCATTGGGTTATCAACCTGGACAAGGGTTGGGCAAAGATCATCAGGGCATTAAGCGCCCAATTCAATTTTCTAGTCAAACAAGAATAGTCGGGCTAGGCTATTCTGCTAGCTCCAATCACTGGAATCCTGACAAACACAAATAAGTTCCTTCAGCTTTAGCCACATGGCGATTGTCTCAACCTACACATCCTGAGGCTGTACGGTCTACGATAAAGGTGCCTACCCATGTAATGACTATGTTATTTCCTAAGCCGATACCGATTAAAAGAAAAGAGGTCCTGCTACCAGATCTCGAAGTGGAAGAAAGGGAACGGAGACGTAAACAAGACATTTCTAGGAGGTTGTCAAACATACGCATCATTGTTCATACTGAGGGTATGAATAGAGACATCCCAGATGATTATTGTCTAGATATCATGTTCATCATTCAAGAGAAAGAGGACGATGACAGCCCCTTCATCATTACTGTCCAACCGGACTTCACCCTTGGTAATTGGAGCAGCATTCCATGTGTTTGCCGACAAGGGTAAAAAGGGTAAAAACTCCCTCTGCCCTGTAGATATCCATAAACTACTTACTTTTTTATACAGTATTAGTAGTTATTTTATCATTACATGCTAAAATTTGTATGATTAAACAGTTTCATATATTAAGTGAAAGCGTTTTTGTTTCAGGACTCTAAATTTAGATGTGCCTAAACTTGCTGATGAGGTGCCTATTCTCCACAAAGACTGTAACTTTGCTGTAAAGTTAGACTCAGACTTGATGGAAATATAAGAGGACTATGAGATACCTCAGGAGATCAAAGAATGGGTCGAAGAAAAACCCAAGCTAAAACTTGATCAAACCTCCTCTTTCAACCTTAGAACCTTAGAAAACCCCAAACTAATCTAGATTGGTACGGACCTTACTCCAAACTAAAGGAATGACATTGTTACTTTATTGACCCAATTCTAGGATGTGTTTGCATGGTCTCATGAAGACATGGTCATTTTGTCTACTTACATTGTCATTCATCACCTCCCCATCAAAGAGGGATTCAAGCCAATCAGGCAGAAGATCAGGCGATTAAAACCTGAGTGGAATTTAAATGTTAAAGAAGAAATTGTGAAACAATTTCAAGCTGGCATCATCATAGTGTCAACATACCCTGAATGGCCATCCAACATAGTCCCCATGCCTAAATCGGGAGGAAAGGTGCGTTTGCATGGATTACAGGGATCTGAATAAAGCTTGCCTTAAAGAAAGCTTTCTCGTACCATTTATCCACATTCTCATTGACAATACTGCTCAATACGACATGTACTCCTTTGATGATTATTTTGTGGGGTACCATTAAATCATGGTTGCTGAAGAGGATCGTGAGAAAACTGCATTCATCATGCCTTAGGGAACCTTTTTCTTTAGATGGTTGTCATTCGGTTTCATCAATACCGGAGGTACCTATTAGCGGGGCATGATAGCTCTTTTTCATGATTTAATGCACAAAGAGATAGAGATCCATGTGGATGACATCATTGTTAAGTCTCGAAGGGAGGAAGACCACTTAGACCATCTCAGAAAGCTCTTCTACAGGTTGCGTAACTACAACTTGAAATTGAATCCAGCCAAGTGCGCCTTTGGCGTTAAATTAGGCAAGTTGTTAGGATTCCTAGACAGCCACAAAGGGATTGAGCTGGATCCCACCAAAATCCAGGCCATCACGGAAATGCCCATTCCTTAAATAAAGAAAAAAATACGGGGATTTTTGGAAAAAATCAACTTCATCAGCCGATTCATCTCCCAACTCACAGCAACCTGTGAGCCTATCTTCAAGCTGTTAAGGAAGAACTCCTCCATAAAATGGAATGATGAGTGTCAGAAAGCCTTCCTTATAATCAAAGAGCAGCTAGTCAAAACTCCTATTTTGGTACCTCCCAGGGATGGTGTTCCCTTGTTCATGTACCTGCCAATCAATGACAACGCCATGGGTTGCATTCTGTGACAGAAAGAGAATAGAGGTCAAGAGTGAGCTATCTACTACCTCAGCAAAAGATTCAGCAGCAATAAACACAAGTACACTCTGATTGAGAAGACTTGTTGTGCTTTAGCATGGGCTTCCATGAGGCTACAACATTACCCCCATGGTCACACAACCCATCTCATATCCCGCATGGATCCTCTCAAGTACGCATTTAATAAACCCATATTGAATTATCGGTTGTCTAGATGGCAGCTAATCCTACAGTAATTTGACATCGTCTACATGACACAAAGGTCTATCACAGGTCAAGGAATTACAGATTAACTTGCCGCCGCACCTTCAGGGGATTTCAAACCCTTGGAAACATACTTCCCCGATGAAGGGGTAATAACAGTTCAGCAACACCATCAGTACGATGCACACCAGACATGGAAGATGTATTTTGATGGAGCTGTAAATATGGAAGGCTCTGGGGCTGGACCAGTTTTAGTATCCATAATGAGGGAGCAGTATCTCATCGCCGTCAAATTATAGTTTGTAAGCGCTAACAACACAGCTGAGTATGAAGGTTGTATCATGGGGCTAAAACTTGCCCAATCAATGGGCATCAGGCGGTTAACTATCTTTAGAGATTCTGAATTGGTAATCAGACAAACCACTGGGATCTATCGCACAAAAGAGCTACACTTGCTGCCTTACCATCGGCAGGTTATCCAGATGGCTCCAGAGTTTGAAGAAATATCATTCCTCCACATTCCTCGGAATAGGAATGACTTTACTAATGCGCTAGCAACTTTGGCCTCGTTGATCAACATACCTGACAAGGAAAACATGTCAATCATCACATTTGCCTTGCAAAAGGCTCCAGCCTATGGGAATTATATTGGAGAAGTATCAGATGAGCTACGTCCCATCCAACACCCTTGGTATCAGCACATCAAGGAGTATCTACGAGATAGATCTACACCCACTAAGGCGAGTCCTGCTGAGAAAAAGTAGAACCATCGAATGGCTATGAAATTCTACCTGAGCGGAGAAGCACTCTACCAAAGAGATGCAGGACTAGGTCTCCTTAGATGTCTAGACAAGGACCAAGCTCAGAGGTTCATGGATGAAATCCATGGTGGAGTATGCAGCCCACACATGAGAGACCCTCTACTTGTCAAAAAGTTCCTCAGAACAGGGCATTACTGGCTCTCACTCAAGGCTGACTGTAATGATCACGTAAAGATATGTTATCAATGCCAAATTTATGGTAATTCTATTCACGCCCTTCCAAAGGAGCTCCACAATATGAGTTCACCCTGGCACTTCTCAATGTGGGGAATGGACGTGATCGGGCCCATCGAGCCTAAAGCCAGTAATGGTTATCGGTTTATCTTCACCATGATCGACTACTTCACCAAGTGGGTAGAAGCAGCTTCTTTCCCCAGGGTTACCAAAGAAGTCATCATTGGTTTCATTAGAATTAATGTCATTTGTCGATATGGACAACCAGAGGTAATTGTGTCAAATAATGCTAAGAACCTCAACAATCAAATGATGGAGGAGTTATGCAGTAAATTCCACATCAAACAACTCAACTGAGTCATCTACCATCCAAAGATGAATGGTGTTGTTGAAGCGGCTAATAAGAATATCAAAAATATCATGCAAAAGATGTCCGCCAATCACAAAGGATGGCCTGACTTGTTGCCTCTAACTATATTAGCCTACATAACTTCAATGTGTACTTTCACTAGGGCAATCCCCTACTCATTAACCTATGGGATGGAAGAAGTGCTCCCCATAGAGGTGGAAATTGAATCCCTCAGAGTGTTGATAGAAGCTCAGCTGGATGAAGACCAATGGTTACAAGATAGGTATCATCAACTGTCTCTAATAAACTAAAGGTGAATTGATGCTATCTTCCATGGTCAGTTATACCAACAAAGGATCGTTAGATCCTACAACAGAAAAGTCTAGCTATGGCAGTTTAAACAACATGACTTGGTTTTGAAGAAGATCATTAACAACCAAGATCAGTCCAAAGGAAAATTCACCCAAAACTTGAAAGACTCGTTTGTTGTCAAGGAGGTATTGACAAGGGGTGCTCTTAGATTACAAGAAATGGACGGCGATGAATTTCCACAGCTCATCAACTCGGACACCATGGAATGGAACTATGTCTGAGGTTACCATCAAACAAACATCCTGGTTTTGGATCCCCAGATCCCCAGTTACTTCTGGTTTTCTAACCCTTCACTACATATAACCCTTTTTCATACCCATCTGCCCCATCAGGGACAAACACACTCTTCAAACCAGCAGCCTGGTTTTGGATTAACATATCCTTCGCTCAACTTTATTTTTAAGACTTTTCACACCTGCAATTTTGTCCCACCAAGGATAAAACTTTTCACACCTGCAGTTTTATCCCACCAGGGATAAACTTTTTCACCTGCAATTTGTCATGTACATGGGATCAAACTTTTCATCTGCAGTTTGTCCTGAACATGGGATCAAACTTTTTGACTGTAATCCATCCTGCACATGTGGCGAACTACGTCGACCTGATCTCCCCAGTACACGGGAGTATGTAGGCAACCATTTTTATGTCCTGGTCGCACCATAAAAAAATAACAAAATAAAAACACCTCCACACCCTTCTACACCTTTCACATACAGCGTTGAACCTCTTACACCAGGTTCGAACTACGCAGGCTTGATCTCCTGTTCAATAGGAGTATGTAGGCAGCCATTCATGGTTCGGTCTTACCTCCTACGAAAACACAAAAACTTGTCGACGGTACTTGAATCATCCTTCAATCCACCACACTTTATTTGCTTATACCATAGGGATGGAACTACCTGGTCTCCCCACACCAATGGGAGAATCGATGACCATCTAAGCTGTGGTTGAGTCCTCAAAGAGAAACACCAATCCATAAGAGATGGAACTACCTGGGCTCCCCCATACAAAGGAGTATCGGTGACCATCTATCGTGTAGTCAACCTCAGAGAGGAAAGCCACACTCCTCTCCATTACAACATATAGAAACCAATCCCAAGACACCAAAGGGTTGGGATACACACATATCAATGAGCCATTCTGAGAGATCCTAAGATATCTCAATGTCCATCCATTAAGGGGGAGTTCAGAATACATCAAGATCACAAGCCCTGAAGAAACAGGCAAATATCAAGCAAGTAACAAGGCATAATTAAAAGGGAAGTGAATCAAAATATATTTCCCTGCTATATATAATGTTGTTTGATATATACAGATATGTATTGTGTATGACAAAATGGATAAGCTAGTCTGTGCAGGAAAATACAAGGCCATCTACAAATCAATGTATATGTGAACTATCAAGTCTAAAATGGCATCTCTCTCCGAAGAAGGAGGTAACGCTGTGAGCTCCTGCCCAAGGGTATCTATACGAGCCAACAAATCCACAACTAACTACATGGTGACGCTATGCTCATCAGTATACGTGCTAATCTCTACAACAATAATAGTAGTATGGGACCTCACTGCAGTACTATCTGTAACAGCTACGTCCATGGCAGATATGGCACCATCCCGCTCAACAATCAAAGTATCTCTTGATGATCTGGCCTCATCCCACTCAGAAATAGCGGTATCTCTATGAGCTAAAGCTTCATCTCTCTCCAATAGAGCAGCGTCTCTCCCAGCAAGAGCTTCCAAAATCAAGGCCCTAGCCTGATCCCTCTCAAATGTCATCAGATGCAGGCTCTGCTCTAAATACTCTACCGAATATGGAGTCACAATAGCAGTCATACTGGGAGAATCAACAAGAGCTATTGACAACCAAGCAAATAGCTCCTCATCGATGGGAGAATCAATGTCCTCTACGGGCTCTCCACCATCAGAATCAATCCCCGGCTATGTGGATACAACCGCAGCCGATGTGGTCTCTGCCTCCATCCATGCAGAATACTCTATAGAACGACCCGGATGGCTAATGGAAAACTCAACTAGCTCATGCTGATCCCAATAGGCATACACCCTGGATCTGTCCTCTGCTGACAAATGGAAAGAAGCCAAACGCTGACCTAATGCCCCCTCAAAAGGATGGACGTCCTGAAACTGGTCAAACTGTGACATCATAGCCAGTGGGTGGTAAGTAGTCATGCCCCTCAAACCAACCAGAGGGAGATAATCCATGCCATGTGCATGATTAATGAAGCTGTAGGGAGAACTGAGCCCTGTACACAGAAAAATGTTAAACGAATCTCCGATCCCTGCCAAGAACACTGACCAAGATATAACGTCTGTACACTTCGCTAGCTGAAAGGAATAAGACATGGCTATCTCATGGGAAAAGCAGTACACATGACGTCGAAAGGTGCCAATCGGTCTCAGGTGTGACATGAACCACAAATACAACATGATCGAGCTGCCTATAAATACCCCTACAGGATAAGTTTGGCAATACGTGGCTGATCTCAATATCTCTGTTACAATCATCGGCATAATGGTATAACCCTCCCTAAGAGGTTTCACTTCCATGATAACACTGATGTCTAGCTCATCCATATATAGTGGCATGTACAAATAAGCCACTACGCGCATCATGAGTACGTCAACTCTGGCCATACGCCATTGATCCTCCGACGTGGTGAAATCCCCGGAGTGCCGTGCATAACTGTCCACTGAGCCAAATTTGTCTATCAGAAAACACTGAGACACCACATGGCTGGATGTAATCTCATCATGTACTACTCAATGCCTCAGCTTGGTGAGGGTCATGAACTGCTGACTCATGTCGCTGATAGCCAACCGAGTGCAAGGCTTGTCCAATGGCAAAGCTGTCAACCGCTCATACTCCTCTAAGGTGGGAGTAAACTCCTGGGTCCCAAACCGAAAAACCTGCCTCTCTGGTACCCAATGCTCCAGCATACCCTCTACAAAGCCCATAGAAACCTGGAACATCAGGAGGGTCGTGAAATGTTGTAATAACTGATCTACGGTCACCCAGTCTGGAGGTCACAAACTATCATTCCATGATCTCAGACGGGATGCCACCAATACTTGTGGGGTATGATCAATGTGGCTAACTGTCGAGGAAGACATCTGTGTAGGCCGTATCATAAGACCATCCAGGGCTCAATGCTGAATATCTCTGGACATTCAAATGCATAACATGATACATGCACGATCAACAATAGATGGCAATATGGTGTAGGGAATGGAAAATAGTACATACATTCCTAAGTACATCATCTCTATACAGCTAAAAATATAGGGAAATGGGGCACATATGCCTAACAACTAATAGAGGCCTATCAAAAGATATAGAGAGAATGGGGCACAACCACTCAGTATCTAACAGAGGCCTATCAAAGAATATAGTGAAAATACACATCAGAAGAAGATAATGGTGTCCATGTCTACATCATCAATCATGTCCACCAGATGTAAGTCCTCCTAAGTTACTGGATCTTCGCTAAGAGGGATGCCAGGCCTATACAATAGAGGATCGGCGCCGACAAAACCATATGGGTAACCTGAAGGGCCAGCCCTAGAGCTGGAAGGATCAAAAGTATATGCCTTTGAAGGATCTCTGACCAAGTGTTGGATGAAGAAATGTGCCTGGTCCAACTGCCGGGTCAAGCTGTCAATCTGTGTCAAATGAGTCGGATCTTGGACACAGGCCATCCAATCCATCATCATCATGGATCTAGGAACCATATCCCCCATGAACTAAGTGGTGCGGGTCTGGGTTTCGATGGTACGAGGGGACCACCAGCGATGGAACATATCCTGAGTATATGAACCCTCTGACAATGTAAAGTTGTCAACACCCATCAATGGGATATCAATGATAGGAGACTACGACACAGGCCAACAATGCCTGGCAGGAGGCAAAATCGGTATATGAATCTCCCCTGTGGTGTTCCTAATAGCACGCTCTCCCAAATAGAGCTCTTATCCTCCATCTGTGAAGAGAGGAATCCTACGGGTGGATATTATGTACTCGATACCAGTCGGGTACCCATCCTCAAACCCAACGATCAAATGGTCCCCAGAATAGGGAACCCAGGTGATAGCATCAGTTGTCAACAACTCCAACTGTAGACGATAATGGGTGAAACCCTCAGCTATAGTAACTTTCGCTAGTATAGAGTGATGTTATCATTGTCGTCATGGATAGGTATCTGGACCTAACAAACTAATAGGATGCAAGCATGAGAGCCTCTCATAGGCCCAAAACTTCCAACACAAAGGCAAACATCTATGGTCAGTCAACACTATTAACCTATATATGGGAAATCAAAAGAGAAATATTAACTAGAAAAATGGGTAAAATCCTAGCCAAGCCTCCGTCAAGCCCTACGAACGCATGCACATGCCCTTGAGGAAATAGGCAAAGGTGTATGCTAGTCATACTCTTCAATATGGTCCATATCTCGAGTTGCACTGACCAAAGGGAATGACACCATGGAAGAGTTATCTGCTATGAAGCAACCCCTGAAAATATCCAGGAACAATCGCCGAAGACTGCGATCCTTGACTCTCACATCAGCGGGTATGGGCTCACTCAATAGCCCATTCAGAGCATCTACATTCAAAGGTCCTTTACGAACTGTCCTGCCCTTGAGCGCCTCAGCCAGGACTCCTTGCAAGGATCTGACGGCAGTCAAGGTAATAACCGCCGTACGAGGCACTGGCGCCCCTCCAAACTCCATACCGGTGATAAATTGCCAATCCATCGGCATCAACATCACCTCACAGTCCAACAAATAGAGAGACCGAGTCTGGTGAAACCAGCGCTCAGACATCGCCCTGAGATAACCCCAGGGACAACGACGGGGGAGGATGGAAAAGAACGCCTCGAAGCCCCAACCATGCACAATCACTCGAAATCAAGATGTAGAGCCTGATATATAGAGTGAATGCTGAACCAGTTCCCTCGAGGCTGCATAAAGCTGGGAACCTACATCATAAAGCAGATCAACATCAAAATCCTTGCTCCTCATTAATAGCAAAAAAGGAATATCAAATCCAGCTTTTACCTCGTTTGCATACAAATAAACTGAGGGGTGTCTAATCAAATCACCCAGAAGCTCTTGGATCATCACCTGAATGTCTGGGAAATCCCTACAGGGAACAGGAGTAGTAGGAGCATGGTCCACAACTGGTACATCCTCCCCCTCGTCCTCAACATCTGGTACATCAACCCGGATAGGACGGATCACCACCTCCGCCAAAATGACGAGGCTGTCTAACTTAACGGGGTCGAGGCACATCAGAAGCCCTCCTCCTTTGACATTCAAGTGGTCCTCACGGAACTACTCTACCGATTCGAGATCCATATATCTGGACACAAGTCTTCAAATCACCTCAGAAAGGGTGTGGTAAATTCTAACCTGGAGCTTTTTTCAAATAAATTTTATGACTATATGCATCCATGCATTACTTTAATATACGCCTATAGTATAGTTAAAAATGCATGTCTACCCAATGCCTAGACTTTTGGAAAAAATTTGCCAGCATCTCCTTTATAAAAAGGACTATCCACATGCACATAGGCATGACTAGGTGGCCATTCAGTAGCACACCTACCCACAGTCATAAATATCATATATGCATAACACTATCAAAGTCAGAATCTGTAAGGGTAGCTTAAAATACCATGAATTACTTTGTTTTGCAACCTTTGCTCATTTGTCCTCAAATAGGATAAGAAATATCAGAAAAAGGTGCCAATTTGATTGTTTCAAAAGTTAAATTTTTTCACATCATTATGTTCAGCATGGTTAAATACTAACATTTACTATGTTGAATATTTTTTATCAAGTCATATGAGCATGCATATTCACTACTATGTGTTTAGAAGTATTTCATGTGATAACTCATTTTTCAACGGATAAAAATTGGAAAAGAAGACATGTATACGTTACCTGGGCAGTGTAGAACACTTGTACGGTGATAGATTTTGTAGAAAGCCGCCCAAACTTAGTAGATCTGAAGAAGAGCTCTCAGATTCTCTGTGTGGCGCAATATGAAAATGACTTGTGAAAGCAACAGGCCACTTAAGGCCACCCACGGTTGGTCGCAAGTGTACTTGTGTCTCCCCTAGGTGGGTCCTACCCCTCCGACTCGGTCCAATTTGAGTTGCAAAGGAGGTCTCACAAGCTAAAAATGTCAAATCAGGAAAAAAGATGCTACCCGATTGAGCGGAGGAGCCTGAAATCCTGGTTTTCAAAGACCAAACTGCGGGTCGATATATCACTCATTGGTATTCGCCCAGACACAAGGTTTACTATATCAATGATCATAATCGTTGCAAACTAGACTCGACAATACCTCACAAAGGTCTGATGCCGTCAGTTTGGGATCGTAACTCCAAAACACTTCTCCCTAGCGAGAAATTTCATACAACTTTAGTCGTTGATGCACACGTCGACATAGGGAAAGCAACCATGACATCACCATCCGTTGGAAAGTAAATCTAACGAACCATCAGAAGTCATCTGATGATTCCAGCCATTGGAAATTAAACCCAACGAAGCATCGAAAATGGTCCGATGATTGTATCTATTGAAGTACATTTCAGCAAGGGTCAGGCAACCCTGACAATCAACAAACTATTGGCAGTAACTCCAACAGAACAGTGAAGGACTTGGAGATGCAAACTAGGAAGAACATCCTCATCGGGGAGAACCGATGATGGAATATGTTATACACATCTTAATCAGACAAAGCACACATCCCCAAAGTCTCTTGTACATGAGAGATACATCTTCAGTGGAAAGTCTGTACCAAGGATTAAGGACTTTGGTGATAACCCCAATATCAAATCTTGGAAGTTCCTGAGAGCTTTAGATCACACATCCAAGCAGTTCATCAGAGTCATCAGTGATAACTCCAGTCTCCATCAGAAGTCATGGGAGCAAACAGTCATCACATCTTGTTGGAAAATGGTCCAACAAACCACATATATCATGGATTGGAATCACGCTACAGTATATTGCATCATGATTAGCTTGTTATATTTTAAGTGTCTAGTATTGTTTATTATATCCATGCCATTACATTGCATGCATATGATAAAGAGGGGCATCTGTAGACACTCAAAATTTTGTATCCATGTAACTAACGTTGCATGAGGGCAGAATCGTCTTCGAGAAATAACCCTGGAGGTTAACTCAGCTCAATCCCAGAGACAACCCCAGGATATTCAGTTTTCCATCTCGGAGATAACCCCAAGATACCCAATTTCAGTCCCGGAGACAACCCCTGGAGTTTCAGTTTCAACCTCGAAGACAACCCCGAGAAATGCAGTTCCAGTTCCAGAGATAACCCCAAAATCCTCAATTTTTCATCTTGGAGACAACCCCAAGATACTCAGTGCCATCTAGGAGATAACCCCGGGAATTTTAGCTTCAACCTCGGAGACAACCCCGAGGGATGCAGTTGTAATTTCAGATATAACCCCGGAAATGCTTATGTTAACCCCCAACAGTCAGCTTCAACCTCGAAGATAACCCCGAGGCACTCAGTTCCAATCCCGGAGACAACCTCAGGAGGTCAAGCACACCTTAGAGACAACCCTGAGGACATCCAGCACTTACAATAGCCCAATCTCAAAGATAACCCTAAGCAACGGCTGCTACATCTGCCCAGAACCGGAGATAACCCCGGTGAGGGGCAAAATCCTCATTTTGCCACCTCGATCCCACATTGCACCATCTTAACAACATTTCAACATACATACTACACAGAAGTGTCCTACAAGAAACATAGCTCAAATCCCGAGTAACTACTACAAAAGACAGCACACCGGATGGAATTTGAAGACCTAAAGATCTAGGCATGGCCCTATCTTCCCGACTTCGAACAACCTCTTATCCTATATCATTGTGTAGCTCTCGACAACAGCATTCTAGAAAGGTATTATATACCTCAATCTGATGCTCGAATTGAAAGTTATGAAGGTTCAAGGGACAATGTGTTGCATATGTGCACGATGCTTGAGACCAAGCAAGGCCCACAGCGCTGGGGCACCTCGGGGTAACCAGGTACACCTACGATCGTCAGCAGTACACTGTAACTCCCCCTCTATAAATAAAGGGATTAAGGAGGCCATTTTAAGAAGAGAAGAGGCAAGGAAGCCCTGTCCATTTTGCTCTGTAAACACTATAAACTGAGTGTTTTCTCTTTTCATACACTTGTGAGCTTGTACTTGGTCATATTTTATCAGTGGAAACCGAGTGTTCAATCATTTAAAGTTATTTAAAGTCTTCTTGGAAGCCCACTTTAAGACTTCTTACATTTCTTAAAGCCTTTCTCCATTTTTTGCACACACAGTTATTCATGTTGAGAGTCGTGTTGTGTATATGTATATGACTTCAAATTCAAGTGACTTTTTATTTCTTTTATATATATATATATATATATACTTATATATATATATATATATATAGTAACATCATCGAGTTATGCCTCGATTGAGCACAGATTTATATCAAAGCGCTTATCGCTTTTATATATATATATATATATTTATATATATATATAAATACTTATATATATTGTTATCATCAAACTCATTTGATTGAGCATATATATAATATACGATACATTTACTTCTTTTATAAATATATATATATATATATATATATATATATATATATATATATATATTTACATTTACATAGGGCACTGGAGTTTACTTCATGGCCATTTACTACTTTATTTACATTTAGTCCCGCCTGGAGTTTACTTCGTAGCGGTTGATCGTCTATATATATATATATATATATATATATATATATATATATCTACCACTTTTATATATTTACATTTAGTCCCGCCTGGAGTTTTCTTCATGGAAATTGATCATCTATATATATATATATATATTTACAACTTTTATATAGTTATATTTTCAACCCCCCATGGAGTTTACTTCGTGGTGGTTGATCGTTCATATATATATTTATAGCTTTTATATATATAACTGCTTACAGCTTTCATACAAACTGCAACATCATGTGAGCCTAGGAATCATGTGATCACAGATTCAGTCATCTGAATCTAGATTTGGTCCCCGTGATGGACATTTTTGATTGTAACCTGCTTGTAATATTCACGGTGTTTGAATTTCCTTAGATGGGTGTCATGCCCATAAGGAGTTCGGCACTGCTATGTATCTTATTTTCTCGAAGATGCCTCACATCTCAAAAATAAAAAGCAACCAAGTTGAACACATAATAAAATGGAAGTATCAAATGCCTGAATTACTATTGAGCATAAGGGTTTGAAAAACCTCTTTTACAAAACATCACTGCTATATCTTGTTAAAACTAAACTTTTATACAAAATTCAAACCCTTTGTATATAGGTGAAAACGAGGCATAACACTACTTTTAGATAATTACACATTAACCCACACACACACACACATTCATATAATAGTTTAAATTAAAAAGTGGCGGTCACCGTGGTAACACAGATGTCGGGGGTGCCTAACCCCTTCCCTCCGCATAATCAAGCCCCCGGACCTTAACGAACCTCAGTTTCATAGACCAGTTAAGCAGTGTTACATCATTAGGTCAATGTGCAAACCTTTTCTCGGTTGAGTTGGTGCAACCATTTAAAAATACCAACTGGCGACTCTTACAGTCTAATCGTCAACATATTTATGTTGGACCTTTTCACAACTTGCTTTTTCAAACAAATCTCAACTAACATAAGAACACAGAAAGAGAAGAACAGAAAAGGGATAGTAAAAATCACGACATCAACATCAGTCACAGGGGGAATAAATTGAATAGCAAGGCGCCTCTACCTTTGAGCATACTCTCTTAAAGACTCATTGGCTTGTTTCTTTACCTTGGTAATTTGGTACCGGTTTGGATCCATCTGAGACTGGAAAATGTACTGATTCAGGAAAGCATGAGACAACTCTTCCCAGCTATAAATCTTGGAGTTGTCTAATCTGGTGTACCATGACCTGGCTTCTCTAGTTAGACTTTTCTAAAATAGCTGCATTTTGAGCTTTTTATCTTCGACATAAGATCCAAGCTCTCCAATGAACACCTTCAAATGTGTGTAAGGATCCCCCATCCTATCATACTTTTCAAAGTCAGGAGTCTTGAACTTTTTTGGATAATGAACCCCAGGGAAGATGCAAAGGTCTGCATATAAAACACTCCCATGTGCTCCAATCCCTTTGATAGACCGAATGGTCTCTTCCATTTGTAGGACTTTGTTCCTGATATCACCGGTGTCTTGATCTTCTTTGAGATAGGTAATTTCAGGGGTTTTATTAGTTTTGTCCAACTGAGACTCGGGTACTAGAGTTTCTTTGTCCGGACCCTGAGTTCCTCCATATGTAGAGGATTCTGTATATATGGGTATTCGTGGACCCTGAGTGGACTGGTGTAGTTCTTTGAGCAGAACAACCAACTCTATACTTTGGTTACTTAATCCTTCAAACTCCTCGTGAGAGATAGGAGTAAGATTAGACTGGCCAGATGAAGCCATGCTTGGCTGTAGGCTTGTTGCCTTTTTGGACTTTGAACTGGTAACAGGCCCAATTGTTTCCCTACAAAAAGACTTGTATAGTTTAGTCTTAGGAAATGTATAATTGTTACATGCTATGTGATGTGTCCGTTTTAGGAGTATTATCCTGCAAAATGGACGTTAGTTATTTGTAAGATAGCATGTCAGGTTTTGATATAAAAGGGAATGCATGTACACATATTCCTTCATATTTTCCATTACATAGAGATTGACATGGAATGAAATTACAAGTAATTGAATTTACAAGTAATTGAAATGGGAAAGTATGAAGAGACTTCCCTCCACGTTTGGTTTATTAGAGGCTGACTTATCTTAGGTTACTCTCGCGGCTTTTTGGCATGAAGGTTCCCAGATCATCGCAATTTACTCAACGGGAAATTAATCTGGTCTTTCAACTGGAGCAAATCTGGGTGGTACCTTTCCTGAGCCTCGTTGGAATTAGTCTCCTTACGAGTCCAGTAATCAAACACCGACAGGATAGCCTCTTGGTGGAGGGACCAAACAACATACATTCACACACAATGTGTCTCACCGTTATGCAAATGATGACATTGTGTGAAGCACTAATATCACAGGTAGATACAGTGCGAAGCACTAAGTGCAGTAAGTAAATGCATTTATGCACATTTATCTAAATTTAAATGCAACATCCACACATAAGCATATAACAGTTTTGAAAAGCTTGTAATAGTGGGTTAAGCCCTCTTACAGGATGTCCCCAGCAGAGTCGCCACCTGTCGACGTCGGGATTTTTACTGTCCCTTTTCTATTCATATCTTTTGGTGTTCTCATGTTAGGTGAGATTTGTTTGAAAAAACAAGTTGTGAAAAGGTCTAACATGTATATGTCGACGATTGGACTGTAAGAGTCGCCAGTTGATATTTTTAAATGGTTGGACCAACTAAACCAAGAAAAGGTTTGAACATTGACCTAGTGATGTAACACTGCTTAAAAGGCCTATGAAACCGAGATTCATTAGGGTCAAGGGGGCTTGATTATGCAGAGGGAAGGTGTTAGGCACCCCTCGACATCCGTGTTACCACGGTGACCACCACTTTTTAAATTAAACTATTATATGAATGTGTGTGTGTCTGTGTGGGTAAATATGCAATTATCTAGAAATAGTGATTTGCCTCGTTTGCACCTATATACAAAAGGTTTGGATTTTGTATAAAAGTTCAGTTTTAACAAGATATAGCAGTGATGTTTTGTAAAAGAGGTTTTTTAAACCCTTATGCTCAATAGTAATTGAGGCATTTGATACTTCCATTTTATTGTGTGTTCGGCTTGATTTCTTTTATTTTCAAGATGCAAAGCATCTTCGAGAAAATAAGATACATAGCAGTGCTAAACTCCTTGTGGGCATGAGAGCCGTCTAAGGAAATTCAAACACCGTGAATAATTTATAAGCTGGTTACAGCTGAAAATGTCCATCACGGGAACCGAATCTAGATTCAGAAGATTGAATTTGTGATCACATGATTCCTAGGCTCACATGATGTTACAGTTTGTATGAAAGCTGTAAGCAGTTATATATATAAAAGTTGTAAATATATATATATATATGAATGATCAACCACCAGGAAGTAAACTCCAGGCGGGACTAAATGTAAATAAAGCAGTAAATGGCTACGAAGTAAACTCCAGGCCTGACAGAAATTTAAAATATATATATATATATATATATATATAAGCAGTAAACGCACCTTATATTATATACAGGCTCAATCAAACAAAGTTTGATGATAACAATATATATACAAGTATTTATATATATACAAAAGCAATAAACGCTTCGGATATAAATCCAGGCTCAATCGAGGCATAACTCGATGATGTTAGTGTATAAAAAGCCACGGACCGAAGTCCAGGCATACGCACACAACATGACTTTCAACGTGAATAACTGTGTGTGCAAAAAGTGGAGAGTGGGCTTCCAAGAAGACTTCAAATGTCTTTAAATGAATGAACACTCAGTTTTCACCAGTAAAATATGACAAAGCTCAAGCTCACAAGTGTTTGAAATGAGAAAACAATAAGTTTATAGTGTGTACAGAGCAAAATGGACAGGGCTTCCTCGCCTTTTTTCTTTTTAAAATGGCCACCCCAAGCCCTCTATTTATAGAGAGGGAGCCGCATGTGTACCTTCGGCTAATCGGGGTGCCATTGGGTTCCGTGGGCCCCACTGTCTAGAAGTACGTGCACGCATGCAACACGTTATCTGCTCGAACCTTCATAACTTTAAATCCAGGCATCCGATTGAGGAGTATAATACCTTTCTGGAATGATGTTGTCGAGAGCTACACAATGACATGGCATAAGAGGTTGTACGAAGTCGGGAAGATAGTGTTATGGCTAGATCTTTAGGTCTTCAAATTCCATCTAATGTGTTGTCTTGGTGTAGTCACTCGGGATTTGAGCTATATTTCTTGTAGGACACTTCTTTGTAATATGTATGATGAAATGTTGTTGAGACGGCGCAATATGGGAACGAGGTGGAAAATGACCATTTTGCCCCTCACCGGGGTTATCCCCGGTTCTAGGCTGATTTAGCAGTCGTTGCTCAGGGTTATCTCTGAGATTAGGCTATTGTAAGTACTAGATATCCTCAGTTTTGTCTCTGAGGTGTGCCTGACCTCCCGGGGTTGTTACCAAGACTGGAACTGAGTGCCTCGGGTTATCTCTGAGGTTGGGACTGTATATCCTGGGGTTATCTTCGGGATGGGACTGAGTATCTCGGGGTTGTCTGCGAGATGTAACTGAATTCTTTGGTGTTATCTCCGGAATTGGAACTGCATTCCTCGGGGTTGTCTCTGAGGTTTAAAGTGAAACTCTCGAGGTTATCTCCGAGACTGAAACTGTGTATCTTTGTGACGCCCCCAAAATAGGTATACATCACCCATCTTGAGTCACCAAATACATGGTACAGAATACAAAATATAAACTTAAGTATACAACCGTCGTGCAATATACGACAAAACATAGCTGAGAGTTTAAATAGGAATATTGCCTTCTAGACAATATCCACTCTCAAATAGAGTCCTCATTACATTTATTGTCACGCTATTTTATAGAATAGTGAGGAGTACTAATACACCATCTCGGACCATCACTCCGTTCCCCGAATAGTCCCGGCTACATTCTCATTTCCTGAAGAGAACAATGAAAGCAAAAGGGTGAGCTCAACTAGCCCAGTAAGAAATATTATGACTACGATAATGCAGAATAAATTATTATTAGTCTTCAACAATGTTAAACTGATAAAATACAATAGACATCAAGTTTAACTGCAACGGAATAAGCAATCTATTAGAAGAGTTAAGTAGAGCATGATATCTACTATATTCTATGATTTAAAATGTTTTCTTAAATTTTTATCGCTGAGACTCAGCTTAATAAATAAACCACATCATCTAATCATCCCTACACTATGGGCCAAGGATATTCATTAAATCATCAAAGGTCATGACTATACCAAATAATCCCTGGTCATAATCATACCAAAAACTGTCCATCAATGTACTATAGGCCACTGAGGACCTTTACCACATCATTTATAACATTACAGGTCATGATTATACCGAATGATCCCTGGTCAAAATCATACCAAGTCCATCTATGCACGTAAGACAAAGATGACTTTTATCACAATATAAGCATGAGGATGATGACAATGACATAATAATTCAATAAAACAAGTTCAAGAATAAATTTTAAAGATTTATAAGTTAATTTATCCTGAAATCAATTACGTCCAAATTGTCAACATGATACTTCTTTGTAGAGTAATATTCAGGAATGCTCGTAAGAATATTTCCATGAAAAATCTTTGGATGAAGCATAAATATCCGTGATATTCTACTAATTTCATGGAGTATAGAAGTCAAAACTTTAACCAATTTGAGTATAATAGAATATATGAAACTGCAAATAGATTTTTGCCTGCCATGCGGTAATCCACGTAGACAGATCATTTCCACAATTTAATAAGGAATGAATACGTAGGATCATTCACCATGCATGTGGTAATCCACATAGACAGGTTATTCCAACAGAACAATAAGGAATGGAATAATAGAAGAATTCTCCAGGCATGCGATAGACCGCACAGACAGGTTATTCCCACAGAATAATAAATAATGGAACCAACTCATGCGTAAACGCATAGACAGGATATTCCAACAGAATAATAAATAATGGAACCGGTCATGTAAAACGTATTGCATGTGATATTTTGATAGAATAATAAATAATGGAACCAGGTCATGCGTAAACGCACAGACATGATATTTGGATAGAATAATAAAGAATGGAATAATAGAAGAATTTCACCATATATGCGGTACTTTGCATAGACAGGTTATTCCAACAGAATAATAAAGAATGAAATAACAGAAGAATTTCACCATATATACGGTAGTCCGCGTATATGGAATAACAATAGCTCTCTTCATGAATACAAAAGAAATAATACCCCTTACCTTAGAAGAAACTGGATATTGGAATAGTGAGGTGGAAAACTTCTCTTCTTCTTTCTCTTTATAATAATTGCTTTAAAGCTTTAATGAATTGGTGAGAAATGAAGGAAGAATGAGCTTCTATTTATAGAAAAATATAGTTTCGATAATTACACGTTTTGGGGCTCGAAATATTACAGTATAATACCTTCCTCTTTTTATTCATTTTTAATTTAGTCCTGCAAGTATTATCAAACTTGCACCACCTCCCCTAATAGTAAATAATGTGAATCAATAGTTCAATCATGTGAATCAATAGTTATAATCATGTGAAAATATGAATTACAGTATAGTACCTCCATCTATACCTCCATTTTAACTTAGTCATGCAAGTATTATCAATCTTGCACCAACTCCCCTAATAGTACAAGAATGTGAATCAATAGTACACACATGTGAACAAATAGTTATAATCATGTGAGTTAATAGCAATTAATTGCTCATTTATCCGATTAATTACCCGACTAGCCAGTATAACTTTCAGACATCAATTAATATTTAAATAAATGTCAATTTCCACTAACAATAATAATTCCAACACAATGGAACTATCAATTTCATCTTTAATCAACATGAACTTATTCATCATTAATATTATAACTCATAATATTAGCGCGCAATTAGATGACAAAACCTCTCCTTGACAGAACTTCTAGACATTGTAAATATTGCAATTTAATAATATGAATAACTTTGTCGTCTCAATTATTGATTTAATAATATATCATATTATGCAGATGATACTTTGACAATAATCGAATCAATAATATGAGAGATAAGATGCAGCAATTATTGTAGCAATAATTGAGTAAAATTGAGTGACTTCTCACGTAAGCATCAATAATCAATACCATGTGCTACTATGCAACCACGCGTATTACTTTACTTTTACTACCGAGTAGTTCAACAATTTTAATGGTAACACTTTCGTCATTATTTTTATAAAAAGATAATTCTGCCGTTTCCTTACTACGACAATACTTCCGTTGTGGGGTCCACCAAAAATTGTGTCATTGTACGAATATTCCCTGTTAACTCGAAATTAGGGTACGTACTTGGTATATCGAAGAGGTGAGGATATCTTGACTTTATCTCAGATTCTAACTCCCAGATCATTTCTTCCACATCGTGGTTTCTCCACAAACTTTGACTTGAGGTATAACCTTGGAGCGTAGAATATGATCCTTCTTATCCAAGATTTTAACAGGTAACTCTTCATACGTTAAATCTTCCTCTATCTCGTCTGGTTCTAATTCAATAATGTGCTTCAGGTCTTTCACATATTTACGTAACATAGATATGTGGAAAATGTTATGAACACGAGACATACTTGGCGGTATGGCGAGTGTATAGGCCACAGTTCCTACTCGTTCGAGGATTATAAATGGGCCAATGAATAGAGGATTGAGCTTTCCTCTCTTACCAAATCTCGTAACTCTTTTCCATGGAGCAACACGTAACAACACATGATCTCCAATATTGAATTCCACATCTTTTCAATGAAGATCAGCATAACTCTTTTGTCGATCTTGTGAGGTTTTTATACATTGTCGGATCATTTGAATCTTTTTCGTAGTCATAAGTACCAACTGCGGTCCCACCAATGTTGCTTCACCCACCTCATCCTAGCATACTGGAGAACGACACTTTCTTCCATACAACGCCTCAAATGGAGCCATGCCAATACTTGCTTGATAACTATTGTTGTAGGAAAACTCCACCAATGGTAAGAACTTGTCCCAACTTCCCTTGAAGTCAAGGACACAGAGTCTTAATAAATCTTCAACAGTTTGAATAGTCCTTTTTGACTGCCCATCCATTTGAGGATGATATGCCAAACTAAATCGTAATTCCGTACCCATAGTTTTTTGCAAATTAACCAAAAATCTTGAAGTGAATCTTGGGTCTCGATCAGAAACTATGGATACTAGCATACCATGCAATCTTACAATATAACAGTGACGCCCCCAAAATAGGTATACATCACCCATCTTGATTCGCCAAATACATGGTACATAATACAAATACAAACTTAATTATACAACCGTCGTGTAATATACGACAAAACAAAGCTGAGAATTTAAACAGGAATATTTCCTTCTAGACAATATCCACTCTCAAATAGAGTCCTAATTACATTTATTGTCACACAAATTTATAGAATAGCGAGGACAACTAATACACCATCTCGGACCATCACTCTGTTCCCCGACTAGTCACGGCTACGTTCTCATTTCCTGAAGAGAACAATGAAAGCAAAAGGGTGAGCTCAATTAGCTCAGTAAGAAATATTACGACTAAGATAATACAGAATAAATTATCATTAGTCTTCAACAATGTTAAACTGATAAAATACAATAGACATCATGTTTAACTGCAGCGGAATAAGCAATCCATTAGAAGAGTCAAGTAGAGCATGATACCCACTATATTCTATGATTTAAAATGTTTTCTTAAATTTTTATCGTTGAGACTCAGCTTAATAAATAAACCACATCATCTAATCATCCCTGCACTATGGGCCAAGGATATTCATTAAATCATCAATGGTCATGACTATACCAAATAATCCCTGGTCATAATCATACCAAAAACTGTCTATCAATGCACTACAGGCCACTTAGGACCTTTACCACATCATTTAGAACATTACAGGTTATGATTATACCGAATGATCCATGGTCACAATCATACCGAGTCCATTTATGCACGCAAGCCAAAGATGACTTTCATCACAATATAAGCATGAGGATGATGACAATGACATAATAATTCAATAAAACAAGTTCAAGAATAAATTTTAAAGATTTATAAGTTAATTTATCCTGATATTAATTACATCCAAATTGTCAACATGATACTTCTTTGTGGAGTAAAATTCAAGAATGCTCAGAAGAATATTTCCATGAAAAGATACTGGATGAAGCGCAAATATCCAGGATATTCTACTAATTTCATGGAGTATAGAAGTTAAAACTTTAACCAACTGAGAATAATAGAATATATGAAGGCGCAAATGGATTTTTTGCTCGCCATGCGGTAATCCACGTGAGATGATCATTTCCAAAATTTAATAAGGAATGAATACAAAGGATCATTCACCATGCTTCCAGTAATCCACATAGACAGGTTATTCCAACAGAATACTAAAGAATGGAATAACAGAAGAATTCACCATGCATGCGATAGACCGCACAAACAGGTTATTCCCAACAGAATAATAAAGAATAGAACCAGGTCATGCGTAATCCGCACAGACATTATATTCCAACAGAATAATAAAGAATGGAAATAGGTCATGCGTAAATCAAACAGACACGATATTCCAAAAGAATAATAAAGAATTGAACCAGGTCATGTGTAATCCGCACAGACAAGATATTCCAATAGAATAATAAAGAATGGAATAACAACAGAATTCACCATGCATGCGATAGACCACACAGATATGTTATTCCAACAGAATAATAAAGAATGAAATAACAGAAGAATTTCACCGTGTATGCGGTACTTCGCGTATACAGGTTATTGTAACAGAATAATAAGGAATGGAATAACAATAGCTCTCTTCATGAATACGAAAGAAAAAATACCCCTTACTTTAGAAGGAACTGGATATTAGAATAGTGAGGTAGCAGACTTCTCTTCTTCTTTCTCTCTATAATAATTGCTCTAAGGCTCTAGTGAATTGGTGAGAAATGAAGGAAGAATGAGCTTCTATTTATAGGAAAATATTATTTCGATAATTGAACATTTTGGGGCTCAAAATATTACAGTATAATACCTTCCTCTTTTTCTTCATTTTTAATTTAGTCCTGCAAGTATTATCAAATTTGCACCACCTCCCCTAATAGTAAATAATGTGAATCAATAGTTCAATCATGTGAATCAATAGTTATAATCATGCGGAAATACAAATTACAGTATAGTACCTCCATCTATACCTCCATTTTTAACTTAGTCATGCAAGTATTATCAATCTTGCACTAACTCCCCTAATAGTACAAGAATGTGAATCAATAGTATATACATGTGAACAAATAGTTATAATCATGTGAATTAATAGTAATTAATTGCTAATTTATCCGATTAATTACCCGACTGGTCAGTATAACTTTCAGACATCAATTAATATCGAAATAAATGTCAATTTCCACTAACACTAATAATTCTAACACAATGGAACTATCAATTTCATCTTTAATCAACACGAACTTATTCATCATTAATATTATAACTCACAATATTTGACAACCAAAGTGTCGCTTCGGGGAAAAAGGGGCTTTCCGATAAGGATTTCTCCTTATTGGCGCGCAATTAGATGACCAAACCTCTCCTTGATAGAACTTCTAGACATTGTAAATATTTTAATTTAATAATATGAATAACTTTGTCGTCTTAATTATTGATTTAATAATATAACATATTATGCAGATGATACTGTGACAATAATTGAATCAATAATATGAGAGATATGATGCAAAGAATCTTTGAAAGTAATAATTGAGTATAACTGAGTGACTTCTCAAAAAGCATCAATAATCAATAATGTGTGCTACTATGCAACCACGCGTATTACTATACTTTTACTACCGGGTAGTTCAACAGTTTTAACGGTAATACTTTCACCGTTATTTTTATAAAAAGATAATTATGTCATTTTCTAACTACAACAATACTTCCGTTGTGGGGTCCACCAATGATTGTGTCGTCGTATGAATATTCCCTGTTAAAACGAATATTCCCCGACCAATCGAATATTATATAACCACTTGCTTACTTTGCAAAATTTTTAAATATTACCCACAACTATAACATTATATTATATCCACACCATAATATTCAAAAATATATTTCGAGAGAAATTATTCTTTATTCATAAAAGTTGGGGTCTTACAACCTCCCCTTCTTATGAAATTTCATCCTCCAAATTAGGGTACGTACCTGGTATATCGAATAGGTGAGGATATCTTGACTTCATCTCGATTCTAACTCCCGTGTCATTTCTTCCACATCGTGGTTTCTCCACAAAACTTTGACTTGAGATATAACCTTGGAGCGTAGATTATGATCCTTCTTATCCAAGATTTTAACAGGTAACTCTTCATACGTAAAATCTTCCTCTATCTCGTCTGGTTCTAATTCAATAATGTGGTTCGGGTCTTTCACATATTTACGTAACATAGATATGTGGAAAACGTTATGAACACGAGACATACTTAGCAGTAAGGCGAGTTTATAGGCCACGATTCCTACTCGTTCGAGGATTATAAATGGGCCAATGAATCGAGGATTGAGCTTTCCTCTCTTTCCAAATCTCAGAACTCCTTTCCATGGAGCAACACGTAACAACACATGATCTCAATATTGAATTCCACATCTTTTCGATGAAGATCAAGATAACTCTTTTTGTCGATCTTGTGAGGTTTTTATACATTGTCGGATCGTTTGAATCTTTTTTCCGTAGTCATACGCACTCAGCTGCGGTCCCAAAATGTTTCTTCACCCACCTCATCCCAAAGATATCGAGAACGACACTTTCTTCCATACAACGCCTCAAATGGAGCCATGCCAATACTTGCTTGATAACTATTGTTGTAGGAAAACTCCACCAATGGTAAGAACTTGTCCCAACTTCCCTTGAAGTCAAGGACACAGAGTCTTAATAAATCTTCAACAGTTTGAATAGTCCTTTTTGACTGCCCATCTATTTGAGGATGATATGACAAACTAAATCGTAATTCCGTGCCCATAGTTTTTTGCAAACTAACCAAAAATCTTGAAGTGAATCTTGGGTCTCGATCAGAAACTATGGATACTGGCATACTATGCAATCTTACAATCTAACAGTGACGCCCCCAAAATAGGTATACATCACCCATCTTGATTCGCCAAATACATGGAACAGAAAACAAATACAAACTTAATTATACAACCGTCGTGTAATATACGACAAAACAAAGTTGAAAATTTAAACAGGAATATTTCCTTCTAAACAATATCCACTCTCAAATAGAGTCCTCATTACATTTATTGTCACACTAATTTGTAGAATAGTGAGGACAACTAATACACCATCTCGGACCATCACTCTTTTCCCCGACTAGTCCCGGCTACGTTCTCATTTCCTGAAGAGAACAATGAAAGCAAAAGGGTGAGCTCAACTAGCTCAATAAGAAATATTATGACTAAGATAATGCAAAATAAATTATCATTAGTCTTCAACAATGTTAAACTGATAAAATACAATAGACATCAAGTTTAACTACAGCGGAATAAGAAATCCATTAGAAGAGTCAAGTAGAGCATGATACCTACTATATTCTATGATTTAAAATGTTTTCTTAAATTTTTATCGCTGAGACTCAGCTTAATAAATAAACCACATCATCTAATCATCCCTGCACTATGGGCCAAGGATATTCATTAAATCATCAATGGCCATGACTATACCAAATAATCCCTGGTCATAATCATACCAAAAACTGTCCATCAATGCACTACAGGCCACTGAGGACCTTTACCACATCATTTATAACATTACAGGTCATGATTATACCGAATGATCCCTGGTCATAATCATACCGAGTCCATTTATGCACGCAAGCCAAAGATGACTTTCATCACAATATAAGCATGAGTATGATGACAATGACATAATAATTCAATAAAACAAGTTCAAGAATAAATTTTAAAGATTTATAAGTTAATTTATCCTGAAATCAATTACGTCCAAATTGTCAACATGATACTTCTTTGTGGAGTAAAATTCAAGAATGCTCAGAAGAATATTTCCATGAAAAGATATTGGATGAAGCGCAAATATCCAGGATATTCTACTAATTTCATGGAGTATAGAAGTTAAAACTTTAACCAACTCAGTATAATAGAATATATGAAACTGTAAATGGATTTTTGCCCGCCATGCGGTAATCAACGTAGACAGATCATTTCCACAATTTAATAAGGAATGAATACAAAGGATCATTCACCATGCTTACGGTAATCCACATAGACAAGTTATTCCAATAGAATACTAAAGAATGGAATAACAGAAGAATTTACCATGCATGCGATAGACCGCACAGATAGGTTATTCCCAACAGAATAATAAAGAATAGAACCCGGTCATGCGTAATCCGCACAGACATTATATTCCAACAGAATAATAAAGAATGGAAATAGGTCATGCGTAAATCAAACAGACAGGATATTCCAAAAGAATAATAAAGAATTGAACCAGGTCATGTGTAATCCGCATAGACAGGATATTCCAATAGAATAATAAAGAATGGAATAACAACAGAATTCACTATGCATGCGATAGACCACACAGATATGTTATTCCAACAGAATAATAAAGAATGAAATAACAGAAGAATTTCACCATGTATGCGGTACTTCGCGTATACAGGTTATTCTAATAGAATAATAAGGAATGGAATAACAATAGCTCTCTTCATGAATACGAAAGAAATAATACCACTTACCTTAGAAGGAACTGGATATTAGAATAGTGAGGTAGCAGACTTCTCTTCTTCTTTCTCTCTATAATAATTGCTCTAAAGCTCTAGTGAATTGGTGAGAAATGAAGGAAGAATGAGCTTCTATTTATAGGAAAATATTATTTCGATAATTGAACATTTTGGGGCTCAAAATATTACAAAGATAATACCTTCCTCTTTTCTTCATTTTTAATTTAGTCCCGCAAGTATTATCAAACTTGCACCACCTCCCCTAATAGTAAATAATGTGAATCAATAGTTATAATCATGTGGAAATACGAATTACAGTATAGTACCTCCATCTATACCTTCATTTTTAACTTAGTCATGCAAGTATTATCAATCTTGCACTAACTCCCCTAATAGTACAAGAATGTGAATTAATAGTATATACATGTGAACAAATAGTTATAATCATGTGAATTAATAGTAATTAATTGCTAATTTATCCGATTAATTACCCGACTGGTCAGTATAACTTTCAGACATCAATTAATATCGAAATAAATGTCAATTTTCACTAACACTAATAATTCTAACACAATGGAACTATCAATTTCATCTTTAATCAACACGAACTTATTCATCATTAATATTATAACTCACAATATTTGACAACCTGTGTCGTTTCCTGTGAAAGAGGGCTTTCCGATAAGGATTTCTCCTTATTGGCGCGCAATTAGATGACCAAACCTCTCCTTGACAGAACTTCTAGACATTGTAACTATTTCAATTTAATAATATGAATAACTTTGTCGTCTTAATTATTGATTTAATAATATAACATATTATGCAGATGATACTGTGACAATAATTGAATCAATAATATGAGAGATATGATGCAAGAATTCTTCGTAGCAATAATTGAGTATAATCGAGTGACTTCTCACGTAAGCATCAATAATCAATATCGTGTGCTACTATGCAACCACGCCAGACATTATACTTTTACTAGGGTAGTTCAGCAGTTTTAACGGTAATACTTTCACCGTTATTTTTATAAAAGATAATTATGTCATTTTCTAACTACAACAATACTTCCGTTGGGGGTCCACTAATGATTGTGTCGTCAGTATGAATATTCCCTGTTAAAATGAATATTCCCCACCAATCGAATATTATATAACCCTTGCTTACTTTTGCAAAATTTTTAAATATTACCCACAACTATAACATTATATTATATCCACACCATAATATTCAAAAATATATTTCGAGAGAAATTATTCTTTATTCATAAAAGTTGGGGTCTTACAACCTCCCCTTCTTATGAAATTTCATCCTCCAAATTAGGGTACGACTGTATATCGAATAGGTGAGGATATCTTGACTTCATCTCAGATTCTAACTCCCAGGTCATTTCTTCCACATCGTGGTTTCTCCACAAAACTTTGACTTGAGATATAACCTTGGAGCGTAGATTATGATCCTTCTTATCCAAGATTTTAACAGGTAACTCTTCATACGTAAAATCTTCCTCTATCTCGTCTGGTTCTAATTCAATAATGTGGTTCGGGTCTTTCACATATTTACGTAACATAGATATGTGGAAAACGTTATGAACACGAGACATACTTGGCGGTAAGGCGAGTTTATAGGCCACAGTTCCTACTCGTTCGAGGATTATAAATGGGCCAATGAATCGAGGATTGAGCTTTCCTCTCTTTCCAAATCTCGTAACTCCTTTCCATGGAGCAACACGTAACAACACATGATCTCCAATATTGAATTCCACATCTTTTCGATGAAGATCAGCATAACTCTTTTGTCGATCTTGTGAGGTTTTTATACATTGTCGGATCGTTTGAATCTTTTCCGTAGTCATACGTACCAACTGCGGTCCCAAAAATGTTTCTTCACCCACCTCATCCCAAAGATCTTTGGAGAACGACACTTTCTTCCATACAACGCCTCAAATGGAGCCATGCCAATACTTGCTTGATAACTATTGTTGTAGGAAAACTCCACCAATGGTAAGAACTTGTCCCAACTTCCCTTGAAGTCAAGGACACAGAGTCTTAATAAATCTTCAACAGTTTGAATAGTCCTTTTTGACTGCCCATCTATTTGAGGATGATATGACAAACTAAATCGTAATTCCGTGCCCATAGTTTTTTGCAAACTAACCAAAAATCTTGAAGTGAATCTTGGGTCTCGATCAGAAACTATGGATACTGGCATACTATGCAATCTTACAATCTAACAGTGACGCCCCCAAAATAGGTATACATCACCCATCTTGATTCGCCAAATACATGGAACAGAAAACAAATACAAACTTAATTATACAACCGTCGTGTAATATACGACAAAACAAAGTTGAAAATTTAAACAGGAATATTTCCTTCTAAACAATATCCACTCTCAAATAGAGTCCTCATTACATTTATTGTCACACTAATTTGTAGAATAGTGAGGACAACTAATACACCATCTCGGACCATCACTCTTTTCCCCGACTAGTCCCGGCTACGTTCTCATTTCCTGAAGAGAACAATGAAAGCAAAAGGGTGAGCTCAACTAGCTCAATAAGAAATATTATGACTAAGATAATGCAAAATAAATTATCATTAGTCTTCAACAATGTTAAACCGATAAAATACAATAGACATCAAGTTTAACTCACGGTGAATAAGAAATCCATTAGAAGAGTCAAGTAGAGCATGATACCTACTATATTCTATGATTTAAAATGTTTTCTTAAATTTTTATCGCTGAGACTCAGCTTAATAAATAAACCACATCATCTAATCATCCCTGCACTATGGGCCAAGGATATTCATTAAATCATCAATGGCCATGACTATACCAAATAATCCTCGGTCATAATCATACCAAAAGCGTCCATCAATGCACCATGTGCCCAACGAGGACCTTTACCACATCATTCATAACATTACAAAAAGGTTATGATTATATAGAATGATCCCCGGTCATAATCATACCGAGTCCATTTATGCACGCAAGCCAAAGATGACTTTCATCACAATATAAGCATGAGTATGATGACAATGACATAATAATTCAATAAAACAAGTTCAAGAATAAATTTTAAAGATTTATAAGTTAATTTATCCACGAAATCAATTACGTCCAAATTGTCAACATGATACTTCTTTGTGGAGTAAAATTCAAGAATGCTCAGAAGAATATTTCCATGAAAAGATATTGGATGAAGCGCAAATATCTAGGATATTCTACTAATTTCATGGAGTATAGAAGTTAAAACTTTAACCAACTCAGTATAATAGAATATATGAAACTGTAAATGGATTTTTGCCCGCCATGCGGTAATCAACGTAGACAGATCATTTCCACAATTTAATAAGGAATGAATACAAAGGATCATTCACCATGCTTACGGTAATCCACATAGACAAGTTATTCCAATAGAATACTAAAGAATGGAATAATGGAAGAATTTACCATGCATGCGATAGACACATGCATGAGATAGGTTATTCCCAAGAATAATAATAAAGAATAGAACGGTCATGCCGTAATCCGCATGGACATTATATTCCAATGTAATAATAAAGAATGGAAATAGGTCATGCGTAAATCAAGCATGCATGAGGATATTCCAAAAGAATAATAAAAGAATTGAACCGGTCATGTGTAATCCGCATGACAGGATATTCCAATAGAATAATAAAGAATGGAATAACAATGAATTCACTATGCATGCGATAGACCATACGGATATGTTATTCCAACGAGTAATAATAAAGAATGAAATAATGTAAGAATTTCACCATGTATGCGGTACTTCACAGATATCAAAGTTATTCTAATAGAATAATAAGGAATGGAATAACAATAGCTCTCTTCATGAATCTTTAAAGAAATAATACCACTTACCTTAGAAGGAACTGGATATTAGAATAGTGAGGTAGTGAGACTTCTCTTCTTCTTTCTCTCTATAATAATTGCTCTAAAGCTCTAGTGAATTGGTGAGAAATGAAGGAAGAATGAGCTTTATTTATAGGAAAATATTATTTCGATAATTGAACATTTTGGGGCTCAAAATATTACAAAGATAATACCTTCCTCTTTTCTTCATTTTTAATTTAGTCACGCAAGTATTATCAAACTTGCACCACCTCCCCTAATAGTAAATAATGTGAATCAATAGTTATAATCATGTGGAAATATGTAATTACAAAGATAGTACCTCCATCTATACCTTCATTTTTAACTTAGTCATGCAAGTATTATCAATCTTGCACTAACTCCCCTAATAGTACAAGAATGTGAATTAATAGTATATACATGTGAACAAATAGTTATAATCATGTGAATTAATAGTAATTAATTGCTAATTTATCCGATTAATTACCCGACTGGTCAGTATAACTTTCAGACATCAATTAATATCGAAATAAATGTCAATTTTCACTAACACTAATAATTCTAACACAATGGAACTATCAATTTCATCTTTAATCAACACGAACTTATTCATCATTAATATTATAACTCACAATATTTGACAACTGTGTCGCTCCCAGAAAGAGGGCTTTCGATAAGGATTTCTCCTTATCAAGCCGCAATTAGATGACCAAACCTCTCCTTGACTGAACTTCTAGACATTGTAACTATTTCAATTTAATAATATGAATAACTTTGTCGTCTTAATTATTGATTTAATAATATAACATATTATGCAGATGATACTGTGACAATAATTGAATCAATAATATGAGAGATATGATGCAGCAATTACTGTAGCAATAATTGAGTATAAGCGAGTGACTTCTCACGTAAGCATCAATAATCAATCTTGTGCTACTATGCAACCAACGCCAGACATTACTATACTTTTACTCCCGGGTAGTTCAACAGTTTTAACGGTAATACTTTCACCGTTATTTTTATAAAAAGATAATTATGTCATTTTCTAACTACAACAATACTTCCGTTGTGGGGTCCACCAATGATTGTGTCGTCGTATGAATATTCCCTGTTAAAATGAATATTCCCCGACCAATCGAATATTATATAACCCCTTGCTTACTTTGCAAAATTTTTAAATATTACCCACAACTATAACATTATATTATATCCACACCATAATATTCAAAAATATATTTCGAGAGAAATTATTCTTTATTCATAAAAGTTGGGGTCTTACAACCTCCCCTTCTTATGAAATTTCATCCTCCAAATTAGGGTACGTACCTGGTATATCGAATAGGTGAGGATATCTTGACTTCATCTCAGATTCTAACTCCCAGGTCATTTCTTCCACATCGTGGTTTCTCCACAAAACTTTGACTTGAGATATAACCTTGGAGCGTAGATTATGATCCTTCTTATCCAAGATTTTAACAGGTAACTCTTCATACGTAAAATCTTCCTCTATCTCGTCTGGTTCTAATTCAATAATGTGGTTCGGGTCTTTCACATATTTACGTAACATAGATATGTGGAAAACGTTATGAACACGAGACATACTTAGCGGAAGGCGACAGTTTATAGGCTACGATTCCTACTGCTCGAGGATTATAAATGGGCCAATGAATCGAGGATTGAGCTTTCCTCTCTTTCCAAATCTCAGAACTCCTTTCCATGGAGCAACACGAACAACACATGATCTCCAATATTGAATTCCACATCTTTTCGATGAAGATCAAGATAACTCTTTTTATCGATCTTGTGAGGTTTTTATACATTGTCGGATCGTTTGAATCTTTTCCGTAGTCATACGTACCAACTGCGGTCCCAAAAATGTTTCTTCACCCACCTCATCCCAGCATACTGGAGAACGACACTTTCTTCCATACAACGCCTCAAATGGAGCCATGCCAATACTTGCTTGATAACTATTGTTGTAGGAAAACTCCACCAATGGTAAGAACTTGTCCCAACTTCCCTTGAAGTCAAGGACACAGAGTCTTAATAAATCTTCAACAGTTTGAATAGTCCTTTTTGACTGCCCATCTATTTGAGGATGATATGACAAACTAAATCGTAATTCCGTGCCCATAGTTTTTTGCAAACTAACCAAAAATCTTGAAGTGAATCTTGGGTCTCGATCAGAAACTATGGATACTGGCATACTATGCAATCTTACAATCTAACAGTGACGCCCCCAAAATAGGTATACATCACCCATCTTGATTCGCCAAATACATGGAAATGAAAACAAATACAAACTTAATTATACAACCGTCAGTGTAATATACGACAAAACAAAGTTGAAAATTTAAACAGAATATTTCCTTCTAAACAATATCCACTCTCAAATAGAGTCCTCATTACATTTATTGTCACACTAATTTGTAGAATAGTGAGGACAACTAATACACCATCTCTCGGACCATCACTCTTTTCCCAGGGACTAGTCCATGCCACGTTCTCATTTCCTCAAGAGAACAATGAAAGCAAAAGGTGAGCCTCAACTAGCTCAATAAGAAATATTATGACTAAGATAATGCAAAATAAATTATCATTAGTCTTCAACAATGTTAAACTGATAAAATACAATAGACATCAAGTTTAACTACAGCGGAATAAGAAATCCATTAGAAGAGTCAAGTAGAGCATGATACCTACTATATTCTATGATTTAAAATGTTTTCTTAAATTTTTATCGCTGAGACTCAGCTTAATAAATAAACCACATCATCTAATCATCCCTGCACTATGGGCCAAGGATATTCATTAAATCATCAATGGCCATGACTATACCAAATAATCCCTGGTCATAATCATACCAAAAACTGTCCATCAATGCACTACAGGCCACTGAGGACCTTTACCACATCATTCATAACATTACAGGTTATGATTATACCGAATGATCCCTGGTCATAATCATACCGAGTCCATTTATGCACGCAAGCCAAAGATGACTTTCATCACAATATAAGCATGAGTATGATGACAATGACATAATAATTCAATAAAACAAGTTCAAGAATAAATTTTAAAGATTTATAAGTTAATTTATCCTGAAATCAATTACGTCCAAATTGTCAACATGATACTTCTTTGTGGAGTAAAATTCAAGAATGCTCAGAAGAATATTTCCATGAAAAGATATTGGATGAAGCGCAAATATCCAGGATATTCTACTAATTTCATGGAGTATAGAAGTTAAAACTTTAACCAACTCAGTATAATAGAATATATGAAACTGTAAATGGATTTTTGCCCGCCATGCGGTAATCAACGTAGACAGATCATTTCCACAATTTAATAAGGAATGAATACAAAGGATCATTCACCATGCTTACGGTAATCCACATAGACAAGTTATTCCAATAGAATACTAAAGAATGGAATAACAGAAGAATTTACCATGCATGCGATGAATCGCAGATGATAGGTTATTCAGAATAATAATAAAGAATAGTCATGCGTAATCCAGAATCCGATGCACATTATATTCCAAATGTAATAATAAAGAATGGAAATAGGTCATGCGAAATCAAATGCATGTGATATTCAAAAGAATAATAAAGAATTGAACCAGGTCATGTGTAATCCGCATAGACAGGATATTCCAATAGAATAATAAAGAATGGAATAACAACAGAATTCACTATGCATGCGATAGACCACACAGATATGTTATTCCAACAGAATAATAAAGAATGAAATAACAGAAGAATTTCACCATGTATGCGGTACTTCGCGTATACAGGTTATTCTAATAGAATAATAAGGAATGGAATAACAATAGCTCTCTTCATGAATACGAAAGAAATAATACCACTTACCTTAGAAGGAACTGGATATTAGAATAGTGAGGTAGCAGACTTCTCTTCTTCTTTCTCTCTATAATAATTGCTCTAAAGCTCTAGTGAATTGGTGAGAAATGAAGGAAGAATGAGCTTCTATTTATAGGAAAATATTATTTCGATAATTGAACATTTTGGGGCTCAAAATATTATAGTATAATACCTTCCTCTTTTTCTTCATTTTTAATTTAGTCCTGCAAGTATTATCAAACTTGCACCACCTCCCCTAATAGTAAATAATGTGAATCAATAGTTATAATCATGTGGAAATACGAATTACAGTATAGTACCTCCATCTATACCTTCATTTTTAACTTAGTCATGCAAGTATTATCAATCTTGCACTAACTCCCCTAATAGTACAAGAATATGAATTAATAGTATATACATGTGAACAAATAGTTATAATCATGTGAATTAATAGTAATTAATTGCTAATTTATCCGATTAATTACCCGACTGGTCGGTATAACTTTCAGACATCAATTAATATCGAAATAAATGTCAATTTTCACTAACACTAATAATTCTAACACAATGGAACTATCAATTTCATCTTTAATCAACACGAACTTATTCATCATTAATATTATAACTCACAATATTTGACAACCAGGTCGTTCCCAGGAAAGAGGGGCTTTCCGATAAGGATTTCTCCTTATTGGCGCCGCATGATTAGATGACCAAACCTCTCCTCGATGTAACTTCTAGACATTGTAACTATTTCAATTTAATAATATGAATAACTTTGTCGTCTTAATTATTGATTTAATAATATAACATATTATGCAGATGATACTATGACAATAATTGAATCAATAATATGAGAGATATGATGCAAAGAATTATCGTAGCAATAATTGAGTATAACCGAGTGACTTCTCACGTAAGCATCAATAATCAACACTGCGTGTGCTACTATGCAACCACGCCAGTATTACTATACTTTTACTAAGGGTAGTTCAACGCTTTTAACAGTAATACTTTCACCGTTATTTTTATAAAAAGATAATTATGTCATTTTCTAACTACAACAATACTTCCGTTGTGGGGTCCACTAATGATTGTGTCGTCGTATGAATATTCCCTGTTAAAACGAATATTCCCCGACCAATCGAATATTATATAACCACTTGCTTACTTTGCAAAATTTATAAATATTACCCACAACTATAACATTATATTATATCCACACCATAATATTCAAAAATATATTTCGAGAGAAATTATTCTTTATTCATAAAAGTTGGGGTCTTACAACCTCCTCTTTTTATGAAATTTCATCCTCGAAATTAGGGTACGTACCTGGTATATCGAATAGGTGAGGATATCTTGACTTCATCTCAGATTCTAACTCCCAGGTCATTTCTTCCGCATCGTGGTTTCTCCACAAAACTTTGACTTGAGATATAACCTTGGAGCGTAGATTATGATACTTCTTATCCAAGATTTTAACAGGTAACTCTCATACGTTAAATCTTCCTCTATCTCGTCTGGTTCTAATTCAATAATGTGGTTCAGGTCTTTCACATATTTACGTAACATAGATATGTGGAAAACGTTATGAACACGAGACATACTAAGCAGATGTAAGGTAGTTTATAGCCACGATTCCTACTGCTCGAGGATTATAAATGGGCCAATGATTCGAGGATTGAGCTTTCTTCTCTTTCCAAATCTCGTAACTCCTTTCCATGGAGCAACACGTAACAACACATGATCTCCAATATTGAATTCCACATCTTTTCGATGAAGATCAGCATAACTCTTTTGTCGATCTTGTGAGGTTTTTATACATTATCGGATCGTTTGAATCTTTTCCGTAGTCATACGTACCAACTGTGGTCCCAACAATGTTGCTTCACCCATCTCATCCCAGCATACTGGAGAATGACACTTTCTTCCATACAACGCCTCAAATGGAGCCATGCCAATACTTGCTTGATAACTATTGTTGTAGGAAAACTCCACCAATGGTAAGAACTTGTCCCAACTTCCCTTGAAGTCAAGGACACGGAGTCTTAATAAATCTTCAACAGTTTGAATAGTCCTTTTTGACTGCCCATCTATATGAGGATGATATGCCAAACTAAATTGTAATTCCGTGCCCATAGTTTTTTGCAAACTAACCAAAATCTTGAAGTGAATCTTGGGTCTCGATCAGAAACTATGGATACTAGCATACCATGCAATCTTATTAATCTAATGGACGCCCCAAAATAGGTATACATCACCCATCTTGATTCGCCAAATACATGGTACAGAATACAAATACAAACTTAATTATACAACCGTCCTGTAATATACGACAAAACAAAGTTGAGAATTTAAACAAGAATATTTCCTTCTAGACAATATCCACTCTCAAATAGAGTCCTCATTACATTTATTGTCACACTAATTTATAGAATAGTGAGGACAACTAATACACCATCTCGGACCATCACTCTGTTCCCCGACTAGTCGCGGCTACGTTCTCATTTCCTGAAGAGAACAATGAAAGCAAAAGAGTGAGCTCAACTAGCTAAATAAGAAATATTATGACTAAGATAATGCAGAATAAATTATCATTTTTCTTCAACAATGTTAAACTGATAAAATACAATAGACATCAAGTTTAACTACAGTGGAATAAGCAATCCATTAGAAGAGTCAAGTAGAGCATGATACCTACTATATTCTATGATTTAAAATGTTTTCTTAAATTTTTATCGCTGAGACTCAGCTTAATAAATAAACCACATCATCTAATCATCCCTGCACTATGGGCCAAGGATATTCATTAAATCATCAATGGTCATGACTATACCAAATAATCCCTGGTCATAATCATACCAAAAACTGTCCATCAATGCACTACAGGCCACTGAGGACCTTTACCACATCATTTATAACATTACAGGTTATGATTATACCGAATGATCCCTGGTCATAATCATACTGAGTCCATTTATGCACGCAAGCCAAAGATGACTTTCATCACAATATAAGCATGAGTATGATGACAATGATATAATAATTCAATAAAACAAGTTCAAGAATAAATTTTAAAGATATATAAGTTAATTTATCCTGATATTAATTACATCCAAATTGTCAACATGATACTTCTTTGTGGAGTAAAATTCAAGAATGCTCAGAAGAATATTTCCATGAAAAGATACTGGATGAAGCGCGAATATCCAGGATATTCTACTAATTTCATGGAGTATAGAAGTTAAAACTTTAACCAACTGAGAATAATAGAATATATGAAACTGCAAATGGATTTTTGCCCGCCATGCGGTAATCCACGTAGACAGATCATTTCCAAAATTTAATAAGGAATGAATACAAAGGATCATTCACCATGCTTCCAGTAATCCACATAGACAAAGGTTATTCCAACAGAATACTAAAGAATGGAATAACAGAAGAATTCACCATGCATGCGATAGACCGCACAAACAAAAGTTATTCCCAATGAATAATAAAGAATAGAACCAGGTCATGCGTAATCCGCACAGACATTATATTCCAACAGAATAATAAAGAATGGAAATAGGTCATGCGTAAATCAAACAGACACGATATTCCAAAAGAATAATAAAGAATTGAACCAGGTCATGTGTAATCCGCACAGACAAGATATTCCAATAGAATAATAAAGAATGGAATAACAATGAATTCACCATGCATGCGATAGACCACACGGATATGTTATTCCAACAGAATAATAAAGAATGAAATAACAGAAGAATTTCACCGTGTATGCGGTACTTCGCGTATACAGGTTATTGTAACAGAATAATAAGGAATGGAATAACAATAGCTCTCTTCATGAATACGAAAGAAAAAACACCCCTTACTTTAGAAGGAACTGGATATTAGAATAGTGAGGTAGCAGACTTCTCTTCTTCTTTCTCTTTATAATAATTGCTCTAAGGCTCTAGTGAATTGGTGAGAAATGAAGGAAGAATGAGCTTCTATTTATAGAAAAATATAGTTTCGATAATTATAAGTTTTGGGGCTCAAAATATTACAGTATAATACCTTCCTCTTTTTCTTCATTTTTAATTTAGTCCTGCAAGTATTATCAAATTTGCACCACCTCCCCTAATAGTAAATAATGTGAATCAATAGTTCAATCATGTGAATCAATAGTTATAATCATGTGGAAATACGAATTACAGTATAGTACCTCCATCTATACCTTCATTTTTAACTTAGTCATGCAAGTATTATCAATCTTGCACTAACTCTCCTAATAGTACAAGAATGTGAATTAATAGTATATACATGTGAACAAATAGTTATAATCATGTGAATTAATAGTAATTAATTGCTAATTTATCCGATTAATTACCCGACTGGTCAGTATAACTTTCAGACATCAATTAATATCGAAATAAATGTCAATTTTCACTAACACTAATAATTCTAACACAATGGAACTATCAATTTCATCTTTAATCAACACGAACTTATTTATCATTAATATTATAACTCACAATATTTGACAACTAGGTCGTTCCCAGGAAAGAGGGGCTTTCCGATAAGGATTTCTCCTTATTGGCGCGCAATTAGATGACCAAACCTCTCCTTGACAGAACTTCTAGACATTGTAAATATTTCAATTTAATAATATGAATAACTTTGTCGTCTTAATTATTGATTTAATAATATAACATATTATGCAGATGATACTGTGACAATAATTGAATCAATAATATGAGAGATATGATGCAGCAATTACTGTAGCAATAATTGAGTATAACTGAGTGACTTCTCACGTAAGCATCAATAATCAATACTGTGTGCTACTATGCAACCACGCGTATTACTATACTTTTACTACCGGGTAGTTCAACAGTTTTAATGGTAATACTTTCACCGTTATTTTTATAAAAAGATAATTATGTCATTTTCTAACTACAACAATACTTCCGTTGTGGGGTCCACCAATGATTGTGTCGTCGTATGAATATTCCCTGTTAAAACGAATATTCCCCTACCAATCGAATATTATATAACCACTTGCTTACTTTGCAAAATTTATAAATATTACCCACAACTATAACATTATACTATATCCACACCATAATATTCAAAAATATATTTCGAGAGAAATTATTCTTTATTCATAAAAGTTGGGGTCTTACAACCTCCCCTTTTTATGAAATTTCATCCTCGAAATTAGGGTACGTACCTGGTATATCGAATAGGTGAGGATATCTTGACTTCATCTCAGATTCTAACTCCCAGGTCATTTCTTCCACATCGTGGTTTCTCCACAAAACTTTGACTTTAGATATAACCTTGGAGCGTAGATTATGATCCTTCTTATCCAAGATTTTAACAGGTAACTCTCATACGTTAAATCTTCCTCTATCTCGTCTGGTTCTAATTCAATAATGTGGTTCAGGTCTTTCACATATTTACGTAACATAGATATGTGGAAAACGTTATGAACACGAGACATACTTGGCGGTAAGGCGAGTTTATAGGCCACAGTTCCTACTCGTTCGAGGATTATAAATGGGCCAATGAATCGAGGATTGAGCTTTCTTCTCTTTCCAAATCTCGTAACTCCTTTCCATGGAGAAACACGTAACAACACATGATCTCCAATATTGAATTCCACATCTTTTCGATTAAGATCAGCATAACTCTTTTGTCGATCTTGTGAGGTTTTTATACATTATCGGATCGTTTGAATCTTTTCCGTAGTCATACGTACCAACTGTGGTCCCAACAATGTTGCTTCACCCATCTCATCCCAGCATACTGGAGAACGACACTTTCTTCCATACAACGCCTCAAATGGAGCCATGCCAATACTTGCTTGATAACTATTGTTGTAGGAAAACTCCACCAATGGTAAGAACTTGTCCCAACTTCCCTTGAAGTCAAGGACACAGAGTCTTAATAAATCTTCAACAGTTTGAATAGTCTTTTTTGACTGCCCATCTATTTGAGGATGATATGCCAAACTAAATTGTAATTCCGTGCCCATAGTTTTTTGCAAACTAACCAAAAATCTTGAAGTGAATCTTGGGTCTCGATCAGAAACTATGGATACTAGCATACCATGCAATCTTACAATCTAACAGTGACGCCCCCAAAATAGGTATACATCACCCATCTTGATTCGCCAAATACATGGTACAGAATACAAATACAAACTTAATTATACAACCGTCCTGTAATATACGACAAAACAAAGTTGAGAATTTAAACAGGAATATTTCCTTCTAGACAATATCCACTCTCAAATAGAGTCCTCATTACATTTATTGTCACACTAATTTATAGAATAGTGAGGACAACTAATACACCATCTCGGACCATCACTCTGTTCCCCGACTAGTCCCGGCTACGTTCTCATTTCCTGAAGAGAACAATGAAAGCAAAAGGGTGAGCTCAACTAGCTAAATAAGAAATATTATTCAAAAATTTATTTCAAGAGAACTTATTTTTTATTCATAAAATTTGGGGTCTTACAACCTCCCCTTCTTATGAAATTTCATCCTCGAAATTAGGGTACATACCTGGTATATCGAATAGGTGAGGATATTTTGACTTCATCTCAGATTCTAACTCCCAGGTCATTTCTTCCACATCGTGGTTTCTCCACAAAACTTTGACTTGAGATATAACCTTGGAGCGTAGATTATGATCCTTCTTATCCAAGATTTTAACAGGTAACTCTTCATACATTAAATCTTCCTCTATATCGTCTGGTTCTAATTCAATAATGTGGTTCAGGTCTTTCACATATTTACGTAACATAGATATGTGGAAAACGTTATGAACACGAGACATACTTGGCGGTAAGGTGAGCCTATAGGCCACAGTTCCTACTCGTTCGAGGATTATAAATGGGCCAATGAATCGAGGATTGAGCTTTCCTCCCTTTCCAAATCTTGTAACTCCGTTGCATGGAGCAACACGTAACAACACATGATCTCTAATATTGAATTCCACGTCTTTTTGATGAAGATCAGCATAACTCTTTTGTCTATCCTGTGAGGTTTCTATACGTTGGCGGATCATTTAAATCTTTTTCGTAGTCATACGTACCAACTTCGGTCCCAACAACGTTGCTTCACCCACCTCATCCCAGCATATTGGAGAACGACACTTTCTTCCATACAACGCCTCAAATGGAGCCATGCCAATACTTGCTTGATAACTGTTGTTGTAGGAAAACTCCACCAAGGGTAAGAACTTGTCCCAACTTTCCTTGAAGTCAAGGACACAGAGTCTTAATAAATCTTCAAGAGTTTGAATAGTCCTTTTCGACTGCCCATCCGTTTGAGGATAATATGCCAAACTAAATCGTAAATCTGTGCCCATAGCTTTTTGCAAACTAACCCAAAATCTTGAAGTGAATCTTGGGTCTTGATCAGAAACTATGGATACTGGCATACCATGCACTCTTACAATCTAATTTATATACATATTAGAAAGACGTTCAAGTGTATAAGTTTCTCGTATCGGTAAGAAATGAGCAGACTTGGTTAATCTTGCAACAATGACACAAATCGCATTTATGCCTTGAGAAACCTTGGGAAGACCGGTAACAAAATCCATGGTAATGTGCTCCCACTTCCATTCTAGAATTTCAAGTGGTTGATATAGACCTTTTGGCACTTGATACTCCGCCTTGACTCGTTGACAAGTTAGACACCTTGAGATAAACCCCCTATCTCTCTCTTCATATTGCTCCACCAAAATGTATGTCGAAGATCACGATACATTTTGGTACTACCAGGATGGATTGCAAACGGTGTGTTGTGCACCTCCGTCATGATTTTATATTTCAAGTCAGAATCGTTAGGAACACAAAGTCTGGAGTTGACTAGAAGTATTCCTTCTTCATTGATTCTTGCTTCCGAAATAGCATCTTCTTGCACTTTCTTCTTCATACTCATCAGCTCCATGTCTGTAGTTTGAGCAGCTTTAACTTTATCAATTAAAGTCGGTTCCACTCGTATATTCACCATCATCACATGGGTCCCTGGAGTCTTTAACTCTATTTCCATCCTTTCCAAGTCATACAAAATGGGCATTTGCGTTGATAATATCGCACTCGTACCCGCATATGAACTTCTACTCAATGCGTCAGCTACTACGTTCATTTTTCCAAGATGGTATTGAATGGTATGATCATAATCTTTCAATAGCTCAAGCATGTGGTAATCCACATGGACAGGTTATTCCAACAGAACAATAAGGAATGGAATAACAGAGGAATTCACCAGGCATGCGATAGACCGCACAGACAGGTTATTCTAATAGAATAATAAATAATGGAACCAGGTCATGCGTAAATGCACAGACAAGATATTCCAACAGAATAATAAATAATGGAACCAGGTCATGCATAAATGCAAAGACAGGATATTCTGATAAAATAATAAATAATGAAACTGTGTCATGCGTAAACGCATGCATGTGATATTTCACGAGAATAATAAATAATGGAATAATAGAAGAATTTCACCATGTATGCAAGACTTAGATATAGATAAAAGTTATTCCAACATAATAATAAAGAATGGAATAATGAGAAGAATTTCAAAGATATATACGAGAGTCCATGATATCTGAGTTATTCCAACAGAATAATAAGGAATGGAATAACAATAGCTCTCTTCATGAATACGAAAGAAATAATACCCTTTACCTTAGAAGAAACTAGATATTGGAATAGTGAGATAGCAGACTTCTCTTTATAGGAAAATATAGTTTCGATAATTGCACGTTTTGGGGCTCTAAATATTACAGTATAATACCTTCCTCTTTTTCTTCAATTTTAATTTAGTCCTGCAAGTATTATCAAACTTGCACCACCTCCCCTAATAGTAATTAATGTGAATCAATAGTTCAATCATGTGAATCAATAGTTATAATCATGTGAAAATCTTAATTACAGATATAGTACCTCCATCTATACCTCCATTTTTAACTTAGTCATGCAAGTATTATCAATCTTGCACCAACTCCCCTAATAGTACAAGAATGTGAATCAATAGTACACACATGTGAACAAATAGTTATAATCATGTGAATTAATAGTAATTAATTGCTTATTTATCCGATTAATTACCCGACTGGTTAGTATAACTTCCAGACATCAATTAATATCGAAATAAATGTCGATTTCCACTAACACTAATAATTCCAACACAATGGAACTATCAATTTTATCTTTAATCAACATGAACTTATTCATCATTAATATTATAACTCGTAATATTTAACAACCAGGTCGTTCCCAGGAAAGAGGGGGCTTTCTGATAAGGATTTCTCCTTATTGGCGCGCAATTAGATGACCAAACCTCTCCTTGACAGAACTTCTAGACATTATAAATATTATAATTTAATAATATGAATAACTTTGTCGTCTCAATTATTGATTTAATAATATATCATATTATGCAGATGATACTTTGACAATAATTGAATCAATAATATGAGAGATATGATGCATCAATTCATCAGAGCAATAATTGAGTATAATCGAGTGACTTCTCACGTAAGCATCAATAATCAATATTGTGTGCTACTATGAAACCACGCGTATTACTGTACTTTTACTACCGAGTAGTTCAACAGTTTTAACGGTAACACTTCCGCCGTTATTTTTATAAAAATATAATTTTGTTGTGGGGTCCACCAATGATTGTGTAGTCGTACGAATATTCCTGTTAAAACAAATATTTCCTGACCAATCGAATATTATATAACCACTTGCTTACTTTGCAAAATTTGTAAATATTACCCACAACAATAACATTATATTATATCCACACCATAATATTCAAAAATATATTTCGAGAGAAATTATTCTTTATTCATAAAAGTTGAGGTCTTACAATCTCGGGGCTCTCTCCTAGATGGAAAACTGAGTATCCCAGGGTTATCTCTAGGATTGAGCTGAGTTGACCTCTAAGGTTATCTCTAGAAGATGATTATGCCCTCCTGCAATGTTAGTAACAGAATGTAAAATTTCGAGTGTCTACCGATTTTGTGCACAATACATGTTACGAAGGGCTGATCCCCCTAAGTACGGGAAGTCCCTACAGTCTTATGACTGTTTATGTTTAAGTTGAAAGAATACTTATAACCTTGGACATAGTTCGTGGTCTTGTGACCCTCAGATACATTTCAAATTCTATTTTCCGCTCTTGATTATTATTGATAGAGAATATTATTCAGTTCTATTGAGCCAATTCATTGGCAGTTGTTACGATATTATTATTCATTGTTAATTTAAGAGAGTATTTGTTTTGCTCACTCTTGCATATATAATTATTGTAGCTAAAGTTGAGAAGGTTGATGGCAGACTTTATTTTATATATTGTGATATATTATTTCTTTTTCCGCACTTGATGTTTATTTTAAAGGTTAGATAACCTGGGAGTCTTTATTGGACTTATTGATGTAACCCTTTAATGGGAAAGTTTATTTTTTAAATTTTATTATATTTGGGTAGTTAGAAATGAATGTTTAGACAGTGAACACCAAATCTTGTGGGAATGAAGTACCAGAATTTGGGGGTGTGACAAGTTGGTATCAAAGCTTTAGGTTATGAACCTTAGGTGGGGAAAACCTTAAGAAGTAACCTTATAGAAGATTGAAAAGATAGTGGTGATAAACTTTTATCGAGTTTTAGGGAAGAAATAATAGAACACTTTATGTGCTTATGTGTTTCAACCCATGTTCTCGTGAGTGTCTAGTAGTGATGATTAGTAATTAAAACTTAAAATTTTGTTATCAGGATGGCTAATGTGGGAGAATCCAGTTAGGCTAGGGAGGAGGGATCTCAGATGCCTAGAGAGGAGGAGCGTTGAGATATTCAGGTGGTCTGGGAACAACTGCTGCCAAGGGAGTCATCTCTGTTGGTCATAGTGGTTGGTGATGCCGCTCCAGAGGTTGAGCAGGAGGAGGGTATACTTGATGAGGATGATGTGGTAGAGACGGATGAGGAAGACCCCATTGAGTTTCCACAGACGGATGAGGATGAAGAGGAAGAAGAGTTTCCACCAGACTCGATCGCATCTCATATGTATGACGAAATATATGACCGCAACATTGAGCTTCATGATAGAGTTGAGGAGTTGGAGGAGATAGAGGGACAATGAGATCTGGGATCTTGACGAGCGTCTGAGTAATGTGGAATGGAAGTTGATTCACACAGAAGGGGAGAATGAGCAGTTAATGGAGGAGATCAAATTGAAGGAAGAATCTGCCAAGAGAGAAAAAGTTGAAGACATGTATGAGGAAAATTCTCAGCGTGCAGGAGTAGCAGAGGGAGAAGTACAAGCAAAAAACATCAAGATGGAGGAGATGAATGGTGTTTTCAACACCGTGATCAACTGAGCTCAAGACCGAGTCGTGTATTATTCTATTGAGTTTGAGACGCTGCCTTGGTATATGTTAAATCATAGAATAATGTTCTGTATTATGGAAGAGAAGCGTCGTAAGGCTATGCAACATTTTAGTATGTCATCGTAGAGAATATAATTGTTGTGTGATTAATGATATAATAAATAAGATGTAAATCCCAAGTGTTATGTAACCAATGGGATATGATGATGATGATGATGTTATCCTGCAACTTTTGTAGTTCAAGAAAAGTAATGTAAATAGCAGAGATGCTATTATTTTTATGTTGTTAAAAATGATGAATGAATAAAATGTTAATATTTATTCAATATGTTATGTGTTTTTGTGGTGATCTTTTATGATGTGCAAGTGAAGTAGAAAATACTTAGAAGATTGAGTAATAATTAATAAGTATATTTTTAATAGAAAATGCCTCTAAGTTGTCAAACACGATAAAGAACCACCGAGGGATCTACTAATAATAACAACATTAATGCTAACCTAGTTCAGCAGCTAGTGACATTATTAACGGGAGCACTGCAGAATTAACCGCAGAACCAAGCTGCAACCTTCAAAGATTTCAAGGTGGTTGGACCACCAGAATTATGTGGGTCCATGAATCCAGTTGAGGCACAGACCTAGATCATGGAAATAGAGAAAGTATTTGATGTTGCTAGAGTCGGTGAGAACAAGAAGACTACTTTTGCAACATTCATGTTGAAAAGCAAAGGCCAGTTATTGATGGCAAGCCAAAAAATTAGAGGAGGTCAGGGAGTGATGACTTGGGAAAGATTTAAGGAAATGTTTTTTGAGACCTATTTCCCAAAGAGTTCAAAGAATCAGATGGAAGTGAAGTTTTTAGAGCTGAAGCATGGTTCAGTGACAATGTCGGAGTATACAGCAAGGTTTGATGAGCTACCGAGGTTTGCGCCATATCAAGTTAACACAGATGAGCACAAGGCGAGGAGATTTGAACAGGGATTGAATCCCTGGTTGTATAGCAGAGTCTCCATGTTTTAGTTGAAGACGTTTGCAGCGGTGCTGGAGAAGGCGATTATCGCTGAGGGTGGAGACGAGGTTATGACGAAGTATAATCAGGAACAATGAAAGAAGAAAAATGAGAGTGAAGTTAAGAATGGTGGTAGCAGTGGTGGGAATAATAATAATAACATGAAGAGTAAGTGGAATGCGAGTGTTGGTGCTGGAAGCCAATAGTTTAGTCAGCAAAAAAGGAAGTTTGAAGTATGTGCTACATGCAGGAAGAATCACACTGGCGTGTGCTTAAGGGGTTAGAGAGTATGCTTTAATTATGGCCAGGAAGGTCACATTGCTCCAAATTGCCATCAACTAAAGAAGAATGCTTGCTACACATGTGAGTCAAAGGATAATTTTGCTCGCAAGTGCCCTAAGAAGAAAGCTGTAGAGACAACTGGAAGTAAGGGAGGCGGCAGTGGAGGTACATTGGCTATTGCTGGACCAACATCATCAAGCAGGCCCACAGGCGGCAGTGGAGGTACGTTGAAATTCGGGTGCTACTTGCTCATTTATATCTAATGAATTTGCTAAGAGGTTAGAATTTCCTAGTGAAGAGTTGAATTTTCCTTTAAACATAGAAATTGCGAATAGAGGTTATTCCTGTTAAGTTTGTATACAAGAATTGTAGGGTGAATATTAAGGGAAATGTTATGATAGTAGGTTTAATCCTAATAAAACTTGGAGAGTTTTATGTTGTATTTGGGAATGGATTGGTTATTCAATTATGGAGCGATAATTGATTGCCAAAATAAATGTGTAAACCTTATGACTTTGTCAAAGGTAGTTTTCTATGGTAGCAAATCACATAGGCAAGTGAGATGTCTGACGATTATGCAGGCCAAGAAGTTATTGAGTCAAGGCTGTGTAGGGTACTTAGCTTACATAGTTGATCCTCAGAAGAAGGGTGTGAAATTGGAGGAGATACCGGTTGTTAGGGATTTTGCGGACGTATTTCTAAAGGATTTTCCAGGATTTCCACCTGATAGAGAGATCGAGTTTGTTATCGATTTAGCACCAGTGAATGCTCCAATATCGAAGGCCCCGTACAGGATTTCTCCAGTAGAGATGAAGGAGTTGATGGTACAACTGCAGGAGCTGCTAGACAAGAAATACATTCAGCCGAGTGTATCACCGTGGGGAACACCTGTATTATTCGTGCAAAAGAAGGATGGGTCAATGCGTCTTTGCATTGATTATAGGGAATTAAACAAAGTCACTATTAAGAATAAATATTCGTTGCCAATAATAGATGACTTGTTTGATCAATTGAAAGGTGCCAAATACTTCTCGAAGATAGATTTGAGAAGTGGGTATCATCAATTAAAAGTAAGGAAGGAGGATATACCTAAGACGACATTTAGAACTCGGTATGGACACTATGAGTTTCTGGTAATGTCTTTTGGTTTAACTAATGCCCCTGCATCATTCATGGATTTGATGAACAAGGTGTTTAAACCATTCTTAGATAAGTTTGTGGTGGTATTCATTGATGATATTTTGGTATACTCCAAATCTCAAGAAGAACACGTGAAACATTTAGGTTTGACATTGGAGACGCTAAGAAGGGAAAAGTTGTGCACAAAATTCTCGAAGTGTAAATTCTGGCTAGAACGTGTGCAATTTCTTGGGCATATGATTGACAAAGATTGGATTTCAGTGGACCTATCAAAGGTGGAAGCTGTAATAAATTGGGAGCAACCAAGGACACCATTGGAGGTGAGGAGATTCTTGGGATTGGCAGGTTACTATAAACGATTTATTCAAGACTTTTCCAAGATTGCCACTCCGTTGACAAATTTGATAAGGAAATCTGTATGACCCCAACTTTTTATAAATAAAATCGAATTTCTTCTAATTATTATTGTGAATAATAAGGTGTTAATTTGATATAATACTTTGGTTATGGGTGAAATGTGCAAATTTTGCAAAATAAGCAAGTGGTTATAAAATATTCATTGTTGTCGGGGAATATTCGTTTAGTCGTGGAATATTCTTGTTGTCAGGAATATCCGTACGACAGTGCAGTCATTTGTGGGCCCTATAACAGAATAACTGTCGGATGAAGAAAACAACAAGTTTGAGTTTTTATAAATAACGGCGTGATTATTACTATTAACATTATTGGAATACCTATTGGTTAAAATAATGATGAATACATGGTTCGTTAAAGAAGACACACGGTATTACATAGTATTTTTAAATTATTGATTCTTACGTAAGAAGGCACTACTCAATAATTGTTACAGTAATTACTGTTCCATATTTTATTTTATTGTTTCAATAATTGCTGCGTTGATATTTTATATTATTGTTGTTTCAATAATTGTCACTGCACAGTAGTTCCCATCAATAATTCATATTATTTGAATAATATTATTATATAGCATTATTAGCAATGTCTAAAAAGTTACATCAAGAGAGGTTTGGTCACCTAATTCTTGCTAGTAAGGAGAAATCCTTATCGGAAAGCCCCCTCTTTCATGGGAACGGCCTGGTTGTCATTATTATGATTCTGTAATATTATTTGTGAATAATTATTTATTGATTTATATGATAAGGAAATATTTATTTCTGTGGATATAATTGATGGATATATTTATTTTATGTGGTTATAAATGAAAAAATTAAAGCTGAGGTGTTTTATCAGTATTTTATCGGAATTGAGGTATTAAATAATCAAATCGGTGTTCTTAAATCTCTATTGCGTGAGTTATAATTTTGATCTGACCGTTGGATCGTTGTGATTTTTGGATATATTATACATATATAAGTTAAGTATATGTCCACAAATTTTGAACCGTTAAAAATTAACGTATGATTTGTTATGAATTTTATGAGGTATTTAAAATCGTCTATTTGTGGATTTTAGATATTTTCTGTTTGGAATTTGGAAAAACTTAAAGCTATAAAGTTGTAGAGAATTTGATTTCCTATAGAATGGACATATAATTCGTATTTTTCTGATAAAAGGGCTATTCATTATGAATTATCAAAGTTTCTGATTATTGTTTAAATGATAAATATTTTGGAAAATTCTAGAATTGGTGGGTCCCACTTTTGGTTGGTGAGAAATGTGCTCAAATTTTATTTCAAATGTGGTGGGTGGAAATAGTAGAAGGTAAAGCCATCAGGTAGCAGGTCAAGTCTGCTTTGGCGTGCTAGCATTTTCTTATAAATAGGTGCTTATGTTAGAATTGAAAATCACACCAGAAACATAAGCTTTCTCTCTCTATATTATCGATCGTATTTTGTGAGTATTTAGATACTTTGAGAGTTGCTATTCAGTACAAGTTTCATTCAGCATCATATCTGATATTCCATTCTAAAGTACTATTTCTTTGAGGTAAGGGATGTTATTTTCTTCGTAAATGATATTATTTTCTTCAATATCATTATGCTGAAATATTGATATAAATTTTATTGTTGCATTTCTACCTTTTTGTGTCGGGATTACTATTCACGTATACGGCACTATTCACGAATACTACACTATTCATCGAAAAATGAAATATTCTCTTTTTCATCCCAGATGTCTTTTATGGTTACTATCTTTGATTGTATCCATGTTTTGATCTTTATTTTTTAATTCTACTACACAATTGGTTATTATGGAGTATTATTGAATTTGGATAAACTGAAATACGAATCCCTAATATTTGTCCTTCTGTCTCATTGGATTCGTTCTCTAAAATATTTTTCATCATCCTCAGTCCTTAATATTGATACTTGATGAATATCTTTGGCCTGTAGTGCAAAGATGTATGATTACCTGATGAATATCTTTGGCCCGTAGTGCAAAGATGAACAGGTGTTGCGATGAACATGACCAACTGGTAATACAAATAAATATCTTTGGCCCGTAGTGCGAAGATGAATATTTGATTCAAGATGTATATTGATTGATGTTACAGGGATAAAATATATATGATGGACTTTTAAATTCATAGATGATAGTAGATTTTATTCTATACTTAACTCTTCTAATGAATTGTTGTTTTCGCAGTTGTTGATCTAAAACTTGTTATCTATTATATTCTATCATATTTTTACCTGTTGAAGACTAAGGATAATTTGTTGTATATTATCTTAGTCATAATATTCTTTACTGGGCTAGTTGAGCTCACCCTTTTCCTTTTTGTTCCATTTTTCTTCTCAGGAAGCAAGAATATAGCAGGAACCAGTCGGGGTATAGAGTGATGGTCCTAGACAGTTGTTTTAGCAGTCCTCACTATTTTTGTAAAAGAGTGCATCAATAATTATAATGAGGACTTTATCTGAGTGTGGATATTGTCTAGAAGACAATATTTGTATTTAAACTCATAGTTTATGTGTTGTCATATTTTGCACGACAATTGTATTAATAAAGTTGTAGTTGTTTCTGTACCATGTATTTGGCGACTAAAAATAGGTTGGGTGGATTGGACCTATTTTGGGGGCGTCACAGTTGGTATCAGAGCTATAAGTAAAGAGCCCCGAGCCTCTCACTGGTGACTTCCTTGTGTGGGATGCACCGAATCCAGACTCTCCGTAGGGGACGCCGTTCTAGGGTGGCAAACTGATAGGTACCACTGTGAGGTGTTATCCAAAGTTGGGACATGAGTCACAGTTGGTATTAGAGCCTAGGGATATGGTCTCTAGCAGAGATCGGGGAATAGAAATAGGAGGGGAGAGATAAGTAAATCCTTCGCTAGTGTGTCCTACCTAAGCTTATTTGTTGGTCGGTCATAATATAGGGATATTATGTTATATGTTAATTTGTTTAATTAACCCTTGTTTTATGGCAGTATTTAAGAATGGCAGCTGAGAACGTTAATAATTGAGTGTATGGGACCGTGGAAACACCTTTAGTCACCAATCAGGAGAACGTGCAACAGGAAAATAATATTCCTCCTGTAAACAACACTACGGAACAAACGATGAATGATGGGATGTTTAGGAGCCTTTTATAGATCATATAAAATCAGACAAGGGAGACTCGTGTACAAAATACGGGTGGAAATAATAGCAACGCGTGATTTGTCACAGCCAAACAGTTCAAGGAGTTGGGACCACCAGAATTCTTTGGAAAGCCGGATCCAATTAAGGAAAAAATGTGGGTTAAGAAAATTACCAAGATATTTGATATCTTGGGATGCACGGAGGAACAGAAGGTTCCATTCACCACCTTTATGTTCCGTGGTGAGGCAGATTATTGGTGGAAATCTGTGAAGCGTAACCAACCTGCCGCACTCAATATGTCTTGGGAAACGTTTCAAAAACTGTTCAATGACAAGTGCTTTCCTGAAAGTATTTGTAAGACCACAACTTTTATGAATAAAGAATAATTTCTCTCGAAATATATTTTTGAATATTATGGTGTGGATATAATATAATGTATTACGACATAATTATCTTTTTATAAAAATAACGGCGAAAGTATTACCGTTAAAACTGTTGAACTACCCGGTAGTAAAAGTACAGTAATACGCGTGGTTATATAGTAGCTCACGGTATTGATTATTGATGTTTACGTGAGAAGTCACTCAGTTATACTCAATTATTGCTATAGTAATTACTTCATCATATCTCTCATATTATTGATTCAATTATTGTCACAGTATCATCTGCATAATATGTTCTATTATTAAATCAATAATTGAGACGACAAAGTTATTCATATTATTAAATTGCAATATTTACAATGTCTAGAAGTTCTGTCAAGGAGAGGTTTGGTCATCTAATTGTGCGCCAATAAGGAGAAATCCTTATCGGAAAGCCCCTCTTCCCTGGGAACGACCTGGTTGTTAAATATTGTGAGTTATACAACTAATGATGAATAAGTTCGTGTTGATTAAAGATGAAATTGATAGTTCCATTGTGTTGGAATTATTAGTGCTGGTGGAAATCGACATTTATTTCGATATTAATTGTTGTCTGAAAGTTATACTGACCAGTCGGGTAATTAATTGGATAAATAAGCAATTAATTGGTATTAATTCACATGATTATAACTATTTGTTCACATGTGTGTACTATTGATTCACATTCTTGTACTATTAGGGGAGTTGGTGCAAGATTGATAATACTTGCATGACTAAGTTAAAAATGGAGGTATAGATGGAGGTACTATACTATAATTCATATTTTCACATGATTATAACTATTGATTCACATGATTGAACTATTGATTCACATTATTTACTATTAGGGGAGGTGGTGCAAATTTGATAATACTTGCAGGACTAAATTAAAAATGAAGAAAAAGAGGAAGGTATTATACTATAATATTTTGAGCCCCAAAACTTATAATTATCGAAACTATATTTTTCTATAAATAGAAGCTCATTCTTCCTTCATTTCTCACCAATTCACTAAAGCTTTAGAGCAATTATTATAGAGAGAAATTATAGAGAGAAAGAAGAAGAGAAGTCTGTTATCTCACTATTCCAATATCTAGTTTCTTCTAAGGTAAGGGGTATTATTTCTTTTGTATTCATGAAGAGAGCTATTGTTATTCCATTCCTTATTATTCTGTTAGAATAACTTTGATATCTGTGAACTACCATCAGTATATATGTCAAAATTCTTACGTTATTCCATTCTTTATTATTATGTTGGAATAACCTGTCTATGCGAAGTACTGCATACATGGTGAAATTCATTTATTATTTCATTCTTTATTATTTTGTCGTAATAACTTGTCTGTGCATTTACGCATGACCTGGTTCCATTATTTATTATTTTGTCGGAATATCCTGTCTGTGCGTTTACGTATGACCTGGTTCCATTATTTATTATTCTGTTGGAATATCATGTCTGTGCGTTTACGCATGACCTGGTTCCATTATTTATTATTCTGTTGGAATAACCTGTCTGTGCGGTCTATCGCATGCCTGATGAATTCTTATGTTATTACATTCCTTATTGTTCTGTTGGAATAACATGTCTATGTGGATTACCACATGCATGGTGAATGATCCTTCATATTCATTCCTTATTAAATTGTGGAAATGATCTGTCTACGTGGATTACCGCATGGCGACGAAAATCCATTTTTAGTTTCATATATTCTATTATACTCAGTTGGTTAAAGTTTTGACTTCTATACTCCATGAAATTAGTAAAATATCCTGGGTATTTGCGCTTCATCCAGTATCTTTTCATGGAAATATTCTTCTGAGCATTCTTGAATTTTACTCTACAAAGAAGTATCATGTTGACAATTTGGACATAATTGATTTCAGGATAACTTAACTTATAAATCTTTAAAATTTATTTTTGAACTTGTTTTATTGAATTATTATGTCATTGTCATCATCCTCATGCTTATATTGTGATGAAAGTCATCTTTGGCTTACGTGCATAGATGGACTTTGTATGATTATGACCAGGGATCATTCGGTATAATCATGACCTGAAATGTTATAAATGATGTGGTAAAGGTCCTCAGTGGCCTGTAATGCATTGATGGACAGTTTTTGGGTATGATTATGACCAGGAATTATTCGATATAGTTATGACCATTGATGATTTAATGAATATCTTTGGCCCGTAGTGCAGGGATGATTAGATGATGTGGTTTATTTATTAAGCTGAGTCTCAACGATAAAAATTAAAGAAAACATTTTAAATCATAGAAGATAGTAGATATCATGCTCTACTTGACTCTTTTAATGGATTGCTTATTCCGCTGCACTTAAACTTGATGTCTATTGTATTTTATCAGTTTAACATTGTTGAAGACTAATGATAATTTATTTTGCATTATCTTAGTCATAATATTTCTTATTGGGCTAGTTGAGCTCACCCTTTTGTTAGGTTTGTAATATTCATGAACGCAATCAAATTGCAAAAATAAGCGGAAACGTGTAAAAATCAGAGTTTTAAAAATTTACAAACCATATACCCGGATCATCCTTTATGCGTAATTATTAATTAAACAAAAAAGAAAAGAACAAGAATCATACCCTTGAAGATCCGAGCTTCCTCAGGTACAAGTTCACCTCCAATCCTTTTCGCGTTCAACTTGAATCCACCAGGTTTGGTTCCTTCCTTTGATCAACGTTAGCCACCCAAGTGTTTGGCCTCTAGAGGTGATCCACCAAGAAAGAATAAAGATTCAAGAAGATGGGTGGTTGGCTAAACCCTAGTTTTTCTATCTCTATAGAAAAAGTGTGTACTCTCCAACTCTTGGAATAACGTATCTTTGATATCTGATATAAGACTCCTCTTATATAGATATCAAGTAACCCTATTAAAATAAGGTATTATTTAATTAAACTCTTTTAATTAAATGGGCTCCCTAATCTTATTAGGGATAATTAATTAAACTCCTTTAATTAATTTTCCCTCCTAATCCTATTAGGAATAAATGAGAGTACTTATATTAAATTAATTCCTAAACTCTTTTAGAAATTAAAATAATAATAATTGTAATAATATTAATAAGACTCCTCTTATTAATTTATATTTAATATTTCTAAAACATTAAATAATAAATATTAAGCTATTTAATTTATTCTATCATCATAGATTAAATTAAATATACTTAACATATTATTACGATTATGCCATTAACTTCTTAAATAAGTATTCTTCCTTTTATGGTGTGACCCTTTAGGTTCTCCATAATAAACCGGTTGTGAATAAATCAATTAGAACAATTCTAATTTTATTTAAATAAATAAATTAAACAATTAATTTATTTAAATAAATAATATTTATTCTACAATAGGGATAAGCCTCCTTAGCGATCAACGATTTTCCAGATAATATATATTTCAACATTAATCATAAAAGAACCTTTGAGTAAATAGTTACCGTACAATTCAATCCTTCCATCATACAATGTCCCAATTAAATATAAGACATGAAATTACTGTCAAGTCTTATTTTATTTAATTATATGTATTTCGACTCGTAAATGCACAACCCCAAATAATGCAAATTAGAAACTCCTTTCTAATTTCATTCCGCTGCCAAGGACCACCGGGTTGTCATTTATCGAATCACATAGAAATTTCTCTTCTTTACTAGAAGTGGTAGATTCTTTATTGATCATACATTATCTCCATGTACAACTTATTATACCCAAGCATACCCTTTGATATACCCTAAGGGTCTTAAGGAATAAGTCAAAGTATAACTCAACATACACAAGATACTATGATGATCTTAAGTCCAAGGATCACTTGTACTACTATCACTACAGGAATTCCTATTGACAGGCAAGTAAAACTCAATTAGGTATTCCTTAGCGAGCCACGTTCAGTGAACTTATTCTCTAATAAGCACCTACATACTTTCTTTAGTGTCTCCACACAAATGATCATGAGATCAATCATCCTCATCCAATGAGCAAGCAACGTATGTACCAATCTATCTGGATTTACTAATCCCCAATTTAGTAATCCAACGATTGGGAACTATTTTAGTTTTAAGCTTTCTAAGAATTTAGATCTCATTAGAATGATCATCATCATTATTCTAAAAGCATTGCTTAAAACTATGGGTTTATCACATATTATAAAACAGCATCATGTAGTTAATTTAAAAGCCTTTAATACTTTAATACTTTTTATTAATAAATGAATAAGATTGTTACAAAGTATATGCTTTATCATCAAACATGATTGGCTTGTGTGCATACTACTTTCAATCTCCCACTTGCACTAAAGCCAATCGTTATGGTATCTCTTACTCTTCTTCTCTAAGTGACGATTATCCTGCTGTTGGATAAGCTTTAGTAAATGGATATGTAATGTTGTTCTTGAGAGTTCACTATCTCTATAGTGATTTCTCATCTTTCAATGATTCCTATAATCAAATGAAAGTGCCATAACACATGTTTAGATCCAAGATGAGACTTAGGAACTATTCCTAGTTCTGTAATGAACTTATCATCCAAACAATCAACTTGCAGCTTCATTTACAACTATATACTTTGTCTTTATCACTAAACCAGCAACTTTTTGCTATTTGGAACCTTTCAAATTCACTGCACCACTGTTCAAGGTAAGCGTTTACCTTAAAGTGGATTTTCTGTCGTCTTGGTCTATCTGAAAAACTTGAGTCTGTTAAGCCCTTTAGTTTTAATTTAGACCAACCATAAATATGATCACATCCTTAGTGCCAGTAAAGTACTTTAAGATGTTTTTCACTGTCTCACAGTGAACTTCTCCAGAATATAACTGATCAACATCAGGTCTCGTACATTTCATTGCATACATGATAGTTACTCATGCGATCTCTCTTTTTGGAGTCTATGGGGACTATTAAGAAAGATACACTCCAGAGCTCATCAACATGAGATATCCCATGGAGTTTGCCATACTAAACGACTTTAGCATCAAATGAATATATGTTCCTTGGGTTAAGTCGAGCATCCTACGAAATCTATCTATATAGATTTGTATCCCCAATTAAGATATTCTTCCCAAATCATTCATGGAGGAATGTTTAGACAACTTTATATTTACTGATTGTAGCATTGATATGTTATTCCTTATCCGTAGTATATCAACATATAATACTAGAAATTTCACGACGCTCCCACTGACCCTTTTGTACACACTAGAACTCTTACCTCATCGTATGTAACTCTGGATCATCATCTTCTATGATGCGTACCTCATCATCATCATCCATGATAAATCCATACCTCCCAGGTATCTTCGGTACTATTCCAGATTTACGATTCGGTTGTGGTACAATAGGTCTATCTACAGGTTCCTCTTATTTGACTTATAGTGTTTTGTGGTCCTTGAACTCTTCAAGATCTATTATCCTCCCACTAGCCCCTTTAATGATAAACAACTTTATCTTAGAAGGCAGCATGTTTCTCAACAAACACCTTTTGCTAAGTAGGATTATAGAACATATGCCCTAAACTTACTTTAGGATGTCCCACAAATCTGTACTTGTCAAATTTCGTCCCAAGCTTATCCTTTGAAACCTTTTCACATAAGTTGGACAACCACTTATCTTAACATACTTAATATTAGGAATCATCCCTGTCCATAACTTTTATGGAGTCTTGGGGCCGGATTTTTGAGGTTACATTTTCGTAGATATGCAACCATTTCTAGGACATGATCCTAGAAGGATACAGGAATGTCGGTAAAATCATTATGGACCGTACCATGTCCAACAAGGTACAATTTTTCCTTTCAGATACATCAATCAATTATTACGTATCAGGAGGCATCCATTATGAGAAAACCATTTGAGATGATCTAGAAACTTATTGCTCAAGTATTTATTCCTTGATCTAATCAAAGAATCTTAATACTTTGTCAATTTGTTTCACTTTTGAATTCTTTGAACCTTTCAAATAATTCACACTTGTATTTCAGCAAATACACACATTTAACTCTTTGAATGATCATCTCCTTTTCTTATACTAGTTTGTTCAATTTGCAAAATTATTTTCACGTAAGTCAAGTATATAAAATCCATGAAGTAATATTCCAGTTCTATACAAAACATTATTATTATTATAAATAGAACAACAATTGTTCTTAAAAATAATACCAAAGATTTCATTGTCCAACAATAAAATGGAAATAATGTTTCTAACAAGAACTGGAATACAATAACAACTTATTGACTTGATAGATTTGCCCGTAGGCATTGCTAAAGTATAAGTTTCTATGGCTAATGTGGCAACCTTTGCTTCATTTCCCACACATAGGATTACTTATCTATGTTCAGCTTTCCACTTCTGCTTGGTCCCTTCATAAATCTATATTTATGATAACCAAAGTCGGTATCCAATACCCAAGTAGAACCTTGACTTAAAGAAAAATTTATTTAAATCATGAACAAAATTGTATTTGTAACCGAAACTTCACTAAGCATCTTTTGGTTAGCCTCTGTAAGATGCTTCTCGCAGTTTCTTTCTAGTGTCCAGGCTTATTGCAGTGGAAGCAAACTCCTTTGCTATCCATATTAGTTTTGTTCATTTTATCCTTTATTTTTGCCTTTCTATTTACCTTCTTTGAATCGTTCTTCTTTTCAGAAGATCCTTTGTCCCCTATCAGTAAGACATGGTCTTTCTTGGTTGGAAAGTGACTCTCAACATTTTTCAACATGTTAAGCAAATCAGCGAGGCTGATATCTAGCTTGTTCATATGAAAAATTCACAACAATTATGAAAGGAGTCCGGGAGTGAGTGCAAGATCAAATCTTGGCTCAACTCTCCATCCATGACAAAACATGTTGTCCTAATTGATCAATCAAATTGATTATGTTAAGGACTTTTGTCATCAGATCAGTAGTGTCATCTCCATCATTCTAGATCGGAAGAGCTCCTTAGATATCTGATATCTATCGGTCTTACTTTCCTCACCATCAACTACTTGATGTGTAGGAATATAGTAAGAGCATCCATAGTTTCATGCTGACGCTGAAGCTCATTACTCATGGATGCAAGCATGATGCATTGAGCCAACTGTGCATCATCTTGCCACTTTCTAAAAGTAGCAATCTCTTTCTCAAAGGCATTATCTGCAACCATTGCAGGGATAGACGTATTAAGGGCATAAGATAGCTTTTCAGCCATGAGAACTATTCTCAAATTCCTTAACCAATCCGTTTAACACGATCCGGTTAAATAGAATCTAATATGTTACGCAGTGATAGTAATTTAGACATTGTAAAATTCTATAAATGAATTTGTAATTAACAATATTTTAACATACATTCTTTTATTAATTACCAAAATAAATTAGGTCTTGTTTTAAATTGGTATCTCCCACTATTTTCTTCAAACTATATTACCCTCAATATATATAGTTCGGCAATATCTAATTAAAGATATGTTAGTGAGAATAAGGATCCCATTTCAAATGTATATAGCCTTGTGGTGACACAACAAACTATATATAAATAAATAGGTAGACAACTCTTGTCAATTACATCAACTATGCAACTCCTTGTATTTTGCCTCTTAGATTATTTTGATCAAGTGGTGACACATCCGAATCAAAATTATCCAAGTTAAGTCCAACCTAGCACTCCATATATTGAAAAAAGAAAAATATCGTCCTTGTGGTGACACAACAAAATAATACTGTTCAATTTTTTTTATAAGCATCAAATGTGATAAATTAACATCTTAAATACTTAATACTTGCCTTGTGGTGATACAACAAACTCATATTAAATATTTAATACTCTATTAATTTTATCATGCTAGAAGGCGACGTTCGATATTTCAAATATCTTTGAACGCTTAGGACCTAATATAAAATCTTTGAGGGATTTGTTATTAATATGTCTCATCTTGTTTAGCGAGCATGCACACACATATATATATATATATATATATATATAAAATACGCGTCATATTAATGAACATGCAAAGCATGTTTGCATAATATATAATATATATATAGTAAAAGCATGCACATATAGAATAATATATTCTACCCGGATTGATTATGGACTTTTATTCTAGTTTGGTTCACTAGAGCCACCAAGTGAACCAAAAGGTCAAACCCTAGGGGTTCAAGAATTACTATTTAAATATTACTATTACATTTAAACCCGGGCTCCATTACAAACGGGTCTTCAAGCGCTCCTTGCTCCTTGATCTCCAATTCTTCAAAATTAATTCTAACTATTCTTATTACAAAACTATTTGAAATAAATAGAAACATTGATCAACAGTCAAGGGGAAGTACATAGGAGGAAGTTAGAATTTACATTAAGAAAAAATTAGAGAAGACGAGGTACGCAGACCCCATTTAATAAAACTCATACATTCATGCATCCAACTAAAATAAAATCCAGTCACATTGGTCGATAGTCCATAATCAATCCCATTTATTATCATACACATCACCATATGCATCAATAAATAACATTCATCTCATAAATAATAAACATTCAATATATATATTGATATCATTTAATGGGCAAATTTAGTTAGTATAAAATCTATTTTTGAATCAAAATAAACTCCTTTATTTTAATCCAAATTTAAATCAAAATAAAACTATTTTATTTTAATTTATCCAATTTTGAATAAAATAAACTATTTTATTTTATTTTATTTTATTTTATTTAAATCAAAATTTTAATTTAAATAAACTCCTTTATTTTAATTAATTATGGAATCCAATTCCATGTAAAAAAAATAAAACTCCTTTATTAAAGGAAACACTGATTCTTTTTCTTATTCAAAAATAAACTCCTTTATTTTGAATAATATGAAATCTTATTCCATATCTAAATAAACTCCTTTATTTAAGCAAATTAGGATTCTCTTTCCTATTCACAAATAAACTCCTTTATTTTGAATAATATGAAATCTTATTTCATATCTAAATAAACTCCTTTATTTAGGGAAAGTTGAAATTCAATTTCAACTCCAATTAGTTATCGTGGAATCCAATTCTAACTCTAATTAGTTATCATGGAATTCAATTCCAACTCTAATTAGTTAGTATGAAATTTAATTTTAAAATTAAAATAAACCTTTTATTTTAATATTAAAATAAACCTTTTTATTTTAAAATTAAAATAAATTTTTATTTTAATTATAAAATTATTATATATATAAATATATATTACGTTAATATATATTATATATGTAATCACTTAACTAGTAATCATTAAATGAATCTTGATACAATGGGCATGATTCCTGGGCCACGTGATCCTGTAACCTTTTTTTTTTTTTGTTTATTATGCTAGTAATCATGCATGCTTCCAAATGATTCACCAGGTTCAGAAAAATGATTGCTCCTTTTCAAAAAAAAGAAAACGTGACCTAGGTGAATGATTACAGAAATAACGTGAAACACATACATAATTACTATACATATTACCGTGCGTTGTAACAGGATTCAGCGAATCACAATACTGCGATTTCTAAAACAATTTCCTTTTTCTCCTTTTTTTTAATTATACAAAATTTTGCCCAATTAAATTGTTCTAAACACATATCAATATACATATTAAATCTGAACAATTAATAATTTACATAAAGGTTTGGCTCTGATGCCACTGTTAGGTTTGTAATATTCATGAACGCAATCAAATTGCAAAAATAAGTGGAAACGTGTAAAAATCATAGTTTTAAAAATTTACAAACCATATACTCGGATCTTCCTTTATGCGCAATTGTTAATTAAACGAAAAAGAAAAGAACAAGAATCATACCCTTGAAGATCCGAGCTTCCTCAGGTACAAGTTCACCTCCAATCCTTTTCACGTTCAACTTGAATCCACCGGGTTTGGTTCCTTCATTTTATCAACGTTAGCCACCCAAGTGTTTGGCCTCTAGAGGTGATCCACCAAGAAAGAATAAAGATTCAAGAAGATGGGTGGTTGGCTAAACCCTAGTTGTTCTATCTCTATAGAAAAAGAGCGTACTCTCCAACTCTTGGAATAACGTATCTTTGATATCTGATATAAGACTCCTCTTATATAGATATCAAGTAACCCTATTAAAATAAGGTATTATTTAATTAAACTCTTTTAATTAAATGGGCTCCCTAATCTTATTAGGGATAATTAATTAAACTCTTTTAACTAATTTTCCCTCCTAATCCTATTAGGAATAAATGAGAGTACTTATATTAAATTAATTTCTAAACTCTTTTAGAAATTAAAATAATAATAATTGTAATAATATTAATAAGACTAATAAGCACCTACATACTTGCTTTAGTGTCTCCACACAAATGATCATGAGATCAATCATCCTCATCCAATGAGCAAGCAACGTATGTACCAATCTATCCGGATTTACTAATCCCCAATTTAGTAATCCAACGATTGGGAACTATTTTAGTTTTAAGCTTTCTAAGAATTTAGATCTCATTAGAATTATCATCATCATTATTCTAAAAGCATTGCTTAAAACTATGGGTTTATCACATATTATAAAACAACATGATGTAGATAATTTAAAAGCCTTTAATACTTTAATACTTTTTATTAATAAATGAATAAGATTGTTACAAAGTATATGTTTTATCATCAAACATGATTGGCTTGTGTGCATACTACTTTCACCTTTTGCTTTCATTTTTCTCTTCAGGAAATGAGAACATAGCCGGGACTAGTCGGAGAATGGAGTGATGGTCCGAGATGGTGTATTAGTAGTCCTCACTATTCTATAAAATAGTGTGACAATAAATGTAATGAGAACTCTATTTGAGAGTGGATATTGTCTAGAAGGCAATATTCCTGTTTAAACTCTCAGCTATGTTTTGTCGTATATTGCACGACGGTTGTATAATTAAGTTTATATTTGTATTCTGTACCATGTATTTGGCGACTCAAGATGGGTGATGTATACCTATTTTGGGGCGCATAAAGATTAAATCACATGAAGGATGTAGAGTTTATTAGACCGAATGTAACAACATGACAAAGATGTCCCAAAGACGAGGCGAAGTTCGCAGAGTTATCCAGGTTTGCACCTCATTTGGTAGAGAATGAGGAACGTATGATGCAGATGTTTCTGAGATGTCTAAAACCTGAGATTCGTCAATACCTTATCTCTCACAAATTTTCTTTGTATTCAGATGTTTTCAACAGGGCTCAATTATTAGAGCGAGATAGTTAGTATGTTTAATCGAGGGACCACAACTAGGGTCATACCGGTGACAGTAGTCATCGGAGCGATGATAACCAGCGAGGAGGGAAAAATACGGACAAAAGTGGTAACCACTCGGGTGGTAATCATGGCCATGATAATAGGAGAGGTGAGTCGAGTGGAAATTTCAAGAAGAGAAGATTTAACGATGATGGGAAGACATCGGCATCAGCACCAGCACCAGCAACAAATTCTAGGGGAGGAGAACGACCGCAATTTAGATGCTACAGATGCGGAGAGGAGGGACATATAAGTCCAAACTGTTCATAGGCTTCCAAGGTATGTTTTAGTTGTGGAAAAGACGGTCATATAGCTAAGTTTTGTCCGGTAGCAAAATCAAGTCCAGCAGGGACAGTGGCACCAAAGGCGGATACGGACAAAACAAAGTCGGTGGTTTCTAGAAGAGCGTTTGTCGTGACTGCCCAAAACGCGAGAAACCCGAATGAAGGTATCACGGGTTAGTTAATTATAAATTCTTGGGAAGTTTATACCTTACTAGATATCAGTTATACCCATTCTTTTATCTCTCCTGCTTGTGCTCAACGTTTAAACTTGACTCCGGAGAAATTGGACTTTGACTTATCTGTGGAGACTCCGTTAGGAGAAAATTTTATCATATCCACTGTTTATAAATCTTGTTTGATCTTAGTAGGCACAATCACATTACCTGTTGATCTTATCTCTTTAAAGATACTTGCATTTGATGTGATTTTAGGGATTGATTGTTTAACTACTCATCATGTCAAAATTGATTATTTTCGTAAGGTTGTTAGTTTTTATATTCCTAATAAACCTGTTATGCGAATTCAAGCAACCAAACCACTAAAGTCAATAACTGTCATATCAAGACATTAAGCCATTCGTTTATTGAAAAAACGGATTTCAATCTTCCTTAGCCTATGTCATGGATTTAAATAAAAATACGTCAGATTTGAATGACATTTCTGTTGTTAGTGAATTTCCTAACGTATTTCCTGAAGAATTTCCTGGCCTACCCCCAGAACGTGATATTGAATTTTGTATCGACTCTGAACCCGGTACAAAACCCATTTCTAAAATCTCATGTCGAATGGCTCCAATTGGACTTCAAGAGTTAAAAACCTAACTACAAGAGTTGGTACTCAAGCCTCTATCTGGTGACTTCCTTTGTGGAATGCACCGAAGCTAGACTCTCCGTAGGGGACGTCATATTCGTGCCGTCGTAAACTGATAAGCGCCATTGTGACGTGCTATCCAATATTGGGATATGAATCACAGTTGAGAGCAACCGAAGTCAGTGACCAAAGTACGTAGCTTTCTGGGCTTAACTGGTTATTATCGGAGATTCGTGGAAGGATTTTCTCAAATCGCTACTCCGTTAACTTAGCTAACTCGACAAGATACAAAATTCGTATGGGGCGAGGAATGCGAGAAGATTTTTCAAGAGCTTAAGAGGTGACTCATTTCGGCACCTGTTCTGACCATACCATCCTGGAAAAGCGAACGTAGTAGCTGACGCGTTGAGTAGAAGATCGTACGCGAGTACAAGTGCGATATTGTCAAACACAAAGACCTATTTTGTATAATTTATAAATGGTAAAGATAGAGTTAAAGACTCTAGGGACCCACGTGATGATGTTAAATATACGAGTAGAATCAACTTTAATTAATAAAGTTAAAACCACTCAAGTTGCACACCAGAGCTAATGAATATAAAGAAGAAGGTGCAAGAAGGCGTTATTCTAGAAGTAAGAGTCAATGAAGAGAAGAAAGCTCAAACCTTTGATTTATTTGAAATCCTCAATCGAGTAGGAACTGTGGCATATAGACTCGCCTTAACGCTAAGTATGTCGCGTGTTCATAACATTTTTAACGTATCGATGTTACGTAAATATGTGGATGACCCAAACCACATTATTGCGTTAGAACCAGACGAGATAGCCGAGGATTTAACGTACGAGGAGGTACCTGTCAAGATCTTGGATAGGAAAGAGCATGTCCTACGCACAAAGGTTATACCGCAAGTTAAGGTTTTGTGGAGGAACCATGGTATTGAAGAAATGACCTGGGAGTCTGAATCAGAAATGAAAGCGAGGTATCCTTATCTTTTTGAAACACTAGGTACGTACGTCAATTTCGAGGATGAAATTTCATAAGGAGGGGAGGTTGTAAGACCCCAACTTTTTATAAATAAAATCGAATTTCTTCTAATTATTATTGTGAATAATAAGGTGTTAATTTGATATAATACTTTGGTTATGGGTGAAATGTGCAAATTTTGCAAAATCAGCAAGTGGTTATAAAATATTCATTGTTGTCGGGGAATATTCGTTTGGTCATGGAATATTCTTTTGTCGAGAATATCCGTACGACGGCGCAGTCATTTATGGGCCCCATAACAGAATAACTGTCGGATGAAGAAAACGACAAGTTTGAGTTTTTATAAATAATGGCGTGATTGTTATCAAGTAACATCGTTGAATATTTCGGTGGTTAAAATACGAATAATGGCGTGGTCAGACAAAGAAGACACGGTATTACATACGTATTTTTAAATTATTGATTCTTACGTAAGAAGGCACTACTCAATAATTGTTACAGTAATTACTGTTCAATATTTTATTTTATTGATTCAATAATTACTGCGTTGATATTTTATATTATTGTTATTTCAATAATTGTCAATGCACAGTATTTCCCATCAATAATTCATATTATTTGAATAATATTATTAGATAGCATTATTGGCAATGTCTAGAAAGTTCATCAAGGAGAGGTTTGATCACCTAATCAAGGCTACCAAGAAGGAGAAATCCTTATCGAAAAGCCCCTCTTCCTAGGAACGACATTTGCTTCATCATTATTGTGATTCTGTAATATTATTTGTGAATAATTATTTATTGATTTATATGATAAGGAAATATTTATTTTTGTGGATATAATTGATGGATATATTTATTTTATGTGGTTATAAATGAAGGAATTAAAGCTGAGGTGTTTTATCAATATTTTATTGGAATGGAGGTATTAAATAATCAAATGGTGTTCTTAAATCTCTATTGCGTGAGTTATAATTTTGATCCGACCGTTAGATCGTTGTGATTTTTGGATATGTTATACATATATAAGTTAAGTATATGTCCACAAATTTTGAACCGTTAAAAATTAACGTATGATTTGTTATGAATTTTATGAGGTATTGAAAATCGTCCGTTTGTGGATTTCGGATATTTTCTGTTTGGAATTTGGAAAAACTTAAAGCTACAAAGTTGTAGAGAATTTGATTTCCTATGGAATGGACATATAATTCGTATTTTTCTGATAAAAGGGCTATTCATTATGAATTATTAAAGTTTCTGATTATTGTTTAAATGATAAAACACTTTGGAAAATTCTAGAATTGGTGGGCCCCACTTTTTGTTGGTGAGAAATGTGCTCAAATTTTATTTCAAATGTGGTGGGTGGCAATAGTAAGGTGTAAAGTCATCAGTTGCGTGTGTCAAGTCGTTTTTAAGCGCATAGCATTTTCCTATAAATAGGTGCTTAGGTTAGAATTAAAAATCACACCAGAAACATAAGCTTTCTCTCTCTATATTATCGAGCATATTTTGTGAGTAATTAGATACTTTGAGAGTTGCTATTCAATACAAATTTTATTCAGCATCATATCTGATATTCTATTCCGAAGTACTGTTTCTTTGAGGTAAGGGATGTTATTTTCTTCGTAAATGATATTATTTTCTTCAATATCATTATGCTGAAATATTGATATAAATTTTATTGTGGAATTTCTACCTTTTTGTGTGTCTGGATTACTATTCACGATATGACACTATTCACTTAATACTCAAGACTATTCTCCGAAAAAATTAAATTTTTCTTTTTCGTCTCAGATGTCTTTTATGGTTACTATCTTTGATTGTATCCATGTTTTGATCTTTATTTTTGAATTCTACTTCACAATTGGTTATTATGGAGTATTATTGAATTTGGATAAACCGAAATACTTAATCCTTAATATTTGTCTTTCTCGTCTCATTGGATTCGCTTTCTAAAATGTTTTTCATCATCCTCATCCTTAATGGTGATACTTGATGAATATCTTTGGCATGTGTAGTGCAAAGACGTATGATTACCCGATGAATATCTTTGGTCAGTAGTGCTAAGATGAACATGAACATAACCAACGGTAATAAAATGAATATCTTTGGCCCAGAAAAAAAGATGAATATTTGATTCAAGATGTATATTGATCGATGTTACATATTGATGATGGACTTTTAAATTCATAGATGATAGTAGATTTCATTCTCTACTTAACTCTTCTAATGAATTGTTGTTTCCGCTGCAGTTGTTGATCCAAAACTTGTTGTCTATTATATTCTATCAGATTTTTCCATGTTGAAGACTAAGGATAATTTGTTGTATATTATCTTAGTCATAATATTCTTTACTAGGATAGTTGAGCTCACCCTTTTCCTTTTTATTCCATTTTTCTTCTCAGGAAGCGAGAATATAGCAGGAACCAGTCGGGGTATAGAGTTATGGTCCTAGACAGTTGTTTTAGCACTCCTCACTATTTTTGTAAAATAGTGCATCAATAATTGTAATGAGGACTTTATCTGAGTGTGGATATTGTCTAGAAGACAATATTTGTATTTAAACTCATAGTTTATGTGTTGTCGTATTTTTTACGACAATTGTATTAATAAAGTTGTAGTTGTTTCTGTACCATGTATTTGGAGACTCAGAATAGGTTGGGTGGATTGGACCTATTTTGGGGGCGTCACAAAATCTGTAAAATTTGTTTGGACGGAGAAGTGTGAAGTGAGCTTTCAAGACTTAAAAAAGAAGCTTAGCATGGCACTTATGTTGTCATTACCGGATAATACAAGAAACTTCGTGGTGTATAGTGATGCATCACATAAAGGACTGGGTTGTGTGCTTATGCAAAACGGTAAAGTCATTGCGTATGGATCTAGGCAACTGAAGGACTATGAGAAAGGATACCCGACTCCTGATTTAGAGTTGGTTGTGGTGGTATTTGCTCTGAAGATATGGAGACATTATCTCTATGGAGAGAAATGTGAGATATATACGGACCATAAAAGTCTGAAATATATTTTCACACAGAAAGATCTGAACATGCGTAAGAGGAAATGGCTAGAATTGATAAAAGATTATGATTGTGAGATCTTTTATCATCCGGGTAAAGCAAATGTGGTTGCAGTTGCCTTGAGTAAAAAAAGGTCATGAGAAATTAATGTTGTTAATGACATAGAAGGAACTTATCGCATCAATGGCAAGGCTAGAGTTGGATATAAAACTTCCGAAAGAATCTGATGAAAGATTGTTCCAAATGGAAGCTAGTCCAAATTTAGTGGACAAAGTGAAGAACTCTCAACTACAAGATGAAGAAAATGGGAAAATCAAAGAAAGAGTGGTTAAGGGTAGTGAAGTGAAATACAAGATCTATACCGAAGGACTACTAAGGTTTGAGGGAAGAATTTGGGTTCTAATAGTACCAGATATTAAAGAAAAAATCTTGACCGAAGCTCATAACTCAAGATATTTAATTCATCCGGGAAGTATGAAGATGTATCAAGATTTATGATGACATTATTGGTGGCCAAATATGAAAAGAGATGTTGCAGAATGTGTCGCGAAATGCTTAACATGTCAAAGAGTCAAGGCCGAGCATCAAAGACCAAGCAAATCACTTCAACCGTTATAAATACCAGAATGGAATTGGGAGCATATCACAATGGATTTTGTGGTAGGTCTTCCAACGACTCAGAAAGGATACGATGCGATTTGGGTGATAGTGGATAGATTAACAAAATTAACACACTTTTGCCAATAAAGATTAGATTCAATCTTGATCAGTTGGAAAAGTTGTACATTAAGGAGATCGTTTCGAGACATGGAGTTCCAGTGTCAATTGTGTAAGATAGAGATCAGTGATTCACGTCAAACTTCTGGAAGAGACTAAAAGAATGCATGGGAACACAATTGAGAATGAGTACAGTGTACCATCCTCAAACAGACGGCCAAAGCGAACGAACAATCCAGATGTTAGAAGATATGCTTAGAGCATGCAACATGGATTTCAAAGAGAACTGGGATGATCATTTACCATTGGCTGAATTCGCCTAAAACAACAGTTACCACGCAAGCATTGGTATGCCGCCTTATGAAGCATTGTACGACAGGAAGTGCAGAACTCCATTGTGCTGGGATGAAGTTGGTGAACGTCAACTGTTAGGACCGAAACTGGTATAGCAGACTACTGAGGTTGTCAAACTCATCAGGGAAATATCGATAGTGGCTCAAGACAGATAGAAGAAGTATGCTGATTAACACAGACAAGATCGCGAGTTTGATGTAGGAAATTTCATTTTCCTTAAAGTTTTTCCTTAGAAGGGGAAAATCTATTTTGGTAAAAAGGGAAAGCTAAGCCCGAGGTTTATTAGACCCTTCGAGGGGCTGCGAAAAGTAGGTAAAGTGGCTTACGAGGTAGCTCTACCTCCAGAGTTGGAACATGTTCAAAATATTTTTCATGTTTCGGTGCTACGACTATATAAACCCGATTATAAGCATGTGAGTATGAACCGTTACAGTTCGATAAGGACTTATCTTTTGAGCAGATTCCTATCCAGATAGTTGACAGGAAAGAACAAGTGCTCAGGAATAAAGTGATACCTTCCGTGAAGGTGATGTGGAGGAACCATAATGCCAAAGAAGCTATGTGGGAACTCGAAGACAAAATGATGAAGAACTATCCTAAGTTATTTGTTTAATTGTGTCTTCGATTCTGGGGACAGAATCCTTGTAAGGAGGGAAAAATGTGACGAATGAATTATTTGAGTTATTATTCTAGGGACAGAATCCTTGTAAGGAGGGAAGGATGTAATAATCCAGAATTTTAATTATAATTTCAAATATTTATTGAATTAAATAAATATTTTAATTAATCTATTTATTGTTAAATAAATATTTGTTTAATTTAATTATTTATTAGTTAAATAAATAATTCATGAGTTGTAGGAATTAACTTACTTAAGGTAAGATTTTAATTAAGTTGATAATTGGTAATTTAGTATTGTGAAGTTAATTTAAATAAAAGAGTAAAGGATTAAATTTTATAAGATAATATTATAATTTAATTTAATAATCAAATTAGAGAATTGATGAGGATTAAAGGATTTGTTATAATGTTGTTTTAATTTAATTTAGTAATTAAAGTGATGTGTTAATTTATTAAATAAAATTATAATAAAAATTATAATTTTGTGCCAATGTGATTATGTGACAAATGGATTTAATAAGTTGTTATTAGATTTACTTTAATTAAATTTGGATATTTGAATTTAATTAAATAGAGTGTGACAATAAAATATATTATAAATGAGTTATTAAAATAAATTAAAAGAGATTTAAATAGGTTTTACCAAACATGGCTTAAGGGCTTGTTAATTCTTATTTTTTTAGTTTGTTTTGCCAAACAAGCCCTAGTGGCTTTTGAATTTGAAAAAAATTAACTGACAAAGGAATTAAACAGAGATATTATGTTTGTCAGTTTTTTTTATTTACGTATTATATGTATCAGTTATATTATGTTTTTACGTTAAGATAGAAAGAGAGAAAGAACAGAGTTGAAGAGAAAGAAAAGAAAAACACAGAGATAAAAAAACTTTAAAGAAAGTGAGGAGTTCTAGAAATTAGGGAGAAATTGGAGAACTAGAGAAGGAAGAAGAGAGTTGAAAGACCATTCCTATCTTCTAACAAAGTCTAAGCAAGCAATCAAAGGTATAATCTTAGCTTCTAAGTTTTAGTTCTCTTTTTGTTTAAAAGTTCTCTATAAAATTTATATTGATGATTAATTGTTGATTATATAGTTTGTATAAATAATAATTTGTTGATAAACTGTTTTATATGTTTAGTATATGATTTAGAGTAATTTAATCCATATAAATATGATATATATGGAGAAAATTATATTACAGTAAAATATATATGAATAAAGCTTATTTTAGAGTCAAAATTAATATTCAATTCATAGTATAAAGTATAAATTGATTATTGATTGTAAAAATACATGAAGAAACAAAAATAAAGCAGTTTAAATTAATTGTTTTGGTTGAAAATTGATTTTACAGTGGTTTGTTTTGATAAGAATGTCTAAAAGTATTAGCAAGAACAATGAAATTAGAGGTTTTAAATTTGTTGTTTATATTATTTTTATGGTTAGAAACATGTTAGAAACATTAATTTATGTTTTTCTAAGGTTTATATATTTTATGTATGTTAAATTTGTTGTTAGAAAGTAGCTTGAAAGCCAATATGGCTTTGTTTTATGTTCTTCAAATGAACAACATTCGCTCTGGAACTATACTTTTGTACGCAGTACCGCACTTCATAGTACAATTCCAAAGGTCAGCAGCTAAGTCAACGCCATAGCGATTGCGCTTATAGGCCTTTGTCTCGCCAAGAACGCCATTCCCAAAGACAAATCAATAATTTGCATCGCCAATTAGTAGTATTGGCCAGAAAATTTATTTTGATTATACAATTTTGTAATTGTTGATAAAGAGTAATGTTATAACTGTTAAAATGTGATTTTTGTCTTATTGTTGTGTTATAGTACCAAGTATGAAAATTATTATTAGCAATTATTGAATTATGTGATAAATTGAAGAGTTATGGTTTAACCAAGTAATTGAACCTAAGACTACAAGTCATACATGAAATAGATACTTAATTATGTATTGAGTACATGTAGTAACTAATTATGTCATGATGACATGTGTATAGGTGTTGATCGATTTCGCAATCAATGAATACGTGCAAGTATACACGGTCAACAAGTAATAAAGTGAAAGTAGAGTATCGTTCCCACGAGGAATTATTTAATAAAAATCACCGAGTACTAATTCTTAACCAAACTAATTTTATTTAAACAATCTCAAATCGTGTTTTTTCTAATTAAGAAAACTAAATTAACTAATTAAAACTAAGATTTTAACGAATGAATTCAAATAAATAAAGATTAAGACTTCAATATCCCCAATTATGAATTATAAATCAATTATCCAATTATCCCAATTATTATGCCATCGAATTGTTAATGTGAATTCTCAAATGCCAAAAGTCCTTTTCCAAGTGATCAATTACCTTCTATTTAATCCAGATTAATCTTGCTATATTCCTATGCAAAACAATTGAATTAAACTCTTTCCAATCCCAATTCCTTACGTGTTACATGCGTGAAAAGATATTTCCATTCAATTCACAAACCTAATTATTCATCGTGCAAATAACTAAGTCACATGATATCATGCCCGATTCTAACCCTAGAATTCCTCTTCCAATTCCTTCTAGAGTAACAAAGTAATTATCGATCAAATAATTAAGCAATAAGCACAAGACAAGATAAACAACTCACTTTAACATAAATAATTAGAATATAATGAATAACTAATTCATAGCCATAAAAAGTTCAATTGAAATCTCAAAATAGTTAGTTCATAATTAATGAATTAAAATCAAGAATCCACAACCCAATGGACATCAAAAGATAAAAGTAAGATGAGAGAAGAGAATAGAATCTGTTGTCAAGAAACTGATGCTCCCTCTCGCTGCTCGCTGCTCTTGATCTTCAATGGTCTCCAAGTTGCTTCAATCTCCAAAACTAATAAGAACTAGGGTTATTTTCTAATCTAAAGGAGTGTTTTATCTAGGCTAAGCTATGTAATCTCCCTTTATTTTATGCCTTACATCATGTATTTATAGGTTACAAGTCCAATTTTTAGTTTAGGAACAAACCCAATCCAATTTGGAGTCAAAAAGGTGTTAAAATTCGCCCAAAACGCGTCTAGGCCATCACCAAGCCCTTCCTCAGCCTTCAAATACTGGTACTGCAATGAGAGTGTGCCTTATAGCGCCTTCAAATATTGAAAATGCACTAAGAATAGCGCGCCTTGGCTGGCCCAAAATCGACATTTTCGCTCCGACGCCCTTTGGGAAAATGGCCATAACTTCTTCGTCCGAACTCCGATTTTGATGATTCAAGATGTTCGGAAAGAGGAGAAGTAGATCTACAACTTTAATTCTTTGAGGTTTTCGAAATAAGGTCAGGAGCTATAGTCAAATTTGTCCGAAGTGGTTGCTATGTAAATGTAAATGGCTTAAAACGCGAATCTAGCCACCCCAAACATCGATCCATGTAACTTTTGTCCCAATTCCTATAAAATAACATAAAACATGCAAGAATAGACACAAACACATAAAAACATCCTAAAAGACTTAAGAACAACAATAAATTAAGCTAATGTATCCAATTCATGTATAAAACTCACTCATCAAATACCCCTCAAACTTAAATCTTTGCTTGTCCTCAAGCAAAAAACATAAAAATATTATGCGATGCAATGTAATATAATGAAACTAATCTATATGCCTCACTTAATCCAACAAAGAATGACGTAAACAAGTCTATTCATTCAACTAGGCCTTAGAGAAATCAAGTAAACATGATAATACATCATATTAAAACAAATCGTAATTTCCCAATCAATCATCAAATCTTAGATCGTTATCACCGATATAGTGCGTGTGTGCTCCACAACAATGTTAAGCGATATAAAATCAAATTTAAGACATTATAGATATCTTTGAAGGCATCATACAAATTGCAAATTCACAAAATTCACTGTAACAAGCTATATCCAACTAAAGTCAAACATCCACCAAGTTCAAGAGTCCAATCTGGGATACTTATGCTTTACTTTTCATTACGGGGCTTTTTTCTATTTTCCCATTTTATTATTTTTTTTTAACCATAATTGTGCAATGTCTCATTCCATTAGGCTAATAAATGTCACCCTTAGCGAGCTTTCGACCAACGACTCCTGCACTATATAAGACCTTAGGCGCTTAGGTTTTAAGATACCCCTTCAAGCGTTTTTACTCAAGTAACAAAGGCCCCAAACAAAACTAGCCACGGTAATTTTTCTTTTCTTTTTCTTTTTTTATAGATGGTTGGTGAGTGTTTTTACGCTCCATCTCACGCTTGTGTTTATGGGGAGTGTTTCTCCTCAACCCACCACAAGACTCAACATGTTTTTTTAAAGCTTATATACCCCAAAATTTCCCCTAAACTTAAGTTTTTATCAAAATTTAGCCATCTCCTTTATTCATGTCTTTTCATTCCTTCACACTAGTATTATACTTAAGAAATCCATTATGTATCAATTTAAACTTAATCGATTAATATAGTCAAGTTATTAACGTGTTAACCTTGATTATACCAGCTTCAAAAACAGAAAAGATTCAATTCATAACAAGAAATCACATCAAAGCTTCTGAATATTCAATACTATACTTATCTACTTAACTCCGCCTCATCATTGGCCAAAATAGACTTTTACTATCTAACAAAGCTTGGAATCATGCAAATATAAACTAATGCAACAAACATAGTAAACTAACTACTATTTTTGCGATTTTTAAATTTTTTTTTTTAAACAACAAAAAAAATGAATGCAACAACTAAATATAAATAACCCGAAAACATAACGAACTACAATGTAAATAACTAACTATATGCAATACAACACTAAAATGCCCCAAACTTAAACTAGACATTGTCCTCAATGACTGAAATAGAAAAAATTAAAGCAGAGGACTTCCCTGAAAATATAGCAATCTTCCTCCTTGCCCGCTAAGTTTGGAGAATAAGGCAAGACATGGAACAAATTGGGCACCACACTTGAATTTGACTTGAATAACTCAGAAACCATGATAGAAGCAATTTTATTAAATCCTAAATAAATGCAAATTCAAAACTACTAATATAAAACTTAATAAAAACTAAAATAAAAATTAAACTTGGGTTGCCTCCCAATAAGCGCTTGTTTTATAGTCTCATTTGACTTCTTCAATTCTCATCCAATTCCCCACGAAAGTTGAGGAACCCTCCATCCATCGGAAATAATATAGCTTTTGGTAGGTTCCCATTTATTTATAGCCATTGTATTAAAGTCACCTAGCATGCTTTCTTTAGATAAGATCACATTCAAGAACGCCCAAAGATCTAGGTGGTTTCTCCATTGTGTCTGCTGAATATATTCTCGGTATTGAAGCTTGTCGACACAACAGCAGCTTTCTTCTATTTTCTCCAAATTTCATCGCACCATGGTTTCAAGGTGTACTTGTTTTTACATCACGTAGAGTATTTAATTTACATGACTACCAATCGGACAAGGTTTTGCAAATCTAACCAGGACTCTTGAACCTGTGGAGGAGAAGGCACTTGAGGCATAAATAACATTGGCTCATCATCATTGGTTCTCACAATTAGTTCTTCACCGACCTTGTTGTCATTATCCCCACTTGTCTCCTCTTTTTCATCTCGTGGCTCATCCAGGTTGTAGATTTGGCTCTGCTCACCATCGGCCTCGGAATCCATGTCATAGGGCTGTGTATTGAGGACGGTTGTTCAACGATGTGCTATCTGTTCCACTTGATTTTCCAAATTCTTGATCAACGCCCCTTCGCTTTTGCAAATTCAAATTTCTACTTGATTCATTTTCTTGTCTTGTTCCTCATTCCTTTTTCGTAAGCTTTAATAAATTTTTCCAAGGCTACCTCCCAATTTGAATGTTCTTCCGTTGTAGTGGAGGTGGACACAAGAAATCCTGTGGGTATGTTGGACTTGGAGCATAAAATTGATCTTGATTGTTACTCCATGAAAAATCTGGGTGATACACCCAATCCTGATGATAGTTGATGGGATAGGCATAATTATTGGGGTAATCACCACTATACTGTACCGGCTCGAAACTGATGGTGCATTGATGACTCATATGATTTCAAAGACAATAATCACAAGTAACCTTATACTTTGACGACGACCGAGCTTCAAAAACTTCAAACATCCTCGAAAGTGTCTCAATCTGTGCTAACAATACGGAAAGTTTCTCGAGTCTTTCAATCTCCGCTCCCCTTGGTTGAGTCATATTCGTGTATGGCCATTGATACACAAAGCCATCCATGGTACCTGAAAAGAGAGAAATATAGAAAGAGAATTAAAATAAAAATAAAAATGTTTAAATTAAGACTAATTTGATTGAAATTAATATTGGAAACTAATTATTAAATTAATTCTAAGAACGCGGCTAAAAACTTGTTGATCGATTTAGCAATCAATGAATACGCAAGTATACACTATCAACAAGTAATAAATTGAAAGTAGAGTATCGCTCCCACGAGGAATTATTTAATAAAAATCCCAAGTACTAATTCTTAACCAAACTAATTTTATTTAAACAATCTCAAATCGTGTTTTTTCTAATTAAGAAAACTAAATTAACTAATTAAAACTAAGATTTTAACGAATGAATTCAAATAAATAAAGATTAAGACTTCAATATCCCCAATTATGAATTATAAATCAATTATCCAATTATCCCAATTATTATGCCTACTTTGAATTGTTAATGTGAATTCTCAAATGCCAAAAGTCCTTTTCCAAGTGATCAATTGCCTTCTATTTAATCCAGATTAATCTTGCTATATTCCTATGCAAAACAATTGAATTAAACTTTTTCCAATCCCAATTCCTTACGTGTTACATGCTACGAAAAGATATTTCCATTCAATTCACAAAATTAAATTATTCACTGTGCAAATAACTAAGTCACATGATATCATGCCCACTTCTAACCCTAGAATTCCTCTTCCAATTCCTTCTAGAGTAACAAAGTAATTATCGATCAAATAATTAAGCAATAAGCACAAGACAAGATAAACAACTCACTTTAACATAAATAATTAGAATATAATGAATAACTAATTCATAGCCATAAAAAGTTCAATTGAAATCTCAAAAATAGTTAGTTCATAATTAATGAATTAAAATCAAGAATCCACAAATCGAATAGACATCAAAAGATAAAAGTAAGATGAGAGAAGAGAATAGAATCTGTTGTCGACAAATCGATGCTCCCCTCGCTTGCTCTTGCTTCTCGATCTTCAATGGTCTCCAAGTTGCTTCAATCTCCAAAACTAATAAGAACTAGGGTTATTTTCTAATCTAAAGGAGTATTTAATCTAGGCTAAGCTATGTAATCTCCTTTATTTTATGCCTTACATCATGTATTTATAGGTTACAAGTCCAATTTTTAGTTTAGAACAAACCCAATCCAATTTGGAGTCAAAAGGTGTTAAATTCGCGCCAAAACGCGTCCGAGCCATCACTAAGCCCTTCGGCCTTCAAATACTGGCACGGCAATCGAGAGTTCGTTTTATAGCGCCCTAAGGCTGGAAAATGCACTAAGAATATGCCTCAAGGTCGGCCCAAAATCTGACATTTTCATTCCGGACGCCCTTTGGGAAAATGGCCATAACTTCTTCGTCCGAACTCCGATTTCAATGATTCAAGATGTTCCGGAAAGAGGAGAAGTAGATCTACAACTTTCATTCTTGAAGTTTGTCGAAATAATGTCAGGAGCTATAGTCAAATTGGCTCCAAAGTGGCTACTGTGTAAATGGCAAGCCAAAAACGCGAATCTAGCCACCCCAAACATCGATCCATGTAATTTTTGTCCCAATTCCTATAAAATAACATAAAACATGCATGAATAGACACAAACACATAAAAAAATCCTAAAAGACTTAAGAACAACAATAAATTAAGCCCGAATGTATCCAATTCATGGGTATAAAACTCACTCATCAATAGGATATTTAGAATCAAGTATACGGTTTAGCTTACACGCAAGGCAAGTTTCTGAACTCTAACATCTATTTGAGTTTATACTATCCTGATTACAATTGAGCAAGTTTCCTAACTTTATTAACTTTATAATGAATGAAAGTTTTATAACTCTATTTACCTTTGGTTGTCAAACTATTATTTATCTTTATCCTGATTATGATTATACAAGTTCCTTAAACCTTAATTCTTTATGTGAAGTAAGGTCCTTATTGTATATCATTTATCATTGTTATTATCCTAAATCAATTATTAATGTTCAAGTTGTATCTTTATTGAACAAGTTCTTGTTCCTAAACCTACTCCTACATTTAACAAAGTTTTTAATTCTGTTTCTTTATCAAAAAAATGTAACCATAGTTCATTATTATTGCTCAAGCAAGGTTTAGTATATCTTTCAATGCTTTTAAGCTTATTCCTTAAGCATGACTTTGATGCATTATGTTTATTCAATTGTGGTTCATAACTATTCATTAACATGTTGTTATCAAAACCTTGAAACATTATTAAGTTTGATTCAACTAATCCTTAGTTGATGTTCGGTGAACTCTAAATTACCCTTGAAGATTTTCCAAACAAACTTACTTTGGTGCGGACTTGTATTCTAAAACTTAAAAGAATAACCCTATTATAGATTATTTATTACGCGCATGCGTTTAAATTTTTGTGCACAATACATGGTACGAAGGGCTGATCCCCTTAAGTACGGGAAGTCCCTACAATCTTATGACTGTTTATGTTTAAGTTGAAAGAATACTTATAACCTTGGACATAGTTCATGGTCTTATGACCCTCAGATACCTTTCAAATTCTCTTTTTAGTTCTTGATTATTATTGATAGAGAATATTATTCAGTTCTATTGAGCCTATGCATTGGCAGTTGTTACGATATTATTATTCATTGTCAATTCAAGTGAGCATTTGTTTTGCTCACTCTTGCATACATAATTATTGCAGCTAAAGTTGAGAAGGTTGATGAACCAACCACTAGCAAAGTGAAAGGAAAATTGAACAAGTGTTGAAGACTTGTAAAATTTATTGACTTTCTTGATGTCAGACTTTATTTTACATATTATGATGTATTATTTATTTTTCCGCACTTGATGTTTGTTTTAAATGTTAGATAACCTGGGAGATTTTATTGGACTTATTTATGTAACCCTTTAATGGGAAATTTTAATGTTTAAATTTTATTATATTTGGGTAGTTAGAAATGAATGTTTAGACAGTGAATAACAAATCTTGTGAGAATGAAGTACTCATATTTGGGGGTGTCACAATAGCTCATATACATGATTTGTTTCATCCATTGAAATAAATTCATATGGTTGTATCATACATACATTATCCTCTAATAATTTATATTTGAGGAAGGGCGTCTCCACATCCATTTTCCAGATTTAGTAAAAATAAGCTGCAATCGCAAGTAAAATATAAATGGACTCAAGAATTACTATCGGTAATAAGGTTTTATCATAGTCAACTCCTTGACTTTATTTGAAACCTTATTCAAATAGGTCTGGTCTTAATTATAGGTCTCTACCTTGCCATTTGCTCCAAAGATCCATATTTGAATTTCATGGTCATCTATTATTTCTCTGAGTGTCTACAACTCTTAGCCTTATCGTATGTATTTGGATCATCATTTTCTATGATGTGTACCTCATCATCATCATCTATGATGAATCCATACCTCCCAGGTATCTTCGGTTCTATTCCAAATTTATGATTTCATTGTGGTACAATAGGTCTATCTTCAGGTTCTTCTTTCTGACTTATAGTTCTTTGTGGTTCTTGAACTCTTCAAGATCTATTATCTCTCACTAGCCCTTCAATAATAAACATCTTTATCTTAGAAGGCAGCGTGTTTTGCAACAAACACCTTTTGCTACGTAAGATTATAGAACATTTACCCTAAACTTACTTTAGAATGTCCCACAAATCTGCACTTGTCAAATTTTGTCCCAAGCTTATCCTTTTGAAGCCATTTCACATAATTTGGACAACCCCTTATCTTAACATACTTAAGATTAGGAATTATCCCTGTCCATAACTCTTATGGAGTCTTAGGGCTGGATTTTTGAGGTTACCTTTTCGTAGATATGCAACCATTTCTAGGGCATTACCCCAAAGGATACTAGAATGTCGATAAAATCCTTATGGACCGCAACATGTCTAACATGGTATGATTTTTCCTTTCAGATACATCAATCAATTATTGCGTATCAAGCGGCATCCATTATGAGAAAACCATTTGAGATGATCTATAAACTTATTGCAGAATTATTTATTCCTTGATTCGATGAAAGAATTCTAATACTTTGCCAATTTGTTTCACTTCTGAATTCTTTGAACTTTTCAAATGTTTTAGACTTATATTTCATAAAATACACATATGTAACTCTTTGAATGATTATCTCATTTTCTTATACTAATTTGTTCGATTTGCAAAAAAAAATTCATGTAAGTTAAGTACACAAAGTCCATTAAGTAATATTCCAATTCTATACAAAACATTATTATTATTATTATAAATAGAACAACAATTGTTCTTAAATATAATACCAAAAAAATGTTGTTGTCCAACAACAAAATGGAAATAATTTTTATAACGAGAACTGGAATATAATAACAACTTATTGACTTAATAGACTTTCATGTAGGTAAATGCTAAACTATAAACTCTTATGGCTAATACAACAACCTTTGCTTCATTTTCCACACATAGGATTACTTATCCTTTGTTTAGCTTTCTACTTTTGCTTGGTCCATTCATAAATCTGTATTTATGATAACCATAGTTGGTATCCAATAAGTATAAACTTAACTTATCGAAAGATTTATTTTAATCATAAATAAACATGTATATGTAACAAAATCTTCATTAAGCTTCTTCTAGTTAGCCTTTGCATGTTTCTTCTTGCAGTTTCTTTCCAATGTCCAGGCTTATTGCAGTGGAAGCAAACTCCTTTGTTATCCATATCAGTTTTGCTCTTATTATCCTTTATTTTTTTCCTTTCTTTTTACCTTCTTAGAATCGTTCTTCTTTTCAGAAGATCCTTTGGCCCCTACCAGTATGACTTGGTCTTTCTTGGCTGGAAAGTGACTCTCAGCATTTTCAACATGTTAAGAAAATCAGCGAGGCTGATATCTAGCTTGTTCATATGAAAAATTCACAAAAATTATGAGAAAGAGTCTGGAGTGGCTGCAAGATCAAATCTCGACTCAACTCTCCATCCATGATAAAACATGTTATCCTAATTGTTCAATCAAATTGATCATGTTAAGGACTTTTCCCTGTACTGTAGTGTCATCAATGATTCTAGATCGGAAGAGCTTCTTAGATATCTTATATCTAATAGTCCTACTTTCCTCACCATCAACTACTTGATGTGCAAGAATATAGTAGGAGCATCCATAGTTTCATGTTAACGCTGAAGCTCGTTACTCATAGATGCAAACATGATGCATTGAGCCAATTGTGCATCATCTTACCACTTTCTAATAGTAGCAATCTCTTCCTCAGAGAAATTTTTTGCAACCATTGCAGGGATAGGAATATTAAGGACATAAGATAGCTTTTCAGCCGTGAAAACTATTCTCAATTCCTTAACCAATCCGTTTAATTCGGTCCGGTTAATTAGCGTCTAATATTCTTTACAGTGATAGTAATTTAAACAATGTAAAATTCTTTAAATAAATTTGCAATTAACAATATTTTAGCATACATTCTTTTATTAATTAATTAATTACCAAGATAAATTATGTTTTGTTTTAAATTGGTATCTCCCAATATTCTATTTAAATTATATTACTCTTACTTATATAGTTCGACAAAATCTAATTAAAGATTTGATAGTGAGAATAAGGATCTCATTTCAAATGTATAAAGTCTTATATGTGCATAACAAACTATGTATAAATAAATAGGTATACAACTCTTATCAATTACATTAACATGTAACTCCTTTTTATTTTGCCTCTTATATCATAATGGTTAAGTGTGTGCACATCCGAACTAAAATGATTTAATTTAAGTCAGACCCAACAATTCCATAGAAGTGAAGAGAAAACTACAGTCCTTGTGTGTGCACAACAAAGCAATAATGTTCAATTCCTTATAAACATCATATGTAATAAAAACGTCTCAAATATTCAATACTTGCCTTATGTGTGAAAAACAAATTCATATTAAATATTCAATACTCTATTGTTTTTATCATGCTAGAAGGCAACGTTCAATATTCTAAATATCTATGAACGTTACAACTTAATATAATTACTTTGAGGGGTTTGTTATTATTTGTCTCATCTTGTTTATGTAGGGATTTCGGCACAAAAACACAGCGGAATAAAAAAAAATTCTCATAATATTTGAAACCCTAAAATAGGATCCATGCGAAAACATATTAAATTAGTGGTTTAGATTTTATACCGATTATCCAAGCTTGAATGAATACGATAGAAAATTTTTGGAATGAATATGAATCTTCAACGCAATCTAATGGAACTACGTCTCTACGGTATCCACACGAACATCCCGCAAATCGTCACACGATCTATAGTAAATAGAACCGCGGTACTAGCCACCAAGGATCTAGATTTTATGAAGCTTTTCACTCTAGTCTCTCTCTAAGAGCGGTTGGGGTTTTTTTTAGGTTTATGATCTTTTTTTTCTAAAATGGTTGATATAATATATATATAGCAATCAAAAGGAATTAATCAAAACCTAATCCAATTAAAAAAAATAAAATTCTAATTTATATATATATATATATATATATTATATCTTAATTTAAGTCTTACTTAATTAATATACATATATACAAATTATCCTATTAATTTAAATTCATAATTTAAATACTATCAATCATATTAACATATTTAAATCCTTACAATATAAATTAATTCCCTTTTAATTACGTTCTAAGTGTGTGACCCTATAAGTTATTATTACGTTAGCAATAATCTTAAAATCATATTATAAAATTATAAATAGTGAGCGGCATCTAGTAATGCATCACTGCTACCCAAGTAATAATAAGATCGATGTTTCGATGAAACATTTTCGTGGCCAATGATTCAATGTAATTTAATCCTTTTAACCTTGACATGTTAGATTAAACTCGAGGCATGGAATGTGTCATACTCTTTGTCACGCCCCAAAATCCGGTCTATCTTCACACCCGGATTCCGTACGTAACGGTCCCACATCTTTCCAAACATACATCATTATATAGTGAAATATAACAACATACATTCTCAATTCTAAAGTTCTAATACCTTATAACCTCGTTCATTATAAATAATGATAATTACATTATTCTTTACATCTTACACGAGTGACTTTCATCCGCCACCAAGGATACATAATACTTCATTAAACTAGTCTATAGTTTAATTAAACTATTCTACATTATAAGTCTTCGCTTGATCTTCACGTTCATTCATCTAATGAAGGGCACTTCTTCTGGATACCGATCAACTTTATCTTTACAAGATCCTTAAGTTCTTCTACTCGTACGTTGAAAATGTTTTTCATTTAAAGCAAGTGTGAGCATTCAATTGCTCTACAAGTAATAGCAGTTGAATAAACAACCTCAAGAATTCAAACATTCCTTTAGAACTTCGATAACCGAATAAAGGTTATGAAGCAGCTTGAATAATAGGAATAATTCTGATTCCTATCATTTTAAAGCTTTAGTCACATTCACTTCGAAATATTTTTTCTTTCTTTTATCTTTTTCCATACATATCTTATCTGGTTAGAATCATTAGCACAGACTTAATAATAACGGTTCATGTATAAACAGAACATTTTCATATTGAACAGTTCATCACAGAACAGTTCATCTCATAGAAACACTGAAGGGTTCAAATTGTGGCACAAGGCCTCATACGTTCTACCACCTTGTACAAATATCACATATTCGCACATAGATAAAACTTCTCATGTTCAACATTTGAGAAGTTTAAGAAACTAGCATTCATCTCAAATATGAATGAAGTTAGGAAACTTGCCTTACGCATAGCTACAACTTATAGTTTACGCTGAACTGCTCATTCCAATTCCTATATAACACATAAGGAAATAACACATACACCAATTAGTCATATACTTGACTTACGCATTGGTTTAAGCTTAACTTTACTTATTAGGGTTCTCGTTCTTGCAATCTAAGTTTATGAGACCAACATTCTTTATCGATTTATGGCTTCATGACATACAGAGATGTCTTACTTATACGATCATCATCTTTGATTATTTACATGATTATCTTCTTCTTATAGCTGTTCTAGGACTCAGCACACAACGTGTCTCTGCTAGTAGTCCATATGGTACTCTGAGTGGTTTCCCACAAATAACCAATAAACAAGTTCTGATCTCATCTACACTGTCTTTCACAGTGAGTTAGATCGATTGCCAGTTTCGTATATACCTCTGCTCTATGAAGGAATTGTTTAGCCCAACTCCCATATGTCAACCATCAAAGATTATAACTGTACCATAACCTAAACTTATCTTAACTTATCCGAACCATTAAGACTATAATGTTCGTTACGTCAATTTCTTATTCCTTATGGCTTTCTGGAAACTAAATGCCATACCTCAGGATTCATTCTTTATCGTCTAAGTCATACAGTCTTTTGTATACTCAGAACAATTATTCAATATTAATTCTATGCATTTATAGCGTTAAGCATTTTATCTTACCTTATTCATATCTTACAACGTCCGGTTCATTCGACTCGGAACGTCATCCAAGTTATAAACATTAACTCGGCTTCTTTACGTTATACGTACTTATCTTTATTTCAGTTATTCACCATTCATAGGTTTAATCATTGGTCTTCATTATCTTATGGTCAAACCATACACGGAGTATAGGTTCTATCCGTTTTATATTTGCATACCCTCAACCCTTACATTGGCTACAGTGTTTAACGTTTACATTTATTCTAACATTCTTCATCCGACGCACATTTGGCTTTCATTAATCTTATTACCATTCGTTACGGCTTTCTTGATAATTCATATCTTACTTACTACTTTCGTTATCCATTACATTAACCCCACGTTCATTACTCTTTCTTAATGTTGAAGCCATACAATTCGTTGTATGCTAAGACCGATTATTCATAGCAACTGCGTTGCGTTTACATTCTTTATCTTTTAATCTCATTTAATCTTTCCATTTAACCTTTACTAAATGTTTAAATTACTTGTTTAAGTGCTACATTTGATGAACTATATGTTCTTTATCTTTCATTTTACTTTCCCCCAGGAGTTGAGCAATTAAAAGCTCTTTCTCTCTGGTTCGGCTCTCTGCCGTATTTGCTACGGTTCCTTCTTCTCTCTTCTCACGCAGCAAACACCACTCAACAAGAGATCTTCCTTCCCGGGCTAGCAATGCGGCACCGCCTTCCAAGGCATGACTGGAGCTTCGGCGCTAAGCCTAAAACCTTGAAAAAAATTTCTAAGTGTTGCACTGGTTTGGGACGCTTACTTCACAATCTCATAACTCCTTCGTTATAACTCGGAACGAGGTCATTTAAAAGCCATTCTCTTCCTTAATTTACGTACTTCAATTCCCCTTGGACAAAAATTTATTCTGAATCAGTTAAAATTCCATTTGATTGGCTTAATCTTCATCAATCATTCATTTTATGTTATTAACGTTCTTCACTCGTTCGTCCATAATTCGGTCATCCGAAACCGAAACTTGTTCATTCTTGAGTCGACGACTCTCATTTTCTACGTTCTCTCACATTCTTATGAAACCCTACACCTTTGGGTTCATTTACACACTTTCTAGTTCTCATCTGTCTTTTACAAAATTTTTACCATAACTTCGTTGTAGTTAAGTTTAATCTGTTCTTCATGAACGTTTCTATCATTCCTAACTAAGCAATAAGCAAATAACTTATATGCGATGGTTTTAAACTTGTCCATCAAGAACAAATTATACTACGATGGTTTTAAATTTGTCCATCAACAACGTTCTTCGTGTTCTTCACGTTCTTTGTTCGTTCTTCATTTTTAATTCATACTTTAATTATGATTTCACTTTTTCTTGGAATTTGGTATTATAAAACACCATTCCTTACTAATTCCATCGAATCGTTCATATGATTCATTCGGATCGTTCAAATTCATTACGAAACTTATACTTCCTTAAGAAATTTATAAACTAAACTTCTAATTCTTATTTCTTATTTTTCTCATTATTTCAACCATATGAAAATCATTCTTAACATCTTTTACTTCTATTCTCATAAAGTTATGTTTTTAGCATATGAAACTTAAAGAAAATTTTAACTTAGAAGTTAGGTTTTAATACCTTTCTTCTTTAATCTCCTTCTGTTGGACAAAGTTTGCACTCGGTCTAGCTTTTCCTCTTCATTTTACTCCTCATCCGACTTCTCTCTCTCTCTCTCTCTCTCTCTCTCTCTCAAGTGTTGGTGATTTTCAAAATCACCAACAAATGAGCTTAGGCTTTCCTTTTATAGAAAACTAAGGCTAGGGGCAAAATAATCATTTTGCCCCCAAAGTTACTATTCACACCTCCTTACTATTCACGAAGCTTCTCTTGGAAGCTTCGTGGTTCCGTCTTTCGGGATTTATCTGAGAGTTTTAAAAATTGCGATTCTCGGAATCCAAATATTTTTGAATATTTTGTCTTTCCTTTATAGATTAACTTTTACGCATTCTTCGGATCTCCGAAAAACTAAAAAACACTTTTTGATGATAAGCGTTTTTCTTCACGTTTTCCCCTAACGTAGTTAAACGAATGAAAAGTACATAACAATACTTTTCTTTGTTTTTTCGTCTGATTTCTGCACGTTTTTCGAGAAAAACTTTTATCAGCTTACTTAACTTTTTGCGATATATTATCATCAGATCTTTCGACGGAATATAATTTCGACATACCAAACTTTCGAAAAGGCTTAGGTTATTCAAACCCTAACCCTTAGGGTTTCGTTGGGTGAATAGTGTTAGGTTTGTAATATTCAAGAACGCAATCAAATTGCACAAAATAAGCAAAAACGTGGAAAATCAAAGTTTTAAAATTTTACAAACCATATACCCGGATCTCCCTTTATGCACAATTATTAATTAAACGAAAAAGAAAGAACAAGAATCATACCCTTGAAGATCCGAGCTTCCTCAAGTACAAGTTCACCTCCAATCCTTTTCACGTTCAACTTGAATCCACCAGGTTTGGTTCCTTCCTTTGATCAACGTTAGTCACCCAAGTGTTTGGCCTCTAGAGGTGATCCACTAAGGAAGAAGAAGAATTCAAAAAGATGGGTATTTGGCAAAACCCTAGTTTTTCTATCTCCTAGAAAAGGAGCGTACTCTCCCAACTATTGGAATTACGTATTCATGTGTTTTGTGAAAACGTCAACAACCACTCTACACCCATAATAAGACTCCTCTTATTTATAGATGTAGGCAACCCTCCTTAATAATTAAGGAATTGGGTTTTATTTTAATTAATTAAACTCCTTTGATTAATTAGGCTCCTAATCTTATTAGGAATAATTAATTAGCCTCCTAATCTTATTAGGAATGAATGAGAGTACTTTTATTAATTAATTCCCAAACTCCTTTAGGAATTAAATAATAATAATAGTAATAATAATAATAATAATAATAATAATAATAATAATAATAATAATAATAATAATAAGACTCCTCTTATTAATTTATATTTAATATTTCCAAAATATTAAATAATAAATATTAAGCTATTTAATTTATTCTATCACCATAAATTAAATTAAATATACTTAACTTATTATTACGATTATGCCATTCACTTCTTAAATAATTATTCTTCCTTTTATGGTGTGACCCTTTAGGTTCTCCATATTAAATCAGTTGTGAATAAATCAATTAGGACAATTCTAATCTTATTTAAATAAATAAATTAAATAATTAATTTATTTAAATAAATAATATTTATTCTACAATAGAGATAAGCCTCCCTAGCGATCAACGACTTTTCAGATAATATAGATTTCAACATTAATCATAAAAGAACCTTTGAGTAAATAGTTACCGTACAATTCAATCCTTCCACCATACAATGTCCCAATTAAATATAAGACATGGAATTACTGTCAAGTCTTATTTTATTTAATTATATGTATTTCGCTTCTTTAATGCACAACACCAAATAATGCAAATTAGAAACTCCTTTCTAATTTCATTCTGCCTTGGCCAAGGACTACTGGGTTGTCATTTATCGAATCACATAGGACATTTCTCTTGTTTTACTAGAAGTGGATGATTTTTTATTGATCATACATTATCTCCATGTACAACTTATTATACCCAAGCATACCCTTTGATATACCCTAAGGGTCTTAAGGAATAAGTCAAAGTATAACTCATCATACACAAGATACTATGATGATCTTAAGTCCAAGGATCACTTGTACTACTATCACTATAGGAATTCCTATTGACAAGCAAGTAAAACTCTATTAGGTATTCCTTAGCGAGTCACATTCAGTGAACTTATTCTCTAATAAGCACCTACATACTTGTTTTAGTGTCTCCACACAAATGATCATGAGATCAATCATCCTCATCCAATGAGGAAGCAACGTATGTACCAATCTATCTGGATTCAATAATCCCCAATTTAGTAATCCAACGATTGGGAACTATTTTAGTTTTAAGCTTTCTAAGAATTTAGATCTCATTAGAATGATCATCATCATTATTCTAAAAGCATTGCTTAAAACTATGGGTTTATCACATATTATAAAACAGCATCATGTAGATAATAAAAGCCTTTAATAAATTAATACTTTTTATTAATAAATGAATAAGATTTTTACAAAGTATATGCTTTTTTATCAAATATGATTGGCTTGTATGCATACTACTTTCAAATAGTTCCTATTTCGTCTTTTTTCCCGAAAATATTTTTTTCTCGAAAATATTTTATTTTCGTCTTGAAAATTCTTACTCGTTCAGTCTAGCTCGTAGCCAGAATCCTCTCGTATTATAATCATCCTAGGTTCTAGAACAATTAATAAACACATAACACAGAATATTATTTATAAAAATTCATTTTATTAATATCTAATTCTTTAAACTTAAATTTTGAACAATCCAGATTCTCCGGGTTGTTACACTCTTCATAATTTAATCTGAGTTTTCTTGGTCAATGAGTAGACTATATGAAACAAATCACTATTTTAGCATGGTCATGCATTTTATAGTCCCACTCAATCAAGAGGCCTATGAATATCACCCCTAATATATAAGAGGGTTAAATTCCATCTAGATCACTCATATTCCTCACACGATTCATTATGTACCCAATAATCACCTTTATTGTTCACCATATTAAAGGCGACCTTTGATGATATCAAAGTACATAAATTCTCGTGTAGTAATAGTGATTTCAGGTCGGAGGATCATTACATCATTGTCACTATGAGAATTGTTAATGACACTTTGCATAATGCTCCAAGTAGAATTCTCATGGTGGGTCTGTCTAGTACATTGTTCTCTAACATGTACCTATCCATTAACTCAATATCTCATATATTTATGACCAATGAGATTTGGCCATCCGTCAATCCACATACTAGTCTCAATGTATTATTGGTGTCCCATTAACAATGATACTCGACTAGAGATATTTAAGAGCAATGATACTAATTGTAATTATATGATCTCATGTTCAAGTCACATACTTGAAGCTATATAAGTTGTATCACTATTCTAAGGATTTTATTATGCTAACATTTATATAACGCAGTATATGAAACCATAATAAAATAATTCATTTATTCAATTAAATATAATATCAAAAATGTTAAGCAATTACATCAAAGAATTGGCCTCTAGAGCATAAACTTTAGCAGTTTAGCATGCATGCAGATATATTCTATATACATGCTTATACTATATATATATATATATATATATATATATATATATATATATATATAAGCATGCATATAGAATACTATATTCTACTCGGATTGATTATGGACTTTATTCTAGTTTGGTTCACTAAAGCCACGAAGTGAACCAAAAGGTCAAACCCTAGAGTGCAAGAATTAAATTTAAATATAACTATTACATTTAAATCACGGGCTCCATTACAAACGGGTCTTCAAGCGCTCCTTGCTCCTTGATCTCCAATTCTTCAAAATTAATTTTAACTATTCCTATTACAAAACTATTACAATAAATAGAAACCTTGATCAACAGTCAAGGGGAAACACATAAGAGGGAGATAGAAATTACATTAAGAAAAATAGAGAAGACGAGGTACGCAGACCTTATTTAATAAAATTCATGCATTTATGCATCCAACTAGAATAAAATCTAATCACATTCGTGAATAGTCTATAATCAACCCCATTTATTATCATACATATCAACATATGCATCAATAAACAACATTAATCTCATGAATAATAAATTCATTTCATATATGCATCGATATCAATTTAATGGGCAATTAAAAGTTTACTAAAAAATCAATTTTGAAACAAAATAAACTCCTTTATTTTAATCAAAATAAACTTCTTTATTTTATTTTATCCAATTTTGAATAAAATAAACTCTTTTATTTTTAATCAAATTCCAAATCAAAATAAACTCTTTTATTTTAATTAACAAGGAATCCAATTTCAAGTATAAAATAAACTCCTTTATTTTAACTTAAAATTGCTGAAAAAATAAAATATGTTGAATCCTATTCCTTATCAAAATTAAGCATCTTTACTTTTAAGAAACATGGAATCTTATTCTATATGTGAATAAACTCATTTATTCTAGGAAACATGAAACCATATTCCATATGTGAATAAACTCTTTTATTCAAGCTAACGTGAAATCTAATTCTAAGTTAATATAAAACTTTCCAATTAAAAATAAACATTTTATCCTAATTTTAATAAATAAATAATAATAAAATAAAACTTTTCAAATTCTTGTTTTGGGCAGTGGCGCCTGTGAATGAACTAGATGCGGTAGCGTGCCGCTACCGCAACCCTAAAAACATTTTTCAGGTTAGTATGTAATGGCGCTCTAGAAAAAGAACTAGAGTAGTAGCGCCACCACACCGCATACCGTAATCGAAAAAAATTCTTACCCATAAAATTTCATCTAATCGGATACCATACATACATCGAATCATCAAGATTAATAATTAGCACAAAGTTAGGCTCTGATATCATTGTTAGGTTTGTATATAGCACAATAATACAATCAAATTACATAAAAGGTGCGGAAGGGCGATAAAATAGAATTTAAAAATTTTCATACAAACCATCACCATGATCATACTTATTGCATAATTATCAATCAATAGAAAAGAGTAGGAGATCATATTCATACCCTTGTAGAAACTAGCTTCCTCGGGTATGAGTTCACTTCCAATTCCTTTTCACGTTCATACCCTTGAATTCACCAAGTTTGATTCCTTCCTTTAATCAACGTTAGTCACTCAAGTGTTTGGCCTCTAGAGGTGATCCACCAATGAAGACAAGTACTCAAGAATATGGGTATTTAGCAAAACCCTAATTCTATCTCTATAAAATATTGTGTACTCTCCCAACTCTTGGAATTGTCATTAACCCTAAATCAAAATAAGAATTCTTTTATTTATAGATGTTGGCAACCCTCCTAACAATTTAGGAATTGGGTTTTATTTTAATTAATTAAACTTCTTTATTAATTAGGCTCCTAATCTTTTAAGAATAATTAATTAAACTCTTTTGATTAATTAGCCTCCTAATCGTATTAGGAATTTATGAGAGTACCTTTTATTAATTAATTCCTAAACTTCTTTAGGAATTAAATAATAATAATAATAATAGTAATAATAATAATAATAATAATAATAATAATAATAATAATAATAATAATAAGACTCCTCTTATTAATTTATATTTAATATTTCTAAACTATTAAATAATAAATATTAAGTTATTTAATTTATTCTATCACCATAGATTAAATTAAATACACTCAACTTATTATTACATTACGATTATGTCATTTACTTCTTAAATAAATATTTTTCCTTTTATGGTGTGACCCTTTAGGTTCTCTATATTAAATCGGATGTGAATAAATTAATTAGAACAATTTTAATCTTATTTAAATAAATAAATTAATCTATTAATTTATTTAAATAAATAACATTTATTCTACAATAAGGATAAGCATCCTTAGCGATCAATGACTTTCTAGATAATATAGATTTCAACATTAATCATAAAACAACCATTGAGTAAATAGTAATTGTAGACACTCAAAATTTTTGCATTCATGTTACTAACCTTGCAGGAGGGCAAAATCGTCTTCCAGAGATAACCCTGAAGGTCAAATCAGTTCAATCCTAGAGATAACCCCGAGATACTCAGTTTTCCATATTGGAGATAACCCCGAGATACTCAGTTTCAGTCCCTGAGATAACCCCAGGAGTTTCAGTTCCAACATCGAAGATAACCCCGAGGAATGCAGTTGTAGTTCCGAAGATAACCTCAGAAAGTCCGTTCTGATCCCCAAAAGTCAGTTTCAACCTCGAAGATAACCTCGAGGCACTCAGTCCCAACCCCGGAGATAACCCCGGGAGGTCAGGCACACCTCAGAGACAACCCAGAAGACCTTCAGTACTCACAGAAAGCCAATCTCAGAGATATCCCTGAGCAACGACTGCTAAATCAGCCCAGAGCCAGAGATAACTCTAGTGAGGGGAAAAATAGTCATTTTGCCACCTCGATCCCATATTCACGCCGTCTTAACAACAATTCAACCAATATTCTATACAGAAGTGTCCTACAAGAACCATAGCTCAAATCCAGAGTGATTACTACACAAGATAATACACCAGATAGAATTTGAAGACAGGAAGATCTGGTCATGGACCCATCTTCTCGGCTTTGTACAACCTCTTATCCCATGTCATTGTGTAGCTCTCGACAACAACATTCTAGAAAGGTATTAAACGCCTCAATCGGATGCCCAGATTGAAAGTTATGAAGGCTCGAGCGAACAACGCGTTCCACAAGTGCACGTACTTTGAGACGGCAGAGCCCACGGAGCCCAGGGCACCCCGGGTAGCCACAAGTGGACCTGCGGCTGCCGCAGGTACACCTGTTGTTCCCCCATCTATAAATAGAGGGCTTAGGATGGCCATTTTCAAAAGAGAAAAAAGGTGAGGAAGCCATGTTCATTTTTCTTTGTACACACTTTAAACTGAGTGCTTTCTCTTTCCAAACACCTATGAGCTCGTGTTCTACTATACACGTTGAGAGTCGTGTTGTGTGTGTATGCCTAGATCCTCGATCCATGGCTTTTATTGCTTATATATATATATATATATATATATATATATCTTGAATTCGAACACTCGATTGAGCCTGGATAGACACATCCGGTGTGTTTACTGCTTTCATATATATATATATATATATATATATATATATTATTCTTGAATCCGAATTCGATTGAGTATGGATCGACATGTTATAATTGCATTTGCAACTTTTAATATATATATATATATATATATATATATATATATATATATATACACGGTCCGGATCAAGTGTATACCCCTTATCTTACTCACCCGTGCTCACGCCCCTTTAGCGACGGACCCGACGATAGTTCGGTCATACAACCATCGTCTATACAAAATTGAAACCCTTTGTATATAGGTGCAAATGAGGCATAACACTACTTCCAGATAACTGCACATTGACCTACACACACATTTAGATAAAAGTTTAAATTAAAAAGTGGTAGAATATGTGTCAGCACGAAAGTTGGGGGGTGCCTAATACCTTCCCTCCACTTAATCAAGCCCTCGGACCCTAACGAATCTCGGTTTCACAAACCAGTTAAGCAGTGTCACATCACTAGGTCATTGTGCACACTTTTTCTTGTTTGAGTTGGTGCAACCATTTAAAAGTACCAACTGGCGACTCTTATAGTCTAATCATCGACATATACATGTCGGACCTTTTCAAACTTTTTTTTCCAAATAAATCTCACCTAACATGAGAACACCAAAAGATAAGAACAGAAAGGGACAAATAAAAATCCCGACGTTAACAGGTGGCGACTCTGCTGGGGACTTCCAGTAAGAGGGCTTAAACCGCTACTCAAAACTTTTCAAAACATTTTATCTGCTTGTGTGTGGATGTTGCATTTACATTTGAATGAATGTGTACTAATACATTTACTTATTGCACTTAGTGTTTCGCACCATATCTGCCTGTGATATTAGTGCTTCGCACATGTCATCATTTCCATACGGTGAGACGCGTTGTATGTGAATGTATGTTGTGTGGTCCCTCCACCAGGATATTATCCTGTAGGTGTTTGATTACTGGACTCGTAGGGAGACTAATTCCAACGAGGCTCAGGAAAGGCACCACCTAGATTCGCTCCAGTTGAAAGATCAGATTAACTTCCCGTCGAGTAAATTGCGATGATCTAGGAACCTTCATGCCAAAAAGCCGTGAAAGTAACCTAAGATAGGTCAGCCTCTGATAAACCAAATGCGGAGGGAAAAATCTTCATACCTTCCCATTTTAATTAGTTGTAATTTCAATTACTTATAATTTCATTTCCATGTTAATCTCAATGTAATGGAAAGTATAAAGGAATATGTGTACAAGCATTCCTTTTTATATCAAAACCTGTTATGCTATCTTGTCATATAAACAACTGACATCCGTTTTGCAGGATAAAACTCCTTAAATTGACACATTACATAGCATGTATCATTTCTACATTCCCTAAGACTAAACTACATAAGTCTTTTTGTAGGGAAATAATTGGTCCTGTTACCCGTTCAAAGTCCAGAAAGGTAATAAGCCTATAGCCAAACATGGCTACATCTGGTTAGCCTAATTCTACTCCTATCTCTCATGAGGAGTTCGATGGATTAAGAAATTAAATTACAGAGTTGGTTGTTCTGCTCAAAGAACTACACAAGTCCACTTAGGGTCCATAAATACCCATACATACAGAATCCTCTGCACATGGAGGAACCCAGGGTCTGGATAAAGAAGTTCTGGTACCTGAGTCTCAGTTGGACAAAACCAACAAAACCCCTAAAATCACCTATTTCAAAGAAGATCCAGACACCGGTGATATTAGGAAAAAAGTCCTACAAATGGAAGAGACCATTCGGTCTATCAAAGGGATTGGAGCACACTTGAGTGTTTCATATTCAGACCTTTGCATCTTCGTTGGGGTTCATTATCCAAAAAAATTCAAGACTCCCGATTTTGAAAAGTATGATGGATTGGGAGATCCTTACACACATTTGAAGGTATTCATTGGAGAACTCGGATCTTATGTCGAGGATGAAAAGCTCAGAATGTAGTTGTTTCAGAAAAGTCTGACTGGAGAAGCCAGAGCATGGTACACCAGATTAGATAACTCAAATATTCATAGTTAGGAGGAGCTAGCCCATGCTTTCCTCAGTCAGTACAGTTTTTAAACTCAGATGGCTCCAAACCGGTATCAAATTACCAAGGTCAAGAAATAAGTCAATGAGTCTTTCAGAGAGTATGCTCAAAGGTGGAGGCGTCTGGTTGCTCAAGTTATTCCATCTATGACTGAGTCTGAAATGGTGATGACCTTCATAGAAATTCAAGAAGCTCCCTTCTATGAGAGGGTCTTAGCTGGCATAGGAAAACCATTATCTGAAATGATCAAACACAGAGAAATGGCTGAGATGGGATTGAAGTCAGGAAAGTTTCAAGACCTTATCGCTCTAAATGCCGTAGCTAAGCACATCCAGTCTGGAAGTTATGGAAACAACCCCCGGAGGGTCCATACGAAGAAAGAGGAGAATGTTTCCTTAATACTACAAGGACAAAAAGGTAGCCAGAACATGCCTATTCAAAGGATAAATTATTCCCCTTTCCAAGCACAGTCTTCCAATCCTCCATTGCCAAGAAGTGGAGAAGTCAGACGTACTCGATTGTTCACACCCTTAGGGGACTCACTCGAAAACATTCTCAAACTTCTGATGACTCATAAGAAAATTACCCATCTTCTTCCACCAGCCAACCCGAGTGGAAAGGGTTTTAATGTTAGCATCAAGTGCGCTTACCATGCTGGAGCTCCTGGCTATGACACTCAGAATTGTTGGGCCCTGAAGCATAAAATCTAGGATTTAATTGACAATGGTGAGATCGTGGTGACTAAACCCGAACAACCCCATGTGCAAGACAATCCTCTCCCTCAACATAAAGAGGAGGAGGTTAACATGATTAATTGGAGCAGTGGACAAAGCTCCCATTATGTTGGTGGATCATCCCAAACCAATAAGGACAATGTTGAAAAATGGGATTATATACAGTTCCAGTTTATGATAGAACAGAAAATGAAGGCTCTTAGCGAGCAAGTTAACCAATTGGTAGAACTGGTGGTTCATCAGCACCAAGTCACACGTCAATTATTCAGACAGGAGCATGCTATCCTCCTTCCTCTTATTACAAGTACTCCACCACTTACTCCAGAAGGTGAAACACTGGAGGATAAAATTGCAAAAAGAGTAAAAGCTAAAGCCCGTCGGGACTTCGCCAATAAAAGGGAATTCACCTATTTAGGCCAACCGATGGAAGAGATATTATAGATGTTGATTAATGAGAGAAGACTCATAGCTTTTCTACCTCCAATAAGCTCATGCTCAAGATGGTTTGATTCTAATGGAGTGTGTCAATACCACTCCCACTCTCGCGGTCACAGCACGGAAGAATGTTGGGCACTCCGCCATCTTATTAAGAACTTGATTGATAGCGGTGTCCTGCAAATGGCAGACAATGACGCTGTATTACTTGAGAGTGGGGACACATTTCCTATAAGATGGAAGGATGTCGTAGCAGTTATATCCTCTAAGGGAGATTTGGCTGCCACACCACGTACAATATAATCAATTCAGCTCAAAGGTGTTGAAAATCCTTTGAAAGTGGTTGCGCTAAAGTAAATCATATCGCCATTCAGGCCACAATATCCTGTTGTCAACCTCAAGAAAGTGCCATGGAATTATGGAGAGGCTTAAGGATCCACATCCAATACAATTGCTACAATGTCAAAAGAAAATCCATTGTATCTTCCCCAACGGGTGATGAAGCCTACCATCAAGTCAAAGGGGAAAGTTCCCATGGAGAAGATTGAAGAATTCCTCCATACTATGGGACACAATGAATCCAAGGTGGTTTTAAGCTTGAAAGAAGCTCTACAACATATTTCTATACTGGACTTGGTTTTCTCTTCAGAAGATCACAAGAAGGTCTTACTGAGAGTCTTAGAAGAAGCCCACTTACAAAAATCAGTGGATGTTGAAAAGTTCCATCATCTGGTTGATCACATATTTAACAATAATGTGATATCCTTTACTGATGATGACATACCTCCCGAAGGGATGGGTCATTGCAAACCATTGCATATAGTGGTTATGTCCTCTGGATACATAGTGGGAGGAGTGCTTATAGATGGGGGATCATCCTTAAACATTTGCCCTTACGTCACCTTGGAGAAAATGAATATCAATCTCAATAGGATCCGAAGCAGCCATACAATTATCAAAGCTTTTGATGGATCCTGACGAAATGATGTTAGAGTGATTGAACTACCTGTAGAGATTGGTTCACATACATTTTGTGTATCTGTAATAACTCGATATTTTCTATATAATTAAATCAGCAATTTTGCGTATAAATTTATTTTTATTATTTATAAAGGTGGAAATATGTGCCAGATAATGTGTGTGTGTGTGTGTGTGTATATATATATATATATATATATATATGTGTGTGTGTGTGTGTGTGTGTGTGTGTGTGTGTGTGTGTGTGTGTGATAAATAAAATTTATTTATTACATTAATTATTGTAAATAATTTTTTTAAGAATTATTGATCATTATAAAGTATATTCTTATAATAATTAATTTTATAGTAGAAATGATTTTATTATTTATTTTCCATGAAAATATGATTATATATTATTAAAATAGCATATGAAATGATTATAGAATTATTATAATAATTATTATATTATATTAATTTATTTCAGATTAGTTAAGTTAATTATTTTTAACTTAATTAATAATGTTATATACGAAAGATAAATCAGATATGGAATTCAAACCCTAATTATGGGTTTGGAATAAGGAAAAAGAATAATAATATTATATTAAGTATATTTCAGTGCTATAAATATGTATGTTATGTGTGTAAGGTTAATTTGTGGAGTAATTTTATTATAACTTGATAAACCCTAGTTTCGAAGTCAAATGAGACTTTAAAATCTTTTAAGTCACTGTGTTATGTGGTATATGATTTGTATTATAAGTTTTTATGCTAATTATGGAAAACCCTAATTAGTAATTTAAAACCCTAATTTCTAAGATTAGAAACCTTAAATAGTAATTAGCTAATTGCTAAGTGGAAACCCTAATTTGAAACTCAATTATGAGTTCGAGACTGTTATGTTATTGTGTTGTTAATGATTAAGGTCAAGTATTATAGAATTTAATGATAATTAGGAAAACCCTAATTGTTAGAAAACCCTAATTACAAATTGATAACCCTAATTGTCAAATTAATAATCCTAATTGCTAATTGGGTAACCCTAATTGCAAATTTTGAGCCTTAATCCAAATTAGTGAGCTATTAAACCTAATTTCAAGTTTAATGTAATTAGAAAACTTAACTAATTAGCAAAACCCTAATTTTCCATTTTTAGAAACTAATTTTGCTATTTTAGAACCTAAATAAAAATCCTAGAAAATTTTATTTTTGAAGACCTAAGGGTCAAACCTTAAGGGTTTGCCAAGTTACCTTGTTGCCATTAAAATCATAAGTCAAATGACTATTATGCCCCTCATACATAATTGAAGCTAACTTGTAAATTTAGCAAAATTGTAGTTTCTCAACCACTCTTACTAACCCCATGTGACTGAAATCTACCCATATCAGCCAAGGATTGCCAGCCAAGTTCATTACAACATATTATATATAGAATTAGAGAGAGAAAAGTCCATTATTTGGCCATTTGATCACCAAATCTCTACCAAGACCTTTTCGGTTCTCTCTAACCCACAAATTTTTATAGCATATCAGTTCCTAAATCAAGCCCCCCTACCTCCACTAACAAATCTGAAGCCCAGATTCAAGAATTTCTCAAGAAAGGTAAACCCTAAGCCAAGAAATTTTGATCTTATATGCGATGTTGGATTTATTGTTTTTATGTTTAAACAGGTTGTATATGGTGTTAATCAATGATCTGGGTTGGTATTTAGTAGATCCATAACGTTTAAAGGCTCGAAATTGATGATTTTCAAAATCTGGAAAAAGTTGAAAAAGTGGTCTGACAGTCGAATGTCAGACCCCATAGATTTCATTTTGTTTATGTTTTTGGTTGTTTAAATGTTTGAACTTGTAGTATGTTGTAAGGGCTTTGATCTGAATCTTGAATCAAGCCCAGATCATGTATAGATTGTAATAACCCGGGATTTCGAATAATCCAAAATTTACGAATAATTTTTTTTGTTTAATATTTACATTGACTGTTAATATTGTACTGTGTATCTGTGATACGAGTCTCAAGAATTAGTCAATTTATGTATTGACTGAGAAATTAGAGTAGAGTTATGCTTAATTGCTTTAGAAAACCCTAACCCTGATTTCTGGATAGGGATTCGACAGAAATTGGAGTTATAATATCTGTAACTGTGAGTATGTGCTGGTATTGTATAAAGTTAATGTCTAATAATTTACTAGTTAGAGTTTATATTGTAAACCCTAATAAGGGATTAGAAACCCTAATTTTAGATTTAGAAAACCTAATGTATAGTTAAAAACCCTAATTGTACGACGAAAAACCCTAATTTAAAATCCAAGATTCCTAAACCCTAATTAGGCAACCAAATCTTAATTGGCAAGCCTAAGGTAATTATTAAACGTTATTATGATTAGGAAACCCTAATTGTAATTTAGAAATTTTAATTTTTTAAATTTAAAATCCTAATTTATAAATTTCTGGAAACTAATGATTTAAAACCTAAGGGTTATAACCTTAGGGTTAAACCCTAAGGGTTTATACAATTTCTAGAATACCATTAAAATTGGGAAGAAAATGACCAAAATGCTCTTTTTAGTTATTTTAGTAAGTAACTTATACAAATTGACAATAACTTTAGTTGTTCACCAACTAAAGCTAGCCTTTTTGACTCTTATCTCAGTCACATCTAATCTAGAGGGACACCTTGCACTTTATATACATAATATATCTAGATTTAAGAGATAAAGATGGAGAAAGTCCACAAAACTTGGTCAATTATGTTCTAACACTCCACCCACATATCTCTCACCAAAGCTCCGAAATTTCTAAGTGTCTCAGTCCCCTAAACAGATCCTTGATCACCTAGATCAGATTTGGAGAGCTAAGTTCTCAGATTTAAAGCTAGAAGCTATAACTCTAACTTTTATTTTGATCTTATATAGCAAGAAAAAGTTCATGTTTTTGTGCTTATATAAGTGTTATAAGATGTTTTTAATTGATCTATGATGATCCATGATGGATCCATAGCATCAAATGGCTTTAAAGGAGTGTTTTTCAAAATCTGTTTTTGAGCTTGAAAAGTTGTCTGACAAGCAATGTCAGTGGCCACAGATCCTTGCTCGTATATGATATTTGTTATTTTAAAGCTGTTATTGGTAGCTTGTTATGTTGTCTTGGATCTGGAAGTGAAAGCACAGACAGTTGATGTCTAGATTTCGAGTTATTGCTGGTCAAAACCCGTTGACCGGGCATGACCAAGCACAATCTGGGCAACCCAGAAATTTAAAATATCCGTCTGACAAGATTTTTAAGCTTCTTGATCTGTCAGGTTTTTAGTGTTATAAGGTTGTTGTTGTAACATACTTGTAGCTGGTTATGTGGACTATAGATCTATAGTTTTAGATCGTGTAAGTAATCAACAGAATCGAAGTAACATATGGTCAAAGTTGGCCAGTTGAGCACAGAACATGTTTCTGGGAAAAAACCCAGAAACTGGATGAACGCATTGTCTGACATACTTTGACCGTACTGATTCTAGAGATTTAGATGATGATGAACTGTGATGTTGCTTTAAACATGTTCCTTGACATGTGGACTATAGATATGAACCATAAAACCACCAAATTAAGGATCAGAACCTAGATTAATGTGGGCTGGAAACTACCAAGTCGAACTGCCTGGGTTTCACCTACATGATCAAAGTTCAAACTAGCCCAGAAACTAATTAAACTGAGAATGAATCGTGGTCAAACATGACCCCATTAACACGAAGCAGTCAGTGTTCTTGAGCTTAAGAACACCAACAGCGACGATTTGTGTCGCTAAAGCCCTATAGCGACGGTTTTTAATATAATTATTTTCTGATTTTCCGGAAATTACTTAAAAAATAGAAATAAATTATAAAAATTATTAAAAATGGTTTTAAAAATTATTTTAAATTGTGAAAAATAATTTTTGACTAATTGGAATATTTTTCTTTAATATATATAATTATTTAAATATTAAAGTTATTTAATTTATTTAATTAGTATATTAAATAAATTGGAGAAAAATGATTTAATATTATGATAAATTATTTTAAATAAGAATAAATTATTTAAAAATATTTTGAGTTATAAAATGTAAGTTTTGATATTTTTAGAGAATTTTCATTAAATATTTTAATATTAATGATTTTTAATTTATTTAATTAATATATTAAATAAATTAGAGAAAAATGATTTTAATATTATAAAATCATTTAAATGAGAATAAAGTGTTAGAAAATATTTTGAATTATAAAATATAATTTTCAATATTTTTGGAGAATTTTTATTAATAAATTAATATTAATGATGTTAGATTTATTTAATTATTATATTAAATAAATGAATTTAAAATGATTTTATTGATTTAAAAATAATTTAAAATGAGAAAAATAATTTAAAAATATTTTAAGTTATAATTAATGACTTTTAATATTTGGATAATAATTTCATTAATATTTAGATATTAATGGTGATAATTTAAAATGATTTTAATTATTTTAAAAATCATTTAAGTAGAATATTGATGATTTAAAAGATTTTAAGTTATTAATAATAACTTTAATATTTTGACAAGTATGTTATTAATATTTTAATATTATTAAATATTAATGATGATAAGATTATTTGATAATTAAATAATTTAAAAATGATTAGATGTTTAAAAATTATTATAAATTATAATAATTGCTTATAAATTCTTAAAAGCTTCTGAAAAATATTATTAATGATATTTGACTTATATAATATAATATTGAAGCTTAGAAACCGAATTTCTTTGACAATAACTGTGTTAATTGTCGGATAGGGTGACCAGAACACCGAGAATGGATCGAAGTCTAACCAGACTGAAATAGTTAGACTTGATAAGTGTTTATATAGGTTATAAATACTGATGTGGCTATGTGGTAATATGCCTAGGAGAAGTTTGACTGTAAATACAGTGATACGTGTTGTGAATTATTGAGCTAATTGTGAGACCGATATTGTTGATTATAGGTCTTACGAACACAGTTAATTATATTGTGTAGCTGTAATCAGCAGAAGAGGCAAGTTCCCTAACTCAACCTTGAGTTAATATTATTTAATTGTTATGGTGGTTAATTATTGCTAATTATATCACGTCCAGGGATTTATTGTTGATTATTCGTAGTTAGTGCATGTTTAATAATTCAAATTAAATTATTGATTCGTAAAATATACTTTCTTAGAATAACTGTTGTTGGATATTTATATCCGTAGAAGCTAGAATTGACAGTACAGATAATTCCTGTTTATTGTCGAATTATGTTGAGAAATGTCTTAGCCAATTATTCTGGTTAGACAAATATTTGTTAGAACTTGATAGGTTCGAGAAAAGAAGAGAAGAGAATTTAATTATTATTAATAGATCAATGTCAGTTGTTTCGGCTAGATCAAAAAAAGAAAACTTGATAGGCTTGAGAAGAGAAAAGAAGTAAATAGAATTTGAAATCACAGTATTTCGTTGTTAAATCAAAATCTTGATTCTGAGACTGAGAAGAACAACCTTTTAAATAAAGGGAATATTTTTGATCATATATTCGATCTTTGCGCGCGACTTAAGTATTATGGATAATATAGGGTACAAGGAGTTGCCCGGCTCTAAGTACTTGCAGAGGGGTATGATTTAATCTTTATGGTTATCTGATACACCTGAGTATATATCAAAGTAAATCTTTGATATTTACCCGAGAAGATAAGTTCAAGATCTTGTGTGATCACTCAGCATAAATCTGGAAAACATTCAACTTTGCTATTTTGTAGAATTGATTCTTGATTATTCATTAGAATATCGTAGAAACTTTGAAAGCGTTATACTCTTTCATTACTGAATTATTGTGTTGTATAGAATACGAGAAGACTTGTTATTGAATAACGATTTGTTCAGCTATTTCAAAGTTCCCCGAACTTTGGTTTCATTCTATCAAAATAGATAGTCTGTTGTTTTGAATTCTTATAAATTTATTGTATGTCTTAACTTGCGGGGCAAATTAGTTGCTCACCCTTGCTAAATAAAACTTTTCAGCTAGGGACGAAGTGGCAGGAGGTGCTGCGAAGGATAAAGGCAAAGGCATAGTGATAAATTAGTTACGTTAAACATTATTATAATTATATTGTATTGTAAACCCTTTTTGTATATCTAAGGGGTACGTTTGTAATATTAAGGTTAGCAGACCTGGGATTAATGTATTAACAATGTATGTTAATGTGGTATGTATTACTATTCATATTTGAATGGGTAGTTAAATACTATTATATTATGGATCCTGATCACCAAACTCGGGGGTCAGGTAACCCGAATTTGGGGGCGTCACAGGTTGGTATCAAAGATGTAGTGACCAAGGTGTCACCAGTTGGTAGTAAAGTTGTAGGTTATAAACTTTAAGTGGGGTGGGGAAAACCCTAGTATTATAACTATAAGTGAGATAGAGAATACTCATATCGAGTACTAAGTGAGGGATTGCCGAAGCGTATCAATAGTGAGATATGTGGACGCGTTGTATGAGAAGTTTATACTGGTGAAGTACTAATCAAGTTGTTTAAACTTATTATAGGATGTCGGGAGAAGATAAGATGAGTACGGAGATGCTAGCGGCTATCGCACCAATGCCAGTAGCCGAGGTGCCAGTACAAAGCGAGTTAGTGGAAGAAGTGGGGAAGGATGAACCTATGGTTAATCTCAGGAGTGATCATGATGATTATACTGAGATGTATCCAAGTGGTGATGAGGAGGCGGAGTCTAAAGAAGCTAAGGTGGAGTTAAAGAATAAGATCAAAGTTGGAGAACAAGATCAGCTATCTGCAGAAGTCCAGGAACTCCGGAGTAAGGTATTTCTCTTGGAGGAGTTGTGGAAGACGGAGCGAGCACTACGCGAAATGACTGAAGAATGGAATGAGCTTAAGGCGCAGGTGGAGAGAATGAAGACTAAAGATGGTGGATCGTCTGAAGGAACCAACAAGAAGGGCAAGAAGAAGAGAAAGAAGGACAATGATAGTGACAACTCTGAAAATTCAAACCCGAAGAAGAGGCAAGCTTGTAGCAAGTGTGGAAAGACCCACATGGGAGAATGTTTCAACTGTAAGCAGGAAGGACATATTTCTTTGCATTGTCCTAAGCCGAATTTGAGGAAGTGTTTCTCATGTGGTAGAACAGGTCACAGATTCAACAAGCGTCCCAACAAGAAGAAGGCTGGTGAAGGGAGTGGTCGGTAGACAACTTAGATATATGTGATAGTATCTGTTGGTAGAAGCTTTTGATATTAAGTGTTGTAATATCGAGAATGATGTTTAAATATATGTAAACATAAATATGTTGGAATGAATGAAATCTTTATTTTCTATATGAATACAAGGTTAAAATTAATTTGTGAGTTCTTAAAACTCATACTTATGGTAAGTTCATGACTCATGATTATATGAAATATTTTGAACCCCTCAGCGAATGGACGTCAAAGGTCTGACTAGGGTAAGTTCTTACACTCATATAATTGTGGCAAGTTACTGAACACATAAGTGTGATAAGTTTGATGAACTGGAAATAGTGATGTGGCAATGGTAAATAACAAATTTTTGTGTAAAGTTGGAGAATTGTAACTTTTTGTGTAAAGTTGTGTATATAAATCCTAAAATTAAAGGGATAGTAATAAGTGTTAAGTACTAAATGTACTATGTGCTATTTGAATAAATATGCGATTATATGAGAACTATGTATTGAATTCTTATTGTGTTAAGAATTTGTATAAAGACAGAAAATTAATATAAGATTTTTATTTAAATCATATCATGCCGCCTAGACGACAGAATCGCAATCAAAGGGAAGAGCAGTCGGTCAATAATGAAGGAGGTCAAGCTGACCCGATGTAAAATTTTGCAAATATAATAGCCGAAGATATGGAAAATAGAGCTTCAGCCGCAAGAGGAAGAATGAGGAATCTGCCAGCTGACAGATTGGCTAACTTAAAGGACTTTAAAGCGGTGGGACCTCCTGAATTCAAGGGGACCACGGATCTGGGTAAAGGAGATGGAGAAAGCATTTGTCATTGCGCGAGTGGCAGAAGAGCAAAAGACGGCTTTTGCTACATACTTAATGAAGGGAGAAGCTAATTACTGGTGGGAGACTAATCAGGCAAGAGCTGGTACAGCGGTGGTGTTGTGGACAAGATTCAAGGAGTTATTCTTTGAGAACTACTTCTCAACAAGTATGCAAACACAAATAGAAGTCAAGTTTCTAGAACTAAACCAGGAGAATATGTCTATTTCTGAATACGCTGCTAAATTCAACGAATTAGTGAGATTCGCACCTCATCAGGTGGACATAGAAGCAAGAAAGGCGAGAAGCTTCGAAAATGGATTGAAGCCGTGGAAATACAACAAGGTGGCGGTATTGCAGATCAACACGTTCGCTGCTTTACTGGAGAAAGCATTAATTGCTGAAGGATGGAGCGAGGCTGCATCTCGATTTCATCAGGAGAAGAAGAAGAAGGCAAGTGATGGTGGAAGCAGTGGTGGAAGTAACCCGAATAAGAGAAAGGGGAGTGAGAATACCCAATCGGGTAGTAAGACTAAAGGGAATAAGAAAGGAGGAGAGCCTTGTGCGACATGTGGAAAGAACCATTCAGGAGTATGTCTAAAGAGGAAGGGAGTTTGTTACAACTGCATACAAGAAGGGCACATGTCACCCAATTGTCCCAGCCCGAAAAAGATTCAAGGTTATTATGCGTGCGGATCGACTGATCATTTGGTTAGGAACTGTCCAAAAATGAATGCAGAAAAGGAAAGTGCCAACAAGGGACCCGGTAGCGGAACCTTAGCGATTCGAGGACCCGCATGACCAGAAGACCAACATGACCCTACATTCAATATTGGTAGCGAATCACGATAGCTACTCAGGAGGTGGCAGCAGGAAACGATTTCGCTTAATACTTAAATTACGCGAGTAATATGAGTCAGATATTTCTGTGAAGTATTTTCTTTTATAGATTCAAGTCACAGGTTAGAATTAAGATACAAATTAATATTGTATTGATAAAAATGAATTGATGCTACAACTTTAAAAGATTGTAGAGATTAAGAAAGTGGTGATTCCGAGGACGGAATCCTTTTAAGGAGGGGTGAATGTAATAAACCGGGATTTCGAATAATCCAAAATTTATGAATAATTTTTTTATTTAATATTGACATTGACTGTTAATATTGTATTGTGTATCTGTGATACGAGTCTCAAGAATTAGTCAATTTGTGTATTGACTGAGAAATTAGAGTAGAGTTATGCTTAACAGCTTTAGAAAACCCTAACCCTAATTTTTGGAAAGGGATTCGACAGAAATTGCAGTTATAATATCTGTAACTGTGAGTATGTGCTGGTATTGTATAAATTTAATGTCTAATAATTGGTTGGTTAGGGTTTTATATTGTAAAACCTAATAAATGATTAAAAACCCTAATTTTAGATTTAGAAAACCTAATGTACAGTTAAAAACCCTAATTGTACGCCGAAAAACCCTATTTTAAAATCCGGGATTCCTAAACCCTAATTAGGCAACCCAAATCTTAATTGGCAAGCCTAAGGTAATTATTAAATGTTATTATAATTAGGAAACCCTAATTGTAATTTAGAAATTTTAATTTTTCTAATTTAAAATCCTAATTTATAAATTTTTGGAAACTAATAATTTAAAACCGAAGGGTTAAAACCTTAGGGTTAAACCCTAAGGGTTTATACAATTTCTAGAATACCATTAAAATTGGGAAGAAAAGGACCAAAATGCCCTTTTTGGTTATTTTAGTAAGTAACTTATAAAAATTGACAATAACTTTAGTTGTTCACCAACTAAAGCTAGCCTTTTTGACTCTTATCTTAGCCACATCTAATCTAGAGGGACACCTTGCACTTTATATACATAATATATCTAGATTTAAGAGATAAAGAGGGATAAAGTCCACAAAACTTGGTCAATTGTGTTATAACACTCCACCCACATATCTCTCACCAAATCTCTGAAATTTCTAAGTGTCTCAGTCCCTTAAACAGATCCTTGATCACCTAGATCAGATTTGGAGAGCTAAGTTCTCAGATTTAAAGCTAGAAGCTATAACTCTAACTTTTATTTTGATCTTATATAGCAAGAAAAAGTTCATGTTTTTGTGTTTATATAAGTGTTATAAGATGTTTTTAATTGATCTATGATGATCCATGATGGATCCATAGCATCAAATGGCTTTAAAGTAGTGTATTTTAAAATCTGTTCTTGAGCTTGAAAAGTGGTCTGACAAGCAATGTCAGTGGCCGAGAAAAGAAGAGAAGAGAATTTAATTATTATTAATAGATCAATGCCAGTTGTTTCGACAAGATCCAAAAAAGAAAACTTGATAGGTTTGAGAAGAGAAGAGAAGAGAAGAGAAGAGAAGTAAATAGAATTTGAAATCATAGTATTTCATTGTTAAATCAAAATCTTAATTCTGAGACTGAGAAGAACAACCTTTTATATAAAGGGAATATTTTTTATCGTATATTTGATCTTTGCGCGCGACTTAAGTATTATGCATAATATAGGGTACAAGGAGTTGGCCGTCTCTAAGTACTTGCAAAGGGGTATGATTTAATTTTTATGGTTATCTGATACACCTGAGTATATATCAAAGTAAATCTTTGATATTTACACGAGAAGATAAGTTCAAGATCTTGTGTGATCACTCAGCATAAATCTGGAAAACATTCCACTTTTCTATTTCGTAGAATTGATTCTTGATTATTCATTAGAATATCGTAGAAAATTTGAAAGCGTTGTACTCTTTCATTACTAAATTATTGTGTTGTATAGAATACGAGAAGACTTGTTATTGAATAACGATTTGTTCAGCTATTTCAAAGTTCCCCGAACTTTGGTTTCATTCTATCAAAATAGATAGTCTGTTGTTTTGAATTCTTATACATTTGTTGTATGTCTTAACTTGTGGGGCAAATTAGTTGCTCACCCTTGCTAAATAAAACTTTTCAGCTAGGGACGAAGTAGCAGGAGGTGCTGCGAAGGATAAAGGCAAAGGCATAGTGATAAATTAGTTATGTTGAACATTATTATAATTATGTTGTATTGTAAACCCTTTTTGTATATCTAAGGGGTACGTTTGTAATGTTAAGGTTAGCAGACCTGGGATTAATGTATTAACAACGTATGTTAATGTGGTATGTATTACTATTCATATTTGAATGGGTAGTTAAATACTATTATATTGTGGATCGTGATCACCAAACTCGGGAGTCAGGTAACTCGGATTTGGGGGCGTCACATAGATTGCTAGTTATTAAGGGTCAAAGTGCGTTGACCGTTCATGGAAACCTGTTCTGGAAAACCTAGAAATTTTCCAGATTTTCTGACAAGTAACTTTGGAGCTTCTGATTTTGTTGATATGTTATAGTTAGTCCATGTTGTTGTTTTGATGTAGTCTGACATAAGGACTACATAATCATGCCTCTAGAACCCCCAGATCTTACACTGAATCAAAATTATGATGGATCAAAGTAGGCTTGATCGACTGCTTATGAAGATTTCTGGAAAACCGAGAAACCTTCAAGAGCGATTTTTCTGACAACTTTTGACAACCTGAAATCTTGCGTTTGTGTTGTATTTAGACTGATATGTTATTGTTTTTATGTTCTATGCCATGAGTACTATAGATTTGAATATTGAGACCACATGAATCATGATCAGAATTGGAGATAATCGATCCACAAAGTAGGCAGTCGAAGCTGTTTGGGTTTCTGGGTAACCTAGAAATCCCAAAAGCTTCTGACAGCTACTTTGGGGCTTTGAATCTTGCTGATAAGTTAAGTTATGAACTAAGTTATTGTTGATACTTGTAGTGTTACATAAACACTACAAGGTCGAGGTTCAAGAAAGCTTAGAAACACATTGTACTGGAAATTACAGGCGGTTAAAGTTGACCCCTTGGTCTCTGGCTGTCAGTGTTCTTGAGCACCAAGAACACCTACAGCGACAGAAAGCGTCGCTAAATGCTATAGCGACGATTTTAATTATTTTTATTTTCTGATTTTCTGAAAAATGATTAAAAATAGAAAATAAATTCTACAAATTACAAAAATGGTTTTAAAAATTATGATAAATAACTTTTGATAATTTGGGATATTTTTCTTTAATAATTATAATTATTTAAATATTAATATTATTTAATTTAATTAATTATATATTAAATAATTAGAGAAAATGATTTTATATTATAAAAATCATTTTAAATGGGAATAAAGTGTTAGAAAATATTTTTGAGTTATAAAATGTAACTTTTAATATTTTGTGATGAATTTCATTAATTAATTAATATTAATGATAATTAATTCATTTAATAAATATATTAAATAAATTATGGAAAATAGAATTAATGATTTAAAAATAATATAAAAATGATTTAAAGGTTATAAAAATATTTTAAGTAATTAAATATAACTTTTGATATTTTTCATGAAAAATATTAATATTTTAATATTAATGATATTAGATTTATTTAATAAGTATATTAAATAAATTAGTTTAAAAATAATTTTAATATTACAAAAATCATTTTAGATGAAAATAAAGAGTTTAAAAATATTTTAAGTTATAAAATATAACTTTCAATATTTAAAGGTAAATTTTATTAATAATTTAATATTAAATGATATTTGATTTATTTAATAATTATATTAAATAAATAGTTAAAAATGATTTTATTAATTTAAAAATCATTTAAAAGGAAATAAATGAATTAAAAATATTTGAAGTTATAATTAATAACTTTTAATATTTTGATGAATACTACATTAATACTTAAATATTAATGGTAATTATTTTAAAATAATTTTAATTATTGTAAAAATCATTTAAGGGTAATATTAATGTTTTTAAAATATTTTGAGTTATTATAACTAACTTTAATATTTTGGCAATGGTTTCAATAATAGTTTAATATTATTTAAATATTAATGATAATTGAATTATTTAATATTTAAATCATTTAATAATGGTTATGGTCTTTGAAAAATTATGATAAATTATAATAATTATTTAAAAATTATTATAAGTCATTTAAAAATAATATGGCTGATATTTAAATTATCTAGGATAATATTAAGGATACATAATAGAGTTTTAAACTCGATAATTACCCGATTAAGCCGTCGGTACACCGAAATATTTTAGAAATTGATCTGGACTTAGATAGTTTGACGGTATTAGTATTTGTTTATGATCCAATAACTGATATAACTATGTGACAATGTTATTAGGTTATGTGATGACTGTAAATGGCAGTGCTATATGTTATAATATGTTATTCTTATCGAACGAATGATCTTATTAATGATAAGTCTTGATATAAAAAATAAAACTAAATTACGTATTGTAAGCAGCAAACCAGGCAAGTATCATATCTTTGCATTTACTTTATACAATGGACATGCATAAGCAAACATCTGAACTATTCTTTTTCATTGTTCAAATATCTTAACCTTTGAATATACTTATGCAATGATTCTGTATAAGTAAGTTATTAAATTATAATTTGTTGTACAAGTTCCTTAATTCTGTTATTATTGATCAATATATATATTTTGTTCGTTAATTTCTAAACATGGTTATACAAGTGACCTCACTTGGATAATCATTATATTTTATCACATGTTGGTACATACTTATTGGTTTCTAATATGTATTCATTGACTTAAAAGCCGTCTAAGCTATTTGACCCAGCTAGACACAGATTTAGAAATATCTTTGAACATGATAGTACTTTATTGTATCCAATCAAATTATTTTGGTTCGGATTCCCGACTAAGTATGAACATCCTGAATCTGGGAAACTTTTATGCGCCTAAGGCGGATGTGTTGAACGATAATATCGTTCTTGTATATAGTATTGATCAATACAGGGCATAACGGGATGATCACCCCCCGTGCCTGTAAGTTATGACGGTTTGCGGATGAAGTTCTACTAAATCTTAGTGAAAATTAAAAATAATGTTCATAGTCTGTCGACTGATCTTCATTTATAGTCAGTACGTAGTTTCAAAATTTTGATATAGAATTGATATGTTGTTATTATTGGTTCAGCTTACTTCACAACTATTGATTCGTTATAGAAGTGTCATTCAAAGAAAATATTTAATCATTTCAGCTAATATTTATTGTTGCTATTACTTGTTGGGCAATCAAATGCTCATTCTTACTTTAAATTTAAATGTTTTCAACTAATCGTGATCAACCTGAAGGTTCAGGCAAGAACAAGGGAAAAGGAAAGCAAACAGAATAAGTGTTATGGTATCTTTTGTAATAGTTAGACATTATTAAGGCCATGATATTTATTATCTATCATGTAATGAAATGTAGTAAAGGTCGCGTACCTGGGATTAGACTCTGATATATGTAAATTAGGTTTGGTATTTTATTATTGTATTAGTATTTCCGCTCATAAAAATGGTATCGTGAAGCACTGAGTTCAGGTTTCAAGTACTGAATTTGGGGGCGTCACATTATGGTATCAGAGCTTTAGGGTTAGAAACCTTAGGTGGGATAGACCTTAGGCTATAACCTTATGACAGAGGGAAATGTTGAAAATATAAATAACTCATACAGAGTTTATAAGGAGATAAATTGAATAAATTCATCGTAAACCAAAATAAAAGATAACTTATATAAAACTATTATTTGCTGTGTGTATATATTATATGCTAATCAGGATAATTTATGTGTGTAGATGTCAGATAGAAAAGGATTAGGATACCCTCAGATCGTAAAGAAGGAGCCAATCTCCATAACTGAGCCAATGTCAAAGCCAATAGCTGAAATAGAGGGTCACTTGGAAAGCAACCCTAATGAGGTGATTATACTAGAAAAATGTAGTACCTGACCCAGAAACGATAGTATAACTGATAGGTAGAGTATAGTTAAAGAATATATGGTCAAGCTCGAGTTCTTAAACTCATATGTTTGTGGTGAGTTCTTAAACTCATAATGTGTGGTAAGTTTGACGAACTTGGTATAGTTAGGTGTGAATGGATTATTGAGGATGATGGGAATATATAGATTACTAAGCAATTGATCCTTGGTGAAGGCGTAGGAAATAAGTAGTATGAGTATTACTTGAATATGTATGATTCTATTATGCGTATATGATAGGTATGTCTGTGTAATGTAATATTCTTAACTTTTGTATAAGTTGTAGGAGCGATTCCCAACTTTTTAGTCACAAAGGGATAGCGGATGTTTAAAGCAGTATGTGATATTGTATGTCAAGTGCTATAAATATGAATCTATATTAGATTAATGAAATAAGTTGGTATAAAGATAGTAATCATTTATCTAAACATTGGTTAATACAGTAAACCAATGTTTTCGAAATCTAATATTTTGAATACATGATTATTTGAGTAGAAATTTTTCTGTTATGCGTATACCTTAAGACATAGAAGGTAAGTCGATGAAAGATAAATTATGATTAATCTGATAATGCCGCCAAGACAAAACAAAACCAAAGGGCAGAAGAACCTGTCAACAAAGCTGGAGGTAACCAGACCTGAAATAGAATTTGGCAAATATGGACGCTCAAGCTATACAGAATGGAATACCAGCCGCGGGAAATCAGCCAAATAATGTGTAGACACTCAAAATTTTCTTCACACCTGTTACTAACATTACAGGAGGGCAGATTCGTCTTTTAGAGATAACCCTGGAAGAAAGCTCACATCCATTCCGGATACTACCGGAAGTTCATTCTCAACCTTGGAACACACACTGGGAACATCATTTCCAACCTCGGAGATAACCCCGAGGTTCGTCCTTGGCGATAACCCCAAGGAATGTTGTTGCAGTTCCTGCGATAACCCCGGAAATGCTTGTTTCAAATGCGACCAGCTTCAATCTCAAACCTCCTGCCGAGGCACTCATACCGCAGACCCGGAGCTAACACCGGGAAGACAGGCATCCTCGCAGATAACATTGCGGCATTTAAACACTTGCAGCATTCCAATCTCAGATATAACCTTGAGCAACGTCTACTTTTAACTCAAATCGGCGATAACCCCGATGAGGAGTCAAATGTCATCTTTCTACCTCAACATCTACGCATCATCTCAACATTTCATACATACATACATACATACAACAATGTCCTTTAAGAACCAGGGAGGTCCAATCCCAAGTGACTATTGCGCGTGGCAGCACACCGGATAGAATTTGAAGCTTGAAGATCATGGGCATGGTCCCTTCTTCCTGACTTCTGACAACCTCTAATCCCATGTCATTGCGCAACTCTCGACATAAGGGGTCCAAAGAAGGTCTTATATACCTCATTCGGATTCTCGAATTGAAGTTCTGTAAGTTCAAGTGGACATCACAGTGCACGAGTGCACGTACTTCAAGAAGACGGGACCCCTGGAGCCCGGGGCACCCCGGGTAGCCGCAGGTACACCTGCGGCTCCCCCCTCTATAAATAGAGGGCTTGGGGTAGCCATTTAAAAAGAAAAAAGGCGAGGAAGCCATGTCCAATTTGCTTTATACACACTATATATTGAGTGCTTGCTCTTTTTAAATACCTGTTAGCTTACATATAGCTATACATTTACCAGCGGGAGCTGAGTATTCATCTATATAGGGTCATAGAAGTCTATATTGGCAGCCCACTGTAAGCCTTCTAACACTCTATAAAGCCTTTCTCTTCATTTTGCACACATTATTCTACACATTGAGAGTCGTGTTGCGTGCGTTTGCTCGAACTTTGGTCCGTGGTTTTCATTTCTGTATGTATATATATACTTATATATGTATATATTTTATATATGGACTAACAATATCGAGTTATGCCTTGATTGAGCCTAGACTTATGTCTGGAGCGCTTACCTACTTTTATATATATATATATATATATATATATATATATATATATATATAATTGTTATCGGGACATATATCGATGAGCTTTGGATTTTACATCCGGAGCATTTACGCTTTTATATATATATATATATATATATATATATATATATATATATATATATATCATTATTGTCGACATATCCGATGAGCCCGGATTTTACATCCGGTATTATGCTTTATCGCTTATATATATATATATATATATATATATATATATATATATTTACATTTCTGTCAGGCTTGGAGTTTACTTCGAGGCCTTTTACTGCTTTATTTACATTCAGTCCCGCTTGGAGTTTATTTCGTGGCGGTTGATCGCATTTATTGCTTTATTTACATTTCCGATCCCCCATGGAGTTGCTTTGTGGTGGTTGATCATGCACATATATATATTTACCGCTTATATATATATATATATATATATAATTGCTTACTATTTTTTATACAAACTGCAGTATCATGTGAGCCTAGGAATCATGTGATCACAAATTCAGTCTACTAAATCTAGATTTGGTCCCCATGATGGACCCTTTTCAGCTGTAAGCAGCTTGTACATTATTTACAGTGTACGAATTTCCTTAGATGGCTATCATGCCCATGAGTAGTTCGGCACTGCTGTATATTATTTTCTCGAAGATGCCTCGCATCTCGAAAATAAAAGCAAATGAGACGAACATTTAACAATAAAATGGAAGTATGAAAAAGGTCTCAATTCCTATTGAGCACAGGGTTTGAAAAACCTCTTTTTATAAAACTTCATTGTTATATCTTGCTAAAACTGAATTTTTCTATAAATTCAAACCCTGCATATATAGGTGCGAATAAGGCCTCGCACTACTTTCAAATATTTGCACATTGATCCACACACACACACACATTCATATAACAGTTTCTTTGGAAAGTGGTGGTCACCGTGGTAACACAGATGTTGGGGGATGCCTAACACCTTCCCTCTGCATAATTAAGCCCCCAGACCCATAATGAATCTCGATTTCACAAACCCGTTTAGCAGTGTCAAAACACTGGGTCAATGTACAAACCTTTTCGGTTACGTTGGTGCAACCAATTAAAAATACCAACTAGCAACTATTAACAGTCCATCATCGACATTATACATGTCGGACCTTTTTCACTTGTTTTTTCAAACAAATCTCACATAATAATGAGAACACCAAAGAACAACTAACGAAAAGGGACAACTAAAAATCTCGACATCGACAGGTGGCGACTCTGTTGGGGACTCCAGTAAGAGGGCTTAAGCCGCTATTGAAAGCTTTTCAAAACTATTATATGCTTGTGTGTTAATGTTACATTTACATTTATGATGAATGTGTACGAATGCATTTTACTTACTACACTACTAAATATCTATCTGTGATATTAGTTCTTCGCACATGTCATCATTTTCATAAACATTGAGACACATTGTATGTGAATGTATGTTTTGTGGTTCCTCCACCAGGAGGCTATCCTGTCGGTGTTTTATTACTGGACTCGTAGGAAGACTAATTCCAACGGGGCTCAGGAAAGGCACCACCCAGATTCACTCTAGTTGAACGACCAGATTAACTTCCCGTCAAGTAAATTACGATTATCTGGGGACCTTCATGCCAAAAAGTCGCGAGAGTAACCCTAAGATAGGTCAGCCTCTGATAATCCAAATGCGGAGGAAAGTCTCTTCATGCTTTCCTTTTTAAATTACTTGTGAAAACATTTACTTGTAATTTTATTCCATATTCATCCATATGTAATGGAAAATATGAAGAATATCTGCGCATATATAACATGTTATCAATTAACACCTGGTTTTGCAGGACAAAATTCCTAAAACGGACACATTGATAAACATTTATATTATCCCTAAGACTAACTTACATAAGTCTTTTGTAGGGAAGCAATTGGGCCTGTTACCCGCTCAAAATCTAAAAAGGCCACAAGCCTACAGCCAATCATGTCTTCTTCTGACCAGTCTAATCCGGTTTCTCGAGAAGAATTTGACAGATTGAGTAAACAAATTACAGACTTGGTTGTTCTACTTAAAGAACTGCATCAGTCTACTCAGGGTACGAAGATACCTACACATACAAAATTCTCTACACAAGGAGGGACTCAAGGTTTGGAAAAAGTAATTCTAGAACCTCAGTTGGATACAACCAACAAAGACCCTAAAAACACTCATCTCAAAGGAGATCTAGACACCGGTGACATCAGGAAGAAGGTCCTCCAAATAGAGGAGACTATCCGTGTTCTCAAAGGGATTGGAACATGTTCGAGAGTGTTTGACCGACCTTCGTGAGGGCTGAAGGCCTGACACTGGAAGGGGTTCATGAGCCCATCGGGCCGAAGCCCATGGGAGAGTTGATTGTGTTCGGGTTCGGCGTCCGAGTCCTTTGGGCTGGATCCTTACCTCGGTTGAAGGTATTCGGGGTCGGGCCTTCGAGTCCTTTGGACCGAGGCCCAGACCTGATGGTGAGTTCGGTTGGGTTGGGCCTGTGCAGTGGGCTCTCCTGCGCACAGAGCCTAGAGTCATAATCATAATTGAATAGGGTAACTCCAAAGGTAGTGATTGGATTGGATTCCACTTGCACCTTTTAAGGAAATTGTGTTGGACCCAAGTTATGGTAACTACCATGACTAGGAGTCCTAATCCAACTCGGAGAAGGATTCTAAAGGTGGTGAGTACTATAAATACAAGGCCAAGGTTACAATTAACAGGTAATACCTACTTTTGAGCACTAAACACTTAGCCTCTATTGTTAAACCTTGTGAATGGCCTGTACTTATTCTCACACCAAAGCTATCCCCCGGCGGCACAAGACGTCAAGCTTCTGTGTGATCTGTTATTGTGCAGGTTCTAGCGCATAGATTCTGTGATTGGACGCGCCAGCGAAACTTGGCGTTAACATTGGCGCTCGAAGGAGGGCTTTTAGTGCTTAATCAATCACAACTGACTTTTCTGGTAAGAGGCTATGGCGAGCAAGGAGAACAATGCTTCTAACCAGGAAAAGGCGAAAATACACTAGACCACCCAGGTGAGCAGTCAAGGACATACTGGGTTCCAGAATCCAAGGAGATCAGGAGGAACCGGCTGCTTCCCTCCAGCGAAGACTCTTCCATGACAGCCAGCGTACTCCTGACCAGGCTAGTCGGACGGATGAGAATCACTCTCGGGTACTTGAGGTGCATGGAAAAGGCCGAGACGAAGGCAGTCAAGATCAGAGAGAGTTTATTCTGCAGAAGAAGATGCATCAGAACAAAGATGCCATAATGGCCTTGCGTCTTCAGCAGGACGGACTCAAATAACAGATGGTGAAGATGGCCAGAGAACAGGAGGCATCCTCAAAAAGGCGTAGGCATCGGAGCCGATCCCGGTCACCCCGATGGGGAGAGTCAAAAAGAGAAAGGAGCAGGCACCGAAGTCGCTCGAGGGATGGCCAAAGCAGGAGGAGGAGCCATTCGGCAGAACGATGATCGGAGCATCCAGGTAGGTCGGGACAGAGGAGGAGGGACGCGAATCCTGAATATGGGTGGGACAGACCCCGATCGTCCCCTCGTAAAGAGGAGTCCGACCCCCTCGCTCGAAGGGTGGCAGAACTGGAAAAATTGCTATTGGCAAAGAATTCGATGGGGACACCTTCGGCTTGCATAGGGTCGCCCTTCTCGCCTGAAATCAATCATGTGACAGCCGACCCCAAAAAGAAGATGCCCCCGATGGAGACCTATGATGGGCTGGCTGATCCATTACCACTCAGACAGGTATGATAGGCTGATGACATACTACGGGCATTCTGATGCTGCCAAGTGTCATATGTTCGCAACCACCTTGAAAAGAACGCCCGAGAATGGATGGGAACTTTGGCAGCAGGATTGATCAATTCATGGAGTGACCTTCGGGAGAAATTTCACACCCGGTTCGGGAATAACAGAAGGTGAGGAAAGATCATGGCTTCCCTCATGCAGGTCAAACAGAAGTCAGATGAAAGTCTAGGTCAGTACGTCAAAAGGTTTTTAGAGGCTGTGGGGTTGGTAGCAGAGTTAAACTCCCCGCAAGCCTTGGGATTCTTCATTACTGGTCTGGACATCGAGAAATCGAAGAAGTTAGTGAAGGATCTAGTGATCAACCCTCCGGCAGATTTGACAGAGGCCTTCCATCCAGCCGAGGGTCACATAGCAATAGAAGAGGCGATGGGAAATTTTAAACCCCACTCCCAATCTTACGAGAAGTCTAAAGATCGGGAGAAGAAGAGCTACCAAAGGTCCGATAATCAAGGAAGTCTGACAACTATGGTAAGAAAAACTATAATGGGGGAGGTTCGGGTAGTGGACGGCCACCTTTCCCAAATAAAAATGTCAACAAAGTCTACACCGCACTCAACACGGACCGGGCTAAAATATTGGAAGAGATACGGAATAAACCTTTCTTCGAGCCAAGCCCAGCGATCCCGAAGCTTGGAAAGAGTGGTCGGGACAAATATTGTGCATACCATCAATGTTGGGGGCATACGACGGAGATGTGTAATGATCTGAAAGATTTGATAGAAAAGAATGTCCAGAATGGGTAACTAGTGCAGTATGTGGTCGGTCGGGAAGGTTTAGAGGCACCTCGAGAGGAGAATAGGGGGCCAACTCGGGAAACACAGCCGCAACCGCACCCACAAACCCGAGGGGTGATTGATATAATTTCGGGCGGGTCGGTAGGGCGTGTAACCGGAAGGAAGAGAAGTGGACATCTCGAGGCCGTGTTGTCGGTAGCAAGTTTATCGCCCAGAAAGGATAGGGCTTACTCAGGAGTATCCATCTCATTCTTGGATAAAGACTATCCTATCGATCACATTGAACCACGTGACGGGGCACTGGTAATAACAGCACAGGTCAGGCCAGTAGACATGAAAAGGATGATGATCGATAATGGATCCTTGGTTGATATACTGTATACGCACGCCTACCAAAGGATGGATTTAGAAAGGAAGAAGATGGAATTAGGTGGAGAGGGCCCGTTGTACGGTTTTAGTGGGGACCTGATGCATGTTTTGGGCACCATTGAGTTACCAGTCAGGTTCGACACTGCCCCCCAACAATCAAAAGTTCTGGTCAGATTTTTTCTATTACAGGTGGACTCGGCATACAACGCTATTTTGGGGAGACCGATATTAGCAGCATTACAAGCAGTAACATCTATACCACACTTCAAAATTAAGTTTCCGACATCGAACGAGATTGGGGAGGTAAAAGGTGATCTTGACATTGCCCGAAGGTGCTATCGGAATACCTTGATTTCCTCATGGGTTGGGATCAGCAAACAAAAACAGACGATGGCCATTGAGATAGAGCCATTCACTGAGAGTAGTACTGAACCAATGGCCCTGCCCGCCGAGGAGACCGAAGATGTAGAATTGATCCCCAGAAACACAGAAAAATTGATCAAGATCAGGGCATGATTAAAATAACCGCTGCGGACAGGATTAGTGGACCTGCTTCGGGTGTATGCCGATATCTTTGCTTGGGAGCCTAGTAACATGCCAAGGGTAAGTGAGTCGGTAGCGCTACATAGGCTGCATACAGACCCGAAGAGGAAGCCAATAATACAAAAAAGAAGGATTTTCACCCCAGAAAGGCAGAAGACCATAGATGAAGAGATCGCTAAACTACTGGAGGCAGGATTCATTTTCGAGATTGACTACCCCGAATGGCAGGCAAATATGGTATTGGTTCAGAAGCAAAATGGGAAGTGGAGGTTGTGCATCGACTACACAGATCTGAATAAAGCATGCCAAAAAGATTTCTATCCTCTGCCCAACATAGACCAACTGATTGATGTCACTTCGGGGTATGACATGTTAAGCTTCATGGACGCTTTCTCGAGATACCACCAAATTTCGATGAACAAGGAAGACATCGCGAAGACAAGCTTCATCACTCATCGGGCCATATATGCATATCGGAAAATGACCTTCGGATTGCTGAACGCGGGGGCAATTTATCAACAGATGATGAACTTTGTATTCATAAAGCAGCTGGGCCGAAGTATGGAAGTGTATGTGGACGACATGATCGTAAAAAGCATGTCAGTCCGGGATCATCTGGAGGACCTAGAAGACTGCTTTGAAACAGTAAGGAAACACAAATTGAGACTGAACCCGACCAAATGTACCTTCGGTTTGGGTTCAGAAAAGTTTCTGGGATATTTAGTAAGCAAGAGAGGAATCGAGGCGAACTCGGAAAAAATTGCGGCGATCTTAGACATGAAATCTCCGAAGACATACAAAGATGTATAGAGGTTGATGGGCCGGATAGCTGTCCTTCGGAGATTTGTGTCAAAATCAGCCGAAAGATGTTTACCCTTCTTTGACACTCTTAAGGGACCGAAGAACGATAAGAGTTTCCAGTGGACCTCAGAGTGCGAAGATGCATTCCAAGGGATCAAGAAATATCTAAGTTCAGCACCGTTGTTGATGAAATCAATCCCTTCGTAACCTTTATACTTGTACTTGGCAGCGAGTCTGATGGCAGTAAGAACGACATTGGTGAGGGATAAGGGAGAAAAGCGGTTCTCGATATACTATGCCAACCACGTTCTTCGAGATGCAGAGATAAGATATCCGAACCTAGAGAAATTCGCGTATGCCTTGATCATTGCAAGCAGAAAGCTTCGGCATTATTTCCAGGGGTCGGATGGTAGTGGAATATACGGATCAGTCATTAAAGAAAGTACTGCACAAGTTAGAAGTTTTGGGTCGGTTAACCGCATGGGTGATAGAATTAACTCAGTTTACTATAGAGTATCATCCCCGAAAGACAATCAAGGGTTAGGCATTAGCAGACTTCATAGTGGAATGCTCTTTCACTGAATTAGACGTAAACACAGTGGCTGAAACCCACCAAGGGCCGACCTCGTGGACTTTATACGTGGATGGGTCATTAACTTCAGATGTCAGTGGGGCAGGGGTCATTCTGACAAGTCCTGAAGGGTTCAAAGTCCAACAGACAATTCAATTTCAGTTCAAGGCCATGAATAATGAAGCAAAATATGAGGCCATCCTAGCAAGGATACGTTTGGCCCGGAGCTTGGAAGTGTAGAAGTTGGTCATTTATAATGATTCGCAGCTGGTGGTCAAGAAGTTATCGGGGGAGTATGAGGCTCGAGGGGTAACAATGTCAAAGTATCTGGCTGAAGTAAAAGATAAGCTCACATACTTCGCACCGCACAGTTATCAGGGAGTTAATCGATCAGATAATACAGTAGCAGATGCCCTAGCCAGGTTGGCAACCACCGAAGAAAGCTCCTTCAACGGGTCGGTATACTTGGAGGTTTTAGAATGGCCAAGTATTCCGAAGACAGATGTGCTAGCTTTGGACCGACTCGACTGCTAGCTCACACCTTACATCACGTACCTTGTAGAGGGGCTTCTACCTTCAGACCGGATCCTTGCAAGGAGAATCAAGCATCGAAGCTCAAACTTCGTCCTCATTGACGGGGATTTTTACCGAAGGGCTTTCAGTTCTCCCCTACTCAAATGCTTAACTCCATCGGAAGCAGACTATACACTTTGGGAAGTACATAAAGGGATCTGTGGGGATTACATGTGGGCCAAGTCACTGGCGCATAAGATTTTGAGGCAAGGGTATTATTGGCCAACTATCTACACAGAGGCCAAGAAAATCGTCAGAAGGTGTCCCAAGTGTCAGCTGAACAACATTATCCCACATCAGCCCCCTGAAGAGCTGTATTCGGTCTTATCCCCAATTCCCTTTGTTGTATGGGGAATCAACATCCTAGGGCCTCTACCAAAGGCCAAGGGATAAGTTAGTTTTGTGATCATGGCTATCGATTATATGACGAAGTGGGTCGAAGCCAAACCACTGCAGAAGATCACCGAACAAGAATGCCTAGAATTTTTCAAAGAATGAGTGGTTTATCATTTCGGTATCCCGATGGCAGTGGTTTCTGATAATGGTAGACAATTTGTGGGGTCTAAGTTCGAAGGCTTTCTGAAAGAGTTGGGAATTCAGCATCGCAAGACTTCAGTCACTCACCCTCAGTCGAATGGTCAAGTAGAAGTGACCAACCGAACCCTGTTCAATGGGATCGAAAGAAGGTTGGCTGAGTTAAAGGGTCGGTGGACCGAAGAGCTACTCAGTGTTTTGTGGGCATATCGGACTACTCTGAGGACAACAACTAAGGACTCTCCATTCCGACTAGCGTACGGGACCGATGCACTCATACCAGTCAAGATTGGGTCCCCTACTCTTTGCGTCAGTCAGTACAAGGAGCTATACAATGAAGTCCTAAAAATGAATTTGGATCTGCTAGAAGAAGTTCGGGACTCAGCTATGATGAGGTTAGCTATCTACCAGCAGAGAACAACCCGATACTACAATCAGAAGGTAAAGCTGAGGAGGTTTGAAGTTGGAGACTTGGTCCTCCGGGAGTCAGAGGCATCAACCCCCCAGAACACTAGCAAGCCGATGCCTAACTGGGAGGGGCCCTATGAAGTAGTAGAAGCGCCGAAGCCAGGTACATATTGGCTTCGAGCAATGAATGGTTCGGAAGTAAAGAATACATGGCATGCTCGAAGATTTAGAAAATTTTACCAGTAATAATTATGTCATTCTTTTCTTTATTCATGTAACCGTTTCAGTTTTAAATGAAATAAATGAAAGTTTTCTTCGGAGATGCTTAACTTCATATATATTCATACGGTTTTCAGTGTTCGATCAGACAAACATCGGGCTTAAACTGATCAGAAAGTCGAAGACAACATAACTGATCGGTAAAAGTCGCGGGTATAACTGATCGAGACTGTAGTTCTGGAATCAGACAAACATCGGGCCTAATCCAATCAGAAGGTTCGAAAAGACACAACTGATCGAGATAAGTCACGGGTATAACTGATCGAGAAAACTATAAATTTTTTAATCAAACAAACTTAAGGCACAATCCGATCAGAAGGTTCAAAAAGACACAACTGATCGAGATAAGTCATGAGTATAACTGATCACAAAAATTTATAAACAAAAATACTATATTTCATTCATACTTTGAAATTTTTACAAAACCCGATCGTATAAGATTCGGGCAAAATACAAACAAAAAAGGAAAAATGAAGAAGTACAAAAATTGACAAGTCTTAACACGGCTATTCGGGAGGAGGGTCATCCCCGGCCTCGAATTCCTCGTCTGAAGAGTCAAGGAGGGAGGCATTGAGCCCAACAACTATCAACTTTGCCTTAGCCTTTTCCCGATAAGTCTCGTACCCTTCACCAAATTGGGCCATGACCTTATTGTTCAGGACATCAGACTCTTCGTACTAGGCGATAGCTTGCTATTTGGCATCGGCGAGTTTCTCTTGAAGGGTGTTAACCTCAGCTGACAGAGTGTTGTTCTCTCGGATCACATGCATCATCTTGTTGTGCATCTCCGAAAACTTCTCAGTGATGGAGTCAACCGCCTTTTCTCGATCCTTGACTTCTCCATACAATCGATCCTTCTCCTCTAGAAGCCTCTTGGCATGACCCTCCAGGCTGACGAACTCCTATTGCATAAGTGAATGTTGTTCCTTGAGCTCATCGACCTGTCGTTCAGCCCGAATCACCTGATTTCGGGTCTACGCATGGAGATCCTTCTCTTTCTTCAAGTCCGAGTTCAGGGCCTGAACCTCAGCTTCGAGCAGTTGCACATCCGACCTCAGTTGAACCTCCTTTTTAGTGGTTCGGGCGTGAGGGGGGATGGCCCAAGCAAGAATGGTGTTGGCCTGTAACACACACATACATTAGTTATGAAAATCAAAGCATAAGTTTACAAGAACAAGATAAGTAACCGCAGAATTACCTGGCACTGAGCCCGGACATAAGCCACCAGATATTCTTTGGAGGTGGAACCCCTTGAATCGCTCGTCATCGCCCAAAAGCTTGAAATAATCGAACAGGGTAAACGGGAATACCTCCGAAGAGCTCTTCGGCCAGCAGGTGGTCGGCGATCCGTGAAATGAACTCCATCGGGATGAAGGGGTTGACATGACTACAGGATTGACCACAACAACGGGCTATTCGGAGCCTTCAGCGAGCCGTGGTTTCTTAGATCGAGGCTCGAGAGGAACCTCTAGAGTGTCCTCCGAGTCCTCGATCACCTCGGCCTGAGTCGGGGGTGGAGGAGGAATTTGCTTTGACGCGACTATCGTAGAGGCCTTGGCAGGGATTTTTGTAGTCGGTTAGGAAGACCTTTTGGTCTTCTTCAATGAAGCCGCCATCTTGGCTTGGCTCATCTTCAGAGCAACCTTTGTGGTCGGAGGAGGGTCGGGTCCAATAGCAGAACCCACTGAGAGTTCTGCGATCGGGATGGTCTCTTCATCAGGTGAATCATCGGTTACTGGAGGACAGATTAGCCCAGTGGCAGCGGGAAGAGGTATCGGAGATTCATCGACGCCCTCAGGTTTGAAAATGGTCACTGCATAGAAGAGAATGGGAGAAGACATAAACTATCAGAGGGGAAAGAAATGAAGTTAAGGGGGGGTTAAATCGGTAAAAGAGGGATACTTACATCCATGTTTATATAACCAGGCTTCACTGGACAGAATTTCCAGATTCCACTCAGTTTTGCTCCATCTCTTGTAAAAGGCCTTGAAGGCATCGGCTCGATCCTTCGGGAACTTGGAAACTTTGGCAACGGAGTCCTCCGGGTGGGTCCAAAGAGGAAGAAGTTTGAGGTCGGTCCCCTTGGCATAGAACCATTTGTCGTGCCATCCCTTGTTACTCGAGGGGGTTTTGATGATGACGGGTCGGTTGGCCCATTTGTTCAGCTGTCGAAGGCCGGGCTCTTTTGACCCGATGATGATGAACAAGGAAAAAAAGAAGTAGAGACCAGGAGTGATCCCGATCTCTTGACATAATGCGATAAAAGAAGTTAAATGGATGTACGAGTTCGGAAAAAGCTGTGCAAACCCGATTCCAGCAAAACAGATGAAGGATGAGATGAATTCATGAAGAGGGAACCGAACCCCATACCTCAGAATGTATAGGGGAACGGCCACCCATTCGCCCTCAGGCTTCCAAAACATTTTCTCATCGAGTTTTGGTACCCGAAGCTTGTATTCTTGGGGAATATTGAAAAGGGTTCGGATATCGGAGATTTGGGAGTGTGTGATGGTGGAGGGGGTGTGGAGATGAGAAAACTCTTCTTTGGAATGATAGGCGTTCTGGATTTTAGCTTTGACACTTATTGAAGTGGGTAGGGCCGAGGAGGTAGTGATATCAGTGGGAGTTACCAGCAAATCGACCAGAACCAGGTCATCGGTGGTGACAGAGGGAGGAGTTGGTTCAGTGGCTGGGGGAGGAGTGCTAGAATCAGCCATTTGGTACGAGTTCGACAAGAAGGAGACACGAATGAGAAGTTTTGGGAAGGAAACGAACAAAATGAAGCTCAAAAAGACGAAGAATAGATAAAATTGGTGAATTTTTGGGGAAGAAATTTGCTCGCCGGAAATCGCCTTGCCGAAAAATTTGAACAGAGATTTTTGAAATGAAGGAGTCTGGAAAGAGTGACAGTGATTGTTTAGGTGAGGATTTTATAGGTACAGCTACACGTAACCCAAGGGCGGCTATTACATGCCCTAAGTGGGCACATGCATGGAAAGACGTGCAACATTTCAAGAAACAAGGACAGACCGCTTGGTTTTCCCAGACAATTCATCATTAGCTGTCGTGACTGATCGAATTCCTGACCTTTCAAGTCTCTAATTATAAATATATTATAATCAGAGACTGGGGCAAAATGTTCAGGAGCGTTTGACCGACCTTCGTGAAGGCTGAAGGCCTGACACTGGAAGGGGTTCATGAGCCCATCGGGCCGAAGCCCATGGGAGAGTTGATTGTGTTCGGGTTCAACATCTGAGTCCTTTGGGCCGGATCCTTACCTCGGTTGAAGGTGTTCAGGGTCGGGCCTTCGAGTCCTTTGGACCGAGGCCCAGACCTGATGGTGAGTTCGGTTGGGTTGGGCCTGTGCAGTGGGCTCTCCTGCGCACAGAGCCTAGAGTCATAATCATAATTGAATAGGGTAACTCCAAAGGTAGTGATTGGATTGGATTCCACTTGCACCTTTTAAGGAAATTGTGTTGGACCCAAGTTATGGTAACTACCATGACTAGGAGTCCTAATCCGACTTGGAGAAGGATTCTAAAGGTGGTGAGTACTATAAATACAAGGCCAAGGTTACAATTAACAGGTAATACCTACTTTTGAGCACTAAACACTTAGCCTCCATTGTTAAACCTTGTGAACGGCCTGTATTTATTCTCACACCAGAGCTTTCCCCCGGGGGCACAAGCCATCAAACTTTTGTGTGATCTGTTATTGTGCAAGTTCTAGTGCGTGGATTCTGTGATTGGACGCGCCGGCAAAACTTGGCGTTAACAGAACACATGGAAGTGTTTCATATGCTGATCTTTGCATATTTTTTGGTGTTCATTATCCAGAGAAATTCAAAACCCCTGATTTTGAAAAGTACGACGGATTAGGGGATCCTTATACATATTTAAAAGTGTTCATTGGAGAACTTGGATCTTATGCGAAAAATGAGAAGCTCAGAATGCAGCTGTTCCAAAAGAGTCTGACTGGAGAAGCCCATTCGTGGTATACCAGATTAGACAATTAAAAGATCCATAGCTGGGAAGAACTAGCTCACGCCTTCCTTACGCAATACAGTTTTCAATCTCTGATTTCTCCTGACAGGTACCAGATTCCCAAGGTCAAGAAACAATCTAGTGAGTCTTTCAGAGAGTATGCTCAGAGGTGGAGGCGCCTGGCTACTCAAGTTATTCCTTCCATGACAAAATCAGAAATGGTCATGACTTTCATAGACATACAGGAAAATCCTTTATATGAAAGAGTTTTAGCTTGTATTGTCAAACCATTAAATGAAATGATCAAGCACGGAGAGATGGCTGAGATGGGATTGAAGTCCGATAAGATTCAAGACCTAGCCGCTCTTAAAGTAGTTGCTGAGCACATCCAGTTCGGATCATATGGAAACAACCCCCGGAGGGTCCATAAAAAGAAAGAGGAGGATGTTTCCTTGATACTACAAGGTCAGAAAGGCAATCAGAGCATGCCTATATAGAGGAGAAATTACTCCCCTTTTCAAGCACAGTCTTCAAACCCTCCATTGCCTAAAAGTGGAGAAGTAAAGCGCCCACGAACATTCACACCCTTAGGGGACTCGCTCGAGAATATTCTTGTTCTTCTGATAACTCAGAAGAAAATTACATGTCTTCTTCCACCAGTCAACCCTAATGGGAAGGGTTTTGATGCTACTCAGAAGTGTGCTTATCATGCCGGAGCACCTGGACATGATACTCAAGATTGTTGGGCCTTGAAACACAAGATCCAAGATTTAATAGACAACGGAGAGATCATGGTCACTAAACCAGATCAACCTCATGTGCAAGACAACCCTCTTCCTCAACACAAAGAAGAAGAGGTCAACATGATCAGTTGGAGCGCTGGACAGAGTTCCAGTTTCAACGGTGAATCATCCCAGACCATCAAAGACGGTGTTGACAAATAGGATTATGCAAAGTTCCAGTTTACTATGGAACGAAAGATGAAAGCTCTTTGCAAGCAAATTGAGCAATTGGCAGAACTGGTGAGCCATCAGCATCAAGTCACACACCAATTAATCAGCCAGGAGCATGCTTATCTCCTACCTTTTGTTATGAATGCTCCACCCTCACCTTCAAAAAGCAAAGCTATGGATGATAAGGTTGCATAGAGAGCAAATGCTAAAGCCCGTCGAGATTTTGCCAATCAAAGGGAATTTACCTATCTTGGCCAATCTATGGAGGAGATATTTCAAATGTTTATCAACGAATAAAGAATTACCACCTTTCTGCCTCCAATCAATCCCCGTTCAAGACGGTTCAACTCCGATGGAGTCTGTCAATATCATTCACACTCTCGCGGTCACAACACAGAAGAATGTTGGGCACTCCGCCATCTCAATCAGAATCTTATTGATAGTGGTGTCCTGCAGCTGGCAGACGATGATACCGTGCAACTTGAGAGTAGGAATACATGTACTACCAAATGGAAGGGATCAGTAGCAGTTATATCTGATGAGGATGATGAGACTGTCAAAGCATTTCCCATATAAGCAATTCAACTCAAAGGAGCTGACAATCCTTTGAAAGTGGCCGCACCTGAGCCAATTTCTTTACATCGCAGACCACAATATCCTGTTGTCAGCTTACACGAAGTTCCATGGAATTATGGAAAAGCTGAAGGATCCACATCTCATACTACTGCTACAGTGTTGAAGGAAAATCCATTGTATCTTCCTCGAAGGGTAATTAAGCCCGCCATCAGAGCAAAGGGGAAGATTCCCATGGAGAAGATTGAAAAATTCCTCCGCACTATGGGCCATAATGAAGCCAAGGTTGTTTTAAGCTTAAGAGAAACTCCACATCAGATATCAATCCCAGACTTGGTTTTATCTTCCGAGGAGCATCGGAAGATCTTATTAAAGGTTTTGGAAGAAGCATACTTACCAAAATCAGTGGATGTAGAAAAATTTCAACATATGGTTGATCACATTTTCAACAACAATGTGATATCCTTCACTGATGATGACATACCTCCCGAAGGGACCAGTCATTACGAACCACTGCACATCGCAGTGTTGTCTTCCGGGTATATGTTAGCTAGAGTGTTGATAAATGGGGGTTCATCTCTGAATATTTGTCCTTATGCCACCTTGGTGAAGATGAATGTCAATCTCAAAAGTATCCAAAGCAGCCATATGGTGATCAAAGCTTTTGATGGATCCCGGCGAAATGCCATCGGAAAGATTGAGTTGCCAATTGAGATTGGTCTAAATACATTTAATGTATCCTTCCACATCCTCAAGATAGACTTAGGATACAACCTGCTATTGGGGAGACCATGGATACACATGGCTGGAGTTGTTCCCTCCACATTACGTCAACAAATCAAATACATTGTCAACAACAGTCTAGTCACTGTCAACGTTGAGCCGAAATGTCCTGAGCAAGGCAGTCTACCAGTTATCAGCTTCAATTCAGAAGTTGAGCCAGCTAGTTTTCATACTTTGGAAGTGTGTAACACTCTATATCAACCTATTGGAGCACCACTTCCCGTACCAAAGATTTCTGCTGAGGGTATATTGGCTACACAAGAAATGATGTCATTGGGTCATCAGCCTGGACAAGGGCTTGGTAAAGATCAACAGGGTATTAAGCACCCTATTTAAATGTTCAGTCAAACTGGGACAGCCGAACTAGGCTATTCAGCTAATTATAGTCACAAGAATCCGCACAAACACAAGCAAGTTCCTCAATCATCTGCCACACGGAAATTTGTTCCATCTGCACCACATGAGCTGATACAGTCTCCAGTGATGGTGTCAGCCCATGTTATGGCTATGCTGTTTCCCAAGCCAGTACCATTCAAAGTAAAAGAGGTGCTGACTCCTGATCCTGAAGTGGAAGAAAGGGAGCGAAAACGTAAGCATGAAATCGCCTTGATGATGTCAGGCATACGCATCATTGTTCATGATGAGCATACAAACAGATATACCCCAGACAATGATTGCCCAGATGTCATGGTTATCATTCAGGAGAAGGAGGACAATGATAACCCCTCCATCACTGCAGTCCATCAGGACTTTGCCCTCGACAATTGGAGCAGCACTCCATGCATTGGTCGAAGAGGGTAAAATGAGCAGAAAAATCTCTCTGCCATGTAGATAACTTTAATTGCTTAATTTTCTATACATTATTAGCAGTTATTTTATTAGTACATGCTAACACTTTTGTATGATTAAACAATTTCATATATTAAGTGAAAAAATCTTTTGATTTTAGGACTCTAAATTTAGATGTGCCTATACTTGCTGGTGATGTGCCTTCTCTCCACAAGGGCTGTAACTTTGATGCAAAGTTAGACTCAGACTTGATGAAAATACAAGAGGACATTGAGACACCTCAGGATATTAAGGAATGGGTCGCAGACAAGCCTAAACCCAACCTTGACCAAACCACTTCTTTCAATCTTGGAACCTTAGAAAACCCTAAGCTAATCCAGATTGGTTCAGACCTCACCCCAAACCAACGGAATAACATGGTTGTGCTATTAACCCAATTCTAGGATGTGTTTGCATGGTCTCATGAAGACATGGTGGGTTTGTCCACTGACATTGTTCTTCATCGCCTTCCCATTAAGGAAGGATTCAAGCCAGTTAGGCAAAAGCTTAGGCGATTGAAACCTGAGTGGAGTTTAAAAGTCAAAGAAGAAATTGTGAAACAATTTCTAGCTGGCATTATCATGCTGTCTACATATCCGGAGTGGATATCAAATATTGTTCTCATACCTAAACCAGGAGGAAAGGTGCGAGTTTGCGTGGATTATCGAAATTTGAACAAATCTTGCCTTAAAGATAGCTTTCTCGTACCTTTTATCCATATTCTCATTGACAATACTACTCAGTACGGCATGTACTCCTTTGCAGATTGATTCACGGGGTACCTACAAATTATGGTTGTTGAGGAAGACCGTGAGAAAACTGCTTTCATCACGCCTTGGGGAACTTTTTGCTACAGACGATTGTCATTCGGCCTCATCAATGCCGGGACAACCTATCAATGAGGTATGATGGCTCTTTTCCACGATTTAATGCACAAGGAGATAGAGATCTATATGGATGACATCATCGTCAAATCCCAAAGGGAGGAAGGCCACTTAGACTATCTTAGAAAGTTATTCAATAGGTTACGTTAGTACAAATTGAAGTTGAATCCAGCCAAGTGCGCCTTTGGTGTCAAATCAGGCAAGTTGCTAGGTTTCCTAATACCACAAAGGGATAGAATTTGGATCCCACCAAAATCCGAGCCATCAAGGAAATGCCCATTCCTCGATGCGAGAGAAGGAAATATGAGTGGATTTTTGGGAAGAATCAACTTCATTAGAAGATTTATCTCTCAACTCACAGCAACCTGTGAGCCCATCTTTAAGCTATTAAGGAAGAACTCCTCCATGAAATGGAATGATGAGTGTCAAAAGCCTTCCTTACCATTAAAGAGCAGTTGGTTAACGCTCCTGTTTTGGTACCTCCTAGGGATGATGTTCCCCTGTTTATATACATGTCCATTAATGACAATGCCATGGGCCGCATGCTGGGGCAGAAAGATGATAGAGGCCAAGAATGAGCTAAATATTACCTCAGCAAAAGATTCAGCATCAGTGAACACAAGTACACTCTGATTAAGAAGACTTGTTGCACTTTGGAATGGGCTTCCATGAGGTTACAACATTACCTCCATGGTCACACAACCCATCTTAAATCCCGTGTGGATCCTCTCAAGTATGTGTTCAGTAAGCCCATACTAAATTGTCGACTGTCCAGATGGCAGTTGATCCTACAGCAATTTGACATCGTCTACGTGACGCAAAAGTCTGTCAAAGGTCAAAGAATTATGGATCAACTGGCCGACGCACCTAGAGGGGATTACAAACCCTTGGAAACATACTTCCCCGATGAAGGGGTAATGGCAGTTCAGTAATACCATCAGTACGATGCATGCCACACATGGAAAATTTATTTTGATGGAGCTGTTAAAGCCGTAAGGCTCGGAGTGGAGCATTCTAGTATCTCGCACGGGAGCAAGATATCCGTCGTAGATTAAATTACGATTTATCGTAAGACCAACAACACAAATTGAGTGATGAAGGTCGTGTCATGGGGTTAAAACTCACCCGTTTAATGGGCATCAGACGGTTAACTATCTTTGGGGATTCCAAATTGGTATCAAGCAATCCATGGGAATCTATCAAACCAAAGAATTACATTTGCTGCCTTACCATCGGCATAATGTACAGATGGCTTTGGAGTTAGAAGAAATCTCTTTTCTACACATTCCTCACAATAGGAATGATTTTGCGAATGCATTAGCAACGTTAGCCTCCTTGATTCACATACCTGACAAGGAAAACATGACAAGCATCACATTTGCCCTGCAAAAGGCCCCAGCTTATGGGAACTATGTTGGAGAAGTATCAGATGAGCTACCTCCCGTCCACCACCCTTGGTATCAGCATATCAAGGAGTACCTGCGAGATGGATCTACACCCGCTGAGGCGAGCCTAACTGAGAAGAGGCGGATCCATCGACTTGCTATGAAATTCTACCTGAGCGGAGATGCACTCTACAAAAGAGATACCGGATTAGGTCTCTTCAGATGTCTGGATAAAGACCAAGCTCAGAGGCTCATGGATGAAATCCATGGTGAATTATGTGGCCCACACATAAGCGGCCCCTTACTTGTCAAGAAAATCCTCAAAACAGGGCATTATTGGCTAACACTCAAAGCTAACTATGATGATCACGTCAAGAGGTGTTATCAATGCCAAATTCATGGGAATGTTATCCACGCCCCTCCAAGGGAACTCCACAATATGAGTTCACCATGGCCCTTCTCAATGTAGGGAATGGACGTGATCGGGCCCATCGAGCCCAAAGCCAGTAATGGACATCGATTCATATTCACCATGATCGATTACTTCACCAAGTGGGTAGAAGTAGCCTCCTTCCCCAAGATTACCAAAGAAGTCATCATTGTTTTCATTAGAAATAATGTAGTCTGTCGTTATGGACAACCAAAGGTCATTGTGTCAGACAATGCTAAGAACCTCAACAACAAAATGATGGAGGAGTTATGCGAAGAATTCCACATCAAACACCTTAATTCAAGTCATCTCACCGTCCAAAGATGAATGGTGTTGTTGAAGCGACTAATAAAAATATCAAGAAGATCATGCGTAAAAATGTCCACCAATCACAAAGGATGGCCTGACCTCTTTCCTCTGACTCTGTTAGCCTACAAAACTTCTATCGTACTTCCACTAGGGCAACCCCTACTCATTAGCCTATGGGTTGAAGCAAGGCTCCCCATAGAGGTGGAAATGGAATCCTCTCGAGTGTTGATGGATGCTCGGTGGGATGAAGACCAATGGGTACAAGATGTATCACCAATTGTCTACGATGATTTAAAGGTGAACCGCGACAATCTTCTATGGTCAATTATATCAACAAAGGATCGCACGATCCTACAACAGAAAAGTCTGGCTACGGCAATTCAAACAACATGACTTGGTTTTGAAGAAGATCATTGACAACCAAGATCAATCTAAGGGAAAATTCGCCCTAAGCTGGGAAGGCCGTTTGTTGTCAAGGAGGTATTGACGGGAGGTGTTTCTCGGATCACTGAGTGAAATGGATGGTGATGAATTTCCACAGCTTATCAACTCGGACACCGTGAAACGGTACTATGTCTGAAGTTACCATCAAGCAAACATCCTAGTATTGATCATCTAATCACCAGTCATTCCAGTTTTTAACCCTCTTTTTGCAAACTCTTCTGCCCCTTAGGGAAACATACATTTCAAACCAGCAGCCTGGTTTCAACATACATTTCAAACCAACAGCCTAGTTTCACCTCACTTTGAACCAGTAGCCTGGTTTCACCTCATTTCAAACCTTCCACACAATTTCGGTTATCCTACACATGGGATTGAACCTTTCACACCTGCAGTTTATCCTAAATACGGGATTAAACTTTTCTACGCTTGCAGTTTGTCCTGAAAACAGGATCAAACTTTTTCCACTTCTGCAGTTTGTCCCCATTATGGGATCAAACTTCCTTCTCCCCGCAGTATAGCCTGCGCATGGGATTCACACTTCTCTTTGGCTAGGATTCATCCTGAGGGGCGAACTACGTCGACCTGATCTCCCTGATACACAGGAGTAGATAGGTAACCATATTCTATATGGCCCGGTTGTAATAAACAAAAAACAACAAAAACATTTCTGCCCTTTCTCTACAAAAACAAAAACAACAAAAACATTTCTACACCCATCTGCCTTTCATATTTAGCGTTGAACCTCTTACACCAGGTTCGAACTACGCAGACTTGATCTCCTCTTCAATAGGAGTACGTAGGCAGCCATATATGGTTCAGTCTAACCCCTACCAGAACAAAAATACTTGTCACATGGTACTGGGATCAACCTTCAATCCACCACATTTCATCGGCTTCAGACCAAGGGGATGGAATTACCCAACCTCTCCTCACAAATAGGAGATTCGGTGACCATCTAAGCTACGGTTGTGCCTCAAAGAGCAATACCAATCCATAGAAGATGGAATTAACTAGGCTTCCCACAAATAGAAGTACTGGCGACCATCTGTGGTGCAGTCAATCTCAAAGAGGAAAAGCCACACTCCTCTCCATTTTTTCATACAGAAACCAGTCCCAAGACACCAAAGATGGTAGGGATACATACAGATCAATGATCCATTCTGAGAGATCCTGCGATGGCTTAATGTCCACATATCAAGGACAAGTTCAAAATGCATCAAGATCACAAGCCCTGAAGAAACAGGCAAATATCAAGCAAATATCATGGCACAACTGAAAGGGAAGTAAATCAAAATATATTTATTTGCCATATATAATACTGTTTGATATATACATATGTGTTGTACATGACAAAATGGCTAAGCTAGTCTGTGCAAAAAAATACAAAGCTATCTACGGATCTGTGTGTATGCGGACTATCAGATCTAACATAGCATCCCTCTCCGAAGAAGGAGGTAAAGCTACAAGCTCCTGCCCAAGGGTATTTACACGAGCTAGCAGATCTAAGGCTGACTGCATGATAGCATAATGCTCATCTATGTATGCACTCATATCGGTAAGAATGCCAGTCGTTTGGGATCTCACAGAAGTATTGTTTACAATGGCCACATCCCTAGTAGATAGGGCAGCATCCCTCTCCACAATCAATGCATCTCTGGCTGATCTAGCCTCATCCCTCTCTAACAGAGCGGCGTCTCTCCCATTAAGAGCTGTTAACATCATGGCCCTAGCCTGATCTCTCTCATAGGTCATCAGATGTAGGCTCTGCTCCAAGTACTGTGCTAAATACTGAGTAACAGTGGCACTCAGAGTGGGAGAATCCATCACATATGCTGGCAGCCAAGCAGTCAAGTCCCCATCGATGGAAATGTCAGCCTTCTCCATAGGCTCCTCATCGTCGGACTCAATATCCTACACTGTGGATACTACCATAGTAGATGCAGTCTCTGTCTCCAGCCATGCTGAATACTCTACAGAATAACCCAGATGACTGACAGAAAAGTCAACTAGCTCTCGCTGATCCCAACAGGCATACAACTTGGACATGTCTGCTAATGATAGGTGCCGAGAAGCAAAGCGCTGACTCATCGCTCCCTCAAATGGGTGGAAATCCTGAAACTGGTCAAACTGACACATCACGGCTAGTGGGTGGTAGGTGATCTTCCCTCTCAAACCAAGGAGAGGAAGATAATCCATGCCTGGAGCATGAGTAATGAAGCTGTAGGGTGAGCTAAGCCCTGTACATGGAAATATAGCGAATGGATTTCCAATCCCTGCAAGGAAAGCTGACCGAGATGCAGCATCTAAACACTCCGTAGGCTAGAAGGAGTATGACATGGCTATATCATGGGTGAAGCAATACCCATGACGTCTGAATGTGTCAACCGGTCCTAAGTGTGACATAAACCACACGTATAGCATGACCGAGCTACCTATGAACACTCCTATCGGACAAGTGCAGTAGTATGTAGCTGACCTCAGAGTCTCTGCGATAATCATCGGTACGATGGTATGACCCTCCCTGAGAGCTCTCACTGCCATGATAACCCCGATGTCCAACTCATCCATGTACCGTGGCATATAGACGTATGACAATACGCACAATAGCAGTACATCCACTCTGGCTGAATGCCAATGATCCTTTGACATGGTGAAATCCCCAGAATGTCGTGCATAACTATCCTCCGAGCCAAATCTGTTAATCAGAAAACGCTGGGATATCACGTGGCCGGATGTAATCTCATCCTGTACCACTCTACGCCTTAAGCCTGTGAGGGTCATGAACTTCCTACTCATATCCCCAATCGCCATCTGTACGCAAGGTCTATCCAACGGCAGCATCATCAACCATGCATACTCCTCTAGAGTAGGAGTCAACTCCTGGGTCCCAAACCGAAAAACCTATCTGTCCGGTACCCAGTACTCTAGCATACCCTCTATGAACCCTGTGGGAACCTAAAACATCAACAAGGTCATAGTGTGCTGCAGAAAATGATCTACAGTCACCCTGTCTGGTGGTGACATACTATCATACCATGAGCGCATACCAGATGCCACCAAAAATGGTGGGGTATGATCAATACGGCTAACTGTCGAAGAAGACATCTGTACGGACCGTGTCATAAGACCATCCAGGGGTCAATGCTGAATATCTCTGGACATACATACATATGCATAACATAATTACATGCATGATACAATAGATGGCAATATGATATAGGGAATGGAAAACTGTACATACATTCCTAAGTATATCATCATCTAATACATCTCTGTACAGCTAAAATATAGGGAAATGGGGCAAAGTTACCCAACAACTAACAGAGGCCTATCAAAAGATATAATGAGAATGGGGCGAAGCTACCTAGCAGCTAACAGAGGCCTATCAAAAGAGATAACGACAATATACATCAGAAGAAGTCATTGGTATCGATGTCCACATCGTCAATCCTGTCCATCTGATGTAACTCCTCCTGAGTCACTAGATCTCTATCTACAGGGATGTCAGGCCTATACAAGGGAGGATCTACACCGAAAAAGCCGTATGGGTCACCTGAGGGGCCAGCGCCAGAGCTGGAAGGATCAAAAGTATCTACCTCTGAATGATCTCTACCCAAATGCCAGATAAAGAAATGTGTCCGGTCCAACTGCTGGGTCAAACTGCCAATCTGTGTCACCTGAGTTGGATCTCTAACACAGGTTAACCAATTCGTCATCATCACGGATCCTGGAACCATATCTCCCATAAATTGTGTGGCGCGGGTCTGAGCTCAAATGTAGATGCAGAGGAAACACCATTCTTTGGAACATCTCACGTGTGTGAGGGGCCCTCGATAATGTGTAAATCCAATCCCCAATAATGGGATATTAGTGACGGGTGACTGCGAAACAGGCCAGTAACGCCTGGCAGGAGGCAAGATCGGCATGCGAATCTCTCCTGTGTGCTCCTGATAGCACGCTCTCCTAAGTAGAGCTCTCATCCTCCATCAGTGAAAAGAGGAATCCTACGGGTGGAAATCACGTACTCGACACCAGTCGGGTACCCATCCTCAAATCCAATGCTCAAATGCTCCCCAGGGTAGGGAACCCATGTGATGACATCCGCTGTCAACAACTCTAGCTGTAGGTGACAATGAGTGAAATCCTCAACAACAGGGACCTTAGTCAGTATGGAATGATGCCATCTCCATCCTCGTGGATAGGTATCTAAACCTAACACGCTCACAGGACGCAAACATGGAAGCCTCTCATAGGCCCAAACTGCCAACACAAAAGCAACATCTCATTGTCCATCAATGCTCTTAACTCATACATGGGAAAAGACAAGAGAAATACTCACCAGCAGAAATGGATAGAATCCTAACCAAGCCTCGGTCAAGCCCTGCGATCGCATGCACATTTCCCTAAGGAAATAGGCAAAGGTGTAGGAACCCCAATCATAGTCAACTATACGGTCCACGTGTCGAGTGGCGCGGATCAAAGCGAAGGACACCGTAGAAGAGTTATCTGTTATGAAGCAACCCCTAATGATCATCAGGAACAATCGCCGAAGAATGCGATCCCTAACTCTCACATCATCGGGTATAGGCTCACTCAACAGCCCGCTCATAGCATCTACGCTCAGAGGACCTGTACGAACAGTCCTTCCCTTGAGTGCCTCCACCGAAACTCCCAACAAGGATCTGATGGTAGTAGGGGTGATATCCGCTGTACAAGGCACCGGATCCCCTTCAAACTCCATACTTGTGATAAATCGCCAATCCATCGGCATCATCATCACCTCACAGTCCAAAAAATGGAGTGACTGAGTCTGGTGAAACCAGCGCTCAGACAATGCCATGAAGTAACCCTAGGGACAGCAATGGGGAAAGATGGAAAAGAAAGTCCCGAAGCCCCAGCCATCTACAATCGCACTATAGTCATCATGCAAGGCTTGATATATAGAGTAGATGCTAAACCAATTCCCTCGAGGCTGTGTAAAGCCGGGAACCTACATCAAATGCAGATCAGCATCAGAACCCTTCACTCCTCATCAATAGGAAACAAGGAAGATTAAGACCTAACTTCATACCTCGTTTGCGTGCAGGTAAACTGAAGGATGCTGGCTTAAGTCACCTAGAAGATCTAGGTTCGCCACTTGAATACCTGGCAACTCCCTACGGGGAATACGTGTAGTAAGAGCAGGAACCTCAACTGGTACATCCTCCTCCTCATCCTCGACATCCGGCACTTTAACCCGGATAGGACGAATAATTGTCTCCACTAACGACGAGGTTTTCTAACAGAACGGGGTTGAGGTACTTCAGAAGCCCTCCTCTGTACACCAGAAGTGGTCCTGTGGGAACTACTCTACCGATCCGGATCCATAATATCACGGACAATAAGTCTCCAAATCACCTCGAAAGGGTGTGATAAATTTTACCGGAGCTTTTCAAAATGCATTTTATGATTACATGCATGCATGCATTGTTTTAACATACATCTGCTGGTAGAGAGTTAAAATGCATGACTACCCAATGCCTACGCTTTTGAAAAATTTTGCTATAGCCCCCTTTGTAAATGGGACTATCCACATGCACATTGGCATGACTAGGTGGCCATTCAGTAGCACACCTACCAACAGTCGTATACATTCTACATACATTTAATACATTACAGTAAAAAATCCATAAGTGTAATCTAATTACCCGGGTTATTTTACTTTTCTAGCTTTACTTATTTGTCCTCAAATAGGATAAGAAATGACAGTAAAAGGTACCAATTTGACTGTTTTAAAAGTCAAATTTTTCACATCATTATGTTCAGCATGGTTTAATACTAACATTTACTATGTTGAATATTTTTTATCAAATCATATCAGCATGCATATTCACTACTATGTGTCTAAATGCATTTTATGTGATAAGTCATTTTCCAACGGATAGAAACTGGAAAAGAATATATGCATATGTTACAAGGACAGTAAAGAACACTTGTACGGTGGCAGAATATGCAGAAAGTCGCTCGAACTCAACAGGTCTAAAGAAAAGCTCTCAGATTTCCTTTGTCGTGCAACTTGAAAATGACTTATGAAAGCAACCTGTGGGTTTTGTATAGCCACGGTTGGCCGCAGGTCCACCTGCAGCTGCTGCAGGTGTACCTGCGGCACCCCTATATGGGTCCCACACCTTCAGCTCGCTCCAATTAGAGTTGCAAAGGAGGTCTCACAAACTGAAAAGATTAAATCAAGAGTAAAAACGCTACGCAATTGAGCGAAATAGCCTGAAATCCTGGTGTTCATTGTTCAAACTCTGGCTCCACATGTCACACATTGGTATTCAGATACAAGGTAAGGTATACTATACCCGGTGGCCTCTTACCACAAATCATGCTTGCAATACCTCCACAAGGTCCGACGCCACAAGACAAAGGTCAAGCAACCTTGACACCTTCCCCGGCGGGGGTTACAACGCCAAAGTTATAAATTAAAGACAGTCCCCGACGGGGGTTACAACGCAATTCAACCATTGATATACGCGTCAACGAGGGTCAAGCAGCCTTGACACATTCCCCGGCGGGGGTTACAACACAATTCAACCGTTGATATATGCATCAACGAGGGTTAAGCAGCCTTGACACAGTCCCCGGCGGTGGTTACAACGCACAAAGCTACAAACATTTAAGTATCCCCGGCGAGGGTCACAACGCATTCAACCATTGATGTACGTATTAATGAAGGTCAAGCAGCCTTAACACAATCCCCAACAAGGGTTGTAACGCGATACCATTAATACACACATCAGTGAAGGTCAAGCAACCTTGACAATGCACCAAGCAGGGATCTATCCGGTGATAAATACATCAGCGAAGGTCGGGCAACCCTGACAAGTACATACTGTTGGCAGTAACTCCGATAGAATGGTGGGATATGTTATACACATCCTCAAATAGACAAAGCTTTCTCCCCACAGATTTCTTGTACGCAAGAGGTACCTCTATGGAGTGGAAGTCTGTGTCTAGGATTCACGACTTTGGTGATAGCCCCAATGTCAACATCCTTGGAGACTTGGATTGCACATCCAAGACAGTATTGATTGCCATCCCAATAGGATTAACAGGGAACCGACAATCATCTCATTCATACATTTACATCATGTTGCTACACATAGCATCATGTTTATCTTATTACATTTCAAGTGTCTAGGATTCTTTATCCTATCCATGCCTTACATTACATGAATATGATAAAGAGGGGCATATGTAGACACTCGAAATTTTCTGCACACCTATTACTAACATTGCAGGAGGGCAGATTCGTCTTTCGAAGATAACCTTGGAAGATAGCTCACATCCATTTCGGCTACTACCGGAAGTTCATTCTCAACCCCGAAACACACACTGGGAACATCATTTCCAACCTCGAAGATAACCCTGAGGTTCGTCCTTGGCAATAACCCCTAGGAATACTGTTGTAGTTCCGGCGATAACCCTGGAAATGCTTGTTTCAAATGCCACCAGATTCAATCTCAGACCTCCTGTTGAGGCACTCATACCGCAGACCCGAAGCTAACATCAGGTAGACAGGCATCCTTACAGATGACATTGCGGCATTCAAACACTTGCAGCAGTCCAATCTCAGATATAACCCTAAGCAACATCTGCTTTCAACTCAAATCGGCGATAACCCCGATGAGGAGTCAAATGTCATCTTGCTACCTCAACATCTGCGCGTCGTCTCAACATTTCATACATACATACATACAACAATATCCTTCAAGAACTAGGGAGTTTCAATCCTGAGTTACTATTGCGCGTGACAGCACACCGGATAGAATTTGAAGCTTGAATATCATGGGCATGGTCCCATCTTCCTGACTTCTTACAACCTCAACTCTTGACACAAAGGGTTCGAAGGTCTTATATACCTCATTCAGATGCTCGGATTGAAGTTCTACAAGTTTGAGCGGACATCAAGGCTTGCGAGTGCACGATTTTGAGACGACGGGACCATGCGGAGCCAGGGGCACCCAGTGTAGTGCAGGTACACCTACGGCTCCCCCTCTATAAATAGAGGGCTTGGGGTAGCCATTTAAAAAGAAAAAAGGCGAGGAAGCCCTTTCCAATTTGCTTTATACACACCATATATTGAGTGCTTGCTCTTTTTAAACACCTATTAGCTCACATATAGCTATACATTTACCAGCGGGAGCCGAGTGTTCATCCATATAGAGTCATGGAAGTTTGCATTGGCATCCCACTGTAAGCCTTCTAACACTCTATAAAGCCTTTCTCTTCATTTTGCACACACTATTCTACACATTGAGAGTCGTGTTGTGTGCGTTTGCGGACTTGATTCCAGTGGTTTTCATTTCATCGTATATATATACTTATATTTATATATAATTTATATATGGACTAACATTATCGAGTTATGCCTCGATTGAGCTAGACTTATGTGCGGAGCGTTACACCTCGCTTATATATATATATATATATATATATATATATATATATATATATATATATATGTTATGAGACATATATCGATGAGCACGGATTTTACATCCAAGCATTTACCTTATATATATATATATATATATATATATATATATATATATATATATATATATATATATATATATATATATATTTACATTACTGTCAGCACTGGAGTTTACTTGAGGCCTTTTATCGCTTTTATTTACATTTAGTCCCGCCTTGATGGACCCTTTTCACTTTGTAAGAAGCTTGTACATTATTTACAGTGTACAAATTTCCTTAGATGGCTCTCATGCCCATGAGGAGTTTGGCACTACTGTATATTATTTTCTCGAAGATGCCTCGCATCTCAAAAATAAAAGCAAACAAGTCGAACATTTAACAATAAAATGGAAGTATGAAAAGGTCTCAAATCATATTGAGCACAGGGTTTGAAAAACCTCTTTTTATAAAACTTCATTGTTATATCTTGCTAAAACTGAATTTTTCTTTAAATTCAAACCCTGCGTATATAGGTGCGAACGAGGCCTCGCACTACTTTTAAATAATTGCACATTGATCCACACACACACACACACACACACACACACACACACACACATTCATATAACAGTTTCTTTGGAAAGTGGCGGTCACCATGGTAACACGGATGTCGGGGGGTGCCTAACACCTTCCCTCCGTATAATCAAGCCCTCGGACCCATAATGAATCTCGGTTTCACAGACCCGTTTAGCAGTGCTAAAACACTGGGTCAATGTGCAAACATTTTCGGTTGCGTTGGTGCAACCAGTTAAAAACACCAACTGGCGACTCTTAATAGTCCATCGTCGACATTATACATGTCGGACCTTTTTCACTTATTTTTTCAAACAAATCTCACATATCAATGAGAACACCAAAGAACAAGTAACGAAAAGGGACAACTAAAAATCCCGACATCGACATAATGAATTGGCGAACTTCAAAGACTTTAAGGTAGTCGGACCGCCATGATTTAGAGATTAACTGACCTTGTAGAAGCGTTTGTGATAGCCAGGGTAACGGAGGGGAAAAAGACAGCTTTTGCCACCTATATGATGAAAGGGGAGGCGAATTTTTGGTGGGAGGCAAATTAAGCTAGAGCCGGAGAAGGAAGTAGTGGTGGTAGGACTGGAAAAAAAAAGGAGATAATTTCGGGATTACCAAAATTAGGCCAGGAGGTGGAAAGAAACAGGTTGTGTAGTGTGGGAATTGCGGAAAGAATCACTCAGGAGAGTGTCTTAAAAGTAAGTTTATGTGTTATAAGTGTGGGTAGAAGGGACATATCTCTCCCAACTGCCACAATCCTAGAATAAACAGTGAGTGTTTCAGGTGTGGATTAACGGATCATAAGGTGAAGGACTGTCTGAAATGGAGAATGGAGGTAGGAAGCGTAAATACGAGGAAAAGTAGCGGGATGCTGGCGACAACTGGACCAACTTCAACAAACAAACCAACAGAATCAACCGCAAGAGTCTTCAACATGACCGTTCAAGATACCGTGGCAGATGGGGATGCAACTCCAGGTATTATTCAAATAAATTATATTTTCTTATATATGATTTTCTTATACATAATAAATTATTTTATAAAGAAATTTTAAAGGAGGAATTTGAGTTCTATTAGAAATCAATTTTCCGCTTAATCAGATAGACAAGCTTTATGCCGAATAGTTAAAGATCGGTTCGATCAATTATGATAGAGATCTACTTGCAATGACTATGTATGCTATGTACCCTTGCATGTATAAGTTTTAAAATGGTGATTCCGGGGATAGAATCTTTATAAAGGAGGGTGAATGTAATAACCCGATATTTTCTATATAATTAAATCAAAAATTTTGCGTATAATTTTTTTTTATTTATAAAGGTGGAAATATGTGCCAGGTAATATGTGTGTGTGTGTGTGTGTGTGTGTGTATATATATATATATATATATATATGTGTGTGTGTGTGTGATAAATAAAATTTATTTGTTACATTAATTATTGTAAATAATTTTTTTTTAAGAATTATTGATCATTATAAAGTATATTCTTATAATAATTATTTTTATAGTAGAAATGATTATATTATTTATTTTCCATGAAAATATGATTATATATTATTTAAATAACATATGAAATGATTATAGAATTATTATAATAATTATTTTATTATATGAATTTATTTCAGATTAGTTAAGTTAATTATTTTTAACTTAATTAATAATGTTATATATGAAAGATAAATCAGATATGGAATCTAAACCCTAATTTTGGGTTTGGAATAAGGAAAGAGAATAATAATATTATATTAAGTATATTTCAGTGCTATAAATATGTATGTTATGTGTGTAAGGTTAATCTGTGGAGCAGTTTTATTATAATCTGATAAACCCTAATTTCGAAGTCAAATGAGACTTTAAAATCTGTTAAGTCACTGTGTTATGTGGTATATAATTTGTATTATAAGTTTTTACGCTAATTATGGAAAACCCTAATTAGTAATTTAAAACCCTAATTTCTAAGATTAGAAACCTTAAATAGTAATTAGCTAATTGTTAAGTGGAAACCCTAATTTGAAACTCAATTATTAGTTCGAGACTGTTATGTTATTGTGTTGTTACGATTAAGGTCAAATATTATAGAATTTAATGATAATTAGAAAAACCCTAATTGTTAAAAAAACCCTAATTACAAATTGATAACCCTAATTATCAAATTAGTAACCCTAATTCTCAAATTAGTAACCCTAATTGCCAATTTTAAGCCTTAATGCTAATTAGTGAGCTACTAAACCTAATTTCAAGTTTAATGTAATTAGAAAACTTAACTAATTAGAAAAACCCTAATTTTCCATTTTTGGAAACTAATTTTGCTATTTTAGAACCTAAATAAAAATCCTAGAAAATTTTATTTTTGAAAACCTTAGGGTTAAACCCTAAGGGTCAAACCCTAAGGGTTTGCCAAGTTACCTTGTTGCCATTAAAATCATAAGTCAAATGACTATTATGCCCCTCATAAATAATTGAAGCTAACTTCTAAATCTAGCAAAATTGGAGTTGCTCAACCACTCTTACTAACCCCATGTGACTGAATTCTACTCATATCAGCCAAGGATTGTTAGCCAAGTTCATTACAACATATTATATATAGAATTAGAGAAAGAAAAGTCCATTATTTGGCCATTTGATCACCAACTCTCTACCAAGACCTTTTCTCTCTCTAACCCAGAAATTTCTATAGCATATCAGTTCCTAAATCAAGCCCCCCTACCTCCACTAACAAATCTGAAGCCCAGATTCAAGAATTTCTCAAGAAAGGTAAACCCTAAGCCAAGAAAATTTGATCTTATATGCGATGTTGGATTTGTTATTTTTATGTTTAAACAGGTTGTATATGGTATTAATCAATGATCTGGGTTGGTATTCAGTAGATCCATAACATTTAAAGGCTCAAAATTGATGATATATTTTCAAAATCTAGAAAAAGTTGAAAAAGTGATCTGACAGTCGAATGTCAGACCCCATAGATTTCATCCTGTTTATGTTTTTGGTTGTTTAAATGTTTGAACATGTAGTATGTTGTAAGGGCTTTGATCTGAAGCTTGAATCAAGCCCAGATCATGTATAGATTTCAAGTTATTAAGGGTCAAAGTGCGTTGACAGCTCATGGAAAACTGTTTCGGAAAACCCAAAAATTTTCCAAATTTTCTGACAAGCAACTTTGGAGCTTCTGATTTTGTTGATCTGTTATAGTTAGTCCATGTTGTTATTTTGATGTTGTAGTCTGATATAAGGACTACATAATCATGCCTCTAGAACCCCCAAATCTTACACTGGATCAAAATTATGATGGGTCAAAGTAGGCTTGACCGACTGCTTATGAAGATTTCTGGAAAACCTAGAAACCTTCAAGAGCGATTTTTCTGACAACGTTTGACCCCCTGAAATCTTGTGTTTGTGTTGTATTTACACTGATCTATTATTGTTTTTATGTTCTATGCCTTGAGTACTATAGATTTGAATATTGAGACCACATGAATCATGACCGGAACTGGGAGAGAATCGAGCCACAAAGTAGGCAGTCGAAGCTGTCAGGGTTTTTGGGTAACCCAGAAAGCCCAGAAGCTTCTGACAGCTACATTGGGGCTTTGAATCTTGCTGATAAGTTAAGTTATGAACTAAGTTATTGTTGATACTTGTAGTGTTACATAAACACTACAAGGTCGAGGTTCAAGAAAGCTCAGAAACACATTGTATTGGAAATTACAGGCGGTCAAAGTTGACCCCTTGGTCTCTGGCTGTTAGTGTTCTTGAGCCCCAAGAACACCTACAGCGACAGAAAGCGTCGCTAAAGGCTACAGCGACGGTTTTAATTATTTTTATTTTCTGATTTTCCGAAAAATGATTAAAAATAGAAAATAAATTCTAAAAATTACAAAAATGGTTTTAAAAATTATTTTAAATTATGAAAAATAACTTTTGATAATTTGGGATATTTTTCATTAATAATTATAATTATTTAAAAATTAATTTTATTTAATTAATTATATATTAAATAATTAGAGAAAAATAATTTTATATTATAAAAATCATTTTAAATGGGAATAAAGTGTTAGAAAATATTTTTGAGTTGTAAAATGTAACTTTTAATATTTTGTGATGAATTTCATTAATTAATTAATATTAATGATAATTAATTCATTTAATAAATATATTAAATAAATTATGGGAAAAAATAGAATTAATGATTTAAAAATCATATAAAATGATTTAAAGGTTATAAAAATATTTTAAGTTATAAAATATAACTTTTGATATTTTGTCATGAAAAATATTAATATTTTAATATTAATAATATTAGATTTATTTAATCACGTATATTAAATAAATTAGTTTTAAAATGATTTTAATATTATAAAAATCATTTTAAAAGAAAATAAAGAGTTTAAAAATATTTGAAGTTATAAAATATAACTTTCAATATTTAAAGGTAAATTTTATTAATAATTTAATTTTAATGATATTTTATTTATTTAATAATTATATTAAATAAATAGTTTAAAAATGATTTTATTAATTTAAAATCATTTAAAAGGAAATAAATGAATTAAAAATATTTTAAGTTATAATTAATAACTTTTAATATTTTGATGAATACTATATTAATACTTAAATATTAATGGTAATTATTTAAAAATGATTTTAATTATTTTAAAAATCATTTAAGGGTAATATTAATGTTTTTAAAATATTTTGAGTTATTATAAATAACTTTAATATTTTAGCAATGGTTTCATTAATAGTTTAATATTATTTAAATATTAATGATAATTGAATGATTTAATATTTAAATCATTTAATAATGGTTATGGTGTTTGAAAAATCATGATAAATTATAATAATTATTTAAAAACTATTATAAGTCATTTAAATATAATATGGCTGATATTTAAATTATTCAGGATAATATTAAGGATACAGAATAGAGTTTTAAACTCGATAATTACCCGATAAAGCCATCGGTACACCAAAATATTTTAGAAATTGATCTGGACTTATATAGTTTGATGGTATTAGTATTTATTTGTGATCCAATGACTGATATAACTATGTGACAGTGTGATTAGGTTATGTGCTAACTGCAAATAGCAGTGCTATGTGTTATAGTATGTTATTCTAATCGAACGAATGATCTTATTAATGATAGGTCTTGATATAAAAGATAAAACTAAATTGCGTATTGTAAGCAGCAGACCAGGAAAGTATCCTATCTTTGCATTTACTTTATGCAATGGACATGCGTAAGCGAACATCTGAACTATTCTTTCTCATTGTTCAAATATCTTAACCTTTGAATATATTTATGCAATGAGTCTGTATAAGTAAGTTATTAAATTATAATCTGTTGTACAAGTTCATTAATTCTGTTATTATTAATCAAGATATATATTCTGTTCATTAATTTCTAAACATGGTTATACAAGTGACCTCACTTGGATAATCATTATATTTTATCATATGTTGGTACATACTTATTGGTTTCTAATATGTATTCATTGACTTAAAAGTCATCTAAGCTATTTGACCCAACTAGACATAGATCTAGAAATATCGTTGAACATGATAGTACTTTATTGTATCTAATCAAATTGTTTTGGTTCGGATTCCCAACTAAGTATGAACATCCCGAATCTGGGAAACTTTTAAGCGCCTAAGGCGGATTTGCTGAACGATAATATCATTCTTGTATGTAGTATTGATCAATACAGAACATAACGGGCTGATCACCACCCGTGCTTGTAAGTTATGACGGTTTGCGGATGAAGTTCTGCTAAACCTTAGTGAAAATTAAAAGCAATGTTCATAGTCTGTCGACTGATCTTCATTTATAGTCAGTACGCAGTTTCAAAAATTTGATATAGAATTGATATGTTGTTATTATTGGTTCAGCTTACTTCACAACTGTTGATTCGTTGTAGAAGTGTCATTCAAAGAAAACATTTAATCCTTTCAGCTAATATTTATTGTTGCTATTACTTGCTGGGAAATCAAATGCTCATTCTTGCTTTAAATTTAAATGTTTTCAGCTAAGCGTGATCAACCTGAAGGTTCAGGCAAGAACAAGGGAAAAGGAAAGCAAAGAGAATAAGTTTTATGGTATCTTTTGTAATAGTTAGACATTATTAAGGCCACAATATTTATTATCTATCATGTAATGAAATGTAGTAAAGGTCGCGTACCTGGGATTAGACTCTAATATATGTACATTAAGTTTGGTATTTATATTATTGTTATTATTATTAGTATTATTCCACTCATAGAAATGGTATCGTGAAGCACCAATTTTGGGTTTCAAGTGCCTAGATTTGGGGGCGTCACAGTATCCTTTTATGTGCTCAAGATAGCTATAGAATACAACCTACTTTTGGGAAGATCGTGGATTCACATGGCTAGAGCCATCCCTTCCACCCTCCATCAGTAGCTCAAATACATCATTAACAGTAGTCTGGTCACTGTTAATGCTGAGCCAGAATGTCCTGTACAAGGTGGCATACCACTCATCAGTTTTATTACAGAAGTTGAGCCTGTCAGCTTCCAGGCCCTTGAGGTGAGCAACACTCACTATCAACCCATTGGGGAGCCACCTCTGAAACCCAGAGTTTCTGCCGAGGTAATGTCGGCAAGTCAAGAGATGATACATTTGGGTTTTTAACTTAGACAAGGGTTAGGAAAGGATCATCAGGGCATCAAGCGCCCAATTCAAATTCCCAATCAAATAGGGACAGTCGGACTAGGGTATTCTCCTGGGTCTAGTCACAGGAACCCTCAAAAGCACAAGTCAGTTCCTTCATTTTTAAGGCAATTGCCTAAACCTAAAGATGCTTAGCTTGTAGGGCCTTCATTAAAGATTATTACCTATGTGGTAGCTATGTTGTTTCCTAAGCTGATACCGGTCAAAAGAAAGGAAGTCCTAATCCGCAGAGGAAAAGGACCTAAGACGTAAATAAGACATCGCAAAGCGGTTATCAAACCTGCGCGTCTTGGTCCATACGGAGGGTATGAACAGAGACATTCTGGATGATGATTGTCCTGACATCATGGTCATCATTCAGGAGAAGGAGGACGACAATAGCCCCTTCATCATTGTTGTCCACCAAGACTTCACCCTTGGCAATTGGAGTAGCATTCCGTGCATTTTCTTGTAAGGGTAAAAAGGGCAGAAACTTCCTCTACCCTGTAGATAACAATAACTGCTTACTTTTGTTGTACAGTATTAGCAGTTGCTTTTGTCATTTCATGCTAACACTTTGTATGATTGAACAGTTTCATATATTAAGTGAAAGCATTTTATTTCAGGACTCTAAAGTTAGATGTGCCTAAACTTGCTGATGAGATGTCTATTCCCCACAAAGACTATAACTTTGATTTAAAATTGGACTCAGACTTGATGGAAATACAAGAGGACTATGATATACCTCAAGAGATCAAAGAATGGGTCAAAGATAAACCCAAGCCAAATCTTAATCAAACCACCTCTTTTAACCTCGGAACCTCAAAAAACCCCCAAACAAATCCAGATTGGTATGGACTTTACTCCAAACCAAAGGAATGACATGGTTACTCTATTAACCCAATTCCAGGATGTGTTTGCATGGTCTCATGAAGACATGGTCGGTTTGTCCACTGACATTGTCATTCCTTGCCTCCCCATTAAAGAGGGATTCAAGTCAGTCAAGTAAAAGCTCAGGCGATTAAAATCTGAGTGGAGTTTAAAAGTTAAGGAAGAAATTGTCAAACAATTTCAAGCCAGCATCATCATGGTGTCAACATACCCTGAGTGGCTATCCAACATCGTCCCCGTGCGTAAACCTGGAGGGAAGGTGCGAGTTTGTGTGGATTACAGGGATCTGAATAAAGCTTGCCTCAAAGATAGCTTTCTCGTGCCATTCATCCACATACTCATTGACAATACAGCTCAGTATAACATGTACTCCTTTGCTGATTGCTTTGCGGGGTACCATCAAATCATGGTTGTTGAAGAGGATCATGAGAAAACTGCATTCATCACTCATTGGGGAACCTTTTACTATAGACGGTTGTCGTTCGGCCTCATTAATGTTGGAGCTACCTATCAGCGAGCCATAGTAGCTCTTTTCCATGATCTAATGCACAAAGAGATAGAAGTCTATGTGGATGACATCATTGTCAAGTCCCGAAGGGAGGAAGACTACCTACATCATCTCAAAAAGCTCTTCAACAGGTTGCATAAGTACAACTTGAAGTTGAATCCAGCCAAATATGCCTTTGGTGTTAAGTCAGGAAAGTTGATTCCTAGTCAGCCACAAAGGGATTGAGTTGGATCCCACAAAAATCAAGGCCATCACGGAAATGCACATACCTCAGACAGAGAAGGAAATATGGGGATTTTTGGGAAGAATCAATTTCATCAGCCAATTCATCCCCCAACTCACAGCAACCTGTGAGCCTATCTTCAAGTTGCTAAGGAAGAACTCCTCCATGAAATGGAATGATGATTGTCATAAAGCCTTCCTTACAATCAAAGAGCAGCCAGTCAAAGCTCCTATTTTGGTACCTCCTAGGGATGGTGTTCATGTTCATGTACATGTCAATCAATGACAACGCCATGGGCTACATGCTGGGATACAAAGATGAAAGAGGCCAAGAACGAGCTATCTATTACCTCAGTAAAAGATTTAGCAGCAGTGAACACAAGTACACTCTGATTGAGAAAACTTGTTGTGCTTTAGCATGGGCTTCCATGAGGTTACAACATTACCTCCAAGGTCACACAACCCATCTCATATCCCACGCGGATCCTTTCAAGTATGTGTTATGGAAACCCATGTTGAATTGTCCACTATCCAGATGGCAGTTGATCCTACAGTAATTTGAAATAGTCTATGTGACTCAAAAGTCTGTCAAAGGTCATGGAATTGCATATCAACTGGTCGTCGTACCTTCAGGGGATTTCAAACCCTTGGAAACTTACTTCCCCGATGAAGGGGTAATGATAGTTCAGCTACACCATCAGGACGATACACACCAACCATGGAAGATGTATTTTAATGGAGCTGTAAACATGGAAGGTTCTGGGGCTTGAGCAGTTCTAGTATCCATTACGGGGGAGCAGTATCCCGTTGCCGTCAAATTGCAGTTTGTCATCACCAACAACACAAACTGAGTATGAAGGTTGTATCATGGGGATAAAACTTGCCCAATCAATGGGCATTCGATGGTTAACTGTCTTTGGAGATTTCAAATTGGTAATCAAACAAACCACTGGGATCTATCACACCAAAGAGCTACATTTGTTGCCTTATCATTGGCAGGTTATACATGAAAGTAGTATGCACACAAGCCAATTATGTTTGATGATAAATCATATACTTTGTAACAATCTTATTCATTTATTAATAAAAAATATTAATTTATTAAAGGCTTTTAATTATCTACATGATGTTGTTTTATAATATGTGATAAACCCATAGTTTTAAGCAATGCTATTAGAATAATGATGATGATCATTCTAATGAGATCTAAATTCTTAGAAAGCTTAAAACTAAAATAGTTCACAATCGTTGGATTACTAAATTGGAGATTAGTGAATCCGGATAGATTGGTACATACATTGCTTGCTCATTGGATGAGGATGATTAATCCCATGATCATTTGTATAGAGACACTAAAGCAAGTATGTAGGTGCTTATTAGAGAATAAGTTCACTGAACGTGGCTCGCTAAGGAATACCTAATGGAGTTTTACTTGCCTGTCAATAGGGATTCATGTAGTGATAGTAGTACAAGTGATCCTTGGAATTGAGATCATCATAGTATCTTGTGTATGATGAATTATACTTTGACTTATTCTTTAAGACCCTTAGGGTATATCAAAGGGTATGCTTGGGTATAATAAGTCGTACATAGAGATAATGTATGATCAATAAAGAATCTATCGCTTCTAGTAAAAGAAGAGAATTGTCCTATGTGATTCGATAAATGACAACCTAGTAGTCCTTGGCCAAGGCAAAATGAAATTAGAAAGGAGTTTCTAATTTGCATTATGTGGTGTTTTTCATTTAAGAGTTGAAATGCATATAATTAAATAAAATAAGACTTGATAGTAATTCTATGTCTTATATTTAATTGAGATATTGTATGGTGGATGATTGAATTGTACGGTAACTATTTACTCAAAGGTTCTTTTATGATTAATGTTGAAATATATATTATCTGGAAAGTCGTTAATCCCTAGGGAGGCTTATCCCTATTGTAGAATAAATATTATTTATTTAAATAAATTAATAGTTTAATTTATTTATTTAAATAAGATTAGAATTATTCTAATTGATTTATTCACAACCAGTTTAATATGGAGAACCTAAAGGGTCACACCATAAAAGGAAGAATAATTATTTAAAAAGTTAATAGCATAATCGTAATAATATGTTAAGTGTATTTAATTTAATCTATGGTGATAGAATAAATTAAATAGCTTAATATTTATTATTTAATATTTTAAAATATTAAATATATATAAATTAATAAGAGGAGTCTTAATAATATTATTACAATTATTATTATTTTAATTTCTAAAGAGTTGGAAATTAATTTAATATAAGTACTCTCATTTATTCCTAATAAGATTAGGAGGCTAATTAATTAAAAGATTTTAATTAATTATTTCTAATAAGATTAGGAGCATAATTAATTAAATGATTTTAATTAATTAAAATAAAACTCAATTCATAATTGTTAAGGAGGGTTGCCCACATCTATAAATAAGAGGAGTCTTATTATGTGTGGGGGTTGACACTTTCACAAAACACGTGAATACGTAACTCCAATAGTTGGGAGAGTACACCCTTTTCTATGAGAGAGAAAAAAAATTGAGTTTTGCCAAATACTCATCTTCTTGAATCTTTCTTCTTCCTTGGTGGATCACCTCTAGAGGCCAAACACTTGGGTGGCTAACATTGATCAAAGGAAGGAACCTAACCGGGTGGATTCAAGTTGAACGCAAAAGGTTTTGGAGGTGAACTTGTACCTGAGGAAGCTCAAATGTGACGCCCCCAAAATAGGTATACATCACCCATCTTGAGTCGCCAAATACATGGTACAAAATTCAAATACAACTTAATTATACAACAGACGTGTAAAATATGACAAAACATATGTTTTGAGTTTTAATACAAATATTGTCATCTAGAAAATATTCCCACTCAAATGAGTCCTCAATAAATTTATTATCACACTATTTAACAGAATAGTGAGGACTACTATGCAATCACGCGTATTACTGTACTTTTACTACCTAGTATTCAACAGTTTTAACGGTAAAACTTTCGCCGTTATTTTCATAAAAATATTTTTGTCGTTTTCTCAATTCGAAAATAATTCCGTTGTGGGGTCCATCAATGATTGTGCCGTCGTACGAATATTTTATGTTAAAACGAATATTCCCCGACCAATCGAATATTATATAACAACTTGCGTACTTTGCAAAATTTATAAATATTACCCACAACTATAACATTATATCAAATTCGCTCCATAATATTCAAAAATGATATTTATAGAAAAATCATCTTTATTCATAAAAGTTGGGGTCTTACAATCTCTCCTTCTTATGAAATTTTACCCTCAAAATTAGGGTACGTACCTGGTATGTCGAAGATGTAAGGATACATTGATTTCATTTCAGATTATAACTCCCAGTTCATTTCCTCAACATCGTGGTTCCTCCATAAAACTTTGACTTGAGGTATAACCTTGAAGCATAGAATATGTTCCTTCTTATCCAAGATTTTAACAGGAACCTCTTCATACGTTAAATCTTCCACTATTTAAATACGGTTCTAACTTCAATAATGTGGTTCAGGTCTTCCACATATTTACGTAACATGGATATGTGAAAAACGTTATGAACACGAGAAATACTTGGCGGTAAAGCGAGTCTATAGGCCACAGTTCCTACTCGATCGAGGATTAAAAATGGGCCAATGAATCGAGGATTGAGCTTTCCTATCTTTCTAAATCTCTTAAATCCTTTCCATGGAGCAACACGTAACAACACATGATCTCCAATATCGAATTCCACGTCCTTTCGATGAAGATCAGCATAACTCTTTTGTCGATCTTGTGTGGTTTTTATACGTTGTCGAATCGTTTGAATCTTTTTCGTAGTCATACGTACCAACTCCGGTCCCAACAACGTTGCTTCATCCACCTCATCCCAGCATACTGGAGAATGACATTTTCTTCTATACAACGCCTCAAATGGAGCCATGCCAATACTTGTTTGATAACTGTTATTGTAGGAAAACTCCACCAATGGTAAGAACTTATCCCAACTTCCCTTGAAGTCAAGGACACGGAGTCTTAATAAATCCTCTAGAGTTTGAATAGTCCTCTCTGATTATCCGTCCGTCTGAGGATGATATGCAGAACTAAATTATAAATCTGTGCCCATAGCTTTTTGCAAACTAACCCAAAATCATGAAGTGAATCTTGGGTCTCGATCAGAAACTATGATTACTGGCATACCATGCAGTCTTACAATCTCGTTTATGTATATACGAGCAAGATGTTCAAGTGTATAAGTTTCTCGTATTGGTAAGAAATGAGCAGACGTGGTCAATCTATTAACAATGACCCAAATTGCATCTATGCCTTGAAAACCCTTGGGAAGACCAGTAATAAAATCCATGGTAATGTGCTCCCACTTCCATTCTAGAATTTCAAGTGGTTACAATGGACCTTTTGGTACTTGATGATCCGCCTTGACTCGTTGACAAGTTAGACACCTTGAGATAAACAGCGATATCTCTCTCTTCATATTGCTTCACCAAAATATATGTTGAAGATCACGATACATTTTGGTACTCCCAGGATGGATTGCAAACGGTGTGTTGTGCGCCTCCATCATGATTTTATACTTTAAATCAGGGTCGTTAGGAACACAAAGTCTGGAGTTGACTCAAAGTATTCATTTTTCATCGATTCTTGCTTCCGGCATAGCACCTTCTTGCACTTTCTTCCTCATACGCATCAGCTCCAGGTCTGTAGCTTGAGCAGCTTTCACTTTATCGATTAAAGTTAGTTCTACTCATACATGGGTCCCTGGAGTCTTTAACTCTATCTCCATCCTTTGCAAGTCACACAAAATGGGCTTTGCGTTGATAATATCGCACTCGTACCCGCATATGATCTTCTACTCAATGTGTCAGCTACCACGATCGCTTTTCCAGGATGGTATTGGATGGTATGATCATAATCTTTTAACAGTTCAAGCAAACGTCGTTGTCGTATGTTGAGTTCCTTTTGAGTGAAGAAATATTTAAGGCTTTTATGATCCGTAAAGATCTCCACTTTCTCCCATACATGTAATGCCTCCAAATTTTAAGTGTGAAGATAACAGTTGCCAACTCTAGATAATGAGTAGGATAATTCCTCGCATATTCTTTGAGTTACCGAGAGGCATATGCTATGACTTTCCCATGTTGCATGAGAACACATCCTAACCTTTTTCCTGAAGCATCATTGTAGATGACAAATCCCTCCGAGCCAGATGGTATTGTCAGAACAGGTGCTAAAATGAGCCTCCTCTTGAGTTCTTGAAAACTCTTCTCACATTCCTCGCTTTAACTAAATTTTGTATCTTTTCGAGTCAGCTGAGTTAGTGGAATAGCGATTCGAGAAAATCCTTCCACGAATCTCCGATAATAACCAGCTAAACCGAGAAAGCTACGTACTTCGATCACTGATTTAGGTTGCTCCCAGCTTTGAATTGCTTCAATCTTTGCCAGGTCAACAGATATTCCATGACTTGATACTACGTGCCCAAGGAATGCTACTTCCTCAAGCCAGAACTCGCATTTCTTCAACTTGGCATAAAGCTTGTTTTCACAAAGCTTTTGGAGTATCAGCCTCAAGTGTTGCTCATGATCTTCACAGCTTTTGGAATATATGAGGATATCATCAATAAAGACGACCACAAAGTGATCTAAATATTCCTTGAATACTCGGTTCATCATATCCATGAAGACAGCAAGAGCATTAGTCAATCTAAAAGACATGACTAGGAATTCATAATGCCCGTACCGAGTTTTGAAAGCCGTCTTTGGAGTTTCATCAGTTCTAATCTTTAATTGGTGATATCCGGAACGAAGATCAATTTTTGAAAATAATTTGGCGCCTTGCAACTGGTCAAACAGGTCATTAATGCGAGGCAACGGATATCTATTTTTGACAGTGACATGGTTCAACTCCCGATAATCAATACAAAGTTGCATACTCCCATCTTTCTTTTTCACGAATAGAACAGGAGCACCCCGAGGAGACGTACTAGGACGAATGAAACCGATGTCTAACAATTCTTGCAGTTGGGTCTTTAACTCCAGAAGTTCAATAGGAGCTATTTGATATGGGGCTTTGGAAATGGGTTTTGTACCGGGTTCAAGGTCGATACAAAATTTAATTTCACGCTCTGGGGGTAGGCCAGGAAGTTCTTCAGGGAATACATCAGGAAATTTATTAACAATAGAAATATCATTCAAAACTGACATATTTTTGTTTAAATCCGTGACATGAGCTAAGAAAGCTTGACATCCATTTTTCAATAAATGAATAGCTTTATGGCTTGAGATGACAGTGATTGATTTTAATGGTTTGGTTGTTTGAATTCACATAATAGGTTGGTTAGGAATATGAAAGCTAACAACCTTACAAAAACAATCAATTTTTGCATGATGAGTAGTTAACTAATCAATCCCTAAAATCACATCAAATGCAAGTATTTTCAAAGAGATAAGGTCGACATGTAAATCTTGGTCTTGATTTGAACTAAACAAGACTTATAAGCAAAGTGGATGTAATGAAGGTTTCTCCCAATGAGTTTCAACAGAGATAAGTCAAAGTCTAATTTCTCCGGAGTCAAATTTAAACGTTGAGCGCAAGTAGGAGAAATAAAGGAATGGGTAGAACCGGTATCAAATAAAGTATAAACTTCGCTAGAGTTTATGATTAGCTTACCCGTGATCACCTCGTTCGGATTCCTCACTTTTTGGGAGGTTACGACAAACGCTCTCCCTTGAGCTACCGATTTTGTCTTGTCTAGGACACCCTTTAATGCCTCCATCCCAGCTAGACTTGACTTTGGTGCATGGAAAAATTGGTCTAGGTGACCTTCTTTTCCACAATTAAAACATGTTTTGGACTACATCGTGCAGTTTAGACTTATGTGTCCTTCCCCTCCACATTTGTAACATACGATCGGCAGTCGTTCTCCTTCCTTAACAACAGGTGCTGGTGCTGACGTCTTTTCATCATTTTTGAATCTCCTCTTCATGAAATGTCCACTCTTATTGTCATGGCCATGATTACCACCGAAGTGATTAACATTTCTGGCATGTTGATTTCCTTCACGTTTGTTGACACCACTTCGATGACTGCTACCACTGGTATTATCGACTTGTCGGCTGCTCTCTCTTGGTTGGGTTGACTCATTATCGCGCTCCAATAACCGAGTCTTATTTACAACATCTGAATACAAACACAGTTTATGAGAGATAAGGTATTGACGTATCTCTGGTTTTAAACCTCTTAAAAACATTTGTGTCATTCTCTCCTCATTATCAACCAAATAGGACGCAAACCGGGACAACTCGGCAAACTTGGATTCATACTGCGACACGGTCATGTTGTTTTACTCCAGCTTGATGAACTCTACCTCTTTCATGTGACGAATACTTTCAGGAAGGTACTTGTCGTTGAACAAATCTTGGAATTTCTCCCAAGTCATTTTCAGTGTGGTAGGTTGAGTACGCTTTACAGATTCCCACCAGTAATCCGCCTCTGCTCGCAACATGAAGGTGGCAAAGGGAACCTTTTGCTCCTCGGAGCAACCCAAGACATCAAATATCTTGCAGAGTTGTTTTACCCACATCTCCGCCTTAAGTGGTTTTGGCTCTCCAAAAAACTCTGGTGGTCCCAGTTTCTTGAACTGCTTAGCAGTGACCGTCCGAGAGTTGCCAGTGTTTCCACCTGCATTTTGGATAGGAGCCGATCTTGCCTGATGTTGCATAAATTTCATAAAGCCTCTGAACATTCCCTCTTTCATCATTTGGTCAGTGTTGTTGTTTGCATGAGGATTGTCGCCTTGTTGATGCACATTATCCTGATTATTGATCAGTGGAGACTCAACGGTCTCCTGTGCTCCATTGCTATTCTCAACATTCTCGGATGTCATTTTCAAATACTGCCACAAAACAAGGATTAATTAACATATAACATATTATCCCTATACTCTGACCGACCAATTAAATATCAAATAAACTTAGGTAGGTCATACTAGCGAAGGAATTCCCCGTCTCTCCCCTACTAATTCTTATCCCATATCTCTGTCAGGGATCATATCCCTAAGCTTTGATACCAACTGTGATGCCCCCAAAATAGGTATACATCACCCATCTTGAGTCTCCAAATACATGGTATAAAATTCAACTACAACTTAATTATACAACAGTCATGTAAAATACAACAAAACATATGCTGTGAGTTTTAATACAAATATTGTCATCTAGACAATATCCCCACTCAAATGAGTCCTCATTACATTTATTATCACACTATTTAATAGAATAGTGAGGACTACTAATGCTATCATCTGGACCGTCACTCTGTTCCCCGGCTAGTTCTAGCTATATTCTCATTTCCTGAAGAGAACAATGAAAGCAAAGGGTGAGATCAACTAGCCTAGTAAGAAATATTATGACTAAGATAATGCAGAATAAATTATCATTAGCCTTCAATAATGTTAAACTGATAAAATACAATAGACATCAAGTTTAACTGCAGCGGAATAAGTAATCCATTAGAAGAGTCAAGTAGAGCATGACATCTACTATCTTCTATGATTTAAAATATTTTCATCAATTTTTATCGCTGAGACTCAGCTTAATAAATAAATCACATCATCGAATCATCCCTGCACTACGGGCCAAGGATATTCATTAAATCACCAATGGTCATGACTAAACCGAATAATCTCTGGTCATAATCATACCAAAAATTGTCCATCAATGCACTACAGGCCACTAAGGACTTTTACCACATCATTTATAACATTACAGGTCATGATTATACCGAATGATCCCTGGTCATAATCATACCGAGTCCATCTATGCACGTAAGCCTAAGATAACTTTCATCACGATATAAGCATGAGGATGATGACAATGACATAATAATTCAATAAAACAAGTTCAAGAATAAATTTTAAAGATTTATAAGTTAATTTATCCTGAAATCAATAACGTCCAAATTATCAACATGATACTGCTTTGTGGAGTAAAATTAAAGAATGTTCAGAAGAATATTTCTATGAAAAGATACTAGATGAAGCGCAAATATCCAGAATATTCTACTAATTTAATGGAGTATAGAAGTCAAAACTTTAACCAACTGAGTATAGTAGAATACATTAAACTGCAAATGGATTTTCGCCCGCCATACGGTAATCCACGTAGATAGATCATTTCAATAATTTAATAAGGAATGAATACGAAGGATCATTCACCATGCATGTGGTAATCCACATAGACAGGTTATTCCAACAGAATAATAAAGAATGGAATAACAGAAGAATTCACCAGGCATGCGATAGACCGCATGCATAACGAGTTATTCCCAAATGAATAATAAAGAATGGAACCAGTCATGCGTAATCCAAACAGATGAGGATATTCCAGCGGAATAATAAAGAATGGAATAACAATGAATTCACGGGCATGCGATAGATCGCATGCAGACAAAGTTATTCCAACAGAATAATAAAGAATGGAATAATGAGAAGAATTTCACCATGTATGCGGTATCTTGGCATGTATAAAAGTTATTCCAACATAATAATAAAGAATGGAATAACAACCCTTACGAGTATTGAAAGAAAATAACTCTCTTCATGAATCTGAAAGAATAATACCCCTTACCTTAAGAAGAAGAGTATTGAAGGCGGTGTAGGGAAAGGGATATACTTGAAGAAAACTTACACTATTTTCTACGCTCAAAACTTTCTTAAACTCTACAGAAATACGCTCAAGATTATAGAAGAAGAAATTTCTGAATTCTGGTGGGATTTTCAACTCTAACTAAGCATCTTATTTATTGGAGAATGGAAAGAATACTATGCAATAAAATATAATATATTCAAAATATATATATATATATATATATATTATTTAAAATCTAATAAAACAAATAACTTTATAAAAGTATTCTGTTTTATATAAAAATATTTTACTATGCAAACACTATGCAGACACTATATAAACACTATGCATAATAGAATATAATATATTCTATTTATAATCTAATAAAATAAATAACTTTATAAAAGTATTCTATTTTATATAAAAAAGATTTTACTATGCAAACACTACGCGGGCATTATGCAAACACTATGCATAATAGAATATAATATATTCTATTTATAATCTAATAAAACAAATAACTTTATAAAAGTATTCTGTTTTATATAAAAAGATTTCTGTTTTATTACATTTATAATAATAATAAAACAAAATTAATATATATAATATATTTATATAAACTTTCGTGACTCCAATTCCCTCAATATTTTTAACAACATTTATCATCATTATTATAATTCACAATATTAATCGACCAGGTCGTTCCCAGGAAAGAGGGGGCTTTCCAATAACGATTTCTCCCTATTAGCGCGCAATTAGGTGACCAAACCTCTCCTTGGCAGAACTTCTAGACATCGTTAATATTGCAAATAATAATATTAATACTTCGTCGTCTCAATTATTGATTTAATAATATATAAAATATTGATAATAATTGAATCAAATAACGTGAGATACTATGCAGCAATTACTATAGCAATAATTGAACGAAACTGAGTGACTTCTCACGTAAGCATCAATAATCAATACAGTGTGCTACTATGCAACCACGCGTATTACTGTACTTTTACTACCGAGTAGTTCAACTGTTTTAATGGTAAAACTTTTGCCGTTATTTTCATAAAAATATTTTTGTCGTTTTCTCAATTCGACAATAATTCCATTGTGGGGTCCATCAATGATTGTGCCGTCGTACGAATATTCTCTGTTAAAATGAATATTCCCCGACCAATCGAATATTTATAACAATTTGCTTACTTTGTAAAATTTATAAATATTACCCACAACTATAACATTATACCAAATTCACTCCATAATATTCAAAAATGATATTTATAGAAAAATCATCCTTATTCATAAAAGTTGGGGTCTTACATCGAATCTTCAAGGGTATGATTCTTGTTCTTCATATTTTTCATTTAATTAATAATTGTGCATAATGATCCGGGTATATGGTTTGTAAAATTTTAAAACTCTGATTTTCCATGCTTCCGCTTATTTTGTGCAATTTGATTGCGTTCATGAATCTTACAAACCTAACAGTGGCATCAAAGCCAAACCTTTATACGAATTATTAATTATTTTAATTTGATATGTATATTAATATGCGTTCAAAACAATTTAATTGGGCATAATTTGTTGTATAAAATTTTAAAAAAAAATGCTAAATCACAATACCTTTTTTTTAAAGGGGCTTCGCAAATCATGTGAATATATATATATATATATATATATATATATATATATATATACACACATACATACATATTCTTAATTTTTTTATAATGAAAATAAAAAGTTTATTTTAATCTTAAAATAAAATTTTATTTTAATTTTAAAATTGGATTTCATGCTAACTAATTAGAGTTGGAATTGGATTTCATGATAACTATTTAGAGTTAAAAAGGGATTCCATGTTTCCTTAAATAAAGGAGTTTATTTAGATATGTAATAAGATTTCATATAATTCAAAATAAAAGAGTTTAGTTGTGAATAGGAAAGAGAATCTTAATTTCCTTAAATAATGGAGTTTATTTAGATATGGAATAAGATTTCATATTATTCAAAATAAAGGAGTTTATTTGTGAATAGGAAAGAGAATCCGTGTTTCCTTTAATAAAGTTTTTTTTGCTTGGAATTGGATTCCATAATTAATTAAAATAAATGAGTTATTTTGATTAAAGATTTTGATTAAAATAAATAGTTTATTTTATTCAAAATTGGATAAATTAAAATAAAAGAGGTTTATTTTGATTTAAATTTGATCAAAATAAAGGAGTTTATTTTGATTCAAAATTAGATTTTATGCTAACTAAATTTCCCCATTAAATGATATTATATATATATATATATATATATATATATATATATTTATATATTGAATGTTTATTATTCATGAGATGAATGTTATTTATTGATGCATATGGTGATGTGTATAATAATAAATGGGTTGATTATGGACTATTTACCAATGTGATTGGATTTTATTTTAGTTGGATGCATGAATGTATGTGTTTTATTAAATTGGGTCTGCGTACCTCGTCTTCTCTAATTTTTTTTAATCTAAATTTTATCTCCCTCCTATGTACTTTCCCTTGACTGCTGATCAAGGTTTCTATTTATTTTAAATAGTTTTGTAATAGGATTAGTTAGAATTAATTATGAAGAATTGGGGATCAAGGAACAAGGAGCACTTAAAGACCCGTTTGTAATGGAGCCCGGGTTTAAATGTAATAGTTATATTTAAATATTAATTCTTGTACCCCTAAGGTTTGACCTTTTGGTTCACTTGGTGGCTCTAGTGAACCAAACTAGAATAAAGTCCATAATCAATCCGGATACAATATAGTATTATATATGTGCATGCTTATACTATATATATATATATATATATATATATATATATATATATATATATATATGTCTGTGTGTGTGTGTGTGTGTGTATGTGTGTGCGCGCGCGCGCGCTAAACAAGATGAGACAAATTAATAACAAACCCCTCAAATAAATTATATTAAGCTGTAACGTTCAAAGATATTTGGAATATCGAATGTCGCCTTCTAGTATGATAAAAACAATAAAGTATTAAATATTTAATATAAATTTGTTGTGCACACACAAGGCAAGTATTAAATATTTAAGATGCTATTTTTATTACATATGATGTTTATAAGAAATTGAACATTACTGCTTTGTTGTGCACACACAAGGGCTGTAGTTTTCTCTTCACTTATATGAAAATGTTGGGTCTGACTTAACTTAAATCATTTTAGGTCGGATGTGCACACACTTGACCATTATGATTTAAGAGGCAAAATACAAGGAGTTGCATAGTTGATGTAATTGACAAGAGTTGTCTGCCTATTTATTTATATATAGTTTGTTGTGCACACACAAGGCTATATACATTTGAAATGGGATCCTTATTCTCACTAGCATATTTTTAATTAGATATCGCCGAACTATATAAATTGAGGGTAATATAGTTTGAAGAAAATAGTGGGAGATACCAATTTAAAACAAGACCTAAATTATTTTGGTAATTAATAAAAGAATGTATGCTAAAATATTGTTAATTACAAATTTATTTACATAATTTTACAATGTCTAAATTACTATCACCGTGAAGCATATTAGATGTTATTTAACCAGACCGTATTAAACGGATTGGTTAAGGAATTTAAGAATAGTTCTCACGGCTGAAAAGCTATCTTATGTCCTTAATACGCCTATCCCTGCAATGGTTGCAGACAATGCCTCTAAGGAAGACAGTGCTACTTTTAGAAAGTGGCAAGATGATGCACAGTTGGCTCAATGTATCATGTTCATATCCATGAGTAATAAACTTCAACGTCAGCATAAAACTATGGATGCTCCTACTATACTCCTGCACATCAAGTAGTTGATGGTGAGGAAAGTAGGATTGAAAGATATCAGATATCTAAGGAGCTCTTCCGATCTAGAATGACCGATGACACTACAGTACAGACTCATGTCCTAAACATGATCAATTTGATTGAATAATTAGGACAACATGTTTTGTCATTGATGGAAAGTTGAGCCAAGATTTGATCTTACACTCACTCCCGGACTCCTTTCACAATTATTGTGAATTTTTCATATGAACAAGCTAGATATCAGCCTCACTGATTTGCTTAACATGTTGAAAACTGTTGAGAGTCACTTTCCAACCAAGAAAGACCAAGTCTTATTAGTAGAGCCAAAGGATCTTCTGGAAAGAAGAACGATTCAAAGAAGGTAAATAGAAAGGCAAAAACAAAGGATAATAAGAACAAAATTGATACGGATAGCAAAGGAGTTTGCTTCCACTGCAATAAGCCTAGACACTAGAAAGAAACTGCGAGAAGCATCTTGCAGAGGCTAATCAGAAAAGGCTTAATGAAGCTTCGGTTACAAATACAGTTTTGTTCATGAATGAAATAAATTTTTCTTTAAGTCAAGGTTCTGCGTGGGTATTGGATACCGACTTTGGTTATCATAAATATAGATTTATGAAGGGACCAAGCAGAAGTAGAAAGCCAAACAAAGATAAGTAATCCTATGTGTGGAAAATGAAGCAAAGGTTGTTGCATTAGCCATAGAAACTTATAGTTTAGCATTGCCTATGGGAAAAATCTATTAAGTCAATAAGTTGTTATTGTATTCCAGTTCTCGTTAGAAACATTATTTCCATTTTGTTGTTGGACAATAAAATCTTTGGTATTATATTTAAGAACAATTTTTGTTCTATTTATAATAATAATGTTTTTATAGAACTGGAATATTACTTAATGGATTTTGTATACTTGACTTACGTGAAAAATTATTTTGCAAATTGAACAAACTAGTATAAGAAAAGGAGATGATCATTCAAAGAGTTGAATGTGTGTATTTGCTGAAATACAATTGTGAATTATTTGAAAGGTTCAAAGAATTCAGAAATGAAACAAATTGGCAAAGTATTAGGATTCTTTGATCGGATCAAGGAAGGAATAATTGTGCAATGAGTTTCTAGATAATCTCAAATGGTTTTCTCACAATGGACGCCTCCTGATACGCAATAATTGATTGATATATCTAAAAGGAAAAATCGTACCTTGTTGGACATGGTACGGTCCATAATGATTTTACCGACATTCCAGTATCCTTCTGGGGTCATGCCCTAGAAATGGCTGCATATCTACGAAAAAGATAACCTCAAAATCTGGCCACAAGACTCCATAAAAGTTATGGACAGGAAGGATTCCTAATCTTAAGTATTTTAAGATAAGGGGTTGTCCAACTTATGTGAAAAGGTTTCAAAGGATAAGTTTGGGACAAGATTTGACAAGTACAAATTTGTGGGACATCCTAAAGTAAGTTTATGGTATATGTTCTATAATCCTACTTACCAAAGGTTTTGTTATGAAACACGCTACCTTCTAAGATAAAGGTGTTTATCATTGAAGGGGTTAGTGGGAGGATAATACATCTTGAAGAGTTTAAGAACCACAAAATACTATAAGTCAAATAAGAGGAACATGTAGATAGACCTATTATACCACAACCAAATCATAAATCTGGAATAGTACTAAAGATACCTAGTAGGTATGGATTCATCATAAATGATGATGATAAGGTACACATCATAGAAGATGATGATCCAGTTAAATACGATGAGGTAAGAGTTGTAGACACTCAGAGAAATAGATTGAAGCAAGCTTCTCAAGTATGGAACATTCATTTTGATGAGACAATCAAAAGAGTTTGATTTTATCAAAAACAAGAACGAACCTAGTGTGTACAAAAGGGTCAGTAGGAGCGTCGTGACATTTCTAGTATTATATATTGATATATTACGGATAAGGAATGATATACTAATGCTACAATCAGTAAAGATAAAGTTGTCTAAACATTCCTCCATGAATGATTTGGGAAGAGTATCGTAATTGGGAAACCAAATCTATATAGATAGATTTAAAAGGATGCTCGACTTAACCCAAGGAACGTATATTTATTTGATGCTAAAGTTGTTTAGCATGGCAAAATCCAAGAGATGTCTCATGTTGATGAGCCATGGAGTGTATCACTCTTAATTGTCCCCATAAACTCCTGAAAAGAGAGATCGCATGAGTTACAATCATGTATATAATGAAATATACGAGACATAATGCTGATCAGACATATTCTGGAGAAGATCACTATAAGACAGTGAAAAACTTCTTAAAGTACTTAACCGGCACTAAGGATGTGATTAAAATTTATGGTGGGTCTAAATTAAAACTAAAGGGCTTAACAGACTCAAGTTTTTCAGACAGACCAAGATGACAGAAAATCAACTTTAAGGTAAATGGTTACCTTAAACGGTGGTGCAGTGAATTGGAAAGGTTTCAAACTGCAAGGAGTTGCTGGTTTAGTGATAAAGACAAAGTATATAACTATAAATGAAGCTAGAAGTTGATTGTTTGGATGAAAAGTTCATTACAGAACTAAGAATAGTTCCTAAGTCTCATCTTGGATCTAAACATGTGTTGTGGCACTTTTATTTGATTATAGGAATCATTGAAAGATGGGAAATCAGTATAGAGATATTAGACTCTCAAGAACAACATTACATATCCATTACCTAAAGCTTATCTAACAGCAGGATAATCGTCACTTAGAGAAGAAGGGTATGAGATACCATGGCGATTGGCTTTAGTACAAGTGGGAGATTGAAAGTAGTATGCACACAAGCCAATCATGTTTGATGATAAAGCATATACTTTGTAACAATCTTATTCATTTATTAATAAAAAGTATTAATTTATTAAAGGCTTTTAATTATTTACATAATGTTGTTTTATAATATGTGATAAACTCATAGTTTTAAGCAATGCTTTTAGAATAATGATGATGATCATTCTAATCAGATCTAAATTCTTAAAAAGCTTAAAACTAAAATAGTTCCCAATCGTTGGATTACTAAATTGGGGATTAGTGAATCCAGATAGATTGGTACATACGTTGCTTGCTCATTGGATAAGGATGATTGATCTCATGATCATTTGTGTAGAGACACTAAAGCAAGTATGTAGGTGCTTATTATAGAATAAGTTCACTAAGCGTGGCTCGCTAACGAATACCTAATGGAGTTTTACTTACCTGTCAATAGGGATTCCTGTAGTTATAGTAGTACAAGTGATCCTTGGACTTGAGATCATCATAGTATCTTATGTATGATGAATTATAATTTGACTTATTTCTTAAGACCCTTAGGGTATATCAAAGGGTATGCTTGGGTATAATAAATCGTACATTGGGATAATGTATGATCAATAAAGAATCTACCGCTTCTAGTAAAAGAAGAGAATTGTCCTATGTGATTCAATAAATGACAATCCAGTAGTCCTTGGCCAAAGCAAAATGAAATTAGAAAGGAGTTTCTTTTTTACATTATTTGGTGTTGCGCATTTAAGAGTCGAAATACATATAATTAAATAAAATAAGACTTGACAGTAATTCTATGTCTTATATGTAATTGGGACATTGTATGGTGGAAGGATTGAATTGTACGGTAACTATTTACTCAAAGGTTCTTTTATGATTAATGTTGAAATCTATATTATCTAGAAAGTCGTTAATCGCTAGGGAGGCTTATCCCTATTGTAGAATAAATATTATTTATTTAAATAAATTAATAGTTTAATTTATTTATTTAAATAAGATTAGAATTGTTCTAATTGATTTATTCACAACCGGTTTAATATGGAGAACCTAATGGGTCACACCATAAAAGGAAGAATAATTATTTAAGAAGTTAATGGCATAATCATAAAAATATGTTAAGTATATTTAATTTAATCTATTGTGATAGAATAAATTAAATAGCTTAATATTTATTATTTAATATTTTAGAAATATTAAATATATAAATTAATAAAAGCGTCTTATTAATATTATTACAATTATTATTATATTAATTTCTAAAGAGTTAGAAATTAATTTAATATAAGTACTCTCATTTATTCCTAATAAGATTAGGAGGCTAATTAATTAAAAGATTTTAATTAATTATTCTTAATAAGATTGGGAGCATAATTAATTAAATAATTTTAATTAATTAAAATAAAACTCAATTCCTTAATTGTTAAGGAGGGTTGCCCACATCTATAAATAAGAGGAGTCTTATTATTGGGGGGGGGTTGACACTTTCACAAAACACGTGAATACGTAACTTCAATACTTAAGAGAGTACACTATTTTCTATGAGAGATAGAAAAATTAGGGTTTTGCCAAATACCCATCTTCTTGAATCTTTCTTCTTCCTTGGTAGATCACCTCTAGAGGCCAAACACTTGGGTGGCTAACGTTGATCAAAGGAAGGAACCTAATCGGATTGATTCAAGTTGAACGCAAATGGATTTGGAGGTGAACTTGTACATGAGGAAGCTCGAATCTTCAAGGGTATGATTCTTGTGCTTCATATTTTTTGTTTAATTAATAATTGTGCATAAAGGATGATCCGGGTATATGGTTTGTAAAATTTTAAAACTCTGATTTTCCATGCTTCCGCTTATTTTATGCAATTTGATTGCGTTCATGAATCTTACAAACCTAACAATACAGATGGCTTTGGAGTTTGAAGAAATATCCTTCCTCCACATTCCTCGAAATAGGAATGACTTTGCGGATGTGCTAGCAACTTTGGCCTCCTTGATCAACATACTTGACAAGGAAGACATGTTAAACCTCACATTTTCCCTGCAAAAAGCTCCAGCCTATGGGAATTACATTGGAGAAGTATCGGATGAGCTACCTCCCATCCAACGCCCTTGGTATCAGCATATTAAGGAGTATATACGAGATGGATCTACACCCGCTGAGGCGAGTCAGGCTGTGTTGGTCAAAAAACTGATCACTAAACACGCGCAAGTATACGCGGTCTAACAAGTAATACAGTGATAAGAAAAGTGTCGTACCCACGAGGAACTATCACTAATATTTACCAAATACCGACTTTGTATCGCTTAAGTCTTATTCAAACAGCAGACTAATAGAAGTGTGATTAATCTAGTTATAACTAATTATCAAAGCAAGTAAATGGATAACGAATCGTATCGAATGAACTACAAGCTAAGGTCATAACTTCACCACACACTGGCATTCTGTCAAACACATGGTGTGTTATGCTTCATCAAACTTCCTACCCTTCTCTCTTTGGTCTTAGTGGTCATGACAGTTTGTCGACCGAGAACACACAAGTGCTCATACACCTCTGTCGAGGTATGTACAAACATATCCTCTCTAGATCCACCTGATAGGAAATAGAATATGGAAGAACATTAAAGCTACGTGATAATCCTACACATGTCTATATGAATTAACCATATCAAGGAATTAAAGCTTAAGTTCTCAAATAGGCCACACGTGGTGCACAGATATGTCTATTCTACACACAACTTATGCCGTCGAAATAAGTCGATAACTCATAATCACATGTCTATATATTAAGGTGTAAATCTACAATCCCTCTTTCAACATCATATAGATTACCAAAATCATCACTAATATCTTAGCAAGAATCATGAAGCATGAATATATTAAACCAAACCATATGGTGCCAACCAAAGAGATAGGATAATGAATTCAAATTAATCAAAGGGTTCCATTATAACCTTAGAGCCAATACTTAGTTCATAGCTCTTGAACAAAATGTAAGTAGCAATAAAGACAACATTTATGGATTACAAAATCAAAGAAAATAGATGGATAAGAATAAACTCTGTCAAAGCTCTTCAGTCTCCAAGAATTCCACTCTTTTCAGGCTTTCCAATCAGTATTGCTCACTGCTCTTGGTGCTCTAAGGAATCCCAAACTTCTCCCTATTCTAGCTAAAATATATTTACAGACATTACCTAAGAGATAGAGAGAGAAATTACAAAAGAGGTGAGAGAGACTATCCCAGAGGGGGAGATAACCTATTATATTGACAGAGGCTAGCTTTTCATATATATATATATATATATATATATATATATATTAGTTTTGCCCAAAAGTTAGGTCAAATCCAGCCCTGCACTGCTTGGGATCCGGAGGTCGTACTACTTGAGACGGGGAATAGAGCTTAGGGTGGTATTTGTATACCACATCAAGCACAAAAACATCGGAGGTCATTGTTGCAGCCATGAGTTCATGAAGGAACTATGTCAGTGGCGCCATCTTCGATGTCACAATTGAGCAGGGTTAGGCGTGTAGCACCGGGTTTAAGCTTCGCATTGGTATTTGTAGCGCTAGTGTAGGGAATTTGACCGTTTTGCCCCCTAAAAGCTGGAAAAGACATATTAAGTGTTGTAACACATCGGCTAAGCAGAATAATACTATAATCATATTAACCATAAATAAAATCTACGAAGAACAAGCAACTATTTAAGCAATAAAGGATCTGATTCACGGGTATAAATCCCACTCATCAAATACCCCCAAACTTAAGTCTTTGTTTGTCGTCAAGCAAACTATCTAACACAAAAATAACGATAATAAAACAACGCGCGAAAGAAGTATAAAACTATAAACTAGCATCATGGCTTCTAAGCTCAATCATAGCTACTGTAGAGAATGGACAAACACAGATATGAATAAGGGTTCATTCAATTTCAAGCATAAGACTGTATTCGATCCATTCTATGTGTGTGTGTGAAGACCAACCATACTAACTAATCATAGCTCAAATTAAATTCACACAGTCTATTGTTATTACTAATATGCTCACTCTACAACTCGAATAATCGACAAGCATTAAGAACAAGACGTAAATGCAAGAAAGGATTAAAAGGCTCTAGCATGAAGACAATAAAATCTGACTCGGACAATCCTTAATTACCTTAGGCTATTCAGAGCTACCCATTAATGAGCTTTTGATCAATGACTCCCAAGCTAGATGGCTTTAGGGCACTAGGTGTAGAACACCCCTATGAATCTAATAACTCGAGCAACAAAGGCCACGTATTCAACTTAAGCCAAATTAGAATTTTACGAACTCCGAAGATTATTAGGTGAGTGCATTTTATGCTCCATCTCAACATCAGCCTGCGTTTATGGGCGAGTGTGTTTCACGCTCCATCTTGACCCACCGCAAGACTTTCGATATTTATTATTTATTTATTTATTTTATATTTTTTTCTATATATGACAACATGCCAGAATCCAAGATCCGAAATTGTATAAGCGTTTAAGTCTTTTATTACCTAGTAATCATGACTGTTTGAAAGAGTGAACAAATTCTCAAAGAAATAAACACGCAAACTAAATTCAAAATATGACTAGTTAAAATAGTTGGTCGGTGCTTGCTTAAGAAGGACGGATCAATAACAGTCTCAACTTATCGACTAAACAAACCCCTAGCTCACATATGCTTGACATGACTCTAAAAGATAGACATAATAACTTGGCACTTGTCATTAGCCACAATTAAAAATTAATAAATTATATAAACCCTTGTATAATAATAGCTCAAAATAGGTTAATAACGCCATTAACATGGCACAAGCATACAAATCTGTATAAGCCCCAAAAAGATGGCTATAAACCAAACAAACATGCTGATAATAATCAAAACATCCATTTATAATAATAAAAATTGTTCATGGCATCCATCCAAAATAATACCAAAACATAATACCAAAGGCTAATAAAACCCAAAATGAAGTCCAAAATGCAGTTCATACATGACTGCACTACAGTACTACATAAAAACATAAGCAAAATACTAAGATATGGAAACCTATCATGGCAGTAGACAGAATCAAATAGAAAATTCATAATAAGAATAAAATAAAAAAAACCATAATACCCCCAAACTTAAGATGAGCAATGCCCTCATTTCTAAGCATATATCAATCAATACAAGAGGGCTTCCCTAAAGTCTGGTCACTCGACATCATCATTATCCTAGTTAAATTCTATGGGTGATGATGGTGGAGGGTATGGTGGGAAAATAGGAGGCTCTGGGAACTGGAATGGCATGAACTCATCATCCTTGCCACTATAAATAGTGCAGATGCTTTGCATAGTGTTGACCAGCTCAGCCTGATATTGCATTGTGAGGTTCTACCTCTGGGCAATAGCTGTTATGTGCCTCTACTTCCTCTTAGCATTGGCGTCTTGGTTCTGATGTAGAAGGGTGAGGGATGCCATAAGCTCTGCCAGTAGTCTTTGTGAAGCTAAGCATGCGTCTGGTGGCTGTGATTGTCTGGCCTCTGCTGTAGGAGGTGGCTCAGTGGGTGGCCCGTAGCCTTCTCCTCTTTCATCTGAAGTTGCCCCGTCCCATACATTGAAGCATGAGATGACTTGATGGTCGAAGACTGACATGGGCGACAAAGCTATCTCTTCTGGTCCCCAATGAATACCTATCTGCTTGCACAATCGGGTGATCAAAGATGGATGTGGAAGTCCCGCAAAGGTGGTACTCTTGATCGCCTTTAGGATGGACTCATGAATGAGAACTCTGATATCCACGTCCAGACCCGTGACAATGGCGAATAATAGGATCACTCTATCTTTAGTCATGTCGCTAAGGTGACGATTATGGATCATGTTGGCACATATAAAATTGAACCATTCCTTCCCATAGCGACTGAGTGTCTGATGCAGGAAATTGGTCTTCTCACCTGTCATGTCATTGGTTTTTCATGTTATCCCAGGCTTGCAGAGCCTCCTAAAAATATCGTTCAAGTCATAGCTGCAAAGCCCCTACTCTATATAGTCCCTACCTTCATAGCTAGGTGTCGCAAAAAGTGCATTGATGGCTTGGCTTCCAAACACCACTAATCGGCCCCTGACTTGAAAAATAACAGGACCTTCGGCACTGGCATTTGCATAAAAGTCACGAACAACGGATACAATGGCCGACTCGGGTGGTTTTGTAAAGTGAACCCACTTGCGTCCAAGGATCATAGCCGCCAGCTTGCCATCCTTTGTTTTATCAGGCCTCAACCCCCTCTCAAGAATTAAGTTTTGTTGGGAAAAGGAGTTCTTGTACCATTTCCATGCCTCTTCACTAACGAATTTGGCGTTGTCCCAAGCCTGTGGTGCTACGAATGAGGAACCGTCGACGCTAAGTCGTTGCCTCTTTGGAGCCATGTCAGATTTCAGCAATCAGTTTGAACAAAAATAGCCCCTAAAGCAATGCCACTCTCTGTAAAAATTAACCCCTAAAGCAATGGTCAACTAATCCCCAATGAAACCCACTTATTTTTAGCCCAAACAATCAAATTTTTCTCTCAAGCAATTTATCAAACACCTTGCGAGCACTATTGTAAACCAAACTAGATAGCCATTTGCCTGTTACAGCTCTATCAAAATTTTCGTCAGTGGAAATCACACCAAATCATAGATAAAACCAAACCCAGACAAGCAAATCATAGAAAATAACAACTACTTGCTGAGAATAAGTACACTTTACCTTCAAATTACAAACCCTAGGTTAGAAATAATCCTTGCTCTAGCTCTGACAAGCAAGTGAAGGCTTTCAGTTTGTTATGGTGGTTTGAGATGTGTTACTCGATCGACTGCTAGGGGTTTGGGTGGGGTGATGGTTGGGTTGGCTTAAGCTGTCGAGGTCTGTCGAGATCTGTCTAGAGAGCTGGGGAGTAGTGGTCTAAACTGTTAGCTTCATTGTATTTTTAAAAAATGAAAACTCACTTATGGAGTTGCGGTGTGGCCTGTCCCTTGTTCTGTGGCATTGCGACGCGAGAAAAGAATATGTTGAGCTCAGTTGTGGTGCTCCGGCGCGAGGCATAGACTAATTAATGGCGCTGTAGCACGAGAAAATAGTGGGTCAAGCCATATGGTGGTGCTACAACGCGAGATGCCCTTTGTAACTTGGCGCTGCAGCGTGAGATTGCGAAATTTAGAAAATGCCTCGGCGCTGCGGCGCAGCCTGCAGTGCAAAATATGGCGTTATAGCATCGGACTTCAATAAATGTTTTCTACATGTTTTCTGCACATGCCAAGACAAGGATAAGAGAATACTCTACAAAGGCAAACATGCATTATTACAAACAACATAATACTATTTTAACTCTAACGACTATATATAAACAATACAACATACTAAATAATATGATGCCTCTTTCCTACAACCATAAAAACATTAATACTTATACTGGCAGCTATGTTAACAACTGAAAGGAAAAGACACAAAGTAAACTAGACATAAGTAAAGAAAAACAGAGAAAATTGATACTGAGATGGGGTTGCCTCCCCACCAAGCGCTTGTTTTAAAGTCGTCAACTTGACTATTCCATTATCGTTCAATCCGGTTCATATGCGAAAATGACCATTTCATGCCGCCTATTTGTCAACTCCTTTAAATTTATGGAAGACATGGATGATTGGTCATCCCCCTTTTCTTCACCCATCGGCACAAAGAATCTTTCACCGCTAAAATTATCCACTAATTCACCTTTTTCATCAATCTAAAATCTATCCTTCTGCGCTAGTGGCCCCTGTCGACGTCGGGATTTTTATTTGTCCCTTTCTGTTCTTCTTCTTTGGTGTTCTCATGTTAGGTGAGATTTGTTTGAAAAAAAAAGTGAAAAAGGTCTGACATGTATATGTCGAGCGATTTATTATAAGATTAAATCGGTTGGTGTTTTAATTGGTTGCATAGCTTATGATCGAGAAAAGGTTTTCACATTGACCCAGTGATGTAACACTGCTAAACGGGTCTGTGAAACCGAGATTCATTAGGGTTCGGGGGCTTGACATCCGTGTTACCACGGTGATCGCCACTTTTCAAGAAACTGTTATATGAATGTGTGCGTGTGTGTGTGGGTCAATGTGCTGCTATTTGGAAGTAGTGTGAGGCCTCGTTCGCACCTATATATAAAGGGTTAGAATTTATATAAAAATTCAGTTTTAAACAAGATATGGCAATGAGGTTTTATGAAAGAGGATTTTCCAAACCATGTGCTCAATAGTAATTGAGGCCTTTGATACTTCTATTTTATTAGATGTGCGGCTTGGTTGATTTTAATTTTGAGATGCGAAGCATCTTCGAGAGAATAGTATATAGCAATGTCGAACTCCTCATGGGCATGAAAGCCATATAAGAAAATTCAAACATCGTGAATAATTTACAAGTTGCTTACAGCTGAAAATGTCCATCACGGGAACCGAATCTAGATTTAGTAGACTAAATCTGTGATCACATGATTCCTAGGCTCACATGATGCCGTAATTTATATAAAAGCAGTAAGAAGTTATATATATATATATATATATATATATATATATATATATATATATATATATATATATTTGCAGCTTATATATATATATATATATGTAGACATGATCAACCACCACGAAGCACCTCCATGGGGGATCAGAAATGTAAATATATAAAAGCGGTAAATATATATAGAGACATGATCAACCACCACGAAGCACCTCCATGGGGGATCAAAAATGTAAATAAAGCAATAAATATGATCAAACGCTACTGTTGGTCGATTTCGCAATCAATGAATACGTGCAAGTATACACTGTCAACAAGTAATAAAGTGATAAGAAAAGTATCGCTCCCATGAGGAATTATTTAATAAAAATTACCAAGTACTAACTCTTAACCAAATCAATTTTATTTAAACAATTGCAAATTGTGATTAAGACAATTAATTCAAATAAATAAAGATTAAGACCCAAATAAATAAAGATTAAGACTCAACGAATGAATTTAGATAAATAAAGATTAAGACTTTAATATCCCCAATTATGAACTATAAATCAATTATCCAATTATCTCAATTATTATGCCAACTGAATTGTTAATAGGAATTCTCAATTGCCAAAAGTCTTTTTCCAAGTGATCAATTGACTTCTATTTAATCCATATTTATCTTGCTATATTCATATGCAAAACAATTGAATTAAACTCCTTCAATTCCAATTTCTTATGTGTTACATGCGGTGAACAGATATTTCCATTCAATTCACGAACCTAATTATTCGTCATGCAAATAACTAAGTCAAATGTTATCATGCCCAGTTCTAACCCTAGAATTCCTCTTTCAATTCCTTCTAGAGTAACAAGGTAATTACTGATCAGATAATTAATCAATAGGCTCAAGACAAGATAAACAATTCAATTTGACATAAATATTTGGAATACATTGAATAACTAATTTATAGACATAAAAGGTTTAATTGAAATCTTAATAAAAGAGTTAGTTCATAATTAATGAATTAAAATCAGGAATCCACAACTGAATAGACATTAAAAGATAAAAGTATGATAAGAGAAGAGAATAGAATCTGTTGTCAGCAAATTTGATGCTCCCCTCGTGCTCTTGCTCTTGATCTTCAGTGTTCTTCAATTTGCTTTAATCTCCAATGGCTAATTAAGAACTAGGGTTTATATTCTAATCTAATGGAGTATTTTATCTAGTCTAATCTATGTAATCTCCCTTTATTTTATGCCTTACATCATGTATTTATAAGTTACAAGTCCAATTTTTAGCTTAGGAACAAACTCAATCCAATTTGGAGTCAAAAAGGTGTCAAAATTCACCCCAAAACGCATCCAAGCCTTACGGTCCTTCACCGGTAGCCCAGGTATTTAAAATACTGGCTATTGGAACAACACCCCCTAGTGCCCGGCTCTTGCAAATAGGCATGATTTGGGCACCCGTATTGGAACATTTCGAAATTTTTACTGCTCCAAGCGTCCTTTGGGAAAATGGCCATAACATCTTCGTCTGAACTCCGATTTCGATGACTCAAGATGTTCTGAAAAGATGAGACGTAGATCTAGAACTTTCATTCTTTAAGTTTTTCGAAATAAAGTCCAGAACAATACTCAAATTGGATCTGAAGTGACTAATGTGTAAATGGCAAGCCGAAAACGTGAATCTAGCCACCCCGAACATCGATCCAAGTAACTTTTGTCCCAATTCCTACAAAACAATATAAAACATGCATGAATAGACACAAACACTTAAAATAAACCAAAAGGTTAAGCTCAAACGCACTCAATTCATGTGTATAAAACTCACTCATCAGCTACGAAGTAAACTCCATGCGGGACTAAATGTAAATAAAGCAGTAAAAACGATCAAGCACCACGAAGTAAACTCCAGGCGGGACGGAATGTAAATAAAGAAATAAAAGGCCACGAAGTAAACTCCAGACCTAACAGAAATATATATATATATATATATATATAAGCAAATAAATGCTTCAGATATAAAATCCAGGCTCATCGAACAAAGTTTGACAACAGTTCATATATATAGGTATATATATATATATATATATATATATATATATATATATATAAAAGCAAATAAACGCTTCGGACGTGAGTCCAGGCTCAATCAAGGCATAACTCGATAATATTAGTCCATATATACAAATATATATATATATATATAAACAAAAATGAAAACCACGGACTGAAGTCTGGGCCTACACACACAACACGACTCTCAACGTGAAGAAGAGTGTGTGCAAAGATGAAGAGAAAGGCTTTAAAATGTGTAAGAAGGCTTACAGTGTACTGTCGAAGAAAATTTCTATAGCTTTAAGTGGATGAAAATTCGGCTCCCGCTGGTAAAAAAATAGCTATATGTGAGCTCACAAGTATTTAAAATGAGAAAGCACTCAATATAGGGTGTGTACATAGCAAATTGGACAGGGCTTCCTCGTCGTTTTCTCTTGAAATATGGCCAACCCAAGCCCTCTATTTATAGAGGGGGGAGCCGCAGGTGTACCTGCGGCTGCTTGGGGTGCCCCGAACTCTGGGAGTCCTACCGTCTCGAAGTACGTGCACGCGTGCAACGTGATGTCCGCTCGAACTTATAGAACTTCAATCCGAGCATCCAATTGAGGTGTATAAGACCTGTTTTAGACTGCCGTTGTCGAGAGCTACACAATTAAATGGGATTAGAGGTTGTAAGAAGTCAGGACGATGGAACCATGTCCTATGTCTTCAAGCTTCAAATTATATCCAGTGTTCTACCTTGCGTAGTAGTCACTCGGGATTCTAACTCCTTGGTTCTTGTGGGACATTGTTGTGTAGAATGTATGTTGAGATGTTTGTTGAGATAGCTCCATGTGGGGTTGAGTTAGCAATTTGATGATTTTGCCCTTCACTGGGGTTATCTCCGGTTTGGGATGATAAAGTAGACGTTGCTCAGGGTTATCTCTGAGATTGCGCTGCTGAAAGTGCTGAATGCCCTCAGGGTTGTCTCTGAGGTGTGTCTGTCCTCCCGAGGTTATCTCCGGTTTTGGGAGCTGAGTGCCTCAGTGTGAGTCCCAAGGTTGAAGCTGACTGCATGGGTTGAAACGATCATTTCCGGGGTAAACTCCGAAGCTGCAACTGCACTTCTTGGGGTTATCTCCAAGGTTGACATTGTCTTTCCCAGTGTTGTTTTCGGGACTGAGACTGAACATCTTGGGGTTATCTCCAAGATGAAACGGCCTTCTCTGGTGGAATTTCCAGTATTTGCACTGCTTTCCTCGGGGTTATCTTTGAGGTGGGAAATGATACTCCCGGTGTATTTTTTGGGGTTGAAACTGAACTTCCAGTGGTATTTCTAGGATTAAGTTGAGCTGTCTTCCAGGGTTATCTCTGAAAGAAGATTTTGCACTTCCTACAATGTTAGTAACCAGTAGGCAAAAAATTTCAAGTGTCTACAAATGCCCCTCTTTATCATATTCATGCAATGCAATGGCATGGATAGGATAAAGAATACTAGACACTTGAAATACGACAAGATGATCATGATGTAATGCATAACAACATGATGCAAATGTATGTGGTTTGTTGGATTGTTCTCCAACATGGTGGGATGATTACTGGCTCCCTGTTGCTTCTACCGGGGGAGCACTAAATAAGTAGCCTGATGAACTATCATGGATGTGTGATCCACAGCTACCAGGAATCTCTAGGATTGTTGATGTTGGGGTTATCACCAAAGTCTTGAATCCTTGATACAGACTTTATCCTGAAGATGTATCTCTCATGTACAAGAGACTCTGTGGGGATGGGTTTTATCTGTTGAGGATGTGTATAACATATTCCATCATTGGTCCTCCCCGATGATGATGATCTCTCCTGGTTTGCACCACCAGGACATACCAATGTTCTGTTGGAGTTATTTCTAACAGTTTATATCGTCAGGGTTGCCTGACCTTCGCCGGCATGTGAAATCAATGGATAAGATCCTTGTTGGGAAAATTGTCAAGGTTTCTTAACCTTCGTTGACGTGTACATCAACGGTTGAATTGAGTGAAACTCCATTGAAAAAAAGGAAGGGTTTAGGGCTATGACCCTGTATTGCCGGCATCGGACCTGTGCAAGGTATTGTTGAGTGTAATTTGCAATAGCTGAGATCATCGGTATAGTGTACCCAGTGTTTGGGAGAATACCAATGAGTGATATGTAAGCCACAGTTTGGCCTATGAAAACCAGGATTTCAGGCTATTCTGCTCAATTGCGTAGCATTTTTATTCATGATTTGGTCTTTTTAGCTTGTGAGAACTCCTTTGCAACTCAAACTGGACCGAGTCAGAGGGGTGGGCCCCATTCTTGCTATATCTTTTGATAGGCCTCTATTAGTTGTTGGGTGTCTGTGCCCCATTTTCCTGTATTTTTAGTTGTACAGAGATGTATTAGATGATGATGTACTTAGGAATGTATATACTGTTATTCCCTACATCATATTGCCGTCTATTGTTTATCATGCATGTATTATGTTATGCATATGTATGTATGTCCAGAGATATTCAGCATTGACCCTTGGATGGTCTTATGACACGGCCTGTACAAATGTCTTCTTCGATAGTTAGCCGTATTGATCATACCCTACCAGTATTGGTGGCATCCCATCTGAGATCATGGTATGATAATATGTCACCTTCAGACAGGGTGACTATAGATCAGTTATTGCAGCATACTATGACTCTCCTGATGTTTTAGGTTCCCGCAGGCTTTATAGAGGGTATGCTGGAGCATTGGATACCGAAGTGGTATGTTTTCTGATTTGATACCCATGAGTTAATTCCTACCTTGGAGGAGTATGCACGGTTGACGGCACTGCCACTAGACAGACCTTGCGCGCAGATGGCTATCAGTGACATGAGTCGACAGTTTATGACCCTCACCGGGTTGAGGCGTAAAGTTATGCAGGATGAGATCACATCCGGTCACGTTGTATCCCAGCATTTTCTGATGGACAAATTTAGTTCAGAGGATAGTTATACACGGCACTCCAGGGATTTTACCATGCTGGAGGATCATTGGCACTCGGCCAGAGTAGATGTCTTGCTACTGTGCGTATTATCGTATGTATACATGCCAGGGTACATGGATGAGTTAGATATTTGCGTCATTATGATAGTGAGAGCTCTCAGGGAGGGTCACACCATTGTTCACAAGCAGCTCGGTCATGCTGTACGTGTGGTTTATGTCACACTTGAGACTGATTGGCACTTTCAGACGGCACGGGTAGTGTTTCACCCATGAGATAGCTATGCCGTACTCCTTTCAGCCTGCGGAGTGTACAGATCCTGCATCTTGGTCCATTTTTCTGGAAGGGATCGGAGATCCATTTGATATATTGTCTTGTACAGGGCTCAGCTCACCCTACAGCTTCATCACTCATTCTCCAGGCATGGATTATCTCCCTCTAGCTGGTTTGAGGGGCATGACTACTTATCACCCACTGGCCGTGATGTGTCAATTTGACCAGTTCCAAGACTTCCATCCTTTTAAGGGGGCATTGAGTCAGCGCTTAGCTTCTCGCCACTTATCAGCAGAGGATAGATCCAGGTTGTACACCTATTAGGATCAGCGTGAGCTAGCTGCATTTTTCGTTAGCCACCCGGGTTGTTCTGCAGAGTATTCCGCGTGGATGGCGACAGAGACGGCATTGACTATGGCAGTATCCATATTGCAGGGGATTGATTCAGATGATGAGGAGCCTATGGAGGAGACTTATATTCCCATCGAGGAGGATTTGACCACTAGGTTTCCAGCAGTTGTGATGGATTCTCCCAGTACGAGTGCTACTGTGATTCAGCATTCAACACAGTATTTAGAGTAGAGTCTTCATCTGATGACCTTTGAGAGAGATCAGGCTAGGGCCTTGATGTTGACAGCTCTTGATGGGAGAGACGCTACTCTATTGGAGAGAGATAAGGCCAGATCAGCCAGAGATGCATTGATTGTAGAGCGGGATGCTGCCCTATCTGCCTGGGATGTGAGATAGTGCTTCAGTGAGATCCCTTACGACTGGCATCCTTACCGATATAAGTGTATACATTGATGAGCATCATGCCACCATGTAGTTGGCCTCGGATCTGCTAGCTTATATAGATACCGTTGGGCAGGAGCTTGCAGCGTTACCTCCTTCTTCGGAGAGAGATGCTATGTTAGATCTGATAGTTCGCATACATACAGATCTGTAAATAGACTTGTATTTTCCTGCATAGACTAGCTTAGCCATTTTGTCATGTACAACACATATGTATATATCAAACAGCATTATATATGGCAGGGAAATATATTTTGATTCACTCCCCTTTTAGTTGTGCCTTGATACTTGCGTGATATTTGCATGTTTCTTCAGGGCTTGTGATCTTGATACATTCTGAACTCATCCTTGATGTGTGGACATTGAGACGTCACAGGATCTTTCAGAACGGATCACTACTTTATGTATATCCCTACCTTCTTTGGTGTCTTGGGACTGGTTTCTGTATGTAGATGTGGAGTGGAGTGTGGATTTTCCTCTCTGAGATTGACTGTACCACAGATGGCCGCCAGTACTCCTATTTAAGAGGAGCCCAGTTAGTTCCATGTCTTATGGATTGGTGTTGCTCTTCCAGGAATCAACTGCAGCTTAGATGGTCACCAAATCTCCCACTTACGGGGAGGTCAGGTAGTTTCATCCCTTTGGTCTGAAGCCAATGAAATGTGGTGGATTAAAATTTGATCCCAGTACCAGATGACAAGTCTTTGTGTTTTGGTAAGGGGTTAGACCGAACCATGAATGGCTGCCTACGTACTCCTATTGAAGTGGAGATCATGTTTGTGTAGTTCGAACCTGGTGTAAGAGGTTCAATGTTGAATGTAAAAGGGTGTTGGAATATTTTTGTTGTTTTTGTTTATATAGAGAAAGGGCAGAAATGTTTTTGTTATTATTTTTTATTGCGATCGGGCCATATAGAATATGGTTTCCTACGTACTCCCAGGTATCAGGGAGATCAGGTCGACGTAGTTCGCCCCTAAGGATGATTTGTAGCCGACGAAAAGTTTGATCCCATGTGCAGGCTAAACTGCGGGGGAAAGAAAGTTTGATCCCATGTTTGGGACAAACTGTAGGTGTGAAAAAGTTTGATCCTATGTTTAGGACAAACTAAAAGTTTGATCCTATGTTCAGGACAAACTGCAGGTGTGAAAGGTTCAATCCCTCGTGGGATAACCAAAATTGTATGAAAGGTTTGAAATGAAGTGAAACCAGGCTGCTGGCTTGAAGAGTATGTTTCCCTGATGGGGCAAAAGAGTATGAAGAAGATTTTGTATGTAATAAAGGGTTAGAAAACATGAATGACTGGTGATCTAATGATCCAAAACCAGGATGTTTGTTTGATGGTTGTAGACACTCAAAATTCTACGCCTACCTGTTACTAACATTGCAGGAAGCGCGGAATCTTCTTTTAGAGATAACCCTAGAAGACAACTCAGCTTAATCCCGGAAATACCATCGGAAGTTCAGTTTCAACCCCAGAAAACACACCGGGAGTATCATTTCCCACCTCGGAGATAACCCCGGGGAAAGCAGTGCAAATACCAAAAATTCCACCGAAGAAGGCCGATTCATCTTGGAGATAACCCTGAGATGTTCAGTCTCAGTCACGGAAACAACACCGGGAAAGATAATATAAACCTTGGAGATAACCCCAAGGAGTGCAGTTGCAGTTCCAGAGATAACCCCGGAGATGCTCATTTCAATCCATGCAGTTAGCTTTAACCTTGGAACTCACACCGAGGCACTCAATTCACAAACCCGAAGATAACCCCGAGAGGATAGTCACACCTCAGAGATAACCCTGAGGGCATTCAACACTTATAGCAGCCCAATCTCAAAGATAACCCTGAGCAGCGTCTGCTTTATCTGCCAAAACCGAAGATAACCCCGGTGAAGGGCAAAGTCATCAAATTTCCACCTCAACCCCACATGGCACCATCTTAAAAAACAACATTAATGTCCCACAAGAACCGAGGAGTTGCAATCCCGAATGACTACTATGCAAGGTAGAACACCGGATAGAATTTGAAGCTTGAAGAGATAGGTCATGGTTCCATCTTCCTGACTTCGTACAACCTCTAATCCCATGTCATTGTGTAGCTCTCAACAATGGCAGTCCGAAATAGGTCTTATACACCTCAATCGGATGCTCGGATTGAAGTTCTGCAAGTTCGAGCGGACATCATGTTACACGCGTGCACGTACTTGGAGACAACAGGACCCGCGGAGCCCAGGGCACCCCGGGCAGCCACAGGTGCATCTGTGGCTACCGCAGGTACTCCTGCGGCTCCCCCTTTATAAATAGAGGGCTTGGGGTGGTCATATTCAAGAGAAAAAAGGCGAACAAGCCCTGTCCAATTTGCTCTGTACATAGCCTATATTGAGTGCTTTCTCATTTTAAACACTTGTGCGCTCACATATAGCTATATATTTACTGGCAGGAACCGAGTGTTCACCCACTTAAAGTTATAGAAGTCTTCTTTGGCAGTCCACTATAAGCCTTCTTACACACTATAAAGACTTTCTCTTCATCTTTGCACACACTCTTCTTCACGTTGAGAGTCGTGTTGTGTGTGTATGCCTGGACTTCGGTCTGTGGTTTTCATTTCTGTCTGTATATATATATATATATATATATGAACTGTTGTCTAACTTTGTTCGATGAGCCTTGATTTTATATCCAGAGCATTTACTGCTTATATATATATATATATATATATATATATATATATATAGCGACAAATCGCTGAAATGATAAACCGAGCCGGGATCTATATATAACATGTGTGTTTACTACTTTTATATATATATATATATATATATATATATACATTTTTTTCAGCACGGAGTTTACTTCGTGGCCTTTTACCGCTTTTATTTACATTCTACATCTCCTTTGGAGTTTACTTTGTGGCGGTTGATCGTTTTTACTGCTTTCTTTACATTTAGTCCCGCCTGGAGTTTACTTCATGGCTGTTGATCGCATTTATTTCTTTATTTACATCTCTAATCCCCCATGGAGGTGTTTCGTGGTGGTTGATCATGTCTCTATATATATATTTACCGCTTTTATATATTTACATTTCTGATCCCCCATGGAGGTGCTTCGTGGTGGTAGATTATGTCTGTAAATATATTTATAGCTTTTATATATACAACTGCTTACTGTTTTCATATAAACTGCGGCATCATGTGGGCTTAGGAATCATATGATCATAGATTCAGTCCACTGAATCTAGATTCGGTTCCCGTGATGGACATTTTTCAGCTATAAGCAGCTTATAAATTATTCACAGTATTTGAATTTCCTTAGATGGCTTTCATGCCCATGAAGAGTTCGCCACTTCTATATATTATTTTCTCGAAGATGCTTCGCATCTCGAAAATAAAAGCAACCAAGCTGAACATTTAATAATAAAATGGAAGTATTAAAGGTCGCAATTACTATTGAGCACAGGGTTTGAAAAACCTCTTTTACAAAACCTCATTGCTATATCTCGTTTAAAACTGAATTTTTCATACAAATTCAAACCCTTTGTATATAGGTGCGAACGAGGCCTCGCACTACTTCCAAATAATAGCACATTGACCCACACACACACACACACACATTCATATAATAGTTTCTTGAAAAGTGGCAGTCATCGTGGTAACACGGATGTTGGGGGGTTCCTAATACCTTCCCTCCGCATAATCAAGCCCCCGAACTCAAATGAATCTCGGTTTCACAGACCTGTTTAGCAGTGTCACATCACTGGGTTAATGTGCAAACCTTTTCTCAGTTGCGTTGGTGCAACCAGTCAAAAATACCAACTGGTGACTCTTACAGTCAAATCGTCGACATATACATGTCGGGCCTTTTTCACTTATTTTTTTCAAACAAATCTAACATAACATGAGAACACCAAAGAACAAGAACAGAAAAGGGACAAATAAAAATCATGACGTCGACAATGGTAACCTCAGACATAGTACCGTTTCACGGTGTCTGAGTTGATGAGTTGTAGAAATTCATCACCGTCCATTTCCTGTAGTCTAAGAGTGCCTCCTGTCAAAACCTCCTTGACAAAAAATGGGCCTTCCCAGCTTGGAGCGAATTTTCCCTTTGATTGATCTTGGTTATCAATGATCTTTCTAAAAACCAAGTCATGTTATTTAAATTATCATAGCCGGACTTTCTTGTTGTAGGATCTGGCGATCCTTTGTTGGTATAACTGACCATGGAAGATAACATCACTTCACATTTCGTCTATTAGAGACAATTGGTGATATCTATCTCGTAACCATTAGTCGTCATCCAGCTGAGCATCCATCAACACTCTGAGGGATTTCATTTCCACTTCTATGGGGAGCATTGCTTCCATCCCATAGGTTAATGAGTAGGGTGTTGCCCCAGTGGAAGTACGCATTGAAGTTCTATAGGCTAATAGAGTCAGAGGCAAAAGGTCAGGCCATCCTTTATGACTGGCGGACATCTTCTGCATGATCTTCTTGATGTTCTTATTAGCCACTTCAACAGCACCATTCATCTTTGGATGGTAGATGACGAAGTGAAGGTGTTTGATGTGGAATTTACTACACAACTCCTCCATCATTTTGTTGTTGAGCTTTTTAGCATTGTCTAACACAATTACCTCTGGTTGTCCATATCGACAAATGGCATTGTTTCTGATGAAAGCAATGATAACTTCTTTGGTAACCTTGGGGAAGGAGGCTGCTTCTACCCATTTGGTGAAGTAGTCGATCATAGTGAAGATAAATCGATGCCCATTACTGGCTTTGGGCTCGATGGGCCCGATCACATCCATTCCCCACATTGAGAAGCGACAAGGTGAACTCATATTGTGGACCTCCCTAGGAGGGGCGTGGATAACATTCCCATGAATTTGGCATTGATAGAACCTCTTGACATGATCATCATAGTCAGCTTTAAATGAGAGCCAGTAATGCCCTATTCTGAGGATCTTTTTGACAAGTAAGGGGCCGCTCATGTGTGGGCCACATACTCCACCATAGATTTCATCCATGAGCCTCTGAGCTTGGTCCTTGTCCAGACATCTGAGGAGACCTATTCATGTATCTCTTTTGTAGAGTGCATCTCTGCTCAGGTTTTTTCATAGCCAGTTGATGGATCCTCCTTCTTTCAGTCGGGCTTGCCTCAGCGGGTGTAGATAAATCTCATAAATACTCCTTCATATGCTGATACCAAGGGCGTTGGATGGGAGGTAGCTCATCCGATACTTCTCCACTATAATTCCCATAGGTTGGAGCCTTTTGTAGGGAAAATGGGATGCTTGGCATGTTTTCTTTGTCATGTATGGTGATCAAGGAGGCCAAAGTTGCTAGTGCATCCGTAAAATCATTTCTATTCCGAGAAATATGGAGGAAGTTTATTTCTTCAAACTCCAAAGCCATCTATAAAACTTGTCGATGGTAAGGCAGCAAATATAGCTCTTTAGTATGATAGATTCCTGTGGTCTGTCTGATTACCAATTCTGAATCCCCAAAGACAGTTAATCGCCTGATACTCATTGATTGGGTAAGTTTTAGCCCCATGATATAGCCTTCAAACTCGGTTGTGTTGTTGGTGCTGACAAACTATAATTTAATAGCGACGGGATACTGCTCCCCCGTATCGGACACTAGAATTGCTCCAGCTCCAGAACCTTTTGTGTTAACAGCTCTATCAAAATACATTTTCCACGTACGGCATGCATCGTACTGATGGTGTTACTGAATTGCCATGACCCCTTCATCGGGAAAGTATGTTTCTAAGGGTTTGTAATCCCCTGTGGGTGTGATGACCAATTGATCCGCAGTTCCTTGACCTTTAATAAACTTTTAAATCACGTGAAGCGATGTCAAATTATTCTGTAATCAAGCGCCATCCGGATGGTAGATAATTAAGTATGGTCTTACTAAACACGTATTTGAGAGGATCCACACGGGATATGAGATGGTTTATGTGACCATGAAGGTAATGTTGTAACCTCATGGAAGCCCATGCTAAAGCGCAACAAGTCTTCTCAATCAGAGTGTACTTGTATTCACTGCTGCTAAATCTTTTGCTTAGGTAATAGATAGCTCGCTCTTGGCCTCTATCATCTTTCTATCCCAGCATGCAGCCCATAGCATTATTGTTGATGGAAAGGTACATAAATAGGGGAACATCATCCCTGGGAGGTACCAAAATAGGAGTGTTAACCAACTACTCTTTGATTATAAGGAAGGCTTTCTGACACTCATCATTCCATTTCATGGAGGAGTTCTTCCTTAACAGCTTGAAGATGGGCTCACAGGTTGCTGTGAGTTGAGAGATGAACCTACTAATGAAATTGATTCTTCCCAAAAATCCCCATATTTCCTTCTCTGCTGTCGAGGAATGGGCATTTCTTTGATGGCTTTGAATTTTGGTGGGATCCACTCAATCCCTTTGTGGTGACTAGAAACCTAGCAACTTGCACGATTTAACGCCAAAGGCGCACTTCATTGGATTTAACTTCAAGTTGTACTTACATAACTTTGTTGAAGAGCTTTACGAGATGGTCTAAGTGGTCTTCCTCCTTCGGGACTTGACAATGATGTTATCCACGTAGATCTCTATCTCTTTATGCATTAAATCATGGAAAAGAGCCATCATAGTCACCGATAGGTTGCTCCGGCATTGATGAAATTTGAATGACAAATCTATAACAAAAGGTTCCCCAAGGTATGATGAAAGCAGTTTTCTCACGATCCTCCTCAGCAACCATATTCTGATGATACCCCGCGAAGCAATCCGCAAAGGAGTACATGTTGTATTGAGCAATATTATCAATGAGAATGTGGATAAATAGCACAGGAAAGTTATCCTTAAGGTAAACTTTATTCATATCCCAGTAATATACGCAAACTCACACCTTTCCTCCTAGTTTAGGTATGGGGACTATGTTTGATAGCCATTTAGGGTATGTAGACACCATAATGATGCTCGCTTGAAATTGTTTCATAATTTCTTCTTTAACCTTTAAACTCCAATCAGGTTTCAATTGCCTGAGCTTCTGCCTGACTGGCTTGAATCTCTCTTTAATGGGAGGGCGATGAAGGACAATATCAGTGAACAAACCCACCATGCCTTCATGAGACCATGAAAACACATCCTAGAATTAGGTTAGTAAAGCACCCATGTCATTCCTTTGGTTTGGAGTGAGGTCTGAACCAATTTGGATTAGCTTAGGGTTTTCTAAGGTTCCGAGATTGAAAGAGGTGGTTTGATCAAGGTTAGGTTTAGGTTTGTCTTCGACACATTGCTTGATCTCCTGAGGTATCTCAATGTCCTCTTGTATTTCCATCAAGTCTAAGTCCAATTTTTCATCAAAGTTACAGTCCTTGTGGAGAAAAGGTGCCTCATTAGCAAGTATAGGCACATCTAAATTCAGAGTTCTGAAACAAAATATTCTTTCACTTAATATATAAAACTGTTCAATCATACAAAAGTGTTAGCATGTATTGATAAAATAACTACTTAAAGTTATCTACAGGGCAGATGGAATTTCTGCCTGTTTTACCCTCATCGACCAATGCATGGAGTGTTGTTCCAATTGTCGAGGGTAAATCCTGATGGACTACAGTGATGGAGGGGCTATCATCGTCCTCATTTTCCCTAATGATGACCATGACATCTGGGCAATCATCGTATGGGGTGTATCTGTTTGTATGTTCATCATGGACAATGATGCGTATGTTTGACATCATCCTGGCGATGTCGTGTTTACGTCTTTGTTCCCTCTCTTCCACTTCGGGATCAGGAATTAAGACCTCTTTTGCTTTAACCAGTATCGGTTTGGGAAATAGCATAGCCATAACATGGGATGGAACCTTTACCGAAGACTGTATAGGCTCAGGATCTGTAGGTGGAGATAATCTCCATATGGTTAAAGATGAAGGAATTTGTTTGTGCTTATGAGAATAGCCTAGTCCAGCTGTCTCGGTTTGACTGGGCACCTAAATTGGGTGCTTAATACCCTGATGATCTTTGCCCAACCCTTGTCTAGGTTGATGACCTAATGACATCATTTCTTCAGTAGTCGACATTACTTCAGTAGCAATCTTGGGTATGAGAGGTAGCGCCCCAATGGGATGGTAATGAGTGTTGCTCACCTCCAGGGCGTGGAAGCTAACCGGCTCAACTTCTGTGTTGAAGCTGATGAGTGGTATGTCACCTTGTTCAGGACATTCCGGCTCAGCATTAACAATGACTAGGCTATTGTTGATAATGTACTTGAGTTGCTGGTGAAGGGTGGAAGGGACGGCTCTAGCCATATGAATCCACGGTCTTCCCAACAACAGATTGTATCCCGTAGCTATTCTGAGCACGTGAAAGGATACACTGAATGTATGTGGACCAATCTCCACTGGTAGTTTAATCACTCTAACGGCCTTTCGTCGGGACCCATCAAAAGCTTTGATAACCGTATGGCTGCTCTTGATCCTCTTGGGGTTGATATTCATCTTCACCAAGGTAGTATAGGGATAGATATTCAGAGATGAACCTCCATCTATCAAGACTCCTCTCACCATGTATCCGGAGGACAAAACCTCTATATACAACGGCTTGCAATGACCCGTCCCTTCAGCGGGTATGTCGTCATCAGTGAAAGATATCACATTGTTGTTGAAAATGTGATCAACCAAATGTTGGAATTTTTCCACATCCACTAATTTCGGTAAATGGGCTTCTTCCAAGACCTTTAAAAAGATCTTCATGTGATCTTCGAAAGAAAAAACCAAGTCCAGTATGGAAATTTGGTGTGGAGCTTCTCTCAAGCTTAAAACCACATTGGCTTCGTTATGGCCCATGGTACGAAGGAACTCTTCAACCTTCTCTATGGGAACTTTCCCATTTGATTTGATGGTAGGCTTCATCACCAGATGAGGAAGATACAGTGGATTCTCCTTTGACCTGGAGCAGTTGTATGTGAGGTACATCCTTCAGCCTGCCAATAATTCCATGAGACTTTTTTCAAGCTGACAACAGGATACTGTGGCCCAGATGGAAAGAGAATTGGCTCTGGTGTAGCCACTTTCAAAGGATTATCAGTACCTTTGAGTTAAATTATTTGTATTGTGAGTGGTCTGGCAGCCAAATCATCCTTAGCGGATATAATTTCTACGTCGTCCTTCCATTTTGTAGGATATGTGTTCCCACTCTCAAGTAACAAAGTGTTGTCATCTGCCATCTGTAGGACACCGCTGTCAATTAAATTCTGAATGAGGTGGCAGAGTGCCTAGCATTCTTCTGTGATGTGACCGCGAGAGTGGGAATGATATTGGCATACCCCATCGAAATTAAATAGTCTGGAACAGGGATTGATTCGAGGTAGAAGGGATGTAATTCTTCCTTCATTGATCAACATCTGAAATATTTCCTCCATAGGTTGGCCAAGATATTAAAATTCCCGTTTGTTGGCAAAATCTCGACGAGATTTGGCACTTGCTCTTTTTGCAACTTTATCCTCCAGTGTTTCACTTTCTGCAGGCGAGGATGGACTATTCATGACAAAAGGAAGGAGACTAGCATGCTCTTGACTGACTAATTGGCGTGTGACTTGGTGTTGATGAATCACTAGTTCTGCTAATTGATCTACTTGTTTGCAAAGAGCCTTAATCTTTCGGTCCATCATAAACTAGAACTGCTCATAATCCCATCTGTCAGCACCGTCTTTGCTAGTCTAGGAAGATTCAACAACAAAATTGGAACTTTGTCCACTGCTCCAATTAATCATATTGACCTCTTCTTCTTTGTGTTGAGGAAGAGGATTGTCTTGCACATGAGGTTGGTCGGGTTTAGTTATAACAATCTCCCTATTGTCGATTAAGTCTTGGATCTTATGTTTCACGGCCCAGCAATCCTGAGTGTCATGTCCCGGTGCCCCGGCATGATAAGCACACTTTCGAGTAGCATTGAAACCCTTCCCATTCGGGTTGGCTGGTGGAAGAAGATGTGTCATTTTATTCTGAGTAGTCATAAGAGTAAGGATATTCTTGAGCGAGTCCCCTAAGGGTGTGAACACTCGAGGGCATCTGACTTCTCCCCCTCTAGGCAATGAAGGGTTTGAAGATTGTGCTTGCAAAGGGGAGTAGTTTCTCCTCTGGATAGGCATATTCTGACTGCCTTTTTGACCTTGTAGTATCAAGGAAACATCTTCCTCTTTCTTTTTATGGACCTTCTGGGGGTTGTTTCCATAAGTTCCAGACTAGATGTGCTCAACAACTGCTTTAAGAGCGGCTAGGTCTTGAATCTTTCTTGACTTCAATCCCATCTCAGCCATCTCTCTGTGTTTGATCATTTTAGAAAATGGCTTGCCAATTCCAGCTAAGACTCTCTCATAGAAAGGAGCTTCTTGTATATCTATGAAGGTCATGACCATTTCTGATTCCGTCATAGAAGGAATAACTTAAGCAGCAAGGTGCCTCCACCTTTGAGCATACTCTCTAATTGATAAGTAGGTTTTATACCTATTTATCTCGGTATATCATTACTTGAATTAGTTGCTTATACTCATGTTTCTTAGTTACTTTTCATGCATTTTGTGTTCATTTTGTAGATCTTAAGCTTGGGAGCGATGTGAGCGACTATTGGTATGAAAATGCAAGGAAAAGCAAATCGGGGATCGTTTGGGCTTTCATGTTCATTTCATGTTCTTGGCTTGAACTTGGATTATGTTGTAGAGCTTCTTCTTAGCTTTCCAGAACATCTTGAATCATTCAAATCAGAGTTCGGATGCAAGAGTTATAACCTTTGTACCAACGAACGTTGAACGTCGCTGTTTTGGGTGACCATATGCATAGTTGTCACTTACAACAAACTTTCAACCTTCATCCATCCATTATTTCTCAATTATCAAAGAATGAAAGTTGTAGAGCTCGTCGAGGGTTCGATTTGATAGGTGGCAGGCCCCGTAACGCCTCCCAGATCAAACGTTATGGCCATTTTACCAGAGGACACTTTAGCAGAAAATCAACAGCCTGGGTGCGCGGATTTCTAGGCTATTTCTCTGGTTGGCCGCGCCATTCCTGGACAAAAAAAATGCGTGATTTGATACTTGAGCGTGGGCGCGTAACTTCGAAGCCAATTCCAGTGTGGCGCGCCGCCGGAAGTTGACTAGAGATGACTTTTCACTAGATAGTGCGATTGAAGCGTAACTTGGAGGGGGGGTTCAATTGGGGCTTATATAAAATTAGACGTATTATCAGTATGTAAAGGGGATTCCACCCTTGTGGGGATCATTTTACATTACATATGCTCTTTTCTTTTCTTTAATTTCCTTATTAGATTAGAGTAGATTAGAACCCTAGAAGAGATAAGATTTGGGGATTGAAGCAATTGAAGATCCTCGAAAGTTCATAAGTGAAACAAGAGAAGAAACTCAGAATTGCTATTCTTAATCCCTAACTCTCTTTACTTCTATTTGTATCTTTCAATGTATATTCAATTGTGGATCATGGATTCTAATTCAACTATGAGTTAAACTCTATTTTGGGATTGCAATGGAATCTATTGCCTAGTTTATTTTGACATACTTCATTGTTAGTCTTATTAATTGTTATGAGATTGTCTATTAAGATTCATGCTTATTTGCTTAGTTGATTGGCCATCAATTATTGTGATAATCCATATGAACTTGAAAAATGAAGTATGGGTTTAGATCGATCTTGATAGCTTGTGTTTGTATGTTCTACATGGTGATGGAATGTATGATTCGTGCTTAGGATAGACATATCTAGAAGCACCACTCGTAGTCAATTGAGAGCTTGGGCTTAAATCCTATTTATTTGTAAATTACATAGACATATAGTGGTTTAGATAATGTGGGTGTTCATGTGTATTTTATCAATTGTGGATTACATGTGATATGGGTATGGTACATCGAGAGATGGCTATATTTCACTTTTGTGTTCTCGACTAACAATCCACTATAATTAATTTGGCTTAACAGGAAGTGTGTCGATTTAAATGATTCAATAGGGGAAATTGTAATCTCGAGTCTTCATTATCTAGTTTCATTCTAGGGGTAGTTAGTATTATTTAATTTTATAGTTTTCATCACTATATTAAATCATTCGTTTAAATAAGACTGAAATGGTTATGGGTTAGTGCTTGGTAAACTTTATTAGTTAATTCTCGTGGGAACGATACTTTACTTACTCTTTATTACTTGTTGACCGTGTATACTTGCATATATATATTGATCGGTAAAAGCGACCAACAAGTTTTTTGGCGCGATTCTTTGGGAATTATTTTAATAATTTTTGCCAACATTAATTTCAATCAAATTAGTCTTAATTTAAACATTTTATTTTATTTTAATTATCTTCCTATATTTTCTCTTTTAAAGGTACCATGGATGACTTTTGCTTATCAATGGCCTTATCTGAATATGACTCAACCAAGGGACATAAGAATTGAAGGACTCAATGTATTTTCTACATTGTTAAGACAAATTGCAACACTTTCGGGAGGTTGGATGTTCTTGCTTGACCCAACATACTCGAGAGATAGTAGTTACATGTGAATATTGTGTTTGGCGAGCATCCAAGTTATAAGTGCAACATCGGTGTTGGACAAATACAGTTTGGGGGTGATTACTCAACAACTATGTTTATCCCAATTATCATCAAGGTTGGGGGTATCACCCAGGATTATGAATGGAGTTATAACTATCAAGACCAATATTGTGTCCCAAGTCCAACACATCCATCGGATTTCTCATATCCACCTCAATGCAACAAAGAAGAAAATTGAGGTTGAAGGAATTCATGTCAAAAAGCATAGTAGACCATGAAGAGATGATGATGAGTCAGGAGTTATCAAGCCAAAATCTTAAGAGACAGATGGAACAACTCATTAACTCCTCAATGAATGGTCCTCAATACATGGATTTCAAAACTGAACAAGATAATTCAAGATTGGAGGATTTGTGGTTCAAATTTGTAGCATCAACTGAGGAGAAGATGATTGAGAAAGAGAGATCAATTCAAAATTTTCAGAATCAGATGGATCAAATGTTTGAAGCCTTGAACAATCGCCCTCCAAACAATTAGTGCTATGACATAGACGATGAAACTGATGGAGAACCAGAAGTGTACATGCCCCTTTAGATGAACTGAAAGGAGTGGACATTGAGGAGACAACTGGGGGTTTGGAAAATGAAGAATATCAAATGACTTGTATTATACCCCAAGTACCTTCTCAATTAGAGTTGAAAAATCGAGTGAGTTTTGCACACCCATGTCCCCTTGGTAGTCACATTCAAAGCAATAATCGATTATGATAATGAGGCCTCTTATACACCATGGTGAAATTTGAGGAAGAGAAAATAGAAGAAGAAAAGTCCATTGTGTATTTTTCATGCCTCAATGCAATAATTTATTCACAAATACAATGGGAGAGACACCTAGCTATGCAATGGGCTGGGGACATCATGTATGGGGAAATATGCTAGGGTGGCTTCAATTCAAAGACTCTGATGGGGAACCTACCAAAGCACATAGTGGTTCTAATGGATGGAGGTTCTAGCTTATCGTAGAGGAATGGATAGCGGTGTCAAGAAAAGAGTCCAGCTAACGGACTATAAACTGAGCGCTCGATGGGAGGCACCCCATCCAATCTTTCTCCCTCCTTGTTTAATTCTTATTTACATTTCCATTTACTTCTTCTTCTATGTTTAATTCTTCATACTTTCCATATTTAGTAGATGTTTGATAGTTGTAAGTCTTAATAATAGTTTGATTATTTCTCCTCTCAGGTTCAATCCAATTGCTATAAGCATTAGGATCAAACATAAGTGAAAAAAAAATTTAAAAGTTGCAAGAGAGTGCAGGTAGTGTGGCGCGCTAACTACAAAGCCAAACACGGTGTGGTATGCCATAGCTCAGTCATAGAAAACAAACAATGCTAAATTTTTAGAATTTTTTGACTCAAGCATTTAGACAGTTAGAAGCCCACACTCAGTTTCCAACTTTAGATTATCTCAAACTTATCCATCGCCTTGATATACCATGGGATCTTGAGGAGGGGAACGGAGATGACATTGCCACTTGGGGAGTATTCTTTCACTTTTAATTACAATGAAGGCATTATTCATTTTAATTTTGGGGGTATTGGGTTTAGTTAGTAGTTTAGAGCATGTAGTGTAATTGCATGATATATGATATAGAGTAATTTCATGTTACATATAGTTAATTGCATGTTAGTAGTTATTAGTTTAATTTTGACGTAATTTTTTCTTTTTGTTTGCTTAATATATCATTTAGTTGCATAACATTGCATAATCCGGGTTTTTAGTTAGTTGAATTCTAATTTGGCCAATGATGACATAGAAATTTGATAGATTTTTGAATTTAGTGGATAACATGAGCTTAGTTATAATGTTATACATGATTTAATTCATGCTTGTTGTTTAGATGCTATCGGTTAGCACATAGGTGTTCATATCTGCTTGTTGGTTTAAGAATAACTTGTTTGTTTGCTGAGTAGAAAATGTTGTTTTTAAAGATGGAATTGTGTATAAAGTAGACATAGACTATGAAAACACAGATACTCAAACTTTGGGAACACATGGGTATGCTTGCTATTGGGACGAGATGGAGCGTAAAACGCACTCGTTTAAATGGAAATGGAAAGTGAGATGGGCGTAAATGCACTATTCGCTATATATATATATATATATATATAAAAATAATAAAAAAATAAAAATAAACAATAAGCGGGAAAGTGCGAAAAATCGCCCTCGTGAGTAAAAATAAAGCAGAATAAACCCATTGTTGAACCTTAGTTTGTATTGATGTGTTAGAGTAGTTGATGTCTCATTAGTATATGCAGTTCTTTATTTAAACTTCAATTTTTTGTCTTAAGCAATATAGTATGTGTTATCTTCACCTTTTTCAAGTTTATCTGTGAACATATCACACACACACAACATCTTTATAGCAGGTTAAGATTATCTGATTGTATGTCATTATGCCTTTAGCTTAGTTTGATGCTTTGTTCTTGGATCTTGATATTTCTCTGAGGCATATCTTATTGGAATTCTTAACATGGCTGGAAATCTGGGGATTCATTGTCATAGTAGCGTAGCTTGCATAGCATGTAGATTGCATTATATTGTGTTGCTTGGGGACAAACAACGATTTAAGTTTGGGGGTATTTGATAAGTAGGTTTTATACCTATTTATCCGGTATCTGTTACTTGAATTAGTTGCTTATACTCATGTTTCTTAGTTACTTTTCATGCATTTTGTGTTCATTTTGTAGATCTTAAGCTTGGGAACGATGTGAGCGACTATTGGTATGAAAACGCAAGGAAAAGCAATCCGGGGATCGTTTGGGCTTTCAAGTTCATTTCATGTTCTTGGCTTGGAACTTGGATTATGTTGTAGAGCTTCTTCTTAGCTTTCCGGAACATCTTGAATCATTCCAATCGGATTTCGGATGCAAGAGTTATGACCTTTGTACCAACGAGCGTTTGAGTCCTTTTATTTTGGGTGGCCATTTGCATAGCTGTCACTTCAACCCAATTTCAGCCTTCATCCGTCCATTATTTCTCAATTATCAAAGAATGAAAGTTGTAGAGCTCGTCGAGGGCTTCGATTTGATAGGTGGAAGGCCCCGTAACTCTCCGGATCAAAAGTTATGGCCATTTTACGGAGGACAACTGCTTGAGAGAAAATCAACGGCCATGGGCGCGCGGATTTCTAGGCTATTTTCTGTGGCGCGCCATTCCTCAGAGCAAAAAAATGCGATTTGATACTTGGCTTGGGCGCGCCTAACTCAGAGCCAATTCGGTCATGGGCGCGCCACCGGAAGTTGACTAGAGATGACTTTTTCACTAGATAGTGCGATTGAAGCGTAACTTGAGGGGGGTTCAATTAGGGCTTATATATTAGGCGTATTATCATGATGTGAAGGGATTCCACCCTTGTGGGGATCAATTTACATTACATATGCTCTTTTCTTTTCTTTAATTTCCTTATTAGATTAGAGTAGATTAGAACCCTAGAATAGCTAAGATTTGGGGATTGAAGCAATTGAAGATCCTTGAAAGTTCGAGAAGTGAAACAAGAGAAGAAACTTCGATTTGCTATTCTTAATCCCTAACTCTTTACTTCTATTTGTATCTTTCAATGTATATTCAATTGTGGATCATGGATTCTAATTTAACTATGAGTTAAACTCTATTTTTGGGATTGCAATGGAATCTATTGCCTAGTTTATTTTGACATACTTCATTGTTGGTCTTATTAATTGTTATGAGATTGTCTATTAAGATTTATGCTTATTTTCTTAGTTGATTGGCCATCAATTATTATGATAATCCATATGAACTTGAAAAACGAAGTATGGGTTTAGATCTGATCTTGATAGCTTGTGTTTGTATGTTCTACATGGTGATGGAATGTATGATTCATGCTTAGGATAGACATATACCGAAGCACCACTCGTAGTCAATTGAGAGCTTGGGCTTAAATCCTATTTATTTGTAAATTACATAGACATATAGCGATTTAGATAATGTGGGTGTTCATGTGTATTTTATCAATTGTGGATTACATGTGATATGGGTATGGTAAATCGAGAGATGGCTATATTTCATTTTTGTGTTCTCAACTAACAATCCATTATAATTAATTTGGCTTAACAAGAGGTGTGTCAATTTAAATGATTCAATAGGGGAAATTGTAATCTCGAGTCTTCATTATCTAGTTTCATTCTAGGGGTAGTTAGTATTATTTATTTAATTTTATAGTTTTCATCACTATATTAAATCATTCGTTTAAATAAAATTGAAATGGTTATGGGTTAGTGCTTGGTAAACTTTATTAGTTAAATTCTCGTGGGAGCGATACTTTACTTACTCTTTATTACTTGTTGACGGTGTGTGTATACTTGCACGCATATATTGATCGGTAAAGTACGTAAAATGGTTGTCATTTGATAGAATGTCAAGTCTTAATATGCATGTACACATATTCTTCATATTTTCGAGTACATAGAGATGAACATGGAATGAAATTACAAGTAATTGTCTTTAAAAGTAATTAAAAATGGAAAGCATGAAGAGACTTTCCTCCGCGTTTGGTTTATCAGAGGTTGACTTATCTTATGTTACTCTCGCGGCTTTTTGGCATGAAGGTTCCCAGATCATCGCAATCTACTCGACGAGAAGTTAATCCGGTCTTTCAACTGGAGCGAATCTGGGTGGTGCCTTTCCTGAGCCTCGTTGGAATTAGTCTCCCTACGAGTCCAGTAATCAAAGACCGACAGGATAGCCTCCTGGTGGAGGAACCACACAACATACATTCACATACAACTTGTCTCACCATTATGGGAATGATGACATGTGTGAAGCACTAATATCACAGATAGATACATTGCAGTGCAGTAAGTAAAATGCATTCGTACATATTCATCAAAAAAAATATAAATGCAACATTCACCCATAAGCATATAACAGTTTTAAAAAGCTTGTAGTAGCGGCTTAAGCCCTCTTACTGGAGTCCCCAGTAAAGTCACCACCTGTCGATGTCAGGATTTTTATTTGTCCCTTTTTTGTTCTTGTTCTTTGGTGTTCTCATGTTAGGTGAGATTTGTTTGAAAAAACAAGTGAAAAGGTCCGACATGTATATGTCGACGATTTGACTATAAGAGTCGCCAGTTGGTGTTTTAATTGGTTGCACCAACCTTAGCGAAAAAGGTTTGCACATTGACCCAGTGATGTAACACTGCTAAACGGGTCTGTGAAACCGAGATTCATTAGGGTTCGGGGGCTTGATTATGCGGAGGGAAGGTGTTAGGCACCCCCCAACATCCGTGTTACCACAGTAACCGCCACTTTTTAAGAAATTGTTATATGAATATGTACGTATGTGTGTGGGTTAATGTGCTGTTATTTGGAAGTAGTGCGAGGCCTCGTTCGCACCTATATACAAAGGGTTTGAATTTGTATGAAAATTCAATTTTAAACAAGATATGGCAATGAGATTTTATGAAAGAGATTTTTTCAAACCCTGTGCTCAATAGTAATTGAGGCCTTTGATACTTCCATTTTATTAGATGTTCGGCTTGGTGGATTTTATTTTCGAGATGTGAAGCATCTTCAAGAAAATAGTATATAGCAATGTCGAACTCCTCATGGGCATGAAAGCCATCTAAGGAAATCAAAACACCGTGAATAATTTACAAGCTGCTTATAGTTGAAAATATCCATCATGGGAACCGAATCTAGATTCAGTAGACTGAATCTGTGATCACATGATTCCTAGGCTCACATGATGTCGCAATTTATATGAAAGTAGTAAGTCGTTAAATATATATATATATATATATATATATAGACATGATCAACCACCACGAAGCACCTCCATGGGGGATCGAAAATATAAATATATAAAAGCGGTAAATATATATATATAGACATGATCAACAACCACGAAGCACCTCTATGGGGGATCAGAAATATAAATAAATCAATAAATACGATCAACCGCTATGAAGTAAACTCCAGGCGGGACTAAATGTAAATAAAGCAGTTAAAATGATCAACCGCCACGAAGTAAACTCCAAGTGGGACGGAATGTAAATAAAACAGTAAAAGGCCATGAAGTAAACGCACAGGATATATATATATATATATATATATATAAGCGGTAAACGCACAGGATATATATCGATCCTGGCTCGGTTTATCATTTTAGTGATTTGTCGTTATATATATAAAAGCAGTAAACGCACCGAATGTAAATCCCAGGCTCATCGAACAGAGTTCGATAACAGTTCATATATATAGGTATATATATCTATATATATATATAAGCAAATAAACGCTCCGAACGTGAGTCCAGGCTCAATCAAGGCATAACTCGATAATGTTAGTCTATATATATAAATATATATATATAAACAAAAATGAAAACCACGGACCGAAGTCCGGGCCTACACACACAACACGACTCTCAACGTGAAGAAGAGTGTGTGCAAAGATGAAGAGAAAGGCTTTAAAGTGTGTAAGAAGGCTTACAGTGGACTGCCAAAGAAGACTTCTATATCTTTAAGTGGATGAACACTCAGCTCCCGCCAGTAAAAAAATAGCTATATGTGAGCTCACAAGTGTTTAAAATGAGAAAGCACTCAATATAGGGTGTGTACAGAGCAAATTGGATAGGGCTTCCTTGCCATTTTCTCTTGAAATATGGCCACCCCAAGCCCTCTATTTATAGAGGGGGGTGCGGCTCCCCAGGGTGCGTCGGGCTCCGCGGGTCCTACTGTCTCGAAGTACGTGCCAGCGTGCAATGTGATGTCCGTTCGAACTTGCAAAACTTCAATCCGAGCATCTGATTGAGGTGTATAAGACCTGTTTCAGACTGTCGTTGTCGAGAGCTACGCAATGACATGGGATTAGAGGTTGTACAAAGTCAGGAAGATGGAACCATGTCATATGTCTTCAAGCTTCAAATTATATCCGATGTTCTGCCTTACGTAGTAGTCACTCGGGATTGCAACTCCTTGGTTCTTGTGGGAAATTGTTGTGTAAAATGTATGTTGAGATGTTTGTTGAGACGGTGTCATGTGGGGTTGAGGTGGCAATTTGATGATTTTGCCCTTCACCAAGGTTATTTCCAATTTGGGCTGATAAAGCAGATGTTGCTCAGGGTTATCTCTGAAATTGGACTGCTGTAAGTGTTGAATGCCCTTAGGGTTGTCTCTGAGGTGTGCCTATCCTCCTGGGGTTATCTCCAGTTTTGGGAGTTGAGTGCCTCGGTATGAGTCCCGAGGTTGAAGCTGACTGCATGGGTTGAAACGACCATTTCTGGGGTTATCTCCGGAACTGCAACTGCACTTCTTGGGGTTATGTCCAAGGTTGACATTGTCTTTCCCGGTGTTATTTCTGGGACTGAGACTGAACATCTCGGGGTTATCTCCAAGATGAAACAGCCTTCTCCAGTGGAATTTATGGTATTTGCACTGCTTTCCCTGGGGTTATCTCTGAGGTGCGAAATGATACTCCCGGTGTGTTTTCTGGGGTTGAAACTGAACTTCTGGTGGTATTTCCGGGATTAAGTTGAGTTGTCTTCCATGGTTATCATTGAAAGAAGATTTTGCGCTTCCTGCAATGTTAGTAACAGGTAGGTAAAAAATTTTGAGTGTCTACAGGCCCTCTAGGGTTTCCACAATCGTGAGTGTGGTTTCTGACTTTTCATTAGTCTTGACAATACAACCACTGTTGATCCCCTCTTCTCCTACTTCAGGCTCCACAGTTTGGTCAATTTACACCTTGACATCTCCCTCAACAACTTTGTGAGACTCACCGCCCTTTCCTTTCATATCCACCATGCAATGCATTACTTCTTCGTCGTTGAGATCAATTATGACCGGTAGATTACCTTGTGGTGGATTTGTGATGGCATTGATGAGTTTTCCTAATTGAATTTCGAGGTTCTTCAATAAAGCGTCTTGGTTTTCCATTCGAACCTCATTTCTCTCTATAAATTTGGTGAGGAGCTCTTAGAGCCTTTTCTCTTCTTCTTGTGATGAGTCTACAGAGAAGCTCTCATTGGTTTGAAATGTCCCCTTATACTGCGGCGGAGACTGATATTCAAATTGACTCAGATAGGAGTAATTTGGATTATGATATTGCGCTTGACTGTAGTCCCAAGAGTTTGGATAACCCTGACAGTTTGGATGATAGTAAATCGATTCAATGTCAGCTCAATCCTGACAGTAGGCAGACTGAGTGGATTGACACTCAAGATTGTCAAAAAATCTCAAGAGATTTGAAATTTTATCTTGCAATCACTCAAGTCCTTCTTCCGATCTTGATTGTGCCGTCCTCTCAAATGACCATTAATAACAATGATTTTCCATAACCTATAAGATTAAAAACAAAAAGGAAGATCAAACAAATAAAAGAAATATATATATATACGTTCAAATTAAGACTAAATTGATTGAAATCAATATTGGACAATAATAGAATAATAATTCCCCGACAACGGCGCCAAAAACTTGTTAGTCAAAAAATCGATCACTAAACACGCACAAGTATACGCGGACTAACAAGTAATATAGTGATAATGAAAGTGTCGTACCAACGAGGAACTATCACTAATATTTACCAAATATCGACTTTGTATCGCTTAAGTCTTATTCAAACAGCAGACTAATAGAAGTGTGATTAATCTAGTTATAACTAATTATCAAAGCAAGTAAATGGATAACGAATGGTATCGAAGGAACTACAAGCTAAAGTCATAACTTCACCCCACACTGGTATTCTGTCAAACACCTGGTGTGCTATGCTTCATCAAACTTCCTACCCTTTTCTCTTTGGTCTTAGTGGTCACGATAGTTTGTCGACCGAGAACACACAAGTGCTCATACACCTCTGTCGAGGTATGTACAATCATATCCTCTCTAAATCCACCCGATAGGGAATAGAATAGAGACGAACATCCAAGCTAGGTGATAATCCTATACATGTCTATGTGAATTAACCGTGTCAAGGATTTAAAGTTTAAGTTCTCAAATAGGCCACACGTGGTGTACAGATATATGTCTATTCTACACACAACTTATGCCGTTGAAACAAGTCGACAACTCATAATCACATGCCAATATATTAAGGTTTAAATCTACAATCCCTCTTTCAACATCATATAGATTACCAAAATCATCACTAATGTCTTAGAAAGAATCATGAAGCATGAATATATTAAACCAAACCATATGGTGCCAACCAAAGAGATAGGACAATCAATTCAAATTAATCAAAGGGTTCCATTATAACCTTAGAGATAATACTTCGTTCATAGCTCTTGAACAAAATATAAGTAGAAATAAAGACAACATTTATGGATTACAAAATCAAAGGAAACAGATGGATAAGAATAAACTCTATCAAAGCTCTTAAGTCTCCAAGAATACCACTCTTTTCAGGCTTTCCAATCCGTATTACTCACTGCTCTTGGTGCTCCAAGGAATCCCAAACTTCTCCCTATTCTAGCTAAACTATATTTACAGACATTACCTAAGAGATAGAGAGAGAGAAATTACAAAAGAGGAGAGAGAGATTATCTTAAAGGGGGAGATAACCTATTATATTAACAGTGGCTAGCTTTTCATATATATATATATCAATTTTCTCCAAAACTTAGGTCAAATCCAGCCCTGCACTGCCTGGGAACCAGAGGGTGGCGATGCAGCACCACGTCAGCAGTAAAAACATTCGAGGTCATACCGCAAGTATAAGTTCATGAAGGAACGTGGCACTCGATTGCGCATCGACGTCACATGATTGAATAGGTTAGCGCCTACAAACACCAAAGTTTAAGTTTCGCATTGGCATTCTGGCCTTGAGATAGGAATTTGACCGTTTTGCCCCCTAAAAGTTGGAAAAGACATATTAAGCGTTGTAACACATCGGTTAAGCAGAATAAAACTATAATCATATAAACCATAAATAAATCTTTGAAGATCAAGCAACTATTTAAGCAATAAAGGATCTGATTTGCATATGCGGTCTAACAAGTATACAGTGATAATGAAAGTGTCGTACCCACGAGGAACTATCACTAATATTTACCAAATACCGACTTTGTATCACTGAAGTCTTATTCAAACAGCAGACTAATATAAGTGTGATTAATCTAGTTATAACTAATTATCAAAGCAAGTAAATGGATAACGAATGGTATCGAAGGAACTACAAGCTAAAGTCATAACTTCACCCCACACTAGCATTCTGTCAAACACCTGGTGTGGTATGCTTCATCAAACTTTCTACCCTTCTCTCTTTGGTCTTAGTGGTCACGACAGTTTGTCGACCGAGAACACACAAGTGCTCATACACCTCTGACGAGGTATGTACAAACATATCCTCTCTAGATCCACCCGATAGGGAATAGAACAGAGAAGAACATGTAAGCTAGGTGATAATCCTACACATGTTTATGTGAATTAACCATGTCAAGGATTTAAAGCTTAAGTTCTTAAATAGGCCAAACGTGGTGCATAGATATATGTCTATTCTATACACAACTTATGCCGTCGAAACAAGTCGACAACTCATAATCGCATGCCAATATATTAAGGTTTAATCTACAATCTCTCTTTTAACATCATATAGATTACCAAAATCATCACTAATGTCTTAGCAAGAATCATAAAGCATGAATATATTAAACCAAACCATATGGTACCAACCAAAGAGATAGGATAATCAATTCAAATTAATTAAAGGGTTCCATTATAACCTTAGAGCCAATACTTAGTTCATAGCTCTTGAACAAAATATAAGTAGCAATAAAGACAACATTTATGGATTACAAAATCAAAGGAAATAGATGGATAAGAATAAACTCTGTCAAAGCTCTTCAGTCTCCAAGAATTCCACTCTTTTCAGGCTTTCCAATCCGTATTGCTCACTGCTCTTGGTGCTCCAGGGAATCCCAAACTTCTCCCTATTCTAGCTAAACTATATTTACATACATTACCTAAGAGATAGAGAGAGAAATTACAAAGGAGGAGAGAGAAACTATCTCAAAGGGGGAGATAACTTATTATATTGATAAAAGGCTAGCTTTATAGAAGCCAAAACTTTAACAAAACGAGTATAAAATTCAAAATCTGAAACGAAATAATATTACTTACATGCTACCGAGTATGGAAGAAAATATTATTTCTTACGAATACTGAACAAAATAATATCCCTTACGAATATTAAACAAAAATAATATTCCTTTCGAGTATTGAACGAATATAATATTCCTTACGAATATTAAATGAAAATAATATTTCTTGCGAATATTGAACGAAATAATATTTATACGAATACGAAAAATAATATCTCTTCAAAATATGAAATAAATAATACCCCTTACCTTAAAAAGAAGAGTATTCCAACTGGTATAGGGGATATATTCTTGAAGAAAACTTTCACTATTTTCTACACTCAAAACTTTCTAAAACTCGAAAGAAATACGCTCAATATTATTGAAGAAGAATTCTCTGATTCTGGTGTAATTTTCAATTCTAACTAAGCATCCTATTTATAGGAGAATGGAAAGAATACTATTTGAAAAAGAAATCACGGACGCAACAGGAAAAGGGTCACAGGCAATTCATTCGTCTGAAATTTATTTTCTGATTTACTATGCAAGCATTATGCAGGCACTATGCAAACACTATGCATAATAAAATATAATATATTCTATTTTTGATAAAAAAAAACAAAACTTATAAAATATATAATTATATATAAAAAAATACCTCCCGTGACATTAATCAGATTCTCCACCCATTCCAATTTTTTCCTCCAGTGGGCCCCACATGTGGCCCCACCTTTATTATATTAAATAATTTTTTACCGATTATTTTAAAAAATGGATAAATAGGGGTTCATAAAATAAGCAACATTTACAACAAATACTTCATAAAATTCCCTCAATATTTTTAACAATATTTATTTATTATTATTATAACTCGCAATATTAACAACCAGATCGTTCCCAGGAAAGAGGGGGATTTTCGATAAGAATTTCTCTCTATTGGCGCGCAATTAGATGACCTAACCTCTCCTTGACAGAACTTCTAGACATTGTTAATTATGCAAATAATAATATGAATAACTTGTTATCTCAATTATTGATTTAATAATATAAAATATTGACAATAATTGAATCAAATAACATGAGATACTATGCAGCAATTACTGTAACAATAATTAAACAAAACTGAGTGACTTCTCACGTAAGCATCAATAATCAATACTATGTACTACTATGCAACCACGCGTATTATTGTACTTTTAACACCGGATATTTTAACAGTTAACGGTAAAACTTCCGCTGTTATTTTCATAAAAAGATATTTTTGTCGTTTTCTCATTCCGACAATAATTCCGTTGTGGGGTCCACCAATAATTGTGCCTTCGTACGAATATTCGCTGTTAAAATGAATATTCCCCGACCAATCGAATATAATATAACAACTTGCATACTTTGCAAAATTTATAAATATTACTCACAACTATAACATTATCTCAAATCCACACCATACTATTAAAAAAATATTTTGATAAAAATTAAATCTTTATTCATAAAATTTAGGGTCTTACACTTACAATGAGTAATACTTTTTAGATAGTTTATAATATTCATCATTATATTGATTAAAACTAAAAAAAATCTATGTCAATTTTCAATTTAAAAATGTCTTAAGTTGGCATTAAAATGTTAACAATGATCAAATAATATGGATCAGATGGAATAATATATTAATAGGTAAAATATATAGATCAATTAGAGTGAGTAAAGGTGGGAGCTAAAGAGAGATACCAGAAGTCACGACTCTAAGAAAAATCAACATTCTTGTAATGAAAAATGAGAAAGAGATCTAGTGATTGCGGCGGAGAGGAACATATCTAATCTCCACAAGAAACCCTAGTAGTCCTTTATATAAATATGGCAATGTGTTTTGGCTAGCTTAATATTAGAATAAATACAAATCACTAAAATAAACCCTAACACTCTGTTATTGAGTTTCAGAATGGATGGAAACAAAACGAAAGGGATGAAAAACAATCAAAATTGTTCGAAGAAAAATATATTTATGTAAGGCCTAAAGATTATTATATAATAATAACAACAACATGAAATGAATTTTTTGTGGACTTGTGGTAGGCTTTGTTAACCCAACAGCCAAGTATGCTCTTGGGCTAGTCAAATCAGTTATTTATTTTTATTTTTTTGGTAATAGGCTATTTGAGTTAGTGTGGTTCTTGGATCAGTGTAGGCATGCAAAAAAGGTCTGCGCCCTATGACCTAACCTTGATCCAGCTTGAGCCCCACCTGGTCAAACCCCAACATAGTCAAGGGTTGGTTAAGTTTGGTCGGTCTAAAGGCTTCGAAAAGGTTATGATTTTAAAGTTAATATCCGACTTGGCTCGGCTTGAAGCTTGACCTAATTCGCTTACCAATCCAACTTCCAGCCTGTCACAACACAGTCCACCACTTCTACTCCCACAATTAAATTGCCCAAGGCCCAAGCCCAACTAGAACTGTCAAGGTTAATAGAAAAATAAAATAGCAGACCAACCTAGGCTGCTAGTGCCCACCTGCGACCCAGCCCAGGCCACACCTCCCAATTACCATGCCCTAGTCCACTCCCCAGCAGACTAGCTAAGGTCAAAACAAAAAAAAATTAAAATTGACCCAAAAAATAAAGTTGTCCCAAGTCTAAGCTCTTATAAATACATTTAATTAATATATTAGTTAGTTTATTTAATATTTAACATGAAAAGTTAATTGATTAAATATTAATAATAAGTTAGTTATTGTAAATATTAATATTTAACATTAAAATTTTATTAATATTCCTTACTATTTTTGGTGTTAAATATTTACATTAATTAACACATCACTAAACTTATTTTTAATGTTAAATATTAATAATAAATTAGTTTCTTGTCAATACTCTAGTTCTTCATTTAAAAAATTTATTTTTACAAAATTTATTATTTTATAATTTTATTTTAAATATTTAACATTTAACAATAAAAAAAGAAAAAGAGAGGGATGACTAGACTAACTAGACTACAACTCTAAGGTCAAAACTTGTCTTAACCTAGCCTAGTAGGCCAAAGCTAATAGCTTGACTTGGTCAAAATTCAAAGCTTGACAGACCCGAATCGGACTAGACCAGACTAGATCAAGTCAACCTATTATGCATTTATTATGTAATCCAAGTTTAATATATTTAAAAATAAAATATTCAAATTCCTTAAAGCCGTAAGGAGGATAGAATCAAAAATATTTTTTATTAATCACATGTTTCTTATAAATTCATAATAACTCTTATATCCACTTAGGGTCCTTGCATCGGATTTGAGTCCTCTTCATCACTTTTTTAAATTCTATAAATATTCAAATTTTGGATATTATAGATAAAATTAATAATTATCGGTTGATTTATCTTACCGGTTATCTTTGTTTATAAGAATTACACTTAGAATATGACTATTAATTTTAAATGTCTGTTTATGATGTTTGATAAACCAATGATTTTTAAAAAAAATATTATTAAAATTGCTTATGCATTAGTGTTATTTTTTCTACTGAATTGTAACCAGCATTGGTCAAATCACTATTACTTTAGGACAAATATGAAACTTAATTTTCACATTTGTTGCATGATGGGAGGGAGTGGTAATTGTTCACAGGTAGTAATTTCAACGTGGTTGAAGTGTTTTGGCATGGCAATCATAGATGCTATTTGTTATAATGTCAAGGATTAAATTTATTTGATGATGTTGACCACTTCGATTTCAAATAATAAAAAGAATAACGATATTGCCATGTTTATGAGTATTGTATTTATTAGCTGTATATATACTGTCGAAATTAGTTGTTCTTGTTCTAATTAACTTGGTAACACTTGCTGCAGTTTGGCTGCTCTCTGCTGTTGCTGTCTTTTGGATGCGTGCTTTTGATGAGAATTTAAACTCATCAAAAGCACGCATCCAATATTTATGGGAACTAATGTTTGTTTTAGGATGGATTCATACAAGTATTAAGTAATGTATGGGAGTACTAGTGGCAGTGGAGAGAGTGAATTGGGTAAGGGGAAGGTCTAGATAGAAGAAAAAAGATGAGAGAAATTCTGGGAATGCTAGAGGTGAAACTAACAAGAGTAAAAAGATGTCTAGGTGTTGTTCTTCATTCAGTAGGTATAGCAATAGCAGTAATGAACAGACTAGTAAAAAAGTGGGAAGTGATATTAATTCAAGGCGTTTGAGATCAGTTATTACTGTTACAAAAATTTGATAGGAATGGAAATATCGGTACACCAAATCAATGTAGCCTAGTTGGTTGATAAGCCCCGAAGTTCCTACTAGGAAAAATTCCAGCCTACTAATGTGGCGAAAACTTTAATCTTCTCTCACTATTTTTGTAATTTTTTGATGGAAAAGAAACGAACGAAAATTTAGACTAGAAAAAAAAACTAATAAAATACTTATGGACTTTAGACTGTAACCAAATGTATGAATGCAACTTCTTATGTAATTTCCTCGTCAGTTTCAGTTATCGGTTTACATGGTATGATGTAAATTTAATAGTAGTTTTAACATTTAGTACTAGTCTAGTGGACCATTGTATTGAATTTTATTCTATAATGAGTAATTATAATTTACATGGATTCTGCCATAATTTAATTGAGTAATTTATCGAACTTTAAAATTTACTTATATTTGAATTATTTATATTTCGAATCGAACTCGAATCAAACTGTTTTGGTTCATTTTACAGTCTTACATATGATACATTTCTTTGTTAGGTGAACTTGTAATTTCCAAATTCTTTCAACCCAATTGAGTACCCATCAACTAGGCTTAGAGAGTTACAAAAGTTTCTTGTAATCTTGTTACTGTAAGCCCATGGCTAACAGCTTCTTCAAATGTAGTGGTGATTTTATTTCTTTGAGATGGGTCAGAGGCCACATACAATAGCCAATAAGTATTGAATCCATTTCCTTAGTAAGGCCTACCATTCAATATAAACTGCACTCCTCTGCTTTTGATGAACCCATCCCCTGCTGAAATTTTTAGTGCTTTTGATGAACCCATCCCCTGCTGAAATTTGAAGATTTGTCCCATACCCTCTGTGTGTTTGTGTGTGTTAGACAACATAACACAGTAAGCATGGATCAGCTTTGACTAGTAATTTTTTTTAAGTAGTTTATGTTATTCTTGATATAAATTACATGAATTCATGTAAATTTTAAGTTTAAAAATATTTGAAATTGACTTTATTTTGAGTTTATTTATTTGTGTAGAAAGATCCTGATATAATTAAGTTGCGGAACAAGCCATTGACAATGTATGATGACTAGTAACAATTTTTTGGTAAAGATAGAGCTACAGGAAAAAATATAGTGGAGGAGTTACATAAAGAGGAAGCTGAAGATACTTCTACGGGTGATTCTAATGCAACTAATAGAAGGAACAAAAAGCTCAAGCGTCATGATATACTCCTTAAAATTGTGGAAAAAATGCATGATAGTCTTAATGGTTTAATCAACACCACTGCCCAACACCTTGGACTTATGACCCAAAGCATTGGCTATGATCAGGATTGGTTATGGTATCATTGACAACATCGACATTTTCACCGACGAAGAGAATATAATAGTTGCAGTAAAGATAGTGAGCAACTCGGCTGATGTCGACATTTTCCTAAGCTTGCCAATGAGATGAAGAAGCAATATGTGACAATGAAGTTGGCCGGACAGATTTAAGTCATTTTGACACACCATTTAATTTAAGTTCTAAATTCTATCTCAAAACAATGCTTAGATTTAGTTATTGTCAAAAATATTTCTTTTTCTTTTCAGTTAATGATTGAACATATTTTATACTTTGGAGTTTGAATGAAGATGGATAATTTTAGACTTTAAATTCCTAATCTTTCTCATTTTAGTTTTGGTGATTACTAATGAAATTTTAATATTTCACATATAATGTATTCTGCACTATTTATTTTTTAATTTATGTGCTAATTTATGATAATTTGATTCTTAAATATTTCATATCATATATACACATGACTAGATAACTAGTATTACATGTGTAATACATAAATTATTTCGATAAAATTATAATTTTATTTAAAGTTAAATTATATAATTAGTATCACTTTGAGTTTTGATTGAATAATATAACTACTTATTTAAAAGTTTTAATTAATTTATTTTTTGATGTATAAACAAATTTAAATTATAGCTTAAAATATATTATTAATAAGGGTATAATAGTCCAAACAATATTTTTTAATCTAATTCTTTAATTAATCCTTAAAAACAAACATAACATGAAATTATTTTAAATTATCATGACTAATGACAAAGACTATTTAATCTTAAATATAATAAAATTATAATCCTCTTTCCACAAAAATTTAAAACAATCAGACTTTTTTTTTCCCATTCTGATACAACATTTTACACTGTTATAAATAAAAAGAGAACTTATTTTTGCAAAATTATTTGCTTTTACAAATAAATTTTTGTTTTTTGTGTGGAACACAAATATTAATGAAAAAAACAAAAATACTTGATAAATATTTAGACCAACCGCATATTTCCATGTGGCGTGTACAATATATTGTCAAATTAATCAAATAATCGGCCAAACATTAATTAAAACCTCTACTCCAAAAATTCATCCACAATAACCAAAATTATAAAATTAAATTTAAAATAACGTTGTAGACAAATTAACTCGGAAATCTAACTTTAAACCATCACATGTGCCCCCAAGTGCCACCATCTGACAGAGGTCGGAGATGGGTTTTTCCGACCCAAAATCATCCCTCTCTCTTCCTTGACACTTCAAGAACACAACCTAGTGATCAGAATTGGATTTCAAACTTCATTTATGAGAATGAACGTCTTCCAATCACAGATGACTTTCAGAATGGATCATTTAATTCGTTGCATCCGATCTCCTGTTAACAAGTAGACATCTTTGATGTAAATTAGATGTTCTTGAGCCATAAAAACTATTTTCAGCACCTCTCCAACAGCAGGCCGGTTAAAGATATATACAAGTGTAAACTTGTATCCTTTTTCCCTTCTTCTCGACCCTTACAACTGTTTTAGTGATTGACAGAAATAGACAATCATGAGATCGGTAAGGCGCCTTCAAAAAAACTTGTGCCAGTGATTGACAGAAATAGACAATCATGAGATCGGTAAGGCGCCTTCAAAAAAACTTGTGCCTTTGTGGATTCAGGAAAATGGCAGCACCTATCAAATTATGGATTCACCTAAAATGTCGATAGCTGAACTTGAGACTTCAAAAGGGAGACGATCAGAAAACCTAATTTTCTGAGCCTGTTTGTATATATATGTACAATGTACACACACAAGGATCTGGTTATAGCGTCTGCATCTCGAATTTTTTGTGCTGCAACCAAAGTGCCCCTCAAGATAAAAAAATTACACAGATAATACTCATTTATCTTCAGTCGTCACTGCCATCTGTCACATATCCATCTGCTAATGCTCATTTATCTTCACAGTCGTCAATGCCATCTGAAGCATATCCATCTGCTACAGAAGCAACAATATCCAAGTCATCTCGCAAATTGCACGCAGAAGGATCATCACGTGATTCCAGACATTTCTTTCCATGATGCGTCACATCATGGAGTCCAGGGTAATTTATTGATTGCAAGAAGTTGAAGTAAGCATACTTAATATCAAATAGCATATCATACCCTGCCACACAAAATTGAATCAGAACTTGTACCGAACATTCAAAAATAAAATCAGGTCAAATAAAAATTTGAATTATTACAATAATTTACTGCAATAGTGAGCCCTCTTCTATCTGGACTCTGTCTAACATGATGGAACCACATACTTGGCCTGCATTAAAATTCAGAATACTGCATCATCAATCATCATGAACTAAATACTACAAAAAATAACCACCTCATGATCCCGTGTGAAGCATGGGTTTGTTATAAAACTATTGTATTATTCATACTTTTTTGTGTTATACTATACTACTCCCTCCGTTCCTAAAAGATTGTCGTTTTAGAAGAAAAATTTGTTCCAAAATTGTAACGCCCCAGAAAAATCGAATTTTATGAGAATTAAATTTTTATTTGATTATGTGGATTAAATGAATTTAATTGATTATTTATGGGAGTAAGCTATTTGAAGGTCGTTCTATGACCTAGAACCTAACGCCTGCGGACTTAAAACCTAACGGTTAGGGAAAGTGAGTTCCGAGAAGAAAGAAAAGAAAATGAAATGCGATTAATGAATTAAACGATGATTGTATAATACGTAGGTATTATATGAAGTAATGAATACGAGTACGATACGAGGTATTATACGAGTATGTATGGATGATGGTATGTCGTATATGTTGAATAAGTATACGAGTTAGAATACAAGATTAATACGTAGATTATACGTTCTAAGGCTTTAAGTCATATGTAATGAACTTGTAGAATTACGTAGGAATGGGTAAGTCCAATAGGGATTAATGACCAAGCCCATGTGTTTGTTGAATGCAAGCCCAAAAGTATAAGTTAAGTTAATTAAGCTAATTAAATGTAAAGCACAAGTGAAGTATCCAATGGGTAAGCATGAACCATGGGACAACCCATGGGTGATCCAAAGTGATGGAGCAAGTAAAGTAAACTTAATGGCTAAATGTTGTGATGAGCAAGTAAAAGTTGTGATGAGCAAGTAATGGATAACCTAAGTGATTAGCAAGTATACTTAATGGCTAAGTAAGTGTGGTAACCAAGTATACTTAATGACCAAGTAGACTTAATGTCCAAGTGTTGTGGGGAGCAAGTTAACTTAGTGCTTAAGCTAGGAATAGTAAAGAGGTGGGATTTGTTTAATGTCTAAACTACCCTCACTTTGTGATTCCTATAAATAGGAAGCTTACTAGCTCATTTGTTCCTTGTTCAAAAACACCAACAACTTATAGCTTATGGGTTAGGGGAAAAAGCTACAAAAGCTAGATTTTATATTTCAAGAAGCAAGAAGAAGAACAAGGATTAAACAAGTGATCTTCAAGGGTAAGAACTTAAACCATGATTCTCTTTCTCTTCCATTGTTAGAGAAGTGAGTAGTGGTAGGATTTGTATGCTAAGAAATGAAGAGAATGAATAAATCAATGAACTTAGGCCGTATAAGTCATGAATAAGTAATTCAAACCTAAATAAGTTATGAACTCATGAGGAACCTAGATGAACTTCTCATATGTTTACCTTAATAAGATTGTATGATAATAAGAAGCAAGAATGGTGGTTAAAAGACTTAATCTATAATAAGTCGTGTGAAATGAAGTCATAAGTAGTTTATACTTTTATAAGTCCTAAACTTATCATGATTATAAGTTAATGAAGTATATATATTTAGATGTTAGTATGATGGAATGAATCCATTTGAAACGGTTTAAAAATCTCAAGTAACGAAGTTTTGGCGGAATTCACGAGTTTGGACGATAATTGTCGAATTCGTGAAATTCTCGGAATGGAAGTCGAATTTTGATATTGAGTTCGGAAACGTTGGTTTTCGATGGAGTTTAGTCTTATTTGGCATTATAGAGTTGCAGACTCGAGAATGACCGAATTCCGACTTAGAACGAAGAAACGAGCGTTAAACGTTCACGAACGTTTATCGTTTTCGCTAAAATGAACTAAAAGGTAAATTTTTGAGTTAACGGATTCAAAATTGTAAAATTCTTGCATGAATACGTAGAACATGTAATTTGTGAACTAACGGCTTTTGAACGAGCCAATTCGGACTTATAACGAAGAAGTTACGAGCCCGAGAATCTCACATAAAAAGTTAACTGTCAAATTTTTACGGTCTTTGATCTAATGGCGCTACAGCCTCGATCAAATATAAAAGTAAGGGTGTCGGTAGCCAAGAATGGTTGTGAGCTACTAAAGTCTCATGTGGCAAGACTAAGGCGGGTTTTAGAAATTTCGACTAAGGCTGCGATGTAGCAAGCGTAGAAGAAAGAAGTTGCACCGCATGGCCCAAAGATTAGGTTTTGTCTGATAATGAAGACTTATGAAGATAGAAGGAAGCTAATTGATTAGTGATGAACTAAACCCTAAAATGACATGGTTTAAAATGCTTAAACCTTAAGTAATACACTAAAGGTAGAAAGAAAGATTAATTGAACATAAGTTATTAATACTGAAGTGATGAATGATAATAAGCCGTAAAGGCAAATAAGTACTTGAAACAAGTTTCGTTAAAGAAGTAAGTATGATTAAGAATACGAAAGGAAAGATAGTTAATTGATAATGAATTAATTAACTTAAAATAGCATTTTTGGATGATGACAATAACGTTGCAAGTTACAACTAAAAGTTGATGAATATTACGTGAACGCGAACGGTATGAATATTAGGTGTTATGGGTTTCTATTTGATTTAGCTATATATAAGTATTAGTATTTGAGTGAGAAATGAAATCATCAGAATTACTATTCAAGAAAGTTTTAAATTTTCATCCATAGAGGCCATTCGAAGTAAATTAGACCACGAATTCAAGTCAATATGAACCCCCTCTCCCCCCGAAAAAAAAAAGAAGAAGAGAGGATTAGGATCCCTCCATTACACCTATATAGCTCTCTGTACCCAAAGATGAGAAATGGCTTATGGTGGATACCTGGGCATTCACCAATTTCTCCCAATAGCCATTCAGCAACACAATGATGACCCTTGGCGACATAATAAAATTCATCGTAAATAGTTAGCAACATAATAAAATTTGTTGCAAATTATTATGTTACTAGTACCATCACCAGCTAAATGTTCAATATATATTAGGAGAAATTAGATGATAGGTATAATGGAGGAATACTAATAGTCTGTTTGGTTATAACATTGGAATGAGAATATGAACGGTAATGGGAATGAGAATGGAATGGGCATTCATATGAAATATTCATATGTTTGGTCATAACAAAAAACTACACAATTTTGATCCATCGAGGTTTTTCTTTAAGTTTGTTGATTAGAATGGAATGATCAATCTTTACCCATCCTCGTGCAATAAGCATTCTTTTAAACATATCATTAGGCATTTCATTGGAATGCACATTCCCTTCCTTTGTAAGTGACCAAACATAAGAATGAGCAACCAATCCTGATGGAATAAATATTCCTTTAAACGTGATTAGACATTCCATAGAAATGCTCATTTCATCTCCTTTTAAATAAAAAACATAAGAAAGAGCATTCCCATTCCCCCAAAACCAAACAGGTCATAAGAGTTCTTATCAATTCACCTGAGAATAGGAGTACTGAGCTGCTGGATACTCGCGAATATACATGCGATGAAGATCAGTGGGAGGAAGAAGCACAAAATGCTTCTCACCTGTAATAACAGCATAAAGATTCTCATAATGATCCTTATGAAACGAAGTTTCCGAAAATTCGTTTCCAATCCAAAGATTAACCGCCTCAGGTAGACACCCTAGCGCTTCAGAAGCCCAATCAATGTGAGAATCACAATCTACCCCAATAGCAGAGTACTCCGAACGAAAACAATCGTTCTGCTGCTGCGCATAAGCTATACATTTGGACTGTGAATTCGAATTTTGTATGGCTGAGAGTGCATGAGGGAATGGGACTGTTTGGACATGAGCGGAGGCGAAGCAGAGGGAAGTGGAGGTGGAATCGGGGTAGGGGGTGAGGGAATCGGCGCGGCCAGTGGGGGTGAGATGGAGGGAGACGGAGGAGGATGAGAGGGCGCGGCGGAGGTAGGCGGAGGTAGGCGGAGGAAGACCAGTAAGTGGAGGCGGGCCAGTGGAGAGTGGCGGCGGAGATGATGAAGGGTTTGTTTGGGGAGAGGTAATCACGGAGGAATTGGAGTGGGGTTGGTGGGATTTGGAGACGGGGGATTTGGGTGGTGGTGCCGAGGCTTAGCTCTCTTGCTTCTTTCCATAGGGTTTGAATTTTTTCTTCCATTTGAAAACAGCTCACCTGATTTCACCGAGGCTTTTGGGTTGCTTAGGAATCTATCTTAAGCGAGAGGGTAGCTTATTTCTAGGAGTTCTAAAATGAAAGAGGATAATTTAGTAACTTTTCATGGAAAAGTTTTTCGTCTAAAATGAATAGAATTCAACAAAATAAAAAATAAAAAATAAAAAATAAAATAAAATAATAGGATAAGCTCTTCGTTAGTTATAAATTATAGATGTTTTTAACATTTAGGCTTCTCACTATTTGTTTCACATTTCGTTTTCGTATTATATATTTTTCAAAACATAGTAGTTTTCACATTACTCCTCAAATTATAGTTATTTTTCACGTTTAATCTTTAATATTTAATTATTTTTCATATTTAGTCCCTTTCAATTACTCTATTTTATAAAGTTGGACAAAGATTTTTAAAATTATAAAGTATGAGGATGAAATATGCTGAAAAAACAGATAGGAGACTAAACGTGAAAAACAATTATAGTTTGAAGACTAATGAAAAAAGTATCCCTAAAATAAACAAATATTTTATAATTTCCACTGTACTCTTTACATTATAAACACAACAAAACTAATATATGATAAAGTATTAATTAATCAAAATGTATAAATTTGAACAAAAATAAAATAAAATAAACAAATATTTTATAACTTACAATATCTTCTTTACATTATAAATGCAACAAAACTAATGTACGATGTAGACAACTGAAATTTTGCATTTCTTCATTTAACCATAGCAGGAGAGCAAAAGCGTCATTTCACTCGACGTCACGATATCCAAGTAAGGATCGCAAAGCTGAAAACGAGTATATAAAGCTACCACAACGATTCCTGAGCAGCAGACTACTTAAGGTAAGATGGTTGACTAGCCTGCATATTCAAGAATATGCTTTTCTACTTTTTGCTTTATCTTCCCGGATGCAGAATTGGTCAAACTTATTGTTATTACGTAGCTCTCGAAAAGACCTTTCCGGAATGGTATGGCACGTCTCCTAACTCTTCTCATATTGAAAGTTACAAACATTTTAGCACGCAACACAAAAAATAGACATCGTGACACAAAAACTAAGGTAGGTGGGCCCAATTCCTATGGCCAAGCCCATAGCCTATATAAGGCAGTTTTCAACCATTTTTTGAGAGAGAAAAATTATTCTTAGGGAGAGAATTAAAGAAAATTCTCTCTAACTTCAATCTAGATTTAGGAAATCTCATTAAATCCCTCATCAAATTAGATCCAAACCTTCTAGATCCAAGCTCAAGGAGGGGCATTTCACCATTCCCAAGGTGAAAGACTCAATCTTTATGTATATTTAATATAGATTTAGTAGATTTTGTGACGCCCCCAAAATAGGTATACATCACCCATCTTGAGTCGCCAAATACATGGTACAAAATTCAAATACAACTTAATTATACAATAGTCGTGTAAAATACGACAAAACATAGCTGGGAGTTTAAACAAGAATATTGTCATCTAGACAATATCCACACTCAATGGTGTCCTCATTACAATTATTATCACATTATTCTGTAGAATAGTGATGACTACTAAAGCCATTTATCCTGGACCATCACTCCATTCTCAGGCTTCGTCCCGACTATATTCTCATTTCTGAATAGAACAATGAAAGAAAGGGTGAGCTCAACTAGCCAAAGAAGAAATATTATGACTAAGATAATGCGAATAAATTATCCTTAGCCTTCAACAAAGATAACAACCGATAAAATACAATAGACAACAAGTTTTAGATCAACAACTGCAATGAATAAGCAATCCATTAGAAGAGTCAAGTAGAGCATAAAATCTACTATCTTCTATGATTTAAAAAGTTTTCATCAACTTTATCATTTGAGACTCGATTTAATAAATAAAATCGAATCATCCCTACACCACGGCGAGGATATTCATGTAATCATCAATGGTCATGATTATCTTAGAATAATCCTGGTTATAATCATACCAACAATCGTCCATCAATGAACTATAGGCTAATGAGGACTTTTACCACATCATTCGTTACATTACGATTCATGATTATACCGAATAATTTCTCGGTCATAATCATACCAAGTCCATCTATGCACGTAAGCGAAGATGACTTTCATCACAATATAAGAATGAGGATGATGACAATGATATAAGCAATAATCAATCAGAAATCAAATCAAATAAAATCAAGGATAAATATTAAAGACTTTAAATTTATCCGAGTTTAAAAATATCTAAATTGTCAACATGATCTTGCTTTATAGAGTAAAATTGAGAATAATATTCATGTACCAAAATAATTTGGACAAAAAGAATATATTTTTGGGTAAAAGTACCCGTGAATAAGTACTTGAGGAATAGTACCCCGACACAAAAAGTGTCCCGAATACTCGAGTGAATGATACTAGAGTGAATAGTAATCGGGTAAATAGTAACTTGAATGAAAATAGTACTACTGACACGAAAAGTACCGAATACGAGTGAATAATACTAGAGTGAATAGTAAGCGGGTGAATAGTAACTTCAGTGAATAGTAACTCGTAATAACGAGAAAAATACCAAAGAAAATGATATTTCATGGCGAGTACAAAAGAAATGATATCCCGGATGAGTATAATAGAATATACGAAGCGTAAATGGATTTTTTTGGCCATGCGGTAATCCACGTCAAACGATTTCATTTCTATAATTTAATAAAGAATGAATACAAAGGATCATTCACCATGCATGTGGTAATCCACATAGGCAAAGTTATTCAACGTAATAATAAAGAATGGAATAATGAAGAATTCACACCTGCATGCGATGATAATCGCATTGACGAGTTATTCCCAACAGGATAATAAAGAATGGAACCGTGTCATGCGTAATCGCATGCGCAGTGGGATATTCAGCGAGAATAATAAAGAATGGAATAACAAATGAATTCACGTGCATGCGATAGACCGCATAGACAAAAGTTATTCCAATGTAATTATAAAGAATGGAATAATGAAGAATTTCACCATGTATGCGGTATTGCGACAGATGAGTTATTCCAACATAATAATAAAGAATGGAATAACAACCCTTACGAGTATTGAAAGAAAATAACTCTCTTCATGAATACGAAAGAATAATACCCCTTACCTCGAAAAAGAAATTTGGATCTTTGGAATAGTGAGGTGTGAGACTTCTCTTCTTCTTTTCTCTCTATAATTTCTCTCTATAATAATTACTCTATAGTTTTAGTGAATTGGTGAGAAATGAAGGAAGAATGAGCTTCTATTTATAGGAAAATATAGTTTCAATAATTACACATTTTGGGGCTCAAAATATTACAGTATAATATCTTCCTCTTTTTCTTCATTTTTAATTTAGTCATGCAAGTATTATCAAACTTGCATCATCTCCCCTAATGGTAAATCATGTGAATCAATAGTAAATCATGTGAATCAATAGTTCTAGACATGTGAAAATACGAATTACAGTATAGTACTTCCATCTATACCTCCATTTTTAACTTAGTCATGCAAGTATTATCAATCTTGCACCACCTCCCCTAATAGTACAAGAATGTGAATCAATAGTACACACATGTGAATAAATAGTTATAATCATGTGAATCAATAGCAATTAATTGCTCATTTATCCGGTGAATTACCCGATTGGTCAATATAACCTCCAGACATCAATTATTATCGAAATAAATGTCGATTTCCACTAACACTAATAATTCCAACACAATGGAACTATCAATTTCATCCTTAATCAACACGAACGTATTCATCATTAATATTATAATTCACAATATTTAACAACCCTTGCCGTTCGAGGAAAGAGGGGCTTTTCGATAAGGATTTTCTCCTTATTTGCGCGCAATTAGGTGACCAAACCTCTCCTTGTGAGAACTTCTGAGACATTGTCAATATTGCAAATAATAATATGAATAACTTTTTCGTCTCAATTATTGATTTAATAATATATATTATCACGATGATAATCTTTGTGATAATAAGTGAATCAATAATATGAGAGATATGATCACAAACAATTATTGTAGCAATAATTGAGTATTTGGTGACTTCTTACGTAAGCATCAATAACCAATCACTGTAGCTACTATGCAACCACGCCGCGTATTCATTTGTACTTTTACTACCTAGGGTAGTTCAACAGGTTTTAACGGTAACACTCGCCGTTATTTTTAATAAAAGCTAATTACGTCGTTTTCTAACTACGACAATACTTTCATTAATGGGGTCCACCAATGATTGTCTTGCGTCGTCTGAATATTCCTGACAAAAAGAATATTCCCAGGACCAAGCGAATATTTTATAACAACTTGCTTACTTTGCAAAAAAATTTCACATATCACCCTTAACTTTAACCTTTTATCAATTTAACCATTTACGAAATAAAATAATAATTATAATAAAATTGAATACTTTCATTTCATAAAATTCGGGGTCTTACAGATTTAGTATAGATCTAGCATAGATCCTGTTTTGTGGCAAAAGATTCAATCTTTATATAGATTCAATGTAGATCTAATATAGATATAGTATATATCTTTTTTATTTTGGTGAAAGATTCAATTTTTATGTAGAATCGATATAGATCTAGTATAGATCTTGTTTATTCTATATATTGTTGTGCTTGGGACTTATTTATAATACAATTTTCTTCTCATTTGAGGCTCTCCTAGCACACTAGATCAAATCTAGAGATGTATGGATTCTAGTTGTGGATTATGGATGGTTAGAGAGGATTAACCATGATTGTGATCTCCTCCTAGCTAGTCGATGATATCTGTTTAATGATTTATCATTTTTATTATGGATTCAACTCCATTTTTATCGATTGTCTTATTGGGAGTTGTTTCGTTTGCTTTATGGTCTACCCCGTAAAATCCTAGATTCATATATAGTAGTGAGGGGGTCCCACCTTCTAGCCGTCATGGGATCTTAATCATTGAATCGCCTGATAGCCCATTTGGGATATATTTTCGATTCTAGTCCCGATTATATTATTGTATAGATCTAAAGGGATCTTGGGTCTACAGATTTACTTTTTAGATTCTAAGTCTCTTCGATAAATCTCGTCAAGGCATGATAGTCTTTCGCGATGTTTGCCTCGGTTGTGCGATCTATAAATTAGGGTCCACAAGAGCTGATGAGTGAATTTTATACTCCCGAACCGGATATCTTTTGCCTTAATTCTTTGTTGTTTGTAAGAATTTCTAGTTTATTTATATTTATGTTATGTTTATTGTAGACGCTCAAAATTTCGCTTTCCCTTGACTAACTCTGCAGGAGGGCAAAAGTGTCATTTCACTTTGGAGACAATTGTCAACGTTGGGAAAAATTTTCTTTTTAACCTCTATGTTTTCTATGTGTTTTGAATTTTGTTTGAAAGGGCGAGTTTGAAAAGAGTCCGACACAAAATGTCGACGATTTGAAAATTTAGAGTCGCCAGTTGGTAGTAGTGAAATGGTTGTACCAACTCAACCGAATTTGGAAAGTGTTGCAAAAGGCCCAATTATTAAACTCTATTTAACAGGCCTTGGAAATCGAGATTCATAGAGTTCAGTGGCTTGATTAAGCGGGGGAAGGTGTTAGGCACCCCCCGACTTCCGTGAAAACACGGTTACTGCGTCTTTTTAATTCCCTATTTATTTGAAGTGTGTGTGCAGTAAATTGGGCCTAAGTGCATTATTTGGAAGTAGTGTTATGTCTCATTTACACCTATATACAAAGGGTTTAAATTGTATAAAAGTTCAATTTTAAGTAAAATATACAGAATCAATATTTTAAAAATAAGTTTTCAAACCCTTATGCTCATATAGTAATTGAGGCCTTTAATACTTCCATTTTATTCCGTATTCGGCTTGTTTTGATTTTATCCTCGAGATGTGAAGCATCTTTGACAAAATAATATACATATAAATGTCGGGCTTCTTATGGGCATGAAAGCTACCGAAGAATGTCCATACACCACAATATATGATTTACAAGCTAACTGTACAATTGAAAAAGGTCCATCATGGGAACCAGATCTAGATCCGTCAGTTGGATCTTAGATCTTGTGGCTCCTAGACTCATATAATATCATATGAATAGCCTTCATAACGAGGATTCTGAAATAAAATAGATATTTAATCTAAACGACGCAAAATCAAGGATTCATCAGTTAAATCCATGCCTACGTGTAGCCAAGCTTCCCGTTCCCTCTAGATACATTTCTAGGGTCACGTGGTTGCTTAATATTTACAAAAAAAAATAAGAAAAAAAACAAGATTTAAATATATCTTAGCCATTCTAGCTCAACGGTTCCAGTTTTACAATTCTTGAACTGGTTAAAAGTTAGTCCACATATTTAAATATTATGGATTTACATTGAATGAAAAGTTAAAACAAATATTTAAACACAGTAAACAGTTAATATATATGTGACATTGTGACGCCCCCAAAATAGGTATACATCACCCATTCTGAGTCGCCAAATACATGGTACAGAATACAACTATAACTTAATTATACAACTGTCGTGTATAATACGACAAAACGTAGCTGAGATTTTTTACACAAATATTGTCTTCTAGACAATATCCAAACTCAAATGGAGTCATCATTACATTTATTATCACACTAATTCATAGAATAGTGAGGACTACTATAGCCACCATCTCGGACCGTCACTCCATTTCCCGACTAGTCCCAGCTATATTCTCATTTCCTGAAGAGAACAATGAAAGAAAAGGGTGAGCTCAACTAGCCCAGTAAGAAATATTATTACTAAGATAATGCAAGAATAAATTATCATTAGCCTTCAACGTTATAACAACGGATAGAATACAATGATAACAAGTTTTTAGATAACAATTGCAGCGGAACAAGAAATCCATTAGAAGAGTCAAGCAGAGCATGATATCTACTATCTTCTATGATTTAAAAGTTTATCATCAATTTTATCATTTGAGACTCATTTCAATAAATAATCCACATGTTGAATTATCCATGCACTCTGCTAATGATATTCATTAGTATCACAACCACGAATTATCCATGCACTACGGGCCAAGGATATTCATGTTTTTACCAATGGTCATGATTATATCGAATAATCACTGGTCATAATCATACCAATCAACAGTCCATCTATGCACTTACGTGCCAAAGATGACTTTTACCACATCATTTGTAACATTGCAGGTCATGATTATATCGAATAATCATTGGTCATAATCATATCAATCAACAGTCCATCTATGAACTACGGCCAAAGATGACTTTCATCACAATATAAGCATGAGGATGATGACAATGATATAAGAATTCAATTAAATAAGAGCAAGGATAAATTTTAAAGATTAATAATTTAATTTATCCAAAATTCAATAATGTCCAAATTGTCAACATGATACTGCTTTGTGGAGTAAAATTCAAGAATAATATTGTATCAAAAATAATTTGGACCGAAAGAAATCAATTTTTGTCATGAATAGTACCACGGGTGAATAGTACCCGGGTGAATAGTACCCCATGAATAATAATTCATGAATAGTATTCTGTGAATAGTACTTGGTGAATAGTACTTGGTGAATAGTACTTTGTGAATAGTACCCTATGAATAGTACTTTGTGAATAATGTCGTACATATGAATAGTATCGTACGTATGAATAGTGTCATACGTATGAATAGTGCCGTATAAATAAATAATACCCATGAATACTACTCCGGCATGAAAAGCTTAAAATTTAACAAGAATGTTCAGACAAATATTCTTGTGAAACGATACTAGATGAAGCGCAAATTTCAAGGATATTCCACTAATTTAACGGAGTATAGAAGCAATACTTTAACAAAATGAGTGTAAAATTAGGAATACGAAATAAAATAATATTACTCACATACTACAAAGTATGGAAGAAAATATTATTTCATACGAATATTAAACAAAAATAATATCCATTACGAATATTGAACGAAGATAATATTCCTTACGAATACAAAAAATAATATCGTAAGCGAATATGAAATAAATAATACCCCTTACCTTAGTAGAAGACTGGATACTACAATAGTGAAGTAGCAAAATACTCTTCGCTCTTATGAGTCTTAGTGAATTGGTGAGAATGAAAGAAGAAATGAGCTTCTATTTATAGAAAAACATAGTTTCGATAATTGCACGTTTAGGGGATCGAATTATTACGGTATAATACATTCATCTTTACCTCCATTTTTAATTTAGTCCTTCAAGTATTATCAATCTTGCACCACCTCCCTTAATAGTACATACATGTGAATCAGTAGTTCTATACATGTGAACCAACAGTAATTTGCATGGGAACTAATAGCAATTAATTGCTCATTTATCCGATTAATTGTTCGTTTGGTCAATTTAACATCCATAAATCAATTATTATCGAAATAAATGTCGATTTCCACTAACACTAATAATCCCAACACAATGGAAATATTATTATCAACAATTTCATCTTTAATCAACACGAACTTATTCATCATTAATATTATAACTCATAATATTTAACAATCAGATCATTCCCAAGAAAGAGGGGGCTTTTCGATAAGGATTTCTCCCTATTGGCGCGTAATTAGGTGACCAAATCCCTTTCCTTGATAGAACTTTCTAGACATCGTCAATAATACAAATAATAATATGAATAACTATGTCGTCTCAATTATTGATTTAATAATATAAAATATTATGCAGATGATACTGTGACAATAAATGAATCAATAATATGAGAGATATTATGCAGCAATTACTGTAGCAATAATTGAGTATAACTGAGTGACTTTTCACATAAGCATCAATAATCAATACCGTGTGCTACTATGCAACCACACGTATTACTGTACTTTTACCACCGGGTATTTCAACAGTTTAATGGTAAAACTTTCGCCGTTATTTTTATAAAAAGATATTTATTTCATTTTCTAACTACGACAATACTTTTATTGTGGGGTCCACCAATGATTGTACCGTCGTACGAATATTCCCTGTTAAAATAAATATTCTCCGACCAATCGAATATTTTATAACAACTTTTTTACTTTGCAAAATTTATAAATATTACCCACAACTATTATATCAAATCCACACCATAATATTTAAAAATATATTTTAAAAAAAATTAATCTTTATTCGTAAAAGTTGGGGTCTTACAGACGTCCCCAAATCTAGGTACTAATCACCACGAACCTGGTATATCAATTCTATAACTATTGCGGAAGATATAAACATAATTTTTTTATACAGTAAACATTTATACATAACTCCCAAGGTCGGTAACCTTAACTTAATACATGTATTCAATATCCTATTCGACATACAATGTCATTTGCATCCAATACTATAACGACCCCAAAATTCATACAATTTAAAACCCAATTTTGGTCGTTAATAACACATCTACCTTCTGATTTTACATCATCATTCGATGTTAAACTTTATAAAATGCGGAATAATTTAAACTTTTATGTCTTCTTACTTTAATTCCCTGAATCAAAACCTTTATCATCTACATGTCTTTGAATCAATCTTATTTTTCTGATTCACTTTACCACTGTTATTATATAAAACTTTACATTTTAATCCGATAACCTTTACATATCAGATAACTCTAACATTAGCTTTATAACTCAACATAAAACTATACATCATAAAACATTTAGTACATCTCATGAATCTTAATCATGCTATTAAGAAATAACAACTTTAGCTAAAATATTAATCTTCGTGAATTATTTCTGATCCACGTCATTCAAGTATCACATAATGTACCTTCAATCTTTAACCTGCAAAAATGGTTATTTGCAAGGTTGAGCTCGACAGCCCAGCAAAATCTAACAGTTTTCATGCATCACGTAACACATAATAACATGCTCAACATATATCTCATAAACATTGGACTAACATAACATACATGCTATAGTTCATATAACAAGTATAAAGATTGAGTTCCTTACTCAACCAGCATGCTTTACTCAATCAACGTAGTCATAAGTTGACTTTAACATTTTATACATTCAACATATATATAACACATCATGCTCTTTGCAATAAAGATTTAAAACAATCAAATTCACATAGAAAATAGGATCTGAAAGACTTGCCTTGATCGTTGTTTACCAATAACAGTTAACAGCTTACAGTTATCTGCACTTCACGTGTCCAACACAATTATATAATCATGCACATCAACTATTAATCACATAGCAACGCATAGTAGTTGTAATGTAAACTTTAATTTATGCCTCATAACCCTTCCTATCATAGATACACAATGTTCAATTTGATTGTGTTAACTTTCGACTTATATCTCACTATATTTCATATTCGAAGTTCATTCAGGTGTTTAAGTCTTGCTATGAATCATTATTGGTTTTATATTAAACCCATTTCATATCTTATAATATTTATTTCATTAGACTTAAAACACTTTTTACGTTCATTATCACTTATCACGACGTTTCGACGTTTATTCATCACACACCCAATTTGGCTCTCTTGTGTGTGCTTAGTATGCGTATACAACTTATCTAATATATCATTTATTAATTTTAATCATCATTATACTTCATAATATTCATGTTCAATAACTTAGAACAACATCTTTTATCGTCAAGAGCACTACACTTGCATACGTGCATGCCCGACGCCCTCCGATTGTCCCCGAAAACACAATAGTTCCAAAAATGACCATTTTTACCCCTGTTCTCAACCTCAAATTGAAACACTCAAAGAATAAAAGTTGTAGGTCTATTCGTCCTCGTTTCGGATCATCTTGAAGCACCTCAATCGGAGTTTGTATGAAAAAGTTATGCTTAATTTACTACAAGCAGGTCAGGGTAGTGCACCATACACTGATGTCCGATGCAACTGCTCCCTAAATGGCCTCGGGGGCAGCACAGCTGCGCCCCAAGTCGCAGAACAGGCCCTCAGGCTCTGCTCTTCGCGATTAAACAGACCAAAACTCCATCCAATGATCATAACATGAGTTATACTCATCCAAATCAGTCTATTTTCGATTCTATGGGTTCGTAACTCATAAAGCTACAACATACCAATTACCCATCAATTAACATAAACATTAACTAACCCAAATATGAATTTACAACTTATGTTCATACTAATTGTTCATGTTTGACAAATTTAGCGAATTCATTCACTACGAATTCGTTTCTCAACCAAATTGGTTCGTTTAACTTTCGTTGTTTTCGTTTCTTGATATACTAACACAATATATAATCAATTAATAGATTCTAGCAAGGATTGAACATCAAATTTTGGACTTACTAAGCTATTTTCATAAATAAAACACTGTTATTTGAAATCTTTTACAACAACCCAATTCTCACGAATTTGATCATCGAATAGCACTCACAAACGATGATTAACAGATTATAAACCCTATATACAAGTATTTATATCAATCCAACCTAATTATCAATAGAAATTCCAAAAAATAAAGTTAAAATTAGGGTTATACCTTATTCCTTTGATTGTTTGCTAGCAAGAGATGATGTGAAGGCTTAGAAATTCCTCTCCTACCTCTAGACAATCTCAGAGAATTCTCTCTTTCATTGTGTTTTTCTCTTGCTTTCTCCAACACTCTCTCTATACTCTGCTCTTAAGCCTTAGAAAAATAAAACGCGTGAAAACATAAACTGATATGGCCTCACCTCCCACGTACTTCAGTTAAAAAACAAAAAGGCTTCAGTTAGAAACAAGCCAAAGGCCACAAGGCTTTGTTTGGCTAACCACATAATTCTCATACTAATTTATTTTTATATTATTATATTATATAGTTTTCATGTCACACCATTAATTTAGTTAATTAAATAACTCTAGCTTTAGCTAATTTAAATAACTTACAACAATAATAAAATTCTTATTATCATTATACCTTATAATTAACAAATAATTATATATCTAGTTTAATTAATAAATTAGACATATCACTTTGTTTAATCTATTTATTTCCTTTAAATTAAACAATTCCCTTAAATTAAATCCATCAGATAAAATTATCAATACTCAATTTAATTAACATTAATCAATTTAGTTACTAAATTAATTCACCACAACTCATCAATTATTTATTTTCCTCAATAAATAAATTATTTAAAATATTTATTTAATTCAATAAATATTTAAAATAATTACCAAATTCAATTAATTTCTTCAATAGTTAACTTAACTATTAAACCTCACTTTCCCAATACATGAATATATATATATATATATATATATATATCTCTTCTTCACCAGATCACATATTTCAACATATATAGCACGTATATATACATACTCAAACTCAAAACATCTCATAATAAGAATTTTAATTATTAAATTCTTATTTTAATAATTTATAAAAATTTGGGTTGTCACATCTTTCCCCCCTTATAAGGATTCCGTCCTTGAAATCAATGAAACCTCCCTTACTCGGTTTTCACCAAATCTCTTCGTTGAATAACTTCAACACATTACCTTAATATAGGTTTTATATTTCCTACTCCCACCATTCTTGATAATAAATTAATCTTGTAAGTTTTATTTCATAACTTTCCCTTGAACTCAATTATATTTTGAGTATTACATATTCGTTAACCCATTCATTTCCTTTTCTAAGGATTGTTATCCTATACTCAACTCATAAACACTTGGGATATTATAAATACTGTTACAAGTTTTAACTTTACAATAATCTAATGCTAGATTGTCTTTGACTTTGCATGTATTCGACGTTTCGTCGTAATTTAAAATGTTATCATGATATAGCAAGGGTGAGCAACAAGTTTGCCCAACAAGTTTAAGTTCAAATGAAGATATATCATGATTGAAAAGAATAATAAGCTGACAAACTTTCAACAATATAATAACTGCGAAAGAATATGAAAAAAAATCCATAACTGAATGACCGAGTAAATAATGATAAATGGCAAAAAAAGAATAAATTTACTGAACCAAATGGTAATGAAGGTGATCAGCCTTTAATACATGATGAACACATACACCATGTACAACGTGCGAATCAATAATTCAAGGATGTGATATAATCAACAATGATTAACCACGAACATGCTTTACAATAACAACTCAAGTTCGAGTTAAGAAACTTGCGCAATAAAAGTATAGTTCAGGAACTTGCATGTACCATCGACTACTACTACGCAAAGCTAATTTAGCTTCAGTTGAAAGACCTATTATTGATAATATCGTTCTCTCAATTAGAATACTATCAAAACATCTATTACTGCTATTCACAACCATAATACATCTTAAACACATAACCACATATCCCTAACAGTCAATACAACACATAAGACCCGATATCAAGTCAAACTATTTCAGTTTGACTTGAGTTCGGTACTATTTCGACGTCCCGATTGCCTTATTGGATAATATCGAGTTTATTGTCAATAAAACTATACTTAACTGCTTCAATATTATTTTAGATAATTTAATTATTAGTCATAACATTTTTCACTAGCTCATGATAATTTTCAAATAATTATTATCATTTATAATGATCTTTCAATCATTAATATCATTTTTAAATGATTTAAATGTTGAATAATTCCATTATCATTAATATTTAATTAATTTAAAATATTAATGAAATCCATGTCCCAATATTAAAAGTTATTTATTATAACTCGTAATATTTTAATACCTTAATATCACCTTTAAATAATTTTTAAACATTTAAAATTATTTTTAATTAATCGCCATTAATATTAAAATATTAATGTATTTCATGTTAAAATATTAAAAGTTAAATATTATAACTTCAAACATTTTTAAAACCTTTAATTCATTTTAAATGATTTTTAAAACATTAAAACCATTTTTACATATTATATTTAATACAATTATTAAATAAATTTATTATCATTGATATTAATTTATTAATAAAATCCATACCAAAATATTAAAAGTCATTCAATATAACTTAAAATATTTTCTAACACTTTAATATCATTTTAAATGATTTTAAAACATTAAAATCATTTTTAAGTAATTTATTTAATACAATTATTAAATAAATTTAATATCATTAATATTTAATTAAATAAAAGTATTAATGAAATATATCTCAAATTATTAAAAGTTAATTTTTATACCTTAAAATAATTTTTACAAATTAATTATGAATTTTTCATAATTATTTTCCATTTTATTCTAATTATTTTAATTAAATAATTAATTTTCATTTAAACCTTCGTTGAAGGGCCTATCGCGACGAAAACTATCGCTATAGGTGTTCTTGAGCCTTCAAGAACATTCAAAGCCAGTGTTCTAGGTGCCTACTTTGACCACTTGTAATTTCTTGTTCATGTTGTTTCTAGGCATGAGAGTGTACTAGTTATGTAGTATTGATGTAATACTACAAGCACAAAAGTTCAGGGTCAAACTACAACATAACAAGAAGTTATAAACCATCAAAGTTGCTGTCAAACATATTCTTCATTTTCTAGAATTTCCAGAAAATGAAAACAGTGTGAGGGGTCACTTTTTTGCTTTAATAACTTGGATTCTAGGCTTTGATTGTGTGTAATTAAAGTGTCACAGTACTTATGTAGCATGTATGTCAAGGTACAAAAGTAATACATTTTGGTAGCTTAACAACATCACAGAAGCAAGATCTGGCTTGGTCAAAGTACCAGCAAGAAACTGTTCTTGAGGAATTCTGGGTTTTTTAGAAAGTTCATCCAGGCAGTTGGTCAACCCAGTTTTGACCATGAATATCTTTGTTTATGTTGATGATTTAGGTGTTCTAGTGTCATGGTTTGGTAGTATATATGTCAGAGTATATCAATGATACACTCTCATGGCTTAAAAACTTAACAACTGCAAGATCTAAGGTCTGCAAAAACTTGTCAAACAGATTCTGGGTTTTTTGGGTTTACCAGAACCCAGTTTCTGTGACTGCTCAACTATGTTTGACCATGAATAACTTAGAATCTAGACATGCTATGGACTTGATTCCACTTTCAGTGTACACTCTTTATGGCATACTATATCAATGATACACTCACAACCTCAAACAATAAACACACAAGGATCTAGAGGCTCTGACATTTGACTGTCAGACCTCATTTTAGGGTTCTTGACCATTTTTTAAAATTCCTATTTTCATGCTCTTAGATGTTATGGATCCATGATATATCATCATAGATCACTAAATAACATCATATAACACATATATAAACAAAAAAACACATAATTTATAGAAATCTTAAGGATCTAGATAGAATTAGGGTTTATACCTTTTTGCTTCAAATCTTGATTTCTGCTCCTTGATTATGATCTTAGCAAGCTAATAGGTCATCTTGGCTTAACTTATCACTTATTTTCATTCCCAATTTCGGAAGTTAGAGAGAGAGTGGGTTGACTAAGTTAGAAAATAAAGTGAGATATTTTCTTACTTTTAATATTTTAATCTTTGATTCCATGGACACAATTGTTGCTAGGTGGCCTTATTGGCTGATTGGTGGTGAATTAGAACACACTTGGAAAGCTTCCTTGATAACTCACTAAGATTAGAAAATATCTTTTACTTAAAAGTTAAGTAAATGGGCATTTTGGTAATTTTGCACCTACTAAGGGTATTTTAGTCATTTCCCCAATAATTCAAAGGGTAATTTGGTCATTTCACATATATCACATAATTCTTAACCTTTAAGGTTTTATACTTAGCATTAGGGTTCCCAAATTAGGGTTTAAAAATTCTCAATTAGGGTTTAGGGTTTCCAAAAATGAAATTAGGGTTTCTAAAACTGGAATTAGGGTTTCAAATCGATCGTTAGGGTTTATTTACTGAATATTAAAGTTCTTAACATAACATTAGGGTTTGCCAATGTTATACCTTATCTGATTTATACTTAACCCTTAACCACATACCGTATACTCATATAATCACAATACACAAACCACATAAGTCTCTCACAAAAATTTTAAATTCATACTCTATTTCCAGTCTAGGTTTTATTATTTAACCTTTATTCAATCATTTAAGATTTTATTAATCTTATAAATTCTCGGGTTGTCACATTCACCCCTTCTTCTAAGAATTTCATCTCGAAATTACAACATATTCCACTCTACTCCTTTTATTCACTAACAATAGTTTTTTTAAAATAACCTTTATCCAATCATATCAGATTCTACCAATACGTAATGAATTCACACTATTTCATACCCATCATCACATACTACCACAACATCACTCTGAAGAGTAATAATTTTTATATCATACTGAGGGGTCATATGAACTATGAACACATAGTTGTAACGATATTTATACCGTAAAACAGTGAATTAATAGGTATATTTACAATCATAAAGAAAGCAAACTACCGATGCTAGTACTTTAGGTTATTAGCCTATCGTACTCTTACGTTATGTAGAACGTATTAATCATGTCTCACGAATAGTTTTGCTACAAGCTAGATTGGATTGTTTTACCCAATCAACATTTCCCCAATTTCAGGGTTGTTCACCTTAGTCTTATCATAGGATTCCACACCAAAACAATTTGGTTCGGGATAAATTCTCAAAGAATACTTTGAATTTTTATAAACATTGGTCTAGATGAATCAAATAGCTTAGACTTATATCAATAATTCGAATTTCAATCAAAACATGCCTGGCCAAATTCAATTGGTAATAATTTACCTTTGAAATTCTAAAAATAATTTTATGATGTCATGATACTGCACTGTATTTACAGTCCGTTTGAGGATTCCGTCATTGTGTGACTTTGTCATATTACATCATTTCATAGTGGGCTGACGATCTTTAGATCACATCCAACACTAAGTAATTCTGTATTTATAACTCTATCTTTTTTTATCATCTCTGCACCAGCTTTCATGATGCATTAATGATATAAAATACATTTTGATATTTTAAATCATTTTTCGTCTAGCCAAAATAATTAGCATAGACTTTTCTTTTAAACAGTACAAAACAATTGAAAATTAGTTTTAGTGCTATCATACCTCAACAGGTAACGATGTGTCAGTGTCCCGAAGTCCACACATATACACTTGTCACCATGTGTTGAGAATAACAAAATCATTTTAAAAGGCACATCAGTGCGTATTTAGCTTGATGTCAAAAATTTCGAAGTTTAGCATAGCTAGAAGATTTGGAATATCCATGCTTCCACCATCAACTCCACTTTCTGTAATGATCCATTACTTAATAAGTCTATTTATTTCTATCATCCTCAATTCTCCATTCACAACTTATCTATACCCCAATATAGTTCATTAAACTTATCACACATTATGAGTTTAGGAACTTTCCACAATAATATGAGTTTCAGAACTTATCCTAGCAATACCTAGTTCAAGAACCAATCAAGAACTGCCCATATGCTTAGGGGTTCAAAAACATACCATACGATTATGAGTCACAAACTTACCATAAGTATGAGTTTTAAGAACTCGCACCTAACCTTATATTCTCTACCTATCTATTATACACATGAGAAAAGAATCACCTTCTCAACATGTATATAGCAAGTAGCGCGTCACAAACATTTCAACGATTATCAATAGAAAACTAAGTGGTTGTCGAACCAAACACAATCCCCTGCCCATACAAGAAATTGGTCAACTCTACCACTAATCAATATAAGAAGCTAAGCGGTTGTTACACCAAGGACAAATTCCCCGCCCATATAAGGAATTGTTCAACTCAACCACTATATCGATATAGGAAGCTAAGTGGTTCTCAAACCAAGTACAAATTCCCCACCCATACAAGGAATCATACAACTTAGCTGCTGACATGAGTCCTCAATTGAAATCCCACATAATCCTAGCTCCATCCATACTCAATACGAGTTTTATTTAATCTGTATCTTATCATCCACAACTCTTTTCTGAGTTTGCATAGTACTATTTCATAGTACAACTTATATACAACAATTTTGATATATAAAATTTTTCAATCATTAGATTGATCCTCCTCCCTGCTATGACCTTGTCAGAAAACGGTGTGATCTCATATTATAATCGTATTATATTATGATTCTTTTCTATGTTATGATCATTTTATTTTATGATCTCATTTCCTTTATACTTTTTAGTCTTTTAGACTCTATTTATTTATTATAACTGTTCATCTTTATTATCAGAGTTAGGTAACTCCGTATCTTTATGACTTGTCAAGATTCTTCTTTGAATATTATTGACTTATTAATACCTTGCCCATATTCATCCCTTAGAATTTAAAATCTATTTGAGTTAGTCCTTATCCTCATCCCTGCGGTAATAGCCTAAGCTAACCCTACCTAAGGTTTATAACCTACACAAGGTTTATAACCTACAGCTTTGATACCAACTGTGACATCCCCAAATCCGGGTATTAATCACCACGAACCTGGTACATCAATTCTTTAACTATTGCGGAAGATATAAACATAAATTGTTTATAAATTAAACTTTTATACATAACTCCCAAGGTCGATAACATTAACTTAATACCTGTATTCAATATCCTATTCGACATACAATGTCATTTGCATCCAATAGTATTACAAGTTTTAACTGTACAATAATCCAATGCTGGATTTATCTTTGACTTTGTTTGTATCCGACGTTTCGTTGTAATCTGAAATGTTATCATGATATAACAAGGGTGATCAATGTCGACGTCGGGATTTTTATTGTTCCCTTTTCTGTTCTTATTTTTTGGTGTTCTCATGTTAGGTGAGATTTGTTTGAAAAAACAAGTTGTGAAAAGGTTCGACATTTATATGTCAACGATTTGAATGTAAGAGTCGCTAGTTGGTTTTTTAAATGGTTGTACCAACACAACCGAGAAAATGTTTGCACATTGACCCAGTGATGTGACACTGCTAAACAGGTCTGTGAAACCGAGATTCATTAGGGTCCGTGGACTTGCTTATGCAGATGGAAGGTGTTAGGCACCCCCCGATATCCGTGTTACCACGGTTAACGCCACTTTTCAATTAAACTGTTATATGAATGTGTGTGTGTGTGCAGTCAATGTGCAGTTATGTAAAAATTCAGTTTTAAACAAGATATATCAATGAGGTTTTATAAAAGAGGTTTTTAAAACCCTATGCTCAATATTAATTGAGGCCTTTGATACTTCCATTTTATTAAATGTTCGGCTTGATTTCTTTTATTTTTCGAGATGCGAAGTATCTTCGAGAAAATAATATATATAGCAGTGCCGAACTCCTCATGGGCATGAAAGCCATCTAAAGAAATTCAAACACCGTGAATAATTTACAAGCTGCTTACAGCTAAAAATGTTCATCACGAGAATCGAATTTAGATTTATTAAACTGAATTTGTGATCACATCCTAGGCTCACATGATGCCACAATTTATATGAAAGTAGTGAGCAGCTATATATATATATATAAGTTGTAAATATATATATATACAGACATGATCAACCACCACGAAGCACCTCCATGGGGGATCAGAAATGTAAATATATAAAAGCGATAAATATATATAGAGACATGATCAACCACCACGAAGCACCTCCACGGGGGATCAGAAATGTAAATAAAGTAATAAATACGATCAACCACCATGAAGTAAATTCCAGGCGGGACTAAATGTAAATAAAGCAGTAAAAAATGATCAACCGCCACGAACTAAACTCTAAGCGGGACTAAATGTAAATAAAGCGGTAAAAGGCCAATAAGTAAACTCCAGAACTGATGTAAATATATATATATATATATATATATATATATATATATATATATATATATATAAAAGCAGAGAACGTCACAGGATATATATCGATCCCCCACTAGGTTTATCATTTCAACGATTTGTCGCTATATATATAAAAGCAAGAACGATCGATGTAAAATCAAGCTCATCGAGTAAGTCAGTCCGGTTTATATATATATATATATATATATATATATATATATATATATATATATATATATATATATATATATATATATATATAAAAGCAATAAACGCTCAGGATGTAAAATCCGGGCTCATCGAATAGAGTTCGATAATAGTTCATATATATAAGTATATATATATATATATATATATATATATATATATATTCAAAATAAAATAAAAGCCATGCAGGCCAAGTTGGGCATACACACGCAACACGACTCTTAATGTGAAGAATGGTGTGTGCAAAGATGAAGAGAAAGTCTTTAAAGTGTGTAAGAAGGCTTATATTGGACTGCCAAAGAAGACTTCTATAGCTTTAAATGGATGAACACTCGGCTCCCACCGGTAAAAATATATGACTGAATATAAGCTCACAAGTGTTTAAAATGAGAAAGCACTCAATTTAGGGTGTGCACAGAGCAAATTGGACAGGGCTTCCTCACTTTTTTCTCTTAAAATATGGCCACCCCAAGCCCTTTATTTATAGAGGGGAGCCGTAGTACACAATGGCACCCAGCAGATGTACTGCTTGTTGCCTCGGTGCCCCAAGCTCTACGGTCCTCATTGAGATCTCAAAATGTGCATGCATGCAACGTGATGTCCGCTCAAACTTGCAGAACTTCAATCCAAGCCTTCGATTGAGGTGTATAAGACCTTTTACAGAGTACTATTGTCGAGAGCTACACCATGACATGGGATTAGAGGTTGTCAGAAGTCAGGAAGATGGGACCATGCCCTTGGTCTTCAAGCTTCAAATTCTATCCGGTGTGCTGCCTTGCGTAGTAGTCACTCGGGATTGGAACTCCTTGGCTCTTGTGGGACATTGCTGTGTAGAATGTATGTTAAGATGTGTTAAGATGGCGCAATGTGGGATCGAGGTGGCAAAATAATAATTTTGCCCCTCACCGGGGTTATCTCCGATTTTGGCTAATAAAGCAGTCGTTGCTCAGGGTTATCTCTGAGATTGGGCTGCTACAAGTACTAGATATCCTTAGGGTTGTCTTTGAGGTGTTCCTGACCTCCCTGGGTTATCTCCGGGTTTGGAACTGAGTGCCTCAGTGTGAGTCCCGAGGTTGAAGCTGACTGCATAGGTTGAAACGAGCATTTCTGGGGTTATCTCTGGAACTGCAACTGCACTCCTTGGGGTTATCTCCAAGGTTGACATTGCCTTTCCTGGTGTTGTTTTCGAGACTGAGACTGAGTATCTCAGGGTTATCTCCAAGATGAAACTGCCTTCTCCGATCTCCGAGATGAAACTGACACTTCCGGTGTTATTTCCGGGAATGAGCTAAGCTGTCCTCTAGGGTTATCTCTAAAAGACAATTTTTCCCTCCTGCAATGTTAGTAACAGGTATGCAGAAAATTTTGAGTGTCTACAGATGCCCCTCTTTATCATATTCATTCAATGCAATGGCATGTATAGGATAAAGAATACTAGACACTTGAAATGCAACAAGATGATCATGATGCCATGTACAACAACATAATGCGAATGTATGTGGTTTTATTGGATTATTTTCCAACATGGTGGGATGATTGTCGGCTTCCCTTGACTTCTACCGGTGTTGACCATTATTACTGACAACCCTGATGAACTATCTTAGACGTACAATCCAATGCCCTCAAGAGCTTCCAGGATGTTGACTTTGGGGTTATCACCAAAGTCCTTAATCCTTGATACAGACTTCACATTGAAGATGCATCTCTCATGTACAAGAGATTCTGTGGGGATAGAGCTTTGTCTGTTGAGGATGTGTATAACATATTCCATCATCGGTCCTCCTCGATGAGGATGTTCTTCCCTGGTTTGTATCGCCAGGTCTTTCTGCTGCTCTGTTGGAGTTATTGCCAATAGTCGGTGTTGTCAAGGTTGCCTGACCTTTATTGACATATGCATCAACGGATGAGTTCCCTGCTGGGGATAATTTCAAGGCTGCTTGACCTTCGTTGACATGTACATTAACGGATGGATTGTATGAAAACCAAATAGGGAAAAGATTTTAGGGTTACGACCCTGCATTAATGGCATCAGACCTTCGTGAGGTAATGCCGAATGTAGTTTACAACAGCTGAGATCATTGGTATAGTGTACCCTGTGTTTGGGCGAATACCAATGAATGATATGTAAAGCCACAACTTGACCCGTGAAAACCAGGATTTCAGGCTATTCTGCTCAATCGCGCAGCATTTTTATTCTTGATTTGGCCTTTTTAGCTTGTGAGAACTCCTTTGCAACTCGAACTGGACCGAGCTGGAGGGGTACGCCCCATTTCCCTGTATTTTTAGCTGTACAGAGATGTATTAGATGATGATGAACTTAGGAATATATATACTGTTATTCCCTACATCATATTGCCATCTATTGTTTATCATGCATGTATTATGTTATGCATATGTATGTATGTCTAGAGATATTCAACATTGACCCCTGGATGGTCTTATGACATGGCCTACACAGATGTCTTCCTCGACATTTAGCCGCATTGATCATACCCCACCAGTATTGGTGGCATCCCGTCTGAGATCGTGGTATGATAGTATGTCACCTCCCGACAGGGTGATTGTAGATCAGTTATTGCAGCATACTATGACTCTCTTGATGTTTCAGATTCCTACAGGCTTTATAGAGGGTATACTGGAGCATTGGATACCAGAGAGGCAGGTTTTCCCGTTTGGTATCCATGAGTTGACTTCTACTTTGGAGGAGTACGCACGGTTGACGGCGCTGCCACTGGATAGACCTTGCGCGCGGATGGCTATCAACGACATGAGCTGACAGTTTATGACCCTCACCGGGCTGAGGCGTAGAGTTGTGCAGAATGAGATCACATTCGGCCACGTGGTATCCCAGTGTTTTCTGATGGACAGATTTGGCTCAGAGGATAGCTATACACGACATTATGGAGATTTTACTATGCCGGAGGATCATTGGCATTTATCCAAAGTAGATGTACTTCTACTATACGTATTGGCATATGTATACACGCCACGATACATGGATTAGCTGGACATTGGTGTCATTATGGCAGTGAGAGCTCTCAGGGAGGGTCATACCATTGTACCGATGATTGTAGCAGAGACGCTGAGGTCGGCCATATATTATAGTACTTACCTTGCAGGGGTATTCACATGTAGTTCGATCATGTTGTACGCGTGGTTTATGTCACACTTGAGACCGATTGACACATTCCGACAGCACGTGTATTATTTTACCCATGAGATAGCCATGTCATACTCCTTTCAGCCTGCGGAGTGTACAGATCCTGCATCTTGGTCCGTTTTCCTGGCAGGGGTTAGAGATCCATTTGATGTATTGCCGTGTACCGGGCTTTGTTCACCCTACAACTTCATAACTCATGCTCCGGGCATGGATTATCTCCATCTAGCTGGTTTGAGGGGCATGAGTACTTACCACCCACTGGCTGTGATGTGTCTGTTTGACTAGTTCCAGGATTTCCATCCTTTTGAGGGGGCATTGAGTCAGCGTTTGGCTTCTCGCCACTTGTCAGCAGAAGACAGATCCAGGGTGTATGCCTGTTGGGATCATCATGAGCTAGCTGCATTTTCTGTTAGCCATTCGGGTTATTCTGCAGAGTATTCCGCATGGATGAAGACAGAGGCTACATCGGCTGCGGTAGTATCCACATTGACGGGGATTGATTCTGATGATGGGGAGCCCATAGAGGACATTAATATTCCCACAGAGGAAGAGCTATTAACTGGGTTGCCAGCAGCTCTTGCAGATTCTTCCAGTACGAGTGTTATTGTGATTCAACATTCAGCACAGTATCTGGAGCAGAGTCTTCATCTGATGAACTTTGAGAGAGATCAGGCTAGGGCCTTGATGTTGACAGCTCTTAATGGGAGAGACACTGGTCTATTGGAGAGAGATGAGGCCAGATCAGCTAGAGATGCATTGATTGTAGAGCGGGATGCGGCCCTATCTGCCCGGGATGTGGTCGTTATAGATAGTACTTCAGTGAGATCCCTTACAACTGACATCCTTGCTGATATAAGTGCATATATTGATAAGTATCATGCCACCATGCAGTTTGCCTCGGATCTGCTAGCTCGTGTAGATACCATTGGGCAGGAGCTTGCAGTGTTACCCCCTTCTTTGGAGAGAGATGCTATGTTAGATCTGATAGTCCGCATACATACAGGTCCGTAGACAGACTTGTATTTTCCTGCACAGACTAGCTTAGCCATTTTGTCATGTACAACACATATTGTATATATCAAACAACATTATATATGGCAGGGAAATATATTTTGATTCACTTCCCTTTTAGTTGTGCCTTGATACTTGCTTTATATTTGCCTGTTTCTTCAGGGCTTGTGATATTGATGTATTCTGAACTCATCCTTGATGTGTGGACATTGAGACGTCATAGGATCTTTCAGAATGGATCATTGATCTATGTATATCCCTACCCTCTTTGGTGTTTTGGGACTGGTTTCTGTATGGAAATGTGTAAAGGAGTGTGACTTTTCCTCTCTAAGATTTATTGCACCACAGATGGTCACCAGTACTCCTATTTTTAGAGGAGCCCATTTAGTTCCATCTCTTATGGATTGGTGTTGCTCTTCAAGGAATCAACCGCAGCTTAGATGGTCACCAACTGTCCCATTTACGAGGAGGCCAGGTAGTTCCATCCCTTTGGTCTGAAGCTGATGAAAGGTGGTGGATTGAAGTTTGATCCCAGTACCATACGACAAGTATTTGCATTTTGGTAGGGGGTTAGACCGAACCATAAATGGTTGCCTACGTACTCCTATTGTAGAGGAGATCAGGTCTACGCAGTTCAAACCTGGTGTAAGAGATTCAACACTAAATGTGAAGGGTAGAAAGGTGTAGGAGTATTTTTGTTGTTTTTGTTTATGTAGAGAAAGGTTAGAAATGTGTTTGTTGTTTTTGTTTATAGAGAAAGGTGTAGAATTGTTTTTGTTGTTTTTTTTATTGCGACCAGGCCATATAAAATGGTTGTCTATGTACTCCTAGGTATCGGGGAGATCAGGTCGACGTAGTTTGCCCTATGTTCAGGACGATTTTCATCCGAAAAAGTTTGATCCCATGTTCAGGATAAACTGTGGGGAAAAGTTTGATCCCATGTTCAAGACAAACTGCGGCATGTTCAGGACAAACTGCAAGGGGAGGGTTCAATCCCTGGTAGGATAACCGAAATTGTATGAGGTGTGAAATAAAAGATCTGATGATCTGAAAACCAGGCTGCTGGCTTGAAGAGTGTGTTTCTCTGATGGGGCAAATAGATATGAAGAAAGGGTTGTGTGTAGTAAGGGTTAGAAAACCTAAAATGACTGGTGATCCAAAACCAAGATGTTTGCTTAATGGTATCTTCAGAAATAGTACCGTTTCACGGTGTTTGAGTTGATGAGTTATGGAAATTCGTCGCCATCCATTTCCTGTAATCTGAGAGCACCTCCTGTCAATACCTCCGTGACAATAAACGGGCCCTCCCAATTTGGAGCGAATTTTTCCTTTGACTGATCTTGGTTTTCAATGATCTTCTTCAAAACCAAGTCATGTTATTTAAACTGCCGTAGCTGGACTTTCTTGTTGTAGGATCTGGTGATCCTTTGTTGGTATAACTGACCATGAAAGATAGCATCACTTTGCCTTTCGTCTATTAGAGACAATTGGTGATATCTGTCTTGTAACCATTGGTCTTCATCCAACTGAGAGTCAATTAACACTCTGAGGGATTCCATTTCCACTTCTATGAGGAGTACTACTTCCATCCTATAGGCCAATGAGTAGGGTGTTGCCCTAGTGGAAGTACGCATTGAAGTTCTGTAGGCTAATAGTGTCAGAGGCAAGAGGTCAGGCCATACTTTGTGATTGGCGGACATCTTCTGCATGATCTTCTTGATATTCTTATTAGCCGCTTCAACAACACCATTCATCTTTGGACGGTAGAGATGAAGTTAATGTGTTTGATGTGGAATTTACTGCACAACTCCTCCATCATTTTGTTGTTGAGGTTCTTAGCATTGTCTGACACAATTACCTCTAGTTGTCCATATCGAAAAATGACATTATTTCTGATGAAAGCAATGATGACTTCTTTGGTAACCTTGGGGAATGAGGCTGTTTCTACCCATTTGGTGAAGTAGTCGATCATGGTGAAGATAAACCGATGCCCATTTCTGGCTTTGGGCTCGATGGGCCCAATCACGACCATTCCCCACATTGAGAAGGGCCAAGGTGAACTCATATTGTGAAGTTCCCTTGGAGGGGCGTGGATAACATTCCCATGAATTTGACATTGATAGCACCTCTTGATGTGATCATCACAATCAGCCTTAAGCGAGATCCAATAATGCCCTGTTCTCAGGATCTTCTTAACAAGTAAGGGGCCGCTCATGTGTGGGCCACATACTCCACCATGGATTTCATCCATGAGCCTCTGAGCTTGGTCCTTGTCCAGACATCTGAGGAGACCTATTCCTGCATCTCTTTTGTATAGTGCATCTCCGCTCAGCTAGAATTTTATAGCCATTCGATGGATCAGCCTTCTTTCAGTTGGGCTCGCCTCAGCGGGTGTAGATCCATCTCGTAAGTATTCCTTGATATGCTGATACCAAGGGTGTTGGATGGGAGGTAGCTCATTCGATACTTCTCCAACGTAATTCCCATAGACTGGAGCCTTTTATAGGGCAAGTTGGATGCTTGGCATGTTTTTCTTGTCATGTATGGTGATCATGGAGGCCAAAGTTGCTAGTGCATCTGCAAAATCATTCCCGTTCCGAGGAATGTGGAGGAAGTTTATTTCTTCGAACTCCGAAGCCATCTATAAAGTTTGCCAATGATAAGGCAACAAATGTAGCTCTTTGGTGTGATAGATTCCTGTGGTTTGTCTCATTACCAATTCTGAATCCCCAAAGACATTTAACCGCCTGATACCTATTGATTGGGCAAGTTTGAGTCCCATGATACAACTTTCATACTCAGCTGTGTTGTTGGTGCTGACAAACTGCAATTTGACGGCGATGGGATACTACTCCCCTGCATAGAATACTAGAACCGCTCCGGCTCGTAACCTTATGTTATGTTATGAGCTCCATCAAAATATATTTTCCACATACAGTATGCATTGTATTGATGGGGTTGCTGGACTGTCATTACCCCTTCATTGGGGAAGTATGTTTCCAAGGGTTTGAAATCCCCTGCAGGTGCGACGGCCAGTTGATCCGCAATTCCTTGTCCTTTAATGGACTTTTACGTCACGCAGATGATGTCAAATTGTTGTAGGATCAACTACCATCTGGACAGCCGATAATTCAATATGGGTTTACTAAACACGTACTTGAGAGGATCCACGCGGGATATGAGATGGGTTGTATGACCATGGAGGTAATGCTGTAACCTCATGAAAGCCTATCCTAAAGCACAACAAGTATTCTCAATTATAGTGTACTTGTGTTCACTGCTGCTGAATCTTTTGCTGAGGTAGTAAATAGCTCGCTCTTGGCCTCTATTATCTTTTTATCACAGCATGCAACCCATGACATTGTCATTAATGGACAGGTACATGAAAAGGGGAACATCATCCCTGGGTGGTACCAAAATAGGAGCGTTAACCAGCTTCTCTTTTATTGTAAGGAAGGCTTTTTGACACTCATCGTTCCATTTCATGGAGGAGTTCTTCTTTAACAGCTTGAAGATAGGCTCACAGGTTGCTGTGAGTTGAGAAATGAACCTGCTAATGATGTTGATTCTTCCCAAAAATCCCCGTATTTCCTTCTCTGTATGAGGAATGGGCATTTCCTTGATGACCTGGATTTTGGTGGGATCCAGCTCAATCCCTTTATGGCTGACTAGGAAACCTAGCAACTTGCCTGATTTAACACTAAAGGCGCACTTGGCTGGATTCAACTTCAAGTTGTACTTATGCAACTTGTTGAAAAGCTTTCTGAGATGGTCTAAGTGGTCTTCTTCCCTTCGGGATTTGACAATGATGTCATCCACGTAGATCTCTATCTCTTTGTGCATTAAATCATGAAAAAGAGCCATCATAGCTCGCTGGTAAGTTGCTCTGGCATTAATGAGGCCGAACGACAATCTTCTATAGCAAAAGGTTCCCCAAGGCGTGATGAATGCAGTTTTCTCATGATCTTCCTTAGCAACCATGATTTGATGATACCCCGCAAAGCAATCAACAAATGAGTACATGTCGTATTGAGTAGTATTGTCAATGAGAATGTGGATAAATGGCACGGGAAAGCTATCCTAAAGGCAAGCTTTATTCAGATCTCGGTAATCCACGAAAACTCACACCTTTCCTCCTGGTTTAGGCACGGGGACTATATTTGATAGCCATTCAAGTTATGTAGACACCATGATGATGCCAGCTTGAAATTTTTTCATAATTTCTTCTTTAACCTTTAAACTCCACTCAGGTTTTAATCGCCTGAGCTTCTTCTTGACGGGCTTGAATCCCTCTTTAATGGGAAGGCGATGGATGACGATGTCCGTGGATAAACACACCATGTCTTTGTGTGACCATGCAAAAACATCCTGGAATTGGGTTAATAGTGCAACCATGTCATTCCTTTGGTTTGGAATGAGGTCTATACCAATCTGGATCAACCTAGGGCTTTCTAAGGTTCCAAGATTGAATGAGGTGGTTTGATCAAGATTTGGTTTGGGTTACTTTTTGACCCATTCCTTGATCTCTTGAGGTATCTCAATGTCCTCTTGTATTTCCATCAAGTCTGAGTCCAACTTTTCATCAAAGTTACAGTCCTTGTGGAGAAAAGGCACCTCATCAGCAAGTACAGGCACATCTAAATTCAGAGTCCTAAAACAAAATATGCTTTCACTTAATATATGAAACTGTTCAATCATACAAAAGTGTTAGCATGTACTGATAAAACAATTGCTAATACTGTACAGAAAAGTAAGCAGTTAAAGCTATCTACAGAGCAGAGGGATTCTGTCATTTTTACCCTTGGCGACAAATGCAAGGAGTACTGCTCCAATTTTCAAGGGTGAAGTCCTGGTGGACAACATTAATGAAGTGACGATCATCGTCCTCCTTTTCTCGAATGATGACCATAATGTCGGGACAATCATCGTCTGGAGTGTATCTATTTGTGTGCTCATTATGAAAAAGGATGCGTAGATGAGACAAACTCCTGGCGATGTCTTGTTTACGTCTCCGTTCCTCTTCTTCCACTTTGGGATCAGGAATCAGGACCTCTTTTGCTTTAACCGGTATCAGTTTGGGAAATAGCATAACCATAATGTGGGCTGGAACCTTTACCGGAGACTGTATAGGCTCAGGATCGGTAGGTGGAGATAATCGCCGTATGCCTGAAGATGAAGGAATCTGTTTGTGCTTGTGAGGATTCCTATGACTGGAGCTAGTAGAATAGCCTAATCTAGCTGTCCCTGTTTGACTAGGAACTTAAATTGGGTTCTTAATACCCTGATGATATTTGCCTAACCCTTGTCCAAGTTGATGACCCAATGATATCATCTCTTGAGTGGCTGACATTACTTCGGCAGAAATCTTGGGTGTGAGAGGTGGCACTCTAACGGGATGGTAATGAGTGTTGCTCACCTCCAAGTCATGGAAACTGACCGGCTCAACTTCTGAATTGAAGCTGATGAGTGGTATGTCACCTTGTTCAGGACATTCCGACTCAGCATTAACAGTGACTAGGCTATTGTTGATAATGTACTTGAGTTGCCGATGAAAGGTGGAAGGGCCGGCTCCATCCATATGAATCCATGGTCTTCCCAACAATAGATTGTATCCCGTAGCTATTCTGAGCACGTGAAAGGGTGGACCAATCTCCACTGGTAATTCAATCTCTCCAACGACGTTTCGTCGGGACCCATCAAAAGCTTTGATAACTGTATGGCTGCTTTTGATTTTCTTGGGGTTGATATTCATCTTCTCCAAGGTAGCATAAGGACAGATATTCAGAGATGAACCTCCATCTATCAAGACTCCGCCCACCATGTATCTAGAGGACAAAACTGCTATATGCAACAGCTTGCAATGACCAATCCCTTCAGCGGGTATGTCGTCATCAGTGAAAGATATCACATTGTTATTAAAATTGTGATCAACCAGATGTTGGAATTTTTGCACATCCACTGATTTAGGCAAATGGGCTTCTTCCAAGACCTTTAGCAAGATCTTCTGATGATCTTCGGAAGAGAAAACCAAGTCCAGTATGGAAATTTGTTGTGGAGCTTCTCTCAAGCTTAAAACCACCTTGGCTTAAAACCACCTTCTCTTCAATTTTCTCTATGGGAACTTTCCCATTTGATTTAATGGTAGGCTTCATCACCCGATGGGGAAGATACAATGGATTCTCCTTCGATACTGCAGTAGTTGTATGTGATGTAGATCCTTCAGCCTCCCCATAATTCCATGGGACTTTTTTCAAGCTGACAATAGGATACTGTGGCCTAGATGGCAAGAGAATTAGCTCTGGTGGAGCCACTTTCAAAGGATTGTCAGTACCTTTGAGTTGAATTACTTGTATTGTGAGTGGTCTGGCAGCCAAATCATCCTCAGCGGAGATAACTGCTACGCCGTCCTTTCATTTTGTAGGACCTGTGTTCCTACTCTCGAGTAACAAAGTGTCGTCATCTGCTATTTATAGGACACCGCTTTCAATTAAATTTTAAATGAGGTGGCGGAGTGCCCAACATTCTTCTGTGTTGTGACCGCGAGAGTGGAAGTGATATTGGCATACTCCATTGGAATTGAACCGTCTGGAACGGGGATTGATTGGAGGTAGGAGGGATGTAATTCTTCCTTCATTGATCAACATCTGAAATATCTCCTCCATAGGTTGGCCAAGGTATGTAAATTCCCGTTTGTTGGCAAAATCTTGACGAGATTTGGCATTTGCTCTTTTTGCAACTTTATCCTCCAGTGTTTCGCTTTCTGAAGATGATGGAGTATTCATGACAAAAGGAAGGAGACTAGCATGCTTCTGACTGACTAATTGACGTGTGACTTGATGCTGATGGATCACCAGTTATGCCAATTGGTCTACTTGCTTGCAAAGAGACTTAATCTTTCGTTCCATCATAAACTGGAACTGCACATAATCCCATATGTCTGCACCATCTTTGCTAGTCTGGAAAGATTCAACAACGTAATTGGAACTTTGTCCACTGGTTCAATTAATCATATTGACCTCTTCTTCTTTGTGTTGAGGAAGATGGTTGTCTTGCACATGAGGTTGGTTGGCTTTTGTCACGACAATCTCTCTATTGTCGATTAAATCCTGGATCTTATGTTTCAAGGCCCAGCAATCCTGAGTGTTATGTCTCGTTGCCCCGGCATGATAAGCACACTTCCGTGTAGCATTGTAACCCTTCCCATTCGGGTTGACTGGTGGAAGAAGATGTGTAATTTTCTTCTGAGTAGTCAGAAGATTGAGAACATTTTCGAGCGAATCCCCTAGGGGTTTGAATGCTCGGTTGCGTCGAACTTCTTCACCCTTTGGCAATGTAGGGTTGGAAGACTGTGCTGGAAAAGGGGAGTAGTTTCTCCTTTGGATATGCATGTTCTGACTGCCTTTCTAACCTTATAGTATCAAGGAAACATCCTCCTCTTTCTTTTTATTGACCCTTCGGGGGTTGTTTCCATAAGTTCCGGACTGGATGTGCTCAGCAACAGCTTTCAGAGCGGCTTGGTCTTGAATTTTTCCTGACTTCAATCTGTTAGAGTTTATGCCTAGAGGCCAATTATTTAATATAATTGCTTAACGTTTTGATATTATATTTGATTGAATAAATGAATGATTTTATTATGGTTTTATTTACTGCGTTATATAAATGTTAACATAATAAAAATCCTTAGAATAGTGATACAAATTATATAGTTTCAAGTATGTGACTTGAACATGAGATTATATAATTACAATTAGTATCATTGTTCTTAAATGTCCCTGGTCGAGTATCATTATTGATGGGACAACAATGATGCATTAAGACTAGTATGTGGATTGACTGATGACCAAATCTCATTGGTCATAAATATATAAGATATTAAGTCAATGCATAGGTACATGTTAGAGAACGATGTACTGGACAGACCCACCATGAGAATTCTGTGTGGAGCATTATGCGAAGTGTCATTAGCAATTCTCATAGTGATAATGATGTAATGGTCCTCTGACCTAAAATCACTATATTTCTACACGGGAATTTATGTACTTTGATATCATCAAATGTCACCTTTAATAGGGTGGACTATAAAGGTAATTATTGGGTACATCATGAATCGTGTGAGGAATATGAGTGATCTTGATGGAATTTAACCATCCTATATATTAGGGGTGATATCCATAGGCCTCTTGATTGAGTAGGACTATGAAATGCATGGCCATGCTCAAATAGTGATTTGTTTCATATAGTCTACTCATTGATCAAGAAAACTCAGATTAAATTATGAAGAGTATGACACATTCCATGACTCGAGTTTAATCTAGGATATTAAGGTTAAAAGGATTAAATTACATTGAAACATTAGTCACGAAAAGGTTACATCGAATCATCGATCTTATTATTAATTGGGTAGCAGTGATGCTTTACTAGATGCCGCTCACTGTTTATAATTTTATAATATGATTTTAAAATTATTGCCAACGTAATAATAACCTATAGGGTCACACATATAGAACGTAATTTAAAATGGAATTAATTTAAATTTTAAGAATTTAAATATATTAATATGATTAATAGTATTTAAATCATTTAATTTAAATTAAAAGGATAATTTGTATATATGTATATTAATTAAGTAAGACTTAATTAAGATATATATATATATATATATATATATATATATATATAAATTCGGATTTTATGAAATTAGGTTTTGATTAATCCCCTTTTTAACTGCTATATATATTATATAGTAGCCACTTAGGGATATATCATAACTTCATAACCCTAGCCGCTCTTAGAGAGAGACTAGAGAGAAACAGTTCTAAAATCCATTCCTTTTGGTCGCTAATACCGCGTTTCCTTTTACTGTAGATCGTACGACGGTTCGCGAGGCGTTTGTGTGGATACCGTAGAGGCGCGATTCGTTTGGATTGCGTTGGAGATTCGAGCGCATCAATTTTAGAAGCATTTTCATATTCAGTATAATTTCTAACCTTTGAATTAATTGTTTTTGCATGGATCCTGTTTAGGGTTTCGAATTTGGTTTAAATTGTTCTATTTCCGCTGTGCGTTTCTGTGTCGAAACCCTTCACAATCCTATCTCAGCCATCTCTCCGTGTTTGATCATTTCAGAAAATGGTTTACCAATTCCAGCTAAGACTCTCTCATAGAAGGGAGCTTCTTGTATGTTTATGAAAGTCATAACCATTTCTGAATCCGTCATAGAAGGAATAACTTGAGCAGCAAGGTGCCTCCACCTTTGAGCATACTCTTTAAATGACTCATTAGACTATTTCTTGACCTTGGTAATTTGATACCGGTCAGGAGCCATCTGAGACTGGAAGCTGTATTGAGTAAGGAAGGCATGAGCTAACTCTTCCCAGCTATGTATTTTAGAATTGTCTAATCTGGTGTACCACGATCGGGCTTCTCCAGTTAGACTCTTTTGAAACAGTTGCAATTTTAGATTTTCATCCTCAGCATAAGATCCGAGTTCTCCAATGAATACCTTCAAATATGTGTAAGGATCTCCCAACCCATCATACTTTTCAAAGTCAGGAGTCTTGAACTTCTTTGGATAATGAACACCAGGGAATATACAAAGATCAGCATAAGAAACACTCCCATGTGCGCCAATCCCTTTTATAGACCAAATGGTCTCTTCCATTTAAAGGACTTTCTTCCTGATATCACTGGTGTCTGTATCTTATTTGAGATGGGTGTTTTCAGGAATTTTGTTGGTTGGATACAACTGAAGTTCCAGAATTATTTTATCGGAACCTTGTGTTCCTCCCTGTGTAGAGGATTCTATGTGTACGGGTATTCGCGAACTCTGAGTAAAATAGTGTAGTTCTTTAAGAAGAACATCCAAATCTGTAATTTGCTTGCTTAATCCGTCAAACTCTTCTCAAGAGACAGGAGCAGGATTAGACTGGTCAGATGAAGACATGATTGGCTGTAGGCTAGTGGCCTTTTTGAAATTTGAACGGGTAACATGCCCAATTGTTTCCATATAAAAACTTATATAGTTTAGTCTTAGGGAATGTATAAATGTTTACATGCTATCATAATGTGTCCATTGTAGGAATATTATCTTGCAAAACAGGTGTCATTTGATAGCATGTCAAGCCTTAATATGCATGTACATATATTCCTCACATTTTCCATTACATAGAGATTAACATGGAATGAAATTACAAGTAATTGAAAATGGAAAGCATGAAGAGACTTTCCTCCGCGTTTGGTTTATCAGAGGCTGGCCTATCTTAGGTTACTCTCGCGACTTTTTGGCATGAAGGTTCCCAGATCATCGTAATTTACTTGACGAGAAGTTAATCCGGTCTTTCAACTGGAGCGAACTGGGTGGTGCCTTTTCCGAGCCTCGTTGGAATTAGTCTCCTACGAGTCCGAAGAATCAAAACAAGCTGGGATAGTCGTAAGACCCCAAATTTTATAAAGATTTAATTTTCTCGAAATATTTTTTTTAATATTATGGTGTGGATTTGATATAATGTTATAGTTATGGGTAATATTTATAAATTTTACAAAGTAAGCAAGTTGCTATATAATATTCGATCGGTCGGGGAATATTCGTTTTAACAGGGAATATTAAATGCACACTAGTACAATCATTAGTGGACCCCCACAATGTAATTATTGTCTAAATGAGAAAACGACAGAAATATCTTTTTATGAAAATAACGACGGAAGTTTTACCGTTAACCTGTTGAACTACCCGGTAGTAAAAGTAAAGTAATACACGTGGTTGCATAGTAGCACACGGTATTGATTATTGATGCTTATATGAGAAGTCATTCAGTTTTGTTCAATTATTGCTACAATAATTGTTGCATAGTATCTCACGTTATTTGATTCAATTATTGTAAATATTTTATATATTATTAAATCAATAATTGTGACGATACAGTTATTCATATTATTATTTGCATAATTAACAATGTCTAGAAGTTCTGTCAAGGAGAGGTTTGGTCACCTAATTGCGCGCCAATAGGGAGAAATCCTTATTAGAAAGCCCCCTCTTTCCTGGGAACGATCTGGTTGTTAATATTGCGAGTTATAATAATAGTGAATAAATGTTGTTAAAAATATTGATGGGATTTTTATGAAGTATTTGTTGTATTTATGGACCCCCCATTTACCTATTTTTCAAAATAATCGGTAGAAAGTTATTCAATTTATTAAAGGTGGGGTCCACATGTGGGGCACACGGGTGGAAGAAATATGAAATTGGGAGAAAAGTTTGCAGAGTCACGGGAGGTATACTATTTGTGTTATATTATATATATATATATATATATATTATAATAAGTTTTGTTTTTTTATGAAAAATAGAATATATTATGTTTTATTATGCATAGTGTTTGCATAGTGTCTGCATAGTGTTTGCATAGTAAAGTTATATGAAAAATTTTCTTCGTCCGTGAATTGATTACGCTGCGTGAACCTTTTGTGCATCCGTATGGCTCAAATAGTATCCTTTCCATTCTCCTATAAATAGGATGCTTAGTTAGAATTGAAAATCACACCAGAATCAGAGAATTCTTCTTCTATGATATTGAGCGTATTTTTTTCGAGTTTTAGGAAGCTTTGAGTGTAGAAAACAGTGAAAGTTTTCTTCAAGAATATCCCTGCTCTAACAGTCGGAATACTCTTCTTTTTAAGGTAAGGGGTATTATTTATTTCATATTCTGAAGAGATATTATTTTTCGTATTCGTATGAATATTATTTTTGTTCAATATTTGTAAGGAATATCATTTCATTCAATATTCGTAGGAATATTATTTTCGTTCAACAGTCATAAGGGGTATTATTTATTTCATATTCTGAAGAGATATTATTTTTCGTATTCGTATGAATATTATTTTCGTTTAATATTCGTAAGGAATATCATTTCGTTTATTCGTAGGAATATTATTTTCGTTCAACAGTCGTAAGGGGTATTATTTCTTTCGTATTCATGAAGAGAATTATTTTATTTCAATATTCGTAAGGGTTATTATTTATTTCATATTCGCTTACGATATTATTTTTCGTATTCGTAAGAAATTTTATTTCGTTCAATATTCGCAAGAAATATTATATTCGTTTAATATTCGTAAGGAATATTATTAAGGAAGATTATATTCGTTTAATATTCGTATGAATATTATTTTTGTTTAATATTCATAAGGAATATTATTTTCGTTCAACTTTCGTAAGGAATGTTATTTTTGTTCAATATTTGCTTGAAATAATATTTTCTTCCATACTCTATAGTATGTAAGCAATATTATTTCGTTTCAGATTTCGAATTCTATAATATTATTTTTGTACGCATTTTGTTAAAGTTTTGGCTTCTATACTCCATGAAATTAGTAGAATATCCTTGATATTTGCGCTTCATCCAGTATCTTTTCATGAAAATATTATTCTGAGCATTCTTGATAAGTTCTAACTTTTCATGCCGAGTACTATTCGCGGAGTTATTCTGAAGTACTATTCGGGTTACTATTCACTCGTGTACTATTCACCGAGGCACTTATTCATGATAAAAATTGATTCGCTTTTCGGTCCAAATCATTTTTGGTACAATATTATTCTTGAATTTTACTCCACAAAGCAATATCATGTTGACAATTTGAACGTTATTGAATTCTGGATAAATTAAATTATAAATCTTTAAAAGTTATCCTTGAACTTGTTTTATTGAATTATTATGTCATTGTCATCATCCTCATGCTTATATTGTTATGAAAGTCATCTTTGGCCCGTAGTGCATAGATGGACTTGGTATGATTATGACCAGGGATTATTCGGTATAATCATGACCGTAATGTTACAAATGATGTGGTAAAAGTCCTCATTGGCCCGTAGTGCATTGATGGATAGTTTTTTGGTATGATTATGGCCATGGATTCTCTTCTGCCAAGGGTGCAAAGATGAATTGTTTTATGGCATGATCATGAACGTTGATGAAAGCACGATTATCTTTGGCCCATAGTGCATGGATAATTTGTGGTCGTGATACTAAAGAATATATTTGGCCCGCAGTGCCGGGATGATTCGATGATGTGGATTATTTATTAAGCTGAGTCTCAGCGATAAAATTGATGATAAATCTTTTAAATCATAGAAGATAGTAGATTTTATGCTCTATAAGACTTTTCTAATGGATTGCTTATTCCGCTGCAGTTGTTGATCTAAAACTTGTTGTCTATTATATTCTATCAGTTGTTATACTGTTGAAGGCTAAGGATAATTTATTCTGCATTATCTTAGTTATAATATTTCTTACTGGGCTAGTTGAGCTCACCCTTTCTTTCAATGTTCTCTTCAGGAAATGAGAATATAGGTGGGACTAGTCGGGGAATGAAATGACGGTCCAGATGGTTGCATTAGTAGTCCTCACTATTCTGTGAAATAGTGTGATAATAAATGTATTGAGGACTTATTTTGAGTTTGAGTACTGTCTAGAAGACAATATTTGTATTAAAACTCACAGCTTATGTTGTATATTTAAGTTTGTATTTGTATTCTGTACCATGTATTTGGCGACTCAGAATGGGTGATGTATACCTATTTTGGGGGCGTCACAGTTGGTATCAAAGCTTAGGGATATGATCCCTGGCTGAGATGTGAGACTTGAACTAGGAGGGGAGAGTCAGAGAATTTCTTCGCTAGTATGACCTACCTAAGTTTATTTGTTATTTAAATGGTCGGTCGGAATATAGGGATAATATGTGACATGTGAATTAACCCTTGTCTTGTGGTAGTGTTTGAAAATGACATCTGAAAATGTTGAGATAAGCAATGGAGCACATGAGACCATTGAGTCACCGCTGATCAATAGCCAGGATAATGTGCATCAGGAAGACAATAATCCTTCTGTAAACAACAACACTGATCAAATGACGAACGATGGTACGTTTAGGAGTTTTTTAGAATTCATGCAATACAGAACGAGAGAGACTCCTGTTCATAATGCAGGTGTAAACAATGGCAACCCACGGTTGGTCACCGCTAAGCAGTTCAAGGAGCTGGGACCACCAGAGTTTTTGGGAAAGCCAGAACCACTTAAAGCAAAGACGTGGATTAAGCAGATCACCAAGATATTTGATGTCTTGGAATGCTCAGAGGAGCAAAAGGTTCCATTTGCCACCTTTATGTTACGTGAAGAGTCAGATTACTGGTGGGAATCCATAAAACGTACCCAGCCTGACGCACTCAAGATGTCTTGGGAGAAGTTCTAAGAATTGTTCAATGACAAGTACTTTCCCGAAAGTATTCGTCACATAAAGGAGGTAGAATTCATCAAGCTAGAGCAAAACAATATGATCGTGTCGCAGTACGAGGCTAAATTTGTGGAGTTATCCCGGTTTGCCTCTCATTTGGTCGATAATGAGGAGCGAATGACGTGAATGTTTCTAAGAGGTTTAAAACCCGAAATACGTCAATACCTCATTTCTCACAAACTTTGTTTATATTTAGATGTTGTGAATAGGGCTCAGTTAGTGGAGCGCGATAATGAGTCAGCACAACCAAAAGGTAAAGACCAACAACACGATAATAATCATACTGGTGGCAACGACCATCGGAACAACGATAACCATCGTTGGAGAAATTATCATGCCAAGAATGGTAACCACTTCGGTGGTAATCATGGCCAAGATAATAGAAGTGGAAATTTCAAGAATAGAAGGTTCAATAATGATGGAAAGGCAGCGACCTAGGCTTTTTGCGTTTCAAGGAAGAAGAACGACCACCGGTCGTATGTTTCAAATCTTGAGACGGGAGGGACACATTCGTCGTCAAAGCGCATTTAACAACCCAAAGCATGTTTCAATTACGGAAGAGAAGGTCACCTAGCTCAATTTTTTCGTGTAGTGAAGTCAAGTCCAGCTAGGATAGTGACGCCAAAGGATGTCTCAGACAAGTCAAAGCCTATAGTTTAAGTGAGAGCATTTGTCGAGGAACCCGAACGAAGTTGTCACGGGTAAGTTAATCATAAACTCTTGCAAAGCCTATACCTTATTTGGTACCGGTTCTACCCACTCTTTTATTTCACCTAGTTGTGTTTAACGTTTGAACTTGGCTCTTGAGAAATTAGACTTTGACTTATTTGTTAAAACACTGTTAGGAGAAACCTTCTTTACATCCACTGTTTATAAATCTTGTTTGATTCAAATCGACACTTTCACGTTAACTATCGATCTTATCTCTTTGAAAATACTTGCCTTTGATGTGATTATAGGAATCGACTGGTTAACTACTCATCCTGCTAAAATTGATTGTTTTTGTAAGGTTGTTAGCTTTCATATTCCTAACCAACCTATCATAAGAATTCAAGCAACCAAACCACTAAAGTCAATCACTGTTATATCAAGCCATAAGTAAAGAGCCCCGAACCTTTCGCTGGTGACTTCCTTGTGTGGAATGCATTGAAGCCAGACTTTCTGTAATGAGACACTGTGAATAATGTTGGCAAGTTGATAAATATCAATGTGACGTGCTATCCAAGTTTGGGATGCGAGTCACAGTTTTGAATGATATTTCTATTGTTAATAAATTTCCTGACGTATTCCCTGAAGACTTCTTCGCCTACCCCAGAGTGTGAAATCGAATTTTGTATTGACCCCAGTACAAAACACATTTCTAAAACCCTCAAGTATTTCTTCACCCAAAATGAAAGTATTATGCGCTGAAGACGTTGACTCGAGTTGTTGAAGATTATGATAATACCATGCAATACCATAATGGGAAAAACGAACGTGGTAGCTGACACGTTGAGTAGAAGATCGTATGCGTTTGCGAGTGCGAATATACGAACCTACGTGAAGATAGAGAGTATACGATTAGAATTGACTTTAATCGATAATGTTAAAGTCGCTCAAGCTACGCACCCGGAGCTAATGAATACGAAAAAGAAGGTTCAAGAGGGCGTTATTCTAGAAGCAAGAGTCGATGAAGAGAGAAAATCTCAACCCTTGATTTAATTGGCCCATTTGAAATCCTCGATCGAGTAAGAACTGTGGCCTATAGACTCGCCTTACCGCCAAGTATGTCGCGTGTTCATAATGTTTTTCACGTATCAATGTTACGTAAATATGTGAACGACCCGAACCACATTATTGATTTAGAACCGGACGAGATAGCGGAAGATTTAACGTATGAGGAGATATCTGTTAAAATGTTGGATAAGAAGGATCATATTCTACGCTCAAAGGTTATATATCAAGAGTTCAAATCTGAAATGAAAACAAGGTATCCTCACCCGTTCGATATACTAGGTATGTACATAAATTTCGAGGGCGAAATTTCATAAGGAGGGGAGATTGTAAGACCCCAAATTTTATAAAGATTTAATTTTCTCGAAATATTTTTTTAATATTATGGTGTGGATTTGATATAATATTATAGTTGTGGATAATATTTATAAATTTTGCAAATTAAGTAAGTTGTTATATAATATTCGATCGGTCGGGGAATATTCATTTTAACAGAGAATATTCATACGACGACACAATCATTGGTGGACCCCACAATAGAATTATTGTCGGAATGAGAAAACGACAGAAATATCTTTTTATGAAAATAATTGCGGAAGTTTTATCATTAAACTGTTGACTACCCGTTAGTAAAAGTACAGTAATACTCGTGGTTGCATAGTAGCACACGGTATTGATTATTGATGCTTACGTGAGAATTCACTCAGTTTTGTTCAATTATTGCTACAGTAATTGCTGCATAGTATCTCAAGTTATTTGATTCAATTATTGTCAATATTTTATATATTATTAAATCAATAATTAAGACGACACGATTATTCATATTATTATTTGCATAATTAACAATGTCTAGAAGTTCTATCAAGGAGAGGTTTGGTCACCTAATTGCGTGCCAATAAGGAGAAATCCTTATTGGAAAGCCCCCTCTTTCCTGAGAACGATCTGGTTATTAATATTGCGAGTTATAATAATAGTGAATAAATGTTGTTAAAAATATTGAGGGGATTTTTATGAAGTATTTGTTGTATTTATGGACCCCCCCATTTACCCATTTTTTAAAATAATCGGTAGAAAGTTATTCAATTTATTAAAGGTAGGGTCCACATGTGGGGGCCACATGTGGGGCCCACGTGTGGAAGAAATATGAAATTGGGTGAAAAGTTTGCAGAGTCACGGGAGGTGTATTATTTGTGTTATGTATATATATATATATATATATATATATATATATATTATAATAAGTTTTGTTTTTTTATGAAAAATAGAATATATTATATTTTATTATGCATAGTGTTTAGATAGTGTCTGCATAGTAAAGTTATACGAAAATTTTTCTTCATCCATGAATTCAGAATTCTGCCCGTGAACCTTTGTGCACTGTGCGCTCAAATAGTATCATTTCCATTCTCCTATAAATAGGATGCTTAATTAGAATTGAAAATCACCAGAATCAGAGAATTCTTCTTCTATAATATTGAGCGTATTTCTTTCGAGTTTTAAGAAGTTTTGAGTGTAGAAAACAATGAAAGTTTTCTTCAAGAATATCCCCACCCTACCAGTCGGAATAATCTTCTTTTTAAGGTAAGGGGTATTATTTATTTCATATTCTGAAGAGATATTATTTTTCGTATTCGTATGAATATTATTTTCGTTCAATATTCGTAAGGAATATCATTTTGTTTAATATTCGTAGGAATATTATTTTCGTTCAACAGTCGTAAGGGGTATTATTTATTTCATATTCTGAAGAGATATTATTTTTCGTATTCGTATGAATATTATTTTCGTTCAATATTCGTAAGGAATATCATTTCGTTCAATATTCGTAGGAATATTATTATCATTCAACAGTCGTAAGGGGTATTATTTCTTTCGTATTCATGAAGAGAATTATTTTCTTTAAGTATTCGTAAGGGTTATTATTTATTTCATATTCGCTTACGATATTATTTTTCGTATTCGTAAGAAATTTTATTTCGTTCAATATTCGCAAGAAATATTATATTCGTTTAATATTCGTAAGGAATATTATTAAGGAAGATTATATTCGTTTAATATTCGTATGAATATTATTTTGTTTAATATTTGTAAGGAATATTATTTTTGTTCAACTGTCATAAGGAATGTTATTTTTGTTCAATATTCGCTTGAAATAATATTTTCTTCCATACTCTGTAGTATATAAGTAATATTATTTCGTTTCAGATTTCGAATTCTATACTCATTTTGTTAAAGTTTTGGCTTCTATACTCCATGAAATTAGTAGAATATCCTTGATATTTGCGCTTCATCCATTATCTTTTTATGAAAATATTATTCTGAGCATTCTTGATAAGTTTTAATTTTTTTTATCTTGGGAGTACTATTAGGTAGGGGTTACTATTCACTAAGTACTATTCACGGGTACTATTTCACTGGGTACTTATTTCACGAGGCACTATTCATGATAAAAATTGATTCGTTTTTGGTCCAAATTATTTTTGGTACAATATTATTCTTGAATTTTACTCCACAAAGCAATATCATGTTGACAATTTGAACGCTATTGAATTCTGGATAAATTAAATTATAAATCTTTAAAATTTATCCTTGATCTTGTTTTATTGAATTATTATGTCATTGTCATCATCCTCATGCTTATATTGTTATGAAAGTTATTTTTGGCCCGTAGTTCATAGATAGACTTGGTATGATTATGACCAGGGATTATTCGGTATAATCATGACCGTAATGTTACAAATGATGTGTTAAAAGTCCTCATTGGCCCGTAGTGCATTGATGGACAGTTTTTGGTATTATTATAGCCATGGATTCTCTTCGGCCAAGGGTGCAAAGATGAATTATTTTATGGCATGATCATGACCGTTGATGAAAACACAATTATCTTTGGCCCGTAGTGCATGGATAATTCGTGGTCATGATATTAAAGAATATCCTTGGCCCGCAGTGCAGGGATGATTCGATGATGTGGAATATTTATTAAGCTGAGTCTCAACAATAAAATTGATGATAATCTTTTAAATCATAGAAGATAGTAGATTTTATGCTCTACTTGACTCTTCTAATGGATTGCTTATTTCGCTGCAGTTGTTGATCTAAAACTTGTTGTCTATTATATTCTATCAGTTGTTATACTGTTGAAGGCTAAGGATAATTTATTCTGCATTTTCTTAGTCATAATATTTTTTACTGGGCTAGTTGAGCTCACCCTTTCTTTCAATGTTCTCTTCAGGAAATGAGAGTATAGCTGGGACTAGTCGGAGAATGAAATGACGGTCCAGATGGTTGCATTAGTAGTCCTCACTATTCTGTGAAATAATGTGATAATAAATGTATTGAGGACTTATTTTGAGTTTGAATACTGTCTAGAAGATAATATTTGTATTAAAACTCACAGCTAATGTTGTATATTTAAGTTTGTATTTGTGATGCCCTCAAAATAGGTCCAATCCATCCAACCTATTCTGAGTCGCCAAATACATGGTACAGAAAACAACTATGACTTTATTACTACAATTGTCGTGCAAAATACAACAACACATTTGTTGTGAGTTTGTTACAAATATATACCAACTGTGACTCTAGACACCAACTTGGATAACACGTCACAATGACACCTTACATAAAGGTACAATCAATAACTGTTTTAGAAATTAAAATCTTTGGGAAGTGCTCAAGGAAACTTTCGTACATGGGAGGCCATGCATCTAAGTTATAATAGATATCATATGACTGGAGAATTATCCTTGGTTGACCCAATAGACCCCAAAGAAAAATGAGAAGATTACTATCATGTTCTTTCTAATGGTGAGTCTTCTCTTGACATATAACTATCTCCACTGTCTGCAATTAAAAATTATATTTCAACCAAACTCCAAGATTATATAGGTAGTGCTCGTAGATATACTCAGCAAGTGGTTGTGCACAACCTTGTCTTATGATAACACGAGGTTGTATGTCATTAGACATCTTATATGATAGTGGCAAAACACCCTTCCAATGTTGGGTTCACCTCACTCTATTCGGTTCACCAAAATTAAATATCAAATGACGTATACAATATGACACACTTATCTAAAGTTCTCAATAAAATTATTTCCATACTATTTAGGGAGAACCTCAACAGCTATAGACCACCGTTCTATTCCCCTGTTACCCCCGCTCGATCCAGCTACACTCTTGTTACTTGAAAGGAATTGTGAAGCAAAAGGGTGAGCACAACTATCCCAGTAAAGAATATCATGACTAAAGATAAAATAATTTATCTATAGCCTTCATTATTTAATAAATCGTAGATTTAGAACATATGGTAGATGATAAAACTTTTTAACCATAGTTGCGTGAACGAAGCAATCCATTAGAAGAGTCAAATAGACTATAAAGTCTATTATCTTCTCCACGTTAAAAGTCCACCCACAATGTTTTATCCCTATAACATCAATCAACAGTTCCTTCCCACAATCATATGAATAACTCATAATCATAATTGTGATTTTAATTTCCTCTTTGCACCCAGGACGAAGATAATTTTCATCACCAGTCTTTACCTGAAACATCAAAGATCATGGTTATACCAAAATCACAGTTCCTGTTTATAATCATACGTATAAATTCATCTTTTCACTACGGGCCAAAGATATTCATTCTCATTTCATCTTTGCACTACAGGCCAAAGACATAAAACTGTATTTTAGAAGAGTCAAGTAGAGCATGATATCTACTATCTTCTACGAATTAAAAGTTTATTATCAATATTTTATTGCAGAGACTCAGTTCAATAAATAATCCACATCACCGAATTATCCATGCAATACGGCCAAGGACATTCGTTAGTATCACATCCATGAATTATCCATGCACTACGGGCCAAGGATATTCATTATTATCACATCCATGAATTAATATTTCATCGCTGAGACTCAGCTCAATAATTAATCCATATCATCGAATAATCCCTGCACTACGGCCAAGGATATTCATTAGTATCACGACCACGAATTATCCATGCACTACGAGCTAAGGATATTCGTGTCTTCACCAACGGTCAGGATCACACCATAAAACAATTCATCTTTGCACCCTTGGCCGAAGAGAACCCATGGTCATGATCATACCAAAAACTGTCCATCAATGCACTACGGGCCAATGAGGACTTTTACCACATCATTTGTAACATTACGGTCATGATTATACCGAATAATCCTTGGTCATAATCATACCAAGTCCATCTATGCACTAAAGGTCACAAATGACTTTCATCATAATATAAGCATGAGGATGATGAGAATGATATAAAGAATAAATCAAATGAGATAAAGGATACATATTAAACATTTATAATATAATTTATCGAGAGTTCAATAATATCCAAATGTTATCAATCACTTAATAATCTAATCTAATAATCTAATATCATTAATATTATAACAATATTTTAATCATTTCTTAAACTTATAAATAATTTATTTTAATTGTTTACACTTTACTAATTAATGCATTTAATCATCCTAAAATGCCAAACTCATAAGATTTTGTCACCAATAATCAAAACCCTCATAAAAAATCAGATATACCTTATATAGGATTCTCAAGCTATAAAATCCTATTTTTCAATTTTCTTACTTCACATAACATATTTAATTCATTTACTCATAACTAGTCCATTTTCATGAAAAATACCAAATCAGTACAAACAAATTTTCTTTTACGGGATTTAGCGTAATATAGTCCCATATTGAATATATATTTTTCTCGAATTTTAAAATTTATTTACTATTTTTCACATGGCCAAAACCGCGAATATTTAAACATTTATCATAAAGCGTACTTTTGTCCAAAAATTCCAAAATTTACTGGGTATACTTGATGTTATATAGATGTACTCCCAATAAAATTTTCACCAATTTTGGAGTTAGCCACAAGGAGTTATAAGGGTTTACTTTTAAAATAGTCTTTTCCCATAAAATTCATAACTCCTAATCTATACATCCAAAAATCGTCATTTTTGGACACAATCTAGAAAACTCAACAAACGATCATTTCAAATTTTTCCAAAATTTTTGAAGGTTAGAAAAATTACGAAACTGAAAAACATAATAACCCTTACAATCCCTTACCTCAAAAGAGCAGTATATCTGACTGGAATATCGGATTTAAAGCTGAAGGAAACTTGCACTGAATAGCAACTCTCAAAGTATCTAAATACTCACAAAAATATGCTCAATAATATATAGAGAGAAAACTTATGTTTCTAGTGTGATTTTCAATTTTAACTTAAGCACCTATTTATAGAAAAATGCTAGAACGCTACAACAGACTAAATAATAAACTAATATTATAATTTTTTCTTTTCTCCTACGCAACCATCCTTGAAAAATCATCAGCCACCACAATGTGGCCCACCCAAAATCAGCACATGTTTTTTACACCAACCAAAAGTGTGTCCCACCCAATTTTAATAAAAATCATTTTATTTTCCGAAACATCAGTAATTCTTAATAAATAGCCCTTTCATCAGAAAAATACGAATTTTATGTCCATTCCACACGAAATCGAATTCTCTACAACTTTGTAGCTTTAAGTTTTTCCAAATTTCGGACAAAAATATCCAAATCCACAAACAGATGATTTTTAACACCATTTAAAATTCATAACAAATCATGCGTTAATTTTAATCGGTTCAAAATTTGTGGACATATATTCAACTTATATATGTATAACATATCCAAAAATCACAACAATCCAACTACGGATCAAAATTATAACTCACTTAATAGAGCTTTAAGAACAATCGATTTGATTTTTAATACCTCATTCAATAAAAAACTCGATAAAACACCTCAACATTAATTCCTTCATTTATAACACATAAAATAAATAAATCCATCATTTATATCCGCATCGAATAAATATTTTCTTATTAATAATTAATTATTCACAAATAATATTATGTAATCACAATAATGACAAACCAAGTGGTTTCAAGAATGAGGGGGCTTTTCGATAAGGATTTATCCTTATCGGCGTGCAATTGGGTGACCAAACCTCTCCTTGATGTAACTTTCTAGATATTACCAATAATGTTATCTAATAATATTATTCAAATAATATGAATTATTGATATGATAATGGAAAATACTGTGCAGTGACAATTATTGAAATAATAATAATATAAAATATCAATGCAACAATTATTGAATCAATAAAATAAAATATTGAACAGTAATTACTGTAACAATTAGTGAGTAGAGCCTTTTTACGTAAGAATTAATAATTCAAAATTACTGTACAATACTATGTGTACATCACCAATGCGACCACGCGTATCGTATTTTAACCACTGTGTATTTCAACAATTGTTAATTCAGAATAATTACGCCGTTATTTATAAAAACTCAAACTTGTCATTTTCTTCATCCGACATTTATTCTCATTATGGGGCCCATAAATGGATGTCTTGTTGCATGCGAATATTCCCCGAAAATAAAGAATATTCCACGATCAAACGAATATTCCTCGACAACAATGAGTATTTTATAGCCACTTGCTTATTTTGAAAAAAAATTTATATATCACCCTTAACTTTAACTTTTTATCAATTTAACCATTTACTAAATAAAAAATTGAATACTTTTATTTCATAAAATTTGGGGTCTTACAATCTCCCTTCCTTATGAAATTTCGTCCCCCAAAATTTACGTGCACTGGTATTTTCAAGAGTTGAGAAAACGTTGATTTCATTTTTGATTCCATCTTCCTTGTCATCATGATTTCTCCATTGCTTTCATCTCGTATTTCATATATCATTCTAGAATACAACTTCAAAACAAAGGTTAATTGACATATCACAATTTGTCAACTTAAGTAAGAAAATTCACGACTTAGGTAGGAGGACACACACTAGCGAAGGATATTACTCAGCTCTCTCCTTCCGGTTCTAATCCGGATCTCCGCCCATGATCATATCCCTAAGCTCGACACCAAAATGTGACGCCCCAAAATAGGTCAATCCATCCAACCTATTTTCGAGTTGCCAAATACATGGTACGTAAAACAACTATGACTTTATTATTATAATTGTCATGAAAAATACAATAACACATGTATATATGAGTTTGATTTATATACCAACCTGTGACTCTAGACACCAACTTGGATAAGACCTCACAATGGATACATTACATAAAGGTACAACCAATAACTGTTTTAGAAATTAAATCTTTGATAATGCTCAAGAAACCTTCATACATGGGAGGCCATGAATCTAAGTTATAATAGATATCATATGACTGGAGAATTATCCTTGGTTGATCCAATAGACCAAAAAAAAAAATGAGAAGATTACTATCATGTTAATTCTTTCCAATGGTGAGTCTTCTCTTGACATATAACTATCTTTGACGCAATTGAAAATTATATTTCAACCAAACTCAAGATTATATAGGTAGTGCTTAGATATACTCGAAGCCAAAACCTTGTCTTATGATAAGTTGTATGTCATTAGACATCTTATATATGATAGTGGCAAAACACCCACATGTTGGGACCTCAATCTATTCAATTCACCAAAATTAAATATCAAATAGCGTATACAATATGCACATTATATAAAGTTATCGATAAAATTATTTCCATACTATTTAGGAGAACCTCATCATGCACTATAGACCCTCATTACTATTCCCCGTTACCCCGCCGATCCAGCCTACACTTTTATTACTTGAAAGGAATTATGAAACAAAAGGGTGAGCACAACTAGCCTATTAAAGAATATCATGACTAAAGATAATTAAATATCAATAGCCTTCATCATTTATAAATCGTAGATTTAGAACATATGGTAGATGATAAAACTTTTCAACCATAGTTGCAGCGGAACGAGCAATCCATTAGAAGAGTCAAATAGACTATAAAGTCTATTATCTTCTCCACGTTAAAAGTCCACCCACATTGTTTTATCCCTGTAACATCAATCAAAAGTTCCTTCCCACAATCATATGAATAACTCATAATCATAATTGTGATTTTAATTTCCTCTTTGCACCCAGGACGAAGATAATTTTCATCACTTGTCTTTACCTGAAACATCAAAGATCATGGTTATACCAAATCACAGTTTCTGTTTATAATCATACTTATAAATTCATCTTTTCACTATGGGCCAAAGATATTCATTCTCATTTCATCTTTGCACAACAGGCCAAAGACATACAACTGTATTTTAGAAGAGTCAAGTAGAGCATGACATCTACTATCTTCTACGAATTAAAAGTTTATTATCAATATTTTATTGCTGAGACTCAGCTCAATAAATAATCCACATCACCGAATTATCCATGCACTACGGTCAAGGACATTCGTTAGTATCACATCCATGAATTATCCATGCACTACGGCCAAGGATATTCATTATTATCACATCAATGAATTAATATTTCATTGAGACTCAACTTCAATAATTAATCCATATCATCGAATAATCCCACGGGCCAAGGATATTCATTAAGATATTAATTATCCATGCACTACGGGCCAAGGATATTCGTGTTTTCACCAACGGTCATCATCACACCATAAAACAATTCATCTTTGCACCCTTGGCCGAAGAGAATCCATGGTCATGATCATACCAAAAACTGTCCATCAATGCACTACGATCCAATGAGGACTTTTACCACATCATTTGTAATATTACGGTCATGATTATACCGAATAATCCCTGGTCATAATCATACCAAGTCCATCTATGCACTACAGGTCACAGATGACTTTCATCATAATATAAGCATGAGGATGATGACAATGATATAAAGAATCAATCAAATGAGATAAATGATAAATATTAAACATTTATAATACAATTTATCCATAGTTCAATAATATCCAAATGTTATCGATCACTTAATAATCTCATAATCTAAAATCATTAATATTATAACAATATTTTAATCATTTCTTAAACTTATAAACAATTTATTTTAATTGTTTACACTTTACTAATTAATGCATTTAATCATCCTAAAATGCCAAACTCATAAGATTTCGTCACCAATAACTAAAACCCTCATAAAAAATCTGCATATACCTTATATAGGATTCTCAAGCCATAAAATCCTATTTTCCAGTTTTCTTACTTCACATAACATATTTAATTCATTTACTCATAACTAGTCCATTTTCATGAAAAATACCAAATCAGTACAAACAAATTTTCTTTTCTGGGATTTAGAAGAATATAGTCCCATATTGAACATATATTTTTCTCGGAATTTTTAAAATTCATTTACTATTTTTCACATGGCCAAAACTGCCGAATATTTAGACATTTATCATAAACTATACTTTTGTCCAAAAATTCCAAAATTTACAGGGTATACTGATGTTATATAGATGTACTCCCAATAAAAATTTCGCCAATTTTGGAGTTAGCCACAAGAAGTTATAAGGGTTTACTTTTAAAATAGTCTTTTCCCATAAAATTCATAACTCCTAATCTATACATCCAAAAATCGCCATTTTTGGACACAATCTAGAAAACTCAACAAACGATCATTTCAAATTTTTCCAAAATTTTTGAAGGTTAGAAAAATTACGAAACTGAAAAAACATAATAACCCTTACAATCACTTACCTTAAAATAGCAGTATTTCTAACTGGAATATCGGATGTAAAGCCGAAGGAAACTTGCACTGAATAACAACTCTCAAAGTATCTAAATACTCACAAAAATACGCTCAATAATATAGAGAGAGAAAACTTATGTTTCTGGTGTGATTTTCAATTCTAACTTAAGCACCAATTTATAGAAAAATGCTAGAACGCCAAAACAGATTAAATAATAAACTAAAATTATAATTTTTTCTTTTCTCCTACGCAGCCATCCTTGAAAAATCATCAGCCACCACAGTGGGGCCCACCTATAATCAGCACATGTTTTCTACACCAACCAAAAATGGGTCCCACCCAATTTTAATAAAAATTATTTTATTTTCTGAAACTTCAGTAATTCATAATAAATAGCCCTTTTATCAGAAAATACGAATTTTATATCCATTCCACACAAAATCAAATTCTCTACAACTTTGTAGCTTTAATTTTTTCCAAATTTCAGACAAAAAATATCCGAAATCCACAAACGGATGATTTTTAACACCTTTTAAAATTCATAACAAATCATGCGTTAATTTTTAACGGTTCAAAATTTGTGGACATATACTCAACTTATATATGTATAACATATCCAAAAATCACAACGATCCAACGGCCAGATCAAAATTATAACTCACGCAATAGAGCTTTAAGAATACTGATTTGATTTTTAATACCTCCATTCCGACAAAAATATTGATAAAACACCTCAACATTAATTTCTTCATTTATAACCACATAAAATAAATAAATCCATCATTTATATCCGCATCAAATAAATATTTTCTTATCAATAATTAATTATTCATAAATAATATTACAGAATCACAATAATGACAACCCCAGTAGCTCCTCAAGAAAGAGGGGCTTTCCGATAAGGATTTCTTCTTACTGGCGCCCAATTAGGTGACCAAACCTCTCCTTGACAAAACTTTCTAGACATTACCAATAATGTTATCTAATAATATTATTCCAATAATATGAATTATTGATATGATAATGGGAAATACTGTGCAGTGGCAATTATTGAAACAATAATAATATAAAATATCAACGCATCAATTATTGAATCAATAAAATAAAATATTGAATAGTAATTACTGTAACAATTATTGAGTAGAGCCTTCTTATGTAAGAATCAATAATTCAAAAATACTGTGCAATACCATGCTTCTTTCATGCAACCAATGCCAGACATCGTATTTTAACCACTGTGTATTTCAATAAGTGTTAATGAAGAATAACTACGCCATTATTTATAAAAACTCAAACTTGTCGTTTTCTTCATTCCGATAATTATTCTATTATGGGGCCCATAAATGGTTTTTGCACACACATACTAATATTCCCGACAAACAAGAATATTCTATTTACTAAATAAAAAAATTGAATACTTTTATTTCATAAAATTCGGGGTCTTACAGTATTTGTATTCTGTACCATATATTTGGCGACTCAGAATGGGTGATGTATACCTATTTTGGGGGCGTCACAATAGCCTCCTGGTGGAGGACCCACACAACATGCATTCACATGCAACGTGTCTCACCGTTATGGGAATGATGACATGTGCGAAGAACTAATATCACAGATAGATATATTGCAATGCAGTAAGTAAAATGCATTCGTACACATTCATCAAAAAATATAAATGCAACATCCACATACAAGCATATAACAGTTTTGAAAAGCTTGTAGTAGCGGCTTAAGTCCTCTTACTGGTGTCCCCAGCAGAGTCGCCACCTGTCGACGTTGGGATTTTTATTGTTCCCTTTTCTGTTCTTGTTTTTTGGTGTTCTCATGTTAGGTGAGATTTGTTTGAAAAAACAAGTTGTGAAAAGGTCCGACTTTTATATGTCGACGATTTGACTATAAGAGTCGCCAGTTGGTTTTTTAAATGGTTGTACCAACACAACCGAGAAAAGGTTTGCATATTGACCCAGTGATGTGACACTGCTAAACGGGTCTGTGAAACCGAGATTAATTAGGGTCCAAGGACTTGCTTATGTGAAGGAAAGGTGTTAGGCACCCCCCGACATCCATGTTTCCACGGTTATGGTCACTTTTTAATTAAACTGTTATATGAATGTGTGTGTGTGTGTGTGGGTCAATGTGCAGTTATTTAGAAGTAGTGTTACACCTCGTTCGCACCTATATACACAGGGTTTGAATTTATGTAAAAATTCAGTTTTAAACAAGATATAGCAATGAGGTTTTATAAAAGAGGTTTTTCAAACCTTGTACTCAATAGTAATTGAGGCCTTTGATACTTCTATTTTATTAAATGTTTGGCTTGATTGCTTTTATTTTTTGAGACGTGAAGCATCTTCGAGAAAATAATATATATAGCAGTGCCGAACTCATCATGGTCATGAAAGCCATCTAAGGAAATTCAAACACCGTGAATAATTTACAAGCTGCTTACAGCTAAAAATGTTCATCACGAGAATCGAATCTAGATTCAGTAGACTGAATCTGTGATCACATGATTCCTAGGCTCACATGCTGCCGCAATTTATATGAAAGCGGTGAGTAGTTATATATATATATAAGTTGTAAATATATATATATATATATATATATATATATATATATATATATATATATCTATACATGATCAACCACCACGAAGCACCTCCATGGGGGATCAAAAATGTAAATATATAAAAGAGATAAATATATATATATAGAGACATGATTAACCACCACGAAACAAAAAATACGATCAACCGCCATGAAGTAAACTCCAGGCGGGACTAAATGTAGATAAAGCAGTAAAAAACGATCAACCGCTACGAAGTAAACTCCAGGCGGGATTAAATGAAAATAAAGTAGTAAAAGGCCTGAAGTAAACTCGAGACTGACGAATATATATATATATATATATATATATATATATATATATATATATATATATAAGAAATAAACGCTCCGGATTTAAAATATAGGCTCATCGAGCAGAGTTCGACAATAGTTCATATATATAAGTATATATATATAAAAGCAAATAAACGCTCCGGACGTGAGTCTAGGCTCAATCGAGGCATAACTCGATAATGTTAGTCCATATATATATATATAATAATAAAATAAAAGCCACAGACCAAAGTTCGGGCATACACACGCAACACGACTCTCAATGTGAAGAATGGTGTGTGCAAAGATGAAGAGAAAGACTTTAAAGTGTGTAAGAATGCTTATAGTGGACTGCCAAAGAAGACTTCTATAGCTTTAAACGGATGAATACTCGGCTCCCGCTGGTAACAATATTACTGAATATAAGCTCACAAGAAAAATTAATTTAGGGCGTGTATAGAGCAAATTGGACAGGGCTTCCTCGCCGTTTTCTCTTGAAATATGGCCACCCAAGCCCTCTATTTATAGAGGGGGGGAGCTGCATGTACACCTACGGCAGCCACAGATGTACCTGTGGTTGCCCGGGGTGCCCTAAGCTTTGCGGGTCCTGCCGTCTCGAAGTACGTGCACGCGTGCAACATGATATCTGCTCGAACTTGAAGAACTTCAATCCGATCCTCCGATTGAGGTGTATAATGTAAGACCCCAAATTTTATGAAATGAAAGTATTCAATTTTCTTACAATTATTCTATTTAGTAAATGGTTAAATTGATAAAAGGTTAAAGTTAAGGGTGATATGTGAAAATTTTTCAAAGTAAACAAGTTGTCATAAAATAATCGGTGATAAAGTATGGTAATACGCGTGGTTACATAGTAGCACACTGTATTGTACAATATCTTTGATTATTGATGCTTCCATGAGAAGTCACTCAGTTATACTCAATTATTGCTACAATAATTGCTGCATCATATCTCTCATATTATTGATTCAATTATTGTCACAGTATCATCTGCATAATATGTTATATTATTAAATAAATAATTGAGATGAAAAAGTTATTCATATTATTATTTGCAATATTGACAATGTCTAGAAGTTCTGTTAAGGAGAGGTTAGATAATCTAATTAACGCGCTTGATAGGAGAAATCCTTATCGAAAAGCCCCTCTTTCACGGGAGCGACACGGTTGTTAAATATTGTGTGTTATAATATTAATGATGAATAAGTTCGTGTTGATTAAAGATGAAATTGATAGTTTCATTGTGTGAGAATTATTAGTGTTAGTGGAAATCGATATTTATTTCGATAATAATTGATGTTTGGAGGTTATATTGACCAATCGGGTAATTAACCGAATAAATAAGAAATTAATTGTTATTAATTCACATGCTTATAACTATGTGTTCACATGTGTGTACTATTGATTCACATGATTTTCTATTAGGGGAGTTGGTGCAAGTTTGATAATACTTGCTTGACTAAGTTAAAAATGGAGGTATAGATGAAGGTACTATACTATAATTAATTTTTTCACATGTTTAGAACTATTGAGTCACATGATTTACTATTGATTCACATGATTTACTATTAGGGGAGGTGGTGCAAGTTTGATAATACTTGCATGACTAAATTAAAAATGAAGGAAAAGATAAAGGTATTATACTGTAATATTTCGAGCCCCAAAATGTGCAATTATGGAAACTATATTTTCCTATAAATAGAAGCTCATTCCTTCATTATTTTTCACCAATTCACTAAGTCTCACAAGAGAAATTATAGAGATAGAAGCTATAGAGAGAAAGAAGAAGTGAAGTCTGCTACTTCACTACTCCAGTATACAGTCTTCTTCTGAGGTAAGGGGTGTTATTTATTTCATATTCTGAAGAGATATTATTTTTCGTATTCGTATGAATATTATTTTTGTTCAATATTCGTAAGGAATATCATTTCCGTTCAATATTCATTGTCTTCGTTTAATATTCGTAAGGAATATTATTTTCATTTAATATCCATAAGGGATGTTATTTATTTCTTATTCGTAAGGGGTATTATTTCTTTCGTAGTCATGAAGAGAGCTATTGTTATTCCATTCCTTATTATTTTGTTGGAATAACCTGTATATGCAAAGTACCGCATACATGGTGAAATTCTTCTGCTATTCCATTCTTTATTATAATGTTGGAATAACCTATATATGAAAAGTACCACATACATGGTGAAATTCTTCTATTATTCCGTTCTTTATTATTACGTAGGAATATATCATGCATGGCGCTTCATGGGACTGGTTCCATTATTTATTATTACATTGGAATATCCTCCGATGCATTTAATTTGGCACGACTTTGGTTCCGTTCTTTATTATTACATTTGGAATATATCACTTCGCATGCGGATTACGCTACCGACACAGTTACATTCTTTATTATTCCGTTAAGAATAACCTGTCTGTGCGGTCTCTATCACATGCATGGTGAATCCTTATGTTATTCCATTCTTTATTATTCTGTTGGAATAACCTGTCTATGTGGATTACCACATGCATGGTGAATGATCCTTTGTATTCATTCCTTATTAAATTGTGGAATGATCTGTATACGTGGATTACCGCATGGCGGGTGAAAATCCATTTGCAGTTTCATATATTCTTTATTATACTTAGTTTTGACTTCTATACTCCATGAAATTGGTGGAATATCCTTGATATTTGCGCTTCATCCAGTATTTGTTTCATGGAAATATTCTTCTGAGCATTCTTGAATTTTACTCTACAAAGAAGTATCATGTTGGAAATTTGGACATTATTGAGTTCAGGATAAATTAACTTATAAATCTTTAAAATTCTTGAACTTGTTTTACTAAATGATTATGTCATTGTCATGATGAGTTATGTTGGTTATTATTTGAAAACATGAAAGTTTCTTAGAAATCACAAAGGGTTGAAAATTAAATTTTGGTGAAAATAGAACATGAAATTCAATTGACCATATCTCCTATTATATTTCGAATTTTTGAGTGTGATCAAGTTCTAGAGTTAGATCTATGAGTCTTATAACTTATCCAAGTGGAATCACTAGAAAAGGTGTTGTAGATTTTCGTGTGGACTGATTTTAGCAAAAGAGTCAAAAGCTGCAAATTTCAAAAAAGCTACTGTCCAGAATTTTAAAAGGGCATTTTTGGCCACTTAACTTGTGAGAAAAATTCTGGCCTTTTGGGACATGAAAATATATTGTATAAAGTACCTCCTGTCCAAAAATGAGCTCATTTCGACTTAAAATGAGCAAGTTATGACCATTTTAATATTTAGGTTTTTTGACAAAAAATGCTATAACCGGAGTTATACAACTCCGATGATCATAAAATTTAAATTGGAAGATCACGTTAATATGTGTAAGATCCTGCCAAGATTTGGGAATTTCTGGAGTTAAACTTGAGGTAGCTAATTTCTTAAGGAATTAAATAGAAATTGATTTTTGAAAAATAGTAAATAAATTTTAAAAATTCCGAGAAAAATATATGTGCAATATGGGACTATATTCTGCTAAATCCCAGAAAAGAAATATTTTTGGGACTGATTTGGTATTTTTCATGAAAATGATCTAGTTATGAGTAAATGAGTTAAATATGTTATGTGAAGTAACAAAGTTAGAAAATAGGATTTTATGGCTTGGGAATCCTATATAGGGTATATGCATATTTTTGATAAAGGATTTGATCACTGGTGATGAGATCTTATGAGTATGGCATTTTGAATGATTAAATGCATTATGTGGTAAAGTGTAAACAATTGAAATAAATTGTTTATAAGTTTGAGAAGTGATTAAAATATTGTTATAATATTAATAATATTAGATTATGAGTTTATTAAGTGGTTGATAATATTTGGATAAATTTAAAGTCTTTAATATTTTTCCTTGTTTTCGTTTGATTAATGCTTATATCGTTGTCATCATCCTCATGCTTATATGGTGATGAAAGTTATCTTTGTCTTACGTGCAAAGATGAACTTTTGATTATTGAATTGTATATATTTGGCTTCGTGCAAAGATGGATTGTTAATTATTGGTTTTATTGTTGTATATCTTTGGCTTACGTGCAGAGATGGATTTAGTTTGATTATGACCAGGGATTATTCGGTATAGTCATGACTATTGATGATTTAATGAATATCCTTGGCGTAGTAGTGAGTGAGGATGATTCGATGATGTGGTTTATTTATTAAGCTGAGTCTCAGCGATAAAAATTGATGAAAACATTTTAAATCATAGAGTATAGTAGATATCATGCTCTATTTGATTCTTCTAATGGATTGCTTATTTCGCTGCAGTTAAACTTGATGTCTATTGTATTTTATCAGTTTATCATTGTTGAAGACTAATGATAATTTATTCTGCATTATCTTAGTCATAATATTTCTTACTGGGTTAGTTGAGCTCACCATTTTCTCTCACTGTTCTCTTCAGGAAATTAGAATATAGCTGGGACGAGTCGGGAAATAGAGTGATGGTCCAGGATAAGTGGCTTTAGTAGTCCTCACTATTCTGTGAAATAGTGTGACAATAATTATAATGAGGACTCCATTGAGAGTGGATATTGTCTAGAAGACAATATTCTTGTTTAAACTCTCAGCTATGTTTTGTCGTATTTTGCACGACAGTATATAATTAAGTTTGTAGTTGAGTTATGTACCACGTATCTGGCGACTCAAGATGGATGATGTATACCTGTTTTGGGGGCGTCACATATAAGACCTTTTACGGAGAGCTGTTGTCGAGAGCTACACCATGACATGGGATTAGAGGTTGTCAGAAGTCAGGAAGATGGGACCATGCCCTTGGTATTCAAGCTTCAAATTCTATCCGGTGTGCTGCCTTGCGTAGTAGTCACTCAGTATTTGTGACGACCCCAAAATAGGTATACATCACCCATCTTGAGTCGCCAAATACATGGTACAAAATTCAAATACAACTTAATAATACAACTGTCGTGTAAAATACGACAAAACATAAACTGAGATTTTTAAAACGAATATTGTCTTCTAGACAATATTCAACTCAAATGGAGTCCTCAATACATTTATTATCACACTATTTCATAGAATAGTGAGGACTACTAATGCTATCATCTGGACCGTCACTCCGTTCCCCGACTAGTCCCGGCTATGTTCTCATTTCCTGAAGAGGACAATGAAAGCAAAAGGGTGAGCTCAACCAGCCCAGTAAGAAATATTATGACTAAGATAATGCAGAATAATTTATCGTTAGCCTTCAACAGTGTTAAACTGATAAAATATAACAAACATCAAGTTTAACTACAATAGAACAAGCAATCCATTAGAAGAGTCAAGTAGAACATAAAATCTACTATCTTCTATAATTTAAAAGGTTTTTCATCACTTTTATCGCTGAGACTCAGCTTAATAAATAATCCACATCATCGAATCACCCCTACACTACTGACTGATGATATTCTTTAGTATCACGACCACAAATTATCCATGCACTACGGGCCAAGGATATTCGTGTATTCATCAATGGTCATGATCATGACAACAACTGTCCATCAATGCACTACGGGCCAATTAGGACTTTTACCATATCATTTGTAACATTATGTTCATGATTATACCAAATAATCCCTGGTCATAATCATACCAAGTCCATCTATGCACTACAAGCCAATATGACTTTCAACATAATATAAACATGAGGATGATGACAATGATATAAGAATTCAATAAAACAAGTTCAAGGATAAATTTTTAAAGATTTATAATTTAATTTATCTAGAAATCAATAACGTCCAAATTGTCAACATGATACTGCTTTGTGGAGTAAAATTCAAGAATAATATTGTACCAAAAATAATTTGGACAGAAAACGAATCAATTTTTATCATGAATAGTATCCCGGGTGAATAGTACTCTAGTGAATAATACCCCGTGAATAGTACTTCGGGAATAGTACTCCGGTATAAAAAAGTTAAAACTTATCAAGAATGCTCAGAATAATATTTTCATGAAAAGATACTGGATGAAGCGCAAATATCAAGGATATTCTACTAATTTCATGGAGTATAGAAGCCAAAATTTTAACAAAACAAGTATAGAATTCAAAATCTGAAACGAAATAATATTACTTACATACTACAGAGTATGGAAGAAAATATTATTTCAAGCGAATATTGAACAAAAATAACATTCCTTACTTGAAAAGAAGAGTATTCTAACTGGTATAGCGGGGATATTCTTGAAGAAAACTTTCACTGTTTTCTACGCTCAAAGCTTTCTAAAACTCTAAAGAAAGACGCTCAATATTATAGAAGAAGAATTCTCTGATTCTGGTGTGATTTTCAATTCTAACCTAAACGCCTATTTATAGGAAAATGCTAGAACGCCATAGGAGACTAAAATAATAAAATATTAATTTATATAAAAAAAATCTACGCACATTTATTTGACCCAATTTATCAGCCATCACAAGTGGGGCCCACTAAAAATCAGAATTTCCACACCAACCAAAGTGGGGCCCACCATATTTTTAAATAAAAATATTTAATTTTTGAAACTTCAATAATTCATAATAAATAGCCCTTTTATTAGAAAAATACAAATTTTATGTCCATTCCATACGAAATCGAATTCTCTACAACTTTGTAGAAATTTTTTTTTCCAAATTCCAAACAAAAATATCCAAAATCCACAATCGGATGATTTTCAACACCTCTTAAAATTCATAACGAGATCATACGCTAATTTTTAACGGTTCCAAAATTTGTGGACATATACTCAACTTATATATGTATAACATTTCCAAAATCATAACGATCCAGCTATTCGGATCAAAATTATAACTCACACAATAGAGCTTTAAGAATCTTGATTTGATTTTAATACCTCCAATCCAGGCAAAACACCTCAACATTAATTCATTCATTTATATCCACATAAAAATTTATATTTCCTTATCATATAAATCAATAATTAATTATTCACAAATAATATTACAGAATCATAATTATGACAACCAGGCCGTTCCCAGGAAAGAGTGGGCTTTCCAATAAGGATTTCTCCTTACTGGCGCGCAATTAGGTGACCAAACCTCTCCTTGACAGAACTTTCTAGACATTGCCAATAATGCTATCTAATAATATTATTCAAATAATATGAATTATTGATTAGATAATGGGAAATACTGTGCAGTGACAATTATTGAAACAACAATAATATAAAATATCTACGTAGCAATTATTGAGTCAATAAAATAAAATATTGAACAGTAATTACTGTAATAATTATTAAGTAGTGCCTTCTTACGTAAGAATCAATAATTCAAAAAATCTTGTACTCACTCTGGTGCTCTTTGTGCAACAACGCCAGACATCGTATTTTAACCACGGTATTCCAGCAATTGTTACTTGGTAAATAACTACGTAGATTATTTATATAAAAAATATTTTTGTCATTTTCTCAATCCGCGCGATAATAATTCCGTTGTGGGGTCCACCAATGATTGTGCCGTCGCACGAATATTCTCTATTAAAACGAATATTCCCTAACCAATCGAATACAATATAACAACTTGTGTACTTTGCAAAATTTATAAATATTACCCATAACTATAACATTATATTAAATTCACTCCATAATATTCAAAAATGATATTTATAGAAAATTCATCTTTATTCATAAAAGTTGGGGTCTTACAACCTCCCCTTCTTATGAAATTTTGCCCTCGAAATTAGGGTATATACCTGGTATGACGAATAGGTGAGGATACCTTGATTTCATTTCAGATTCTAACTCCCAGGTCATTTCCTCAACATCGTGGTTTCTCCACAAAACTTTGACTTGAGGTATAACCTTGGAGCGTAAAATATGCTCCTTCTTATCCAAGATTTTAACAGGAACTTCTTCATATGTTAAATCTTCCGCTATTTCGTCCGGTTCTAACTCAATAATGTGGTTCGGGTCTTTCACATATTTACGTAACATAGATATATGAAAAACGTTATGAACACGAGACATACTTGGCGGTAAAAGGCGTAGTCTATAGCCCGCGATTCCTACTCGTTCGAGGATTAAAAATGGGCCAATGAATCAAGGATTGAGCTTTCCTCTCTTTCCAAATCTCGTAACTCCTTTCCATGGAGCAACACGTAACAACACATGTTCTTCAATATTGAATTCCACGTCCTTTCGATGAAGATCAACATAACTCTTTTATCGATCTTGTGAGGTTTTTATACATTGTCGGATCTTTTGAATCTTTTTCGTAGTCATACGTACCAACTCCGGTCCCAACAATGTTGCATCACCCACCTCATCCCAACATACTGGAGAACGACACTTTCTTCCATACAACGCCTCGAATGGAGCCATGCCAATACTTGCTTGATAACTGTTGTTGTAGAAAAACTCCACCAATGGTAAGAACTTGTCTTAACTTCCCTTGAAGTCAAGGACACAGAGTCTTAATAGATCTTCAAGAGTTTGAATAGTCCTCTCTCGATCTTTTGTCAGTTTGAGGATGATAATAGAACTAAATCGTAAATCCGTGTACTATAGCTTTTTGCAAACTAACCCAAAATCTTGAAGTGAATCTTGGGTCTCGATCAGAAACTATGGATACTGGCATACCATGCAATCTTACAATCTCGTTTATGTACATACAAGTAAGACGTTTAAGTGTATAAATTTCTTGTATAGGTATGATGTGACGCCCCCAAAATAGGTCCATACGACCCATTCTAAGTCGCCAGATATCACACTACAGAAATCAATTATAAACTTCCTTTATACAACTGTTGAATTGTCGTGCAGAGTACGACAACAGATAAGCTGTGAGTTTTAATACAAATATATGTAACTCTCATGGTGCCTCGACCACAACACCTTACAATGGTACCTTACATAAAAGTACAGTCAATAACTGTTTTAGAAACTAAAATTTTTGGAAAATGATCAAGGAAACCTTCGTACATGGGAGGCCATGCATCTAAGTTATGATATATATCATATGACTCGAGAATTATCCTTGGTTGACCCAATAAACCCCAAAGAAAAACGAGAAGATTACAGTTGTAATACCCCAACTTTTATGAATAAAGAATAATTTTCTCAAAATATATTTTTGAATATTATGGTGTGGATTTGATATAATGTTATAGTTGTGGGTAATATTTACAAATTTTGCAAAAGTAAGCAAATGGTTATATAATATTCGATTGGTGGGAAATATTCGTTTTAATAGGGAATATTAAATGCGACCGGCACAATCATTAGTGGACCCCACAATAGAAGTATTATGTCGTAGTTAGAAAATGATAGAATTATCTTTTATAAAAATAACTTGGCGAAAGTGTTCTGATTAAAGCTGTTGAACTAACAGGTAGTAAAAAATACGATGTCTGGCGTTGTTGCATAGTATCACATGGTATTGGTTATTGATGCTTATGTGAGAAGTCACTCGATTATACTCAATTATTGCTACAAGAATAATTCTTTGCATATCTCTCATATTATTGATTCAATTATTGTCACAAAGATTATCATCGCATAATATGATATATTATTAAATCAATAATTGAGACGACAAAGTTATTCATATTATTAAATTACAATATTTACAATGTCTAGAAGTTATGTCAAGTAGAGGTTTGGTCATCTAATTGCGCGCCAATAAGGAGAAATCCTTATCGGAAAGCCCCTCTTTCCTGGGAACGACCTGGTTGTTAAATATTGTGAGTTATAATATTAATGATGATTAAGTTCGTGTTGATTAAAGATGAATTTGATAGTTCCATTGGGTTGGAATTATTAGTGTTAGTGGAAATCGACATTTATTTCGATAATAATTGATGTCTGGAGGATATACTGACCAATTGGGTAATTAATCAGATAAATGAGTAATTAATTTCTATTAATTCACATGATTATAACTATTTGTTCATATGTGTGTACTGTTGATTCACATTCATTTACTATTAGGGGAGTTAGTGCAAGATTGATAATACTTGCATGACTAAGTTAAAAATGGAGGTATAGATGGAGGTACTATACTGTAATTCGTATTTTCACATATCTAGAACTATTGATTCACATGATTTACTATTGAATCACATGATTTACTATTAGGGGAGGTGGTGCAAGTTTGATAATACTGGCAGGACTAAATTAAAAATGAAGAAAAATAGGAAGTTATTATACTATAATATTTTGTGCCCCAAAACGTGCAATTATCGAAACTATATTTTCCTATAAATAGAAGCTCATTCTTCCTTCATTTCTCACCAATTCACTAAAGCTATAGAGCAATTATTATAGAGAGAAATTATAGAGAAAAAGAAGAAGAGAAAGTTCTGCGCTACCTCTCTATTCTAGTATCCGGTTTTTTCTAAGGTAAGGGTATTATTTCTTTCGTATTCATGAAGAGAGATTCTCATTATTCCATTCGTTATTATTATGTTGGAATAACACATCATCTGTACCACATACATGGTGAAATTTTTACATTATTCCATTCTTTATTATTATATTGGAATAACTCGTCTGCATGGCAATTTGCATACATGGTGAAATTCTTACATTATTCCATTCTTTATTATTTCATTGGAATATCACATGCATGCGGATTACGCATGACCTAGTTGCATTCTTTATTATTACATTTGGAATATCACCGCCGGTGCGTATTCGCATGACACGGTTCCATTATTTATTATTATTCGTTGGAATAACTTTTGTCTATGCGGTCTATCGCATGCATGGTGAATTCTTACATTGTTCCATTCTTTATTATTCTGTTGGAATATCAAGTCGGTGCGTATTACGCATGACCTGGTTCCATTATTTATTATTACATTGGAATAACACCATATGCATGCGATCTATCATATGCATGGTGAATTCTTCTGTTATTCCATTCTTTATTATTCTGTTGGAATAACCTGTCTATGTGGATTACCACATGCATGGTGAATGATCCTCGTATTCATTCTTTATTAAATTGTGGAAATGATCTGTCTACGTAGATTACCGCATGGCGGGCGAAAATCAATTTGTAGTTTCATATATTCTATGATACTCATTTGGTTAAAGTTTTGGCTTTTATACTCCATGAAATTAGTGGAATATCCTTGATATTTGCGCTTCATCCAGTATCTTTTCAAGGAAATATTCTTCGGAGCATTCTTGAATTTTACTCCACAAAGAAGTATCATGTTGACAATTTGGACATTATTGATTTTTGGATAAATTAAATTATAAACCTTTAAAATTTATCCTTGAACTTGTTTTATTGAATTATTATGTCATTGTCATCATCCTCATGCTTATATTGTGATTAAATTCATCTTTGGCTTACGTGCATAGATGGACTTGGTATGATTATGACCAGTGATTATTCGGTATAGTCATGACCGTAATATGACGAATGATGTGGTAAAAGTCCTCATTGGCCTGTAGTTCATTGGTGGACAGTTGTTGGTATGATTATGACCAGGGATTATTCGGTATAATCATGACCATTGATGATTACATGAATATCCTTGGCCGTGGTACAACGATGATGTGGTTTATTTATTAAGCTAAGTCTCAGCGATAAAGTTGATGAAAATCTTTTTAAATCATAGAAGATAGTAGGTTTTATGCTCTACTTGACTCTTCTAATGGATTGCTTATTCCGCTGCAGTTGTTGATCTAAAACTTGTTGTCTATTATATTCTGTCAGTTGTTATACTGTTGAAGGCTAAAGATAATTTATTACGCATTATCTTAGTCATAATATTTCTTCTTGGGCTTGTTGAGCACACCCTTTCTTTCCTTTTATTCTTCTTGAAATGAGAACGTGGCGGGAATAGTCGGGGAGCGGGTGAGCGGTCGGATGATAGCATTAGTAGTCCTCACTATTACATTAAATAGTGTGACAATAAATGTAATGAGGACTCCATTGAGTGTGGATATTTTCTAGATGACAATATTTGTATTAAAACTCACAGCATTTGTTTTGTCGTATTTTACATGACAGTTGTATAATTAAGTTTTTTTTTGTATTTTGTACCATGTATTTGGCGACTCAAGATGGGTGATGTATACCTATTTTGGGGACATCATAGTTGGTATCAAAGCTTAGGGATATGATCCCTGGCTGAGATGTGAGACAAGAAATAGGAGGGGAGAGACGGGGAATTCCTTCGCTAGTATGACCTACCTAAGTTTATTTGGTATTTAATTGGTCGGTTAGAGTATAAGGATAATATGTGATATGATAATTAACCCTTGTTTTGTGGTAGTATTTTAAAATGGCATCCGAAAATGTTGAGATAATCAATGAAGCACATGAGACCGTGGAGTCACCACAGATTAATATGCAGGATAATGTGCAACAGGAAGACAATAATCCTCAGGAAAACAACAACGATCAAATGATGAACGATGGGATGTTCAGAGGTTTTATGAAATTCATGCAACATCAGGCGAGGGCGGTTCCTGTCCAAAATGCAGGTGGAAACATTGACAACTCTCGGACGGTCACCGCTAAGCAGTTCAAGGAGCTGGGACCACCAGAGTTTTTTGGAGAGCCAAAACCACTGAAGGTGGAGACGTGGATAAAGCATATCAACAAGATATTTGATGTCTTGGGATGCTCCGAAGAGCAAAAGGTTCCTTTGCCACCTTCATGTATTGCGGCGAAGCGATTCTTGGCGTACTCAACCTGCCGCACTGAAGATGTCTTGGGAGAAGTTCCAAGAACTGTTCAACGACAAGTACTTTCCTGAAAGTATTCGTCACAAGAAGGAGGTAGAGTTCATCAAGCTTGAGCAAAATAATATGACCGTGGCGCAGTACGAAGCTAAGTTTGCCGAGTTGTCCTGGTTTGCATCCCACTTGGTTGATAATGAGGAGAGAATGACGTGGATATTTCTAAGAGGTTTGAAACCCGAGATACGTTAATACCTAATTTCTCACAAATTGTGTTTGTATTCAGATGTTGTGAATAGGGCTCAGTTATTGGAGCGCGATAATGAGTCAACCCAACCAAGAGAAGCAGCAAGCGAGTTGATAATACCGATAAGTAGCGATCATTGAAGCGGTGACAAAAAACGTGGAGGAATCAACATGCGTAAATGATAATCACTTCGGTGGTAATCATGGCCATGATAATAAGAGTGGACATTTCAAGAAGATGAGATTCAACAAAGATGGAAAGACATCAGCACCAGCACCTGTTGTTAAGGAAGGAGAACGACCGCCGATCGTATGTTACAAATGCGGAGGGGAGGGACATATCAGTCTAAACTGCGTGATGCAGTCCAAAGCGTGTTACAATTATGGAAAAGAAGGTCACCTAGCCCGATTTTGTCGTGCACCAAAGTCAAGTCCAGCGGGGATGGAGGCATCAAAGGGTGTCCCAGACAAGACAAAACCGATGAGTTCAAGGGAGGCGTTTGTCGTAACCTCCCAAAAAGTGAGGAATCCGAACGAGGTAATCACAGGTAAGCTAATCATAAACTCTAGTGAAGTTTATACTTTATTTGATACTGGTTCTACCCATTCCTTTATTTCTCCTACTTGCGCTCAACGTTTAAATTTGAATCCGGAGAAATTAGACTTTGACTTATCTGTTAAAACTCCGTTGGGAGAAACCTTCATTACATCCACGGTTTATAAGTCTTGTTTGATTCAAATCGGTAACCGCACTTTACCTGTCGATCTTATTTCCTTAAAAATACTTGCATTTGATGTGATTTTAGGGATTAATTGGTTAACTACTCATCATGCTAAAATTGATTGTATTCGTAAGGTTGTTAGCTTTCATATTCCTAACCAACCTATTATACGAATTCAAGCAACCAAACCACTAAAATCAATCACTGTCATATCAAGTTATAAAGATATTCATTTATTGAAAAACGGATGTCAAGCTTTCTTAGCCCATGTCACGGATTTAAATAAAAATACGTCAGATTTGAATGATATTTCTATTGTTAATAAATTTCCTGATGTATTCCCTGAAGAACTTCCTGGCCTACCCCCAGAGCGTGAAATTGAATTTTGTATCGATCTTGAATCTGGTACAAAACCCATTTCCAAATCCCCATATCGAATGGCTCCTATTGAACTTTAGGAGTTAAAAACCCAACTATAGGAATTGTTAGACATCAGTTTCATTCATCCTAGTACGTCTCCTTGGGGTGCTCCTGGTCAGCTTTATTGATGACATCCTCATATAATCCAAAACCCGTGAAGACCATGAGCAACACTTGAGGCTAATACTTCAAAAGCTTCGTGAAAACAAGCTTTATGCCAAGTTAAAGAAATGTGAGTTCTAGCTTGAGGAAGTTGAATTCCTTGGGCACGTAATATCAAATCATGAAATATCTGTTGACCCTTCAAAGATTGAAGCAATTCAAAGCTGGGAGCAACCTAAGTCAGTGACCGAAGTACGTAGCTTTCTCGGCTTAGCTGGTTATTATCAGAGATTCGTAGAAGGGTTTTCTCGAATCGCTACGCCATTAACTTAGCTGACTCAAAAAGATACAAAATTCGGTTGGAGCGAGGAATGTGAGAAGAGTTTTCAAGAACTCAAGAGAAGACTCATGTGACGCCCCAAAAATAGGTACACATCGCCCATCTTGGGTCGTCAGATACAAGGCACTGAATACAAATACAAACTAATTATACAACAGTCGTGTAAAATACGATAAAACATAAATTGAGAGTTTTAATAAGAATATTGTCATCTAGACAATATCCACACTCAAAGGAGTCCTCAATACATTTATTATCACACTATTTAATAGAATAGTGAGGACTACTAATACTATCATCTGGACCGTCACTCCGTTCCCCGACTAGTCCTGGCTACGTTCTCATTTCCTGAAGAGAACAGTGAAAGAAAGGGGTGAGCTCAACTAGCCCAGTAAGAAATATTATGACTAAGATAATGCAGAATAAATTATCATTAGTTTTCAACAATGTTAAACTGATAAAATACAATAGACATCAAGTTTAACTGCAGCGGAATAAGCAATCCATTTTAAAAGTCAAGTAAAGCATGATATCTACTATCTTCGATGATTTAAAATGTTTTCATCATTTTTTATCGCTGAGACTCAGCTTAATAAATAAACCACATCATCTAGTCATCCATGCTTTACGGGCCAAGGATATTCATTAAATTATCAATGGTCATGACTATACCGAATAATCCCTGGTCATAATCATACTAAAAGCGTCTGGCCGATACACTACGAGCCAACGAGGACTTTTACCACATCATTTATAATATTACAGGTCATGATTATACCGAATAATCCCTGATCATAATCATACCAAGTCCATCTATGCACGTAAGCCAAAGATGACTTTCATCACAATATAAGCATGAGGATGATGACAATGACATAATAATTCAATAAAACAAGTTCAAGAATAAATTTTAAAGATATATAAGTTCATTTATCCTGAACTCAATAATGTCCAAATTGTCAACATGATACTGCTTTGTGGAGTAAAATTCAAGAATGCTTAGAAGAATATTTCCATGAAAAGATACTGGATGAAGCGCAAATATCAAGGATATTTCACTAATTTCATGGAGTATAAAAGCCAAATTTTTAACCAAATAAGTATCATAGAATATATGAAACTGCAAAGGATTTTCACCCGCCATGCGGAAATCCATGTAGATAGATCATTTCCATAATTTAATAAGAAATGAATACGAAGGGTCATTCACCATGCATGTGGTAATCCACATAGACAGGTTATTCCAACAGAATAATAAAGAATGAAATAACAGAAGAATTCACCATGCATGCGATAGACCGCACAGACAGGTTATTCCAACAGAATAATAAATAATGGAACCAGGTCATGCGTAAACGCACAGACAAGATATTCCAACAGAATAATAGAGAATGGAATAACAAAAGACTTCACCAAGCATGCGATAGACTGCACAGACAGGTTATTCCAATAGAATAATAAATAATGGAACTAGGTCATGCGTAATACGCACAAACATGATATTCCAATAGTATAATAAAGAATGGAATAATAGAAGAATTTCACCATATATGCGGTACTTCATATATATAGGTTATTCCAACAGAATAATAAGAAATGGAATAATAGAAGAATTTCACCATGTATGCGGTACTTCGCATATACAGGTTATTCCAACAGAATAATAAAGAATGGAATAACAGAAGTTCTCTTCATGAATATGAAAGAAATAATACCCCTTACCTTATAAAAAAGAGTACTCCGACGGGTAGGGCGGGGATATACTTGAAGAAAACTTGTACTACGCTCAAAGCTTCTTAAAACTCTAAAGAAATACGCTCAAGATTATAGAAGATAATTCTCTGAATTTCTGGTGTGATTTCAATTCTAACTAAGCATCCTATATATAGGAAAATAAAAAGGATACTATGCAATAAAATATATATATATATATATATATATGTATATATATATTTATATATTTTATTTAAAATCTAATAAAATAATTAACTTTATAAAAGTATTACATTTTATATAAAAAGATTTTACTATGCAAACACTATGCGAGTACTATGCAAACACTACGCATAATAAAATATATTATATTCTAATTATAGTCTAATAAAACAAATAACTTTATAAAAGTATTACATTTTATATAAAAAGATTTTATTATGCAAAACACTATGCATAATAAAATATATTATATTCTAATTATTGTCTAATAAAACAAATAACTTTATAAAAGTATTCTGCTTTATATAAAAAGCTTTTCTGTTTTATTACATTAATAATACTAATAAAACAAATTTTATATATATATATATATAAAATTTCGTGACTTCATAAAAAGACACCTCAATATATTTAACAACATTTATCATCATTACTTTATTCACAATATTAATCGACCAGGTCGTTCCCAGGAAAGAGGGGGCTTTCCAATAAGGATTTCTCCCTATTAGCGCACAATTAGGTGACCAAACCTCTCCTCGGCAGAACTTTTAGACATCGTTAATATTACAAATAATAATATTAATTACTTTGTTATCTCAATTATTGATTTAATAATATATAAAATATCGACAATAATTGAATCAAATAACGTGAGATCTTATGCAACAATTCTTTGTAGCAATAATTGAACAAAATTGAGTGACTTCTCACGTAAGCATTAATAATCAATCTGGTAGTGTGCTACTATACAACCGCATATTCTTTAACGTATTTTTAACACGGGTGTTTCAACAGTTAATGGTTAAACTTCCGCCGTTAATTTCATAAAAATATTTTTGTCGTTTTCTCAATCCGACAATAATTCCGTTGTGGGGTCCACCAATGATTGTGCCATCGTACGAATATTCCCCGACCAATCGAATATTATATAACAACTTGCATACTTTTTAAAATTTCTAAATATTACCCACAACTATAACATTATATCAAATTTACTCCATAATATTCAAAAATGATATTTATTGAAAATTCATCTTTATTCATAAAAGTTGGGGTCTTACAACATCCCCTTATGAAATTTCGCCCTCAAAATTAGGGTACATACCTAGTATGTCGAAGAGGTAAGGATACTTTAATTTTATTTCAGATTCTAACTCCCAGGTCATTTCCTCAACACCGTGGTTTCTCCACAAAACCTTGACTTGAGGTATAACCTTGGAGCGTAAAATATGCTCCTTCTTATCCAAGATTTTAACAGGAACTTCTTCATATGTTAAATCTTCCGCTATTTCGTCCGGTTCTAACTCAATAATGTGGTTCGGGTCTTTTACATATTTACGTAACATGGATATATGAAAAACGTTATGAACACGAGACATACTTGGCGGTAAAGCGAGTCTATAGGCCACAATTCCTACTCGATCGAGGATTAAAAATGGGCCAATGAATCGAGGATTGAGCTTTTCTCTCTTTCCAAATCTCGTAACTCCTTTCCATGGAGCAACATGTAACAACACATAATCTCTAATATCGAATTCCACGCCCTTTCGATGAAGATCAGCATAACTCTTTTGTTGATCTTGTGAGATTTTTATACGTTATCGGATCGTTTGAATCTTTTATGTAGTCATACGTACTAACTCCGGTCCCAACAACGTTGCTTCACCCACCTCACCTGACATCTTTGGAGAATGACACTTTCTTTCACTGGCGCTTGAATGGAGCCATGCCAATACTTGCTTGATAGCTGTTGTTGTAGGAAAACTCCACTAACGGTAAGAACTTGTCCCAACTTCCCTTGAAGTCAAGGACACAGAGTTTTAATAAATCTTTAAGAGTTTGAATAGTCCACTTTGATTGTCCTTCCGTCTAAGGATGATATGCCGAACTAAATCGTAAATCCGTGCCCATAGCTTTTTGCAAACTAACCCAAAATCTTGAAGTGAATCTTGGGTCTCGATCAGAAACTATGGATACTGGAATACCATGCAGTCTTACAATCTCGTTTATGTACATATGAGCAAGACGTTCAAGTGTATAAGTTTCTCGTATCGGTAATAAGTGAGCAGACTTGGTCAATCTATCAACAATGACCCATTGCATCTATGCCTTGAGAAACCTTGGGAAGACCAGTAACGAAATCCATGGTAATGTGCTCCCACTTACATTTTGGAATTTCAAGTGGTTGCAATGGACCTTTTGGCACTTGATGCTCCGCCTTGACTCGTTGACAAGTTAGACACCTTGAGATAAACAACACTATCTCTCTCTTCATATTGTTCCACCAAAATGTATGACGAAGATCACGTTACATTTTGGTACTCCCAAGATGGATTGCCAACGGTGTGTTGTGCGCCTCCATCATAATTTTATACTTTAAATCAGGGTTGTTAGGAACACAAAGTCTAGAGTTGACTCGAAGTATTCCTTCTTCATCGATTCTTGCTTCTGGCATAGCACTTTCTTGCACTTTCTTCCTCATACGCATCGACTCCAGTGTCCGTAGCGAAGCGACTTTAACTTTATCAATTAAAGTCGGTTCTACTCGTATATTCGCCATCATCACATGGGTCCCTGGAGTCTTTAACTCTATCTCAATCCTTTGTAAGTCATACAAAATGGGCTACCATTTCCAAGGTGGCCATATAATCTTGTACTTACCACATCAGCTACCATTTTGTATGACTTGGAAAGGATGGAAATAGAGTTAAAGACTCCAGGGACCCATGTGATGATAGCAAATATACGAGTGTAACCGATTTTAATCGATAAAGTTAAAGTTGCTCAAGCTACAGACCTGGAGCTGATGCGTATGAGGAAGAAAGTGCAAGAAGGTGCTATTCCGGAAGCAAGAATCGATGAAGAAGGAATACTTCGAAGTCAACTCTGCATTTTTGTGTTCCTAACCATTCGATTGAAGTATAAAATCATGATGGAGGCGATAATACACCGCTTGCAATCCATCTCGGGAGTACTAAATGTATCGTGACCTTCGACATACATTTTGGTGGAGCAATATGAAGAGAGAGATAACGAGGTTTATCTCAAGGTGTCTAACTTATCAACGAGTCAAGGCGGAGCATCAAGTGCCAAAAGGTCCATTTCAACCACTTAAAATTCTAGAATAGAAGTGGGAACACATTACCATGGATTTCGTTACTGGTCTTCCCAAGGTTTCTCAAGGCATAAATGCGATTTGGGTTATTGTTGATAGATTGACCAAGTCTGCTCATTTCTTACCGATACGAGAAACTTATACACTTGAACGTCTTGCTAGTATGTACATAAATGAGATTGTAAGATTGCATGGTATGTCACTATCCATAGTTTCTGATAGAGACCCAAGATTCACTTCAAGATTTTGGGTTAGTTTGCAAAAAGCTATGGGCACGGATTTATGATTTAGTTCGCAGACATATCATCCTCAAACCTGGATGGGCAATGAAAGGACTATTCAAACTCTTGAAGACTTATTAAGACTCCGTGTCCTTGACTTCAAGGGAAGTTGGGACAAGTTCTTACCATTGTGGAGTTTTCCTACAACAATAGTTATCAAGTTAGTATCGCAATGGCTCCATTCGAGCCGTTGTATTGAAAGAAAGTGTCGTTTTCAAAGATCTTTGGGACGAGGTTGGTGAAGCAACGTTGTTGGGACCATATTTGTACGTGTGATGACTAAAAAGATTTAAGCGATCCGAAAACGATAAAAACCTCACAAGATCGACAAAGAGTTATGCCGATCTTCATAGAAAGGACGTAAAATTCAATATTGGAGATCATGTGTTGTTACGTGTTGCTCCATGGAAAGGAGTTACGAGATTTGGAAAGAGAGGAAAGCTCAATCCTTGATTCATTGGCCCATTTTTAATCCTTGACTGAGTATGAATCTTGGGCCTATGACGCTTTTACCGCCAAATATGTCTCGTGTTCATAATGTTTTTCACATATCTATGTTATGTAAATATGTGAAAGACCCGAACCACATTATTGAATTAGAACCAGACGAGATAGAGGAAGATTTAACATATGAAGAGTTACTTGTTAAAATCTTGGATAAGAAGGATCATATTCTACGCTCCAAGGTTATACCTCAAGTCAAAATTTTGTGGAGAAACCACGATGTGGAAGAAATGACCTGGGAGTTAGAATCTGAGATGAAGTCAAGATATCCTCACCTCTTCGATATACCAGGTACGTACTCTAATTTCGAGGACGAAATTTCATAAGAAGGGTAGGTTGTAAGACCCCAACTTTTATGAATAAAGAATAATTTTCTCGAAATATATTTTTGAATATTATGTGTAGATTTGATATAATGTTATAGTTAGGGTAATATTTACAAATTTTGCAAAAGTAAGCAAGTGGTTATATAATATTTGATTGGTCTGGGAATATTCGTTTTAACGAGGAATATTAGATGACGGCGGCATAATCATTGGTGGACCCCTAGCGGAAGTATTGTCGTAGTTAGAAAATGACAAAATTATCTTTTTATAAAAATAACGGCTATGAAAGTGTTACCGTTAAAGCTGTTGAACTAAGCGGTAGTAAAAAGTACAATAATACTGCGTGGTTGCGTAGTAGCACCACGGTATTGGTTATTGATGCTTTATGTGAGAAGTCACTCGATTATACTCAATTATTGCTACGATGAATTCTTTGCATCATATCTCTCATATTATTGATTCAATTATTGTCACGATTATCATATGCATAATATGATATATTATTAAATCAATAATTGAGACGACAAAGTTATTCATATTATTAAATTACAATATTTACAATGTCTAGAAGTTCTGTCAAGTAGAGGTTTGGTCATCTAATTACGCGCCAATAAGGAGAAATCCTTATCGGAAAGCCCCCTCTTTCCTGGGAACGACCTGGTTGTTAAATATTATGAGTTATAATATTAATGATGATTAAGTTCGTGTTGATTAAAGATGAATCTGATAGTTTCATTTTGTTAGAATTATTAGTGTTAGTGGAAATCGACATTTATTTTGATAATAATTGATGTCTGGAGGTTATACTGACCAATCGGGTAATTAATTGGATAAATGAGCAATTAATTGCTATTAATTCACATGATTATAACTATTTGTACTATTGATTCACATTCATTTACTATTAGGGGAGTTAGTGCAAGATTGATAATACTTGCATGACTAAGTTAAAAATGGAGGTATAGATGGAGGTACTATACTGTAATTCATATTTTCACATGTCTAGAACTATTGATTCACATGATTTACTATTGAATCACATGATTTACTATTAGGGGAGGTGGTGCAAGTTTGATAATCTTTGGCGGGGACTAAATTAAAATGAAGAAAAATAGGAAGTTATTATCTTTATAATATTTTGTGCCCCAAAAGCGTGCAATTATCGAAACTATATTTTCCTATAAATAGAAGCTCATTCTTCCTTCATTTCTCACCAATTCACTAAAGCTATAGAGCAATTATTATAGAGAGAAATTATAGAGAAAAGAAAAGAGAAATGCTGCTACCTCTCTATTCTAGTATCAGTTTCTTTCTAAGGTAAGGGGTATTATTTCTTTTCGTATTCATGAAGAGAGATTACATTATTCCATTCGTTATTATTATGTTGGAATAACTTTGTCATCATAAATACCACATACATGGTAAAATTTTTACATTATTCCATTCTTTATTATTATATTGGAATAACACATACATCTAAGTAATCGCATACATGGTGAAATTCTCCTGCTATTCCATTCTTTATTATTACATTTGGAATATCACATGCATGCGGATTACGCATGACCTAGTTGCATTCTTTATTATTACATTGGAATATCACATCGGTGCGCGTATTACGCATGACACAGTTCCATTATTTATTATTACATTGGAATAACTTTTACATCTATGCGTCTATCATCGCATGCATGGTGAATTCTTCTGTTGTTCCATTCTTTATTATTCTGTTGGAATATCAAGTCGGTGCGTATTACGCATGACCTGGTTCCATTATTTATTATTCTGTTGGAATAACCTGTCTGTGCGATCTATCACATGCATGGTGAATTCTTCTGTTATTCCATTCTTTATTATTCTGTTGGAATAACCTTTCTATGTGAATTACCACATGCATGGTGAATGATCCTTCGTATTCATTCCTTATTAAATTGTGGAAATGATCTGTCTACGTGGATTACCGCATGACGGGCGAAAATCCATTTGCAGTTTCATATATTCTATGATACTCATTTGGTTAAAGTTTTGGCTTCTATACTCCACGAAATTAGTGGAATATCCTTGATATTTGCGCTTCATCCATTATCTTTTCATGGAAATATTCTTCGGAGCATTCTTGAATTTTACTCCACAAAGAAGTATCATGTTGACAATTTGGACATTATTGATTTTTGGATAAATTAAATTATAAACCTTTAAAATTTATCCTAGAACTTGTTTTATTGAATTATTATGTCATTGTCATTATCTTCATGCTTATATTGTGATTAAAGTCATCTTTGGCTTACGTGCATAGATGGACTTGGTATGATTATGACCAGGGATTATTCGGTATAGTCATGACCGTAATGTGATGAATGATGTGGTAAAAGTCCTCATTGGCCTGTATTTCATTGGTGGACAGTTGTTGGTATGATTATGACCAGGGATTATTTGGTATAATTATGACCATTGATGATTACATGAATATCCTTGGCCGTGGTGTAGGGATGATGTGGTTTATTTATTAAGATGAGTCTCAGCGATAAAGTTGATGAAAATCTTTTTAAATCATAGAAGATAGTAGGTTTTATGCTCTACTTGACTCTTCTAATGAATTGCTTATTCATTGCGATTGTTGATCTAAAACTTGTTGTCTATTATATTACATCGGTTGTTATCTTTGTTGAAGGCTAAGGATAATTTATTACGCATTATCTTAGTCATAATATTTCTTCTTTGGGCTAGTTGAGCTCACCCTTTCTTTCACTGTTCTCTTCAGGAAATGAGAACGTAGCCGGGAATAGTCGGGGAATGGAGTGATGGTCCAGATGATATCATTAGTTGTCATCACTATTCTATTAAATAGTGTGACAATAAAAGTAATGAGGACTCCATTGAGTGTGGATATTGTCTAGATGATAATATTTGTATTAAAACTCATAGCATTTGTTTTGTCGTATTTTACACGACAGTTGTATAATTAAATTTTTATTTGTATTTTGTACCATGTATTTGGCGACTCAAGATGGGTGATGTATACCTGTTTTGGGGGCACTACAGGCCAAAGACATACAACTGTATTTTAGAAGAGTCAAGTAGGGCATGATATCTACTATCCTCTACGAATTAAAAGTATATTATCAATATTTTATCGCTGAGACTCAGCTTAATAAATAATCCACATCATCGAATCATCCACGCTTTACTGACCGAGGATATTCATTAGTATTACGACCACGAATTATCCATGCACTACGGGCCAAGGATATTCGTGTTTTCAACAATGGTCATGATTATACCGAATAATCCCTGGTTGTAATCATACGACCAACTGTCATGAGGACTTTTACCACATCATTTGTAACATTATGGGTCATGATTATACCGAATGATCCCTGGTCATAATCATACCAATCAACAGTTCATTTATGCACGTAAGCTAATGATACTCATCAATCAATAGTTCATCTTTGCACGTAAGCCAAAAATATACAACTGTAAAACCAATAATCAACAGTCCATCTTTGCACGTAAGCCAAAGATGACATTCATCATAATATAAGCATGAGGATGATGACAATGATATAAGCATTAATCAAACGAAATCAAATCAAACGAAATCAAGGATAAATATTAAAGACTTTAAATTTATCCAGAGTTTAAAAATATCCAAATTGTCAACATGATACTGCTTTGTAGAGTAAAATTCAAGAATAATATTCATGTACCAAAAATAATTTGGACAGAAAAGAAATATATTTTTTGGGTAAATAGTACCCCATGAATAGTAACTCGTGAATAGTAACTCATGAATAATAACTCATGAATAGTAACTCGTTAATAGTACTCCGTATTCGTACATAGTACCGTATACATAAATAATGTCATATACGCAAATAGTGCCATATAAATGAATAGTGTCAGTAGTATCGTGAATAGTGTCAGTATCACGTGAATAGTAACTCCCAGACACAAAAGATAAAGTTTCACAATAAAATCCATATCAATATTTATAACACCTTAATCCAAATGTTATAAATCACTTAATAATCTCATAATCTAATATTATTAATATTATCACAATATTTTAATCATTTCTTAAACTTATAAACAATTTATTTTAATTGTTTACACTTTACTAATTAATGCATTTAATCATCCTAAAATGCCAAACTCATAAGATTTTATCACCAATAACCAAAACTCTCATCAAAAATCTGCATATATCTTATATAGGATTCTCAAGCCATAAAATCTTATTTTCCAATTTTCTTACTTCACATAACATATTTAATTCATTTACTCATAACTAATCCATTTTCATGAAAAATACCAAATCAGTACAAACAAATTTTCTTTTCTGGGATTTAGCAGAATATAGTCCCATATTGAACATATATTTTTTCTCAGAATTTTTAAAATTCATTTACTATTTTTCATATGACTAAAATTGCCGAATATTTAGACATTTATCAAAAATTGTACTTTTGTCCAAAAATTCCGAACTTTACAGGGTATACTGCTGTTATATAGATGTACTACCAATAAAAATTTCATCAATTTTGGAGTTAACCACAAGGAGTTATAAGGGTTTACTTTTAAAATAGTCTTTTCCCATAAAATTCATAATTACTAATCTATACATCCAAAAATCGCCATTTTTGGACACAATCTAGAAAACTCATCAAACTATCATTTCAAATTTTTCCAAAATTTTTGAGGGTTGGAAAAATTATATAACTACCCCTGGCAGAAACCCCTTACTTACAACGGTTGAATAAAAATAATATTCCTTACGAATATTAAACGAAAATAATATTCCTTACGAATATTAAATGAATGTAATGAATATTGAATGATAATAATATTCATATGAATACGAAAAATAATATCTCTTTAGAATATAAAAATAATAACCCTTACCTCAGAAGAAGACTGGATACTGGAGTAGTGAAGTAGCAGACTCCTCTTCTTCTTTCTCTCTATAACTTATCTCTCTATAGCTTCTATCTCTATAATTGCTCTTGTGAGACTTAGTAAATTAGTGAGAAATGAAGGAAGAATGAGCTTCTATTTATAGAAAAATATAGTTTCGATAATTGCACGTTTTGGGACTCGAAATATTACAGTACAATATCTTCAACTTTTCTTTCATTTTTAATTTAGTCCTGCAAGTATTATCAAACTTGCACCACCTCCCCTAATAGTAAATCATGTGAATTAATAGTTCATTCATGTGAATCAATAGTATAATCATGTGAAAAAACTAATTATATTATAGTACGTTCAACTATACCTCCATTTTTAATTTAGTTATGCAAGTATTATCAGTCTTGCACCAACTCCCTTAATAGTAAATCATGTGAATCAATAGTACACACATGTGAACACATAGTTATAAACATGTGAATTAATAGCAATTAATTGCTCATTTATCCGATTAATTACCCGATTGGTCAATATAATTTCTAGACATCAATTATCATCGAAATAAATGTCGATTTTCACTAACACCAATAATCCCAACACAATGGAACTATCAATTTCATCTTTAATCAACACGAACATATTCATCATTAATATTATAACTCACAATATTTAACAACCAGGTCGTTCCCAGGAAAGAGGGGGCTTTCCGATAAGGATTTCTCCTTATTGGCGCACAATTAGGTGACCAAACCTCCTCTTGACAAAACTTCTAGACATTGTCTGTGACGCCCCCAAATTCGGACCTCCACTTGGTCACTCAAATTCGGTTCATCACGTTCTCATGGTAAAACCATAATAACTAAAATAACGCATAAACAATGGAAAATCTACTTTAGAATAATATACAATGATTTATTATACTTATTCCCCCAAGTCTCGCAACCTACAGTGCTTAATAGATTACATAATAATATCTAATAAAGACTTATTACATGATCATACTTAAGCTTAAACATAGTCCACAAATAATCTTAACATAACATAATAGCTTTAAACATAAAAAGGACAAGCTAGTCTGTAGCCTTGCCCTTGCCCTTGTCTGTTCCAGAGACACCTCCCTGTTCTTCCTTAACTGAAAGGTTTTAAATAAGCAAGGATGAGCACAAATTGCCCAGCAAGTAATATACAACAAGGGTGTAGAGTATAATATCACAACGTTTGAAATATCGAAGGGTTATTTTTAGGATAGTTCAAAGTATCAGAATAACATCATGAGTAAGGGATATGACAATTCAATATAAATCAACAGATATATATGAATTCAACGGCTAACAATGTATCCAACTGGATAAGCAATTTATACTGAGCAGTCACTAAGGACTATGGAACTTCCATTAGAGTTACCAATATTGAACTGATAACCAAAAAAATATCAAGTACTATAGATGATCAGTCTACAATACTTTACGTTATGCATAACACCACAAAAATATTTATTCATGTGTTGGGGTTTTCAACAACATACACTCCCCTTACCAAAAGGGTTGTCCAACTTAGTTTTCAAGATTTCCGCACCAATCAATTGGTTTGGACAGTTTTTATAAACATGCATATAGTCTAGCCAAATCAAATGGCATCGACTCTTTCACAATATTCAAGGGAAATACCAATTTCAACATGAATAATAGCTTTCACAAGGGTTTAACATACTAACTCATTTGAACGAGAAAGTAATATAACTTGTATTCAAAGGGATAAGCTTACGGTATTGTTCAAATAAATAATGCAATGGTATTGTACGACAACATTTTGAGTAAGGTTAGAGAAACTTGCACAATAAAAGTAAGTTTCAAGGAAACTTACCTTAAGTGTAGTTTATCCACATTAATAAATCAACACTTTCGAATCCTATTTATAACGCATTATATGTTCAAGATGTTAATTAGCTAACACAATCTTTAATCAAACTTGACACGATTCAAGTATACACACATATGGTACAAAATCAGTTTATAAGTAATCATGAACCAAACACTTAGTTATTTTATAAACAAATCAAGAATGCTCAAGGTTAGGACCTCTTCTACTCATGGACTTTTTTTTCAATGCAACACCGACTTATCAACTAAGCATCACACATATATATGTACATCAGTAGGTTTTAGATCACATCTAGCAACATAAGTATCATGTAAGTTACTGTCCAAAAGTCAGAACTCATTTTCTGGGATTCCAGATCCTTGGCGCTTGCTATTGCTTGTGCTAGTTCCCGACCTTGCCAAGACTCAAATTTCTTTGCCTTGTGGTTTTACATGGGTCTCGAACGCACAATCATACCTAATGTATTTTGACATGTTAAAGGCTTTCACATGCTTCTTAGATCAATCTAGGTCCTTCCTTGCATAACATGGTTCTAAGTTCGATCATTTCAACAATTTAAGATCATTCAAGGTCATGAAACCACAAAGTCTAGCATGCTTACTTTCTAAACATACAAAATAGTTATAAAACTCATATTAGGCATGCTTGGGTGTATTAATAACACATACGTGACACTAACACCGTTTTAGTTGAAAAATAGGCTTTGTTCATGCTTTTCTTGAAATGTGCTACACAAGCATGGTATATATATGTTTATGCTATATGAGCGAGTCTAAGAGTGTCATAAAACATGATCATAAATGTCAGATTCTAGTCCTCACGGTAATATGACAATATTCACATTCAAAGGTCATATTTTCATTTGTAAAGCATACTAATTTGCTCAACATGTTCATGCTTTATTGCCAATCATATAAACACAAGCTAAATGTTTACTCATGCATTTCTAAGTTATAATAACATGTTTTCAAAGTCAGTATACGTATGTGGCATACATACACATTAATTTCGCTTCTAAGTTTCTAAATCCATTTAAAATCATACCCTTTTGTTATTCATGAGAATCTAGTCTAAACATTCTCACATTAGGTTCATATATCTATATATACATCATACACATGTTTACATGCTAGCTTGAGTCATAATATTAAGCTAACATGGATTAGATTGCAAAACAAAGGCTCCAATGAAATCGGAAAAAGGTATGATTCAATATAAATATAGCATGACTACTGTTTGTGAGCAAGAAAAACGATCTGCTTGAAGAATCGCTGCTTAGCGCAACCTCATAATTTACCCATGAAATCATTCCTAAACACTCATATATCAATTGAAACATGCTTATATAATCATATAACAATTTTATAACCAATACTCCACCTCATTAACATATAATTTTATGAATTCAAGAATTTGAAACTTCAAGACTAAAACTCCATTTTTACAAAGAATGAAAATGGCAACAAGGAAAAAGGAGTTATACCTCTGTAATGTGATTTGAAACTTGCTCCAATTGAACTCCTAATCTCTAAGAATGCTTGTATGCTCTCAATTCTCACTTAGCAAATTCACAGACAATTTCAAGCAACACCAATTGATCAACATGAATGCTATTTATAGAAGAGTTTTGGACCGGGCATTGGTGTTACACAAAACTTGAACTTATGGTGTAATGCAATGAAACAATGGTTGCTCAAGGTTGGTTTAACAACTCCATACCAACTACATAGCTAGCAATGATCATCTAGGATTTAGCCTTGTGGAAGAATACGTGTTTTCAATCTCAGCTACTGTTCATGTACTTGTGCCACTCATTTTGGGACAAAATGAAAAACTCAGCAATCTTGTTATCTAGGCTTGGTTTGGTCTATTTAAATCCCCATAATGTAATCTCAATGTACAATTGTTACCATATTAGGAATTTAGGGACTAATTATACACTCACATCATATAGTCCATGTACATTAAATATACATAATAAAATAATACAGTCAGATATTATTGTCCGGGTAGTTCCATAATTATTCCTACCACTCATATAATCATATTTTAAATGTCTACTCACCTTCATATTGTTACATACACATTTCATGATATATTTATACCATATAGTTTCAATATGTTTAATTACATTGCTTCATACAATATAGTTTCATATGACTTAATATATAATCACATAAATGTCACACCATACTATATAGTTATATTTGTATTATTGTTCACATGCACATAACTATCAATATAATATTATTATATTAATAACTCACTTAATTATGTTAAAATAAATAACCATGCTCTTCCTTAATTAATTAACACTAATATTAATTAATCCAACCATTGATTAATGTAATTATGGACTTTCACAATCATTATCCATTGATAATATTCTCATTACATTTATAGGTATATTGCAAATAATAATAATCATATATTATGAATTAATTACCAAGTAACCCATATTCCACCACAATTAATTAATATTAATTAATGGATTAATAATTCCGTTGTTGGACTTAACATATTGCAATATACTCCTATCATATGGTTTCCTCCATGTTACACATATCACATTAATATCCCCAATTCGGTATTTATAGAAGAAAGTAACCAACTCAATCGATGATGGGCAATTGCATGATTTTGTCTTTCTTTGGAGACGGTAGCTAATGCTTGGCGTGCTTACAACGTCTAAAGGCCGGTTTAGCTTCAAAAATTGTCAACTCCTATTGTCATACTCGTCTTACACAACATGAATTAATGTCCACAAGGGTGTTGCTACACGTTTATGGGCGTATTGATTACTTATATGAAATCATATAATCATTCCCGATTAATCTTCCTAATTTCCGTTTTAACTCTCTTAGTGAATTTTCTCGTTTCACATTATGCCACAAGGCATTTCACCCTTTTCATTGCCAATCCACATTTCTTAATACGCATTGATTTAATACCGATCAATTATATTATCTGATTCATAAAACAATAACACTTATTTTCACATAAATCATATTTCCATTAATATATTTATTTTATAATACGTGGAAATTCTCGGGTATTACATTGTCAATATTGCAAATAATAATATGAGTACCTTTGTCGTCTCAATTATTGATTTAATAATATAAAATATTATGCAAATAATTCCGTAACAATAATTGAATCAATAATATGACAGATATGATGCATCAATAACTGTAGCAATAATTGAGTATAACTGAGTGACTTCTTACATAAGCATCAATAATTAATACCGTGTGTTACTATGCAACCACGCGTATTACTGTACTTTTACTACCGATTATTTTATGACAACTTGCTTACTTTGAAAAATTTTCATATATCACCCTTAACTTTAAACTTTTATCAATTTAACTATTTACCAAAATAGAAAAATTAAATACTTTTATTTCATAAAATTTGAGATCTCACAATCTCCCCTCCATATGAAATTTTGCCCTCGAAATTTACGTACCTGGTAGTTCGAAGAGATGAGAATACCTTGCTTTCTTTTCGGGTTGTACCTTCCTGGTTATTTTCTCTGTATCATGATTTTCCCATTGTTCATCTCCTGTATTTCAGATATCATTCTAGAATATATCTTCAAAACAAAGGTTAATTGACATATTACAATTTGTCAGCTTATCAAGTAAACAATTTTAGCTTAGGTAAGTCACACACTAGCGAAGTATATAATTCGTCTCTCCCCTCCTAGTTCTAGTCTCTTATCTCCGTCAGCGACCATATCCCTAAGCTGTGATACCGTTTGTGACGCCCCCAAAATAGGTCAACATGACCCATTCTGAGTCGCCAGATATCACACTACAGAAATCAATTAAAAATTCATTTATACAACTGTTGAATTGTCGTGCAGAGTACGACAACAAATAAGTTGTGAGTTTTAATACAAATATATGTAACTCTCATGGTACCTCGACCACAACACCTTACAATGGTACTTTACATAAAAGTACAGTCAATAACTATTTTATAAACTAAAATCTTTGAAAAATGATCAAGGAAACCTTCGTACATGGGAGGCCATGCATCTAAGTTATGATATATATCATACGACTCAAGAAATATCCTTGGTTGACCCAATAGACCCCAAAGAAAAACGAGAAGATTACTGTCATCTTCTTTCCAATGGTGAGTTATAGTGGCAAAACACCCTTCCAAAGTTGCACATCTTGTATTATAGTGGCAAAACACCCTTCCAAAGTTGGGTGCACCTCACCCTATTCGGTTCACCAAAATCAACGGTTAAATAACGTATAAAATATGACACACTTATCTAAAATTTCTGAATGAAATTATTTCCATACTATTTTAGGGGAACCTCAACAGCTATAGACCACCGTTCTAATGCCCTGTTACCCCGCTCGACCCAGCTACACTCTTATTACCTGTAAGGAATTGTGAAGCAAAAAGGGTGAGCACAACTAGCCCAGTAAAGAATATCATGTCTAAAGATAATTAAATTATCAATAGCCTTAAATCAAGATTTTTAAATCAGAGATTTAGAACATATGGTAGATGATAAAACTTTTTAACCATAGTTGCAGCGGAATGAGCAATCCATTAGAAGAGTCAAATAGACCATAAGGTCTATTATATTCTCCATGTTAAAAGTCCACCAACAATGTTTTATCCCTGTAACATCAATCAACAATTCCTGTCCACAATTATGTGAATAACTCATAATCATAATTGTGATTCTAAATTCCTCTTCGTACCCAGGACGAAGATAATTTTCATCACCTGTCTTTACCTGAAACATCAAAAATCATGGTTATACCAAATCAAAATTCTTGTTCATAATCATACTAATAAATTCATCTTTGCACTACGGGCTAAAGAACATAAGATTTGTAAAGAACCTTATTGTTCGGTCGAGGGATGTATGCAACCAGATAATAACATACTAAATAGGACAAATTTAGCATATAGGAACGCATTGCCGTGATTAAAAATTCTGCCAGTTGGCAAACTCGTCTCGCTTGTTCTAATGCACCATCATTTTCATCGCTTGTATAATAAGTCTACCCAATTTACTACACAATTATAGAATCGGGGAGAGGAGTTTCTCATTCTTGAGATTTTTCCAATTCTTGAAATATCCATGGCAAGTGAGCTAACAAGTTGTAGAGACCATAGGTGGTCTCTTAAGGGAATGATTGCTCTTGTTAATGGTGGTACCAGAGGCATTGGGTATGCCATAGTGGAGGAATTAGCGAGAATTAGGTCTTTTATTATACATACTGTTCAAGGAACCAAACAGAGCTCATCAAAAGTTAGAAGAATGGAAAGGCAAGGAATTCAAAGTAAGCGGTTCGGTATGTGACTTGTCTTCAAGAGAAGAAAGAGAGGAATTGATGAAGACTGTCTCCTCTGTTTTTTTTTGATAGGAAGCTCAATATCCTAGTATATAAGTTTTAATATCATTTCTATATTTATATTTGATTATTTCTTTGAAATATTATTTCAAATTAATATTTGATGATTTTTTTGTGCATATAATGTAGATAAACAATGCTGCAACACTCGTAATGAAAGAAGCTACAGAACATACAGCTGAAGATTATTCTTATGTCATGTGAAAAAAATTTGAGTCCCCTTACCATCTGACCCAACTTGCACATCTTGTATTATAGTGGCAAAACACCCTTCCAAAGTTGGGTTCACCTCACCCTATTCGGTTCACCAAAATCAACGGTTAAATAACGTATAAAATATGACACACTTATCTAAAATTTCTGAATGAAATTATTTCCATACTATTTTAGGGGAACCTCAACAGCTATAGACCACCGTTCTAATGCCTGTTATTACCTCGCTTTAACCCACTACACTCTTATTACCTGAAAGGAATTGTGAAGCAAAAAGGGTGAGCACAACTAGCCCAGTAAAGAATATCATGTCTAAAGATAATTAAATTATCAATAGCCTTCGTCAGTACTAAATCAGAGATTTAGAACATATGGTAGATGATAAAACTTTTTAACCATAGTTGCAGCGGAATGAGCAATCCATTAGAAGAGTCAAATAGACCATAAAGTCTATTATATTCTCCATGTTAAAAGTCCACCAACAATGTTTTATCCCTGTAACATCAATCAACAATTCCTGTCCACAATCATGTGAATAACTCATAATTATAATTGTGATTCTAAATTCCTCTTCGCACCCAGGACGAAGATAATTTTCATCACCTGTCTTTACCTGAAACCTCAAAAATCATGGTTATACCAAATCAAAATTCTTGTTCATAATCATACTAATAAATTCATCTTTGCACTACGGGCCAAAGATTTTCATTAACAATTCATCTTTGCACTACAGGCCAAAGACATACAACTGTATTTTAGAAGAGTCAAGTAGAGCATGATATCTACTATCTTCTACGAATTAAAAGTGTATTATAAATATTTTATCATTTGAGACTCGACAATAAATAATCCACATCATCGAATCATCCACACTTTTCTGCCGAGGATATTCATTAGTATTACGACCACGAATTATCCATGCACTACGGGCCAAGGATATTCATGTTTTCAACAATGGTCATGATTATACAGAATAATCCCTAGTTGTAATCATACCAACAACTGTCCATCAATGCACTATGAGCCAATGAGGACTTTTACCGCATCATTTGTAACATTACGGGTCATGATTATACCGAATGATCCCTGGTTATAATCATACCAATCAACAGTTCATCTATGCACGTAAGCTAATGATACTCATCAATCAATAGTTCATCTTTGCACGTAAGCCAAAGATATACAACTGTAAAACCAATAATCAACAATCCATCTTTGCACGTACGCCAAAGATATACAACTGTAAAATCAATAATCAACAGTCCATCTTTGCACGTAAGCCAAAGATGACTTTTATCATAATATAAGCATGAGGATGATGACAATGATATAAGCATTAATCAAATAAAATCAAATCAAACGAAATCAAGGATAAATATTAAAGACTTTAAATTTATCTAGAGTTTAAAAATATCCAAATTGTCAACATGATACTGCTTTGTGGAGTAAAATTCAAGAATAATATTCATGTACCAAAAATAATTTGGACATAAAAGAAATATATTTTTTGGGTAAATAGTACCCTGTGAATAGTAACTCGTGAATAGTAACTCATGAATAGTAACTCATAAATAGTACTCCGTATTCATACATAGTATCGTATACATAAATAATGTCATATACGCAAATAGTGTCATATACATAAATAGTGTCGTATACGTGAATAGTAATTCCGACACAAAAAGATAAAGTTTCACAATAAAATCCGTATCAATATTTATAACACCTTAATCCAAATGTTATAAATCACTTAATAATCTCATAATCTAATATTACTAATGTGACACCCCCAAAATAGGTATACATCACCCATTCTGAGTTGTCAATACACGGTACAGAAACAACTACAACTTTATTATTACAATAGTAAAACTGTGAGTTTGAATACAAATATTATCTTCTAGACAATATCTATACCCAAATAAATCCTCATCACATTTATTGATACATTATTTTACAAAAATGGTGAGGACTACTAAACAACTCTCTCTATAACCATCATTCCATACCCCGACTCGTACTCGCTACATTCTCGCCTCCTGAGAAGAAAAATGGAACAAAAAGGAAAAGGGTGAGCTCAACTAGCCCAGTAAAGAATATTATGACTAAGATAATATACAACAAAATTATCGTTAGTCTTCAACAGGGAAAAATCTAATAGAATACAATAGACAACAAGTTTTAAATCAATATTCGTAACGGAAATAATAATTCATTAGAAGAGTTAAGTAGAGAATGCAAACTACTATCTTCTATGTATGAATTTTAAAGTTAAAATCTATCTTTTATCCCTGTAACATCAATCAATATATATCGGAATCAAATATTCATCTTTGCACTCTGTGCCAAAGATATTCATCGATTGGTCATGTTCATCTAAACACTGTTCATTTTTGCACTACGGGCCAAAGATATTCATCGAAATCATTTATCTTTGCACTCTGAGGCCAAAGATATTCCATAATATCATCATTTAAGATCGAGGATGATGAAAAATATTTTTAAAAAGCGAATCCGGTGAATCAAAATGACAAGGATTAAGGATTAAGGATTCGTACTTTGTTTTATCCACGTCCAAAAAATACCTCAAAAATAATCATAGTGGTGTAAAATTCAAGAATGATCAAAACATGGATACAATCAAAATTAGTATCCGAATAGATATTTTGAACGAAAAGAAATTTTTTATTTTTGATAAATAGTCTTAGTATTCGTGAATAGTATCAGATATCGTGAATAATACATCAGTATCGTGAATAGTAACCCGACACTAAAAGTTCCAAATTTAATTAAAAGTTAGGATCAATACTTGGCATAATGATATTAGAATAAATAATATCATTTAAAAAAATAATAATATCCCCTACCTCGAGAGACAATACTTCTAGTTGAAACGTCGGATATTGACTATGACTTGAACTTGCACCGTATAGCAAACTCAAAATACTCACAAGAATACGCTCGATAATATAGAGAGAGAAAACTTCAGTTTCTGGTGTAATTTTCAATTCTAACCTAAGCACCCTATTTATAGGAAAATGCTTAGAACACCAAAGTAAAAAATTTAATTTAATAATATTATTATTATTTCTACAACTTCCTACGCATACCAACTGAATTCAGCCATTAAAACACATGCAAGACCCACACTCAAATCACCAAAAACGTTTTCATATTAAAAATATTTTAAACTTCCAAAATCAATTATTTGAACTTGAACTTCAATAATTCATAATAAATAGCCCTTTTATCAGAAAATTGAATCTCACTTGAGTTTATATAGGAAATTCAATTCTCTACAACTTTTCAGAAGAAAATATTTCTAAATTCCAAACAGAAATTGACCGAAATCCACAAATGGGCGATTTTACAAGCTATAATCAAATTTCAGTCAAGAAATGGGGTCCACCAACATGTTTAACATGTTTTAAATATTTATTGCAACAAAAATACTCTTTTTCCTCGTATACTCATATATCACACATTCATTGTAAAAATATCACCATTATTATATTATTAAAAATATAATAATATATTTAAATAAATTATTTTATCAGAAAAAGATAAAATTTTAATTTTCAACAATTGTCACATTAAAAAATTTTCTCCATCTATATCCACATAAAATCAATATTTTCCTCATCATATAAATCAATAATTAATTATTCACAAATAATATTCTTTGAATCACAATATTGACAACCAGCAGGTTCTCGGAAAGAGGGGGCTTTCAATAAGAATTTCTCCTTCATTGGCCGCAATTAGGTGACCAAACCTCTCCTTAGGCAGAACTTTCTAGACATTGCCAATAATGTTATCTAATAATATTATTAGGATAATATGAATTATTGCCGATAATAAAAAAATCTTGTGTAATGATAATTATTGAAACAATGACAATATAAAATATGAACGCAACAATTATTAAATCAATAAAAATATTGAACAATAATTCATCGTAACCATTATTGAGTAGTGCATTCTTACGTAAGAGTCAATAATTGGTGCAATCTTGTGTCTTCTTGTGCAACAACGCGTATTCATTGTGTTTTAACCACCGGGTATTCCAACAGTGTACACGGTAACAACTACGCCGTTATTTTTAAACAACTTATATTTGTCGTTTTCTTCCTCCAATGGCTTTCCGTTATGGGGCCCACACATGGTTACGCCGTCGTACGAATATTCCCCGACAGTACGAATATTGCACGACCAAACGAATATTTCCCGACAATAATGAATATTTTATAACCATTTGCTTATTTTGAAATACTTGCGTATTTTACCCATAACTATCCACATTAATCAAATCAACCCTTACTATTTCAAAATAATAATTAGAGGAAATTAAATTTCATTTATTAATTATTTGGGGTCTTACAACCTCCCCTCCTTATGAAATTTCATCCTCGAAATTGACATACGTACCTGGTGTTTCGAAAAGGTGAGGATACCTCGCTTTCATTTCCGTTTCCAATTCCCAGGTCATTTCCTCTATAGCATGGTTCCTCCACAAAATTTTAACTTGTGGTATGACCTTCGTGCGTAGGACATGCTCCTTCCTATCCAAGATCTTGACAGGTACCTCCTCATACGTTAAGTCTTGACTATCTAAATGGGTTCTAACTTTCAATAACGTGGTTGGCTCTTTCACATATTTCTGAAATGCGGATATGTGAAACACATTATGAACATGAGACATACTTGGAGGTAATGCGAGTCTATAGGCTACATTTCCTACTCAGTCAAGAATTTGAAATGGACCAATAAATCGTGGATTGAGCTTTCCTCTCTTTCCAAATCTTGTAACTCCCTACCATGGAGCAACTCGCAACAATACATGATCCCCTATACTAAATTCCACGTCCTTTCAATGAAGATCCGCATAACTCTTTTGTCGATATTTAATTCATTTACTCATAACTAATCCATTTTCATGAAAAATACTAAATCAGTACAAATAAATTTTCTTTTCTGGGATTTAGTTGAATATAGTCCCATATTGAACATATATTTTTTCTCAGAATTTTTAAAATTCATTTACTATTTTTCATATGACTAAAACTGCCGAATATTTAGACATTTATCAAAAATTATACTTTTGTCCAAAAAATTCCAAACTTTACAGGGTATACTGCTGTTATATAGATGTACTATCAATAAAAATTTCACCAATTTTGGAGTTAACCACAAGGAGTTATAATGGTTTACTTTTAAAATAATCTTTTTCCATAAAATTCATAACTCCTAATCTATACATCCAACAATCACCATTTTTGGACACAATCTAGAAAACTCATCAAATTATCATTTCAAATTTTTCCAGAATTTTTGAGGGTCAGAAAAATTATAAAACTGCCCCTGGCAGAAACCCCTTACTTACAACGGTTGAACGAAAATAATATTTCTTACGAATATTAAACGAATGTAATGAATATTGAACGATAATAATATTCATACGATCCGAAAAATAATATTCATAAAAACTTAGTGAATTAGTGAGAAATGAAGGAAGAATGAGCTTCTATTTATAGGAAAATATAGTTTCGATAATTGCACATTTTGGGGCTCGAAATATTACAGTACAATACCTTCAATTTTTCTTTCATTTTTAATTTAGTCCTACAAGTATTATCAAACTTGCACCACCTCCCCTAATAGTAAATCATATGAATTAATAGTTCATTCATGTGACTCAATAGTATAATCATTTGAAAAAACTAATTACTGTATAGTACCTTCAACTATACCTCCATTTTTAATTTAGTCATGCAAGTATTATCAATCTTGCACCAACTCCCCTAATAGTAAATCATGTGAATCAATAGTACACACATGTGAACACATAGTTATAAGCATGTGAATTAATAGAAATTAATTACTCATTTATCCGATTAATTACCCGATTGGTAAATATAACTTCCAGACATCAATTATCATCAAAATAAATGTTGATTTTCACTAACACCAATAATCCCAACACAATGGAACTATCAATTTTATCTTTAATCAACATGAACTTATTCATCATTAATATTATAACTCACAATATTTAACAATCAGGTCGTTCCCAGGAAAGAGGAGGCTTTCCGATAAGGATTCTCCTTATTGGTGCGTAATTAGGTGAACAAACCTCTCCTTGACAGAACTTCTAGGCATTTTCAATATTACAAATAATAATATGAATAACTTTGTCATCTCAATTACTGATTTAATAATATAAAATATTATGCAAATAATACTGTGACAATAATTGAATCAATAATATGAGAGATATGATGCGGCAATTATTGTAGCAATAATTGAGTATAATCGAGTGAATTCTTACGTAAGCATCAATAATCAATCTGAGTATTGCCACTATGCAACCATGCCAGACATCTTGTACTTTTACTACTGGAATTATTTTATGACAACTTGCTTACTTTGAAAAATTTTCATATATCACCCTTAACTTTAAACTTTTATCAATTTAACTATTTACCAAAATAGAAAAATTGAATACTTTATTTCATAAAATTCGGGATCTCACATAAGAAATGAGCCGACTTGGTCAATCTATCAACAATGACCCAAATCACATCTAAGCCTTGAGAAACCTTGGGAAAACCGGTAACGAAATCCATGGTAATGTGCTCCCACTTCCATTCTGGAATTTCAAGTGGTTGCAATGGACCTTTTGGTACTTGATGCTCCTCCTTGACTCGTTGACAAGTTAGACACCTTGAGATAAACTCCGTGATCTCTCTCTTCATATTATTCCACCAAAATGTATGTCGAAGATTATGATACATTTTGGTACTCCCAGGATGGATTACAAATAGTGTGTTGTGCGCCTCCATCATGATTTTATACTTTAAGTCAGGGTTATTAGGAAAACAAAGTCTAGAGTTGACTCGAAGTATTCCTTCTTCATCGATTCTTACTTCCGGCATAGCATCTTCTTGAACTTTCTTCCTCATACGCATCAGCTTTAGGTTTGTGGCTTGAGCATCTTTAACTTTATCGATTAAAGTCGGTTCTACTCGTATATTCGCCATCATCACGTGGGTCCCTAGAGTCTTTAACTCTATCTCCATCCTTTGCAAGTCATATAAAATTGGCCTTTGCGTTGACAATATCACACTCGTACCCACATATGATCTTCTACTCAATCCGTCAGCTACTACGTCGCTTTACTAGGATGGTATTGAATGGTATGATCATAATCTTTCAACAGTTCAAGCCAACGTCGTTGTCGCATGTTGAGTTCCTTTTGGGTGAAGAAATATATGAGACTTTTATGATCCGTAAAGATCCCCACTTTCTCTCCATACAGGTAATGCCTCCAAATCTTTAGTGCAAAAACGACTGCTGCCAATTCTAGATCATGAGTAGGATAATTCCTCTCATATTATTTAAGTTGTTGTGAGGCATAGGCTATAACTTTCCCATGTTGCATGAGAACACATCCTAACCCTTTGCCCGAAGCATCACTATAGATGACAAATCCCTCCGAGCCCGATGGTATTGTCAGAAAAGGTGCTGAAATGAGTCTCCTTTAAGTTCTTGAAAACTCTTCTCACATTCCTCGATCTAACCGAATTTTGTATCTTTTCGAGTCAGCTGAGTTAATGGAGTAGCGATTCAAGAAAATCCTTCCACAAATCTCCGATAATAACCAGCTAAGACCAGAAAGCTACGTACTTTGGTTACTGATTTAGGTTGCTCCCAGCTTTGAATTGCTTCAATCTTCGCTGGGTCAACAGATATTCCGTGATTTGATATCAGGTGCCCAAGGAATGCTACTTCCTCAAGCCAGAACTCACATTTCTTCAACTTGGCATAAAGCTTGTTTTTACGAAGCTTTTGGAGTATTAACCTCAAGTGTTGCTCATGATCTTCATGACTTTTGGAATATATGGGGATGTCATCAATAAAGATGACCACAAAGTGATCCAAATATTCCTTGAATACTTGGTTCATCATATCCATGAAGGAAGCAGGAGCATTACTCAATCCAAAAGACATGACTATGAATTCATAATGCCCGTACTGAGTTCTAAAAGCCATCTTTGGAATGTCATCGGTTCTAATCTTTAACTGATGATATCCGGAATGAAGATCGACCTTTGAAAAGAATTTGGCGCCTTGCAACTGGTCAAACAGGTCATCAATACGTGGCAATGGGTACCTATTCTTGATGGTGACATGATTCAACTCCCGATAATCAATACAAAGTCGCATACTCCCATCTTTCTTCTTCACGAATAGAACAGGATCACCCCAAGGAGACGTACTAGGATGAATGAAACTGATGTCTAACAATTCCTGCAATTGGGTCTTTAACTCCTAAAGTTCAATAGGATCCATTCAATATGGGGCTTTGGAAATGAGTTTTGTACCAGGTTTAAGGTCGATACAAAATTCAATTTCTCGCTCTAGGGGTAGGCCATGAAGTTCTTTAGGGAATGCATCAGGAAATTTATTAATAATCGAAATATTATTCAAAACTGACGTATTTTTGTTTAAATCCGTGACATGAGCTAAGAAAGCTTGACATCCGTTTTTCAATAAACAAATAGCTTTATGGCTTGAGATGACAGTGATTGATTTTAATGGTTTGGTTTCTTGAATTCGCATAATAGGTTGGTTAGGAATATGAAAGCTAACAACCTTACGAAAATAATCAATTTTTGCATGATGAGTAGTTAACCAATCAATCCCTAGAATTACGTTAAATGCAAGTATTTTCAATGAAATAAGATCGATAGGTAATGTGAGGGTACCGATTTGAACCAAAAAAGACTTCTAAACAGTGGATGTAATGAAGGTTTCTCCCAACGGAGTTTCAACAGATAAGTCAAAGTCTAATTTCTCCGGAGTCAAATTTAAACGTTGAGCGCAAGTAGGAGAAATAAAAGAATGGGTAGAACCGGTATCAAATAAGGTATAGACTTTTCTAGAGTTTATGATAAGCTTACCTGTGATGACCTCATTCTGGTTCCTTGCTTTCTGGGAGGTCACGACAAACGCTCCCTTGAACTACCGACTTTGACTTTTCTGGGACGTCCTTTGGTGCCTCCATCCCAGCTGGACTTGTCTTCGGTGCACGTCAAAATTGGGCTAGGTGACCTTCTCTTCCACAATTATAACATGCTTTCGTCTGCATCGCGCAGTTTGGACTGATGTGTCCCTCCCCTCCGCATTTGATGCATATGATAGGCGATCATTCTCTTTCCTTAACAACGGGTGCTGGTGCTGACGTCTTTCCATCATTGTTGAATCTCCTCTTCTTGAAATGTCCGCTCTTATTGTCTTGGCCATGATTACCACCAAAATGGTTACCATTTCTGGCATGTTGATTCCCTCCATGTTTGTTGTCACCGCTTCGATGACTGCTACCACTGGTATTATCATTTTGCCGGATGCTCTCTTTTGGTTGGGTTGACTCATTATCACGTTCCAACAACTGAGCCCTATTCACAACATCTGAATACAAGCAAAGTTTGTGAGAGATAAGGTATTGACGTATCTCGAGTTTTAAACCTCTTAGAAACATCCGCGTCATTCTCTCCTCATTATCAACTAAGTGGGATGCAAACTAGGATAACTCAGCAAACTTGGCTTCGTACTGTGACATGGTCATGTTGTTTTGCTCCAGTTTAATGAACTCTACCTCTTTCATGTGACGAATACTTTCGGGAAAGTACTTGTCGTTGAACAGTTCTTGGAACTTCTCCCAAGACATCTTTAGTGCGTCAGGTTGAGTACGTTTTACAGATTCCCACCAGTAATCTGCCTCTGCTCGCAACATGAAGGTGGAAAAGGGAACCTTTTGCTCCTCGGAGCATCCCAAGACATCAAATATCTTGCAGATCTACTTTATCCACGTCTCCATCTTAAGTGGTTTTGGCTCTCCAAAAAAACTACGGTGGTCCCAACTCCTTGAACTGTTTAGCAGTGACCGTCCGAGAGTTGCCAGTGTTTCCACCTGCATTTTGGACAGGAGCCGCTCTTGCCTGATGTTGCATGAATTGCATAAAGCCTTTGAACATTCCATCGTTCATCATTTGGTCAGTGTTGTTGTTTGCATGAGGATTGTCGCCTTTCTGATGCACATTATCCTAATTATTGATTTGTGGAGACTTAACGGTCTCCTGTGCTCCATTGCTATTCTCAACATTCTCGGATGTCATTTTCAAATACTGCCACAAAACAAGGGTTAATTAACATGCCACATATTATCCCTATACTCTGACCGACCAATTAAATACCAATTAAACTTAGGTAGGTCATACTAGCGAAGGAATTCCCCGTCTCTCCCCTCCTAGTTCTTGTTTCACATCTCAGCCAGGGATCATATCCCTAAGCTTTGACACCAACTGTGACGCCCCCAAAATAGGTATACATCACCCATCTTGAGTCGCCAAATACATGGTACAAAATTCAAATACAACTTAATAATACAACTATCATGTAAAATACGACAAAACATAAACTGAGAGTTTTAAAATGAATATTGTCTTCTAAACTGTATTCAACTCAAATGGAGTCCTCAATACATTTATTATCACACTATTTCATAGAATAGTGAGGACTACTAATGCTATTATCTGGACCGTCACTCCGTTCCCCGACTAGTCCCGACCGCGTTCTCATTTCCTAAAGAGGACAATGAAAGCAAAAGGGTGAGCTCAACTAGCCTAATAAGAAATATTATGACTAAGATAATGCAGAATAATTTATCGTTAGCCTTCAACAGTGTTAAACTGATAAAATATAACAAACATCAAGTTTAACTGCAGCGGAACAAGAAATCCATTAGAAGAGTCAAGTAGAGCATAAAATTTACTATCTTCTATGATTTAAAAGGTTTTTCATCACTTTTATCGCTGAGACTCAGCTTAATAAATAATCCACATCATCGAATCACCCTTGCACTACGGCCAAGGATATTCTTTAGTATCACGACCACAAATTATCCATGCACTACGGGCCAAGGATATTCGTGTATTCATCAATGGTCATGATCATGCCAACAACTGTCCATCAATGCACTACGGGCCAATGAGGACTTTTACCATATCATTTGTAACATTACGGTCACGATTATACCGAATAATCCCTGGTCATAATCATACCAAGTCCATCTATGCACTACAGGCCACATATGACTTTCAACATAATATAAACATAAGGATAATGACAATGATATAAGAATTCAATAAAACAAGTTCAAGGATAAATTTTTAAAGATTTATAATTTAATTTATCCAAAAATTAATAACGTCCAAATTTTCAACATGATACTGCTTTGTGGAGTAAAATTCAAGAATAATATTGTATCAAAAATAATTTGGACCAAAAACGAATCAATTTTTATTATGAATAGTACCCCAGGTGAATAGTACTCGAGTGAATAGTATCCCGTGAATAGTACTTCGGGAATAGAAACTCCGTGAATAGTACTTCGGCATAAAAAAGTTAAAACTTATCAAGAATGCTCAGAATAATATTTCCATGAAAAGATACTGGATGAAGTGCAAATATTAAGGATATTCTACTAATTTCATGGAGTATAGAAGCCAAAATTTTAACAAAACGAGTATAGAATTCAAAATCTGAAACGAAATAATATTACTTACATACTACAGAGTATGGAAGAAAATATTATTTCAAGCGAATATTGAACAAAAATAACATCCCTTACTTGAAAAGAAGAGTATTCTAACTGGTATAGCGGAGATATTCTTGAAGAAAACTTTCACTGTTTTCTACGCTCAAAGCTTTCTAAAACTCTAAAGAAATACGCTCAATATTATAGAAGAAGAATTCTCTGATTCTGGTGTGATTTTCAATTCTAACCTAAACGCCTATTTATAGGAAAATGCTAGAACGCCATAGGATACGAAAATAATAAAATATTAATTTATATAAAAAAAATCTACGCACATTTATTTGACCCAATTTATCATCCATCAACAGTGGGGCCCACCAAAAATTAGAATTTCTACACCAACCAAAGTGGGGCCCACCATATTTTTAAATAAAAATATTTAATTTTTGAAACTTTAATAATTCATAATAAATAGCCCTTTTATCAGAAAAATACGAATTTTATGTCCATTCCATACGAAATCGAATTCTCTACAACTTTGTAGAAGAAAGTTTTTCCAAATTCCAAACAAAAAATATCCGAAATCCACAAACGGATGATTTTCAACACCTTTTAAAATTCATAATAGATCATACGCTAATTTTTAACGGTTCAAAATTTGTGGACATATACTCAACTTATATATGTATAACATATCCAAAAATCACAACGATCCAACGGTCGGATCAAAATTATAACTCACGCAATAGAGCTTTAAGAATACTGATTTGATTTTTAATACCTCCAATCCGACAAAACACCTCAACATTAATTCATTCATTTATATCCACATAAAAATTTATATTTCCTTATCATATAAATCAATAATTAATTATTCATAAATAATATTACAGAATCACAATTATAACAAACCAGTAGCTCCTCAGAAAGAGTGGGCTTTTCAATAAGGATTTCTCTCCTTCTTCGGCGGCGCAATTAGGTGACCAAACCTCTCCTCGATGTGAACTTTCTAGACATTGCCAATAATGCTATCTAATAATATTATTCAAATAATATAAATTATTGATCTGATAATGGAAAATACTGTGTAGTGACAATTATTGAAACACCAATAATATAAAATATTAACGTAGCAATTATTGAATAAATAAAATAAAATATTGAACAATAATTATTATAACAATTATTGAGTAGTGCCTTCTTACGTAAGAATTAATAATTCAAAAAATATCGCATGCAATACCGTGTCTTTCTTTGTGCAGCAATAGCAGACATCGTATTTTAACCACCGTGTATTCCAACAAGATAATTGTGAATAACTACGCCAAGTTATTTATATAAAAAGATATTTTTGTCATTTTCTCAATCCGACAATAATTCTGTTGTGGGGTCCACCAATGATTGTGCCATCGTATGAATATTCTCTGTTAAAATAAAAATTTTCTGACCAATCGAATATAATATAACAACTTGCGTACTTTGAAAAATTTATAAATATTACCCACAACTATAACATTATATTAAATTCACTCCATAATATTCAAAAATGATATTTATAGAAAATTCATCTTTATTCATAAAAGTTGGGGTCTTATAGTATTGGAACTCCTTGGCTCTTGTGGGACAATGCTGTGTAGAATGTATTTTGAGATGTGTTGAGATGATGCAATGTGGGATCAAGGAGGGACCTTTAAATGATTTTTAAAATATCTAAAATCATTTTTAATTAATTGCCATTAATATTAAAATATTAATATATTTCATGTCAAAATATTAAAAGTTAAATATTATAACTTAAAACATTTTTAAAACCTTTAATTCATTTTAAAACATTAAAACCATTTTTACATAATTTATTTAATATAATTATTAAATAAATTTATTATCATTAATATTAATTTATAAATGAAATCCATACCAAAATATTAAAAGTCATTCAATATAACTTAAAATATTTTCTAACACTTTAATATCATTTTAAATGATTTTTAAAACATTAAAATCATTTTTAAGTAATTTATTTAGTAAAATTTTTAAATAAATTTAATATCATTAATATTTAATTAGATAAAAATATTAATGTAATATATTGCAAATTATTAAAAGTTAATTTTTATATCTTAAAATAATTTTTATAAATTAATTATGATTTTTTCATAATTATTTTCATTTTATTCTAATGATTTTAATTAAATAATTTTTATAAATTAATTATGAATTTTTCATAATTTTTTGTTCATGTTGTTTTTGGGCATGAGGGTGTACTAGTTATGTAGTATTGATGTAATACTAGAAGCACAAACAAAGTTCTGGGTCAAACTACAACATAACAAGAAGTTATAAACCAGCAAAGTTGCTGTCAAACATGCTCTTCATTTTCTGGAATTTCCAGAAAATGAAAATAGTGTGAGGGGTCACTTTTTGGCTTTAATAACTTGGATTCTAGGCTTTAATTGTGTGTTAAAGTGTCACACTTATGTAGTATGTATGTCAAGGTACAAAAGTAATACACTTTGGTAGCTTAACAACTTTACAAAAGCAAGATCTGGCTCGGTCAAAGTATCAACCAGAAACTGTTCTTGAGGAATTTTGGGTTTTTCAGAAAGTTCATCCAGGCAGTTGGTCAACCCAGTTTTTGACCATGAATATCTTTGATCCAGTTGATGATTTAGGTGTTCTAGTGTCATGGTTTGGTAGTCTATATGTCAGAGTATATTAATGATACACTTTCATGGCTTAAAAACTTAACAACTGCAAGATCTAAGGCCTGCAAAAACTTGTCAGACAGATTCTAGGTTTTTTGGGTTTTCCAGAACCCAGTTTCTGTGACTAGTCAACCATGTTTGACCATGAATAACTTGAAATCTAGACATGCTATGGACTTGATTCCACTTCCAGTGTACACTCCTTATGGCATACTATATCAATGATAAACTCACAACCTCACACAATAAACACACATGGATCTAGAGGCCCTGACATTTGACTGTCAGACCTCATTTTAGGGTTCTTGACCATTTTTTAAAAGTCCTATTTTCATGCTCTTAGATGTTATGGATTCATGATATATCATCATAGATCACTAAATAACATCATATAACACATATATAAACAACAAAACACATAATTTACATAAATCTCAAGGATCTAAATAGAATTAGGGTTTATACCTTTTTGGTTCAAATCTTGATTTTTGCTCCTTGATCCTGATCTTGGCAAGCTAAGAGGTCATCTTGGCTTAACTTATCACTTATTTTCATTCCCAATTTCGGAAGTTAGAGAGAGAGAATAGGTTGACTAAGTTAGAAAATAAAGTGAGATATTTTCTTACTTTTAATATTTTAATCTTTGATTCCTTGACACAATTGTTGCTAGGTGGCCTTATTGGCTAATTGGTGGTGAATTAGAACACTTGGAAAGCTTCCTTGATAACTCACCAAGATTAGAAAATATCTTTTACTGAAAAGTTAAGTAAAAGGGCATTTTGGTAATTTCACACCTACTAAGGGTATTTTGGTCATTTCCCAATAATTCAAAGGGTAATTTGGTCATTTCACATATATCACACAATTCTTAACCCTTAGGGTTTTATACTTAGCATTAGGGTTCCCAAATTAGGGTTTAGAAATTCCTGATTAGGGTTTAGGGTTTCCAAAAATGAAATTTGGGTTTCCAAAGCTTAGGGTTTTCTGACTGAACATTAAAGTTCTTAACATAACATTAGGGTTTGACAATGTTATAACTTATCTGATTCATAATTAACCCTTAACCACATACTGTAAACACATATAATCACAATACACAAAACTATATAAGTCCTTCACAAAATTTTTAAATCCATACTCTATTTGTAGCATAGGTCTTAATATTTAACCTTTATTCAATAATTTAAGATTTTATTAATCTTATAAATTTTCGGGTTGTCACATATATATATATATATATATATATATATATATATATATATATACTGAGGTTGTTAAACTCATCAGGACAAGATTGGTAGATGCTCAAGACAAAGAAGTATACTTATTAACACAGACAAGATCGTGAATTCAATGTAAGAAATTTTGTGTTCTTAAAAGTTTCTCCTTGGAAGGGGAAAATTTATTTTGGTAAAAAGGGAAAGCTAAGCCCGAGATTTATTGGACCTTTCGAGGTGCTGCGTGTAATAACCCGATATTTTTATATAAATAAATAAGAATTTTTTGCATATAATTTTTTTTTTTAAAAAGGTGGGAATATGTGCTAAGTAATGTGTATGTATGTATATATGTGATAAATAGAATTTATTTATTTTATAAATAATTTCAAATAATTTTATTTTAGAATTATTGATCATTATAAAGTATATTCTTATAATAATTAATTTTATAGTAGAAATGTTTTATTATTTATTTTCCATTAAAATATGAATTTGTATTATTTAAATAATATATGAAATGATTATTGGGATTATTATAATTACTATTTTATTATATGAATTTTAGTTCAAATTATTTAAGTTAATTATTTTTAACTTCATTAATAATGTTATTTATGAAAGATAAATCAGATATGGAATCCAAAACTTAATTTTGGATTTTGAGCAATGAATGAGAATAAAAATATTATATTAAATATAATATTTTTTTTCCAGTGTTATAAATATATACAGTATATGTGTAGACTGATAATGGTTAGTCAATTATGGTGTATCACGACAAACCATAGTATTACTGTCATAAACCATAATTGGAAACTCAAAACTGGAATTTAAGATCGGTCAGAAATTGTGTTATATGAATTATGTTGCATATTATAGAATTTTTGTTAATTAGGAAAACCCTAATTAAAATTAAAAAATCTAATTTGCTAATTAGGAACCCTAATTGCTAAAATTAGAAACCCTAATTATTATTTTAGTAAATTGAATTGTTAATTTGGAAACCCTAATGATATTAAGGAAGCCTAATTATTTAAAACTCTAATTAGTAATTTTTAGAAACTAAATTTTATTTTTAAATCCTAAATTGAAATCCTACAAAAATCAAATTTTTGGGAACCTTAGGGTTAAACCCTAAGGGTCAAACCCTAAGGGTTGGGACAATTGACAAGCTTGCCATTAAAATCTTAAGGCTAATGACCATTTTACCCTTTTTGTCCCATTCTTGAATTATTGATAGCAAAATCTTGCCAAATCATTTCCCTAATCTAGCTATGAGCTACAACACACCAGCACATCAGCCATTATTAAAATCCAAATACATTGCATCAAGTTATAGATAAGGATTAAGAGAGAGATAGTGCATTATTTACCCATTTGTGCAACCAACACCCAACCAAACACTCTCAAGCTCAAACCCACGAAATTTCCTTGCTAGATCAGTCACAAAACAAGCCCCACGAATTCCTCTAACAGATCATAAGCCCTGAATCAAGAACTTGTTCATAAAAAGGTATGAACCTTAGAAGAAATCTGATCTTTAATCTTGTGTTAGATGTTAATTATTTTGTGTTAAATATGTTGTATGGAGTCTAAAAGAGTGATCTGGGTTGTTAGATGTTAGATCCATAACATCTAGAGGCTCGGATTTGTCATTTTTCAAAATCTGGAAAAAATTTATTTTGTGTTCTGACAACGAATCTCAGAGGCTGTAGATCTCTCTCTATTTATGATTATGTGTGTTTTATGTTATGAACTTGTTCCTTGATATGAGGAGAGGAGACTGGAAGTGGAATTACCTCCATACCATGTCTAGATCTCTAGATATAAAGGGTCAAAGTGCGTTGATCGTTCATGGAAAACTTTTCTGGAAAACCCAGAAATTTTCCAGATTTTCTGACAAGCAACTTTGAAGCTTTTGATTTTGCTGATCTGTTATAGTTAGTCTATGTTGTTGTTTTAATGTTGTAGTCTAACATAAGGACTACATAATCATGTCTCTAGAACCCCCAGATCTCACACTGAATCGAATTTAATGACGGTCAAAGTAGGTTGACCAAAATGCTTGAAGAAAAAATATGGGTAACCCAGATTTTTCCCAGATCGTTCTGACAACATATTCATGAGCCCAAATCTTGCTTGTGTTTAATGATTTGATGGTGTTTGTTTATCTATGTTGTAATATGGTATAGAGACTACAGATTAGTTCTTTTATTTCACTTTAACAACAAACACTATTCATGTAGTAAACGGTTAAAGTAAGCTGCTCAGTCATGAAATCCGTTTTCTGGAAAACCCAGATTCATCATGAGCGAGTTTTCTGACCTACTTTGACTGGCTCAGATCTTGAGTTGGTAATATTGTTGGATTGAAATAATTACATGGTGTTGTACCCTGACACTATAGGATTGAGCCTTTAGAACACACAAACTTAGCTTTGAAAGCAAAGATTCAAGCCGACTAAGTTGGTACCTTGGTTGTTCTTCATTTCTGGGTAACCCAGAAAATGAAGAACAGGCCTGACAAGATTTTTAATGCCTTATAACTCACTGATCTGATGTTGTATGGCCATGAACTTGGTATGCTATTGTAATATTACATAAGTACCATAACTGTAACACATATTTCAACCCAGAAAGCAACAGGAACATAGAATTAAAACCGATCAAACCTCCTACCTTGAACAACGACATTGAACATTACAAGCAGTGCTCAAGAACACCTATATGACGATTCGCCGCTTATAGGCCCTTTTAGCGACACTTAATTTTTGAAAATTATATTTTTATTAAATAATTAGAGAAAATTAGTTTTTAATTATTAAAATACAAATTAAATTACTAAAAATTATTTTAAAGTCTAAAAATCATTTTTTAATAATTTTTAATATATTTCATAAATATTTAATATTTTGGAATATTAAAGGTATTTAATTTATTTAATTATTATATTAAATAAATTATTTTAAAATGATTTTAATTCTTTAAAAATCATTTAAAATTATATTATGATATAAGAAAATATTTTAAGTTATTTTTAATAACTTTTAATATTTTATGATGAATGTCATTAATAAATTAATATTAATGGTAATTAATTTATTTAATAAGTATATTAAATAAATTATGGAAAAATAGAATTAATGATTTAAAAATCATATAAAAATTATTTAAGTATTATAAAAATATTTGAAGTTATAAAAAATAACTTTCAATATTTAAATGTAAATTTCATTATAATTTGATATAATGATATTTGATTTATTTAATAATTATATTAAATAAATAGTTTTAGGATGGTTTAATTAATTTAAAATCATTTAAAAAGGATATAAATGAATTAAGAGTATTTTAAGTTATACTAAATGACTTTTAATATTTGTATAAATAGTACATTAATATTTAAATATTAGTGGTAATTATTTAAAATGATTTTAATTATTTTAAAATCATTTAAGGGTAATATTAGTACTTTAAAAATATTTTGAGTTATTATAAATAACTTTAATATTTTAGTAATGGTTTCATTAATAATTTAATATTAATTAAATATTAATGATAATAGAATTATTTATTATTTAAATCATTTAATAATGATTCCGGTGTTTGAAAAATAATGATAAATTATAATAATTAACTAAAAATTATTATAAATCATTTAAAAATGATTTGACTACTGTTTAAGTTATATTGAATTGCAGGACAGAGTCTTAGACTCTATATTTACCTGATAAAGCCGTCTTACACCGACATATTTCAGAAATTGATTTGGACTTATATAATTTGACTCGATACGTATTTGTTTATGATCCAATGACTATTAAACTTATGTGACAATGTGATTAGGTTATGTGTTGACCGCAAATAGCAGTACTATGTGATATGATATATTATTCTAATCGAACGAATGATCTTATTAATGATAGGTTTTGGTATAAAAAGATAAAACTAAGTTACGTTATTTTAAGTAGCAGCTCAGGCAAGTATCCTAACTTTGCATTTATTTTATGCAATGGACATGAGTAAGAAAGTTTTGGAATCATATTATTGTGCCAGATTATTAACTCTATTGTCATCAATTATGTATCTAGTTTTTTGTATTCCTACAAGTTCTTAAATTATCTGATCATTGTTTATCAACACAGTATCATATTATAATTCAGATATTTATTCTGTTCGTTAATTTCTAAATAGGGTTAGACAAGTGTCCTCACTTGGATAATCATTGTGTTTAATCACATGTTGATACATACCTATTGATTTTCGGTATGTATACATTAATTAAAAGTCGTCTAAGCTATTTGACCCAGCTAGACACAGATTTAGAAATATCGTTGAACATGATAGAAATTTATTGTATCCAATCAAATTGTTTTGGTTCAGATTTCCGACTAAGTATGAACATCCCGAACATGGGAAAACTTTTGTGCACCTAAGGTGGATAAGATGAACGATAATATCGTTCTTGCATGTAGTATTGATCAATACAAGGTGCATTGGGATGATCACCCTCGTGTCCGTAAGTTATTATGGTTTGCAGATGAAGTTCTGCTAAACCTTAGCGAAAATTGAAAACAAAGTTCTTAGTCTGTCGACTACTCTTCAGTTATAGTCAGTACGTAGTTTCAAAAAGTTGATATAGAATTGTTATGTTGTTATTATTGGTTCAGCTTACTTCACAACTGTTGATTCGTTGTAGAAGTGTCATTCAAAGAAAACATTTAATTCTTTCAGCTAATATTTATTGTTGCTATTACTTGCTCGGCAATCAAATGCTCATCCTTGCTTAATTTAAATGTTTTCAGCTAAGTGTGAGCAACCAAAAGGTTCAGACACGAACAAGAGAAAAGGAAAGCAATCAAAATAATCTTATGTTATCTTTTGTAATAGTTAGACAGTATTAAGACAATGATATTTATTATCTATCATGTAATGTATTGTAGTAAAGGTTGCGTACATGGGATTAGACTCTGATGTATGTAAATTAAGTTTGATATTTATATTATTATTATTATTATTAGTATTATTCCGCTCATAGAAATGGTATCATAAAGCACCGAGTTCGGGTTTTAAGTACCTGAATTTGGGGGCGTTACACTGCGAAAAGTAGGAGAAGTGGCTTATGAGGTAGCTCTACCTCCAGAGTTGGAACACGTTCATAATATTTTTCATGTATTGGTATTACGACTGTATAAACCCGATTACAAGCATGTGATCGAGTACAAACCATTGCAGTTTGATAAAGACTTATCTTATGAAGAAGTTTCTATCCAGATAGTTGACATAAAAGAACAAGTGCTTAGAAATAAAGTAATACATTTTGTGAAGGTGATATGGAGGAACCATAATGCTGAAGAAGCTAAGTGGGAACTCAAAGATAAAATGATGAAAAAATACCCTGGGTTATTTGTTTAATCTGTGTCTTCAATTCTAGGGACAGAATCCTTGTAAGGAGGGAAGGATGTAGCAATACAGAATTTTAAATTATAATTTTTAAATATTTATTGAATTATATAAATATTTAATGGATGTGTTTATTGTTGAATAAAAATTTGTTTAATTTGATTTGATTTGATTTGGTTAATTATTTGTTAAATAAATAATTAATGAGTTAAGGAAATTAATTATCATGATGTACTATTCTAATTTAAATTAATAATTAAGTTAGAAAGCTTACAATGATAAAATGAATTATTATAATGATATTTTAGTTTGAACATGTAATTAAAATGACATGTTAATTTATTAAATAAAATTATGATTATAAAGAAAATTATAATTTTGTTGTATTGATCCATGTGGTAAATTTATTTAATAAATTGTTATTAGAATTAATTAAATTAAGTGTGACCATAAACTATATTATAAAGGAGTTATTAAATAAGTTAAGGGAGGTTAATTCAGTTTTTCCAAACAAGGCTTAATGAATGTTAAGTCTTTAATTTAAATATATTTTACCAAACAAAGCATAAGGATTAAGTGGTTAATTTTTAAAGTATCTAGCCAAACAAGCCTTATGGCTTTTGATTTTCAAAAATAAAAATAACTGATGTCAGTTATAGATATATTTATATTATATAATTAATACCTATATTATTATTTATATTATAATTTTAGTACGTAAGATTAGAATAGAGAGGAAGAACACATAAGAAGAAAAATAAGAAAAATTGAGAGAGAATTGGAAGAATTCTAGAGAGATTTTTGAGAGAGGAATTGTGGGAAGGAAGCTTGACAATAAAAGGGTAGCTATCATCTTCTAGAAAACAAAGGTATCATCTTACTCTTTTATTTTTTTTCAAAAATTATAGTTTTCTTCTATTCAAAAATCCTTTGTAAAACTTTGTGAGGGTTGAATTATTTGTTACATATAGTTTTTATATGATAATTGGTTGTTATAAAGTTGTTTTCATAAGTTTATAGATGAGTTATAGTAAATTGATTCATGTTATGTATTTATTTATGAAGGAAATCATATTATAGTGAATTGGTATGAATATATGTGAATAAGGCTTAGTTTAAAGTAAAATTAAGGTTTAATTCTTTGTATAACATATAATTTGACTATTGATTTTGAAAGTATATGAAGAAACGAAAACAATGTAATTAGAACCAACTGTTTTGGTTGTAAAACGAATTCACAATGAAGAATTTCGCTATGAATGTCAAAAGAAGAGGAAATAAGAGAAATAGTGAAATTTAAAGGTTGTAATCTTGATGTTTATGTTGTTTATGTGATTAGAAATTTGTTAGAAACATTAGTTTTTGTTTCTATAAATATATTACACCTTGGGTAGGTTGGTATGTGTGACGCACCCAAAATAGGTCCACACGACCCATTCTGAGTCGCCAGATATCACACTATAAAAATCAAATACAAACTTCATTTATACAACTGTTGAATCTGTTGGTAAAATGCAATCGACCATACAGTTAAACTGTGAGTTGTAATACAAATATATGTAACTCTTATGGTGCCTCGACCACAACCTTAAAATGGTACTTTACATAAAAGTACAGTCAATAACTGTCTTAGAAATTAAAATCCTTGGAAAATGCTGGAGGAAACCTTCGTACATGGGAGGCCATGCATCTAAGTTATGATATATATCATATGACTCGAGAATTATCATGAGTTGACCCAATAGACCCCAAAGAAAAACGAGAAGATTACTGTCATCTTCTTTCCAATGGTGAGTCTTCTCTTGACATATAATGATCTCCATTGTCTCCAATTGAGAATTATAATTCAAAGAAACTCCAAGATTATATAGGTAGTTCTCATAGATATAATCAGCAAGTGTATGTGCACAACCCTGTCTTATGATAACACGAAGTTGTCTATCATTAGACATCTTGTATTATAGTGGCAAAACACCCTTCCAAAGTTGGGTTCACCTCACCCTATTCGGTTCACCAAAATCAACGGTTAAATAACGTATAAAATATGACACACTTATCTAAAATTTCTGAATGAAATTATTTCCATACTATTTTAGGGGAACCTCAACAGCTATAGACCACCGTTCTAATGCCCTGTTACCCCCTCTCGACCCAACTACACTCTTATTACCTGAAAGGAATTGTGAAGCAAAAAGGGTGAGCACAACTAGTTGCAGCGGAATGAGTAATCCATTAGAAGAGTCAAATAGACCATAAGGTCTACTATCTTCTCCATGTTAAAAGTCCACCAACAATGTTTTATCCCTGTAACATCAATCAACAATTCCTGTTCACAATCATGTGAATAACTCATAATCAAAATTGTGATTCTAAATTCCTCTTCGCACCCAGGACGAAGATAATTTTCATCATCTGTCTTTACCTGAAATATCAAAAATCATGGTTATACCAAAACACAATTCTTGTTCATAATCATACAAATAAATTCATCTTTGCACTACGGGCAAAAATATTTATTAACAATTCATCTTTGCACTATAGGCCAAAGATATAGAACTGTATTTAGAAGAGTTAAGTAGAGCATGATAACTACTATCTTCTACGAATTAAAAGTGTATTATCAATATTTTATTGCTGAGACTCAGCTTATTAAATAATTCACATCATCGAATCATCCCTGCACTACGGCCAAGGATATTCATTAGTATTATGACCATGAATTATCCATGCACTACAAGCCAAGGATATTCGTGTTTTCAACAATGGTCATTATTATACTGAATAATCCCTAGTTATAATCATACCAACAACTGTTCATCAATGCACAACGGTCCAATGAGGACTTTTACCACATTATTTGTAACATTACGGGTCATGATTATACCGAATGATCCCTGGTCATAATCATACCAATCAACAGTTCATCTATGCACATAAGCCAAAGATATACAACTGTAAAACCAATAATCAACAGTCCATCTTTGCACATAAGCCAAAGATATACAACTGTAAAACCAATAATCAACAGTCCTTCTTTGCACGTAAGGCAAAGATATACAACTGTAAAACCAATAATCAACAGTCCATCTATGCACATATGCCAAAGATGACTTTCATCACAATATAAGCATTATCAATATTACAAATATTAATATTGCAAATATTAATATGAATAACTTTGCCGTCTCAATTATTGATTTAATAATATAACATATTATGCAGATGATACTGTGACAATAATTGAATTAATGATATGAGAGATATGTGCAACAATTACTGTAGCAATAATTGAGTATAACTGAGTGACTTCTTACGTAAGCATCAATAATCAATACCGTGTGCTACTATGCAACCATGTGTATTACTGTACTTTTACTACCGATTATTTTATGAGAACTTGCTTACTTTGAAAAATTTTCATATATCACCCTTAACTTTAAACTTTTATCAATTTAACTATTTACCAAAATAGAAAAATTGAATACTTTTATTTCATAAAATTCGGGATCTCACAATCTCCTCTCCTTATGAAATTTCGCCCTCGAAATTTACATACCTGGTAGTTCGAAGAGATGAGAATACCTTATTTTCTTTTCGAGTTTTACCTTCCTGGTTATTTCCTCTGTATCATGATTTTTCCATTGTTCATCTCCTGTATTTTAGATATCATTCTAGAATATATCTTCAAAATAAAGGTTAATTGACATATCACAATTTGTCAACTTATCAAGTAAATAATTTCAGCTTAGGTAAGTCACACACTAGCGAAGTATATAACTCGTCTCTCCTCCTAGTTCTAGACTCTTATCTCCGCCAAATGACCATATCCCTAAGCTCGATACCATTTTGTGACACCCCAAAATAGGTCCACGACCCATTACGAGTCGCCATATATAACACTATAAAAATCAAATACAAACTTCATTTATACAATTTGTTGAAGCGTAAATGCAGGAGAAGACGACCACGATTAAAGCGTGAGTTTTAATACAAATATATGTAACTCTTATGGTGCCTCGACCACAACCTTACAATGGTACTTTATATAAAAGTACAGTCAATAACTGTTTTAGAAATTAAAATCCTTGGAAAATGCTCGAGGAAACCTTCGTACATAGGAGGCCATGCATCTAAGTTATGATATATATCATATGACTCGAGAATTATCCTAGGTTGACCCAATAGACCCCAAAGAAAAATGAGAAGATTACTGTCATCTTCTTTCCAATGGTGAGTCTTTTCTTGACATATAATGATCTCCATTGTCTCCAATTGAGAATTATAATTCAAAGAAACTCCAAGATTATATAGGTAGTGCTCATAGATATAATCAGCAAGTGCATGTGCACAACCCTGTCTTTTAATAACACGAAGTCGTCTGTCATTATACATCTTGTATTATAGTGGCAAAACACCCTTCCAAAGTTGGGTTCACCTCACCCTATTCGGTTCACCAAAATCAACAGTTAAAATAACGTATAAAATATGACACACTTATCTAAAATTTCTCAATGAAATTATTTCCATACTATTCTAGGGGAACCTCAACAGCTATAGACCACCGTTCTAATCCCCTGTTACCCCCGCTCGACCCAGCTACACTCTTATTACCTGAAAGGAATTGTGAAGAAAAAAGGGTGAGCACAACTAGCCCAGTAAAGAATATCATGACTAAAGATAATTAAATTATCAATAGCCTTCGTCAGTAATAAATCAGAGATTTAGAACATATGGTAGATGATAAAACTTTTCAACCATAGTTGCATCGGAACGAGCAATCCATTAGAAGAGTCAAATAGACCATAAGGTCTATTATCTTCTCCATGTTAAAAGTCCACCAACAATGTTTTATCCATGTAACATCAATCAATAATTCCTGTTCACAATCATGTGAATAACTCATAATCAAAATTATGATTCTAAATTCCTCTTCACACCTAGGACGATGATAATTTTCATCACATGTCTTTACCTGAAATATCAAAAATCATGGTTATACCAAAACAAAATTCTTGTTCATAATCATACAAATAAATTCATCTTTGCACTACGGCCAAAAATATTCATTAACAATTCATCTTTGCACTACAGGACAAAGACATAGAACTGTATTTTAGAAGAGTTAAGTAGAGCATGATATCTACTATCTTCTACGAATTAAAAGTGTATTATCAATATTTTATCGCTGAGACTCAGCTTATTAAATAATTCACATCATCGAATCATCCTCAAGAGACTACGTTAAGGATATTCATTAGTATTATGACCATGAATTATCCATGCACTACAAGCCAAGGATATTCGTGTTTTCAACAATGGTCATTATTATCTTTGAATAATCCACGGTTATAATCATACCAACATTTGTTCATCAATGCACAACGGGCCAATGAGGACTTTACCACATTATTTGTAACATTACGGGTCATGATTATACCCGAATGATCCCTGGTCATAATCATACCAATCAACAGTTCATCTATGCACATAAGCCAAAGATATACAATCAGAAACCAATAATCAACAGTCCATCTTTGCACGTAAGCCAAAGATATACAACTGTAAAACCAATAATCAACAGTCCTTCTTTGCACGTAAGGCAAAGATATACAACTGTAAACCAATAATCAACAGTCCATCTATGCACATAAGCCAAAGATGACTTTCATCACAATATAAGCATGAGGATGATGACAATGATATAAGCATTAATCAAACGAAATCAAGGATAAATATTAAAGACTTTAAATTTATCCAGAGTTTAAAAATATCCAAATTGTCAACATGATATTGCTTTGTGGAGTAAAATTCAAGAATAATATTCATGTACCAAAAATAATTTGGACAGAAAAGAAATATATTTTTTGGGTAAATAGTACCCCGTGAATAGTAACTCGTGAATAGTAACTCATGAATAGTAACTCGTAAATAGTACTCCGTATTCGTACATAGTACCGTATACATAAATAATGTCATATACGCAAATAGTGCCATATACATGAATAGTGACGTATACGTAAATAGTGTTGTATACGTGAATAGTAACCCCGACACCAAAAGATAAGTTTCACAATAAATCCATATCAATATTTATAACACCTTAATCCAAATGTTATAAATCACTTAATAATCTCATAATCTAATATTATTAATATTACCACAATATTTTAATCATTTCTTAAACTTATAAACAATTTATTTTAATTATTTACACTTTACTAATTAATGCATTTAATCATCCTAAAATGCAAAACTCATAAGATTTCATCACCAATAACCAAAACTCTCATCAAAAATCTGCATATACTGTATATAGGATTCTCAAGCCATAAAATCCTATTTTCCAATTTTCTTACTTCACATAACATATTTAATTCATTTACTCATAACTAATCCATTTTCATGAAAAATACCAAATTAGTACAAACAAATTTTCTTTTCTAGGATTTAGCAGAATATAGTCCCATATTGAACATATATTTTTCTCAGAATTTTTAAAATTTATTTACTATTTTTCATATGACTAAAACTGCCGAAAATTTAGACATTTATCAAAAATTGTACTTTTGTCCAAAAATTCTGAACTTCACAGGGTATACTGCTGTTATATAGATGTACTACCAATAAAAATTTCACTAATTTTGGAGTTAACCACAAGGAGTTATAAGGGTTTACTTTTAAAATAGTATTTTCCCATAAAATTCATAACTCCTAATCTATAAATCCAAAAATCGCAATTTTTGGACACAATCTAGAAAACTCATCAAATTATCATTTCAAATTTTTCCAGAATTTTTGAGGGTCAAAAAATTTACAAAACTGCCCCTGGCAGAAACCCCTTACTTACAACGGTTGAACGAAAATAATATTCCTTACGAATATTAAATGAATGTAATGAATATTGAACGATAATAATATACATACGAATACGAAAAATAATATCTCTTTAGAATATAAAAATAATAACCCTTACCTCGGAAGAAGATTTGGATCTTTGGAGTAGTGAAAGCAGCTACTACTCTTCTTTCTCTCTATAACTTCTCTCTCTATAGCTTCTATCTCTATAATTGCTCTTGTGAGACTTAGTGAATTGGTGAGAAATGAAGGAAGAATGAGCTTCTATTTATAGGAAAATATAGTTTCGATAATTGCACATTTTGGGGCTCGAAATATTACAGTACAATACCTTCAACTTTTCTTTTATTTTTAATTTAGTTATGCAAGTATTATCAAACTTGCACCACCTCCCCTAATAGTAAATCATATGAATTAATAGTTCATTCATATGACTCAATAGTATACTCATGTGAAAAAAACTAATTACAGTATAGTACCTTCAACTATACTGCCATTTTTAATTTAGTCATGCAAGTAATATCAATCTTGCACCAACTCCCCTAATAGTAAATCATGTGAATCAATAGTACACACATGTGAACACATAGTTATAAGCATGTGAATTAATAGAAATTACTCATTTATCCGATTAATTACCCGATTGGTCAATATAACTTCCAGACATCAATTATTATCGAAATAAATGTCGATTTTCACTAACACCAATAATCCAAACACAATGGAACTATCAATTTCATCTTTAATCAACACGAACTTATTCATCATTAATATTATAACTCACAATATTTAACAACCAGGTCGTTCCCAGGAAAGAGGGGGCTTTCCGATAAGGATTTCTCCTTATTGACGCGCAATTAGGTGACCAAACATCTCCTTGATAGAACTTCTAGACATTATCAATATTGCAAATATTAATATGAATAACTTTGCCGTCTCAATTATTGATTTAATAATATAACATATTATGCAGATGATACTGTGAGAATAATTGAATCAATAATATGAGAGATATGATGCAGCAATTATTATAGCAACAATTGAGTATAACTGAGTGACTTCTTACGTAAGCATCAATAATCAATACCATGTGCTACTATGCAACCACGCGTATTACTGTACTTTTACTACCGATTATTTTATGACAACTTTCTTACTTTGAAAAATTTTCATATATCACCTTTAACTTTAAATTTTTATCAATTTAACTATTTACCAAAATAGAAAAATTGAATACTTTTATTTCATAAAATTCGGGATCTCACAGTATGGTTGTTAGAAAGGAGTTTGTAGGCCTAATTTGGCTTTTTGTAGTGTTCTAGATCATAAATCGCAAAAACGTAGAAGGGATCCCCGCCCCGGTGGGCCCCCTGGTACAAAAACCCTTGCCCTGATCGGGGGGAGGGGGGGGGGTAGTCTATCTAGCCGAATTTTAGAAAAAAAAAACTGACAGAACATGTTTTACTAAAATGAGCATAACTTTTGCATACGAACTCCGAATGATGCGATTCAAGATGATCCAGAACGAGGACGAGTAGACCTATAACTTTTATTCTTTACGTTTGTCAATTTGATGTCGTTATGAAGGGTCAAAATCGCCATATTTAGAATTGTTGTGTATTTGGAGGCAATCGAAGGGCGTCAGAATGCGCGAATGCTAGTGTAATTATTTTTGTATTAGTATAACCTAATGATAACATGTTGGACATGTAATAGGATGTTGTATCAAGTTGTTAATGTGTATGTGGTGCAATGACAAGATCACTTATGTAGTTGTAATAAAGCTAAAAAGTGATGTTCATGAGAAGATGTGATGTTGTTTAAACTAAAACTTAGTTAGTGAGCTATACTAAAAGTGGGAAAGAAACTCTTGAAGCTAATATTATTGTAACTAATGTGTATTGTCAATAAATATGGTATGTATAGGACTTGTGGTGAACGTGAGTAGTGATTGTTTAACCTACACACGAGGCAAGTTCTCTAACTCTACTTTTACAATTGTGCAAGTGCTTAAACCTTATTGATGCATTGAGCAAGTTTTCTAAACCTAAACTTCTTTGTGCAAGTTTCGTACCTCTGTTTATATTGTGCAAGTTTCTAAATCTTACCTTTTGATATTGAGCCAGTCTTTCTAATATTTAACTTGTTGTTATGCATGCTCAATACTCAATTCTAAATAACCTTAGCTTAATATTGTTCAAGCAAGGTATGTTACATTATTCAATGTTTATGCTCTTAGATTATTCCTAAAGCATGACCTTAGTATACAATGTTGATTCACTTATGATTTATTCTATAGCATAACGTTATTACATTTTTATTCAACTAATCCTTAGTTGATGTTCATCAACTCTAAATTACCTTGAAACCTATCCAAACTAAACTTACTTTGGTGCGGACTCGTATTCTAAATGCTGAGATGAACAACCCTCTTATAGGGGATAATTTACGCAAAACGTTGAAATATTTGTGCATAATACATTGTACGAAGGGCTGATCCCCCTAAGTACGAGGAGTCCTTATAGTCTTATGACTGTTAAATTTTAAGTTGAAAGATTACTTACAACTATGGACATAGTTCGTGATCTTATGACCCTCAAATATATATTTTAGATTTTGATTATCATTGATAGAGCATATTGTTCAGTTCTATTGAGCCTATTATTTGACAGTTGTTATAAAGTTTTATTCATTGTCATTTCAAGTGAGCATTGTTTGCTCACTCTTGCTTATATAACTATTACAACTAAAGTTGAGAAGGTCGATGTTCCTAGCACCAGTAAAGGAAAAGGAAAGATGAACAAGTATTGAAGACTTGTATACATGTTGACTTTTAATATTATCAGAATTTGTTTTTAGTTATTGTGATGTAATTATTTAATTTTTCTGCATATGATGTTTGTATTTAAAGGTTAGATAACCTGGTAGATTTTTATTGGACTTTTTGATGTAACCCTTTAATTGGATGGTTTATTATTAAACTTTATTATGTTTGGGTAGTTAGATATGAATGTTTTTAACAAGTGAACACCAAATCTGGTGAAAATGAAGTACCCGAATTTGGGGGTGTCACATATGGCTTGCCTTTTTTCAAATTCGGGAAGATGGGTCCATGACCGAAATGGCATATTCGGGTTTTCGCAGGCAGTTCGTTGAGTTGTTTTGCGTAGTTTGCGCTTGAAAGTGCTGCAATGGCTATTTGTGACCTTATTTGCAGCTGTATGAGGTTTGTTGAAGTTGACTTCTAAAAATGACCGTTTTGCCCTTTTAGGGGTTATCTCCAAGGTTTACGGGACTTTTGGCTGTCCTTCGGGGTTGTCTCTAAAATTTTTTCCTTATGGTTGATCTCTAAGGTTGATTTGATGTTCCACGGGGATGTCTCCGTGGTTAGGTTTGATCTTGTGGTCCTCCAGGGTTATCTCTGGAGTGTGAAAAAGATGCTTTTGCCCTCATGCATAGTTAGTAATAGGAAAAAGAAATCTTGAGTATCTACAACAACCTCGAGGTACGAAAAAAGCATCATTTCACCCCGGTGACAACCCCAAAGAGAGATTAATGTGCAACGATGCCTAGACGTAACGCGGATTGAACAAGAATCGTAAAGCTAAAGATGTGGCCATAAGAAGTCACCGTAGCAACCATTGAAATGCGAGCTATCAAAGACGAGTTGATTGACGACCCTCGAGAGCCAAAAGATGCCTTATAGATAATTGCATCATCTTCTTGGACTCTGAGTCAATCAAATTCAACCGCATTTCACAGTCTTCCGCAAAGTCTTTCTGAGATTTTTGGGTACGAGGCTCAACTTTTATCGAATCGAGACCTATGGCACGAACTTCAAGATAGTGGGACTCGTGGGGGCCAGCCTTAGGTTACACTTACGACTAAGGTCAGACATCATAAGGCAGCAGTAGGAAGCTCATAATCATAGACGCGCAAGAAAGAAGAAGCTAGAGAAAGGCTTTGATCTTTATCATTTTCTTTATATTTTGAGTTATTTAATCTTAGATCTTGTATACTTTTAGTTTCTTGGGTGATATAAATTGAATCTAAGCCAAAAGAAGTTGGTTCACGCGTCCCCCAAGGTGAAAAACACTCATTTCAGCCACTTTGTTTGTAACTGTTGTTATAAATACCAGTTTTATGTAGATATAACAGTTTCTACCGGTTAAATTTGTTTTTTTACATATCTATTATGTATTAATGGGCAGACATTGAGTTTCTATCGGTTAATTTATGCATATTCAGTTGTAAATCATTTATCTAACTAGATCTAACCAAATCTAGCATTTTGAGCGGTTATGAAGCATGATGCTCTAACCTATATGCTAGATTGGTTAAGATCTATAGTGAATCTAGATGTTTTACTATTTTAGTCGGGTCCAGCCACTCCAGTAGAGTCCTAGATCTGTATCTAGAGGCGAGGAGGTCCTAATGGCTAGATATGGGGATTTAAATCGATGAAATCACCTAACATCAAGTCTAGGATGTTATATATATATATATATATATATATATATAAGCATATCAATGTGAGGCTAGGAATCCCAGGTTTGAGATGTACTAAATGGATCTTGACTAGATTCCCATAATGAACTTTTTATTTAAATGTAATGTTTAAATACTGCAAATCGATGTACATGTAATATTGGATCTTAAAACGAGTTTAAGGGGTTCATCCCGAAAATTCGGATTTAATATCCCATGATAGTGAAAATTATATTTGTGAGTGTTTGGATTCATCGAGATGGCTTTCATGCCCTGTTAGGAATATGCATGTGAATATTATTCCTTTATTTATATAATTTGATGATGAAGATGATGAATTTAATGAATGAATATGCAAATATGTCTGCATTGATAAAAGATGTAAAGTCCTTAATAGATGATAGACAATATGGGCAAGGACATAGATTGAAATGATTAAATATGTTAAGTTGATCCAATATGAATGAATAGTTTTGTAAAAGTCCTTCAAAAGATCATGATGTACAAGGACTATGAATAGAAAGATCAAACTTTTTAGGTTGATATTATAAAGTGTAATAGATAGACATGTCTGATCGAAGAGCACTGTACAAGTCACTATAGTCTTCCAAGAAAGTAAGGCAGAATCGTAGACTACACTCGGAATCGTAGAAGTAGTCTGCCAAGAGCCTGTCGAGCTAAAATAAGGATCGTAGGCCTCACTCGATATCGTGAAGTCTATAAGTCGTCACCAATTAGAATCACATTCTGCAGAATCAGAGCCAAAGTTGTAGTCAAAAAATGAAGAAATGGAGATAGACTCCAGCTCTGAAGATCAGAAATCAGTAGGCTATCAAATTTCTTCACCTGCAAGGGTACGAAGAAGATTAGTAGTGGAAGTATTTGATAAACCACAAGATGTGCTACCAAGAAAATGGATAAACCATGGAAATGAATGACTCAAAGTAGTAATGATGTCTACAGAAGATCTGTTCAACAATTTTCAAGACATGGAGTTAGATCGTACTACAATACTGTACAATTCTAAAAACCATATGATAAAATGGTTCTACCCATGGATGCCCTTGTTAAAGGCTTACACTGCTGGAGATGAGAGTTATATCAGCTGATGTTATTCAAACTTTCCTAATTTGGAGCTGATCTCTCAGAACTTCCCAAGGTGTAGGGTTTCGGCACAGAAACGCACAGTGGAAATAGAACAATTTAAGGTAATTTTGAAACCCTAAACAGGATCCATGCGAAAATCAATTAACTAAGTGGTTAGAAATTATACCTATTGTGATACTGAAATTGATGTGCTCGAAGCTCCAATGCAATACAAATGAATCGCGCCTCTACGGTATCCACACGAACACTTCGAGAATCGTCCTCCGATCTGCAGAAGAAGGAACTGCGGTACTAGCCACCAAGGATGAGGATTTCAAAATGATTTCTCTCTAGTCTCTCTCTAAGAGCGGCTAGGGTTTTTGGTTTATGAAAAATACCTAAAATGGCTGCTACATATCATATATATAGCCATTAAAAAATATTATTCAAAACCTAATTTAATAAAATTAAAATATATATATATATATATATATATATATATATATCTTAATTAAGTCTTACTTAATTAATATACATATATATAAATTATCCTTCTAATTTAAATTAAGTGATTTAAATACTATTAATCATATTAATATATTTAAATCCTTAAAATTTAAATTAATTCCCTTTAAATTACGTTCTATGTGTGTGTGACTTATAGGTTATTATTACGTTGGCAATAATTTTAAAATCATATTATAAAATTATAAACGTTGAGCTGACATATAGTAATGCATCACTGTTACCCAAGTAATAATAAGATCGATGATTCGATGCAACCTTTTCGTGACCAATGTTTCAATGTAATTTAATCATTTTAACCTTAATATCTTAGATTAAACTCGAGTCATGGAATGTGTCATACTCTTCATAATTTAATCTGAGTTTTCTTGATCAATGAGTAGACTATATGAAACAAATCACTATTTGAGCATGGTCATTCATTTCATAGTCCTACTCAATCAAGAGGCCTATGGATATCATCCCTAATATATAGGAGGGTTAAATTTCATCTAGATCACTCATATTCCTCACATGATTCATGATGTACCCAATAATCACCTTTATAGTCCACCCTATTAAAGGTGACATTTGATGATATCAAAGTACATAAATTCCCATGTAGTAATATAGTGATTTCAGGTCGGAGGACCATTACATCATTGTCACTATGAGAATTTCTAATGACACTTCGCATAATGCTCCACATAGAATTCTCATGGTGGGTCCATCCGAAGACATCGTTCTTCAACATGTACCTATGCATTGACTTAATATCTCATATATTTATGACCAATGAGATTTGGTCATCATCGATCCACATACTAGTCTCAATGCATCATTGTTGTCCCATCAACAATGATACTCGACTAGGGACATTTAAGAACAATGATACTAATTGTAATTATATAATCTCATGTTCAAGTCACATACTTGAAACTATATAATTTGTATCACTATTCTAAGGAATTTTATTATGTTAACAATTATATTACGCAGTAAATAAAACCATAATAAAATCATTTATTTATTCAATCAAATATAATATCAAAATGTTAAGCAATTATATCAAATAGTTGGCCTCTGGGACATAAACACTAACAGTCTCCCACTTGCACTAGAGCCAATTACTCATGTATCTAATACCCATGGAACTAGTGTGACCGTGCTGTGGGCTTCCTGCTGCGACAAAGCCTTGGTCGATGGATCTGCAACATTATCATCTGTTGGCACTCTTCCTATATGTACATCTCCTCTATCAATGATTTCACGGATGAGATGGTACCGCTTTAAGTATATGCTTGGATCGTTGGTGAGATCTGGGTTCCTTAGCTCTGTAATGGCTCCATTGTTATCACAATATAGCTTAACCGGATCAACAATGGTTGGAACAACACCTAGTTCAGTGATGAACTTTTTAATCCATACAGCCTCCTTGGCCGCACTAGAAGCAGCAATATACTCAGCCTCTGTTGTAGAATTGGCTACTGTCTCTTGCTTCGAACTCTTCCAGCTAACAACACCACCATTAAGGCAAAATACAAAACTTGACTGAGACTTATAATCATCATTATTAGTCTGGAAACTAGCATATGTGTAACCCTTTACTGCTTGTTCGTCTTCATCTCCATATACCAAGAATGAATCCTTAGTCCTTTTTAGGTACTTAAGGATATTCTTGACTGCTGTCCAGTGACCTTCACCTGGATTCGACTAGTATCTGCTCGTTATGCTCAAAACATATGAGACATCCGGACGAGTACATATCATTGCATATATGATAGATCCAATTGCCGAAGCATAAGGGATCTTTCTCATACGCTCCTCATCATCTTGTGATTTAGGGCATTGGGTCTTAGAGATCTTTACACCATGAGTCATGGGTAAGTGTCCTCTTTTTGCCTCTTGCATGCTGAACCATTTCAGCACTTTATCAATATATGTACTCTAACTTAGGCCGATCATTTTTCTCGATCTATCTCGATAGATCTTGATACCTATAATGTAGGTTGCATCGCCTAAATCATTCATGGAGAAACATTTTCCTAACCATGTTTTTATAGCCTGTAATGAAGGAATGTCATTCCCAATAATTAATATGTAAATCAACATATATAATATCAGAATACAATGTGACTCCCCACTAACCTTCTTATATACACAAGGTTCATCTTCATTTTTAATAAAGCCAAACTCTTTGATCGCTTCATCAAATCGAAGATTCCAACTCGAGAGGCTTGCTTCAATCCATAAATGGACCGTTCGTACTACATACCTTTCCAAAGATCCTTTGGAGCAACAAAACCCTCAAGGTTATTTCATGTACACATCCTCAAGGAGATTTCCATTAAGGAAAAGTTTTGACATCCATCCGCCGATTTACGTAATCATAAAAAGTTGTAATAGCAAGTAAGATCTCGATGGATTTAACCATTGCCCTTTGGAGAGAAGGTTTCATCATAGTCAACACCTTGAACTTGTTTGAAACCTTTGCTTTACGATCGGCCTTTATAGGTTTGTACATTACCATCCATGCTCGGTTTTCTTCTTGAAAACCCACTTTTTCTATTGGTTTTACCCCTTCGGGTGGATCAACCAAAGTCCATACTTGGTTAGTATACATGGAGTCCATTTCAGATCTCATGGTTTCAAGCCATCTCTTAGAATCTGGTCCATTCATAGCTTCTTGGTAGGAAGCAGGCTCATCCTGATCTATGAGCATCACATCGCCGTTTTGAGTGACAAGATATCCATAATATTTCTCAGGCTCCTGGCGTGTCATACCAGATCTATGAATTCCTTGTGTAATTTGAGCAGGTTCACTTTTCACAACATCTTGTGGTTCCTGCTCACGTTCCAACTCAGGTTCAATGATATTCTGTAGTTCTCGAATTTCTTCGAGTTATACTTTCTTCCCACTATTTTCTTTAGAAACAAATTCTCTTTCTAGAAAAATAACAGTTCGAGCAACAAACACTTTGTTCTCAGAAGGTTTGTAGAAATAATACCCTTTTGTTTCCTTTGGGTATTTCACAAAATTACATTTGTCAAATTTGGGTCCGAGCTTGTCAGAATTCAGAAGTTTTACAAATGCCTCGCAACCCCAAATCTTCATGAAAGACATACTAGGACGTTTCCCAGTCCATATCTCATATGGTGTCTTCTGAACCGTTTTTGTAGGACCACGATTAAGTGTGAATGCGGTTGTCTCTAGGGCATGACCCCAGAAGCTTATTGGAAGATCTGCATGACTCATCATTGATCCTACCATGTCCAACAAGGTTCGATTCCTCCTCTCAGACACACCATTCCATTGTGGTGTTCCAGGTGGAGTGAGCTGTGATATAATACCACACTCCTTTAGAAGGTCATCAAAGTCTTGGCTTAAGTATTCACCTCCTCGATCGGATCGAAGGGCTTTTATGCTTTGGCCAAATTGGTTTTGAACTTCATTCTTGAATTCCTTGAACTTTTCAAAGGATTCGGATTTGTGTCTCATAAGATACACATATCCATATATACTAAAGTCGTCAGTAAATGTAATGAAGTAATAAAACCTACCTCTTGCTAACGAACTCATGGGTCCACATACATCACTATGTATAAGTCTCAATATTATTCAAAACCTAATTTAATAAAATCTAAATTTATATATATATATATATATATATATATATATATATTAATTAAGTCTTACTTAATTAATATACATATATACAAATTATCCTTCTAATTTAAATTCGTGATTTAAACACTATTAATCATATTAATATATTTAAATCCTTCAAATTTAAATTAATTCCCCTTTAAATTATGTTATATGTGTGGTGACCTATAGGTTATTATTACGTTGGCAATAATTTTAAAATCATATTATAAAATTATAAGCGGTGGCGACATCTAGTAATGCATCACTGTTACCCAAGTAATAATAAGATCGATGATTCGATGCAACCTTTTTGTGACCAATGTTTCAATGTAATTTAATCATTTTAACCTTAATATCTTAGATTAAACTCGAGTCATGGAATGTGTCATACTCTTCATAATTTAATCTGAGTTTTCTTGATCAATGAGTAGACTATATGAAATAAATCACTATTTGAGCATGGCCATGCAGTTCATAGTCCTACTCAATCAAGAGGCCTATGGATATCATCCCTAATATATAGGAGGGTTAAATTCCATCTAGATCACTCATATTCCTCACACGATTCATGATGTACCCAATAATCACCTTTATAGTCCACCCTATTAAAGGTGACATTTGATGATATCAAAGTACATAAATTCTCGTGTAGTAATATAGTGATTTCAGGTCGGAGGACCATTACATCATTGTCACTATGAGAATTTCTAATGACACTTCACATAATGCTCCACATAGAATTCTCATGGTGGGTCTGTCCAGTACATCGTTCTCTAACATGTACCTATGCATTGACTTAATATCTCATATATTTATGACCAATGAGATTTGGTCATCAGTCAATCCACATACTAGTCTCAATGCATCATTGTTGTCCCATCAACAATGATACTCGACTAGGGACATTTAAGAACAATGATACTAATTGTAATTATATAATCTCATGTTCAAGTCACATACTTGAAACTATATAATTTGTATCACTATTCTAAGGAATTTTATTATGTTAACAATTATATTACGCAGTAAATAAAACCATAATAAAATCATTTATTTATTCAATCAAATATAATATCAAAATGTTAAGCAATTATATCAAATAATTGGCCTCTAGGGCATAAACACTAACACAAGGGTCATGACATTTCCCACCAAGCTGATCAAGAATTTCCTTAATTTCAAAATCTATCGTCATGCTGGTAATATCTACATCCCTACCATCTCTTAGAAAATTTAGATAGTAGAAAGGCCACACCAAAACCCACGATCGTAGAGGTTTCATACTCTGCGATTGCAAGCGATCAAGCTCAACCTGATACCCAAACATCAAACCCCACACTCAATACTCCAAGTCTCAATCCTATAATACCCTTTGATATCCCCACTTCATCCAACAATAATCTCTTTGACATTTTCACTGCCTTTGAAAACATTTACAAAAATGAGAAACTCAAATTAGCTGCCAAAATTCCACAAGATCCTAAGTTTTTGAAAAACTCTGAAGAATTGGTTAAGAAATTTTCCTATATTAATGAGGAAGCAAAGACCATGCCAGAAGGAGAAGACTGTGATGCCCCCAAAATAGGAATTCATCACCCATCTTGAGTCGCCAGATACATGGTACATAAATTCAAATACAACTTAATTATACAACAGTCGTGCAAAATACGACGACATATATATTGTGAGTTTTAATACAAATATTGTAACGTATATAATACGATAATATTCATACTTCAAATTAATACATGCCATATAAAGTACAGCAGCAAATATTTCAAGTCTCCAAAGGGACACGAGAAGATTTTGTTCTCTTCATTTTACTGCGGTGCACTTTTGACGCTTTCAGGGTTGGGTTCTCATCACCCTATTGTTGGTCACCAAAATCAATTATTAAGTGACGTAGAAAATAAGACACACACATCTTAGGTCCTCAATACAATTATATATTGCATGTCATGTCGTAGGGAGGACTACTAATGCTATCATCTAGACCGTCACTCCATTCCCCGACTAGTCCCAGCTATATTCTCATTTCCTGAAGAGAACAACGAAAGAAAGGGTGAGCTCAACTAGCCAAGTAAGAAATATTATGAGTAAGATAATACAAAATAAATTATCATTAGCCTTCAACAATGTTAAACTGATAAAATACAATAGACATCAAGTTTAACTTCAGCGGAACAAGCAATCCATTAGAAAAGTCAAGTAGAGCATGATATCTACTCTCTTCTATGATTTAAAATGTTTTCATCAATTTTTATCGCTGAGACTCAGCTTAATAAATAAAACCACATTATCGAATCATCTCTGCACTACTGGCCAAGGATATTCATTAAATCATCAAGGGTCATGACTATACCGAATAATCCCTGGTCATAATCATACCAAGTCCATCTCTGCACGTAAGCCAAAGATATACAACAATAAAACCAATAATCAACAATCCATCTTTGCACGTAAGCCAAAGATATACAATTCAATAATCACAGTCCATCTTCGTACGTAATCCAAAGATAACTTTCATCACCATATAAGCGTGAGGATGATGACAATGATATAAGAAATAATCAAACGAAAACAAGGATAAATATTAAAGACTTTAAATTTATCCAAATATTATCAATCACTTAATAAACTCATAATCTAATATTATTAATATTATAACAATATTTTAATCACCTCTCAAACTTATAAATAATTTATTTCAATTGTTTACACTTTATCAAATAATGCATTTAATCATTCAAAGACTGCCATACTCATAAGATTTCATCACCAATGATTAAATCCCTTATCAAAAATCTGCATATACCTTATATAGGATTCCCAAGCCATAAATCCTATTTTCCAATTTTGTTACATTACATAACATATTTAACTCATATGTTCGTAATTAAACTATTTTCATGAAAATACCAAATCGGTCCCAAAAATATTTCTTTTTCTCGGGATTTAGCGTAATATAGTCCCATAATGAACATTTATTTTCTCTTTAATTTTTAAAATTCATTTACTATTTTCAAAAATCAATTTCTAATTAATTCTTAAGAAATTAGCTACCTCAAGTTTAACTCCGTAAATTCCTAAATCTTGGGGGATCTTACACATGTTAACGTGATCTTCCAGTTTAAATTTCATGGTCATCTGAGTTATAGAACTCCGGTTATAGCATTTTTCGTCGAAAAAACCTAAATATTGAAATGGTCATAACTTGCTCATTTTAAGTCAGAATGAGCTCATTTTTGGACAGGAGGTTCTTTATACCATATAATTTCATGTTCCAAAAGGCCGGAATTTTTATCATAAATTAAGTGGCCAAAAATGCCCTTTTAAAAATCTGGGCAGTAGCTTTTTCCCATTTTTCACTTTTTTATGCTTTGCTAAAATCAGTCCACACGAAAATCTACAACACCTTTTACAGTTATTCCACTTGGATAAGTTGGGAAACTCATAGATCTAACTCTAGAACTTGACCACACTCAAAAATTCGAAATATAATAGGAGATATGGTCAATTGAATTTCATATTCAATTTTTACCAAAATCTAATTTTCAACACTTTGTGTTTTCTATGAAACTTTCAAGTTTTCACATAATAACCAACATAACTCCTCATAACACTTGCTAATACTACATATACCCATGAATAGATATTGGATGAAGCGTAAATATCAAGGATATTCCACTAATTTCATGGAGTATAGAAGCCAAAACTTTAACCAACTGAGTATAATAGAATATACGAAACTGCAAATGGATTTTCACCCGCCATGCGGTAATCCACGTATACAGATCATTTCCACAATTTAATAAGGAATTAATACAAAGGATCATTCACCATGCATGTGGTAATCCACATGACGCGAGTTATTCCAATAGAATAATAAAGAATGAAATAATGAAGGATTCACCATGCGTGCGATAGATCGCACTAACAAAGTTATTCCCAATGTAATAATAAATGATGGAACCAGGTCACGTGTAAATGCATGCATGTGATATTAAGATGTAATAAGAAATAATTGAACCGGGTCCCAGCATAAACAAGACAAAATGCAGGATATTAAGCAGTAATAATAAAGAATGGAATAACAATGAAATCACCACGCATGCGATAGGCCTTGCAGAAAAGTTATTCCAACAGAATAATAAATAATGGAACCAGGTCCGGCGTAAACGCACAGACATGATATTCGGCTGTAGAATAATAATGAAGCGGAATATTAGAAGAATTTCACCATGTATCGTGTACTGTATCCATCTTCGCACGTAGTTTAAAAGATAACTTTCATCACCATATAAGCAATGAGGATGATGACAATGATATAAGCATTAATCAAACGAAAACAAGGATAAATATTAAAGACTTTAAATTTATCCAAATATTATCAATCACTTAATAAACTCATAATATAATATTATTAATATTATAAAAATATTTTAATCACCTAAATATTGAAATGGTCATAACTTGCTCATTTTAAATCGGAATGAGTTCATTTTTGGAAAGGAGATTCTTTATACCATATACTTTCATATCCCAAAAGGCCAAAATTTTTCTCATAAATAATGGAACCAGGTCCGGCGTAAATGAACAAATAGGATATTCCGACATGAATAATAAAGAATGGAATAATAACATAAATCACCATGCATGCGATAAACCGCACAAACAGGTTATTCCAACAGAATAATAAATAATGGAACCAGGTCCAGCGTAAACGCACAAACAGGATATTCCGACAAAATAATAATGAACGGAATATTAGAAGAATTTTACCATGTATGGGGTACTTTGCATAAACAGGTTATTCCAACATAATAATAAAGAATGGAATAACAGAAGAATTTCACCATGTATGCGGTACTTTTCTTAATATGTTATTCCAACATAATAATAAGGAATGGAATAACAAAAGAATTTCACCGAGTATAGGGTAGCTCGGATATACAGGTTATTCCAACAGAATAATAAAGAATGAAATAACAGAAGTTCTCTTCATGAATACAAAAGAAATAATACCCCTTACCTCAAAAAAAGACTGGATACTGGAATAGTGAGGTAATAGACTTCTCTTATTCTTTCTCTTTATAATAATGGCTCTAAAGCTTTAGTGAATTAGTGAGAAATGAAGGAAGAATGAGCTTCTTTTTATAGGAAAACATAGTTTCGATAATTGCACATTTTGGGGCTCGAAAAATTACTGTACAATACCTCCAACTTTTTTTTCATTTATAATTCAGTCATCCAAGTATTATCAAACTAGCACCACATCCCCTAATAGTAAATCATGTGAATCAATAATAAATTATGCGACTCAATAGTTCTAAACATGTGAAAAAATTAATTACAGTATAGTACCTTCATCTAAAATGTTAAGTAGAGCATGATATCTACTATCTTCTATGATATAAAATGTTTTCATCAATTTTTATCGCTGAGACTCGGCTTAATAAATAAACCACATCATCCAATCATCCCTGCACTACGGGCCAAGGTTTTTCATTAAATCATCAATGATCATGACTATACCGAATAATCCCTGGTCATAATCATACCAAGTCCATCTCTGCACGTAAGCCAAAGATATACAACAATAAAACCAATAATCAACAATTCATCTTTGCACGTAAGCCAAAGATATACAAATCAATAATCACAGTCCATCTTCGCACGTAAGCCAAAGATAACTTTCATCACAATATAAGCATAAGGATGATGACAATGATATAAGCATTAATCAAACGAAAACAAGGATAAATATTAAAGACTTTAAATTTATCCAAATATTATCAATCACTTAATAAACTCATAATCTAATATTATTAATATTATAACAATATTTTAATCACCTCTTAAACTTTTAAATAATTTATTTCAATTGTTTACACTTTATCAAATAATGTATTTAATCATTCAAAGACTGCCATACTCATAAGATTTCATCACCAATGATCAAATCTCTTATCAAAAATCTGCATATACCTTATATAGGATTCCCAAGCCATAAAATCCTATTTTCCAATTTTGTTACATTACATAACATATTTAACTCATATGTTCGTAACTAAACCATTTACATGAAAAATACCAAATCAGTCCCAAAAAATATTTCTTTTCTGGGATTTAGCAGAATATAGTCCCATAATGAACATATATTTTTCTCGGAATTTTTAAAATTCATTTACTATTTTTCAAAAATTAATTTCTAATTAATTCCTTAAGAAATTAGATACCTAAAGTTTAACTCCAAAAATTCCCAAATCTTGGCAGGATCTTACACATGTTAACGTGATCTTCCAGTTTAAATTTCATGGTCATCGGAGTTATAGAACTCCGGTTATAGCATTTTTCGTCGAAAAAACCTAAATATTGAAATGGTCATAACTTGCTCATTTTAAGTCAGAATGAGCTCATTTTTGGACATGAGGTTCTTTATACCATATAATTTCATGTTCCAAAAGGCCGGAATTTTTATCATAAATTAAGTGGCCAAAAATGCCCTTTTAAAAATCTAGGCAGTAGCTTTTTCCCATTTTTCACTTTTTTATGCTTTGCTAAAATCAGTCCACACGAAAATCTACAACACCTTTTACAGTTATTCCACTTGGATAAGTTGGGAAACTCATAGATCTAACTCTAGAACTTGACCACACTCAAAAAATTGAAATATAATAGGAGATATGGTGATTGAATTTCATATTCAATTTTTACCAAAATCTAATTTTCAACACTTTGTGTTTTCTATGAAACTTTCAAGTTTTCACATAATAACCAACATAACTCCTCATAACACTTGCTAATACTACATATACCCATGAATAGATATTGGATGAAGCGCAAATATCAAGGATATTCCACTAATTTCATGGAGTATAGAAGCCAAAACTTTAACCAACTGAGTATAATAGAATATACGAAACTGCAAATGGATTTTCACCCGCCATGCGGTAATCCACGTATACAGATCATTTCTAAAATTTAATAAGGAATGAATACAAAGGATCATTCACTATGCATGTGGTAATCCACATAGACAGGTTATTCCATCAGAATAATAAAGAATGGAATAATAGAAGGATTCACCATGCGTGCATGAGATCGCTACCGATAAAGTTATTCCAATGTAATAATAAATGATGGAACCGAGTCCGGTAAACGCGTGACGCATGGATATTCCGGCTGAATAATAAATAATGGAACTGAGTCTGGCGTGGCGCACAAAAGAGGATATTTTGACATGAATAATAAAGAATGGAATAACAACAGAAATCACCATGCATGCGATAGACCGCACAAACAGGTTATTCCAACAGAATAATAAATAATGGAACCAGGTCCGGCGTAAACGCACAGACAGGATATTCCGACAAAATAATAATGAACAGAATATTAGAAGAATTTCACCATGTATGGGGTACTTTGCATAAACAGGTTATTCCAACATAATAATAGAGAATGGAATAATAGAGGAATTTTACCATGTATGCGGTACTTTGCATAAACATGTTATTCCAACATAATAATAAAGAATGGAATAATAAAAGAATTTCACCAAGTATAGGGTAGCTCGCATATACAGGTTATTCCAACACAATAATAAAAAATGGAATAACAGAATTTCTCTTCATGAATACAAAAGAAATAATACCCTTACCTCAAAAAGAAGATGGATCTTTGGAATAGTGAGGTAGCGAGACTTTCTTCTTCTTTCTCTCTATAATTTCTCTCTATAATAATGGCTCTAAAGCTTTAGTGAATTGGTGAGAAATGAAGAAAGAATGAGCTTATTTATAGGAAAACATAGTTTGAGTAATTGCACATTTTGGGGCTCAAAAATTCTGAAGACAATACCTCAGAACTTTTCTTTCATTTATAATTAGGTCATCCAAGTATTATCAAACTTGCACCACATCTCCTAATAGTAAATCATGTGAATCAATAGTAAATTATCCGACTCAATAGTTCTAAACATGTGAAAAAATTAATTACAGTATAGTACCTTCATCTATACCTCCATTATTAACTTAGTCATGCAAGTATCATCAATCTTGCACCAACTCCCCTAATAGTAAGTGAATGTGACACAATAGTAACTCGTGAATAGTAACTCATGAATAGTAACTTATGAATAGTAACTCATGAATAGTAACTCGTGAAAAGTACTCTGACACAAAAGTGCCCTGAATACTCGATTGAACAATATAATCTCCAAACATCAATTATTATTGAAATAAATATCGATTTCTACTAACACAAATAATCCCAACACAATGGAACTATCAAATTCATCTTTAATCAACACGAACTTATTCATCATTAGTATTATAACTCACAATATTTAACAACCAGGTCGTTCCCAGGAAAGAGGGGGCTTTCCAATAAGGATTTCTCCCTATTGGCGCGCAATTAGGTGACCAAACCTCTCCTTGACAGAACTTCTAGACATTGTAAATATTACAATTTAATAATATGAACAACTTTGTCGTCTCAATTATTGCTTTAATAATATAACATATTGTGCAGATGATACTGACAATAATCGAATCAATAATATGAGAGATATGATGCAGAAATTACTGTAGCAATAATTGAGTATAACTGAGCGACTTATCACGTAAGCATCAATAACCAATACCATATGCTACTATGCAATCACGCGTATTACTGTACTTTTACTATCAGGTAGTTCAACAGTTTTAGCGGTAAGACTTCTGCCGTTATTTTTATAAAAAGATAATTCTATCGTTTTCTCAATCCTTGATAATTCGTTGTAGGGTCCACTTAATGATTGTACTTCGTCGCATCGGATATTCCCAACAAAAGAATATTCCCCGACCAATCGAATATTATACAACAACTTGCATACTTTGCAACATTTATAAATATTACCCACAACTATAACATTATATCAAATCTACACCATAATATTAAAACAAATATTTCGAGAAATTTAAATTTTTATTCATAAAATCTGGGATCTCACAAAGACAGTGAATTCCACAGGAAGCTTCAAGTAACAATATCAGATATATCCATCAAGCTTCATCAGAGAGATCAAATCTATTTGAAATACATAAAGCAATAGAGGAAAGAAGCCCTACAATTCCAGAAGAAAAATGAAGAATCTATTATGTCTTTCTCCGAGTAAATAGATACCCTCAACCAGTCTCTTTCCCAACAACTAGAGCTCGGTCAACAAGAGCTAAAGATTGAGGTTGGAAATTCATCCTACCTGCTTGAACAACTTATGAACAATGTCCAACATCTTTCTCAAGTGATTGATGACAAAAAGGGGGAGAAAAAGAGACACTCAAAGAGATATAAGAAGAGACGAATGGAGATACAGGAGAAGAGCCAGAAAAAGAAGGATGAAAAGCTGAAGGCAAAGTAGAAAGAAGAGGACTCATCATTTGAGGGGAATCCAAAAGAAGATGAAGCAATAAAGCCATCATCTAAGGGGTGCAAGAACCAGAAGGACAAGCCGATGAGTAGCAACAACAAACAGAACATCCAGAAATTGTAAAGAAGTAAACATAAAAAGGAGAAGGTACATCTCTAATTGTAATAGTATGTTCTAGATCCAGAATATAGATTTGTTGAGTTATCTGTAATTAACTTCTCATTAATATCATTCATATTACCTGTTCTATTAATATAGCAGCTCACTGTATCTTAAGATTCATTCATCTTATACATATACATTCAGTATTTTTGTCATCATCAAATAGGGGGAGATTGTTAGAATATTCATGTGAATGTTATTCCTTTATTTATATAATTTGATGATGAAGATGATGAAGTTAATGAATGAATATGCAAATATATACGCATTGATAAAAGTCAGTAAAAGTCCTTAATAGATGGTAAACAATATGGACAAGGACTTAGATTGAAATGATCAAATATGTTTGGTTGATCCAATATGAATGAATAGTTTTGTAAAAGTCCTTCAATAGATCATGATATACAAGGACTATGAATTGAAAGATCAAACTTGTTAGGTTGATCTCATAAAGTGTAATAGATAGGCATGTCTGATCAAAGAGCACTACACAAGTCACTATAGTCTTCCAAGAAAGTAAGGCAGAATCGCAGTCTACCGAAGCAGAATCGTAGACTACACTTAGAATCATAGAAGCAGTCTGTCGAGAGCCTGTCGAGCTGAAATAAGGATCGTAGGCCTCACTCGATATCATGAAGTCTACAAGTCATCACCAATTAGAATCACATTCTGCAGAATCAGAACCAAAGTCGTAGTTAGTCAGATGCTTACATAGCTAAGGCATAATCGTAAAGCACTCTATAATTCTCAACAGGAGAAACCCTAAAATGTATGCATAGATCTTATTATTTGGTAAGAGCAGTCAAGTTTCAGAATGCAGTCTACTTGAAGAATATCAGAAAGCATTCTCTGAATGATCTGTAAAAAAAATAAAAGATCAAAGCACTAACTCTATCAGCAAGACTGATTGAGAAGTGAAAAGCCATTCAGAAGGAGTCTCCTATAAGTGCTAATCAAAAGACAACGATCGTAGTGCTTACCAAATAGAAATAGAACATGATAAAGGAAATACAAAAATAATTGTAAACCTACCACATAATAAGCAGAGGACAAACATGGAGGATGTGACGCCCCCAAAATAGGTATACATCACCCATCTTGAGTCGCCAGATACATGGTACAGAACTCAACTACAAATTTAATTATATACAACTATCGTGTAAAAATACAACAAAACATAGCTGAGTTTTTACATGAGTATTGCCTTCTAGACAATATCCACACTCAATGAAGTCCTCATTACAATTATTATCACACTATTTCACAGAATAGTGAGGACTACTAAATCCACTTATCCTGGACCATCACTCCATTTCCCGACTCATCCCAGCTATATTCTCATTTCCTGAAGAGAACAGTGAAAGAAAAGGGTGAGCTCAACTAGCCCAGTAAGAAATATTATGACTAAGATAATGCAGAATAAATTATCCTTAGACTTCAACAGTGTTAAACTGATAAAATACAATAAACATCAAGTTTTACTGCAGGAGAATAAGCAATCCATTAGAAGAGTCAAGTAGAACATAATGTCTACTATCTCTTCTAGATTAAAAGTCCATCGTTAATATTTCATTCCTGTAATACTCAACAACAGTTCTTTGTTATACCCGAGACAAAAAGAACTATCATCACTTATCTTCACCTAAACCACCAAAGACTATAGTTAAATCCACAATTCATATTTATAATCATGTAAATCAACAGTTTCTCCTTGCCACAAAGGCTTAATAGAACGTTTACTCAATATCATTACCCCAAAGGCTAAAGATATTCAAATGTAATAACAATGATCATACCAATCGATTTGTCTACCTTTGACCTTTGTGGGCAAAGATATTCAACTATAAAATCAATGGTCATGATCATACCAATCAATTGTATATCGATTGCATTACTACCCAAAAATATTCAATTGTTAACTAATGGTCATGATCCTGCCAATCACATCATCGAATTATCCATGCACTACGGGCCAAGGATATTCGTTATTATCACTAGTGGCTATGATCATGTCATACATCTGTCCATCTTTGCACGTAAGCCAAAGATATACAACTATAAAACCAATAATCAACAGTCCATCTTTCCACGTAAGCTAAAAATGACTTTCATCACAATATAAGTATGAGGATGATGACAATGATATAAGCATTAATCAAACGAAATCAAGGATAAATATTAAAGACTTTAAATTTATCCAGAGTTTAAAAATATCCAAATTATCAACATGATACTGCTTTGTGGAGTAAAATTCAAGAATAATATTCATGTACCAAAAATAATTTGGACAGAAAAGAAATATATTTTTTGGGTGAATAGTACCCTGTGAATAGTACTTTGGGAATAGTACCTAATGAATAGTACCCCGGCATGAAAAAGTGTCCCAAATATCCGAGTGAATAATACTAGAGTGAATAGTAACTAGGTGAATAGTAACTCGTGAATAGTACTCCGGCACAAAAAGTGTCCCGAATACCCGAGTGAATAATACTAGAGTGAATAGTAATCCCGACACAAAAAGGTAGAAATTTCACAATAAAATTCGTACCAATATTCCGGCATAATGATATTGAAAGAAATAATATCATTTATGAAGAAATAATACCCCTTACGACTGTTGAACGAAAATAGTATTCCTACGAATATTGAACGACGATGATATTCCTTACGAATATTGAACAAAAATAATATTCATACGAATACGAAAAATATTCTCTTCAGATTATGAAATAAATAATACCCCTTACAACTGTTGAACGAAAATAATATTCCTACGAATATTGAACAAAGATGATATTCCTTACGAATATTGAACGAAAATAATATTCATACAAATACGAAAAATAATAACTCTTCAGAATATGAAATAAATAATACCCCTTACGACTGTTGAACGAAAATAATATTCCTATGAATATTGAAGGAAGATGATATTCCTTACGAATATTGAACGAAAATAATATTCCTACGAATATTGAACAAAAATAATATTCATACGATTACGAAAAATAATATCTCTTCAGAATATGAAATAAATAATACCCCTTACAACTGTTGAACGAAAATAATATTCTAACGAATATTTAACGAAGATAATATTCCTACAAATATTGAACAAAGATAATATTCTTTATGAATATTGAACGAAATAATATTCATACGAATATGAAAAATAATATCTCTTCAGAATATGAAATAAATAATACCCCTTACCTCAGAAGAAGACTGGATACTAGAGTAGTGAAGTAGCAGACTACTCTTCTTCTTTCTCTCTATAGCTTCTCTTTCTATAATTGCTCTTGTGAGTCTTAGTGAATTAGTGAGAATGAAGGAAGAATGAGCTTCTATTTATAGGAAAATATAGTTTTGATAATTGCATATTTTGGGGCTTGAAATATTACAGTATAATACCTTCATCTTTTCCTTCATTTTTAATTTAGTCCTGCAAGTATTATCAAACTTGCACCACCTCCCCTAATAGTATATCATGTGAATCAATAGTACAATCATGTGACTCAATAGTTCTATACATGTGAAAAAAATAATTACAGTATAGTACCTTCATCTATACCTCCATTTTTAATTTAGTCATGCAAGTATTATCAATCTTGCACCACCACCCCTAATAGTACATGCATGTGAATCAATAGTACACACATGTGAACACAGTTATAAGCATGTGAATTAATAGCAATTAACTGCTCATTTATCCGATTAATTACCCGATTGATCAATATAACTTCTAGACATCAATTATTATCGAAATAAATATCGATTTCCACTAACACTAATAATCTCAACACAATGGAACTATCAATTTCATCTATAATCAACACGAACTTATTCATCATTAATATTATAACTCACAATATTTAATAACCAGGTCAATCCCAGGAAAGAGGGGGCTTTCGAGATAAGGATTTCTCCTTGTTATTAGCGCAATTAGGTGACCAAACCTCTCCTTGTGTAACTTCTAGAAATTGTCAATATTGCAAATAATAATATGAATAACTGCATAGTCTCAATTATTGATTTAATAATATAACATATTATGCGGATGATCTTCGTGACAATAATTGAATCAATAATATGAGAGATATGATAAACCAATTATTGTAGCAATAATTGAGTATAATTGAGTGACTTCTTACGTAAATATCAATAATCAATCTGGTGTCTTTACTATACAACCACGCGCATTCATTGTACTTTTACCATAGGGTAGTTCAGCGGTTTAACGGTAAAACTTTTGCCGTTATTTTTATAAAAGGATATTTCTGTCATTTTCTAACTACGACAATACTTCTGTAGTGGGGTTCACCAATGAATGTGCCGTCGTACGAATATTCCCTGTTAAAATGAATAATCCCCGACCAATCAAATATTCCCCGACACAACGAATATTTTATATCAACTTGCTTACTTTGCAAAATTTTCAAATATCTCCCTTAACTTTAACCTTTATCAATTTAACCATTTACTAAATAACATAATAATTATAAGAAAATTGAATACTTTCATTTCATAAAATTCGGGGTCTTACAGAGGATGTCAATGCTCAGCCTTACCATGGAGTATGATCAAGAGATCACAAGGCTGAAAATTAAGGAAGCTAAGCATGACAAAACAAAAGGGATATGCAAACTAAAGTGTCAAAGCAGTCAATCAACTTGTTAGTTCTTGAAGCAAGGTAAGACAAGCATGATCGTAGAATAGACTATAAGAACAAAGTACAAAATGGTACAACGTTGAGCACTCTCAGAATCATAAAAGGTGTCAAGGTCAAGTCACCCTACGATTTTCATAGACAAACTACAACCAGTAATCGTAGAGTTTATAAAGGTCAACATCAGAATCGTAAAGGGCATTTTTCTGATGAGTGAGAATGTCTAAGCAAAGAAGATTGACATTCGAATGTTGTGAATTGAGGATCCAAATATACTCTCCAAACATCCTTAATGTAAATCGAGGAAACCAGAGAAAAGGGTGACTACCTATTAGTCTGCTGAAAGTAACGTTTCAGAAGTGTTAGGTGATAAACCAAACTGATGTGTCAGGCAAGTCAAAAAGGAGTTGTCACATCAACCCAGCATGTCTAAATCAAAGACCTCAGAATCCCTGTAGCATTAAATACTTCAAAGAAAGATCTTCAATGGAAGACTCCCAACGGCTATGTTCCGACGGGAAGATGATAAATGAATCTATAAAAGAGCCGAGACTTGAAATAAGATAGAGTTGTTGACTTGAGACGAAACAAGTCATATAGAGTTTAATAGAGAAAAGGTCTCAGTGAGAGTGAGACCACCACAGAAGAGTGAAGCTTAACTAATGAGAGTCATACAATGAAAAAGCTTCACTCTATACAAAGGAGCATGACAACATAGTGGCATCTGTACTGAGAGTCGGAAGGTTAAAAAGACAATAACTAGAGTGGCAGATCAGAAAGCAGTACCTAAGTCACTCTACGATTCACCATGAACACACTATGCTAAAGAGAAGAAGGTACAAAACCGAATATGTGCACAAGAAAACCAGTGTTGAAGGACTGCTAAGTGAAAGTAGTATGCACGCAAGCCAATCATGTTGATGATAAAGCATATACTTTGTAACAATCTTATTCGTTTATTAATAAAAGTATTCATTTACTAAAGGCTTTAATTTATCTACATGGTGCTATTTTAATAATATGTGATAAACCCTTAGTTTTAAGCAATGCTTTTAGAATCATGTTGAGATCATGCTAATGAGATCTAAATTATTAGATAACTAAAAAACTAAAATGTTCCTAATCGATGGATTACTAAAAATAGGATTAGTGAATCCGGATAGATTGATATATACGTTGCTTGCTCATTGGATGAGGATGATTGATCTCATAATCAATTGTGTGGAGACACTAAAGCAAGTATGTAGGTGCTTATTGGAAAATAAGTTCACTGAACGTGGCTCGCTAAGGAACACCTAATGGATTTTTACTTACCTGTCAATAGGAATTCCTGTGGTGATAGTAGTACAAGTGATCCTTGAACTTGAGATCATCTTAGTATCTTGTGTATGATGAATTATACTTTGACTTATTCCTTAAGACCCTTAGGGTATATCAAAGGGTATGCTTGGGTATAATAAGTTATACATGGAGATAATGTATGATCAATAAAGAATCTATCGCTTCTAGTAAAAGAAGAGAAATGTCCTATGTGATTCGATAAATGACAACCCAGTAGTCCTTGGCCAAGGCAGAATAAAATTAGAAAGGAGTTTCTAATTTGTATTATTTGGTGTTGTGCATTTAAGAATCGAAAAACATATAATTAAATAAAATAAGACTCGACAGTAATTTCATGTCTTATATTTGATTGGGACATTGTATGATGGAAGGATTGAGTTATATGGTAACTATTTACTCAAAGGTTCTTTTATGATTAATATTGAAATCTATATTATTTGGAAAGTCGTTAATCGCTAGGGAGACTTATTCCTATTGTAGAATAATTATTATTTATTTAAATAAATTAATAGTTTAATTTATTTATTTAAATAAAATTAGAATTGTTTTAATTGATTTATTCACAACCGGTTTAATATGGAGAACCTAAAGGGTCACACCGCAAAATGAAGAATATTTATTTAAGAAGTAAATGACATAATTGTAATAATAATTTATGTGTATTTAATTTAATCTATGGTGATAGAATAAATTAAATAGCTTAATATTTATTATTTAATATTTTGAAAATATTAAATATAAATAAATAAGATGAGTTTTTTTTTTTTATTATTATTATTATTATTATTTAATTTCTAAAAGAGTTTAGGAATTAATTAATAAAATTACTCTCATATATTTCTAATAAGATTAGGAGGCTAATTAATTAAAGGAGTTTAATTAATTATTCCTAATAAGATTGGGAGCCTAATTAATTAAAAGGGTTTAATTAAGTAAAATATAACCTAATTCCTTAATTGTTAAGGAGGGTTGCTTACATCTATAAATAAATGAGTCTTATTATGGGTCAATGTTGCTGATGCTTTTACAATACACGTGAAAGACGTGATTTCAATTGTTGGAGAGTACGCCCCTTTTCTAAAGATATAAAAAACTAAGGTTTTGCCAAACACCCATCTTCTTGAATCTTTGTTCTTCCTTGGTGGATCACCTCTAGAGGCCAAACACTTAGGTGGTTAACGTTGATTAAAGGAAGGAATCAAACCCAGTGAATTCTAGTTGAACGTGAAAAAGAGTGGAGGTGAACATATACTTGAGGAAGCTAGTTTTACAAGGGTATGAATCTAATCTCCATCTCTTTTTTATTGATTGATAATTATGCACAAAGTATGATCATGGTGATGAGTTTGTATAAAAATTTTAAATTCCTATTTTATCGCGCTTCCGCACCTTTTGTTTAATTTGGTTGCATGTTCGTGCTATATACAAACCCATTAGTGGTATCAGATGTGACGCCCCTAAAATAGGTATACATCACCCATTCTGAGTCGCCAAATACATGGTACAAAATTCAAATGCAAACTTCATTAATACAATACGACAAACGTAAGCTGAGAGTTTTAACACGAATATTATCTCGTAGACAATATCCAAACTCAAATAGAGTCCTCATTACAATTATTATCACACTGTTTTATAAAATAGTGAGGACTACTATAGCCATCATCTCTGACTATCACTCCGTTCCTCGACTAGTCTCAGCTATATTCATATTTCCTGAAGAGAATAATAAAAGCAAAAGGTGAGCTCAACTAGCCCAATAAAGAATATTATGACTAAAATAATGCAGAATAAATTATCGTTAGCCCTCAATATTGTTAAAATGATTGAATACAATAAACAACAAGTTTAACTGCAACGGAATAAATAATCCATTAGAAGAGTCAAATAGAGCATAATATCTACTATCTTCTATAATTTAAAAGTTTATCATCAATTTTATCGATGAGACTCAGCTCAATAAATAATCCACATCACTGAATTATCCATGCACTATGGGCCAAAGATATTCATTATTATCACATCCACGAATCATCCATGTACTACGGACCAAAGATATTCGTTATTATCACCAATGGTCATGATTATACCGATACATAGTCATAATTATACCAATCAACAGTCCATCTACGCAATACAGGCCAAAGATGACTTTTTATCATAATGTAAGCATGAGGATGATGACAATGATATAAGAATTCCATTAAATGAGAACAAGGATAAATTTTAAAGATTCATAATTTAATTTATCCAAAATTTAATAATGTCCAAATTATCAACATGATACTACTTTGTGGAGTAAAATTCAAGAATAATATTGTATCAAAAATGATTTGGACAGAAAAAAAATCAATTTTTGTCATGAATAGTACCCCAGGTGAATAGTACCCAAGTGAATAGTACCCCGTGAATAGTACTTTAGGAATAGTATCCCGTGAATAGTACCCCAACATGAAAAGTTTAAAAATTATCAAGAATGCTCAGAATAATATTTTCGTGAAAAGATACTAGATGAAGCGCAAATTTCAAGGATATTTTACTAATTTCACGGAGTATAGAAACAATACTTAAACAAAATGAGTGTAGAATTCAAAATCTGAAATGAAATAATATTACTTACATGATTGTGTTGTCGTACCGATGATTGTGCCGTTGTACCAATGATTGTGCCGTTGTACCAATGATTGTGCTGTCGTACCAATGATTGTGCCGTCGTACAAATATTTTCTGATAAAATGAATATTCCACGACCAATCGAATATTTTATGACAACTTGCTTACTTTGCATAATTTATAAATATTACCCATGTGACGCCCCCAAAATAGGTATACGCCACCCATCTTGGGTTGCCAGATACATGGTACAAAATTCAAATACAAACTTAAATATACAACATGACCTATAAGTTTTAATACAAATATTATCTTCTAGACAGTATTCAAACTCAAAAATTCTCATATATACTGTGAGTTTCAATACAAATATTGTTACGTATATAATATGACAATATTCATATTTAAATTATTACAATGCTATATATAGTACAGTAGCAAATATATCAAGTCCCCGAAGGGACACGAGAAGATATTTGTTCTCCTCATTCTAATGGAGTGCACCTTTGACGCTTCTAAATTCTGATTCACCTCACCCTATTGTTGTTCACCAAAATTAAATATCAAATGATGTATAAAACATGTCACACACATTTTAAGTTCTCAGTATGATTATTATGCCACACCGTTTCATAATTTTATTAGGCTTGTGACAAATTCGTATCACCACTTTATACCCATGTTCTCTCTGTTAGTCCCAGCTACCATTTTATTACCTAAAAGGGGTGGTGAAGTAAAAGGGTGAGCTCAACTAGCCCAGTAAGAAATATTATGACTAAGATAATGCAGAAAAAATTATCGTTAGTCTTCAACAGTATAACAACTGATAGAATATAATAGACAACAAGTTTTAGATCAACAACTGCTGCCGGAATAAGCAATCCATTAGAAGAGTCAAGTAGAACATAATGTCTACTATCTCCTCTAGATTAAAAAGTCTATCGTTAATACTTCATTCTGTAATACTCATCAACAGTTCTTTTGCTATACTCAAGATAAAGAGAACTCCCATCACTGTCTTCACCGAACCACCCATGCATTATAATTAAATCACAATTCATATTTATAATCAAGTAAATCAACAGATTCAACTTTGCACTCTGGGCCAAAGATATACAATCTGAAAAACCTAATAACCAACAATCCATCTTTGCACTTTCTGGGCCAAAGATATATAAGCTCATAAAACCTATAATGCTAAGACTCGACAATAGTATCAACGACCACGAATTATCCATGCACTACGGGCCAACGATATTCGTGTTTTCAATTACGATCATGATTATATCGAATAATCCCTGGTCATAATCATACTAAGTTCATCTATGCACTACGGGCCAAAGATGACTTTTACCACATCATTTGTAACATTACGGTTATGATTATATCGAATAATCACTGGTCATAATCATACCAAGTCCATCTATGCACTACTGGCCATAGATGACTTTCAACACAATATAAGCATGAGAATGATGACAATGATATAAAGAATCAATCAAATGAGTTAAAGGATAAATATTAAAGAATTTAACAATATAATTTATTCAAAATTCAATAATGTCCAAATTGTCAACATGATCACCAATTGTGGAGAAAAATTCAAGAAAAATATTATATCAAAAATGATTTGAATAATATTTCAACAAATATTTAACGAAGATAATAACATTAAACATTATATTATAACCTCCATTTAATATTATTCATTATATAATAATATTAAATTCATTTACTAATATTATTAAACTCCATTTAATATTAACAATTCATTATTCCTCTTTTAAACTCTATTAAATATTATTCATTATATAATAACATTAAATTCATTTACTAATATTATTAATCATTAATCAATGTGTTAATAACACCTTAATCCAAATGTTATTAATCACTTAATAATCTCATAATCTAATATTATTAATATTATAATAATATTTTAATTATTTTTTAAACTTATAAATAATTTATTTTAATTGTTTACACTTTACTAATTAATGCATTTAATCATCCTAAAATGCCAAACTCATAAAATCATCACCAATAACCAAAACCCTCATCAAAAATCTGCATATACCTTATATAAGATTCTCAAGCCATAAAATCCTATTTTTCAATTTTCTTACTTCACATAACATATTTAATTCATTTACTCATAACTAGTCTATTTTCATGAAAAATACCAAATCAGTACAAACAATTTTTTTTTCTTGGATTTAGCAGAATATAGTCCCATAATGAACATATATTTTTCTCGGAATTTTTAAAATTCATTTACTAGTATTCATATGGCCAAAACTGCCGAATATTTAGACATTAATCATAAACTATACGTTTGTCCAAAAATTCTGAAATTTACAGATTATACTTCTGTTATATACATGTACTCCTAATAAAAATTTTACCAATTTTGGAGTTAACCACAAGGAGTTATAAGGGTTTGCTTTTAAAATAATCTTTTCCCATAAAATTCATAACTCCTAATCTATACCTCCAAAAATCTCCATTTTTGGAAACAATCTAGAAAACTCATCAAATTATCAGTTCAATTATTTCCAGAATTTTTGAAAGTCAAAAAAATTACGAAACTAAAAAACATAATAACCTTTACAATCCCTTACCTTAAAAGAGCAGTATTTCTAACTGGAATATCGGATGTAAAGTCGAAGGAAACTTGCACTGAATAGTAATTCTCAAAGTATCTAAATACTAATAAAAATACGCTCGATAATATAGAGAGAGAAAACTTATGTTTCTGGTGTGATTTTCAATTCTAACCTAAGCACCTATTTATAGAAAAATGCTAGAACGCCAAAGGAGACTAAATTAATAAAATATTAATTTTCTATTACAGTTTCTCAAGCACGCCATACTTGAAATCAAACTTTGAAATCCTGTAAATTCAAGAGACAAAGGGACAAGTGGGTCCCACCTTCTAGAAATTTCCACCAAAATCATTTATAAATTTAGAAACTTCAACAATTTTTGAATCAGTCACCTCTTAAAATTCATAACACATCATACGTTAATTTTAAAGGGTTCAAAATTTGTGGACATATACTCAACTTATATATTTATAACATATCCAAAAATAACAACGATCCAACAGTTGGATTAAAAATTATAACTCACGCAATATATCTCAAGAACACTGATTTTTCGGATTATGAATCCTTCGGACCAATTTCATTCAAACAGTCACCACGAAAAATCCACAACGAATTTTTGGGTGATTCCAATTTCTACGGTTAACTTACTTCCAGGGCTTTCTTCTGATATATGGCTCATCTCCTAACTCATTATACACAAAGAGTTATGGATTTTGCAAAATCAAGTAATGAACTAATTTTTCTTGAAAATCCCATATTTTGTTCTTTTTTTTCGAAAAAATAATAATAAAACACCTCAGCATTAATTCCTTCATTTATATCCATATAAAAATATATATATATTTTCTTATCATATAAATCAATAAATAATTATTCACAAATAATATTACGTAATCAAAATAATGACAATCAGTAGTTCCCGTGAAAGAGGGATTTAGATAAGGATTTCTCCTCATCGTGGCACAATTTGGTGACCAAACCTCTCCTCGATGAAATTTCTAGACATTGCCAATAATGTTTGTCTAATAATATTATTCAAATAATATGAATTATTGATCCGATAATGGGAAATTATGTGGTCGTGACAATTATTGAAACAACAATAATATAAAATATCAACGCAAAGAATTATTAAATTAATAAAATAAAATATTGAATAAATAATTACTATAACAATTATTGAAAGCGCCTTCATATACGTAAGAATCAATAATTCAAAAATCTTTGTGCAATACTGGTGGTATCTTCTTGGCAACAATGTGTACATCGTATTTTAACCACGGTATTCTAACAGTTAATCAGTAAAACTTTTCGCCGTTATTTTATTTTTGTCCTTTTCTCAATCCGACAATAATTACATTTGTGGGGTCCAAAGAATGATTGTGTCAGTTGCATGCGAATATTCCTGTTAAAATGAATATTCCCCTACCAATCGAATATTATATAACAACTTGCGTACTTTACAAAATTTATAAATATTACCCACAACTATAATATTATATCAAATTCACTCCATAATATTCAAAATGATATTTATAGAAAATTCATCTTTATTCAAAAAGTTGGGGTTTTACAACCTCCCTTGCTTATGAAATTTCGCCCTCAAAATTAGGGTACATACCTGGTATATCGAAGAGATGAGAATACCTTGCTTTCTTTTCGGATTTGTACCTTCTCGGTTATTTCCTTTCTATCGTGATTTTCTCATTGCTCATCTCTTGTATTTCAGATATAATTCTAGAATATATATTCAAAATAAGGGTTAATTGACATGCCACATATTATCCCTATACTCTGATCAACCAATTAAATACCAAATAAACTTAGGTAGGTCATACTAGCGAAGGAATTCCCCGTCTCTCCCTTCCTAGTTCTTGTCTCACATCTCAGCCAGGGATCATATCCCTAAGCTTTGATACCAATTGTGACACTCCAAAAATAGGTATACGCCACCCATCTTGGGTCGCCAAATACAAGGTAGAAAATTCAAATACAAACTTAAATATACAACATGACCTGTGAGTTTTAATACAAATATTATCTTCTAGAAGGTATTCAAACTCAAAAATTCTCATATATACTGTGCAACAACGCGTATTACTATATTTTAACCACCAGGTATTCTAACAGTTAACGGTAAAACTTTTGTCGTTATTTTATTTTTGTCGTTTTCTCAATCCGATAATAATTTCGTTGTGGGGTCCACCAATGATTGTGTTGTAGTACGAATATTCCCTGTTAAAACAAATATTCCTCGACCAATCGAATATTATATAACAACTTGCGTACTTTGCAAAATTTATAAATATTACTCACAACTATAATATTATATCAAATTCACTCCATAATATTCAAAATGATATTTATAGAAAATTCATCTTTATTCAAAAAGTTGGGGTTTTACAACCCACAACTATAACATTATATCAAATCCACACCATAATATTCAAAATGATATTTAAGAAAATTAATCTTTATTCATAAAAGTTGGGGTCTTACAACCTCCACTTCTTATGAAATTTTATCCTCGAAATTGGTGTACGTACCTGGTATGTCGAAGAGGTGAGGATACCTTGATTTCATTTCAGATTCTAAATCCAAGGTCATTTCCTCAACATCTTGGTTTCTTCACAAAACTTTAACTTAAGGTATAACCTTGGAGCGTAGAATATGTTTCTTCTTATCCAAGATTTTAACAAGTACCTCTTCATACGTTAAATCTTCCGCTATCTCGTCTGGTTCTAATTCAATAATATGATTCGGGTCTTCCACATATTTACGTAACATAGATATGTGAAAAACGTTATGAACACGAGACATACTTGGCAGTAAGGCGAGTCTATTGGCCACAGTTCCTACTCGATTGAGAATTTTAAATAGGCCAAAGAATCGAGGATTGAGCTTTTCTCTCTTTCCAAATCTTGTAAATCCTTTCCAGGGAGAAACACATAACAACACATGATCTCCAACATTGAATTCCACGTCCCTTCGGTGAAGATTAACATAACTCTTTTGTCGATCTTGTGAGGTTTTTATACGTTACCAGATCATTTGAATCTTTTTCGTTGTCATGCGTACCAATTCCGGTCCCAACAACGTTTCTGGAGAACGACACTTGCGTCCATACAACGCCTCGAATGGAGCCATGCCGATACTTGCTTGATAACTGTTGTTATAGGAGAATTCCACCAATGACAAGAACTTGTCCCAACTTCATTTGAAGTTAAGGATACAAAGTCTTAATAAATCTTCAAGAGTTTAAATAATCCTCTCCGACTGTCCGTCCGTCTGAGGATGATATGCTGAACTAAATCATAAATTCGTGCCCATAGCTTTCTGCAAACTAACCCAAAATCGTGAAGTGAATCTTGGGTCTCGATCAGAAACTATGGATACTGGCATACCATGCATTCTTACAATCTCATTTTTATGTATACTGAGCAAGACGCTCAAGTGAATAAGTTTCTCGATAGGTAAGAAATGAGCAGACTTGGTTAATCTATCAATAATGACCCAAACTGCATCTATGCCTTGAGAAAACTTGGGAAGACCAGTAACAAAATCCATGATAATGTGCTCTCACTTCCATTCTAGAATTTCAAGTGGCTGCAATGGACCTTTTGGCACTTGATGCTCCGCCTTGACACGTTGACAAGTTAGACACCTTGAGATAAACTTCGCTACCTCTCTCTTCATATTGCTCCACCAAAATGTATGTTGAAGATCACGATACATTTTGGTTCTCCCAATATGGATTGCAAATGGTGTGTTGTATGCCTCCATCATGGTTTTTTACTTTAAATCAGAGTCGTTAGGAACATAAAGTCTGGAGTTAACTCATAGTATTCCTTCTTCATCGATTCTTTCTTCTGGAATAACACCTTCTTGTACTTCTTCTTCATACACATCAGCTCCAGGTCTGTAGCTTGAGCAACTTTAACTTTATTGATTAAAGTCGGTTCTACTAGTATGTTTGACATCATCACGTGGGTCTCTGGAATCTATAACTCTATCTCCATCCTTTGTAAGTCATACAAAATGGGCCTTTGTATTGACAATATCGCGCTCGTACCCACATATGATCTTCTACTCAATGCGTCAGTTATTACATTCGTTTTTCCAAGATGGTATTGAATGGGATGATCGTAATCTTTCAACAGCTCGAGCCAACGTCGTTGCCGCACGTTGAGTTCCTTTTGATTGAAAAAATATTTGAGGCTTTTATGATCCGTATAGATCTTCACTTTCTCCCCATACAAGTAATGCCTCCAGATTTTAAGCACGAAAACTACAGCTGCCAACTCTAGATCATAAGTAGGATAATTCCTCTCATATTCTTTGAGTTGTCATGAAGCATAGGCTATGACTTTCCCATGTTGCATGAGAACACATCCTAAACCTTTGTCTGAAGCATCACTGTATATGAAAAATCCCTCCGAACTAGATGGTATTGTCAGAACAGGTTCTGAAATGAGTCTCCTCTTGAGTTGTTGAAAACTCTTCTCATATTCCTTGCTTCAACCAAATTTTGTATCTTTTTGAGTCAGCTGAGTTAATGGAGTAACGATTCGAGAAAACCCTTTCACGAATCTCCGATAATAACCAGCTAAGCCCAGAAATCTACGTACTTTGGCCACTAACTTAGGTTGCTTCCAGATTTGTATTGCTTCAATCTTCACTGGGTCAACAGATATTCCGTGATTTGATATCACGTGCCCAAGGAATGCTACTTCCTTAAGCCAGAACTCGCATTTCTTCAACTTGGCATATAGCTTGTTTTCACGAAGCTTTTGGAGTATCAGCCTCAAGTATTGCTTATGATATTCATGGCTTTTGGAGTAAATGTGGATGTCATCAATAAAGGCAACCACAAAATGATCCAAATATTCCTTGAATACTCGTTTCATCATATCCATGTAAGTAGCAGGAGCATTAGTCAATCCAAAAGACATGACTAGGAATTCGTAATGCCCGTACCGAGTTCTAAAAGCAGTCTTTGGAATGTCATCAGTTTTAATCTTTAACTGATGATATCTGGAACGAAGATCGATCTTTAAAAATAATTTTGCACCTTGCAACTGGTTAAACATGTCATCAATACGAGGTAAAGGGTACCTATTTTTAACGGTGACGAGATTCAACTCCCGATAATCAATACAAAGTCGCATACTCCCATCTTTCTTCTTTAAAAATAGAACATGAGCACCCCAATAAGACGTACTAGGATGAATGAAACCGATGTTTAACAATTCCTGCAGTTGGGTTTTTAACTCCTGAAGTTCAATAGGAGCCATTCGATATAGGGATTTGGAAATGGGTTTTGTACCGGGTTCAAGGTCAATATCAAACTCGATTTCACGTTTCGGGGGTAGGCCAGGAAGTTCTTCAGGGAATACGTCAGGAAATTTAATAACAATAGAAATATCATTCAAATATGATGTATTTTTGTTTAAATCTGTGACATGGGCTAAGAAAGCTTGACATCCGTTTTTCAATAAACGAATGGCTTTATGGCTTGATATGACAGTGATTGACTTTAGTGGTTTGGGTGCTTGAATTCACATAATAGGTTGGTTAGGAATATGAAAGTTAAAAACCTTACGAAAATAATCAATTTTAGCATGATGAGTAGTTAACCAATCAATCCCTAAAATTGAATCAAATACAAATTTTTTCAAAGAGATAAGATCGACAGGTAATGTGTGGGTGCCGATTTGAATTAAACAAGATTTATAAATAGTGGATGTAATGAAGGTTTATCCCAACGGAGTTTCAACAGATAAGTCAAAGTCTAATTTCTCTGGAGTTAAATTTAAACATTGAGCACAAGTAGGAGAAATAAAAGAATGGGTAGAACCAGTATCAAATAAGGTATAGACTTCGCAAGAGTTTATGATTAGCTTAACCGTGATAACTTCGTTCAGGTTCCTCGCTTTTTGGGAGGTCACGACAAACGCTCTCCCTTAAACTACCGGCTTTGACTTGTCTGGGATGACATTTGGTGTCACCATCCCAGCTGGACTTGTCTTCACTACACGACAAAATCACGCTTGGTGGCCTTCCCTTCCGTAATTATAACACACATTGAATTACTGCGTGCAGTCTGGACTGATGTGTCCCTCCCTTTCACATTTGTAGTATACGACCGGTGGTCATTCTCTTTCCTTAACAACGGGTGCTGGTGTTGACGTCTTTCCATCATTAACGAATCTCCTTTTTATGAAATTTCCATTTCTATTCTCTTGGCCAGGATTACCACCGAAGTGGTTACCATTTATGGCATGTTGATTTCCTCCACGTTTGTTGTCACTGCTTCGATGATTGCTACCACTAGGATTATCATTTTGTCGGCTGCTATCTCATGGTTGGGTTGACTCATTATCGCGCTCCAATAACTGAGCCCTATTCACAACATCTGAATACAAGCAAAGTTTATATGAAATGAGGTATTAACGTATTTCGGGTTTCAAACCTCGCAGAAATATTCGTGTCATTCTCTCCTTATTATCAACCAAGTGGGATGCTGTAAGACTCCAACTTTTATGAATAAAGATGAATTTTCTATAAATATCATTTTTGAATATTATGGAGTGAATTTAATATAATGTTATAGTTGTGGGTAATATTTATAAATTTTGCAAAGTACGTAAGTTGTTATATTATATTCGATTGGTCAGGGAATATTCGTTTTAACAGAGAATATTCGTACGATGGCACAATCATTGGTGGACCCCACAATAGAATTATTGTCGGATTAAAAAAATGACAAAAATATCTTTTTATACAAATAATCTACAGTAGTTGTTCACAGAATTAATCGTTAGAATACCGGTGGTTAAAAAATAAGAATGTCGCATTGTCAGATAAGAGTATACACTGTGATTGCACAAGATTTTTGAATTATTGATTCTTACATAAGAAGGCATTACTCAATAATTGTTACGAATTATCGCTCAATATTTTATTTTATTGATTCAATAATTTACGCATTGATATTTTATATTATTTTGTTTCAATAATTATCTTTCGCATAAAGATTCCCATTATCAGATCAATAATTCATATTATTTGAATAATATTATTAGATAGCATTATTGGCAATGTCTAAAAAGTTCTGTCAAGGAGAGGTTTGGTCACCTAATTACGCGCTAGTAAGGAAAAATCCTTATCGGAAAGCCCCCTCTTTCCTGGGAACGGCCTAGTTGTCATTATTGTGATTCTATAATATTATTTGTGAATAATTAATTTTTTAATTTATATGATAAGAAAATATTTATTTTATGTGGACATAAATGGTGGATTTATTTATTTTATGTGGTTATAAATGAAGGAATTAATGTTGAGGTGTTTTATCAGTATTTTGTCGGATTTGAGGTATTAAAAAAAATCAAATCGGTGTTCTTAAAGCTCTATTGCGTGAGTTATAATTTTAATCCGATCGTTGGATCGTTGTGATTTTTGGATATGTTATACATATATAAGTTGAGTATATGTCCACAAATTTTGAACTGTTAAAAATTAATGTATGATTTGTTATGAATTTTAAGAAGTGTTGAAAATTGTCCGTTTATGGATTTCAGATATTTTCTGTTTGGAATTTGAAAAAAACTTTCTTCTGCAAAGTTGTAGAGAATTCGATTTCGTATGGAATGGATATAAAATTCGTATTTTTATGATAAAAGGGCTATTTATTATGAATTACTGAAGTTTTGAAAAATAAAATGATTTTTATTAAAATTGGGTGGGACCCACTTTTGGTTGGTGTAGAAACCATGTGTTGATTTTGGGTGGGCCCCACTGTGGTGGTTGAAGTTTGTTCAAAGTGGCATGCTTGAATTTTAGAAAATATATTATTTTATTAAATTAGTCTCCTATATCGTTCTAGCATTTTCCTATAAATAAGCGCTTAAGTTAGAAATGAAAATTACACCAGAAACATAAGTTTTCTCTCTTTATATTATCGAGCGTATTTTTGTGAGTATTTAGATACTTTGAGAGTTGTTATTCAGTACAAGTTTCATTCGGCTTTACATTCGATATTCCAGTCATAAATATTGCTCTTTTGAGGTAAGAGATTGTAAGGGTTATTATGTTTTTCAGTTTTATAATTTTTCTGACCCTCAAAAATTTTGGAAAATTTAAAATGATAATTTGATGAGTTTTCTAGATTGTGTCCAAAAATGGCGATTCTTGGATGTATAGATTAAGAGTTATGAATTTTATGGAAAAGACTATTTTAAAAATAAACCCTTATAACTCCTTGTGGTTAACTCCAAAATTGGTGAAATTTTTATTGGAAGTACATGTATATAATGTAATATACTACAGAATTTTGAATTTTTAGACAAAAGTACAGTTTATGATAAATGTCTAAATATTCGACAGTTTTGGCCATATGAAAAATAGTAAATGAATTTTAAAAATTCCGAGAAAAATATATGTTCAATATGGGACTATATTCTGCTAAATCCCAAAAAAGAAAATTTGTTTGTACTGATTTGGTATTTTTTTCATGAAAATGGACTAGTTATGAGTAAATGAATTAAATATGTTATGTGAAGTAACAAAATTAGAAAATATGATTTTATGACTTGGGAATCCTATATAAGGTATATGCAGACTTTTGATGAGGGTTTTGGTTATTGGTAATGAAATCTTATGAGTTTGGCATTTTAGGATGATTAAATGCATTAATTAGTAAAGTGTAAACAATTAAAATAAATTATTTATAAGTTTAAGAAATAATTAAAATATTGTGGTAATATTAATAATATTAGATTATGAGATTATTAAGTGATTTATAACATTTGGATTAAGGTGTTATGAAATCATTGATTTATGAATCTTACTCTTGAAATTAAATGCAGTTGTTGATCATATTATTTTTATTATTATATATAACATTTTTATAATCCCGGTGATGAAATTTTTCTTTAACTTAAGTGTAAAGATGGGTAGATTATTGGTATGATCGTGACTATGGGTTCTCTTTGGCAAGTAGTGCAAAGATGAATTGTTGACTGGTATGATCATGACCATTGAACTTATAAACTATTATCTTTAGCTTAAGTGCAAAGGTGAATTGATCAACTTGGTTATAATTATTGTTTATATAAATTCAGAAATGTTTATATATTTCTTTGAAATATTAATATCTTTGGCCCGTAGTGGAAGGATGACCTGTTGTTCAATATCTTTGGCCTGTAGTGCAAAGATGAACTGTTGATGAATATATTTGGCCTGTAGTGCAAAGATGAACTGTTGATGAATATATTTGGCCTGTAGTGCAAAGATGAACTGTTGATGAATATCTTTGGCCCGTAGTGCAAAGATGTCCTGTTGTTGAATATCTTTGGCCCGTAGTGCAAAGATGACTGTTGATGAATATCTTTGGCCCGTAGTGCAAAGATGAATTTTTTAGTATGATTATGAACAAGAACTGTGATTTGGTATAATCATGATATTTGATGTTTCAGGTAAAGACATGTGATGAAAATTATCTTCGACCTGGATGAGCAGAGGAATTTAGAATTACAAATATGATTATGAGTTATTCACATGATTGTGGACAGAAACTGTTGACTGATGTTACAGGGTTAAAACATCGTTGGTGGACTTTTAACATGAAGAAGATAATAGACTTTATGGTTTATTTGACTCTTCTAATGGATTGCTCATTCCGCAGCAACAATGGTTGAAAAGTTTTATCATCTACCATATGTTCTAAATCTCTGATTTATTACTAATGAAGGCTATTGATAATTTAATTATCTTTAGTCATGATATTCTTTGTCGGGCTAGTTGTGCTCACCCTTTTGTTTCACAATTCCTTTCAGGTAATAAAAGTGTAGCTGGGTCGAGCGAGGATAACAGGAGAATAATGTGATGGTCCGAGACTGTCAAAGTTTCTCAATACATTATAAAATAGCATGACATGCAATATATAATTGTATTGAGGTCCTAAGATGTGTGTGTCATATTTTATATGTCATTTAATAATTGATTTTTGTGAACAACAATAGGGTGATGAGAACCCGACTTTGAAAGCGTCAAAGTGCACCTCATTAGAATGAACAAGATAGTAATCTTCTCGTTTTTCTCGGATGTCCTAGATAGTAATCGACTCAACGGTCTCCTGTGCTCTATTGATGTTCTCAACATTCTCGGATGTCATTTTCAAATACTGCCACAAAACAAGGGTTAAGTAACATATCACATATTATTCCTATACTCTGACCGACCAATTAAATACCAAATAAACTTAGGTAGGTCATACTAGCGAAGGAATTTCTCGTCTCTCCCCTCCTAGTTCTTGTCTCACATCTTAGCCAGGGATCATATCCCTAGGCTCTGATACCAACTGTTACGCCCCCAAAATAGGTATACATCACCTATTCTGAGTCGCCAAATACATGTTACAGAATACAAATACAACTTAATAATACAGTTGTCGTGTAAAATACGACAAAACGTAAACTGAGAGTTTTAATAAGAATATTGTCATCTAGACAATATCCACACTCAAAGGAGTCCTTAATACATTTATTGTCACACTATTTAACAGAATAGTGAGGACTACTAATACTATCATCTTGACCGTCACTCCATTCCCCGACTAGTCCCGACTACGTTCTCATTTCCTGAAGAGAACAGTGAAAGAAAGGGGTGAGCTCAACTAGCCCAGTAAGAAATATTATGACTAAGATAATGCAGAATAAATTATCATTAGCCTTCAACAATGTTAAACTGATAAAATACAATAGACATCAAGTTTAACTGCAGCGGGATAAGCAATCTATTAGAAGAGTCAAGTAGAGCATGATATCTACTATCTTTTATGATTTAAAATGTTTTCATCAATTTTTATCTCTGAGACTCAGCTTAATAAATAAACCATATCATCGAGTCATCCCCTTTCTTGCCAAGGATATTCATTAAATTATCAATGGTTATGACTATACCGAATAATCCTCGGTCATAATCATACCAAAAATCGGCCCATCAATACACTACAGCCACCGAGGACTTTTACCACATCATTTATAACATTACAGGTCATGATTATACCGAATAATCCCTGGTCATAATCATACCAAGTCCATCTATGCACGTAAGACAAAGATGACTTTCATCACAATATAAGCATGAGGATGATGACAGTGACATAATAATTCAATAAAACAAGTTCAAGAATAAATTTTAAAGATTTATAAGTTAATTTATCCTAAACTCAATAATGTCCAAATAGTCAACATGATACTGCTTTGTGGAGTAAAATTAAAGAATGCTCAGAAGAATATTTCCATGAAAAGATACTAGATGAAGTGCAAATATCAAGGATATTCCACTAATTTCATGGAGTATAGAAGCCAAAATTTTAACCAAATGAGTATCATAGAATATATATGAAACTGCAATGGATTTTCACCCACCATGCGGTAATTCACGTAGACAGATCATTTCCACAATTTAATAAGAAATGAATATGAAGGGTCATTCACCATGCATGTGGTAATCCACATAGACAGGTTATTCCAACAGAATAATAAAGAATGGAATGATAGAAGAATTCACCATGCATGCGATAGACCGCATAGATAGGTTATTCCAACAGAATAATAAATAATGGAACCAGGTCATGAGTAAACACACAAACAGGATATTCCAACAGAATAATAAAGAATAGAATAACAAAAGACTTCACCAGGCATGCGATAGACCGCACAGACAGGTTATTCCAACAGAATAGTAAATAATGGAACCAGATCATACGTAATACTTACTGCATGTGATATTCCAATATTATAATAAAGAATGGAATAACAGAAGAATTTCACCATGTATGTGGTACTCAGATATATCAAAGTTATTCCAATGTAATAATAAGAAATGGAATAACAAAAGAATTTCACCATGTATGCGTTAGATTAAGATATACAAAAGTTATTCCAAATGAATAATAAAAATGGAATAATGTAAGAATTTCACCATGTATGCGGTATTAGATATACAAAGTTATTCCAACAGAGTAATAAAGAATAGAATAATGAAGTTCTCTTCATGAATATGAAAGAAATAATACCCTTACCTTATAAAGAAGAGTACTCCGACCGGGTGAGTATGGGATATACTTGAAGAAAACTTGCACTACGCTCAAAGCTTCTTAAAACTCTAAAGAAATACGCTCAAGATTATGAAGAGAATTCTCTGAATTTCGGTGTGATTTCAATTCTAACTAAGCATCCTATTTATAGTAAAATAGAAAGGATACTATGTAATAAAATATATATATATATATATATATATGTATTTATATATTTATATATTTTATTTAAAATCTAATAAAACAATTAACTTTATATAAAAAGATTTTACTATGCAAACATTATGCAGTACTACTATGCAAACACTTTGCATAATAAAATATATTATATTCTAATTATTGTCTAATAAAACAAATAACTTTATAAAAGTATTATGTTTTATATAAAAGATTTTACTATGCAAAACACTATGCATAATAAAATATATTATATTCTAATTATTGTCTAATAAAACAAATAACTTTATAAAAGTATTCTATTTTATATAAAAGATTTTACTATACAAAATACTATGCATAATAAAATATATTATATTCTAATTATTGTATAATAAAATAAATAACTTTATAAAAGTATTACATTTTATATAAAAAGCTTTTTTGTTTTATTACATTAATAATACTAATAAAATAAAATTTATATATATATATATAAACTTCCATGACTTCATAAAAAGACACCTCAATTTATTTAACAACATTTATTATCATTATTATAATTCACAATATTAATCGACTGAGTCATTCCTGTGAAAGAGGGGCTTTCCAATAAGGATTTCTCCCTATCGACGCCGCTTATTAGTGACCAAACCTCTCCTCGCGTAACTTCTAGACATCGTTAATATTGCAAATAATAATATTAATAACTTTGTTATCTCAATTATTGATTTAATAATATATAAAATATCGACAATAATTGAATCAAATAATGTGAGATACTATGCAACAATTATCAGAAAGCAATAATTGAACAAAACCGAGTGACTTCTCACGTAAGCATCAATAATCAATACCGTGTGCTACTATGAAACCACGCCAGACATTTCTACTTTAACACCGGGTGTTTCAACAGTTAATGGTAAAACTTCCGCCGTTATTTTCATAAAAATATTTTTTTATCATTTTCTCAATCCGAAAATAATTCCGTTGTGGGGTCCACCAATGATTGTGCCGTCGTACGAATATTCCCTGTTAAAACGAATATTCCCCGACCAATCTAATATTATATAACAACTTGCATACTTTTCAAAATTTCTAAATATTACCCACAACTATAACAATATATCAAATTTACTCCATAATATTCAAAAATGATATTTATTGAAAATTCATCTTTATTCATAAAAGTTGGGGTCTTACATTATTAACATCCAAATACATTGCATCAAGTTATAGATAAGGATTAAGAGAGAGAAAGTGCATTATTTACCCATTTGTGCAACCAACACCCAACCAAACTCTCTCAAGCTCAAACCCACGAAATTGCCTTGCTAGATCAGTCACAAAACAAGCCCCACAAATTCCTCTAACAGATTATAAGCCCTGAATCAAGAACTTATTCATAAAAAGGTATGAACCTTAGAAGAAATCTGATCTTTAATCTTGTGTTAGATGTTAATTGTTTTGTGTTAAATATGTTGTATGGAGTCTAACAAAGTAATCTGGGTTGCTAGATGTTAGATCCATAACATCTAGAGGCTCGGATTTGTCATTTTTTAAAATCTGGAAAAAATTTATTTTGTGTTCTGACAACGAATGTCAAAGGCTGTATATCTCTCTCTATTTATGATTATGTGTGTTTTATGTTATGGACTTGTTCCTTGATATGAGGAGAGTAGACTGGAAGTGGAATCACCTCCATACCATGTCTAGATCTCCAGATATAAAGGGTCAAAGTGCGTTGACCGTTCATGGAAAACTGTTTTGAAAAACCCAGAAATTTTCCAGATTTTCTGACAAGCAACTTTGAAGCTTCTGATTTTGCTGATCTGTTATAGTTAGTCTATGTTGTTGTTTTGATGTTGTAGTCTAACATAAGGACTACATAATTATGTCTCCAGAACCCCCATATCTCACACTGAATCTAATTTAATGACGGTCAAAGTAGGTTGACCAAACTGCTTGAAGAACATATATGGGTAACCCAAATTTTTCTCAAATCGTTCTGACAACATATTCATGAACCTAGATCTTGCTTGTGTTTAATGATTTGATGGTGTTTGTTTATCTATGTTGTAATATGTTATAGAGACTACAGATTAGTTCTTTTATTTCACTTTAACAACAAACAGGATTCATGTAGTAAACGGTCAAAGTAGGCTGCTCAGTCATGAAATCCATTTTCTGGAAAACCCAGATTCATCATGAGCGAGTTTTCTGACCTACTTTGACCGGCTCAGATCTTGAGTTGGTGATATTGTTGGACTAAAATAATTACATGGTGTTGTAGCCTGACATCAAGACTATAGGATTGAACCTTTATAACATACAAACTTAGCTTTGAAAGCAAAGATTCAAGCCGGCTAAGTTGGTACCTTGGCTGTTCTTCATTTCTAGGTAACCCAGAAAATGAAGAACAGGCCTGACAATATTTTTAATGCCTTATAACTCACTGATCTGATGTTGCATGGCCATGAACTTGGTATGTTATTGTAGTATTACATAAGTACTATAACTGTAACACATATTTCAACCTAGAAAGCAACAAGAACATAGAATTAAAACCGGTCAAACCTCCTACCTTAAACGCTGACATGAACATTCTGGGCAGGCTCAAGAACACCTATAGCGACGATTCTATTGCTATAGGGCCCTTTAGCGACACTTAATTTCTAAAAATTATATTTTTATTAAATAATTAGAGAAAATTAGTTTTTAATTATTAAAAATACAAATTAAATTACTAAAAATTATTTTATAGTCTAAAAATCAGTTTTTAATAATTTTTAATATATTTCATAAATATTTAATATTTTTGGAATATTAAAGGTATTTAATTTATTTAAGTATTATATTAAATAAATTATTTTAAAATGATTTTAATACTTTAAAAATCATTTAAAATTATATTATGATATAAGAAAATATTTTAAGTTATTTTTTAATAACTTTTAATATTTTGTGATGAATGTCATTAATAAATTAATATTAATGGTAATTAATTTATTTAATAAGTATATTAAATAAATTGTGGAAAATAGAATTAATGATTTAAAATATATAAAAATTATTTAAGTATTATAAAAATATTTTATGTTATAAAATATAATTTTCAATATTTAAATGTAAATTTCATTTTAATTTGATATAAATGATATTTGATTTATTTAATAATTATATTAAATAAATAGTTTTAGAATGGTTTTATTAATTTAAAATCATTTAAAAGGATATAAATGAATTAAAAGTATTTGAAGTTATACTAAATGACTTTTAATATTTGATAAATAGTACATTAATATTTAAATATTAATGGTAATTATTTAAAAATAATTTTAATTATTTTAAAAAATCATTTAAGGGTAATATTAGTACTTTAAAAATATTTTGAGTTATTATAAATAATTTTAATATTTTGGTAATGGTTTTATTAATAATTTAATATTAATTAAATATTAATGATAATAGAATTATTTATTATTTAAATCATTTAATAATGATTCTGATGTTTGAAAAATAATGATAAATTATAATAATCAACTAAAAATTATTATAAGTCATTTAAAAATGTTTGACTACTGTTTAAGTTATATTGAATTGCAGGACATAGTCTTAGACTCGATATTTACCCGATAAAGCCGTCTTACACCGATATGTTTCAGAAATTGATTTGGACTTATATAATTTGACTCGATACGTATTTGTTTGTGATCCATTGACTGTTAAACTTATGTGACAATGTGATTAGGTTATGTGTTGACTGCAAATAGCAGTACTATGTGATATGATATATTATTCTAATCGAAAGAATGATCTTATTAATGATAGGTTTTGGTATAAAAAGATAAAACTAAGTTGCGTTATTGTAAGCAGCTGCTCAGGCAAGTATCCTAACTTTGCATTTACTTTATGCAATGGACATGAGTAAGAAAGTTTCATAATCATATTATTGTGCCAGATTATTAACTTTATTGTCATCGATTATGTATCCAGTTATTTGTATTCCTACAAGTTCTTAAATTATCCAATCATTGTTTATAAACATAGTATCATATTATAATTCAAATATTTATTCTGTTCATTAATTCCTAAATAGGGTTAGACAAGTGTCCTCACTTGGATAATCATTGTGTTTAATCACATGTTGATACATACCTATTGATTTTCGGTATGTATACATTAATTAAAAGTCGTCTAAGCTATTTGACCCAGCTAGACACAGATTTAGAAATATCATTGAACATGATAGAAACTTATTGTATCCAACCAAATTGTTTTGGTTCGGATTCTCGACTAAGTATGAACATCCCGAACATGGAAAAAATTTTGTGCACCTAAGGTGGATAAGATGAACAATAATATCGTTCTTGCATGTAGTATTGATCAATATAAGGCGCATTGGGATGATCATCCTCGTGTCCGTAAGTTATGACATTTTGTAGATAAAGTTCTGCTAAACCTTAGCGAAAATTGAAAACAAAGTTCATAGTCTGTCGACTACTCTTCAGTTATAGTAAGTACATAGTTTCCAAAAGTTGATATAGAATTGTTATGTTGTTATTATTGGTTCAGCTTACTTCACAACTGTTGATTCATTGTAGAAGTGTCATTCAAAGAAAACATTTAATTCTTTCAGCTAATATTTATTGTTGTTATTACTTGCTCGGCAATCAAATGCTCATCCTTGCAATTTAAATGTTTTCAGTTAAGTGTGAGCAACCAGAAGGTTCGGACAAAAACAAGGGAAAAGAAAAGCAATTAGAATAATCTTATGTTATCTTTTGTAATAGTTAGACAGTATTAAGACAATGATATTTATTATCTATCGTGTAATGTATTGTAGTAAAGGTTCATGCATTTGGGATTAGACTCTGATGTATGTAAATTAAGTTTGATATTTATATTATTGTTATTATTATTAGTATTATTCTGCTCATAGAAATGGTATCATAAAGCACCGAGTTCGGGTTTCAAGTACCTGAATTTGGGGACGTTACACTGCGAAAAGTAGGAGAAGTGGCTTATGAGGTAACTCTACCTCCAGAGTTGGAACACGTTCATAATGTTTTTCATGTTTTGGTATTACGACTGTATAAACCCGATTACAAGCATGTGATCGAGTACAAACCATTGCAGTTTGATAAAGACTTGTCTTGTGAAGAAGTTCCTATCCAGATAGTTGACAGGAAAGAACAAGTGCTTAGGAATAAAGTAATACCTTCTGTGAAGGTGATATGGAGGAACCATAATGCTGAAGAAGCTACGTAGGAACTCGAAGATAAAATAATGAAAGATTACCCTGAGTTATTTGTTTAATCTGTGTCTTCGATTCTGGGGACAAAATCTTTGTAAGGAGGGAAGAATGTGACGAATAATTTATTTGAGTTGTGATTATGGGAAAGAATCCTTGTAAGGAGAGAAGGATGTAACAATCCAGAATTTTAAATTATAATTTTTAAATATTTATTGAATTATATAAATATTTAATGGATGTGTTTATTGTTGAATAAAAATTTGATTGATTTGATTTGATTTGGTTAATTATTTGTTAAATAAATAATTAATGAGTTAAGGAAATTAATTATCATGATGTAATATTCTAATTTAAATTAATAATTAAGTTAGAGAGCTTATAATGATTAAATGAATTATTATAATGATATTTTAGTTTGAATTTATAATTAAAATGCCGTGTTAATTTATTAAATAAAATTATGATTATAGAGAAAATTATAATTTTGTTGTATTGATCTATGTGATAAATTTATTTAATAAATTGTTATTAGAATTAATTAAATTAAGTGTGACCATAAACTTTATTATAAAGGAGTTATTAAAATAAGTTAAGGGAGGTTAATTCAGTTTTGCAAAACAAGGCTTAATGAATGTTAAGTCTTTAATTTAAATATGTTTTACCAAACAAAGCATAAGGATTAAGTTGTTAATTTTTAAAGTAGCTAGCCAAACAAGCCTTATGGCTTTTGATTTTCAAAAATAAAAATAACTGATGTCAGTTATAGATATATTTATATTATATAATTAATACCTATATTATTATTTATGTTATAATTTTAGTACGTAAGATTAGAATAGAGAGAAAGAACACAAAAGAAGAAAAATAAAAAAAATTGAGAGAGAATTGGGAGAATTCTAGAGAGATTTTTGAGAGAGGAATTGTGGGAAGGAAGCTTGACAATCAAAGGGTAGCTATCATCTTCTAGAAAACAAAGGTATCATCTTACTATTTTATTTTTTTCAAAAATTGTAGTTTTCTTTTATTCAAAAGTCCTCTGTAAAACTTTGCGAGGGTTGAATTATTTGTTACATATAGTTTTTATATGATAATTGGTTGTTATAAAGTTGTTTTCATAAGTTTATAGATGAGTTATAGTAAATTGATTCATGTTATGTATTTATTTATGAAGAAAATCATATTACAGTGAATTGGTATGAATATATGTGAATAGGGCTTAGTTTAAAGTAAAATTGAGGTTTAATTCTTTGTATAACATATAATTTGACAATTGATTTTGAAAGTATATGAAGAAACAAAAATAATGTAATTAGAACCAACTGTTTTGGTTGTAAAATGAATTCACAGTGAAGAATTTCGCTATGAATGTCAAAAGAAGAGGAAATAAGAGAAATAGTGAAATTTAAAGGTTGTAATCTTGATGTTTATGTTGTTTATGTGATTTGAAACGTGTTAGAAACATTAGTTTATATTTTTGTAAATATATTACACCTTGGGTAGGTTGGTATGATTGTTAGAAAGGAGTTTGTAGGCCTAATTTGGCTTTCTGTAGTGTTCTAGATCATAAATCTCAAAGCGTAAGGACCCCCCGCCTTAGTTGGGCCCCTAGTATAAAAATCCCCGCCTAATCGGGGGTAGTCTGTCTAGCCAAATTTTAGAGAAAAAAAACTGACAGAATATGTTTTACTAAAATGAGCATAACGTTTGCATACGAACTTCGAATGATGCGATTCAAGATTATCCAGAACGAGGACGAGTAAACCTATAACTTTTATTCTTTAAGTTTGTCAATTCGATGTCGTTATGAAGGGTCAAAATTGCCATATTTAGGACTGTTGTGCATTTGGAGGCAATCGAAGGGCGTCGGAATGCGCGAATGCAAGTGTAATCCTTTGTGTATTAGTATAACCTAATGATAACATGTTGGACATGTAATAAGATGTTGTATCAAGCTGTTAATGTGTATGTGGTGCAATGACAAGATCACTTAAGTAGTTTTAATAAAGCTAAAAAGTGATTTGCTCGGGAATTATTTTTGAATTTCCGAGAAATACGTAATGATAGAATATCAAGGTAAGACGGATTATGTAATAATAATCTAGTTATGGAAAGTGTAATATTTCGCTTGCGGACTTAAGTTATGAATATTAAGGAAAGCGAAGTATTATTATGTAAGTAATAATTGTATGATACTTAGGTAATGTACAAAGTAATGAAAACGAGTATAATACGAAGTATTATACGAGTTTGGACGAATGATGGATTATCGTATATAATAAATTTATATACGAGTTAAATACGAGAATGATACATAAACTATATGTATATGTATTGAGTAATGAGAATGGACTTGGAAGATTGGTTATAATTGGTACAAGCCCAAGTGAATTAAATGTGAGGCCCAAATGTTAATTAATGAACAATTTGGTGTTTATTAATGCAAACCCAAAAGCTAGGTTAATTTAAGCCCAAACTAGAATCCATGAGTTGTTTGATCCATGGGGCAAATCATATTAATATGGTTACTCTTGGTAACCAAGTTAATGTGGTGACCAAGTTAATGTAATGACCAAGTGTTAGGAGTAATGACCAAGCAAAGGATAGGATTTGTGCTAAGCAAGTAATGAATAGCAAGGAGGTGGCTTAAGAAGGTGGGTGATTTATTGACTAAATTACCCTAACCTTGTGAGTTCTATAAATAGAGAAGGCTTGCTAGCCATTTAACACTTGTTCAAACAATCCAAACTATTACAAAGTGCTTAAGTGTTAATGAAATTAAGCTACAAATAAGTTACTTCCATAAGCAAGAAGAAGAAGAAGAAGAAGAAGACTACTTTGCAAATACTTTAAGAGTAAGACTTCTTCTCCAATTATCTTCTATCTCTACCATGATAGGTTGATAAGAAAAGTATAGTTTAAGGAACATGAATGTTAAGAAGTAAGAAGAATGTTTAAGGAATGAACTTAAGTCACATAAGTTGGAAATAAGTCTTTTGAACTTATAAAAGTTAGGAACTTGTTATAAGTTAACCTTGAATGTTAGTATGAAAAGTTAAGGGTTTATATGAATTTGTATCATGTAAACATGAATGATATTATATGTTAAGAACATATAATAAGTATGATGATGAAAAGAATTTAACTTTCATAAGTTATGAACAATGAAGCTAATAGTAGTTTATAATTTAATAAGTTATAAACTCATGAAGGAATAAGTCAAAATCTAATAATGAATATAAGTTGTTGTATTAAGTATGTTGAGATGTTCATAGAATAAATTGAATGCATTGGAAGTAATGAACAAATCATAAGTAATGAAGATTTGCCAGAAATTGCACGATTCGACGATAATCGCTTAATTCGTGAAATTCCCGAATTAGAAGTTAAATTTTGTGTTTGAACTTAGAAACGTTGGTTTTTGATGGAGACAAGTCATATTTGGTATTCTAGAGTTGCGGACTCGAAAATGACCGAATTCCGACTTAGAACGAAGAAACGAGCATTGAACGTTCACGAACGTTTATCGTTTTCGTTAAAAATGAACCAATAGGTGAATTTTTAGCAAACAAAGTCAAATAGATAAAATTATTGCATCAACGCATAGAGTACGTAATTTGTGAACCGTAGGCTTTTGAACGAGCCAATTCGGACTTATAACGAAGAAATTATGCGTCCAGGAAGTTCACAAAATTCAAAGTTTGTAAAAATTTTCTGGTGCACAGAGTTGGCACCGCGGCACCAACCCTAGGCAAAATGAGTGGCGCCGCAGCGCCGTAACAGCGTCTGAGCACACTGGAAACTCGCGCCACAACGCGAACCATAGTATAAATGATTGCACCACGTCAGCCATGAATACCCACGACTCATCGCTGAGTGGCGGCGCTGCAGTCACGCCCATCGAGTAAGGACTCGCCGCAGCGATGCAAGTCAGGAACCTCTCCATCGTTAACTCATGGCATGCAAATGAAGATGTAGGCTTATGTGGCACCGCATGGCCTTGACCTTAGAACAAAGATAGTAAAGAGTAAATTTCAAACATAAAGAAAAGAATGTAAATGATTCAAAGTAAACACACTTTAAGGAACGTAAAGTAGCATTGTTAAATCTTTGTTAAACCTTAAGGATGGTGTATAAAGGTTGAGATAATCTAGTCAAACATGAATGCAAGTATAATGATAAACCGAAATAGATAGTAACTAAATCTAATACAGAATTAGATTGAGATGAAGGGTAAGATATAGTTATATACATACTTGATTATATATGACCTAATATGAGGCAATATGTGATCATGTGTGTAGAGACTTGAAAGATTCAATCATAAAGTAATTATACCGTAGCAGACGCTAAAGGCAAGTATTCTAACTCTTGTCTCAGTTCAATCTGAACAAGTTTTTGAAGTTCATGTATCCTTACGCATGAATTGATGTACAATGAAGTTAAAGCCAATTCTTTTGGCTAGAATTGATATATTGAGTGGATTATTGATAATCTATTCATCTGTTATCAAATGTTGTTATCTTTTGTCAACTACTTGTTATGGTTTTCAAAAGAAGACTGAAATGTTAAACAAATGTTTTTGTCGTCAAACGACAGGCACGTGAGGTTGCCACAATTAAACGTGCATACGTTTAATGAATGTAGTGTTGATCAACATAGAGTACAATAGGTTGATCATCTAGAAATGCTCGTAAGTAATACCGGGCTTACGGACTTAGTTCCGGGTTGTCTTTTTCAAAGAAGAATGAAATGCTCAAGGTCTTGGACCAAAGTAAATGTTTTACTGAATATTATTATTATTGTAAAACATTTTGAAAGAAAGATGAAGTGCTATTTTGAATCATCAATAGTACTTCATAACTATTGTTCAGTTATTGAAGATATACGATTCTTATGTGTCAAGCATGTTATTTATTGAAATTTTCATACTTGCTGAGCTAGTTATGCTCACTCTTGCTTGAACCATATGAACGCAGCAAAGACTGAACATCCCGAAGTATCGAATAAGGATAAAGGAAAAGCTAAGGCAGATCGTTAAGCTGTCTATGTAATAGTATAGGTTTAATGTTATAATGTAATTTATATTATGACAAAGAACCTTTGTAATGGGTTTAGAACTTGGGAGAATGTAAATATTATTTTGATTATATATATAAGAGATATTCGTTCTTTTGAGGCTTTTCAATTGAATGAATGTATGAATGTTTGTACAGTATAGCACCATCTGTCGGGTTGGAAGATACCCGGATTTGGGGGTGCTACAGGTTGGTATCAAAGCCTAGGTTATAAAACTTAAGGGGGAAATTAGTACCTTAAGTCATAACCTTAAGAAAGAATAAAGAAGTAAAAGATGAAATCTAATCCTATAAAAATGCATTATATTATGTTATGTGTTTTTATTATTCTACTGACGTGTACTAATCAAACTATATTGTTTTATTGTAGATGTCAGGAGAAAATGATATGTATAGAGACATACATGTAGTGAGCGAGGATTCGGTTAATCGAGTAGAGATACTACCCAATCCCATAGCAATAAAACCGGAAGTGGTGGCAATCGAGTCTGGAGACTCGGACAATTTAGACTATATGCCTATATTTGATGGCATGCTAGAGGAAGAGGTGGACGTGATGTCCTTTGACCAGGTTACCTGCAAAAGAGTTGACTACGGGGGAGTCAATGAAGGCACTATTCATAACAGTATTGGATAGAAATGTCCAGTATTGTCAAGAGGTTAAGGAGTTGAAAGAGGAACTCCAAGCTGTTCGGGAGGACAAAATGAATATGGAGGGTATGTGGGAAGAGGAACACGACGATCGTGTTTTGGCCAAGGACAAAGTCCACGAGCTGAAACACGAAGTCTTTGATCTCAAGCAGGAGCTAAAGACTACGAAATGGAAGGTAGAGAGGATGTCCTATATATATAGGAGTTCTCATGTGGATTTCAGTGACAAGTACTGGGTATCCGATAGAAGAAGAAGGCGGACTCGACATACTATTAGTCGAGATGTCATTGCGAAATCCGCCACGTAAAGACTTTGAGAATGCCATTCTGGACGGATGTAATCTAGTAATAATTTGGAATAGTTTAGATATGTAAATATTATGTATCTAGTAGTGACGTAAAACCCTCTTTTGTATATCAAAGGGTAGTCTTTTGTAAATCCCAATTTTTGGAAAGCAATTGCGGGATGGTTATGTAATCAGCTAAGGTTTAGTAATGTAAACAATGTAGTGTTATACTACAAGTTATGAATCAATATAAGTCTTTTTATACAATATATTGAGTAATGATTATGAGTTATTGTTTCAGTACAAATACTAACAAAACAAGAAGAATAAAGTAATAATAAAGTATTGTTTTCTTAACAGCAAAATGTCACCAAGAAGAAGACAACGAAATCAAGATACTAATGTTGATCAAATGGAAGAAGGTCTGGTTAATCCAATGCAAGAGTTCGTTAATCTTTTAACGGCCGCGTTTAATCGAACTGGGGCTAATGTACCCATAAATCCTGGAGTAGTATGAGTTACTACTTTTAATGATTTCAAAAGTGTCGGTCCATCGAAGTTCAAAGGAACTACGGACCCAATAGAAACCCAAACTTGGGTGAAAGAAATCGAGAAAGAATTTGTTATAACAAATGTTGAAGAAGGTCAAAAGGTTGCTTTTACAACCTATATGATGAAAAGGAGGCCAATCGTGGGTGGGAAGAACCAAAGCTAAAGTTGGGCGAATAGAAAATTTAACGTGGGTGAGGTTCAAGGAGATTTTCTTCGAGAACTATTTTCCCACGAGTATGCAGGGAAGAATGGAGATGCGGTTTCTTGATTTGAAACAAGGGGATATGACGGTTCCCCAGTATGCTGCCAAGTTTAATTAACTGGCAAGATTTGTTCCACATCAAGTGGACACGGAAGTGAGAAAAGCTAAACGGTTAGAGCAGGGCTTGAAACCATGGCTCTATAGTCAAATTTCTGTGTTTCAAAGTACTTCCTTTAGAACCATATTAGAGAAGGCAATAATTTTCGAAGGTGGGAATGAGGCTCTCAGCTAGTACTACAAGGATAAGAAAAACAAGTGAAAAATTGATAGGGGAATCATGACCAAGGGAGCCAATGATTGTGGCGGCGGTCAAAAGAGGAAGGGTTTTAACTCTGGGAATACCGGAGTAAAGCAAAGGGATTCTAAAAGGAGGATGGAGGCCTGTAAAACCTGTGGGAAGACTCATTTAGGAGTCTATCTCAAAAGAAAGGAAGTATGTTATAATTGTGGGCAGGAAGGGCATATTTCGCCTAACTGTCCAAATCTGAAGAAAAACCACGGATGCTTTGTATGTGGATCAACTGACCACATAGCAAAGAACTGCCTAAAGAAGGGGACAGATGGAAATAAGGGCACTAATAGCGATAAATTGGCTATTAGTGGTCCAGCTCAGCCGGGTAGATCAATGGCCCACACTTTTAATATGACGGTCCAAGATGCGGTGGCATCAGGGGATGTAGTTGCAGGTATTATCCCGATCAATAACATAAATGCTTACGTCTTTATTTGATTAAAGGTGCTACTTGTTCGTTTATAGCATGTGATTTTGCTAGACGATTAGAATTACTTTCCGAAAAGTTGTTTATACCTTTGATTATTAAGGTAGCAAATGAAGAGATAATTCCTGTTGAAGATATTCATAGGAATTGTTGCGTAGATATACGGGGTTGTAAATTATCGGTAGATTTAATACTAATAAAGTTGGGAGAATTCGATGTAATTCTCGGAATGGATTGGTTGATTAACCATGGAGCAATTATAGATTGCCAGAAGAAATGTGTGAGTATTAGGAAGTTAAAGCAACCTCCTGTAGTATTTTACGGTAATAAATCGTCGGGACGCTCGTGTTGTCTTACGATGACACAAACTAGAAAACTTTTAAGGAAAGGTTGTGTAGGTTATCTGTGGCATGTTGTTGACACCCAACGAGTGGGAGCAACCATGGAACAAATACCCATAGTGAACGAATTCATGGATGTGTTTCCAAGTGAATTATCGGGTTTACCACCAGATAGAGAGATCGAATTGGTAATAGACATTGTGCCAAGAGCGACACCAGTCTCAAGGGAACCATATCATATGGCGCATGTGGAAATGAAAGAGCTAATGGTTCAGTTACAGGAACTATTGGATAGGAAGTACATTCAACTGAGTGTTTCCCCGTGGGGGGCACCAGTGTTGTTTGTCAAGAAGAAAGATGGATCGTTAAGGCTTTGTATCGACTATCGAGAGTTGAACAAGTTAACGATAAAGAATAAATACCCATTGCCCAGGATCGATGATCTTTTTGATTAGTTGAAAGGGGCAAAGTATTTTTCTAAGATAGATTTGCGGACGAGGTATCACCAATTGAAGGTTAGAAAGGAGGACATACCAAAGACAGCATTCAGGACTCGTTATGGTCATTACGAGTTTTTGGTAATGTCATTTGGGTTGACGAATGCACCAGCTGCATTTATGGATATGATGAACAGAGTGTTCAAACAATCTTTGGACAAGTTCATTGTTGTGTTTATCGATGATATTCTAGTCTATTCTAAGACGCCAGAAGATCATGCTGAACACTTAAGATTAGTGTTGGAGACACTAAGAAAGGAGAAGTTATATGCAAAATTTACTAAGTGTGAATTTTGGTTGGAGAAAGTACAATTTTTAGGTCATGTCATTGACCGATAAAGGGATTCGATGGATCCAAACAATGGTAGAAGCGGTGATGGTGGGAACAACAAAAACGCGCCGATCGAGGTCTTGAGTTTCCTAGGGTTAGCAGGATACTATTGAAGATTTATCCAAGATTTTTCAAAGATAGCTACTCCGTTGACTAACCTGACAAGGAAGATGGTAAAATATGTGTGGACGAATAAATGTGAAGACAGTTTTCAAGAATTGAAGAAAAGGTTAAGTGAAGCCCCTGTTTTGTCATTACCTGATGACACAGAAAATTTTGTAGTTTATAGCGATGCTTCGCATAGAGGACTTGGTTGCGTGCTCATACAGCATGGCAAAGTCATTGCGTATGCATCACGACAGTTGAAGGATTATGAGAAAGTTTATCCTACTCATGATCTGGAACTGGTCGCGGTAGTATTTGCCCTAAAGATATGGAGACATTATCTTTATGGGGAGAAATGTGAAATATATACGGACCATAAAAGTCTAAAGTATATCTTCACTCAGAAGGAGTTTAATATGAAACAGAGAAGATGGCTAGAGTTGATAAAGGATTACGATTGTGAAATCATGTATCACCCTGGGAAAGCCAATGTAGTTGCCGACGCCTTAGGTAGGAAGGGTCGGGAAAAGTTGTCTATGTTAACAACTCAAGATGAGTTAATAACAGAGATGGCTAGGATGGAAATAGAAGTAAAGATGCCTAGCGATTTGAGGCAGATACTTTTTACGATGGAGATGCAATCTGACATCGTAAAGAGAGTCAAGGAGGTACAACTCAAGACTGAAGAGTGTAACCAAATGAAGAAGCGATTATCCGATAAAGAAGATACTAAGTATAGTCTTGATAATGAGGGATTATTAAGATTTGAAGGAATAATTTGGGTTTCGAATGAGACGGAATTAAAGGAGCAAGTGTTACAAGAAGCTCATAGTTCAAGGTACTCTATACATCCTGGTAGCACTAAGATGTATCAAGACCTTCAACAGAGTTTTTGGTGGCCGAACATAAAGAGAGAAATAGCTAAATACGTGAGTAGATGCTTAACTTGTCAAAAACTTAAAGCTGAACATCAACGACCAAGTGGCTTGTTACAGTCGTTGGAGATTCCAAAATGGAAGTGGGAGCATATCACGATGGACTTCATGGTGGGACTTCCGACAACGACCAAAGGGTACGATTCAATTTGGGTAATAGTAGACCGATTGACGAAATCGGCTCACTTTTTACCAATTAGGGTCAAGTATAACTTAGACCAGTTAGCTAAAATCTATGTTAAGGAAATTATTTCTAGACATGGAGTACCAGTATCGATTGTGTCAGATCATGATCCACGATTCACATCGAACTTTTGGAGAAGTTTGCAAGAACAGTTGGGAACACAGTTGAAGTTAAGTACAACGTATCATCCACAAACTGATGGGCAGAGAATTCAGAGGTTAGAAGACATGTTGAGGTCTTGCGTCATGGATTTCAAGGGTAGTTGGGATGATCACCTACCACTTGTAGAGTTTGCGTATAACAACAGTTATCATGCAAGCATAGGCATGCTGCCTTATGAAGCTTTGTACGGAAGAAGGTGCAGAACACCATTGTATTAGGATGAAGTGGGAGAACGCCAGATGCTAGGACCAGAATTGGTGTAGCAGACAGCGGATGTAATAAAGTTAATTCAGATGCGTCTTGTTACAGCTCAAGACAGACAGAAGAAGTATTCAGACTCGCATAGATTAAATCGAGAGTTTAAAGTAGACTCGTATGTGTTTCTAAAGGTATCTCACTGGAAAGGAAAGATACGCTTTGGAAAGAAAGGAAAGTCAAGTCCAAGGTTTATAGGACCTTTTGAGGTATTAAAAAGGGTGGGAGAGGTAGCTTATATAATAGCATTACCTCCAGATCTAGAAAGAATACATAACGTGTTCCACATATCTGTATTACGTCCTTATAAGCCAGATTATAAGCACGTAATTGAATATGAGCCGCTTCATATTGAAAAGGACTTAACATATGAAGAATCGTCGATTCAAATCATTGATAGAAAAGAACAAGTTCTGCGGAACAAAGTAATACCATCAGTAAAGGTATTATGGAAGAACCACGATGCCGAAGAAGCAACGTGGGAATTAGAAGAAAAGATGAAGAAAAATTTTCCTCAGTTATTTGATTAAAGTAAGACGAGATTCTGGGGACAGAATCTTTATAAGGGGGGGAGGATGTAACAACCGAGAAATTCAGATTTTTATTGTAAAATGATTTTATTAAATTAAATAATAATAAAATTATATTATATGTGATATCAAGATGGTTGTCATTCTATAACCTATTGATGTTGGAATGTCATAGTATTTTAGCTATGTGATGGAATTAAAGTGTTTGAATTTCCAAGACAAAAATAAAAGTTTTCCGAGAAATTTTTTGAAAAAAACTATTCATCGGTATTTGCTCGGGAATTATTTTTGAATTTCCAAGAAATACGTAATGTTAGAATATCAAGGTAAGACGGATTATGTAATAATAATCTAGTTATGGAAAATGTAATATTTCGCTTGCGGACTTAAGTTATGAATATTAAGGAAAGCGAAGTATTATTATGTAAGTAATAATTGTATGATACTTAGGTATTGTACAAAGTAATGAAAATGAGTATAATACGAAGAATTATAGGAGTTTGGATGAATGATGGATTATCGTATATAATAAATTTATATACGAGTTAAATACGAGAATGATACATAAACTATATGTATATGTATTGACTAATGAGAATGGACTTGGAAGATTGGTTATAATTGGTACAAGCCCAAGTGAATTAAATGTGAGGCCCAAATGTTAATTAATGAACAAGTTGGTGTTTATTAATGCAAGCCCAAAAGCTATGTTAATTTAAGCCCAAGCTAGAATCCATGAGTTGTTTGATCCATGGGGCAAATCATATTCATATGGTTACTCTTGGTAACCAAGTTAATGTGGTGACAAAGTTAATGTGGTGACCAAGTTAATGTAATGACCAAGTGTTATGAGTAATGACCAAGCAAAGGATAGGATTTGTGCTAAGCAAGTAATGAATAGCAAGGAGGTGGCTTAAGAAGGTGGGTGATTTATTGACTAAATTACCCTAACCTTGTGAGTTCTATAAATAGAGAAGGCTTGCTAGCCATTTAACACTTGTTCAAACAATCCAAACTATTACAAAGTGCTTAAGTGTTAATGAAATTAAGCTACAAATAAGTTACTTCCATAAGCAAGAAGAAGAAGAAGAAGAAGAAGACTACTTTGCAAATACTTTAAGAGTAAGACTTCTTCTCCAATTATCTTCTATCTCTACCATGATAGGTTGATAAGAAAAGTATAGTTTAAGGAACATGAATGTTAAGAAGTAAGAAGAATGTTTAAGGAATGAACTTAAGTCACATAAGTTGGAAATAAGTCTTTTGAACTTATAAAAGTTAGGAACTTGTTATAAGTTAACCTTGAATGTTAGTATGAAAAGTTAAAGGTTTATATGAATTTGTATCATGTAAACATGAATGATATTATATGTTAAGAACATATAAGTATGATGATGAAAAGAATTTAACTTTCATAAGTTATGAACAATGAAGCTAATAGTAGTTTATAATTTAATAAGTTATAAACTCATGAAGGAATAAGTCAAAATCTAATAATGAATATAAGTTGTTGTATTAAGTATGTTGAGATGTTCATAGAATAAATTGAATGCATTGGAAGTAATGAACAAATCATAAGTAATGAAGATTTGCCAGAAATTGCACGATTGGACGATAATCGTCGAATTCGTGAAATTCCCGAATTAGAAGTTAAATTTTGTGTTTGAACTTAGAAACGTTGGTTTTTGATGGAGACAAGTCATATTTGGTATTCTAGAGTTGCGGACTCGAAAATGACCGAATTCCGACTTAGAACGAAGAAACGAGCATTGAACGTTCACGAACGTTTATCGTTTTCGTTAAAAATGAACCAATAGGTGAATTTTTAGCAAACGAAGTCAAATAGATAAAATTCTTGCATGAACGAATAGAGTACGTAATTTGTGAACCGTAGGCTTTTAAACGAGCCGATTCGGACTTATAACGAAGAAATTATGCGTCCAGGAAGTTCACAAAATTCAAAGTTTGTAAAAATTTACAGTGCACAGAGTTAGTTGGCATGGCCAACCCTAGGGCCAAATGAGTGGCGCCAAGAAGACTGCAATGATGTCTCGAGCACTACTGAAAACTCATGCCGGTAGCGAACCATAGTATAAATGATGGCACCACAGCGCCATGAACAGGCCATGACCTACTGCAGAGTGGCGTCGGCAGTCATGACCATCGAGTAAGGACTCGCGCCGCAGCTCCAAGTCCGGAACCTCTCCACTATTAACTCGTCGTGAAGCGCAAGAAGATGTGAGGCTTATATTTGGTAGCATATTTCGATTTTAGAATAAAGATTGTAAAGAGTAAATTTCAAACATAAAGAAAAGAATGTAAATGATTCAAAGTAAACACACTTTAAGGAACGTAAAGTAGCATTGTTAAATTTTTGTTAAACCTTAAGGATGGTGTATAAAGGTTGAGATAATCTAGTCAAACATGAATGCAAGTATAATGATAAACTGGAATAGATAGTAACTAAATCTAATACGGAATTAGATTGAGATGAAGGGTAAGATATAGTTATATACATACTTGATTATATATGACCTAATATGAGGCAATATGTGATCATGTGTGTAGAGACTTGAAAGATTCAATCATAAAGTAATTATACCATAGCAGACGCTAAAGGAAAGTATTCTAACTCTTGTCTTAGTTCAATCTGAACAAGTTTTTGACGTTCATGTATCCTTACGCATGAATTGATGTACAATGAAGTTAAACCAATTCTTTTGGCTACACTTGATATATTGAGTGGATTATTGATAATCTATTCATCTGTTATCAAATGTTGTTATCTTTTGTCAACTACTTGTTATGGTTTTCAAAAAGAAGATGAAATGTTAAACAAATGTTTTTGTGTCAAACGACGAGCAAGTGAAGGTTGCCACAATTAAGCGTGCATACGTTTAATGAATGTAATCTCGATCAACATAGAGTACAATAGTCGATCACCTAGAAGTGCTCGTAAGTAACACCGACTTACGGACTTAGTTAAGGTTGTCCTTTTCAAAGAAGAATGAAATGCTCAAGGTCTTGGACTGGATTGAATGTTTTACTGAATATTATTATTATTGTAAAACATTTTGAAAGAAAGATGAAGTGCTATTTTGAATCATCAATAGTACATCATAACTATTGTTCAGTTATTGAAGATATACGATTCTTATGTGTCAAGAATGTTATTTATTGAAATTATCATACTTGCTGAGCTAGTTATGCTCACTCTTGCTTGAACCATATAAACGCAGCTAAGGCAGATCGTTAAGCTGTCTATGTAATAGTATAGGTTTAATGTTATAATGTTTTTGATATTATGACAAAGAACCTTTGTAATGGGTTTAGAACTTGGGAGAATGGAAATATTATTTTGATTATATATATAAGAGATATTCGTTCTTTTGAGGCTTTTCAATTGAATGAATGTATGAATGTTTGTACAGTATAGCACCATTTGTCGGGTTGGAAGATACCCGGATTTGGGGGCGCTACAGTTCGTTTAGCTATTTTGGGTAGTTTGCGCTTGGAAGTGCTACAATGGCTATTTATGACCCTATTTGCAGCTGTATGAGGTTTGTTGAAGTTGACTTCTAAAAATGACCGTTTTTCCCTTTTGGGGATTGTCTCCAAGGTTTACGGGACTTTTGGCTGTCCTTCGGGGTTGTCTCTAGGGTTTGATTGCTGCCAACTTTTTTTTTCCTTATGCTTGATCTCCAAGGTTGATTTGATGTTCCACGGGGATGTCTTCGTTGTTAGGTTTGATGTTGTGGTCCTCCAGGGTTATCTTTGGAGTGTGAAAAAAGATGCTTTTGCCCTCATGTATAGTTAGTAATAGGAAAAAAAAATTTGAGTATCTACAACAACCTCGAGGTACGAAAAAAGCATCATTTCACCCCGGTGACAACCACAAGGAGAGATTAAGGTGCAACGATGCCTAGATGCAACGCAGACCGAACAAGAATCGCAAAGCTGAAGATGTGGCCATAAGAAGTCACCGTAGCAACTATTGAAATGCGATCTATCGAAGACGAGCTGATTGACGACCCTCGAGAGCTGAAAGATACCTTATAGATAATTGCATCATCTCCCCGGACTCCAAGTCAATCAAATTTGACCGCATTTCATAGCCTTCCGCAAAGTCTTTCTGAGATTTTTGGGTACGAGGCTCAACTTTCATCGAATTGAGACATATGGCACGAACTTTGAGATAATGGGACTCATGGAGGCCAGCCTTAGGTTACACTTACGGCTAAGGTCGGACATCATAAGGCAGCAGTAGGAAGTTCATAATCATAGACGCGCAAGAAAGAAGAAGCTAGAGAGAGAAGCTAAAGAGAGGCTCTGATCTGTATCATTTTCTTCATATTTCGAGTTATTTAATCTTAGATCTTGTATACTTTTAGTTTCTTGGGTGATATAAATTGAATCTAAGCTAAAAGAAGCTGGTTCACGCGTCTCCCAAGGTGAAAAACACTCATTTCAGCCACTTTCATTGTAACTGTTGTTATAAATACCAGTTTTATGTAGATATAGCAGTTTCTACCGGTTAAATTTGTTGTTTTACATATCTATTATGTATTAGTGGGTAGACATTGAGTTTCTATCGGTTAATTTATGCATATCCAGTTGTAAATCATTTATCTAACTAGATCTAACCAAATCTAGCATTTTGAGCGGTTATGAAGCATGATGCTCTAACCCATATGCTAGATTGGTTTAGATCTATGGTAGATCTAGATGTTTTACTATTTTTAGTCAGTCCTAGTCACTCCGTAGAGTCCTAGATCTGTATCTAGAGGCGAGGAGGTCCTAATGGCTAGATATGGGAATTTAAATCGATGAAATGACCTAACATCAAGTCTAGGATGTTATATATATATATATATATATATATATATATATATATATATATATATATATCATATCGATGTGAGGATAGGAATTCAGGTTTGAGATGTACTAAATGGATCTTAACTAGATTCCCATAATGAACTTTTTATTTAAATGTAATGTTTAAATACTGCAAATCGCTGTACATGTAATATTGGATCTTAAAACGAGTTTAAGGGGTTCATCCCGAGAATTCGGATTTAATATCCCATGATAGTGAAAATAATATTTGTGAGTGTTTGGATTCATCGAGATGGCTTTCATGTCCTGTTAGGAATATGCATGTGAATATTATTCCTTTATTTATATAATTTGATGATGAAGATGATGAATTTAATGAATGAATATGTAAATATGTCTGCATTGATAAAAGATGTAAAGTCCTTAATAGATGATAGACAATATGGACACGGACTTAGATTGAAATTATCAAATATGTTAAGTTGATCCAATATGAATGAATAGTTTTGTAAAAGTCCTTCAAAAGATCATGATGTACAAGGACTATGAATAGAAAGATCAAACTTGTTAGGTTGATCTTATAAAGTGTAATAGATAGGCATGTCTGATCGAAGAGCACTGTACAAGTCACTATAGTCTTCCAAGAAAGTAAGGCAGAATCGCAGTCCATCGAAGCAGAATCGTAGACTACACTCGGAATCATAGAAGTAGTCTGCCGAGAGCCTGTCGAGCTAAAATAAGGATCGTTGGCCTCACTCAATTTCGTGAAGTCTATAAGTCATCACCAATTAGAATAACATTCTGCAGAATCAGAGCCAAAGTTGTAGTCAGAAAATGAAGAAATAGAGATACACTCCAGCTCTGAAGATCAGAAATCAGTAGGCTATCAAATTTCTTCACCTGCAAGGGTACGAAGAAGATTAGTAGTGGAAGTATTTGATGAACCACAAGATGTGCTACCAAGAAAATGGATAAACCATGGAAATGAACGACTCAAAGTAGTAATGATATCTACAGAAGATCTGTTCAACAATTTTCAAGACATGGAGTTAGATCGTACTACAATAATGTACAATTCTAAAAACCATATGATAAAATGGTTCTACCCATGGATGCCCTTGTTAAAGGCTTACACTGCTGGAGATGAGAGTTACATCAGCTGGTGTTATTCACATTTTCCTAATTTGGAGCTAATCTCTCAGAACTTCCCAAGGGTCATGACATTTCTCACCAATCTGATCAAGAATTTCCCTAATTTCAAAATCTATCGTCATGCTGGTAATATCTACATCCCCTACTATCTCTTAGAAAATTTAGATAGTAGAAATACCACACCAAAACCCACGATCGTAGAGGTTTCATACTCTGTGATTGCAAGAGATCAAGCTCACCCTGATACCCAAACATCAAACCCCACACTCAGTACTCCAAGTCTCAATCCTATAATACCCTCTGATATCCCCACTTCAACCAACAATGATCTCTTTGACATTCTCACTGCCTTTGAAAACATTTACAAAAATGAGAAACTCAAATTAGCTGCCAAAATTCCACAAGATCCTGAGTTTTTTAAAAACTCTGAAGAATTGGTTGAGAAATTTTCCTATATTACTGAGGAAGCAAAGACCATGCCAGAAGGAGAAGACAGTGAATTCTGCAGGAAGCTTCAAGTAACCATCTCAGATATATCCATCAAGCTTCATCAGAGAGATCAAACCTATTTGAAATATATAAAGCAATAGAGGAAAGAAGCCCTATAATTCCAGAAGAAAAATGAAGAATCTATTATGTCTTTCTCCGAGTAAATAGATACCCTCAACCAGTCTCTTTCCCAACAACTAGAGCTCGATCAACAAGAGCTAAAGATTGAAGTTGGAAATTCATCCTACCTACTTAAACAACTTATGAACAATGTCCAACATCTTTCTTAAGTGATTGATGACAAAAAGGGGGAGAAAAAGAGACACTCAAAGAGACATAAGAAGAGACGAATTGAGATACAGGAGAAGAGCTAGAAAAAGAAGGATGAAAAGCTGAAGGCAAAGCAGAAAGAAGAGGACTCATCATTTGAGGGGAATCCAAAAGAAGATGAAGCAATAAAGTCATCATCTAAGGGGTGCAGGAACTAGAAGGACAAGCTGATGAGTAGAAACAACAAACAGAACATCCAGAAATTGTAAAGAAGCAAACATAAAAAGGAGAAGGTACATCACTAATTGTAATAGTATGTTCTAGATCCAGAATATAGATTTGTTGAGTTGTCTGTAATTAACTGCTCATTAATATCATTTATATTACCTGTTCTAGTAATATAACAGCTCACTGTATCTTAAGATTCATTCATCTTATACATTTGCATTCAGTATTTTTGTCATCATCAAATAGGGGGAGATTGTTAGAATATGCATGTGAATGTTATTCCTTTATTTATATAATTTGATGATGAAGATGATGAAGTTAATGAATGAATATGTAAATATGTCTGCATTGATAAAAGCTGTAAAGTCCTTAATAGATGGTAAACAATATGGACAAGGACTTAGATTGAAATGATCAAATATGTTTGGTTGATCCAATATGAATGAATAGTTTTGTAAAAGTCTTTCAATAGATCATGATGTATAAGGACTATGAATTGAATGATCAAACTTGTTAGGTTGATCTTATAAAGTGTAATAGATATGCATGTCTGATCAAAGAGCACTATACAAGTCACTATAGTCTTCCAAGAAAGTAAGGCAGAATCGCAGTCCATCGAAGCAGAATCGTAGACTACACTAAGAATCGTAGAAACAGTCTGTCGAGAGCCTGTCGAGCTAAAATAAGGATCGTAGGCCTCACTCGATATCGTGGAGTCTACAAGTCATCACCAATTAGAATCGCATTCGGCAGAATCAGAACAAAAGTCGTAGTTAGCCAAATGCTTACATAGCTAAGGCATAATCATAGAGCACTCTACAATTCTCAACAAGAGAAACCCTAAAATGTATGCATAGATCTTATTATTTGGTAAGAGCAGTCAAGTTTCAGAATGCAGTTTACTTGAAGAATATCAAAAAGCATTCTTTGAATGATTTGCAAGAAAATAAAAGATCAAAGCACTAACTCTATTAGCAAGGCTGATTGAGAAGTGAAAAGCCATTCAGAAGGAGTCTCCTATAAGTGCTAATCAAAAGACAACGATCGTAGTGCTTACCAAACAGAAATAGAGCATAATAAAGGAAATACAAAAATAATGGTAAACCTACCACAGAATAAGCAGAGGACAAACATGGAGGATGTCAATGCTCAGCCTTACCATGGAGTATGATCAAGAGATCACAAGGTTGAAAGTTAAGGAAGCTAAGCATTACAAAATAAAAGGGATATACAAACCAAAGTGTCAAAGCAGTCAATCAACTTATTAGTTCTTAAAGCAAGGTAAGACAAGCATGATCGTAGAATAGACTATAAGAACAAAGTACAAAATGGTACAACGTTGAGCACTCTTGGAATCATAAAAGGTGTCAAGGTCAAGTCACCCAACGATTTCCATAGACAAGCTATGACCAAGTAATCGTAGAGTTTATAAAGGTCAACATCAGAATCGTAGAGGACATTTATCTGATGAGTGAGAATGTCTAACCAAAGAAGATTGACATTCGAATGTTGTGAATTGAGGATCCTAATATACTCTCCAAACATCCTTAATATAAATCGAGGAAATAAGAGAAAAGGGTGACTACCTACTAGTCTGCTGAAACTAACGTTTCAGAAGTGTTAGGTGATAAACCAGACTGATGTGTCAGGCAAGTCAAAAAGGAGTTGTCATATCAACCCAGCATGTCTAAATTAAAGACCTCAGAATCCCTGTAGCATTAAATGCTTCAAAGAAAGATCTTCAATGGAAGACTCCTAACGGCTATGTTCCGATGGGAAGATGATAGATGAATCTATAAAACAGCCGAGACTATAAAGAAGATAGAGTTGTTGACTTGAGACGAAATAAGTCATATCGAGCTTAACAGAGAAAAGGTCTCAGTGAGAGTGAGACCACCACAAAAGAGTGAAGCTCAACTAATGAGAGTCATACAATGAAAAAGCTTCACTCTATACAAAGGAGCATGACAACATAGTGGCATCTATACTGAGAACCGGAAGGTTAAAAAGACAATAACTAGAGTGCAGATCAGAAAGCAGTACCTAAGTCACTCTACGATTCACCATGAACACACTATGCTAAAGAGAAGAAGGTACAGAACCGAATATGTGCACAAGACAACCAGTGTTGAAGGACTGCTAAGTGAAAGTAGTATGCACGCAAGCCAATCATGTTGATGATAAAGCATATACTTTGTAACAATCTTATTCGTTTATTAATAAAAGTATCCATTTACTAAAGGCTTTAATTTATCTTCATGGTGCTATTTTAATAATATGTGATAAACCCATAGTTTTAAGCAATGCTTTTAGAATCATGATGAGATCATGCTAATGAGATCTAAATTATTAGATAACTAAAAAACTAAAATGTTCCTAATCGACAGATTACTAAAAAGGGGATTAGTGAATCCGGATAGATTGATACATACGTTACTTGCTCATTGGATGAGGATGATTGATCTCATAATAAATTGTGTGGAGACACTAAAGAGAGTATGTACGTGCTTATTGGAAAATAAGTTCACTAAACGTGGCTCGCTAAGGAACACCTAATGGATTTTTACTTACCTGTCAATAGGAATTCCTGTGGTTATAGTAGTACAAGTGATCCTTGGACTTGAGATCATCTTAATATCTTGTGTATGATGAATTATACTTTTACTTATTCCTAAGACCCTTAGGGTATATCAAATGGTATGCTTGGGTATAATAAGTTGTACATGGAGATAATGTATGATCAATAAAGAATCTATCGCTTCTAGTAAAAGAAGAGAAATGTCCTATGTTATTCGATAAATGACAACGCAGTAGTCCTTGGCCAAGGCAGAATGAAATTAGAAAAGAGTTTCTAATTTGCATTATTTGGTGTTGTGCATTTAAGACTCGAAAAACATATAATTAAATAAAATAAGACTCGACAGTAATTCTATGTCTTATATTTAATTGAGACAATGTATGATGGAAGGATTGAATTATATGGTAACTATTTACTCAAAAGTTCTTTTATGATTAATGTTGAAATCTATATTATCTGAAAAGTCGTTAATCGCTAGGGAGGCTTATCCCTATTGTAGAATAAATATTATTTATTTAAATAATTTAATAGTTTAATTATTTATTTAAATAAGATTAGAATTGTTATAATTAATTTATTCACAATCGGTTTAATATGGAGAACCTAAAGGGTCACACCGATGAAGAATATTTATTTAAGAAGCAAATGACAAATCGTAATAATAATTTAAGTGTATTTAATTTAATCTATGGTGATAGAATAAATTAAATAGCTTAATATTTATTATTTAATATTTTGGAAATATTAAATATAAATTAATAAGAGAAGTCTTATTATTATTATTATTATTATTATTATTACTATTATTATTATTTAATTTCTAAAGGAGTTTAGGAATTAATTAATAAAATTACTCTCATATATTTCTAATAAGATTAGGAGGCTAATTAATTAAAGGAGTTTAATTAATTATTCCTAATAAGATTGGGAGCCTAATTAATTAAAAGGGTTTAATTAAGTAAAATATAACCTAATTCCTTAATTGTTAAGGAGGGTTGCCTACATCTATAAATAAGAGGAGTCTTATTATGGGTGAATGTTGCTGATGCTTTTACAATACACGTGAAAGACGTGATTTCAATTGTTGGAGAGTACGCCCCTTTTCTAAAGATATAGAAAACTAAGGTTTTGCGAACACCCATCTTCTTGAATCTTTGTTCTTCCTTGGTGGATCACCTCTAGAGGCCAAACACTTAGGTGGCTAACGTTGATCAAAGGAAGGAATCAACCCGGTGAATTGAAGTTGAACGTGAAAAAGATTGGAGGTGAACATGTACCTGAGGAAGCTAGTTTTACAAGGGTATGAATCTAATCTCCATCTCTTTTTTATTGATTGATAATTATGCACAAAGTATGATCATGGTGACGGGTTTGTATAAAAACTTTAAATTCCTATTTTATCGCGCTTCCGCACCTTTTGTGTAATTTGGTTTCATGTTCGTGCTATATACAAACCCATTAGTGGTTTCAGATGTGACGCCCCTAAAATGGGTATACATCACCCATTCTGAGTCGCCAAATACATGGTACAAAATTCAAATACAAACTTCATTAATACAATACGACAGACGTAAGCTGAGAGTTTTAACACGAATATTATCTCGTAGATAATATCCAAACTCAAATAGAGTCCTCATTACAATTATTATCATACTGTTTTATAAAATAGTGAGGACTACTATAGCAATCATCTCGGACCATCACTCCGTTCCCCGACTAGTCCCAACTATATTCTTATTTCCTGAAGAGAACAATAAAAGCAAAAGGTGAGCTCAACTAGCCCAATAAAGAATATTATGACTAAGATAATGCAGAATAAATTATCGTTAGCCTTCAATATTGTTAAAATGATAGAATACAATAAACAACAAGTTTAACTGCAACGAAATAAACAATCCATTAGAAGAGTCAAGTAGAGCATAATATCTACTATCTTCTATAATTTAAAAGTTTATCATTAATTTAATCGATGAGACTCAGCTCAATAAATAATCCACATCACTGAATTATCCATGCACTACGGGCCAAGGATATTCATTATTATCACATCCACGAATCATCCATGTACTACGGGCCAAAGATATTCGTTATTATCACCAATGGTCATGATTATACCGATACATAGTCATAATTATACCAATCAACAGTCCATCTACGCAATACGGGCCAAAGATGACTTTTTATCACAATGTAAGCATGAGTATAGAAACAATACTTAAACAAAATGAGTGTAGAATTCAGAATCTGAAATGAAATAATATTACTTACATACTACATAGTATGGAAGAAAATATTATTTCTTATGAATATTGAACAAAAATAATATCCCTTACCTTAAAAGGAGAGTATTTCTAACTAGTAGGGCGGGGATATTCTTGAAGAAAACTTGCACTGTTTTCTACACTCAAAGCTTCCTTAAATTCTAAAGAAATACGCTTAATATTATAAAAGAAGAATTCTCTAATTCTGGTGTGATTTTCAATTCTAAACTAAGCATCCTATTTATAAGAGATTGGCAGGATACTATTTGGATGCACAGTAAAGAAAAAATCACGGACTGCACAGTAACTTATTTACGGATTTCTTAAATTTTTTTTGATTTTACTATGCAGTACTATGCAAATACTATGCAGACACAATGAAAACACTATGCATAATAAAATATAATATATTCTATTTTTCATAAAAAAACAAAATTTATTATAATATATATATATATATAACAAAACTGAGATAACTTTCTCCCGATTATTTTGAAAAATGGGTAAGTGGAGGTCCATATAATAAGCAAAATTTACAACAAATATTTCATAAAAATCCCTTCTATTTATCTCAATTCACTTGTCTTCACAAAAAATTTTTTTAATAACATCATCATTAATATTATAACTCATAATATTAACAACCAGATCATTCCTAAGAAAGAGGGGGCTTTCGATAAGGATTTTTCCTTATTGACGCGCAATTAGGTGACCAAACCCCTTTCCTCGATAGAACTTTCTAGACATTGTCAATAATGCAAATAATAATATGAATAACTTTGTCATCTCAATTATTGACTTAATAATATAAAATATTATGATAATAATTTAATGAATAACGTAAGGTACTATGCAGCAATTACTGTGGTAATAATTGAATAAAACTTAGTGACTTCTCACGTAAGCATCAATAATCAAAAATATTGTACAATACCGTGTGCTACTATGCCACCACGAGTATTAATGTACTTTTACCACTGGATATTTCAATAGTTAATGGTAAAACTATTGCCGTTATTTTTATAAAAACTTATTTATGTTGTTTTCTAACTGTAACAGTAATTCCATTGTGGGGTCTACCAATGATTGTGCCGTCATACGAATATTTCTTAATAAAATGAATATTCCCCGACCAATCGAATATTTTATGACAACTTGCTTACTTTGCATAATTTATAAATATTACCCACAACTATAACATTATATCAAATCCACACCATAATATTCAAAATGATATTTGAGAAAATTAATCTTTATTCATAAAAGTTGGGGTCTTACAACCTCCACTTCTTATGAAATTTTGTCCTCAAAATTGGTGTACGTACCTGGTATGTCGAAGAGGTGAGGATACCTTGATTTCATTTCAGATTCTAAATCCCAAGTCATCATTTCCTCAACATCTTGGTTTCTCCACAAAACTTTAACTTGAGGTATAACCTTGGAGCGTAGAATATGTTTCTTCTTATCCAAGATTTTAACAAGTACATCTTCATACGGTAAATCTTTAGCTATCTTGTCTGGTTCTAATTCAATAATATGGTTCGGGTCTTCCACATATTTACGTAACATGGATATGTGAAAAACATTATGAACACGAGACATACTTGGCAGTAAGGCGAGTCTATAGGCCATAGTTCCTACTCGATTAAGAATTTTAAATAGGCCAATGAATCAAGGATTGAGCTGTTCTCTCTTTCCAAATCTTATAAATCCTTTCCATGGAGAAACACATAACAACACATGATCTCCAACATTGAATTCCACGTCCCTTCGGTGAAGATTAACATAACTATTTTGTCGATCTTGTGAGGTTTTTATAGGTTACCAGATCATTTAAATCATTTCCGTTGTCATGCGTACCAATTCCGGTCCCAACAACATTGCTTCACCCACCTCGTCCTAACATACTGGAGAACGACACTTGCATCCATACAACTCCTCAAATGGAGCCATGCCGATACTTGCTTGATAACTGTTGTTGTAGGAGAATTCCACCAATGACAAGAACATGTCCCAACTTCATTTGAAGTCAAGGATACAAAGTCTTAATAAATCTTCAAGAGTTTAAATAGTCCTCTCCGACTGTCCGTTCGTCTGAGGATGATATGCTGAACTAAATCGTAAATTCGTGCCCATAGCTTTCTGCAAACTAGCCCAAAATCATGAAGTGAATCTTGGGTCTCGATCAGAAACTATGGATACTGGCATACCATGCATTCTTATAATCTCATTTATGTATATACGAGCAAGACGTTCAAGTGAACAAGTTTCTCGTATAGGTAAGAAATGAGCAGACTTGGTTAATCTATCAATAATGACCCAAACTGCATCTATGCCTTGAGAAATCTTGGGAAGACCAGTAACGAAATCCAAGATAATGTGCTCCCACTTCCATTCTAGAATTTCAAGTGGCTGCAATGGACCTTTTGGCACTTGATGCTCCGCCCTGACACGTTGAAAAGTTAGACACCTTGAGATAAACTCCGCTACCTCTCTCTTCATATTGCTCCACCAAAATGCATGTCGAAGATCACGATACATTTTGGTTCTCCCAAGATGGATTGAAAACGGTGTGTTGTGCGCCTCCATCATGATTTTGTACTTTAAATTAGAGTCGTTAGGAACATAAAGTCTGGAGTTAACTCATAGTATTCCTTCTTCATCGATTCTTTCTTCTGGAATAACACTTTCTAGTACTTTCTTCTTCATATGCATCAGCTCCATGTCTGTAGCTTGAGCAGATTTAACTTTATCGATTAAATTCGGTTCTACTAGTATGTTTGACATCATCACGTGGGTCCCTGGAATCTGTAACTCTATCTCCATCCTTTGTAAGTCATACAAAATGGGCCTTTGCATTGACAATTTTGCGCTCGTACCCACATATGATCTTCTACTCAATGCGTCAGCTACTATATTCATTTTTCCAAGATGGTATTGAATGGGATGATCGTAATCTTTTAACAGCTCGAGCCAACGTCGTTGCCGCATGTTGAGTTGCTTTTAATTGAAAAAATATTTGAGGCTTTTATGATCCGTATAGATCTTCACTTTCTCCCCATACAAGTAATGCCTCCAGATTTTAAGCACGAAAACGACAGCTGCCAACTCTAGATCATAAGTAGGATAATTCCTCTCATATTCTTTAAGTTGTCATGAGGCATAGGCTATGACTTTCCCATGTTGCATGAGAACACATCCTAAACCTTTGTCTGAAGCATCACTGTATATGACAAATCCCTCCGAACCAGATGGTATTGTCAGAACATGTGCTGAAATGAGTCTCCTCTTGAGTTCTTGAAAACTCTTCTCATATTCCTCACTTCAACCAAATTTTGTATCTTTTTGAGTCAGCTAAGTTAATAGAGTAACGATTCGAGAAAACCCTTTCACGAATCTCCGATAATAACCAGCTAAGCCCAGAAAGGTACGTACTTTGGTCACTAACTTAGGTTACTTCCAACTTTGTATTTCTTCAATCTTCACTGGGTCAACAGATATTTCATGATTTGATATCACGTGCCCAAGGAATGCTACTTCCTTAAGCCAGAACTCGCATTTCTTCACCTTGGCATATAACATATTTTTATGAAGCTTTTGGAGTATCAGCCTCAAGTATTGCTTATGATATTCATGGCTTTTGGAGTAAATAAGGATGTCATCAATTAAGGCAACCACAAAATGATCCAAATATTCCTTGAATACTCGGTTCATCATATCCATGTAGGCAGCAGGAGCATTAGTCAATCCAAAAGGCATGACTAGGAATTCGTAATGCCCGTACCGAGTTCTGAAAGCAGTCTTTGGAATGTCATCAGTTTTAATCTTTAACTAGTGATATCTGGAACGAAGATCAATCTTTAAAAATAATTTTGCACATTGCAACTGGTTAAACATGTCATCAATATGAGGTAAAGGGTACCTATTTTTGATGGTGATGGGATTTAACTCCCGATAATCAATACAAAATCGCATACTCCCATCTTTCTTCTTTACAAATAGAACATGAACACCTCAATGAGACGTACTAGGACGAATGAAACCGATGTCTAACAATTTCTGCATTTGGGTTTTTAACTCCTGAAGTTCAATAGGAGCCATTCGGTATGGGGATTTGGAAATGGGTTTTGTACCGGGTTTAAGCTCAATACCAAACTCGATTTCACGTTTCTGGGGTAGGCCAGGAAGTTCTTCAGGGAATACGTCAGGAAATTTAATAACAATAGAAATATCATTCAAATATGATGTATTTTTGTTTAAATCCGTGACATGGGCTAAGAAAGCTTGACATCCATTTTTCAATAAACGAATGGCTTTATGGCTTGATATGACAGTGATTGACTTTAGTGGTTTGGTTACTTGAATTCACATAATAGGTTGGTTAGGAATATGAAAGTTAAAAATCTTACGAAAACAATCAATTTTAGCATGATGAGTAGTTAACCAATCAATCCCTAAAATCGAATCAAATACAAATTTTTCCAAAGAGATAAGAATCGACAGGTAATATGTGGGTGCCGATTTGAATCAAACAAGATTTATAAATAGTGGATGTAATGAAGGTTTATCCCAATGAAGTTTCAACAGATAAGTCAAAGTCTAATTTCTCTAGAGTTAAATTTAAACGTTGAGCACAAGTAGGAGAAATAAAAGAATGGGTAGAACCGGTATCAAATAAGGTATAGACTTCGCAAGAGTTTATGATTAGCTTACCCGTGATAACTCCGTTTGGGTTCCTCACTTTTTGGGAGGTCACGACAAATGCTCTCCCTTAAACTACCGTCTTTGACTTGTCTGGGACGACATTTGGTGTCACTATCCCAACTGGACTTTTCTTCACTACACGACGAAATCGGGCTAGGTGGCCTTCTCTTCCGTAATTATAACACACATTGAATTGTTGTGTGCAGTTTGGACTGATGTGTCCCTCCCCTTTGCATTTGTAGTATACGACCAGTGGACGTTCTCTTTCCTTAACAACGGGTGCTAGTGTTGATGTTTTTCCATCATTAATGAATCTCCTTTTTATGAAATTTCCACTTCTATTCTCTTTGCCAGGATTACCACCGAAGTGGTTACCATTTAAGGCGTGTTGATTTCCTGCACGTTTGTTGTCACCGCTTCGATGACTAGTACCACTGGGATTATAATTTTGCCGGCTGCTATCTCGTGGTTGGGTTGACTCATTATCGCGATCCAATAACTGAGCCCTATTCATAACATTTGAATACAAGCAAATTTTGTGTGAAATGAGGTATTGACGTATTTCGGGTTTCAAACCTCGCAAAAATATTCGTGTCATTCTCTCCTTATTATCAACCAAGTGGGATGCTGTAAGACTCCAACTTTTATGAATAAAGATGAATTTTCTATAAATATCATTTTTGAATATTATGGAGTGAATTTAATATAATGTTATAGTTGTGGGTAATATTTATAAATTTTGCAAAGTGCGCAAGTTGTTATATTATATTCGATTAGTAAAGGAATATTCGTTTTAACAGAGATTATTCGTACGACGACACAATCATTGGTGGACCCCACAACGAAATTATTGTCGATTGAAAGCGACGCATAAAAATATCTTTTATATAAATAACGGCAGAAGTTATTACTGATTAACAATTGTTAGAATAATTCGTGGTTAAAAATACGATGTACGCGTTGTTACAAGAGATAACACCAGATTGCACGGTATTTTTGAATTATTGATTCTTACGTAGAAGGCACTACTCAATAATTGTTACTGTAATTCATTATTCAATATTTTATTTTATTGATTCAATAATTGCTACGTTGATATTTTATATTATTGTTGTTTCAATAATTGTCACCGCACAAGATTTCCCATTATCGATCAATAATTCATATTATTTGAATAATATTATTAGATAACATTATTGGCAATGTCAAGAAAGTTACATCAAGTAGAGGTTTGGTCACCTAATCAAGGCTACCAAAGAAGGAGAAATCCTTATTGAAAGCCCCCCTCTTTCCGGGACTACCGATTGTCATAATTGTGATTCTGTAATATTATTTGTGAATAATTAATTATTGATTTATATGATAAAGAAATATAAATTTTTATGTGGATATAAATGAAGGAATTAATGTTGAGGTGTTTTGTCGGATTGGAGGTATTAAAAATCAAATCAGTGTTCTTAAAGCTCTATTGCGTGAGTTATAATTTTGATCCGACCGTTGGATCGTTGTGATTATTGGATATGTTATACATATATAAGTTGAGTATATGTCCACAAATTTTAAACTGTTAAAAATTAGTGTATGATTTGTTATGAATTTTAAGAGGTGTTGAAAATCATCCTCCGTTTGTGGATTTCGGATATTTTATGTTTGGAATTTGGAAAAACTTTCTTCTTTAAAGTTGTAGAGAATTTAATTTCGTATGGAATTCGAATTCTATACTCGTTTTGTTAAAATCTTGGCTTCTATACTCCATGAAATTAGTAGAATATCCTTGATATTTGCGCTTCATCCAGTATCTTTTCATGGAAATATTATTCTGAGCTTTCTTGATAAGTTTTAATTTTTTCATGTCGGAGTACTATTCAAGGGGTTACTATTCCTGAAGTAATATTCATGGGATACTATTCACTCGAGTACTATTCACCCGGGGTACTATTCATGATAAAAATTGATTCGTTTTCGGTCCAAATTATTTTTGGTACAATATTATTCTTGAATTTTACTCCACAAAGCAGTATCATGTTGACAATTTGGACGTTATTGATTTCTGGATAAATTAAATTATAAATCTTTAAAAATTTATCCTTGAACTTGATTTATTGAATTCTTATATCATTGTCATCATCCTCATGTTTATATTATGTTGAAAGTCATCTATGGCCTGTAGTGCATAGATGGACTTGGTATGATTATGACCAGGAATTATTCGGTATAATCATGACCGTAATGTTACAAATGATGTGGTAAAAGTCTTCATTAGCCCGTAGTGAATTGATGGACAGTTGTTGGCATGATCATGACCATTGATGAATAAACAAATATCCTTGGCCCGTAGTGCATGGATAATTTATGGTCGTGATACTAAAGAATATCCTTGGCTGTAATGCAGGGGTGATTCGATGATATGAATTATTTATTAAACTGAGTCTCGGCGATAAAAGTGATGAAAAACCTTTTAAATCATAGAAGATAGTTGATTTTATGCTCTACTTGACTCTTCTAATGGATTGCTTGTTCCGCTGCAGTTAAACTTGATGTTTGTTATATTTTATCAGTTTAACACTGTTGAAGGCTAACGATAAATTATTCTGCATTATCTTAGTCATAATATTTCTTACTGGGCTAGTTGAGCTCACCCTTTTGTTTTCATTGTCCTCTTCAGGAAATGAGAACGTAGCCGGGACTAGTCGGAGAATGGAGTGACGGTCCAGATGATAGCATTAGTAGTCCTCACTATTCTATGAAATAGTGTGATAATAAATGTATTGAGGACTCCATTTGAGTTGAATACTATCTAGAAGACAATATTCGTTTTAAAACTCTCAGTTTATATTTTGTCGTATTTTACATGACAGTTGCATTATTCAGTTGTATTTGAATTTTGTACCATGTATTTGGCGACTCAAGATGGGTGATGTATACCTATTTTGTGGTCATCATAGTTGGTATCAAAGCTTAGGGATATGATCCCTGGCTGAGATGTGAGACAAGAACTAGGAGGGGAGAGACGGGGAATTCCTTCGCTAGTATGACCTACCTAAGTTTAATTAGTATTTAATTGGTCGGTCAGAGTATAGGGATAATATGTGGCATGGCAATTAACCCTTGTTTTGTGGCAGTATTTGAAAATGACATCCGAGAATGTTGAGAATAGCAATAGAGCACAGGAGACCGTTGAGTCTCCACAGATCAATAATCAGGATAATGTGCATCAGGAAGGTGACAATCCTCATGCAAAAAACAACACTAACCAAATGATGAATGATGGAATGTTAAGAGGCTTTATGAAATTCATGCAACATCAGGTGAGAGCGGCTCCTGTCTAAAATGCAGGTGAAAACACTGGCAACTCTCGGACGGTCACCGCTAAATAGTTCAAGGAGCTGGGACCACAAAAGTTTTTTGGAGAGCCAAAATCACTTAAGGCGGAGACGTGAATAAAGCAGATCTACAAGATATTTGATGTCTTGGGATGCTCCGAGGAGAAAAAGGTTCCTTTTGCCACCTTCATGTTGCGAGAAGAGGCATATTACTGGTGGGAATCTGTAAAACGTACTCAACCTGCCGCACTGAAGATGTCTTGGGAGAAGTTCCAAGAACTGCTCAACAACAAGTACTTTCTCGAAAGTATTCGTCACATGAAAAAGGTAGAGTTCATTAAACTGGAGCAAAACAACATGACCGTGTCACAGTACGAAGCCAACTTTGCTGAGTTTTCTTGGTTTGCGTCCCACTTAGTTGATAATGAGGAGAGAATGACGTGGATGTTTCTTAGAGGTTTGAAACCCGAGATAAGTCAATACCTTATCTCTCACAAACTTTGCTTGTATTCAGATATTTTGAATAAGGCTCAGTTATTGGAACGTGATAATGAGTCAACCCAACCAAAAGAGAGCAGCCAACAAAATGATAATACCAGTGGTAGTAGTCATCGAAGCTATGACAACAAACGTGGAGGGAATCAACATGCCAGAAATGGTAACCACTTTGGTGGTAATCATGGCCAAGACAATAAGAGTGGACATTTCAAGAAGAGGAGATTCAACAATAATGGAAACCGTTGTTAAGGAAGGAGAACGACCACCTATCATATACTTCAAATGCGGAGGGGAGGGACACATCAGTCCAAATTGTGCAATGCAGTCCAAAGCGTGCTATAATTGTGGAAGAGAAGGACACCTAGCCCGATTTTGTCATGAACCGAAGACAAGTCCAGCTAGGATGGAGGCACCAAAGGCTATCCCAGAAAATTCAAAGCCGGTAGTTCAAGGGAGAGCGTTTGTCGTGACCTCCCAGAAAGCAAGGAACCCGAACGAGGTCATCACGGGTAAGCTTATCATAAACTCTAGCGAAGTCTATATTGTAAAGCTCCTAAATCCGGGTACTTGAAACCCGAACTCGGTGCTTCACGATACCATTTCTATGAGCGGAATAATACTAATAATAATAACAATAATATAATTATTAAACTTACTTTACATGATTATCGAGTCTAAAAATCGAACCTTTGTAAATACTTTTAATAATGAATAAAATAATTATATTATTATTATTACGTGTCGATAAGATAAGATGAATGTCGTTTCTATAACCTAGAAACGCCAAATGTCGTAGTATTTTAACTACGCGGATGAATTAAAGTGTTTGAATTTCTAAGACGAAAATAAAGTTTTTCCGAGAAATTTTCAAAAACACTATTCATCAATTTTTCGCCGGAATTATTTTTGAACTTCCAGAGAAATACGTAACGTTATAATATCAAGGTGAGATGGATTATGTAATAATAATCTAAGTATGGAAAACGTAATATTTCGCATGCGGACTTAATTTGGGAACGTTAGGTTTATTAAGCGCTAAGGAAAGAAAGTATGTATTGTATGATGTATGCATTGTACGAGGTAATGAACGTAAGTATAATACGACGTATTATACTATTAAGAATGGAGAATGAAATATAACGATATTATTAATAATAAATATATGAAGCTAGCATAATGAGAATTATACGTGGTGTATATATGTTAAGTTGTTAATTAAATGTAATGGACTTGTAGGATTATTAGCTTAATGATAGAAGTCCAATAGAATGTGATACTCAAGCCCAAGTGTTTGATAAATCATAAGTCCAATCTATTGTAGTATAAGCCCAATAAGAAATTAGCTAGATTAATTAGCAAGCCCAATGAATAAGCCATGATCCATGGGGCAAACCAAGTGAGAAATGGGTAGACTTGATGGGCAAACATTTTGTGTGTGATGACCAAGTGTTGTGCTAGACAAAAGAAAGGCTAAAGAAGTTTAAGTTAAGGAATGAAAGTAAGGAGGTGGATTAAGGAGAGGTTAACTAAGGAGGTGGGATGTGTTAAATGTCCATAATGCCCTCACTTTGAGTTGCCTATAAATAGAAGCTTCAATTCATTTGTTGTTGTTAAATTTCTCCCAACTCCTCTCAAGATAAGCAACTTAATTGTTAGAGAGAATAAGCCACATAAGCACTTATAAGTCATTTCAACCTTTGCTAGATTTTCCAAAGTGAAGTGAAGTAATAGTCTTCAAGGGTAAGACTCATGTCTATTATCTTTATCTCTTCTATGATAGGATTGATAGAGAAGTGGGATTGTTTGATAATAAATGTAATAAGTCATTGATGAATGAACTTAAGTCTAATAAGTTGAATAAGCAACTTGAACCTAAATAAGTTGATAAACTCATGAAGAACTTGTCATATGTTTGTCATATGATGTTAGTATGTTCAATATAGTATGAGAACATTGATTGATGGACTTAAGTTCATAGTAAGTCATAAGCATGAGAATTTGTAGTTCATAAGTTAAATAAGTCATCGACTTATGAGAATAAGTCAAAACCTACTTTGATAATAAGTTGGTGTAATAAGTAACTTGAAATGTTCATGTGAAGTTAAAATCCATTTAGAATGATTAGTAATGAAGGTTTGCTTTAATTCACACGATTAGACGATAATCGTCAATTCGTGAAATTTCTTGAATGGAAGTCGATTTTGTGTTTGAAGTCGAAACGCTTGGTTTTCGATGAGAGACAAGTCATATTTGGCATTATAGAGTTCATGGACTCAAAATGACCGAATTCGACTTAGAACGAAGAAGAAACGAAAGCTGAACGCTCACTTAACGCTTATCATTTTCGTTAAAAATGAACTAATAGGTGAAATTTTAGCAAACGAAGTCAAATAGATAAAATTTTTGCATGAAACGCATAGAGTATGTAATTTGTGAACCGTAGGCTTTTGAACGAGCCAATTCGGACTTATAACGGAAGAAGTTATGCGTCCGGAGTTTCGCAAAAATTTAAAAAGTCGAAAATTTTTATAGCACAGAAGAGTGCAGAGCCACGCCAACGCCAAAACCAAGGCCAAATGATGGTGCTGCAGCAGCACACAACGTCAATGTCATTGCTCTCGTGCTACTACAAACTCACGCAGTCAAGAAGAGAGAAAGAGAATGTGTGAAATGCCGCACGCCAAACTCCTAACCCTAAGTTTCGATGAACAAGAATGTTTACAAGTATAAAATGAAAGATAACTCATTAGTAATGAACTAAGGTATTAATATAACATTGTTAAGGCATTGTTAGACACTTAATGTATGATGATTAAAGGTTAATAATCAATTGAAAGATGAACGTAATGATGAATGACGTAATGAAAAGCTAAAAACCATAATAACAAATCTAAGTTGGATTTAGATTGAGATGAAGGGTAAGATATAATAATATACATACTTGATTATATAAGACCTAATGTGGTATGTTATATGATCATGTATTATAGAGACTTAGAGACTTAAAAAGTGTACGTGTGATAAAAAAGCAAGACGCTCAAGGCAAGTATTCTAACCCTTGTTCCAGCTTCACCGACAAGCTTTGTAATTCATGTATCCTTTCGCATGAAGTTTTGAATGAGGAAGTCAAAGCCAATTCTTTTGGCCTAGACTTATATTATGATTCTATCAAGCATGTTTAATGTTTACCAAGTTATATTGGTGTGGTTTTCAATCAAGACCGAGTATGCTAAAATGTTTTTGTCGCTTTAACGATGTGCACGTGAGGTTGCTACAACTTAAACGTATACACGCTTAATGAATGTAGTGTCGATCAACATAGAGTACTATGGGTCGATCACCCGTACGTGCTCGTAAGTAATGTCGACTTTACTGGACTTAGTGTCGGGATGTCCTTTTCAAAAGAACTTATGAAATGCTCAAGGTCTTGGACCGAATTGATGTTTTATCAATATTGTTGTTGTAAAACGTTTTGAATGAAAAAAAGAAGTGCTATTTTGAATTATCGATAGTATTGTGTAACTATTGTTCAGCTTATCAAGATATATGAGTTCTATGTTTCAAGCATGTTGTTTATTAGAATTGTAGTACTTGTCGAGCTAGTCATGCTCACTCTTGCTTGAACCATATGAAACACAACTAAGATCGAATGGATCAAGGCTCCTGCAAGGATAAAGGCAAGGCGTAAGACGAACCCTTAGATTACTTATGTAATAAGATAGGTGAATGATTGTAATATATATTGATATTATGACAAGAACAAATGAATGGGTTATAAAGAACCCGGGAAATGTAATATATTATTTGAATATATAGAAGATATATTAGTTCTTTTGAGACTTTTCAATTGAATGAATGTATGAATGGTAGTACTGTGTAGCACCATCTGTCAGGTTGGAAGATACCCGGATTTGGGGGCGTCACAGGTTGGTATCAAAGCATTAGGTTATAAAACTTAAGGGGGGATTAAAAACCTTAAGTCATAACCTTAAGAGAAGTCAAAGAAGTACAAGAAGAAAATAACCTTATAAAAATGCATTATGATTATGTTATGTGTTTTTATTATTCTACTGACGTGTACTAATCAACTTAATTATTTTGTGTAGATGTCAGGAGTAAATGGAATGTTTGTAGATGGTCAAGCCATTAGTGAAGAATCGGTGAACCAAGTAGAGGTTTTACCGAACCCCATAGCAGCAGATCCTGAGGTAGTGGTTATTGAGTCTGGAGACTCAGATGATGCTGACTACATGTCAGTATTCGATGGGATGATAGAGGAGGAAAGGAGAGACAAAGTGTCTTTAATCCAAGAGAGCTATAGCAAATGAGATAGCTCCCCGGGGGTCGATGATGTCTTTGTTCATGTCAGTATTGGATAGAAATATTCATTACTGTCAGGAGGTCAAGGAGCTGAAGGCAGAGCTCCAAATGGTTATAGAGGACAAGACTGATGTCGAGTCCATGTGGGAGCAGGAACATGATGAGAGGATTTTTGCCAAGGACAAAGTCCACGAAGTTAAAGCATGAGGTCTTTGAGCTCAAGGAGGAGCTAAAGACCAAACTGCGTAAGATAGGAGAATGTCCTATATCCATAGGAGTTCTCACACAGATTTCCAAAGCAGCAGGTAATGGGTTATCCCCGTAGAGGTGGGGGCAGACGCAGCATACTATCACCGTGATATATTATTTTGCCTTTGCAAGGCAGATTTCAATAATGCCTTGAGGCGTATGATGTAGACTAGTAGTAGCTAGAGTAGTATGTAAATATTTTGTAATTAGTAGTGACGTAAAGCCCTTTTGTATATAGTAAAGGGTAGTCTTTTGTAAATCCCAATTTTTGGAAAGCAATAATGGAAAGTAATGTAATCACTTTTAGCGTGTGTATGTAACCGATGTAGTATTATACTACAAAGAATGAATATAAGTCCTTTTATGGAAAGCAATGAGTAATGGATGTTGGAGTTATTGTTTAATATTAAATGATAACTAATAAAGAAAGGAATAATAACGAAATGTGTTTATTATCAGACAAGAAAATGCCGCCGAGAAGAGTACAACGTAATCAAGGTGCTAACGTGAATCAACCGAGGGAGGTCCTGTTAATCCGATGCAGAGTTTGTTAATTTATTAACAACCGCGCTTTTAATAGAACAGGGCTAATATCCTCAGAATCCAGGAGTAAAGCACGAAGCTACTACCTTTAAGGATTTCAAGAGCGTGGGTCCGCCGGAGTTCAAAGGAACTACGGACCCTATTGAAGCCCAAACGTGGTTAAGGAAATAGAGAAGGCATTGTGATAGCAAATGTCGACGAGGCCCAAAAGGTTGCTTTTGCAACCTATATGATGAAGGGAGAGGCCAACTTTTGGTGGGAAGCCAATCAAAGCTAGGGTCTGGATAGCGAATCTGGACGGGAGAGGTTCAAGGAGATATTCTTCGAGAACTACTTTCCCACGAGCATGCAAGGGAGGATGGAGATGCGGTTTTTCGAGTTGAAACAAGGGGACATGATGTTCCCCAACACGCCGCCAAGTTTAATGAATCGGCAAGGTTCGCCCACACCAAGTGGATACCGAGGTTAGAAGGCGCGATGGTTCGAAAGGTGGCTTGAAACCCCGGCTCTATAATCAGTATTTTGGTGTTCCAAAGTACTTCTTTTGGAACCATTTTAGAGAAGGCGATAATCGCCAAGGTGGTAGTAGAGAGGCTTGAGAGTCAATACCACAAAGACAAGAAAAATAAGGGAAAGTAGATGGGGGAGTAAAGATCGAAGGAGCCAGCAGGTAGAGGCGAGGGTCAAAAGAGGAAGGTGTTTAGCTCGGGAATACCGGAGGAAGCAAGGAGACCCAAAAGAGGAGAATGGAGGCTCAGAAAGACTGTGGGAAGACTCACTTAGAGTCTATCTCAAGGGAAGGTCGTCTGTTATAATTGTGGGATGTGGAGGGGCACATTGCGCCTAACTGTCCAAGTCCGAAGAAGAATCACGGATGCTTTGTGTGTGGGTCAACCGACCACATGGCAAAGAATTGCCCAAGAAGGGGATGGACGGGAATCGGGGCACTAATAGCGGTAAGTTAGCTATTAGTGGTCCCAACAAATGGGTAGCCGATGGGTCAGACTTTAATATGATACCAAGATGCAGCTTGCATCTGGGACGACGCTGTCGCAGTATTATTTCGATCAACGACATAAATGCTTACGTGTGTTGTTTGATTCGGGTGCTACTTGTTCGTTTATAGCATGTGATTTTTTGCTAGACGATTAGGATTACTTCCAAAAGTTGCCTATAACTTTTAAATATTAAGGTAGCAAACGAAGAAATAATTCATTCAAGATGTTCATAGAGTTGTTGCAGTAGATATATTTGGTTGTAAATTATCAGAGATTTGATAATCGATAAAGTTAGGAGAATTCGACGTAATTTCTAATGGATTGGTTAGTGAACCATGGGGCAATTATAGATTGTCAAAAGAAATGTGTGAACATTAAATCGTTAAGACAACCTCGTGTAGTATTTTACGAATAGATCACGGACGCTCTCGTGTTGTCTAACCATGACACAAACTAGGAAATTATCGAGGGAGGGATGTAGGTTATCTCCGTGCCATGTTGTTGATACCTGAGAGTGGTAGCAACCATGGAACAAATACTATATAGTGAGAGAATTCACCGATGTATTTTCGAGTGAATTATCGTGTCTTCCACGGACAGGAGACAGAGTTTGTGATAGACATCGTGCCAGAGAGCACACCAGTTTCTGTGGCACCGATCGTATGGGCGCCAGTGGAGATGAAGGAGTTGATGGTGCAGTTGCAAGAACTGTTGGACAGGAAGTACATTCAACAGAGTGTTTCGCCGTGGGGAGCACCAGTACTGTTTGTCAAAAAGAAGGATGGATCGTTAAGACTTTGTATCGACTACCGAGAGTTGAACAAGTTAACGATAAAGAATAAATACCCATTGCCTGTGATCGATGATCTCTTTGATCGCTTGAAAAGGGCTAAGTATTTTCAAAAATAGATTTAAGAACGGGTATCACCAGCTGAAGGTTAGGAAGGAGGATGTACCAAAGACAAAGATTCGTGACTCGTTATGGTCATTACGAAGTTTCTCGGTGATGTCATTTGGGTTGATAAATGCACCAAACCGTGATTTATGGATATGATGAACAAGAGTGTTCAAACAATATTTGGACAAGTTCGTCGTGGTGTTTATAGATGATATTCTAGTCTATTCTAAGACGCCGTAAGATCATGTCGAACACCTAAGATTAGTGTTGGAGACACTAAGAAAGGAGAAGTTGTATGCGTAAATTCACTAAGTGTGAATTTTGGTTAGAGAAGGTACAATTTTTAGGTCATGTCATTGACCATGAGGGATTTCAAAGAGATCCAGCCAAGGTGGAAGCCGTGATGAATTGGGAACAACCAAAACGCCAATCGAGGTGCGGAGTTTCCTAGGGTTAGCGGGTTACTATCTGAGATTCATCCAAGATTTTTCAAGATAGCTACCCGCTGACTAACTTGACGAGGAAGACGGTGAAATACGCTTGACCGACAAGTGTGAGGACAATTTTCAAGAATCAAGAAGAGGTCGAGTGAAGCTACTATTTTGTCATCGCTCATCGATGACACAGAAATTTTGTAGTTTATAGCGATGCTTCAGATAGAGGACTTGGTCATGCGTGCTCATGCAAAGATGGCAAGGTCATCACAGTATGCATCTAGAAGCTTGAAGGATTATGAGAAAGTTTATCCTACTCATGATCCGAATCGCCGCAGAGTTTTTGCTCTAAAGATATGGAGACATTATCTTTATGGAGAAAATGTGAGATATACATGGACCACAAGAGTCTAAAATATATCTTCACACGTAAGGAGTTGAATATGAGGCAGAGGAGATGGTTGGAGTTGATAAAGGATTACGATCGGAAACTCAGATCACCCCGAAAAGCCAATGTAGTTGCCACGCTTTTAAGTAGAAGGGTCGAAAAAAGTTGTCTTTGTTAACGGCTCAAACCGAAAGTTAATAACAGAGATGGCTAGGATGGAGTTGGAAGTGAAGTCGCCAAGTGAAGTAGGACAAATGTTGTTTTTACGACGAGATGCAATCTACCATCGTAGAGAGAGAGTTAAGGAGGTACAACTCAAAACCGATGAGTGTGACCGGATGAAGGAGCTACCGCCAATGAAAAAGATATTAAGTATAGTCTTGATAATGAGGGATTATTAAGATTTGAAGGAAGAATTTGGGTTTCAATGAGATGTAATTAAAGGAGCAGTGTATTACAAGAGGCTCATAGTTCGAGGTTTTTGATTCATCCCGGTAGCACTAAGATGTATCAAGACCTTCGACAGTAGTTTTGGTACGAACATGAAAGAGAGAGAGATAGCAGAGTACGTGAGTAGGTGCTTCGACTTGTCAAAAGTTAAGGTTTAACATCAACGCATCAAGTGGCTTGTTACAACCATTGGAAATTCGAGAGTGGAAGTGGGAGAATATCACGATGGATTTTGTGGGGGACTTCCGACTACTCGTAAAGGGTATGATGCGATTTGGGTAATAGTGGACCGATTGACAAAGTCGGCTCACTTTTTGCCAATTAGGGTCAAGTATAACTTAGACCAATTAGCTAGACTTTATATTAAGGAAATAATTTTCAGACATGGAGTACAAAGATCGATTGTGTCGATCGTGATCCACGATTCACATCAAACTTTTGGAGGAGTCTACAAGAGCAAGCTAGAACGCAGCTTGAAGTCGAGTAGTATGGCGCGATCATCCACAAACGGATGGACAGAGCGAGAGAACAATTCAGACGTTAGAAGATATGCTAAGATCTTCAAGGCCATGGATTTCAAGGGTAGTTGGGATGATCATCTACCATTAGTGGAGTTTATGATAACAATAGTTATCATGCAAGCATAGGTATGCCGCCTTTACTTAAGCTTTGTATGGGAGGAAATGCGTAACGCCACCGTATTGGGATGAGGTAGGAGAACGCCAATGTTGGGACCGTAATTGGTGCAACAAACAAATGGACATTGTTAAAGATGATACAAATGCGCTTGGTAAAGTAATTTCAAGATGTATGTAAGAAGTTTTATTTGATTCAAGATAGAGAGAATAGAGAATTTGAAGTAGGTTCAGACGATTTCTAAAAGTATCTCCCGAAAGGAAAGATACATTTTGGGAAAAAGGAAAGTTAAGTCCGAGGTTTATAGGACCTTTTGAGGTATTAAAACGGGTGGGTGAGGTAGCATATATGATAGCATTACCTCCGCACCTAGAAACTAATACATAATGTATTTCACACGATCCAGATTACGCCCTTATAAGCCGATTATAAGCACGTGATAGAATATGAACCTATTCATATCGAGAAGGACTTAACGTATTTGAGGAAACGCCGATTCAAATTGTCGATAGAAAAGAACAAGTTCTCATGGAATAAAGTCATACCTTCCGTGAAGGTGATATGGAAGAAGAACCACGATGCGTAAGAAGCAAAACGGGAGTTAGAAGAAATGATGAAAAGAATTACCCTCAATTATTTGTGTAATTTTTTTTTATATAGCGAGATTCTGGGGACAGAATCCTTATAAGGGGGAGAGAGTGTAACGCCCCAGAAAATCGAACCTTTGTAAATACTTTTAATAATGAATAAAATAATATTATTTATTATTATTACGTGTTGATAAGATGAATGTCGTTCTATAACCTAGAAACGTCGGAACGTCGTAGTATTTTAACTACGTGAAGAATTAAAGTGTTTGAATTTCTAAGATGAAAATAAAAGTTTTCCGAGAAATTTTCCAAAAAACACTATTCATCGATTTCGCCGGGAATTATTTTTGAACTTCCGAGAAATACGTAACGTTATAATATCAAGGTGAGATGGATTATGTAATAATAATCTAAGTATGGAAAACGTAATATTTCGTGATGCGACTTAATTTGGGAACGTTAGGTTTATTAAGCGCTAAGGAAAGAAAGTTGTAATCATATGATGTGTATGCATTGTACGAGGTAATGAACGTAAGTATAATACTTAACATATATTATACTATTAAGAATGGAGAATGAAATAACGATATTAATTAATAAATATACGAAGCTAGCATACGAGAATTATATGTGGTGTATATATGTTAAGTTGTTAATTAAATGTAATGGACTTGTAGGATTATTAGCTTAATGATAGAAGTCCAATAGAATGTGATACTCAAGCCCAAGTGTTTGATAAATCATAAGTCCAATCTATTGTAGTATAAGCCCAACAAGAAATTAGCTAGATTAATTAGCAAGCCCAAATGAATTAAGCCATGATCCATGGAGCAAACCAAGTGAGAAATGGGTAGACTTGATGGGCAAACAATTTTGTGTGATGACCAAGTGTTGTGGATGAAGCAAGAAAGAAAGTGAAATAGCAAGTTTACTTGGAAGTTAAGGAGGTGGAAGTTAAGGAGGTTAATTAAGGAGGGATTAAAGGAGGGGATGGCCTAAATGTCCATAATGCCCTCACTTTGAGTTGCCTATAAATAGAGAAGCTTCATTTCATTCATTTGTTGGTTGTTAAAATTTCTCCAACTCCTCTCAAGATAAGCAACTTAATTGTTAGAGAGAATAAGCCACATAAGCACTTATAAGTCATTTCAACTTTGCTAGATTTTCCAAAGTGAAGTGAAGTAATAGTCTTCAAGGGTAAGACTCATGTCTATTATCTTTATCTCTTCTATGATAGGATTGATAGAGAAGTGGGATTGTTTGATAATAACATGTAATAAGTCATTGATGAATGAAACTTAAGCCGTAATAAGTTGAATAAGCAACTTGAACCTAAATAAGTTGATAAACTTATGAAGAACTTATCATATGTTTGTCATATGATGTTAGTATGTTCAATATAGTATGAGAACATTGATTGATGGACTTAAGTTCATAGTAAGTCATAAGCATGAGAATTTGTAGTTCATAAGTTAAATAAGTCATCGACTTATGAGAATAAGTCAAAACCTACTTTGATAATAAGTGGTGTAATAAGTAACTTGAAATGTTCATGTGTTGATTAAAATCCATTTAGAACGATTAGTAATGAGGTTTTGCTTAATTCACACGATTCGACGATAATCGTTAATTCGTGAAATTTCTGAATGGAAGTCGATTTTGTGTTTGAAGTCGAAACGTTGGTTTTCGATGGAGACAAGTCATATTTGGCATTATAGAGTCATGGACTCAAAAATGACCGAATTCGATTTTAGAACTAAGAAACGAAAGCATTGAACGCTCATTTAACGCTTATCGCTTTCGCTAAAAATGAACTAATAGGTGAAATTTTAGCAAACGAAGTCAAATAGATAAATTTTTTGCATGAACGCATAGAGTATGTAATTTGTGAACCGTAGGCTTTTGAACGAGCCAATTCGGACTTATAACGTAAGAAGTTATGCGTCCCGGAGTTTCGCAAAATTTCAAAAGTCAGAAAAATTTTTCTAGGCACAGAGTCAGCTGCCGCGCCAGCGCCAACCCAAGGCCAAATGGTGGCAGGTGGGCAAGTGCAAGCATGCAAAGTCATTCATATCACTAAACTCGCTCGCATGCCGCGCATGAGATGAAGAGTTATGTGAGCTGCGCATAGCCGCGCCAAATTCCTAGTAGTTTTCGATGACAGACAAGAATGTTTACAAGTATAGAATGAAAGATAACTCATTAGTAATGAACTAAGGTGTTAATATAACATTGTTAAGGCATTGTTAGACACTTAATGTATGATGATTAAAGGTTAATAATCAATTGAAGATGAAACGTAATGTGAATGACGAATGAAAAGCCTTAAAACCATAATAACAAATCTAAGTCGTAGATTTAGATTGAGATGAAGGGTAAGATATATAATAATATACCTACTTGATTATATAAGACCTAATGTGGTATGTTATATGATCATGTATTGTAGAGACTTAGAGACTTAAAGTGTACGTGTGATAATCAAGAAGAAGTATACGCTCAAGGCAAGTATTCTAACCCTTGTTCAGCTTCACCGACAAGCTTTGTAATTCATGTATCCTTTCGCATGAAGTTTTGTATGATGAAGTCAAAGCCAATTCTTTCTTGGCCAGACTTATGTTATGATTCTATCAAGCATGTTTAATGTTTACCAAGTTATATTGGTGTGGTTTTCAATCAAGACCGAGTATGCTAAAATGTGTTTTTGTCGCTTAACGATGTGCACGTGAGGTTGTTACAACTTAAACGATATACACGCTTAATGAATGTAGTGTCGATCAACATAGAGTACTATGGGTCGATCACCGTAAGTGCTCGTAAGTAATGCTCTGACTTACTTGACTTAGTGTCGGGATGTCCTTTTCAAAAGAACTTATGAAATGCTCAAGGTCTTGGACCGTAATTGATGTTTTATCAATATTGTTGTTGTAAAACGTTTGAAAAAAAGAAGTGCTATTTTGAATTATCGATAGTATTTGTAACTATTGTTCGCCATCAAGATATATGAGTTCTATGTTTCAAGCATGTTGTTTATTAGAATTGTAGTACTTTATTCGAGCTAGTCATGCTCACTCTTGCTTGAACCATATGAACACAACGCCTAAGATCGAATCTTGATCAAGGTCTCCGCAAGGATAAGGGCAAGGCGTAAGACTAACCCTTAGATTACTTATGTAATAGTATAGGTGAACGATTGTAATATATTGAATATTATGACAAGAACAAATGAATGGGTTATAAAGAACGGGGAAATGTAATATTATTTGGATGAATTCGTCGCCACGTGGTGCGGTTCTTGTCGTTTGATTTCTCCCGTCATTGAATGGGCTGCTCAGGTTCCAACTCTCTCTCTCTCTTCCCTTATGTTAATAGTTGTTAAGTTTACTGAAATGTTTATGTAATACATGAGACGAATTCTTCCTTGAAGGCAAGTTATAGACGACACTACTTCAAAGACATTTGAAATTTATGAATAATATGAAAGGTTAAGTTACAAGTGCTGTTGTTATTCTGATGTTGTTTTGTTTTAATTCTCATAATGTGTTGATTTACTAATGTTGTTGCTCAGATTCTAGTTATTTTTTATGATTTACTTTTGTTGCTTAATGTTGTCGAGTGTTTTATGAGTTTTTTTCTTACATTCTTCCATTTAATTCTTCTTATTTTAGTTTCATTTCTCATAGTTTGGAGTTTTTTTTCAATCTATGGAACTTAATGCAGGGGAAAATGCATCAAGTGTGAACCATCCCGGATATCTTATTTCTTTTTTCCCTTTTAAGGTGGCTAACGAGATCCCTGGATCCCCATTTGATAGTTTTAAACAAGGATTTATGATGTTACTGTTACTTCGAAGCTGAGGTTCACATCCCTGACATGATTTTATCTTGTACTTTGTAGAGCGTCCAGTTACAGGATTATGAACGCAATAGTTTAGGTCTGATATTGTGTTCAGGTCTGAGATCTAGATGTCTGTCTATAGTGTCTAATGAATCTCTTGAAAGTGTCACAACTAGAAAATTTGGAGTGATATTATATGATGACAATATTTTAGTTGCTTGAAAATATTGGCATAAAATCTCTACATTATTGTTGTTTTGGATTTTGGTTTCTTCTTTTGTTTTGGATTTTGGTTTCTTCATGCATATATTTGCTCTTTTTTATGATATTTTTCTACAATTTTCTGTTCGTATACATGTTGTGATAATTTTTTAGTTCTTTTGTAGAGCTGTGTTAGGGAGTTAATAGGGGTCACTGAAGGAGCAATATGGCTGCTAGAGGTAGACTACCAGGAGGCCTTTATAGAAGCCAAATAGGCTTAACAGTGAAATACATGTAGGGGCCGGGTAGAGAGCAGTAGTAGAGCTAATGATTGCTAAAAGAACCTCAACCATAAATGGCCAAGGTTAAGACTGAAAATCAGTTAACTTCTATGCTTAATTGAGTTCTAACAATACAATAGCAGTCAATTAGATAGAAAGAGGGCAGAGCTCAGATAAAAGGGAAAGAAAGAATTGAGCATCTCATCTATGGAAGTCTAGCAAGGTAAGCTAATTTAAACTCTTTCCAATTGTTTTCCATTACATTTTGTTAATAAGGTTGAACTGTTAGTGTCCGGGTACTTAAAATGGGCTGCTACATAGAGTTATTGATTATGGACTGATGTATGATTATCATGGCTGTGTTTATTATTGTTGTTAATTTGTTTGACTAATATGAGTATCATTAATGATCAAAAGCCAAAAGGCTGGAACCAAGTGGCTAGTAATATATGTACTATGTGTATGAATGTGGACTGTACACTACAACTTTGATAAAATGCTAAACTAAGGACTCATATAGTATCAATGTATGCTAGTTGCGATTTAGAGTCTAAAATGATGTCTAATAACTTATATAGTAAAACTAATGTATCAAGCACGGTCCTATGCTAAAGTGTAACATGATTTAAAGTAATTTGTGATAGCTATGCTAGTTCTTAATTAGGCTACATGGATTACAAGGGGGCTATTATTGCAAGCTTGATAGTGACTAATATTTCTTACTTTTAATATGGTTTTTATGCTATAAAAATGAGATAAATGTACTAATTATTGAAAGCTGATAGTAGTGGAACTTGCGTAGCAATTTTTCAGTTGATAAAAGACCAAAATAGGGTAGTCTGGATCTGTTTGAAATAGGCCAGACCAGGCCACTATTTTGGTGTGTTTGTAAACTAGCTAAGTAGCTTGGTGATGGACTATTTTGAGAGCTTGAAAGACTAACTTAAATGGCTTGTTGAAGTCTATCATTGTGCAGTCTATTGTATGTCATCCGAATATATGCAAAGCATTTTGAATGTTATGAAAAAGGGTAATCAAAGCTTATGTATTGCATAACCATCCTATTTTCTTAACTAGATTGTCAAACCATGCTTCTTTGTGGCATTTAAGAGCCTAATAGGGGCTTTTTTGAACTAAAGCTAGGATCTTTGCATATGACTAGCAACAACCCAACTCATGCAGACGGTTCATCGCCCATATGACTGGCTTCTTTGAATGGTTTAAAGGAGTAATGAATGAAGTTGCAGCCTACATCTTCAAGGTAATGCATGCATACTTGGATAATAATTCAACGTGATAGTGTATTCTCCAATAATTTTTATAGCAAGTCCCCAATTCAATGTGCTAACTACCAACACTCAATGTTCTTGAATTACTCTGAAACCTAAAGGGCCAAATTACTCAAGAGTTCGCTAAGATAGCTTCAAAGCATCCATTTGCCACAGTAGGTAAGGAAACTCGATGTACCTTGATTTTGACAAGGATGTGATTCTTGTCAGTTATTTTATGTTGATATAATTCAAGTGCCAGGCTTTTAAGTGTTTTGTTAAAGAGGATTTCTCAAACAAATTGAGTGGTTGTATTTCTGGAAGCCAACATACCTTTGGAACTAAAGTGTAAGTTTGTTGTTATTTGGTATCCATTGTAAGTTTGTTGTTATTCTAATTTTAGTTTTGGAATTAATTAGTTACATTATTAAGTTTGATATTTATAATTGAAGACTGAATTGAATTATGTTCCAAATTTTGTTGATGTGATAGGCGAAATCGGAGCTGAAGAGATCAGCTGTTACAGGTAATGTTTTTGGAAAGAGTAAGCTAAGCCAGGTCCGAACTAGCTCTAGAATGTTTATTCGCAAGGCAAAGGTTTGTTTTGCTTATAGCTATTTTTTTCTATGCATCTAAGTTATTATACATATTCTTTATTGACTTCTACTCTGTTTATTACAAAGAACTCTAAGATAAAATAGAAGTTTAGATGAATATGTGAAATTGCTCGCTGAATGACAAAAATTTTCATTTCTGCCATTGGATTTATTATATAGGCATTTTTGACTTGTATTGTATTTTTAGCCATAGTTGGGATTTCAGTCAGTTACTAAGAACATAAAAGAAAAAGCAAAATATAAATAAAAAGCAAAGTCTTATTGATTGCAGTAGTGTTTTGGAAGATTGGGGCAGTTTGCGAAAAAACTATGTGGACATGCAAATTTAGTGACAGTATTGTTAGTGTAGCCATCTTTACTTTACTTTCAGGAGAAAAACATTTAAAGTCTGGAGCAAATCATTCCTGCAGTGGTAATTAATTTGCCCCTGCAGCTTTTCACACCAAATCCTATCATAAAAAAAGTGAGTTTATTAATCCAAATTTCTGTGCTATTTATTGGCTCAGGAAGTTGAAGGCATTGTGATGGCTATACCTATGCCTGGGCATCTGGTTCCCAGTCAAGAAGAGAATAATGTGCTTCAGGATTGCAGACGGCTACATGATTTGAAAAATATACTACCAAGTAAATGAACATAGCAATAACTTGAAAAATAGGCAGGCTTGCATTTATTTTGGCCATATTTTCAATGTTGATATCATATATTTTGTGGATGTAATCAAATTCACAATTCAATATAGTAGTAATTTATATTGAAAAGTGAATTTGAGATGTATATATGGATAGTTTGGTATATATTTTGTGGATGTAGTAATTTGAAACTGTAAACGAATGGTATTATTGGGATGTATTTTGAATGGTTGATACATTTTGGCTTTAAATTTAAATGAGAATTTAGACCTTTTAGCTATATATTATGGCATTAGCAGATTGTAGGTGCACTGGTGATATAGGTGAACCATAATTTTTTTTTTCAAGTCAATTTATAACATTTTAAAAACGTTGTGTAAATGTGCATAAATGTTGTCTGATATACTAAACAACAATATTTTTATTCAGAAAACGTTGTGGAATCATACCTTCTACAACGTTTTCAAGCATCTGCTAATTTTTGAAAAATAAATTCACAACGTTTTTTCCCTAAAAACGTTGTGTATTGTGTTTAACTACAATGTTTTAAAAACGTTGTGTAAGTGTCAAATTGATGACTCCTTTAACTACGACGTTTTTCTGACTGAAACCACAACGTTTTTTCGCGTTGTCTTTTTACTGTTTTGTAGTAGTGTATATAGAAGACATTCGTTCTTTTGAGACTTTTCAATTGAATGTATGTGTGAATGGTAGTACCGTGTAGCATCATCTATCGGGTTGTAAGATACTCAGATTTGGGGGCGTCACATAATCAATAATCGGATATAATATATATAACAATAAGGTTAATAATCTGGTACAATAATAATATAATTCTGAATCTTCTTACTCATGTCCATTGCATAAAAAAATGCAAAGGTAAGATACTTGTCCAGTCTGTTGCTTACAAAATGTAACTTAGTTTTATCTTTTATATTACGACCTATCATTAATCAGATCATTCGTTTGATTAGAACAATAAACTATAACACATAGTACTGTATTTCGCAGTCAGTGCATAACCTAATCACATTATCACATATGTTCAACAATCATTGAATCACAAACAAACATTAATACAATCAAATATCTAAGTCCAGATAAATTTTTGAAACATGTCGGTGTACCGACAGCTTTATCGGGTAATTATCGATTCTAAGACTCTATTCCGAAGTAGAATATCCGTAAGTATCAGTCATATTATTTTAAATGACTTAATAATATTTTTTAAATATTTATTATAATTTATCATGAATTTTCAAACACCGGAATTATTATTAAATGATTTAAATATCAAATAATTCTATTATCATTAATATTATTTTAATATTAAAATATTAATGAAAACCATTTCCTAAATATCAAAGTTATTTATAATAACTCAAAATATTTTTAAAGTATTAATATTACCCTTAAATGATTTTTTAAAACATTTAAAATCATTTATAAATAATTAACATTAATATTTAAATATTAATGTACCATTTATCAAAATATTAAAAGTCATTAAGTATAACTTCAAATATTTTTAATTCATTTATATCCTTTTAAATGATTTTAAATTAATAAAACCATTTTAAAACTTTTATTTAATATCATTAATATTAAATTAATATCATTAATATTAAATTATAAATAAAATTATCCTTTAAATATTAAAAGTTATATTTTATAACTTAAAATATCTTTAAACACTTTATTTTCATCTAAAATAATTTTTATAATAATAAAATCATTTTTAAACTAAATTATTTAATATAATTATTAAATAACTTTAATATCATTAATAATAATTAATTAATGAAATTTACCTTTAAATATTGAAAGTTATATTTTATAACTTAAAATATTTTTAAATACCTTATTATTATTTAAAATAATTTTTAATATAATAAAATCATTTTTAATTTATTTATTTATTTCATTTATTAAATAACTTAATTATCATTAATATTAATTTATTAATGAATTTCATCACAAAATATTAAAAGTCATTAAAAATAACTTAAAAATATTTTCTTATACCATAATATAATTTTAAATATTTTTCAAGTATTAAAATCATTTTAAATAATTTATTTAATATAATAATTAAATAAATTAAATACCTTTAATATTTCAAAAATATTAATTATTTATGAAATATAGTAAAAATTATTAAAACTAATTTTAGATCTCTAAAATAATTTTTAATAATTTAATTTATATTTTAATAATTAAAAATAATTTTTTATAATTATTAAATAAAAATATAATTTTATATAGAATCGTCGCTAAAGATCACTATAGCGACATAGCATAATCGCTTATAGGTGTTCTTCATCAAAACCCAGAACACCAAGTCAGTTACCAAGTAAACATGTTTGACCATGATTAATTCTTCACACAAAGTGTTTCTGGACATGTTGTTAATCAGATCGTGTAGTGCTAATGCAAGACTACAAGATCCAACAACAAACATGATCATAACATGCATCAAATGAAAGATCTAAGCCAATGAAAACACTGTCAGAGCTGTTCTTCATTTTCTAGGTTACCCAGAAATGAAGAACAGTTCGGATAGTCATATTTGGGCTTCCACTACTTGCGATATAAGTGTTGTTTTTGTGATCTAAAAGTTCCAGCTTGTAGACAACATGTGAGACTATAGATCCATTACAAAACATCACCATAACAACATCACATAATGAAGATACATGCCGGTTAAAAATGCAGCCGGCCAAGTCGTGTTCATCGATTTTTCAAGGTTACCAGTAAAAACTGATTTCATGAACGTCTGATCTCTTTTGACCAGCCACAAATCCTGTACACTTGATATCTAGTGGCACTAAAAGCATGGATCGGGAGTTAAACTAACATACTATAACATGGTTTCAACAACAAACTCAAAATATCAAAAACCTGACAGATCCGGAACCTTAAATATCTTGTCAGACACTGAAAACCCATTTTTGGGTTACCCAGAAATGGTCCGGTTATGGTCGGTCAATGACCTTTGACCAACAATATCTATCAATATATGCTTGATCTGGTCCTCCTATGAGTTCCAGAACTCAGATCTCATGACAAACTACAAATTCAAACATCAAAAACACAAAAATCATTAACAGCCAGAGATCTACAAGACCTGACATTCGGTTGTCATACATCAAAACAAAATTTCCAGATTTTTGAAAACTTCAAATTCGAGCCTCTAGATGTTATGGATCTAACATCTAGCAACCCAGATCATCATTATATACTATATATAACATGTTTAACACAAAAATTTTAACATCTAACAACAGATCAATGGTCAGATTCTTGGGTAGGGTTTATACCTTCTATGATCAAGTTCTGATTTCAAGGCTTCTGATTTGATATAGATGTTAGTGGGGCTTGATTTGGGAACTGAAATGCTACCAAATTTCGTGGGTTTTTAAAAGAGAGAGCTTAGTTGAGTGTTTGTGCTAAAATGGGCTAACAAATGCAATTATTTCTCTCTCAATCTATATATACTACTTATATATAATGTATTTGGCTGATCTAGACTAATGTGCTGGAGGTTTTGTGTCACATGGAGTTGGTCTGAGTTGTTAAACAACCCACCTAAGGTCAAAACCTACATGGTAGCTTCAATAATGCATAAAAGGGTAATTTAGTCTTTTGGCTTGAGAATTTAATGGCATAATTATAAACTTGGCAAACCCTTAGGGTTTAACCCTTAAGGTTTAACCCTAAGGTTTAGCACATAACATTTGCAAGATCTAGCAATTAGGGTTGTACAAAAATAAAAATTTTAGTTTCTAAAATTTATAATTAGGGTTTCCTTAATTAGATTAGGGTTCTAATTATACATGAACATTAGGGTATTATTTACTAATTATAATTATCCTTGCTAATTTAGCAATTAGGGTTTATAATTTTAATAATTAGGGTTACCAAATCATAATTAGGGTTTCTATTTAGGGTTCTAGTCATTAGGGTTTTAAATTACTAATTAGGTTTTCCCTAATTAACAATTACAATTCTAACACTTGCTAATTAATAACATGAACACATTTACACACAATCTTGAACTCTAATTTTTGTTTCAAATTAGGGTTTAGCACAATAAAACTAGGGTTTTCAAATACTGCACCATAATTGACTGATCATTATCAGTACGTACATACCGTACATATTTATAGCACTGAAAAATCAAAAATATAATTAATATTATATTATTATTCTCATTCCTTGATAAAAATCCAAAATTAGGGTTTGGAGTCCATATATGATTTACCTTGCATAAACAACTTTATTAATTAAGTTAAAATACTTAAATTAATAATCTGAGCTAAAATTCATATACTAAATCAATTATTATAATAATTACAATAATCATTCAATATATTATTTAAATAATATAATATCATATTTTCTTGAAAAATAAATAATAAAAATATTTCTACAATAAAATTAATTATTATAAAAATATAATTTATAATGATAAATAATTCTAAAGTAAAATTATTTAAAATTATTCATGTAATAAATAAATTTTTATTTATCACAAATATACATATACATTATCTTGGCACATATTCCCCATATTTATTTTAATAAATAAACAAAAAAAAATTTATACGCAAAATTTCTGATTTATTTATACAGAAAATATCGGGTTGTTACATATACCTTATTTGATACCAGTTCTACCCATTCTTTTACTTCTCCTACTTGCGCTCAACGTTTAAATTTAACTCTGAAGAAATAAGACTTTGACTTATCTGTTGAAACTCCGTTGGGAGAAACATTCATTACATCCACTGTTTATAAGTCTTGTTTGGTTCAAATCGGTACCCTCACATTACCTGTCGATCTTATTTCATTGAAAATACTTGCATTTGACGTAATTCTAGGGATTGATTGGTTAACTACTCATCATGCAAAAATTGATTATTTTCATAAGGTTGTTAGCTTTCATATTCCTAACCAACCTATTATGCGAATTCAAGTAACCAAACCATTAAAATCAATCACTATCATCTCAAGCCATAAAGCTATTCGTTTATTGAAAAATGGATGTCAAGCTTTCTTAGCTCATGTCATGAATTTAAACAAAAGTACGTCAGTTTTGAATGATATTTCTATTGTTAATAAATTTCCTGACGTATTCCTTGAAGAACTTCCTGACCTACCCCCAGAGCGAGAAATTAAATTTTGTATCGACCTTGAACCTGGTACAAAACCTATTTCCAAAGCCCCATATTGAATGGCTCCTATTGAACTTCAGGAGTTAAAGACCCAATTGCAGGAATTATTAGACATCGGTTTCATTCGTCCTAGTACGTCTCCTTGGGGTGCTCCTGTTCTATTCGTGAAGAAGAAATATGGGAGTATGCGACTTTGTATTGATTATCGGGAGTTGAATCATGTCACCATCAATAATAGGTACCCATTTCCACGTATTGATGACCTGTTTGACCAGTTGCAAGGTGCCAAATTCTTTTCAAAGATCGATCTTCGTTCCGGATATCATCAGTTAAAGATTAGAACCGATGACATTCTAAATATGGCTTTTAGAACTCGGTACGGGCATTATGAATTCCTAGTCATGTCTTTTAGATTGACTAATGCTCCTATTGCGTTCATGGATATGATGAACCGAGTATTCAAGGAATATTTGGATCACTTTGTGGTCGTCTTTATTGATGACATCCTCATATATTCCAAAAGTCGTGAAGATCATGAGCAACACTTGAGGTTGATACTCTAAAAGCTTCGAGAAAACAAGCTTTATGCAAAGTTGAAGAAATGCGAGTTCTGGCTTGAGGAAGTAGCATTCCTTGAGCACATGATATCAAATCACGAAATATCTATTGACCCATTGCAAATTAAAGCAATTCAAAGCTGGGAGCAACCTAAATCAGTAACCGAAGTACGTAGCTTTCTGGGCTTAGCTTGTTATTATAGGAGATTCGTGGAAGGATTTTCTCGAATCGCTACTCCATTAACTCAGTTGACTCGAAAAGATACAAAATTCGATTTGAGAGAGGAATGTGAGAAGAGTTTTCAAGAACTCAAGAGGAGACTCATTTCAGCACCTGTTCTGACAATACCATCGGGCTCGGAGGAATTTTTCATCTACAGTGATACTTCGGGCAAAGGGTTAGGATGTGTTCTCATACAACATGGGAAAGTCATAGCCTATGCCTCATGACAACTCAAAGAATATGAGAGGAATTATCCTACTTATGATCTAGAGTTGGCAGTAGTCATTTTTGCACTAAAGATTTGGAGGCATTACCTGTATGGAGAGAAAGTGGAGATCTTTACGGATCATAAAAGCCTCAAATATTTTTTCACCCAAAAGGAACTCAACATGCAGCAACGACATTGGCTTGAACTGTTAAAATATTATGATCATACCATTCAATACCATCTTGGGTAGCGCTTAACGTAATAGCCGAATTGAGTAGAAAGATCATATCATACGCGAACGAGTGTGATATTGTCAACGCAAAGGCCCATTTTATATAACTTGCAAAGGATTGAGATTAAGTTAAAGACTCTAGAGACCCACGTGATGATGGCGAATATACGAGTAGAACCGACTTTAATCGATAAAGTTAATGCTGCTCAAGCCATAAACCTGGAGCTGATGCGTATGAGGAAGAAAGTGCAAGAAGGTGCTATGCCGGAAGCAAGAATCGACGAAGAAGGAATACTTTGAGTCAACTCCAGACTTTGTGTTCCTAATGACCTTGACTTAAAGTATAAAATCATGATGGAGGTGCACAACATACCATTTTCAATCAATCTTGGGAGTATCAAAATGTATCATGATCTTCGACATACATTTTGGTGGAACAATATGAAGAGAGAGATCGCGGAGTTTATCTCAAGGTGTTTAACTTGTCAACGAGTCAAGGCGCAGCATCAAGTGCTAAAAGGTCTATTGTAACCACTTGAAATTCCAGAATGGAAGTGGGAGCACATTACCATGGATTTCGTTACTAGTCTTCCCAAGGTTTCTCAAGGCTTAAATGCGATTTGGGTCATTGTTGATAGATTGACCACGTCGGCTCATTTCTTACCTATACGAGAAACTTATACACTTGAACGTCTTGCTTGTATGTACATAAACGAGATTGTAAGATTGCATGGTATGCTAGTATCCATAGTTTTTGATCGAGACCCAAGATTCACTTCAAGATTTTGGGTTAGTTTGCTAAAAGCTATGGGCGCAGATTTACGATTTAGTTCGGCTTATCATCCTCAAACGAACGGGCAGTCAGAGAGGACTATTTAAACTCTTGAAGATCTGTGTCCTTGACTTCAAGGAAAGTTGGGACAATTTCTTACCATTGGTGGAGTTTTCCTACAATAACAGTTATCAAGAAAGTATTGACATGGCTCCATTCGAGGCGTTGTATGGACGAAAGTGTCATTCTCCAGTATGCTGGGATGAGGTGGGTGAAGCAACGTTGTTGGGACCGGAGTTGGAACGTATGACTACGAAAAAGATTCAAACGATCAAACAAACGATAAAAACCTCACAAGATCGACAAAAGAGTTATCTTGATCTTCATCGAAAGGACGTGGAATTCAATATTGGAGAACATGTGTTCTTACGTGTTGCTCCATGGAAAGGAGTTACGAGATTTGGAAAGAGAGGAAAGCTCAATCCTCGATTCATTGGCCCATTTTTAATCCTTGAACGAGTAGGAAGCGTAGCCTATAGACTCGCTTTTACCGCATAAGTATGTCTCAGTGTTCATAACGCGTTTTTCACATATCTATGTTACGTAAATATGTGAAAGACCCGAACCACATTATTGAGTTAGAACCGGATGAAATAGCGGAAGATTTAACGTATGAAGAGGTTCCTGTTAAAATCTTGGATAAGAAGGAGCATATTTTACGCTCCAAGGTTATACCTCAAGTCAAAGTTTTGTGGAGAAACCATAATGTTGAGGAAATGACTTGGGAGTTAGAATCTGAAATAAAATCAAGGTATCCTCACCTATTCATCATACCAGGTATGTACCCTATGTGAGATCCCGAATTTTATGAAATAAAAGTATTCAATTTTTCTATTTAGTAAATAGTTAAATTGATAAAAGTTTAAAGTTAAGGGTGATATATATAAATTTTTCAAAATACGTAAGTGGTTATAAAATACTCATTTTTGTCGGGGAATATTCATTTGGTCGTGGAATATTCTTGTTGTCGGGGAATATTCGTACGACGGCGCAACCATTTGTGGGCCCCATAACAAAATAACTGTCGGATGAAGAAAACGATAAGTTTGAGTTTTATAAATAACGGCGTAAATGTTACCATAATTAATAATCGATAGATTACTTGGTGGTTAAAATACGATGAATACTGCGTGGTTGATAAGAGTAGCACAATATTATTGCAGTATTTTTGAATTATTGATTCTTACGTATGAAGGCACTACTCAATAATTGTTACAATAATTACTGTTCAATATTTTATTTTATTGGTTCAATAATTGTTGCGTTGATATTTTATATTATTGTTTTTTCAATAATTGTCACGGCACAATATTTCCCATTATCAGATCAATAATTCATATTATTTGAATAATATTATAGATAGAATTATTGACAATGTCTAAAAAGTTCTGTCAAGGAGAGGTTTGGTTACCTAATTGTGCGCCAGTAAGGAGAAATCCTTATCGGAAAGCCCCCTTTCCTGGGAACGACCTGGTTGTTATTATTGTGATTCTATAATATTATTTGTGAATAATTATTTATTGATTTATATGATAAGAAAATCTATATATTTTTATATGGATATAAATGAAGGAATTAATGCTGAGGTGTTTTATTAGTATTTTGTCTAAAAAAAAGAACAGAATATGAGATTTTCAGAAAAATTAGTTCATTACTTGATTTTGTAAAATTCATAACTCTTTGTGTATAATGAGTTAGGAGATGAGCCATATATCAAAAGAAAGCCCTGGAAGTAAGTTAACTGTAGAAATTGGAATCACCCAAAAATTTATTGTGGATTTTCATGGTGATTTGTTTGAATAAAAGCTGTCGAAGGACTCATAATTCAAAAATCGTTGTTCTGAGAGATATATTGCGTGAGTTATAATTTTTAATCCGACCATTGGATCGTTATTATTTTTGGATATGTTATACATATATAAGTTGAGTATATGTCCACAAATTTTGAACCGTTTAAAATTAACGTATGATTTGTTATGAATTTTAAGAGGTGACTGATTCAGAAATTGTTGAAGTTTCTAAATTTATAAATGATTTTGGTGGAAATTTCTAGAAGGTGGGACCCACTTGTCCTTTTGTCTCTTGAATTTGCAGGATTTCAAAGTTTGATTTCAAGTATGGCGTGCTAGAGAAATTGTAATAGAAAATTAATATTTTATTAATTCAGTCTCCTTTGGCGTTCTAGCATTTTCCTATAAATAGGTGCTTAGGTTAGAATTAAAAATCACACCAGAAACATAAGTTTTCTCTCTCTATATTATCGAGCGTATTTTTGTGAGTATTTAGATACTTTGAGAATTGCTATTCAGTGCAAGTTTTCTTCGACTTTACATCCGATATTCCAGTTAGAAATACTACTCTTTTGAGGTAAGGGATTGTAAAGGTTATTATGTTTTTCAGTTTCGTAATTTTTCCGACCTTCAAAAATTCTGGAAAAATTTGAAATGATAATTTGATGGTTTTCTAGATTGTGTCCAAAAATGACGATTTTTGGATGTATAGATTAGGAGTTATGAATTTTATGGGAAAAGACTATTTTAAAAGTAAACCCTTATAACTTCTTGTGGTTAACTCCAAAATTGGTGAAATTTTTATTGGGAGTACATGTATATAACAAAAGTAAACTCTGTAAATTTTGGAATTTTTGGACAAATGTACAGTTTATGATAAATGTCTAAATATTCGGCAGTTTTGGCCATATGAAAAATAGTAAATGAATTTTAAAAATTCTGAGAAAAATATATGTTCAATATGGGACTATATTCTGCTAAATCCTAGAAAAGAAAATGTGTTTGTACTGATTTGGTATTTTTCATGAAAATGGACTAGTTATGAGTAAATGAATTAAATATGCTATGTGAAGTAAGAAAATTAGAAAATAGGATTTTATGGCTTGAGAATCCTATATAAGGTATATGCAGATTTTTGATTAGGGTTTTGGTTATTGGTGATGAAATCTTATGAGTTTGGCATTTTAGGATGATTAAATGCATTAATTAGTAAAGTGTAAACAATTAAAATAAATTGTTTATAAGTTTAAGAAATGATTAAAATATTGTTGTAATATTAATAATATTAGATTATGAGATTATTAAGTGATTGATAACATTTGGATTAAGGTGTTATTAACACATTGATTAATGATTAATAATATTAGTAAATGAATTTAATGTTGTTGGTCGTTTTACCGACCAATATATGTGTGCAAGTATACACGGTCAACAAGTAAAAAAGAGTAAGTAAAGTATCGTTCCCACGGAGAAATAACTAATAAAGTTACCAAGCACTAACCCATAACCATTTCAATCTTATTTAAACAAATGATATAATATAGTGATGAAAACTATGAAATTAAATAATACTAATTATCCGTAGAATGAGACTAGATAACGAAGACTTGAGATTATAATTTCCCAATTGAATCATTCAAATCCACACACTTCATGATAAACCAAATTACTTGTACCAGATTGTTAGTCGAGAACACGAAAGTAAAGTATAGTCATTTCTCAATGTCATACCCATATCACATATAATCCACAGTTGATAGAATACCCATGAACACCCATATTACATAAACCACTATATGTCTATGTGATTTGCAAATAATTAGGGTTTAATTCCAAGTTCTCAATTGACTACGAGTGGTGCTTCGGTATATGTCTATCCTAAGCATGAATCATACATTCCATCACCATGTAGAACATACAAACACAAGCTATCAAGATCAGATCTAAACTCATACTTCATTTTTCAAGTTCATATGGATTATCACAATAATTGATGGCCAATCAACTAAGCAAATAAGCATGAATCTTAATAGAGAATCTCATAACAATTAATAAGACTAACAATGAAGTATGTCAAAATAAACTAGGCAATAGATTCCATTGCAATCCCAAAATAGAGTTTAACTCATAGTTGAATTAGAATCCATGATCCATAATTGAATCTACATTGAAAGATACAAATAGAAGTAAAGAGAGTTAGGGATTAAGAATAGCAAATAATTCTCATGTAGTAATATAGTGATTTCAGGTCGGAGGACCATTACATCATTGTCACTATGAGAATCGCTAATGACACTTTGCATAATGTTCCACGTAGAATTCTCATGGTGGGTCTATCCAGTACATCGTTCTCTAACATGTACCTATGCATTGACTTAATAACTCATATATTTATGACCAATGAGATTTGGTAATCAGTCAATCCACATACTGGTCTCAATGCATCATTGTTGTCCCATCAACAATGATACTCGACTAGGGACATTTAAGAACAATGATAATAATTGTAATTATATAATCTCATGTTCAAGTCACATACTTGAAACTATATAATTTGTATCACTATTCTAAGCATTTTTATTATGTTAACATTTATATAACGAAGTGAATAAAACTATAATAAAATCATTCATTTATTCAATTAAATATAATATCAAAATGTTAAACAATTATATCAAATAATTGGCCTCTAGGGCATAAACTCTAACATTTAAGGTTTCTAACCTAAAGCTCTGATACCGACCTGTGACGCCCCCAAATTCAGGTACTTGAAACCCGAACTTGGTGCTACACGATATCATTTCTTTGAGCGAAAATATAATTATAATATAAATAACAAACTTAATATACATATCAGAGTTATCTAATCCTAGGTACACAACCTTTATAGCGTTTCATTACATGATAACTAATCAATGTTACCATCTTAATATAGTCTAACTATTACATAAGATACCATAAAACTTAGTCTGCCAGCTTTCCCTTTCCTTTGTCCTTGTTAGAACCTTCAGGTCATTCATGCTTAGCTGAAAACATTTAAATTTAAAGCAAGAATGAGCATTTGATTGCCCAGCAAGTAATAATATATAATAAACTTTAGCTGAAAGAAGTAAATGTTTTCTTTGAACTGTACTTCTACAACGAAGCAATAGTTGTGAAGTAAACTGAAAAAATACTGAACAACATATCAATTCTATTTCATATTTTTGAAACTACGTACTGACTATGAATGGTGAGCAGTCGACAGACTATGAACTTTTATTTTTAATTTTGGAAAAGGTTATACAAAACTTCATCTATAAACTGTCATAACTTACGGGCACGAAGGGCTTCAACCTGTTATGCCCTGTATTGATCAATACTACTTGTTAAAACGATATTTTCATTCATCATATCGGCCTTTGGTGAATAAAAGTTTCCCGCATTCGGGATATTCATAATTAATTTGGAATCCGAACCAAAACAATTTGGTTGGATAACAATAATGTTCTATCATGTTCAACGATATTTTTAAATCTATGTCTAGCCGAGTCAAATAGCTTAGACGACTTTTAATTAATGTATACATACCGAAAATCAATTAGTATGTATCAACAAGTACAACCATTATCCAAGTGACGACACTTGCATAACAAAACTTAGCTATTAACGAACAAGATATATATCTTGATAACGAACAAGATATATATCTTGATCATACAGTAATACTACATTGGTAAATAATGAACGAATATAGTTCAAGAACTTGCATGAATACAAAGGTTTAGATACATGATTATTAACAGTAGAGTTCAGAAACTTGTACAGCAGGAATATAATTCAATAACTTACTTACACAGGTTCATTGCATAAGTAAATGCAAAGAGTAAGGATACTTGCACAATGAAAAAGAATAGTTCAGATACTTGCCTTGTTACTCATTACTGCTACGTAGTATAGCTTACGATTTTATCTCTAATATGAAGTCCTACCATCAATAGAATTATTCTTTTAATTAGAATAACACATCGTAACACATTTTACTGCTATTTGCAGTCATCACATAGCTTAATCATATTGTCACATATGTATATCAGTCATTAGGACATAAACAATCATTTATAAAGTCAAACTATATAGGTTCGGATCAATTTCAGAATCAATTCAGTGTACTGACGACTTTATCGGATAATTATCGAGTTTATTTTTAAATAAACTCTATTATGTAGATTCAATATTATTTTAGATAATTCAAATATTAATCATATTATTTTTCAGGGACTTATAATAATTGAAAATAATTATTATCATTTATCATGATTTTTCAATCATTGAAATTATTTGTAAATAATTTGATTACTGAATAATTCTATTATCATTATTATTTAAATAATATTAAAAAATTAATAAAACCATTGTCAAAATATTAAAGTTATTTATAATAACTTCGAAATATTTTTAAAACATTATTATTACCCTTAAATGATTTTTAAAATATTTAAAATCATTTTTAAATAATTACCATTATTATTTAAATATTAATGTATTATTCATCAAAATATTAAAATTCATTTGTTATAACATTAAATATTTTAAAATCATTTATATCATTTTAAATCAATAAAACTATTTTTAAACTATTTATTTAATATAATTATTAAATAAATATAATATCATCAATATTAAATTATTAATGAAATTTTCCTTCAAATATTAAAAGTCACATTTTATAACTTAAAATATTTTAAAACTCTTTATTCTAATTTAAAATGATTTTTATAATATTAAAATCATTTTTAAATAAATTTATTAAATAAATTTAATATAATTAATATTCAAATAAATAAAAATATTAATGAAAAATATGTCAAATTATTAAAAGTTAATTTTTATAACGTAAAATAATTTTTAAAACTAATTTTTGAATTTTTAGAAATTAATTTCTATTTTTAAATAATTTTTGAAAATTAATTTAATTAATATTAATGAAACTGTCGCTAAAGCCCTTAGCAACAGAAACTGTCGCCTTTGGTGTTCTTGAGCCTCAAGAACATTCAAAATCGGTGTTCTTGGTAGTATGTTTGACCAACCTTAAATCATTGTCCAAGTTGTTTCTAAGCTTGTTCTTGTAATGATCATGTAGTCTTGTTGCAGTACTACATATAAGAACAACTAACAAGGTCAAACTACTATACACATGCAAGATCAAAGGGCTCAAAGTGGATGTCAGGCCCTTCTTAGGTTTTCTGGGTTACCCAGAAACCTAGGCAGTGCTTGATAACTACTTTGTGCCTTGATTCAATCGAGTTCTGGTCATGTTTAAAGTGTTCTAATGGTTCAAGATTGTAGTAATCATGTCAAGGAACAGATCTATTACACTAGTTTAGTCTAACAACACAATCATAAGATATTGTTCGGTCAAATCATTTCAGAGGTCGTGTTCTTGAGTTTTCTGTGTTACCCAGAAAATAGATTTTGTGATCATCTTGCCTACTTTGACTATCCACAATATTAATCCTGTTTGTCATTTAGGTGATCTAAAAGCATTAATATGTAGTCCATATAACATACTATAACTTTGATGCAACAAAAAAAAAAAAATCACATAACACAAGAAAGATTTGGGCTCATCAACTCACTGTCAGACCGTTGTGGGTAAAATATGGGTTACCTTAAAACAGAAAGTCATGGCCGATTAACGTACTTTGACCATCCATAACTTGTAATCTATACATGATATTAGCATTATTCCAGTTCCAGATCACAGTCCTCATAGCATACTACAAGTCCAATACATTAAACTAGCAAAATCATAACCAGATCTAGATCTATGGCCTCTAACATTCGATTGTCAGGCCATAAATCTACGGTTCTTGACAGATTTGAAAAACATAATTTTTGAACATTTTAATGTTATGGATCTATGATGTAACACCATAGATCACTAAATAACACAAAAACATAACTTTTAACATAGCTTACAAGATCATATTCTTGGTTAGGGTTTATACCTCACTTTGATCAATCTTGATTCTAGGCTTCCTAATCTATTTTTGATGTTTTAGGAACTTGATTGGGGACTGGTCTACTTAACAATTTCGCGGGTTTGAGGTTAAGAGAGTTTGGTTGAGTGCTTGGTCACAAATGAGCTTGGTTTTATGATTTATCTCTATCTTAATCTATCTATATCATGAAACAATGCATTTGGCTGAGGTATGTGTCAAGATATGGCTGCTTGGAAGTGATTTAAGTCACATGGTGTATCAAGAGTGGTTGAGCAACTAAGATATAGCAAGATCTACACTCCATCCAATTAAAGAATGCAAAAATGGCACTTTGGACAATTAGCTCACATTTTTAATGGTAAACTAGTAACTTGACTAACCCTTAGGGTTTAACCCTAAGGTTTTTGTAAATTAAATTTAAAGGACTTCTAATTAGGGTTTAAAATAGAACATTAAACTTTCAATTTTTTTGAAATTAGGATTTCCTAATTACTTAGAACTTGCAAATTAGAATTAAGGTTTCATAATTAAAATTAAGCTTTCTAACTTAGTAATTAGAGTTTATAATAATTAGGGTTTCCCTAATTAGGATTGTACTTAATAATATATATCATTAATCATATAAACACAGTTACTTGTAAATCTGAAATTCCTATTTAAATTTCAAATTAGGGTTTATTAACTTAACATTAGGATTTTCTAAATCTACAACATAACTGTTCAACAATTATCAGTACACACATACAGTACACACTTATAGCACTGAAATATAATTATTATATTATAAATTTTCAAATTCCTTATTCAAAATCCAAAATTAGGGTTTTGAACCATAACCAACTTTACTTTCATTCTTAGTCAACTTAAAAATTTAAATTGAGTATCCTGCTAAATCCATATTGCATAAATTTAAAAATATTATTCATGATTCCAATATTAATAAAATAATAATAATAAAAAAATTATTCATAAAAATATTGATATAATTGTTTGAAAATTCCCGATCTTTACATTATATATCAGTTATATTTTTCTAAAGTTATGTAAAGATAGAAGAGAAAGAAAGAACAGAGAAAAGACAAAAGAGAGAAAGGATAGAAGAAAGAAGAGAGAAAAGAGAGAATGAAGAAAATTGAATTATTTGTGAGTTGAGAATTTAGAAGGAGTAGTTGTAATCATCTTCTAGCAAAGGTATAACCATACTTTTCAAAGTTCCAGTTTTTTTCTAAGGTTCTAGTTTTCTTTTATGTGAAAAGTTCTTTGTGGTTGATGCTTTATGAATAATTGTGAAAATTAAGAGTTATTATGTGTTAGTAGATGATTATAAACGGTTTTATATCATTTATTCACGGTTTAAAGTAATCAATATCATGAATATATATATATATATATATATATATATATATATATATATATATATATATATATATATATAATATGTGTGTGTGTGTGTGTGTGTGTGTGTGTGTGTGTGTGTGTGTGTGTGTGTGAATATGACTTATTTTAGAGTCAAAATTGATATTCAATTCATAGTATAAAGTATAAATTGACTATTGATTGTGAAAATACATGAAGAAACGAAAACAAAGCAATTTAAATTAACTTTTTGGTTGAAAAACGAATTTACAGTGAACTTTTTCGCTAAGGGTGTCTAAAAGTGAAGTATTAGCAAGAACAGTGAAATTAGAGGTTTTAAATTTGTTGTTTTTATGGTTATAAACATGTTAAAAGCATTAATTTATGTTTATGTGTCCTAAATTTGTTGTTAGAAACTAGCTTGTAAGCCAATTTCGCTTTATTTTGTGATATTCATGAATGAACAACTTGTTTGTGCTGGAGGCGTACTTGACTGTGTTTAATCCCATAGTACAATTCCAGTGTTACAGCGCCACTCAACGCCTTTTGTCATGTAAAAATTAGTTACTGTACCGGTTATGTGAACAAATGAGGGCATTCTTGCAATTGATTATAGGCTTTTGTGGCGTGCGTGCTTTTCTAGTTTCGGCAGTAACACCATTTCCGGTAAATGAGGTGTCGCAATATAAGTTAGCATTTTGGCCAGAAAAATTATTTTAATTATATAATTTTGTAATTTTTTATAAAGAGTAATGTTATGACTGTTAAAATGTAATTTTGTCATATTATGGTGTTATAGTACCAAGTATGAAAATATTATTAGCAATTAAAAAATTATGTGATAAATTGAAGAGCTATGGTTTAACCAAATAGTTGAACTTAAGACTACAAGTTGTATATGATACTGATTCAAAATTATTTACTGAGTACATGTAGTAACTAATTATGTCATGATGACAGGTGTATAGGATATTGAGAATCAAGTATACGGTTTAGCTTACACGCAAGGCAAGTTTTCAAACCCTAATCTTTATTTGAGTCGTCCTATCTAACATACAATTGATCAAGTCTTAATCGTACTCTTATGTATCCCAACTTGATTACATTCATGCAAGTTATTTAACCTTTTCTATTTTATTATTCAACAAAGTTTACTTTTCGTTATCATGCTATACTTTTAAGATTTCACAAGTTACTTGATCTTTTATTAAGCTCTTGAATCCTATTTATATTGTATGATACAAACCATTGAAAAAAGTTCCTAAATTGTTTTCTTATTATCAAAAAATGTAACCTTAGCTTATTACCATTGTTCAAGCAAGGTTTATTTTACTTTTTAATCCTTTCCAGTTTATTTTGGAAGCATAATTTTGATGCGTGCTTTTTAATCACTTATAACCTATGGTTATTTCATACTTCGTTGTTTATCAAATCCTTGAATAGTTATTACACTTTTGATTCAACTAATCTTTAGTTGATGTTTGTAGAACTCCAAATTACCCTTGAAGCTTATCCAAACCAAACTTACTTTGGTGCGGACTTGTATTCCAAAACTGAGAAGAACAACCCTATTATAGGGGAATATTACGCAAAGTGTTTAGATATTTGTGCACAATACATGGTATGAAGGGTTGATCCCCCTAAGTACGGGTAGTCCTTACAGTCTTATGACTGTTTAGGTTTAAGTTGAAAGAATACTTATAACCTTGGACATAGTTCGAGGTCTTGTAACCCTCAGATATATTTTTGATTTTGTTTTCAGTTCTTGATTATCATTGATATAGAATATTAGTCAGTTCTATTGAGCCTATTCATTTGGTTGTTATTATGAAATTATTATTCATTCAAGTGAGCATTTGTTTTTCTCACTCTTGCATATATAAACATTGCGGCTAAAGTTGAGAAAGTTGATGAACCAAACACTAGCAAAGGGAAATGAAAATTTAAAAAGTGTTGAAGACTTGTAAAATTTATTGACTTTCATGATGTTAGACTTTATTTTAAATATTGTGATGTAATTAATTACATTTTCGCATTTGATGAATGTTTAAGGTTAGACAACCTAGGATTTTATTGGATTAAATGATGTAACCCTTTAATGAGAAGGTTTATTGGTTTGTCTACTGATATTGTCATTCATCGACTGCCCATTAAAGAAGGATTCAAGCCAGTCAAACAAAAGCTTAGGCGACTAAAAACTGAGTGGAGTCTGAAAGTCAAAGAAGAAATTGTTAAGCAATTCAAAGTTGGCGTCATCATGGTATCAACCTATCCTGAGTGGCTGTCCAATATAGTTCCTATGCCCAAGCCCAAAGGAAAGTTAAGAGTGTGCATGGATTACCTGGGAGTTGAATAAATCTTATCTCAAAGATAACTTTCTAGTACCTTTTATCCACATACTAATAGAAAATACAGCACAGTATGGCATGTATTCTTTTCTTGACTGCTTCACCGGGTATCATCAGAGCATGGTTGCTAAAGAGGATTGGGAGAAAATAGCCTTCATTACCCCTTGGGGAACCTTTTATTACAGGCGATTGTCTTTCGGCCATATTAATGCCGGTGCCACCTATCACCGAGCCATGATGGCCCTTTTTCATGACATGATGCACAAATAAATAGAGCTCTACGTGGATGATATCATCGTCAAATCCCAGAAAGAAGATGGCCATATCAACCATCTCAAAAAGCTTTTCAACCGATTGCGTAAATATAACTTAAAGCTGAATCCGACTAAATGTGCCTTCGGTGTCAAATCAGGCAAGTTGTTTGGATTTCTAGTAAGTAATAGAGGCATTGAACTGGATCCCGCCAAAAGATCACCGAGATGCTTGTGCCCCGAACCGAAAAGGAAATATAGGGATTGCTAGGGAGTATCAACTTAATAAGAAGATTCATCTCTCAACTCACTGCAACGTGTGAGCCCATCTTTAAGCTGTTAGGAAAAATTCGTCCATGAATGGAATTAAGAGTGTCAAAAAGCTTTCCTCTCCATCAAGAAGTTATTAATCGAAGCCCCTATTTTGGTACCCCTAAGGGACAATGTTCCCTTATTTATGTACCTGTCAGTCAATGTCAATGCTATGGGCTGTATGTTGGGGCAAAAAGATGATAAAGGCAAGGAAAGACTATCTATTACCCAGAAAAAGATTCAGTAGTAGAGAGCAAAAGTACACTTTTATTGAAAAGACCTATTGTGCGTTAGCATGGGCCGTCATGAGGTTACAACATTATCTTCATGGGTACACAACCTATCTCATATCCTGCATGGATCCTCTAAAGTACGTATTCAACAAACCCATATTGAATTGACGATTGTCCAAATGGCAGTTAATCTTCAAATAATTCGATATCATCTATGTGACTCAAAAGTCTATCAAAGGTCAAGGAATTGTGGATTATTTATCCGAAGCACAATCAAGAAATTTCTAACCCTTGGAAATGTATTTCCAAGATGATGGAATAATGATAATTCAACAAATCCATCAAGAAAATAATTTCCAATCTTGGAAATTATATTTTGATGGAGCCATAAACATGGAAGTTGCCGAAGTAGGGGCAGTTCTTGTAGCTCTTACAGGAGAACAGTATCATATGGCCATCAAACTGCAGTTTGTTAACACCAACAACATAGCTGAATATGAAGGCTATTTAATGGGATTGAAAATGGCCCAATCCATGGATATCAAATTGTTATTGGTTTTTGGGGATTCCGAGTTGGTTATTAAATAAACCACTTGGGAGTATTATACCAAAGAATTGCATGTGTTTCCATATCATTGACAAATTATCAAGATGGCTATGGAGTTTGAGGAAATAACCTTCATCTATATCCCTTAAAGTAGAAATGAATGTAGACACTAAAAATTTTTCATTCTTGTAACTAACAATGCAGGAGGGCAGAATCTTCTTTTATCTTCCAGAGATAACTCTAGGAGTCAAAAGATCAAACCAAACCTCTAAGACAACCCTGAGAGATCAAATCCAAACCTAGAGACAACCCTAGGAGATCAAAATCAAAACCCCAAAGACAACCTTGGGAGATCAAGTCAAACCCCAAAGACAACCCCAGGAGATCAAATCTAAACCAAAGAGACAACCCCGGAAGATCAAATCCAACCCCAGTGACAACCCCGGGAGATCAAATCAAACCCCAGAGACAACCCTGGGAGATCAAGTTCAAACCCAGAGATAACTCTAGGAGATCAAATCCAACCCCAACGACAACCCCAGGAGATCAAATAAAACGCTGGTGACAACCCTAGAGATCAAAACAAGGCCAGAAGACTTCCTTGGGAGATCAAGTCAAGCTCTAGAGATAACCCCGGGAGATCAAACCATCCCCGGTGACAACCCTGAGGACTGTCAAATTTCAACAACAGTCCAATCTCGAAAACAACCCTGAGAAAAGATGGATACAACAACATTAAGTTCGGAACCAACGCGGGAGGGGAAAAATAGTGATTTTGGCAACTCAACATCAATTCCGATTGAAAATAGTACAAAACAGCTCAACGGATGGACTGCGAAGACTCAAAGATCTGGTCATGGGCCTATATTCTTGGATTCAAAAAATATTAAATCCCATGTAATTGTGTAGCTCTTGTCAAGGGCTTTTTGGAAAGGTATAGCACGCCTTCATCGGATTCCCAGATTAAAAGTTATGAAGGTTCGAGCTGATAGTGCGTTGGCCCAATTTCACATACTTCGAGACAATAAGACCCACAAGGCCCCAGCCCACCCGGGCAGCCGCAGGTAGACCCGCGGATGTCGTGGGTAAACCCGTGGCTACTTTGGTATATAAATAAGACCACCCCATCAGCAATAAAAAAAAAAGAAATAAAGTGAAATAAAGTGAAAATTCTGTCCATTTCAGCTCTTCACCCCTCCTATAGTATTCCAAACTTCAATATTCTTCTTTCTAAACACTTTTATACATATATACTATGACATATCAAATTTTAACTAGTGGAAATTGAGTTTTCAAGCTCCAAAAGTAGTTTGAAGCCTTCTTTGCAGCACACTGTAAGATTTTTTCAAATTTAAAGCTTTCTATATAAATTGTTTTCTATGTTAAAATATATGCTTTAATTGTTTATTCAATGTAAATCCATAATATTTAAATCTGTGGACTAGATTTATCTAAATCTAGCTATGTCTAACTTCTAACCGGTTTAAAAGTTATAAAACTAGAACCTTTGAGCTAGAATGGCTAAGATTTATTTTAAATTTAGTTTTCTTTCTAGTTTTTTTTGTAGATATTAAGCAACCATGTGACCCTAGATCTGTATCTAAAGGGAATAAGAAGCTTTATTTAACTGATGAATCCTTTGTTTTGCGTTGTTTAGATTAAATATCTATCTTATTTTAGTATCCTCGTTATGCAGGATATTTATATGACATTATGTGAGCCTAGGAGCAACGGGATCTAAGATCCAGCTGACGGATCTAGATTTGATTCCCATAATGGACCTTTTTCAGTTGTACAGTTAACTTTTAAATTATATTTTTGGTGTTTAGACATCCTTCGATGGCTTTGATGCCCATAAGGAGCCTAACACTTATATGTACATTATTTTGTCGAAGATGTTTCGCATCTTGAAAATAAAATCAAATCAATCCGAATACGGAATAAAATGGAAGTATCAAAGGTCTCAATTACTATGTCAGCATATGGGTTTAAAAACCTATTTTCAAAACATCATCTTATATGCCTTGTATTAAAATTGAACTTTTATACAAGTCAAACCCTTTGTATATAGGTGCAAATAAGGAATAGAAATACTTCAAAATAATGCATTTAGGCCCAATTAACGACACACACAAACTTCAAATAAATTAAGGAATTGAAAAGATGTGATAACCATGTTTTCACGAAAGTCGGGGGGTGCCTAACACCTCCCCCTGCTTAGTAAAGCCCCCGAACACTATGAAACTTGGTTTCCAAGGCCTGTTAAACAGAGTCCAATAATTGGGCCATTGTGTAAACCTTTTTAAATTCAGTTGAGTTGGTACAACCATTTCACTACTACCAACCGGTGACTCTAAATTTTCAAATTGTCGACATTATGTGTTGGACACTTTTCAAACTAGCCCTTTCATTCAACACATAGAAAACATAAAGGGCAAAAACCAGAATTCTAAAAAGGAAATTCTTCCCGACGTCGACAAGTGGTAACTTTGTTGGGGATCGAAGAGGGCTTAAGCCGCATTTCAAAACTTTTCAAAAAACCTTTTTATCTCCTTGTGTGTGAATGTTGTCTTTACATTGAATGAATGTGAATGGATGCTTTATTTACTGCACTTTAGTGCCTTGCACAATCCATGCGCTTTGTATTAATGAATCACACAATGTCATCATTTCATACAGTGAGACACAATGTATGTGAACATATGTTGTGTGATTCCTCGACTAGGAGGAAAACCCGTCGGTGTTTGATTACTGGACTCAACGGAGAATAATTTCGTGAGGCACATGAAAGACACCACTCAGATCCGCTCTAATTGAAAGATTGGATTAACTTCCCAACTAGTAAATTGCTATGATCTGGGGACCTTCATGCCGAAAAGCCGCAAGAGTAGCCTAAGATAGGGCATCCTTTGATAAACCAAATGCGAAGGGGAGTCTCTTAATGCATTTCCCTTTTAATTCCATGTAAATTTTTATTCAATGTAAATTACGATTCCATGTAAATACTTTTTTTTTGAATATAAATTCCATTCCCTATCAAAACCTGTCATGTTATCCTGTCATCAAAATAACTGACATCTTTTTTGCAGGAAAACATTAAAAAACTCCTAAAACAAACACATTGCATAGCACACAGACTATTAATATTTACCAACACTAAACTACATAATCTTTTTGAAGGGAAATAATTGGTCCTGTTACCTGCTCAAAGTCCAAAAAGGCACTAAGCCCACCTTCAGACATGGCTGCAAGTGCCCAACCTGAATCTACTCTTATTTCTCCAGAGGAGTTTGAGGGACTAAGAAACTAGATAGCATAATTAGCTATCTTTTTTATAGAACAAATAAACAGGCTTAGGGTCAACAAATACCCACTCAAATAGAAACCTCTGCAAAGAGAGGAGGCCAGGGTACTGACAAGAAAGAAAAGGAAGTAAAGATACCTGAACCTCAAACTAAAAAAGCCAATAAAACCCCTGAAATCACCAATCTTAAAGAAAATTGAGAAACTAGTGATATTCAAAATAAAGTTCAGCAAATGGAAGAAACCATCAGATCAATTAAAGGGATTGGAGCTTATGGAAGCATGACTTATTCAGACCTTTGCATCTTTCCCGGGGTTCATTATTTAGAAAAGTTCAAGACTCTTGATTTCCAAAAATATGACAGATTAGGAGATTCTTACACTCATTTAAAAGTGTTCATTGGGGAACTCGGATCCTATATCGAGGATGAAAAACTTAGAATCCAGTTATTTCAGAAGAGTATAACTAGAGAGACCAGAGCATGGTATGCTAGATTGTACAATTCCAAAATCCATAGTTGGGAAGAACTAACCTATGTTTTTCTAAACCAATACAGTTTCCAACACAAATGGCTCTAGATAGATATCAAATTACCAAAGTTAGAAAGCAGAATACTGATTCATTCAAAGAATATGTCGAAAGATGGAGGCATCTGACTGCTCAAGTAATCCCATCAATGACAGAAACTGAGATGGTAATGACCTTCATTGACATACAAGAAGCTCCATTCTATGAAAAGGTCCTGGAAGGCATAGGGAAACCATTCTTAGAAATGACTAAATACGAAGAAATGGTTGAGATAGGGTTAAAGTTAGGAAGATTAAAGACCTCACTACTTTAGAAGCTGTGAATGAGCACGTTTAAGATTGAAATTTTGGGAATACCCCTAAGAGGGTTCATAAAAAGAAAGAAGAATATGTATCCTTGGTACTACAAGGACAAACTTAGAGAGGCAATCAAAACTTACCCATTAAAACAAAATTTTATTCCCCTTTTTAAGCATGTGCACAATGCTTAAATCCTCTATTGTAAAAAGTTGGAGAGGTTAGACGTCAAAGAGTTTTCACACCCTTAGGGGACTTATTGGAAAATATACTCAAGCTTCTAATAGCACAGAAGAAAATTGTCCAACTCCTTGCTCCAGCCAATCCAAGTGGAAGGAATTTTGATACAAGGAATAAATGTGCTTATCATTTTGGAGCTTCGGGGCATGATACCCAAGATTGCTGGTCTCTCAAACATAAAATCCAGGATCTGATAGATAGTGGTGAGATTGTGGTAACAAAACTAGAGCATCAATGATCATGATCATGTCATACACCTATCCATCTTTGCACTACGGGCCAAAGCTATCAATCAAAAGTTCATCTTTGCACTACGACCAAAGATATCAACTGTAAAACCAATAATCAATAGTCCATCTATACACTACGGGCCAAAGATGACTTTCATTACAATATAAGCATGAGGATGATGACAATGATATAAGCATCAATCAAGTGAGATAAAGGATAAATATTAAATATTTATAACTCAATTTATCTAGATTTCAAGACTATCTAAATTGTCAACATGTTCATCAATTGTGGAGTAAAATTCAAGAATAATATTCATGTATCAAAAATTAATTTAGACAGAAAAGGATCAATTTTTCGTCGTGAATAGTATCCCGTAAATAGTACTTTGTGAATAGTACCCCCTGAATAGTACTTTGTGAATAGTACCCCATGAATAGTAGTTCGTGAATAGTATTTCGTGAATAGTACTTCATGAATAGTACTTTGTGAATAGTACTTTTGAGTGAATAATACCCGAGTGAATAGTACCCCCTAAATAATACCCCGAGTGAATAGTAAGAAATAATAACCTTTGCAAATAAGAAATAAATAACATTCCTTACCTTAGTAGAAGACTGGATACTGCAATAGTGAAGTAGCAGAATACTCTTCTTCTTTCTCTCTATAACTTCTCTCTATAATTGCTCTTGTGAGTCTTAGTGAATTGGTGAGAATGAAAGAAAAATGAGCTTCTATTTATAGGAAAATATAGTTTTGATAATTGCACGTTTTGGGGCTCGAAATATTATAGTATAATACCTTCATCTTTTCCTCCATTTTAATTTAGTCCTACAAGTATTATCAAACTTGCACCACCTCCCCTAATAGTACATCATGTGAATCAATAGTACATACATATGAACAAAATAGTTATAGTATAGTACCTTCATCTATACCTCTATTTTTAATTTAGTCATACTAGTATTATCAATCTTTCACCACCTCCCCTAATAGTACATGCATGTGAATCAATAGTACATACATGTGAACAAATAGTTATATGCATGTGAACTAATAGCAATTAATTACTCAATTATCCGATTAATTACCCGATTGGTTAATTTAACCTCCAAAAATCAATTATTATCCAAATAATTATCGATTTCCACCAACACAAATAATCCCAACACAATGAAAATACCAATTTCATCTTTAATCAACAAGAACTTATTCATCATTAATATTATAACTCACAATATTTAACAACCAGATTATTCCCAAGAAAGAGGGGGCTTTACAATAAGGATTTCTCCCCATTGGCGCGCAATTAGGTAACTGTTGGCTCTTTTTTAGTTCTAACAAAAGAGCTCTAACTCATGCAAGTATACATGTGTCAACAAGTAGTATAGAGTAAGTCAAGTATCGATCCACGGAGAAAGATGTCTAAATTAAATTACTATGCATTAACTAAATCACTATTTTTATATGCTTAAACTAATGCTTATAATTGTGAATTACTCTAAATGCAAAGAATAACTAAAATAAGAATAATAATGTAATAAATCAAATCTGGAAATAATGGGATCCTAACTTCATTTAATAGTTCATCTAACTACCACCATCATGCAAGATTGTTCATATATCACAGAAAATTAGCCAAGAGCACTAATGCAGATATAACCATTTTTCAATGCATCACGGCCTACTCACATAACATCCACAAGCAATAGACATCATGTAATCGTCAATAAAACCAAGTTCACTATATTTCTATGTGAAATTGAAATAATATTGAATTTAAGCTCAAGCCCCTATATAACTCATACGGTGAAACAATATATGTCTATCTGGTTCACAAAATACAAAGCTACACAAAATAGCCCCATATACGCATGCTATCATGATTACAATCCATACTCGCATGTTATTTTTGAATTCCATACAAGCACTTAAAACGAATGGTGATCAATCATTCATACATGCAAAACAACCATGATAGAAATTCCTTATGATACGTAAAACAATTCAGCAGTCAAGCATGCAATTAAACTATATATTAAAATCCATTAGAATCCCATAATGCAGTTTAGTTCATGACTGAACCAAAAGCCATTATGGTATCAAAACAATACATGGATAGTAAGCAAACAATTGAAAGAGAGAAGATAGAATCGATCAAACCCAAGTGATGATTACAATCAAGTAGTAACGTTAAAATCCACACAAAAATCCAGCAAAGGAATTGAAAATCCAAAGAAGAAGTAGAAGATATGAAGTTTAGGCTTAGTTCTACGTTGGAAATCTCTCAAAGTGTAAAACCCTAGTTCCAATATGAAAAACACATAAAAACTAATGAATAATACATCTGGTACCAACCAGAATTGTTTTAACTAACTACAACTCTTCCAATTTAAAAATTAAAATAAAATAGATCAATGAAATAAGATGATAAGCAAGCGGTGCCGCGCGTTTCCTTTAATAATCATACGTGGTATGCGTCTTTAAAATCTTGTAAGTTCAGGTGATCGCATCACAGTAGCGTGTTAAAGCACTGTATAGCTGGTAGTACGCTGCTGTGGCTTCTGTAGAAGTTTGACTCTATGTTCTCATTGCCATCGCTTCATCCTCGCTATTGATTCATTGTCATTCCACTCTTCCTTCATCCATCTTCGATTGCATATCTCCACTTATTCCTCGCATCATGCTTCCCTTAACCTCATGCCATCTACCATCGCCAAGCTATGTTATTTCCTACACTTTTACACCAAAGGAGTTCTCAGTACATGCAATGCAAAATATTACAAAATGTAACTAAAAACACACTAAAATGTACTTGAGATGGGCATAGTTCGCATGAATTGATATCCTATAAGTAGGTATAAAACCCACTTATCATACCCCCAAACTTGAAGTATTGCTTGCCCTCAAGCAATGCATACAACATTAAACACTAAAAATGCAACTACATGCTATGCTACTAAATCATGATGCAAACAAGTCTCACATTGTTCTAGCTATAACAGAATTTCAGTCCAAAATGCCTCAGCGAATTATCCAGATTCAAGAATACAAATTCAAACCAAACTATAGGCATAATATCATACACTCAGATAAGTCATATATTCTATAGAGATGTTGTGTGTGTGTGTGTTGTGTTCACCAAAACTTGATTTAAGCAAAACAATACACATGCTAACCTGCTCAAAACAGAAAATTACAGTCTAAATCAAGAATCATGTATACTTATGCAACAAAGACTGTTCCAACATGTCCAAACAAACTAAGGTTCAACAATGGGCTTAACTGCTTTATTGCGACTCACGGGGGCGATTTTTGCTCTTTCCCGTGGTGTTTATTGCTAATTTTTTTCTTTTCTTTTTTCTTTTTCTCTTCTTTTTTTTCACATGACTATGCAATGCCTCATTCCATTAGGCAAACACTGCTACCCCTTAGCGAGCTTTCAACCAACGACTCTTAGACCATGAAAGACCTTAGGGTGCTAGGTGTAAAGACATTTTACTACATGTATTTCACTCAAGTAGCTGTGGCCCCTAAATAAGACTAGCCACGTTATTACTTATATATATATATATATATATATATATATATATATATATATATATATATATATATATATATACACATAGATACCCATGTTCTCCTAAAATTTGAATATCAATGCCTTACACTCTAAATCCATTTCCACATATTTCTCTTTTTTAAGCAATGCAACACGTCATTCTTATGCCTACAAGCAATTGTGAACACGACAGTGCAAACCGAAAGCATTTAAACAGCATTATGAATTTCATCGTGTAAAACATTATATCTTAGTTCATGTTATCCAAAATACTCAACAATACTTCAAAATTCACTATCATCATCGGCTAGACAAAATTTCCATAAAGCTAGACTTTGTGAGACATGCAAACTAAAAAATTTTCTAACACATAAACATATAAACGGTTAAACTAAACATGAAACGTGCAAATAAACATGCAAAATTTAACTAATCATGCAACTACACAACTACCCCAATACCCCCAAACTTATAATATTCATTGTCCCAATGAATGAAGGTAAAGGGTTATCGAAAACTCCCCTAGTGTTCAGCAACACCACCCTCTTCGGGTGGTGAATCTGGTGGTGGATATGACACGGCTGTCCCGAACTTAGGCCACTCAAGCATCGTCCCCTGTGTGCAAATGCCTCCGCCAATGACCTCGTCAAACCCGCTGCAAACGCTGCAAAGTTGTCGTACATGGCGTCGACCTTGCGCTCCAACCTTCAGAGCTGTAGATCTCCATGAACAGTGGTAGCTTAAGTTGATGGGCCCGCTTCATCTGTCTGAGAGGGCTGCTATGGTGGCTCTGGGAATGTGGGCTAGATGATAAATCCTCTTCCTCACGGGTGCGGTACACCTCCTGCCCAATCCTCAAATTTTCACAATGGTGGCGTGAGTGATATCCTGGCTCGGGTTTTGCATTTATTCATTTTCCCAATGGCAGCCTTGACGGGCACAAAACATAGCCACAACCGACGCATATGGAATACTCCCTGTAGTACTTCCCCTCAGATAACGTAGCATATTTTGGTGAATCAGATGGCCCACGTCAAAGTATTTTCCGGTGATTATTCCCCACAGAATGATGGCCCTCTCTGCTGTGATTTCATGCTGATGAGACGACGGAACAAGCTTGGCACATATGAACAAATTCCCTGCCTTTGCATATCGATTTAAAGCTGTGGCTAGGAATTTGCGAGGCTGATTCGTACCGACTTTATAAGTCCACTTCGTGCCTGGCACACACAATTCAACAATAACCAATTCCAAGTCCGTTTCCATATGTGCACCTGATACCCAATTAGCAGACCTAGGTGGTGGTGTGTCAATGATCCTGAAAATTTCTCTGATAGCTGTTGGTCGGTAATCTATTTCAAATCCGCGAACCAAATATAGACCGCTCATGGTGGCTTTGGCATTAGCATAGAATTCTCGGACTATACTCATCAGAATCGGCATAGGAGTGGCAGTTAATCCAAACCATCCCCTTTCTTGAATCATGTTACATAGTTGACCATCTTATTTCTTAGGCTTGAAGCCCCTTTCCTTCACAAATGTTTTGGCCACGATTCTATAATAGTCCTACTGGGCATCGAGATTGAGAAATCTGGTATGATCCACAACATCCTCCCCGTGACTGCTAGAGGAAGATGATGATGAAGAAGATGAAATGGAACGAGCTCTCTTTGGACCCATCTGAAATTGATAAAGAATACGAAGATTTGCTTGATACTGAGTGATAGCCGAAGAGTTGATTACCCCAAAACTGATTTTGCACAACCCACTCTTAAAACCCTAGTTTATACTGCAGATATAATCGTCGGTAGAGGGTTGAACGTGGAGAGAATCGTGGGTAGTCGAGGAGAGATGTATGGCTGCAAGTTGTAATTATCGAGAGATAAAGAGACACGCGTGTGGAGGAGAGCTAGAGAATATGCCTCTATTATTTCAAGTGAGAGACCAAATGAGCCATAACACGTTTTTAAAAATCAAAACTTTTTCAAGACCGGGTATCGCGTGCGGCCGCACGAGTTTTCAATGTGCTTCGTGCGCGGGCGCGCGAGTGAGCGCCTAGGCGCTTTGTATTGCACTGATTGCACCTCCTCAACGGTTGTCACAGGCATGGGCTACTGAATTAAGGCGCCTAAGCGCTTGGTTGAGGCATGATTTGAGCGCCTAGGCGCTTGTAGCACGTCTGACCTACTGCCTTTGGCGCACGACCGCGTGGCTTCTGCGAAGGATACCTGGCGCGGGCGCGTGAGTGACTTGTTCAGAATAGAGATTTGTAACGCACGGGTGCATGATTTGTATAGTATGTTCATGCACGGTCACGCGAGACTGAATACTGCACTGTTAATTTTCATGATGTAAGGCAGATAGGCAGTACTGCATTCTTTTATTCACCTGCATAACACCAATACTCATGTAAGTGTGAACTGTGGAATAAGCATGAATTACCAAATAAACTCTGTACAAAAATGAAGAACAGTCCTGACATCATTTTTGAAGGCATAGATCTAGTTTATTTCATGCTTGTTAGCTATGTTTGTTGCTGGATCTTGTAGACTGACATTAGCTCTACACGACTTAATCAACAACATGATCAGAAACACTTTGTGCTAAGAATTATTCGTGGTCAAACCTGCTTGCTCGGTAACTGGCTCGAAGATCTGGGTTTGTGTGATGAACATGAAGAACACATATAGCGACGGTTCTGTCGTTATAGGTGGTCTTTAGCTATAGTTTAATTATAAAAATTATATTTTCATTAAATAATTATAGAAAATTAGTTTTTAATTATTAAAAATACAAAATAAATTACTAAAAATTATTTTAAAGTCCGAAAATTATATTTTAATTATTTTGTATATATTTCACAAATATTTAATATTTTGAAATATTAAAGGTATTTAATTTATTTAATAATTATATTAAATAAATTATTTAAAAATGATTTTAATACTTGAAAATCATTTAAAATTATAGTATAAGAAAATATTTTAAGTTATTTTTAATGACTTTTAATATTTTATGGTGAATTTCACTAATTAATTAATATTAATGATAAGTTAGTTATTTAATAAATGAATTAAATAAATAGATTAAAAATGATTTTATTATATTAAAAATCATTTTAAATAATAATAAGGTATTTAAGAATATGTTAAGTTATAAAATATAACTTTTAATATTTAAAAGGATAATTTCATTAATATTTTAATATTAATGATATTTATTTAACATTAATGATATTAAATTTATTTAATAATTATATTAAATAAATAGTTTAAAAATGGTTTTATTGATTTAAAAATTATTTAAAAGGATATAAATGAATTAAAATATTTGGATATAGATAGTACATTAATATTTAAATATTAATGGTAATTATTTATAAATGATCTTAAATGTTTTAAAAGTCATTTAAGGGTAATATTAATAGATTAAAATATTCCAAGTTATTATAAATAACTTTAATATTTTGGCAATGGTTTTATTAATAGTTTAATATTAATGATAATAGAATTATTTGATATTTAAATCATTTGATAATGATTCCGGTGTTTGAAAATTTATGATAAATTATAATAATTGTTTAAAAATTATTGTAAGTTATTTAAATATAATATGACTGATATTTACAAATATTGAGTTACAGAATAGAGTCTTAGACTCGATAATTACCCGATAAAGCTGTCGGTACACTGTTGGGTAAAATCTAATTACGCACAACACGCAAGTATACGTGGTCAACAAGTAATAAAGTGATAAGTGTAGTATCGTTCCCACAGAGACAATTTAATAAGAAACTTAACTTCATAATTATCAAATTCCTTTTAATCCTAAATTTATTAAACTATCCAATTCAATGATTAAAAATAATTATTCTAAATTAAAAAGTAATTAAACTATCACAAACCAATCATAAATATCAAAATCTGGAATTTCAAATAATTAATGAAAAATTAGACTTACAATTTCACCCTAAGCTTCACTCTGATTTTAACACTTTTATTCCAATTCAATTCACTATCCCAGTTTATTAATCAAGAACATGAACGTAGTATTAACCACCTCTCGATGCACTAATACCGTATTAACGTCAATCCACAATTAAGATAAAAATCCGTTAAACACCTTAACCAACTAACTCACTATATCTCTATGTGAATTACAATTGAAGAATAAGTTCTCTATCCGATTAAATGTGGTGTCAAGCATATCTCTACCTTAATACTCATCAAGTTTAAGCTATTAACAAAATCCTAAACACATGCTATATAAACTAGGCCTAGATTTGAATATCATCTCTCGATTCCATCCAACTCCACAAAGAATTGTTGATTAGGCAATTCATAGATTCAAGCTCAAAATAAATATAGATAAACTGGAAATAGCTTATTAAATTGAAAATCAAAGTTTACAAAATCATAGATTCACTTAAGGATCCATCACAAGCCTAAAAAATGAATTAGTTCATAATAAATGAAATAAACACTGAATAAATCATGGAAATCATTCTTTCAATTACAAATAATAGTCTAAGATGAAGAATATTGGAAAACACCTTTCACGTAGCCATGAATCGCAATCGTCTCGAAAATCTCCTTGAAATACTTCTCCAACGCTTGCTTAGAAAAGCTGAGATTAATCTTCGTAATTTGCCTTTTGTCTCCCTTTATCTCAGTGTTTGTTGTTAATTATATCCTTCAACATGTATTTTGAGTACAATTCACTTCCAAAACAAGTCCCAAGTCATCACCATCACTAAAAGTCCACACTTGTAGCACTAGAAACCAACTAGGAGACTTCAAAATCGAGTAAACAAGCCCTATCTTTCTATTTCCCTTTGTACAAGCCAGCCTCGGCTTGCTCCCCTTCTGCTATTGCTTCCCAGACCCCAAGCCCCAGCTGGATCCTAAGGCTCAAAAGGGCAAGCCCTGGCTTGCCCCCAATCTGCCAATCCCTTTTCCTACTGGAACCTCCTCTGCTAAAACTGCCATAACTTTTAAACCGGGAGGAGTTATGGGGCTTACGACATATCAAATCGAATCTGTCGATGAGATCTACAACTTTCATTCTTTGATCTTTCAGAAATAACAGATGGATGAAGGTCGAAATTGCATTGGAAGCATCTGATGCTGTGTAATGACAACCGAAGCAACTCTTGACTTTGTCTTTGTTGCTAGAAGGCCATACTCTCACATCCGAACTTCCGATTAGAATGATGCAAGACGTTACGAAATGCCAAGAAAGAGTTTCTTAACATAATCCATGTTCCACGCCACGAACATGAAATGCACATCAAATGAACATGAAAACCCGAACTATATCCGGAATTACTTTTCCTTGCAAATTTTATACCAATAGTCACTCACTCCGCTTCCAAGCATATAATCTACAAAATGGAAACAAAATGCATGAAAAGTAACTAAGAAACACGAAATTAAGTAAATAATTCAAGTAATAGATGTTGAATAAGTAGGTATAAAACCTACTTATCAAATACCCCCAAACTTAAACATTTGCTTGTCCTCAAGCAAAAACAAAATAAAGATGCAACACAATGCAATTGAATGGAATTAATCTATATGCCTACGAATCCAATAGTATTGATAAACACAAGTCTTTTCGCTAGGCCTCAGAGAAATCAAGTAAACATGATAATACATCATATCAAAACTCATCAGTAATTTACCGATCAATCATCAAATCTTAGATCATTATTATTCGATATACAAGTGCGGTGCTCAACAACAATGCTAACTGATATAAAATCAAATTTGACACATAACAAGTCTCTTTGAAGGCATGAAACAATGTAAACTCAAGAAATTCATAAACAAGCTAGATCTAACTAAAATCAAACAATTACCACTATCGAGGGTCAACATAGGATACTTATGCTTCATTTTCATCTACGAGGGCTTTTTGCTCTTATTTCCCATTTTATTCTTTTTTATATATATACACATAGCTATGCAATGTCTTATTCCCTTAGGCTTTTCAATGCTACCTTAACGAGCTTTCACCAACGACTCCTGCACCATTAAGACCTTAGGCGCTTAGGTGTAAAGACAATCCCCTCGGGCTTACTTACTCAAGTAACAAAGGCCACAAAACTAGACAAGCACGCCACGGTGTTTATTCATACTTTTTTTATAGCTTATATACCCCAAATATTCCCCCAAACTTAGGTTCTTGTCTAACTTTAGCCATCACTACTTATTCTTGTCATTCTTTCATTCAAACTAGCATTATCCTTTAGAGTCCCATTATGTATCAATTTAAACTCAATCAATCAACAAGTTATTTTTACTGTGCTATCCTTATTATACCAGTTTCAAACAGAATAAAATTCAATTCATAACAAGAAATCACATCAAAAGCTCTAATAATCAGTACTATACTTGTCTATCCAATCCCATTCTCATCATTGGCCAAAATAAACTGTAAATATCAAACAGCTGGACTCATGCAAGATAAACATATTAAATAACTATTATTTTTGAATTTTTAATTTAATTTTTTTTTTAGATATATGTGGTAAGTATAACATGAATGCAAAGATAAATAAAAACTATTTACATTATTTACATTCCTAAGCTACTATGCAACTACATGATTACCTGAATGCAACACTTAATAATCCTAAACATAAACCATGAACTAATATGTGCAAACCTAGCTAATGAAATTAAATATGCAACATGTAACATGCAACTAAATCCCCCAAACTTGAAAATTACAATGTCCTCATTGTATAGATAAGGCAATAAATAAGAGAGGACTTCCCTGTAATCGCCTAAGTATGGGTTGGTGGTGGTTGTTGTTCTTCATCAGAATCGCTGGGTGGGAATCTTGGAATTGGTGCTGGTTGCTGGTATAGGAATTGGGCAGTAGGATTGAAACTCTGGAGCGTAGTGTTCAATGAGGCGAAAGATACATTCATGGCCTCAAACATGTGGTCCTGCCTTGCTTCTAGTCTCCACATTTCTCTCCGTGCCTCCTTGTTGTGCTCATCCAGTTGTCGTTGAAGGTTGAGGAATTGATGGCTAGATATTACTCTGGGCTATTGTGATGTCTCTCCCATTGCCGCATTCCCCTAAAACTCATCGTCATCTGAGGTGTCTCGGCCACACACCTCATCCTCCGAGGGCGAGGGAAATACAAACCTACTCCTCTCTAAAAGCGATTCATTCCCGGCCACACAACATATCTTGCAATCATTCTTGCAGCATATCTTGCAGCGGCATCTGGGTTATCTCATCATCTGACCAATGCACTCCCGCCTATATACACAATCCACAGATAAGTGATGGGTGTGGCAATCCTCCAGAGTATGGTCCTCGAAGGCATCTTCGGATCGAAAAGTTAATTATAGCCCCTATGTCCATGATGAAATCTTGTGACGATAAAGATATAATAAGACCGCTTTATCCATAGATACATCTGACGTGTGTGTAGATGGAAGTAACTTAGCGCACAGAAAAGCGTACCATATCTTCCCATACCGACTAAGATCCTTACTGCGAAAGACAATGCCTCCATGATTTGATTTTTTCCATGAGGTACCCGGCTTTGTCATCTCCTCGCATAATAGCCTCATAACTGGATCATTATCACATAAGTGTTCAGTGATCGCAATGTCTCTTGCTCAGAATCGATACAAGACGTGTTGATGGCGCTTCAGCATTGAAAGGCACTAACCTCCCCCCTGCATAAAAGCATTTAAGGGGCCTTATCCTCTACAAGCATAGAATTCTTTGACCACACTTACAATCGTACTTCTGCTCATTGTGAATTTATTTCAACCTTTTGATATATTTGTTGCATCATTTCACCATCCATGTGCTCAAAGCAACCCCGCTTCGGTGTGTGAGTGATTTTGTCACCATATAGTCGTGAATTCACGCATGTGGTGGCACTTATGAATTTTTGCCTATCAAAGGTTCGTGTTGGTTGTGTGGCCCCCGAACTCTCTCCTCGTTGTCTCTTTGATGTCGGTTTTGGTGCCATTGATTTGGAATTGATGAGCCTTAACAAAAATTTCCCCTAAACTTCACTTTAACAACTTGTCGAGCACTTGGTGTGTGAGACTTGAAATTCCCACAAACTTGGTTATTTGGCTTGAACTATGGTTATAGAAGATGAGGAATTGGCAAACCAATTTCTTACTTTCAATATATGTCGAATTTGTTTGTAGAGATTTGCACAAATCCTATCCTTGAACTTCCAATTGGTGTGAATTAAGGTTGTTAGATTGTGTGGTGAATGGGTGGTTTTATAAAGAGGAATTTATGTGGGTGGGTAGTGGATGACTAGGTGGGAGGAGTGGGATTGTGTTTGATTTGTTGTGATGAGATGAGAGGTAATGTGTAAAGTAATTGCAGTCGTGGGTGGAAGTTGTGAAGTAGTTGGAGTGTAGGAGGTTGAAGTATAATGGAATTAGGAGACAATACATGCACCAACTGCCGAATCGCTTCCAATCGCTGTTTCACTAATCGGACAAAGAAGCCCCTACTGGTCTTTTTCAGGCCGCATGAGGCAAGTCCCTGGCTCGCTTTGTGTCTCGCTAAGGTAGTAAAGGGGCAAGCCTCTTACCGGATGTTTTGTACAGTGATAGGCAAGCCCTGGCTTGGGGCTATTCGGTTACTACAGTAAGGGGGTAAGCCCCGACTGGATTAGTGCTGAACAAAGGGCAAGCCCCGGCTTGGGGGTATTTTGCAATTGCTGTATAAGGGGCAAGCCCCAGCTTGCTCAATATGCTTTGAAAGGCAAGCCGAGGCTTGGTGGTCTTCTGCTAATGCTTCTTGAGCTGCTAATGCACGGTTTTTTGTTGCCTAACACCATGTGCATCCCATACCTTCTTCTTTGAGTACTTGAACACATGGAAAACATACTCATGAGTGGATATTGAGCAAATTAAATCATGGAGGGTAAGCTTATTTAGCTATCAAGTATACTTTAATTACTACATGATAAGTTCTAAACCACATAGTATTCTAAACTACCATTTCACTAGCATGGATAAAATTACTTAAAAAAAAGAAAAATGAAGAAAAAACATAAAAATAAATTAAAAAATTGGGTTGCCTTCTAGTGAGCGCTTAATTTTAAGTCGTTTAGCCTGACTTCACCTTGTTTATGGTGTGTCTGTAAGTGTGATAGCTATGACATTCGTGTTGGACTCGCCACCCCAATAGTGCTTTAATCTTTGACCGTTGACCTTAAAAGTTTCTAAAGGATTCCGACTGTAGAATTCAACAGCGCCATGAGAGAAAACCCTTTTTATTGTAAATGGTCCTGACTATCTTGACTTAAGCTTGCCTGGGAACAATCTCAACCGTGAGTTGAACAAAAGAACTGATTCGCTCGGCTCAAAGTTTTTTTGCATAATTTTTTTGGTCGTGCCATCTTTTCACCTTTTCCTCAGATAACTTGGAGTTCTCGTAGTTTTGCAAATGAAATTTGTCAAGCTCATTTAGCTGAAGTAGTCTCTTTTCCCCTACAGCTGCTTGATCGAAATTGAGTTTCTGAATTGCCCAATAAGCCTTGTGATGTAACTCGACCGGTAGGTGATAAGCTTTTCCGTATAATAGTTGATATGGTGACATCCCGATCGGTGTTTTATAAGCAGTCCGGTAGGCCCATAATGCGTCATCCAACCTGAGCAACCAATCCATTCAATTCAGATTCACCACTTTTTCTAAGATTCTCTTGACTTCCCTATTCGAAAACTTAGCTTGTCCACTAGTTTGGGGATGATATGCTATAATAATTTTATGGTCAATTCCATACTTTGCCAATAGAGTCATGGAATGACTTGTTGTAAAAGTGACTACCTTCGTCATTGATAATTGCCCTAGGTGTGCCAAACCTTGTGAAAATATTCTTTTGTAGGAATTTGAGGACCACCTTGGCATCGTTTATTGGTAATGCTGCAGCTTCAACCCATTTTGATACGTAGTCCACTGCAAGTAGAATATACTGATTGTTCAAAGACGACGGGAATGGCCCCATGAAATCAATGCCCCATACATCAAAAATTTCAACTTCAAGAATCGTTTGAAGAGGCATCTCATTCCGTTTTAAAATGTTGCACACCCTTTGACATCTATCACATGTTTTAACAAAATGGTGGGTGTCCTTGAATAGTGTAGGCCAATAAAACCCAGATTGCAACACCTTCAATGCTGTCCTCTCACTCCCATAATGTCCGCCATATGCAGATGAGTGACACTCATGCAGAATGTTCTTTACTTCCCTGTAAGGTACACATCTTCTAATCATCTTGTCGGCGCACTGTTTGAACAAGTAAGGGTCATCCCACATGTACCATTTCATGTCATGCAGAAACTTCTTTTTCTATTATCTTGTGAGATCAGGTGGAATTACGTTGCTCATAAGATAATTCGCATAATCCGCATACCAAGGGAATTCAGCATTTATTCCAAACAGTTGTTCATCCGGGAATGATTCATTGATTTCACATTTGTCCCCTTTCAATTTCCCTTGGTTTTCCAGCCTAGACAAGTGATCGGCTACCTGATTCTCCGTCCCTTTTCTATCTTTTATTTCTAGATCAAACTCTTAAAGTAGGAGAATCCATCGGATAAGGCGTGGCTTAGCATCCTTTTTCGCTATCAAATATCGAATAGCCGCATGATCCGTGTAGACTATCACCTTTGTTCCGATCAAATAGGCCCGAAATTTATTAAATACGTACACTACTACAAGTAATTCTTTTTCTGTAGTTGTGTAGTTCAATTGAGTCTCTGTGAGGGTTTTACTTGCATAGTAGATAGCATGAAATATCTTATCTTGGCGTTGACCCAAAACAACCCCAATTGCATAATCACTTGCATCACACATTAGTTCAAACGGCATATTCCAATCCAGAGCGACGATCACGGGAGCTGTAGTCAGCTTTTTCTTCAACAACTCGAAGGCCAACTTACACTCCGCATCAAAGTTGAATATCGAATCCTTCTTTAGAAGACTGCACAAGGGTTTTGCTATTTTAGAAAAATCCTTTATGAATCTCCTATAGAACCCATCATGTCCTAGAAAGCTTCTAATTCCTTTGACTGAACTTGGCGGAGGCAACTTCTCAATTGTTTCCAGCTTTGATTTATCGACCTCCAATCCTTGCGCCGAGACTTTGTGTCCTAAGATTGTACCTTTTTCCACCATAAAGTGGCATTTTTCCCAATTAAGGACCAAATTTGTGTCGGTGCATCTTTGTAAGACCATTACCAAATTTTCCAAACACACGTCAAAATTATCTCCATAGAAAGAGAAATCGTCCATGAAGACTTCCACATTCTTTTCCACCATATCTAAGAAGATGGCCATCATACACCGCTGGAAAGTAGCAGGTGCATTACACAATCCGAATGACATCCTCCTGAATATGAACGTACCATATGGGCATGTAAATGAAGTCTCTCGATCCTCAAGAGCGATGACGATTTGATCAGTAGCCCTTTAGTATCCATCCAATAAGCAATAATACGCATGTCCCGCCAATCTGTCCAACATTTGATCGATAAAAGGTAGAGGGAAGTGATCTTTGTGGGTTGCTTTATTCAATTTTTTGTAGTCCATACAAACCCTCCAAATTACCACCGTCCTTGTTGGAATCATTTCATTGTTATCGCTTTGCACTAACCGCTATTCCTCCTTTTTTTTGGCACGCATCAGACCGACACACCCATTTGCTATTGAAAATCGGGTAGTTGATGCCGGCATCTAACCACTTCAAGATTTATTTCTTCACAACTTCCTTCATAATCGGGTTAAGTCGTCGTTGTTGGTCCACGATCGGTTTTGCCTCATCTTCCATTAAGATCTTGAGCATGCAAAATGAAGGGCCGATTCCCTTTATATCTGCAATTGTCCACCCGATCGCTGATTTGTGTTCACTAAGCACCCTCAGCAGCTTTTCTTCCTGCAATTCGTTAAGTGCAGTAGAAATAATAACAGGTAAAGAATTTGAATTGCCTAAATACGCATACCTAAGGTGTTTAGGGAGTGGCTTAAGTTCCAGCTTTGGTGGCTCTTCCAATGATGGTTTCAGTTTTTCTGCTGCTACTTCCTCCCCATGCAATGGTTCAAACGGTGTTCTAAATCTGGAAACTCGTGGCAATGAATCTACTATTTGTAAATACTCCACCAATTCTGGATCATCGACCTCTTCATCCCCCAATAACATTATTTCTAACGGATCATGAACCAAACCCTTGCTCATATCTTCACCGATGATTTGCTCAATTAAATCCATTCAAAAACATTCTTCCTCATCCGTGGGAAATTTCATGGCCTTAAACACATTAAATTTTTTTCTGATCTGGACCCTCATAGTGAGTTCTCCTTTCAGACGCCTATGAGTGTCCCGCCTGTGGCCAAAAATGGTCTCCTAGGATAATTGGGATGTTCTTGTCCTCCTCAAAATCCAGAATGATAAAGTCCACGGGGAATATAAAATTATCCACTTTCACTAGAATGTCCTCTACTATGCCTCTCGGATATGTGACTGACCTATCCGCCAACTGTAATGTGATGTTCGTAGGCCTTGGTGCAGGCAAACCCAATTCTAAGTATGCTGACAATGGCATAAGGTTTACACTTGCCCCTAAATCACATAATCACTTGCTGAAATGCATATCCCCAATTGTGCATGGACTAGTAAAGCTCCCTAGGTCCTTGAGTTTTGGTGGTAATTTCTGCTGTAATACCGCACTACACTCCTCGGTTAGTGCAACTCTCTCGAAATCTTCCCATTTCTTTTTCCTTGACAGAATCCCTTTCATAAATTTTGCATAGCTCGGCATTTGTTCTAGGGCCTCTACAAATGGTATGTTGATTTGAAGTTTCTTAAAAACATCCAAAATTTTTTAAAATTGCTTATCTAATTTCTGTTTTTGGACCCTTTGTTGAAATGGTGGTGCTGGATAAACAATTGGCTTATTGTTCATACTTGTTTCCTCACTCTGTTTATCTTCACCCTTGCTTACTTCAATTTTTCTGCTATCATCAACTTTTTCATCCGGAGTCACTGAATTTTCTACGTTAGTACCCTCAAGCTGTTTCCCACTCCGCAATGTGATTGCTTGACACTGTTCATGATTACCCTTAGGATTTCTCTCGGTGTCACTTGGTAATGTCCCTTATGGTCTATTATTCAATGCTAACGCCATTTGACCTATCTGCTTCTCTAGATTCTTAATCTCCCTATCTTGTGATTTCATAGCCATAACGTGATCTTTTATAGCCAACTCGGTGGTAGTCATGAATTTTGCCAACATTTCCTCCAGATCAGATTTCCTTTCTTGATATTGAGCTGGTTGTTGCTGGTTCTGAAATCCTGGTGGATATGATTGTCGTGAAGCTTGATTTTGCTGGTGTTACTCCATGAGAAATTCAGATGATTCCTATTTCCTTGATTTTATGTGTTCTGATATGTATTTTGCAGAATTCTATTGTAATTGTCGATGAACTGCATAGCTGCTGGATTAATCGCGCATTGCTCCGTTGGGTGCTCTCCTGCGCATAACTCGCATATTATTGCCATTTGCTGTACTTGTTGTGTTTGTTGTGCTTGTTGTGTTTGTGCTTCTTTCACCGACTCTAACATCTTTGAAAGTGCAGATATATGTGTTTGCATCGCTATCATACTATCTACTTCTAACAAACCAGCTGCCTTCGCCTGTATCATTCTTACTGTGGGCCACTGGTAGTTATTAGCCGCCATGGTTTCAATCAACTCGTATGCTTCCTCGGAACTCTTAGCCATGAATGCTCCACCGACGACAGATCAATACTTGTCCCGAGATTCCCATGTAGTCCATTGTAAAAAATTTTCATTTGTAGCCACTAGGCAATCCATGATGTGGGCATTTTCGAAAGCGCTTCTTTGTATCTCTCCCAAGCCTCATATAATGACTCCCCATGTTGCTGTTCAAACATCGTAATCTCGTTCCTCATCTTCGCAATTTTCGCCAGTGGAAAGAATTTTGCGAGGAATTTCTGAGCTAAATCCTCCCATGTTGTCATCGAACCAGATGGTAGAGAATGCAAACAACTCTTCGCCTTGTCCCGTAAAGAGAATGGGAACAATCGAAGTCTCACCGCATCATCCGAAACCCCATTGAACCCAAAAGTGTCACACATTTCCAGAAAGCTGACCAGATGCTCGTTCGGATCGTCATTTGCAAATCCCCTAAACTGAACTGAATTCTAAATCATTTGTATCATCCCAGGCTTAATTTCGAACGTATTTTCTGCTATTGCTGGCCTAGTGATGCTTGACTGCAGTTCATTCACCTTGGGTGTTGCAAAATCCCTTAATGCTTTTCGATCTTCTACCGCCATTTATCATTACATTCTTCCTTTTCAGATGTTTCGAATTCTTGCCTCGTTTTCTTGATCCAGTTACTCAATCTCTAAAACCTTTTCTCAATGTCGTCCTCAAAAGGAAACAAGTCTGGATTTTTGGACCGAGTTTGCATAAACTGCTTCCTCACCTGAAATAGAAGAAACAATACCAAAAATAAAAATGTCTAAGTAAAACTTGATTAATTAAACTGATATTGTAAAACTATTAAGAATTATACTAAACAGTCCCCGGCAACGGCGCCAAAAACTTGTTGGGTAAAATCTAATTACGCACAACATTCAAGTATACGTGGTCAACAAGTAATAAAGTGATAAGTAGAGTATCGTTCCCACAAAGACAATTTATTAAGAAACTTAACTTCACAATTATCAATTTCCTATTAATCCTAATTTTATTAAACTATCCAATTCAATGATTAAAAATAATTATTCTAAATTAAAAAGTAATTAAACTATCACAAACCAATCACAAATATCAAAATCTGGAATTTCAAACAATTAATGGAAAATTAGACTTATGATTTCACCCTAAGCTTCACTATGATTTTAACACTTTTATTCCAATTCAATTCACTATCCCAGTTTATTAATCAAGAACACGAACGTAGTATTAACCACCTCTCAATGCACTAATACCGTATTAACGTCAATCCACAATTAAGATAAAAATCCGTTAAACACCTTAAGCAACTAACTCACTATATCTCTATGTGAATTTAAATTGAAGAAGGTTGAAGAATAAGTTCTCTATCCGATTACATGCGGTGTCAAGCATATCTCTACCTCAACACTCATCAAGTTTAAGCTATTAACAAAATCCTGAACACATGCTATATCAACTAGGTCTAGATTTGAATATCCTCTCTCGATTCCATCCAACTCCACAAAGAATTATTGATCAGACAATTCATAGATTCAAGCTCAAATCAATATAGATAAACTGGAAATAGCTTATTAAATTGGAAATCAAAGTTTACAAAATCATAGATCCACTTAAGGATCCATCACAAGCCTAAAAAATGAATTAGTTCATAATAAACGAAATAAACACTGAATAAATCAAGGAAATCATTATTTTAATTACAAATAATAGTCTAAGACGAAGAATATTGGAAAACACCCTTCACGTAGCCTAGAATCGCAATCATCTCGAAAATCTCCTTGAAATACTCCTTCAACGCTTGCTTAGAAAAACTGAGATTAATCTTCGTAATTTGCCTTCTGTCTCCCTTTATCTCAGTGTTTGTTGTTAATTATATCCTTCAACATGTATTTTGAGTACAATTCCCTTCCAAAATAAGTCCCAAGTCATCACCATCAATTAAACTCCACACTTGTAGCACTAGAAACCAACTAGGAGACTTTAAAATCGAGTAAGCAAGCCCCAACTTGCTATTTCCCTTTGTAGAAGCTAGCCCTCAGCTTGCTCCCCCTTCGCTATTTCACCTGCGGACCCCAAGCTCTCGGGTGGATCCTATAAAAAAAAAAGGCCTTGGCCTGCCTCAATCACGCCAATCACTTTTTCCTCATTGGAATCTCCTCTGCTAAAACTGCCATAACATTTAAACCGGGAGGAGTTATAGGGCCCACGATATATCAAATTGAATCTATCAACGAGATCTACAACTTTAATTCTTTGAGATTTCAGAAATAACAAACAGATGAAGGTCGAAATTGCATTGGAAACAGATGCTACTGTGTAATAACAACGGAAACAACTCTTGACTTTGTCTTTGTTGCTAGAAGGCCATACTCTCGCATCCGAACTTTCGATTAGAATGATTCAAGACATTCCAGAATGCCAAGAAAGAGTTCCTTAACATAATCCAAGTCCCACGCCACGAACATGAAATGCACATCAAATGAACATGAAAACCCGAACTATATCCGGAATTGCTTTTCCTTGCAAAATTTTATACCAATAGTCGCTCACTCCGCTTCCAAGCATATAATCTACAAAATGGAAACAAAATGCATGAAAAGTAACTAAGAAACACGAAATTAAGCAAATAATTCAAGTAATAGATGTCGAATAAGTAGGTATAAAACCTACTTATCATACACCGACATATTTTAAGAATTGATCTGGAGTTAAATATTTTGATTGTATTAATGTTTGTTTGTGATCCAATGACTGTTGAATATGTGTGACAATGTGATTAAGTTATGTGCTGATTACGAAATGCAGTACTATGTGTTATATTATATTGTTCTAATCGAACGAATGACCTGATTAATGATAGGTGATTACATAAAAGATAAAACTAAGTTGCATATTGTAAGTAGCGCATCAGGCAAGTATCCCACCTTTGCATTTCCTTTATGCAATGGACATGAGTAAGAATGTTTCAAAATTATATTATTACTGTACAGATTATTAACCCTATATTATATATGCTCATTGATTATCAACATGTTAGTATATGGTAATTCAGATATATATTTTGTTCGTTAAATTCTATAAATGGTTATACAAGTGTCCCCACTTGGATAATCATTGCATTTAATCACATGTTGATACACCTTTGTCAATTACCCGTATATATATATATGTTGAATTATAGATTATTGTTGAACAAGATAAAACCTACCATTATCCAACCGAATTGCTTTAGTTTGGAACCCCGACAGGTATGAACATCCCATTCATGGGAAAATTTTTATGTGCCCAAGGCAGCCAGAGTGAACAATAATATCGTTCTTGTTATGTAGTATTGATCAATCAGGTACAACCAAGTGATCACCCCGTGTTTCGTAAGTTATGGCGGTTTACATGATGAAGTTCTGTTTAACCTTTTGAAAATGAAAACAATGTTCATAAGTATGTCCCTTAACCCTATTTATAGTCAAGACGTAATTTCAAAAAATTTGAAAGAGGGTTGTTATGTTATTATTATTGGTTCAGATTACTTCACAACTATTGATTTGTTGTAGAAGAGTAGTATAAAGAAAACATTTAAATTCTTTCAGCTTATATATATATAATTGTTATTACTTGTTGGGCACTCAAATGCTCATCCTTGCTTAATTTAAATGTTTTCAGCTAAGTGTGAACAATCTGAAGGCTCTGCTAGAAACAAGGGAAAGGGAAAGGTTGCTGAATGATTTCAATGCCATTTTATGTAATAGTATCTTTATTAAGTCAAGTATGATATATATTACCTATCACGTATTATAAGGAATGATTAAAGGCTATGTACTTGGGAGCTAGACTTTGATAATTATGTAAATTAAGTTTAATATTTATATTATTATTATTATTATTAGTATTTTCCGCTCATAGAGATGGTATCGTGAAGCACTGAATTCGGGTTTCAAGTACCCGGATTTGGGGGCTTTACACAACTTGCTTACTTTGAAAAAAAAAATTAAATATCACCCTTAACTTTAACCTTTTATCAATTTAACCATTTACTAAATAGAATAATAATTATAAGAAAATTGAATACTTTCATTTCATAAAATTAAGGATCACAAGTGATGTCTTCAGGATATGTGGTAGGAGGTGTGTTGATAGATGGAGGATCATCTTTGAACATCTATCCCTATGCCACGTTGTAAAAAATGAAGATCAATCCCAATCGAATCTGAAGTAGCCACATAGTCATAAGAGCCTTTGATGGATGCCAAAGAAATGCTATAGAAGAAATTAAACTGCCAATGAAGATCTGCCCACATACCTTTTAAATATCCTTTCAAGTGTTAAACATCACCACATGATATAATTTGCTATTGGGAAGGCCATGGATCCATATGGTAGGAGAAGTTCCATCTACCCTTCATCAAAAGGTCAAATACATCATCAACGACAATCTGGTAACTGTCAATGCCGAGCCAGAATATCCTATTCATACACAAAGTGATATGCCTCTAATCAGTCTCATTGAAGTTATTGAGCCTGTCAGTTTTCAATCCCTTGAGGTAAGCAACACTCAATATCAACCTATAGGGGCCCCAGCTTTGAAGCCCATAGTTTTTAGCTGGGACAAGGGTTAGGGAAAGGTTAACAAGGAATCAGAAATCCGGTTTAAATTCCTAGCCAGACAGGGAAGGCTGGATTATGCTATTCTTCTGGATCAGATCATCGGAACCCGCACAAACATCCACCAGTTCCTTCCTCTACCATTTTGTTACCTAATCTTACAATTGTAGGATTTGTAAAGCCTATGAGTTAAATCCTTGTTTTCGTGTCTAGTATGCTGATTCTTAGGGCCAAGCCAGCTAGTGCAAAAGAAATCCTACTTTCAGATCAAGAAAGCGAGGAAAGAAATCAGAAACTTAAACAAGAAGTGCAAAACTGGTTGTCGAAGATGTACTTTCTGGTGCATACTGAGACTGTGAATGAGGATATCCTAGATGATGACTATTCAAAACATCAAATCATAACCCCTCGCATAAATAGGGCTAAGGAGAACTAGTCAAAGGAAAATACTGACTACGATATGAATTCAGTCATAGTCATCATCAAAGAGGAGGAGGACAACAACTATTCCTTCATCACAGCTGTCTACAAAGACTTGACCCTAGGCAATTGGAGCAGCACTCCTTGCATCTGCCGAAAAGAGTAAAAAGGGTAGAAAGTCTATCTGCCCTATAATGTAGACACTATTGACTGCTTACTTTTATTGCACATTACTAGCAGTTACTTTAGTCAAGCTTTTGCTAACACTTTGTATAATCAAATAAACTCATATATTAAGAGAAAGAATTTTGTTTTCAAGAATCTAGAGTTGGAGTTGACTAGCCTTGCTGATGAAATGCCAAATCTCCACAATGACTACAACTTTGATGTAGAGTTGGACTTTGACTTGATGGGAATTAAGCAAGAAGAGATAAAAGACTATGATGTGCCTAAGGAGATCAAAGAATGGGTCAAAGATAAACCCAAACCAAACCTTAATCAAACCACCTCTGTCAAATAGCGAAACCTTAGAAAACCCTAAAGAAATCCAGATAGGAATGAACCTTACCCCAAGCCAAAGAAAAGACCTAAATGCTATACTAACCCAGTTCCAGGATTTATTTGAATGGTCACATGAAGACATGATCAATTTGTCTAAAAATATTATCATCCATCGACTACCCATTAAGGAAGGATTCAAGCGAGTCAAGTAGAAGCTCAAGCGATTGAAACCTGATTGGAGTCTGAAAATCAAAGAAGAAATTGTTAAACAATTCAAAGCCGTCATCATCATGGTATCAACCTACTCTGAGTGGCTATCCAATATAGTTCATGTGCCTAAGACCAGAGGGAAGGTACGAGTATGCGTGGATTACCAGGACTTGAACAAAGCTTATCTCAAGGACAATTTCCCTATAGCTTTTATCCACACACAAATAGACAACGCGGCTCAGTATGACATGTATTCTTTTATTGACCGCTTCACTGGGTACCATCAGATCATGGTTTCTGAAGAAGATAGGGAGAAAAAATCCTTTATCACTCCCTGGGGAAGCTTTTGTTATAGATGGTTATCTTTTGACCTTATCAATGCCGGTGCAACCTATCAACGAGCCATGAGAAATAGAGGTCTATGTGGATGAAATCATCGTTAATTCCCAGAAGGATGATCACCATATCGACCATCTCAAAAAGCTTTTCAACCGATTGTGCAAATACAACTTGAAACTGAATCCGCCAAGTGTGTCTTTGGTGTCAAGTTAGGCAAGTTGTTGGGATTAACGTGATGATTCTAGATCTTCTAGATGATTTGAGATGTCATCCATCGATCTATCTTCATGCAAAAGAGGTAATATCTATTTTCATTTTTTTTCTTTCTTCTTTTCCTTCTTTTAGGGCCAAGGTTTGATCTTGATTTTGAACTTGAAGCAAGTTCCCGACTTCACTCATCTTAGGGTGAATAGGTTTAGCGTTCATTCTTTATACCGGACCCTTCATCCAGAGTACCAGGCCATTGTCCATTCTTGGGGATTCAATACCTCCTTTTCCATTCCTCCTAGTCCCTGCCCCTGGGGTTATCTGAGGGCTTTATCTAAGCACTGGTTTCACCATACTCAGTCTCTCCATTTATTGGACTATGAGGTAAAGATGACACCGATGGATTGGCAGTTCATCACGGGAATAAAGTTTACAAGAGAGTCGGTGCCTTTGGTGGCTAAATTTTCCCCGGCTATAGTTCGGTCCCTCTTGGGAGTTCCTACTTCGGCCCTCAAGGGTCATGTAGACACTCGAAATTCTCTCCCTACATGCTACTAACATTGCAGGAAGCGCAGAATATTCTTTCAGAGATAACCTTGGAAGACAACTCAGCTTAATCCCGAAAATACCACCGGAAGTTCAGTTTCAACCCCGAAAAACACAACGGGAGTATCATTTCCCACCTTGGAAATAACCCTGGGGAAAGTAGTGAAAATACCGGGAATTCCACCAGAGAAGGGCGATTCATCTTGGAGATAACCCCGAGATGTTCAGTCTCAGTCCTTGAAACAACACCGAGAAAGACAATGTCAACCTTGGAGATAACCCCAAGGAGTGCAGTTGCAGTTCCGAAGATAACCCCAGAGATGCTCGTTTTAATCCATGAAATCATCTTCAACCTCAGGACTTACACCAAGGCACTCAATTCAAAAACTCAGAGATATCCCCTGGAGGACAAGCACACCTCAGAGACAACCCTGAGGGCATCCAACACTTGCAGCAGCCCAATCTCAAAGATAACCCTGAGCAACGTCTGCTTTTTCTGCCAAAACCGGAGATAACCCCGGTGAAGGGTAAAGTCGTCAAATTTTCACCTCAACCCCATATGGCACTGTCTCACAAACATAACATTCAACATACATTCTACACAACAATGTCCCACAAGAACCGAGGAGTTGCAATCCTAAGTGACTACTACGCAAGGCAGAACACTGGATAGAATTTGAAGCTTGAAGAGATAGGACATGGTTCCATCTTCCTAACTTCGTACAACTTATAATCCCATGTCATTGCGTAGCTCTCGACAACGACAGTCTAAAACAGGTCTAATACACCTCAATCGGATGATTGGATTGAAGTTCTGCAAGTTCGAGCGGACATCACGTTGCATACGTGCACGTACTTTGAGACGCAGGACTCGTGGAGCCCGGGGCACCCAGGCGTTGCGCAGTGCATTTAAACTTCGCAGTACACTGTGGCTCCCCCCTCTATAAATAGAAGGCTTGGGGTGGCCATATACAAAAGGAAAAAGGAGAGGAAACCCTGTCCAATTTGCTCTGTACACACCCTATATTGAGTGCTTTCTCATTTTAAACACTTTTGAGCTCACATATAGCTATATTTTTACCGGCGAGAACCGAGTGTGCATCCACTTAAAGCTATAGAAGTCTTCTTTGGTAGTCCACTATAAGCCTTCTTACACACTATAAAGCCTTTCTCTTCATTTTGCACACTTTTCTTCACATTGAGAGTCGTGTCGTGCGTGTATGCCCGGACTTGAGTTATGCCCCAATTGAGCCTGGACTCACGTCCGGAGCATTTATTTGCTTTATATATATATATATATATATATATATATATAGCGATAAATCGCTGAAATGATAAATCGAGCCGGGATCGATATATATCTTGTGCGTTTACCGCTTTTATATATATATATGTCAGGCCTGGAATTTACTTCGTGGCCTTTTACTGTTTTATTTACATTCTGTTCCCCCTGGAGTTTACTTCGTGGCGGTTGATCGTATTTATTGCTATATTTACATTTCTGAGCCCCCATGGAGGTGCTTCGCGATGGTTGATCATGTTTATATATATATATATATATATATATATATATATATTGCTTTTATAAATTTACATTTTCGATCCCCTGTGGAGGTGCTTTGTGGTGGTTGATCAAGTCTCATATATATATATATATATATATATATATATAACTGCCATTCTTTTATATAAAGCTATGAAGATCATGTGAGCCTAGGAATCATGTGATCACTGATTTAGTCCATGAATCTAGATTCTTGGTTCCGTGATGGAAATTTTTCAATGTGTAGCGACTTGTAAATTATTCACGATGTTTGAATTTCCTTATATGGCTTTCATGCCCATGAAGGGTTCGACACTGCTATATATTATTTTCTCGAAGATGCTTCGCATCTCGAAAATAAAAGCAACCAAGCCGAACATTTAATAATAAAATGGAAGTATTAAAGGTCTTAATTTCTATTGAGCACAGGGTTTGAAAAACCTCTTTTACCAAACCTCATTGGTATATCTCGTGTAAAACTGAATTTTTCATATAAATTCAAACCCTTTGTATATAGGTGTGAACGAGGCCTCGCACTACTTCCAAATAATAGCACATTAACCCACACACACACACATTCATATAATAGTTTCTTTAAAAGTGGTGGTCACCGTGGTAACACAGATGTCGGGGGGTGCCTAACATCTTCCCTCCGCATAATCAAGCCCCCGAACCCAAATGAATCTCTGTTTCACATACCCATTTAGCAGTGTCACATCACTAGGTCATTGTGCAAAACTCTTCTTGGTTGCGTTGGTGCAACCAGTTAAAAACACCAACTGGCGACTCTTACAGTTAAATCGCCGACATATATATGTCGGACCTTTTTCACTTGTTTTTTTCAAACAAATCTCATATAACATGAGAACACCAAAGAACAAGAACATAAAAGGGATAAATAAAAATCCCTACGTCGATAGGTCAAGTTGTCCGTTCTGGCCCTTTAAGCATTGATGCTGTGAGTAGCACTTTGTCCAAGCCTCAGCTTGTTGATCAGAGGGAGAGAGATCACCTGCATTACCATTTGGTTCAGTTATATTTGTTCATGTTCATTGTATGTTATTCAACATTATTAATTCAGTCATTCCGTTATGGAATTGATTTGTATTCTTTCACAATCATTATAGTGTTGAAAGTTTGTCAACTTATTATTCTTTTCAATCATATTATATCTTCCTTTGAATTATAAACATGTTGGGCAAAATTTTTACTTACCCTTGCCATATCATAATAAAATTTTCAGATTAAGACAAAATTTCGGATACAGGCAAAGGCAAAGACAAATTCCAGAATTGGATTACAGTGCAGTTTAAAATTTTAATAGTATTGGATGCTAATGACATTGTATGTCGAGTAGGATGTTGAATGCAGGTATTAAGTTAAGGTCACAGACCTTGGGGATTGTGTTGTAAAAGTTATTATATAAATAATTTATGTTTATATCTTTCGCAATAGTTATAGGAATGATGTATCAGGTTCGAGGTAAAAGATACCTGAATTTGGGGGCGTTGCAGTTAGTATCAAAGTTGTAAGTTATAAACCATAGGTAGGGTTACCTTAGGCTATAATCGCATGGCTGAGGATAAGGAATAAACTTAAATAGAGTTTAAATTTTAAGCGATGAATTTGGGAAAGGTATTAGTAAGTAAATAAGATTCAAAGAAGAATCTGGGCAAGTTATAAAGATCCAGAGTTACCTAAATCTGATAATAAAGATGAAAAGTAATAGTGAATAGATAGAGTCTAAAAGACTAAAAGTATAAAGGGAAAAGAAGATCATAAAATAAAACGATCATAACATAGGGAAATAATTGTCATATAATACGATTATAATATGAGATGACAACGTGATCTGATAAGGTAATATCAGTGAAGAGGACCAATTGAATGATTGAAAATCTTATAACAGAATTGCTGTATGTAAGTTGTACTGTAAGACCCCAACTTTTATGAATAAAGTTTTAATTTTCTCTAAATATTATTCTTGAATATTAAGGTGTGGATTTGATATAATGTTATAGTTCTGGGTAATATTTGTAAATTTTTCAAAGTAAGCAACTTGTCATAAAATATTCGTTTGGTCGGGGAATATTCGTTTTATCAAGGAATATTCGTACGACGGCACAATCATTGGTGGACCCCACAATAAAATTACTATAACGCCCCCATATCTATACACCCACGATATCTGATATGGTGTTTATAGAAAATCAACATAATGCTTTTAAATCTATACACCCATGGTATCTGATTATAAGATTACATTAAATAGAGGGACTAGCAGATATAATTCTCATAGATCCAAAATTCACAATATCCCATAACAGATGTCAATTCTCAAGAGAACTTTTATTGTGTTTGGATACCCTCACTTGGATATATGAACTGTATCTGTGACTAGAGTCTATCTATCCAAAATTGATATCGCAATAACATGAAGCAAGTACATATTACTAATACCTCACCCGGATGTATAGTCTAAGCCAAATGAATTTATATTATCAGATCAATAGTAACTATCTATATCGAAATCCAGAGTATCAATAACAACATGAAGCAAATCCATGCTATTAATACCCTCACTCGGATAAATAGTTCCCAAGGATCTCAACTAGATTCAAGAAGTCTAATTTACATCTATATATGTAAGAAAAAACACAGTTGAAATAAAGATGTTATATATATATATATATATATATATATATATATCATAATATTAATATTCGATTACATGATTCTCATAAAGAGTTCTTATTACAGGTATTCAAACAAACAAGAATATAATCTAATCTATGTAGGGACGCTTCCTTTATCTACTCCGAAGTTTCAGGATTACCGTCTAAAACTGCAAAGGGAATAATTTGCAAGGGTGAGCTATGACATGCTCAGCAAGTTGTGTATTTATAACAATATAGGATTTGAAGAAATATAACAGTTCAAATGTCGACTTATAGTTATACCATTTCTGGATTTCTATTTATTTCAACCATTTCTGGAATTTTTCTTTATTTCTGTTAGTCACACAGACTTAGAATTTTTTTTCAGATGTGAGATAGGGGATCAGCCTATTCAACATCTTAGAAGTATGCATATCATCCTACCAGTGCTCAAAATACACTACATGTCAATATATGAATTGACTAAATTTCAATCCCTTACGGGATACCCAACTTCAGAATAGGATGTCTTCTCAAACAATTTGGTTTGACACAACAAATTAACCTTAACAATCAATATGAATAAACAATTCATTTCTTAGTTATGCTGAAGCTATAACAATAACCTTATAATAAGAGGTAATTCAAATGTAGGTGTAGTATATTATATCAACAGCATATCAAGATAAAAATCTTGTTAAACGAGTAACTAGGTTCAAGAAATTTGCATAAGTAGTTTAAGGGTTAAGAAGAACTTGCGAAAGTAATAACTTGGGTATAGGAAACTTGCCTTGATGTTTAGTACACTAAACTATAAGCGTAACCTTGTTAAAATAACCCTACACAATCATACAGTGCATAAGCGGTTAGATTCATCGATTTATATAACTTTATATGTTATATAATAACTTAAATTAACTATTTTCATAGGTGATATAAGCTTCTTAACACCCTAGCTCTTTTAAGCCCTTAAATTAGAGAGTCTCTAAGAAATTTTCAGCTTTGACGTCCTCTACAAAAATTGCCATAACGTTTTTGTTTTAAAAATGTTTTGGGTGATTCTTGTTCCTATGCGCTCCTAACTTCCATATATACAACTTTCTTAATCATTCAAAAGCATATTACCGTTTTAAAATTTCAGAAAATGGACAGAAATGTCAAAATCATGATTTTGGTTCACAATTCTTCTTTTCATTTAGTAAAACATGATACTACGAGCATTAATTTGCTAGGATAACATAATCTAACACTTAATAACATATCATAACATAAAAATAATAAAATCATAAAATTTATGACTTTTGCTCAAGAATATACGAAAAACGCGAAGAACACGAAGAACGAAAAATTGATCATGGTAACGACTTATGTTCTTGAGCTTTTGGTTTTCATAATTAAAATATTTTGGGCATTATAACGTCTTGCATAGGTGATTATAAAATTTTATAAAAGAAATAACATAAACTTAAATAATATTAGATTTGATCAAGAACACATGAAGAAACACGATGTTGAAAAATCTGAACATGGTAACGACTTGTGTTCTTGACATTTGTACTATACAATTACATAAATTGAACATAATAACGTCTTGCTCAAGAACTTATGAAGGACACGAAGTTGGAAAATCCGAACATGGTAATGACTTATGTTCTTGAGATTATAGACTATAAAATGAAATAAAATCGAACATAACAACAACTAGAGATGTTACCTCTTATAGCTGCTACCTTTACTTCCAATTGCGTAGCACTTCGATGCTTTGAAAGTAATTATTTTCTCACAATATCTCTCAGAATATAAATATAGATTATTTTTGCTCTTGAATTCCTTATGAATTGGTAGGAAATGAATGAATTAAGCTTACTATTTATAGAAAAACATAGTTTCACTAATTGCACGTTAGGGGCTTGGCTTATTACAGTTTGCACCTGGCTTATTACACTTTGGTACCTAGGTTAATTACACTTTAGTACATAGATTAATTATGTTATTTACACTTTACACCCGACTTATTACATTTTGGTACCTAGGTTAATTACACTTTAGTACCCAGCTGTGTGCCGATGTGTAAGGTGTGCAGTGCATGTGTGTAGCGATGTCATGATGTGTCAAGCGTGTGTCGTCAGAAGAAGACGACAAAGAAGTTTGTCAGTGTAAGCACGACAAAGCAGCTTGTCAAAACAAATATACCGAAAAGTCCATAGGCGGAAGAAAAATTTTTAAGCACGACATATTTTGGAGAAAATTTTTTATTGGACAATACGACTTTTCATGATGTATTACCGGTAGATCTTGAAACAGAAAGTCAATAAAATGTATGGATCTCTCAAAAGAACTTAGGGTCAAAACCTAACTCGTATCGTTCTTCACGTGAATAGTGTTTTTACGCAAACTTTCTTGAAATTTTTTTATTTTCGTGTTCAAAATTCTTAATTATTTATTCTTGCACACAACATAAATACTATAATAATATCGCCATCCTAGGTCATAAAATGACATTTAAACATACAATACAAAAAATATTTAAAACTTAATTTTTAAACTAAGTGAATTTCTAGGTCGTTACAATTACTGTCAGAGTTAGAAAATGATAGAAGTAACTTTTTATAAAAAGAATGACAAAATTTACCGTTAACTGTTGAAATACCAAATAGTAAAAGTATAATAATACGCGTAATTGCATAGTAGCACATAGTATCATACTGTATTTTTTATTATTGGTGCTTATGTGAGAAATCACTTAGTTTTATTTAATTATTACCACAGTAATTTCTGCATAGTATCTCACGTTATTGATCAATAATTGTCACAATATTTTATATTATTATTTGCATGAATGACAATGTCTAGAATGTTCTGTCGAGGAAAGGGGTTTGGTCACCTAATTGCGTGCCAATAGGGAGAAATCCTTATCGAAAAGCCCCTACTTTTCTAGCAATGATCTGGTTGTTAATATTGTGATTTATAATATTAATGGTGAATGTTATTAAAAATATATTTTGTGAAGCCAAGTGAATTAAGATAAATATAGGTGATTTTTATGAAGTATTTGTTATAAATTTGGCTTATTATATGGAACCCCCACTTACTAATTTTTTAAAATCGTCGGGAGAAAGTTATCTCAATTTTGTTATATATATATATATATATATATATATATAGTATAGACACTCAAAATTTTCTACACACATGTTACTAACATTGCAGGAGGGCAGATTCATCTTTCGGGGATAACCCTGAAAGACAACTCATATCCATTTCGGATACCACCAAAAGTTCAGTCTCAACCCCGGAACACACACTAGGAGTATCAGTTCCAACCTCGGAGATAACCCCGAGTTTCATCCTTGGAGATAACCCCAAGGAATGTCGTTGCAGTTCCGACGATAACCCCGAAAATGCTTGTTTCAAATGCATACAATCAGCTTCGACCTCGAAACTCCCGCCAAGGAACTCATTCCAAAGACCCGGAGATAACACCGGGAAGACATGCACACTTAAAGATGACCCTGAGGAATTCAAACACTTGCAGCAGTCCAATCTCAGAGATAACCCTGAGCAACGTCTACTTTATCAGCCCAAACCGGAGATAACCCCAACTAGGGTCAAAATCATCATCTTACCACCTCAACCCCACATCGCACCATCTCAATATCTCACACATACATTGCTACACAACAATGTCCAACAAGAGCCATGGAGTTCCAATCCCGACTGACTATTACGCAGGGCAACACACTTGATAGAATTTGAAGCTTGAAGACCAAGGGCATGGTCCCCTCTTCCTAACCTCGTACAACCTCTAATCCCATGTTATTGCGTAACTTTAAACAAAAGCTATCCGAAAAAGGTCTTATACACCTCTATTGGATGCTCGAATTGAAGTTCTGCAAGTTCGAGCGAACATCACAGTGCATGAGTGCACGTACTTTGAGATGGCAAGACCCGCGGAACCCGGGGCACCCCGAGCTGCCGCAGGTACACCTGCGGCCACCAGCTCTATAAATATAGAGCTTAGGGTGGCCATATTTTAAGAGGAAAAGGCGAGGAAGCCCTATCAAATTTGCTCTGTACACACCCCATATTGAGTGCTTTCTCATTTCAAACACTTATTTGCTCACATATAGCTATATTTTTAGCGATGAGAGCCGAGTGTTCATCCACTTAGAGTCATTGAAGTCTTCTTTGGCAACCCACTGTAAGCCTTCTTACACTCTATAAAGCATTTCTCTTCATCTTTGCACACATTATTCTTCACATTGAGAGTCATGTTGTGTGTGTATGCCTGAACTTCGGTCTGTGGTTTTCATTTTTGTTTGTATATATATACTTATATATGTATATATTTATATATATGGACTAACATTCTTAAGTTAGGTTTCGATTGAGCCTAGACTTATGTTGGAGCATTTACTTGCTTTTATAGGTATATATACTTATATATATGAACTGTTGTCGGATTATGTCCGATGAGCCTGGATTTTACATCCGGAGAGTTTACTGCTTATATATATATGAACTATTGTCGAACTTTGTTCGATGAGCCTAGATTTTATATCCAGTACGTTTACTGCTTATATATATATATATATAGTGACAAATCACTAAAATGATAAACCGAGCCGGGATTGAGAAACATCATGTATGTTTACCACTTATACATATATATATTACATTTCTGTCAGGCCAGCAGTTTACTTCGTGGCCTTTTACTGCTTTATTTACATTTCGTCCTGCCTGGAGTTTACTTCGTGGCGGTTTATCATTTTTACTGCTTTATTTATATTCGGTCCCGCTTGGAGTTTACTTCGTGGCGCACTACAACAAAACGCATGAATTGAACAAGGATACATGCATATCATATCCGCCTGGAGTTTATTTAATGTTTTTCATGTTAGATGTATATGTACATATATAACATGAGTGTGCATCAAATATGATTTTTTAGGAATTGAACAAGGATACATGCATATCATATTCTTAGTTTTAAATTCTTGTTGATATTGGCTTAAAACAATGACAATAGGTGATGAAAATATATTGATGGTAAAGTTTGAAGAACAACCAATGGACTTTGCAATGTGTTCTAGAAACTATAACGCTTCGTATATCAAGATTGCAGAAAAACAGTCTTGAAGGCAACTGCGTATTCCAAAGTAAGCCTCTTATGCTTCTTGAAGTAATGTCTAAACTGGGCCATTATTCACATTTTGATTTTACTAGTTTTGGTCAATTCTTGCCAATTTCACTTCTTGCCACTTTGGTTCATTCACACACTTGAATTAAATAATTTTGATTACTCATTTCTTTGAAATTATAGGAATCTTGATCTTCTCGACTGTGAATTATGGATAAACTTCTTTGAACCTTCTTCTTGATTGAATTATGGATAAACTTAATTCCTAGTTATATTTTATGTTAAACTCGTGTTCATGATATTGGATTGGTATAAGTATGATCATATATTGCAACCAAGGATTTGGGTTAAGCCATAATATTTAAGCTATGTTTATAGGCCCACAGATTTCCAAATAATATGAAGTCCCAAATCAAAGGATTGTAGATTTCCAAATAATACCTGAGTATGAGTTAATTTATATTTTTAACTTAGTATGAGTATGGCTTATTATATTTTTTTCTTTTTGTGAAACCCACACTATGGTGAGAAGTAGATGCACATAATTGCATAGTGGTTTTGTTGGTCTTGCTTTTACAGAATACTTTGAGATTCTTGTTGTTAGTAATAACATATTTGAAGTATTGTTTTTATTTTTTAGTTGTTTAATTTAAGGTAGTAACAACTTATTAAAGGATATCTCTCATTATTAGTCTAATTTCCCATTGATTCTTGCATTCATATGATAAATCCATATCCATCCCATTACTAACTTATAACCATTGATTATACATGGAGTATATTGTGTTCACGAATATTTTGTTCTCTATTGTGGCAGGGGCAAAATCCTTTGTTTCCTCGCATATTAGGTCATGAAACCCGAGGGTATGAAATAAATGTTTCAATTTATATAAAGAAAATTCTGAAAACCTAGCTAAGTTGTAATGTTATATTAAAAAAAAATTTAAATTTCAGCAACTGTTATTAAGTAATAACAAATTATCCAACTTCACATAATCTCATATTAAAACAAATATTAACCCTAAAAAATAATTTAACCTAAAAATTCCAGTAATCTCATAAAACTCTTTGCAACAATTTCAGTATATCCCAATTTCAATAAGAAGCTATAAATTTCAATAATCCCAAAATCATTTTCATTCATTTAACTCTTTGCAATAAATTAACTCTTAAAACAAAAATTTGTAGCAAACATACTGATTTGGAGAAGAACGAATAAACATATAACAATGCAAACAACAGTGACAGAGGATTGAACACACGAACAAAGAAGATTAAAGAAGAATTTCTTACCTCTAAAATTAGTCTCTGATTTGGAGAAGATTGAACACATGAACGAACACATGAAACAACCAACCGGCCTCCCTCTTCTCTTCTCCTCCTTCTCCCTCTTTTCCCTCTTCTGTCTCCCTCATTTTTTTTTCTACTGAATCGAGCGAACGCCTGAGTCTAAATCTGTTTAAGAACATCAACGACCGCTATCAGCGACCGCATGCGGTCGCTGATTTTTAATGACATGGACATTACAGCGACCGCCTGGCGGTCGCTAATAGAGATTGGTCGCAAAAAAACAATGTCAAGGTTTCGTACCAATTTTTTTTTCTGAAATTTCATATCAGCGACCGAATGAGGTCACTGATATTAACTAGCGACAAGAATCCATCGCGGTCACAGATAGCGATCGCTATTAACTATTATCAGTGACCGGATACGGCGGTCGCTGATATTATTGGTCATAAATAGGCCTTTTTCTTGTAGTGGCGGTCGATCGCATTTATTGCTTTATTTACATGTCTGATCCCCCATGGAGGTGCTTCGTGGTGGTTAATCACATCTCTATATATATATATTTACCGCTTTTATATATATTTACATTTTAGATCCTCCATGGAGGTGCATCGTGGTGGTAGATCATGTCTATATATATATATATTTACAGCTTTTATATATATAACTCCTTACTGCTTTTCATATAAACTGCGGCATCATGTGAGCTTAGGAATTATGTGATCACAGATTCAGTATACTGAATCTAGATTCGATTCCTGTGATGGACATTTTCAGCTGTAAACAACTTGTAAATTATTCACGGTGTTTGAATTTCCTTATATGGCTTTCATGCCCATAAGGAGTTCGGCACTTCTATATATTATTTTCTCGAAGATGCTTCGCATCTCGAAAATAAAAGAAATCAAGCCGAACATTTAATAATAAAAATGGAAGTATGAAAAGGTCTCAATTACTATTGAGCACAGGGTTTGAAAACTATCATTTACTTGTTTCTCGGTTCATGAAAAATTACAAAGAATGCTGGTGGGCACATGGGCAAAGAAGAGATGGTGGCATCATAGAAGTACACAATTTGGGCAGTAGTACTTATCGTATGAATAAAATGGTTCATGATATTGCAGGGCCAGATTTTGATTGGGAACAAGGCAGAGAGCAACCTATGAATTTTGATGCCAAAAACTTCTTTAAGTTGTTAGATGAGGGTAGCGAGCCATTGTGGCATGGTTACACCAAACACACTACATTGTCTGTAGTGGCGACATTACTTAACATCAAGGCTGGTCACAACATGAGCCATAAGTGTTTTGAGTCGCTCTTGAAGGCCATTAAGAGTATGTTTCCTGACGGTGTGAAATTACCTGTTAACTATTACTTTTGTAAGAAAATGGTGAAGAAATTGGGTCTTGGATACCAAAAGATCGATGCATGTCCCAACGATTGCATGTTATTTTATAAGGAAAATGAACAGATGACAAGGTGCACGTTTTGCAGTCATGATCGGTTTAAGCCTAATAAAGAGGGTGTGACTACAAAAAAATAAAGTATACCATTTAAGATTCTAAGGTATTTTCCAATAACACATCAACTAAAAATATTGTACATGTCTTTAAGAATAGCTGAACATATGAGTTCGCATGCGAAATCTCCAGCTAAAGATGGAGAACTAAATCATCCCGTAGATGGGCAGGCTTGGAAAGATTTCAAGTTAGCACATCCTGGGTTTTCATTGGAACCTAGAAATGTGAGGCTTGGATTGTCCACCGATGGTTTCAATCCGTTTGGCCACTCAGATGTTCCGTACTCATGTTGGTCTATGATTGTTACTCTGTACAACTTGCCTCCTTGGATGTGTATGAAACAGCCATACTTGTTTCTTTCACTTGTGGTTCCTGGTCCTATGAGTCCTGGAAAGAACTTAGATGTTTACTTGAGACCTCTTATAGACGAGTTGAAGGTATTGTGGGAGGATGGAGTACAGACTTGGGATGTTGCAATGAAAACAAATTTCAACCTTAGGGCAACGGTTATGTGGACTATAAGTGGCTTCCCAGCTTATGGTATATTAGCTGGATGGAGTACACATGGGAAGTTGGCTTGTCCGTATTGTATGGAGCATACAAAGTCATTTAATCTATCAAAATGTCGAAAGCCTTTGCCGGTTTAATAAATGTCATCGGTTGCTTTTACCAGGTAGTTCACCCGTTCAAAGAAATAGAGAACACTTGAGGAAAGGGAAAGTAGACAATGATATGCACGCTTGCCGCGATTGTTGAAAGCGGAGATGCGAGATCGTGTGATGAGATTGCCGATTATCCCATTTGGTAAGATTGATGCCACAAACATAATCAATGGGTTTGGTGAATCTCATGGCGGGTTCGTAGAAGCATCTTTGGGAACTGCCTTATTGGTCTACAAATTTGATTCGTCATAATCTAGATGTGATGCATATTGAGAAGAATGTGTTTGAAAATGTGTTTAACACCGTGATGAATGTTATGGGGAAGACAAAAGATAACGATAAGGCACATTTGGACATGAAAGATATTTATAAGCGTCCTGGATTAAACTTTATGAATCTCCTAATGGTAAAATTATCAAACCGCATGCAAGATACACATTGTCCAAAAAGCAAGTTGAAGATGTGTGCACATGGGTTAAGTCTCTGAAACTACCAGATGGATATGCATCAAACATTGCAAGGTGTGTTACAGGTGGGAAATTGCAAGGGATGAAGAGTCATGACTGTCATGTGTTCATTGAGAGACTCATGTCTATAGCATTTCGGGATCTGTTTGATAAACCAATATGGGATGCTTTGACGGATCTTAGTCGTTTCTTCAAAGACTTATGTTCAAAATCATTAAATGAGAAGGACATGTCTGTACTTGAGAAGAACATCATAGAGATCACGTGTAAACTGGAAAAAATATTCCCACCTGGTTTTTTTGACTCCATGGAGCATTTGCAAATCCATCTTCCCTATGAAGCTTGTGTTGGGGGTCCAGTTCAATATAGATGGATGCACCCTTTCGAGAGGGTGATGGGAAATCTTAAGAGGAAGGTGAAGAATAGAGCTTATGTCGAGGGGTCGATATGTGAGGCATACAGTTTCGATGAGATATCTACATTTGTCTCTGTCTATTTTCTAGACGAAGTCTTGACAAAGGCCAATCGAGTATCGAGACATGATGATGGGGGAAATGTTGAACTAAATGGTGGTCACTCTCTGTATTTGGTTCATCGAATCGGCGCTTATGGAAAAGGGAAGCGCATATTCCTCTCTGAGCAAGAATTACATGTTGCACATACTTACATTCTTCTCAATTGCGAGTAGATTGACGAATTTGTGAGGTACACATGTAAACTCGATAATTTATCTTTTAAGTTGAAAATTTATTCCAATATGTTAATGTTTATAAAATGGTATAGATTGTACGATGACGAGTTAAAAGTGAAGCATCCCGGCATAACTGATAAAGATATTCAAATCAATCATGAAAAAAATTTACACTTTGGCTAAAGGATAAAGTTAGTTCAATTTTTTAAGCACGTAGTATATATATATATATATATATATATATATATATACTCCATGTTAGGTATGACTTCATTTAATAAGATGGAGTTTTTGTAGGCTTTTGTTGAGGATCAACGATTAAAGCTAATGTACAAGTCCTACCTATGGGACCAGACAGGGACCAAGTCAGCCGCAATGGTTACTAAATAAATGGTTGTGAATTTCATACAAAGGCATATGGGCGCGGTAAAAGAACAACGAACTATGGAGTGTGTGTCCAAGGAGATTGTTACAATGAGCTTTGTCGTGCCTTTTATGGGGAGTTGGAGGAAATCGTAGAGTTGTCATACAAGGGCACATACGGGGGTTATATTAACTTATTCAAGTGTCATTGGTTTGATTCAGAAAAAGGGATACGTGTTTACAGACATGGAATCGTCGATATTGACCTCCATAGGTCAGCTTACTCCAACGAGCCGTTTGTTTTACCAACTCAAACAGTACAAGTATACGACACTCCTAGTCCTGTTAGGAAAAGGGATCGACCTCCTACAAATTGGCAAGTTATAATTCATACTCCTGCGCGCAGTCGTGTCCAAGTAATAAACGGGGATTTCTACCAAGAGGAGATGCTTCATAGACCTCCTAAAATAAATATAGAGGACAACAATGATGTAATCCAGTTAGAGGGTGGAGATGAACCTGATGAATTAGATCCCGACACAGTTATTGTGCCAGATGACAGCGATACTAAGGAAGAGTTATTGACTGACACTGACACAGAATCTGAAGAAGAAGATGGTTATGAATCTCCGACACTTGTACAAAATGATTCTGACTCAGATAACGATTTTCATTAAAATGTATGTTTAGTTTTAATTGTATTTCAATGAATTACATATAGGAATGTTCTTTATATCCTTAACATGTTTATATACCTTTCATTTATAGTTGTCGTAGTTAACTATTTCATACAATTAATTATCATTATTGTCCTTTTATATAAAATGTATGTTTAGTTTTAATTGTATTACATACAATTACATATGTACATGTTCTCTATATCCTTGACGTGTTTATGTATCTTTCATTTATAACTCATACTAACATCCTAATTTTTTTTATTTATAGATGTCTTTTGAACCTGCAGCACGAAAGTGCGGGTTGGGTCGGGGCCCTAATCATGTGCCGAAGGCCCCGGCTAATACGGATGATCGCATTCTTATACAAATCTGTCCTCCTCCAGAAAGCATATAAGTTAAACATCGTGTATATATAAGGGTTTAATATTTCCATTGTTATAAATATATATGATTGTAAATTATTGTATATTGTAGTGATTTTCAAGATAGTAAAATTGTGAAGTGCATTTCACAATTATGCTTCTGAATCAGCTTCGCCCGGTGATTACATAAATGAGCACACCTCTAAGCCCATAAGGATCTGATTTAAATTTGAATTTCGGTATATTTTTTTATCACTCTAAGAGATAATACATAGTTATATAATCAAATAATATTGTTTAGTAATGTTGGATTATGGTAATATAATATAACAGTTTTAATATTATTAATATTGTTTTATTTGCAGAAGCGTTATAGATGGGACGACGCACAAGCATCAGTTATTCAGACACTGTTCTGGTAGAAGTGCGTCGTCCAAACTAAAGATAATCTGAACAAGGAACGACAAAAATCCATGCACAATGCTGAGATTGACCATCCAGGACAGGGTAAGCAGTATATGCATGAGCATAGTCCCTGGTAGTGCGCATATCCTATATGGGTGCAGATCTGTGACTAGTGGAGAGCAGAGAGCTGGGTCAGGAGACGCAAGACTGCCGCCTTGAACAGATCCTCAGGTGTATCTGAAGGCGTAAAGGCAAAAGGCACGTACAAGGGCGACAGTATATCACAGCTGCAGCATATTGCTGCTAGGGTACGTATGTATATCAAGCTTATTGGCTTAGTTATTTGTTTTTATGTTTATAGTCATGTTTTGTAACTAAAATATCATATTTTTACATATTAATATGAGAACATGAACTGTAGGAGTCTGAGTCTCAAGGTCAACCTATCAATTGGTTGGATGTGTATGTGGCCACCCGTGATGGTCTGCCTGATGTTGTTTAGATAGCGGTAATAAGTTAACTTTATACTAATATGTTGTTTATAAATTGTAACGACCTTTTTAGCATTTTTTTTATTTATTTTTAACTATTTAATTGTTGACCTTCTAACAGTACACTTAAAAGGACTTAATGAATGAGCGCTATCTTGAAGGCACCCCGCGTCCGTCGATTGATCAAGAATTGTGGGAGAGGGCGTCCTTCGTAAAGAAAAACTATGTTAAAAGCCAAGGACAAAAACGACGCCCGACCATCGATGGCACAGCGACTCTGCTACCCGATCTACCACGATCATTAGGTCATCCAAACTTATCATACTCCCAATCGACCGTGTGAGAGCGATCTCGCCAGAATCGTGATCTTCTTCAGATATCAGGGCATCGCATTCTCTTAGTCCCGATGAGTCAAGCAGAGGCAAGTGGCGGTGGCAGCAGACATCACAAAGATCGTGGTGGCGACCGGTATATATATCGATATTGTTTAGCTTTTAATTCCCAAGTCATAGCAGTATCAACACATTTAACATATATGTTTTATTCTTTTGTTAATTACAGGGTACTAATTTGGATGATCTATGAAGAGCTAGACCAGTCATATATGTTAGATTTTTAAAGCTTTGCTAGACTTGTTTTTTAGATTTTTAAGGCTGTGTACTCTTTTAGATTGATTCTTTGGACAATTGTATTGGTTTACAATTATATTATATGGATGTTTACGATTGTATTGTGTTATTTTACGATGGATGTTTATCATATAGTAGTTATCATGGATGAATGTTTATCATATGGTAGTTATCATGGATGGATGCTTATATATACTGTTGTGTGTTGGGATAGAAACCAGGTACAAAGCAGGTTATTTTTGGGAAATCAATAAAAACCGGAAAAATATTAAAAAAAAAAAGATCAGCAACCGCATGCGGTCGCTAAAACTGAAATGCGGTCGATGATAGCTACTTTGAAACTAGTGACCGAGTCGGTTGTTATTGCCGGTCGCTGACACGTGTGCCACATCACAGCTGAAAAATGACTCAGCATGAGTCATAATAGCGATGGATTCGGTCGCTAACTGCGGTCGCTGAGCAGTCGGTCGCTATTGTTGGTCGCTGAAGTTCATCCAGCGACCAAATAATCTGCGACTAATATCAGCGACCGCATTCGGTCGCGGATACTTATCTGCGACTAAATGCGGTCACTGATATGCGGTCGCTGATATGTCTTTTTGTTATAGTGTGTATAATATTGTTTTATATATACAATATGTGTTTTACATGATAAAATGGCTAAGCTAGTCTATGCAGGAAAATACAAGTCTATCTACGTATCTGTATGTATGCTGAGTATCAGATCTAACATAGCATCCCTCTCCAAAGAAGGAGGTAACGCTACAAGCTACTGCCCAATGGTATCTACACGAGCTAACAGATCTGAGGCTAACTGTATGGTGGCATGATGCTCATCAATGGATGCACTCATATTGGCAAGGATGCTAGTCATAAGGGATCTCACTGAAGTACTGTCATTAACGGCCACATCCCGAGTAGATAAGGCAGCATCCCACTTTACAATCAATGCATCTCTGGCTGATCTGGCCTCATCTCTCTCTAATAGAGTTGTGTTTCTCCCATGAAGAGTTGTCAACATCAAGGCCCTAGCCTGATCTCTCTCAAAGGTCATCAGATGTAGACTCTGCTCTAGATACTGTGCTGAATGCTGAATCACAGTAGCAATCATAATGGGAGAATCCATCACAAATGCTGGCAACCCAGTAGTCAAATCCTCCTCAATAGGAATATCAGTCTCCTTCATAGGCTCCTCATCGTCGGAATCAATCCCCTGCACTATGGATACTACCGCAGCTGATGCAGTCTCTGTCTCCATCCATGCGGAATACTCTATAGAACAACTCGAATGGCTGACAAAAAACTGGGCTAGCTCATGCTGATCCCAACAGGCATACAAACTGGATCTATCCTCTACTGATAAGTGGCGAGAAGCGAAGCGCTGACTCAATGCCCCCTCAAAAGGATGGAAGTCCTGGAACTAGTCAAACTGACACATCACGGTCAGTGGGTGGTAAGTAATCATGCCTCTCAAACCAGCAAGAGGGAGATAATCAATGCCCTGAGTATGAGTGATGAAGCGGTAGGGTGAGCTAACCCATGAACACAGTAATATAGCAAACGGATCTCCTATCCCTGCCAGGAAAGCTGACCAAGATGTAACATCTATACACTCTGCAGGCTGAAAGGGGTATGACATGGTTATATCATCAGTGAAACAATACCCATTCCATCTGAAAGTGCCAATCGATCTCAAGTGTGACATAAACCACACATACAGCATGACCGAGCTGCGTGTAAACACTCCCGTAGGATAAGTGCAGCAGTATGTGGCTGACCTCAGAGTCTCTACTATAATCATCGGTACGATGGTGTGACCCTCCCTGAGAGCTCTCACTGCCATGATAACTATTATATCCAACTCATCCATGTACCGTGGCATTTGGACATACGACAATATGCACAATAATAGTACATCCACTCTGGCCAAACGCCAATGATCCTCCGGTGTGGTGAAATACCCGGAATGTCGTGTATAACTATCCTTCGAGCCAAATCTGTCAAACAAAAAATGCTGGGATATCACGTGGCCGGATGTGAGCTCATCCTGCACCACCATACGCCTCAATATAGTGAGGCTCATAAACTGCCAACTCATGTCTCCAATCGCCATATGCACGCAAGGTCTATCCAATGGCAGCATCTTTAAACATGCATACTCCTCCAGATTAGGAGTCAACTCCTGGGTCCCAAATCAGAAAACCTGCCTCGCCGATACCCAGTGCTCCGGCATGCACTCCACTAATCCTGCGGAACCTAAAACATCAAGAGGGTCATAGTATCTTTTAAGCGGTGATCTCTGATTACCCGTCGATGGTGACATACTATCATACCACAATCACATACCAGATGCCACCAATAATGGTGGGGTATAATCAATACGGCTAACTATCGAAGAAGACATCTGTATGGGCCGTGTCATAAGACCATCCAGGAGTCAATGCTGAATATCTCTGGACATACATATATATGCATAGCGTAATAACATACATGATAAACAATAGATGGCAATATGATATAGGGAATGGAAAACTGTACATACATTCCTAAGTGTATCATCATCTAATACATCTCTGTACAACTAAAATAAAGGGAAATGGGGCAAAACTACCCTACAACTAACAGAGGCCTATCAAAAGATATAGCGAGAATGGGGTAAAGCTACCCAATGTCTAACAGAGGCCTATCCAAAGAAGAAAGAGAATATACATCAGAAGAAGACAATGGTGCCAATGTCTACATCATCAATCCTGTCCACCTGATGTAACTCCTCCTGAGTCACTGGATCTCTATCCACAAGGATATCAAACCTATATAATGGAGGATCTACACCAACAAAACCATATGGGTCACATGAGGGGCCAGTGCCAGAGCTGGAAGAATCAAAAGTATCTTCCTCTGAAGGATCTCTACCCAAGTGCTGGATAAAGAAATGTGCCCGGTCCAACTGTCGGGTCAAACTGTCAATCTGTGCCAAATGAGTCGGATCTCGGACATAGGTCAGTCAATCTATCATCATCACGGATCTTGGAACCATATCCTCCATGAACAGATTTGTGCGGGTCTGGGCTCCAATGGTATGAGGGAACCACCAATGCTGGAATATCTTTTGAGTGCATGGACCCTCTAATAATGTAAAACCGTCAACACCCAACAATGGGATCTCAATGATGGGTGACTGCAAAACATGCCAATAATTCCTGGAAAGAGGCAAGACTGGTATACGAATTTCTCCGGTGGTGTTCCTAATATCAAGCTCTCCTAAGTAGAGCTCCCATCCTCCATCTGTGAAGAGAGGAATCCTACGGGTGGAAATCACGTGCTAGACACCAGTCAGGTACCCATCCTTAAATCCAATGCTCAAATACTCTCCTGAATAGGGAATCAATGTGATGACATCAGATGTCAACAACTCCAACTGTAGGCGGCAATGAGTGAAACCCTCCACAATAGGGACCTCCGCCTGTATGGAATGATGCCATCTCCGTCCTCGTGGGTAGGTATCTAAGCTTAACACACTCACATGATGCAAACATTGGAGCCTCTCATAGGCCCATAACTATCAATGTAAAGATAAACATCTGCTGTCAGTTAACACTCTTAACCTGTACATGGGAAAAGACAAGAGAAACACTCACTGGCAGAAATAGGTAGAATCCTAACCAAGCCTCGGTCAAGCCCTACGAGCACATGCGCATTCCTTTAAGGAAATAGGCGAAGGTGTAGGAACCCCAATCATACTCTCCGATACGGTCTACGTATCGAGTGCCGCTGATCAAAGCGAAGGACACCATAGAAGAGTTATCTTCTATGAAGCAGCCCCTAATGATCATCAGGAAAAATTGCCAACGAATGAGATCCCTGACTCTCACATCATCAGGTATTGGCTCACTCAATAGCCCACTCATAGCATCTACGCTCAAAGGCTGTCTGCACGTCACCCCGCCTTCGAGCGCCCACGGAACTTCTAGCAAGGATCTAACAGCAGTCGGGGTAATATCCACCATATAAGGCACTGGCACCCCTCCAAACTCCATAACTGTGATAAACCGCCAATCCATCGGCGTCATCATCACCTCACAATCCAGCAAATGGAGTGACTGAGTTTAGTGAGACCAACACTCAGAAAATGCCCTTTGGTAACCCTAGGAACAATAGCGGAGAAGAATGGAAAAGAACGTCCCAAATCCCTAGACATATACAATCGCTCTATCTTCATCATTCAGATCTTGATACATAGAGTGGATATTGAACCAGTTTCCTCAAGGTTGTGTAAAGCTGGGAACCTATATAAAATGCAGATCAACATCAGAATCCTTTACTCCTCATTAATAGGAAAGAATGAAGATTAAGATCTAACTTTATACCTCATTTGTGTGCAGGAAAACTGAAGGATGTCAACTCAAATCACCTAGAAGCTCTAGGTTTGCCACCTGAATACCTGGAAAATTCCTATAGGGAACATGTGCATCAGGAACGGGAGCCTCAATTGGTACATCCCCCTCCTCGTCCTCGACGTCCAGCACATCAACCTGGACTAGACGTATCACCGCCTCCACCAAACGATGAGGCCGTCAAATAGAACGGGGTCGAGGCACTTCAGAAGCCCTCTTCTGTACACCAGAAGTGGTCCTGCAGGAACTACTCGGCTGATCCGGATCCATAATATCTGGACAATAAGTCTCCAAATCACCTCAAAAATGGTGTGATAAATTCTGACCTAGAGCTTTTCAAAATGCATTTTATGACTACATGCATGCATGCATTATTTTAACATACATCTACCGCAGAGTTAAAAATTCATGACTACCCAATGCAGATCACCAAGATATTCGAAGTCTTGGGATGTTTTGAGGAGCAAAAGGTTCCCCTTTCCACCTTCATGTTACGAAGAGAAGAAAATTACTGGTGGGAATCTATCAAGCGTACTCAACCTGCCGCACTAAAGATGTCTTAGGAGAAGATCCAAGAACTGTTCAATGACAAATACTTTCCTGAAAGTATTTGCCACATGAAAGAGGTGGAGTTCATCAAGCTGGAATAAAATAATATGATCGTGTCGTAGTACGAGGCTTAGTTTGCCAAGTTATCCCAGTTTTCATCCCATTTGGTTGATAATGAGGAGAGAATGACGCGGATATTTCTAAGAGATTTGAAACCCAGAATACGTCAATACCTCATTTCTTACAAACTTTGCTTGTTTTCAGATGTTATGAATAGGGCTCAGTTATTGGAGCGCGATAATGACTCAGCCTAACTAAGAGAGAGCAGCCAGAAAAATGATAATACCAGTGGTAGCAGTCATCGAAGCGGTGACAACAAACGTGGAGGGAATCAACATGCCAGAAATGGTAACCACTTCGGTGGTAATCATAGCAAGACAATAGGAGTTGAAATTTCAAGAAGAAAAGGTTCAATAATGATGGAAAGACGTCAGCACCAAAAACTGTTGTTAAGGAAAGAGAACGACCACCGATCGTATGCTTCAAATGTGGAGGGGAGGGACACATCAGTCCAAACTGTACGATGCAATCCAAAGCGTGTTATAATTACAGAAGAGAAGGTCAACTGGCTCGATTTTGTCATGCAGTGAAGCTAAGTCTAGTTGGGATGGTGACACCAAATGCCGTCTCAAACAAGTCAAATCCAGTAGTTCAAGGGAGAGAGTTTCTCGTGACCTGCCAAAAAGTGAGAAACCCGAATGAAGTTATCATGGGTAAGCTAATCATAAACTCTTTCAAAGTCTATACCTTATTTGATACTGGTTCTACCTATTCTTTTATTTCTCCTACTTGCGCTCAACGTTTAAATTTAACTACGGAGAAATTATACATTGACTTATCTGTTGAAACTCTGTTGGGAGAAACCTTCATTACATCCACTGTTTATAAATCTTGCTTGATCCAAATTAGCACTCGTACATTACCTGTCGATCTTATCTCTTTGAAAAAACTTTCATTTGATGTGATTTTAGGAATCGACTGGTTAACTACTCATCATGCTAAAATTGATAATTTTTGTAAGGTTGTTAGCTTTCATATTCCTAACAAACTTATTATGTGAATTCATGCAACCAAACCACTAAAGCCAATCACTGTCATATCAAGCCATAAAGTCATTCGTTTATTAAAAAACGGATGTCAAGCATTCTTATCCAATGTCACAGATTCAAACAAAAATACGTCAGCTTTGAATGATATTTCTATTATTAATAAATTTCCTGACATATTCCCTGAAGAATTTCCTGGCCTACCATGTGACACCCCCAAATCCGGGAACTCCATTTCCAATGAATTTGGTGTTCATTATCCAAAACAATTATATCTAACAACCCATAATAAAGGATAAAGACATAACTTAAATAACTTTAAAAAATAATCTTCCCCATTAAAGGGTTACATCAACTTTAAACATACCTAGGTAATATAACCTTAAACTATTACATAAGTCTTATTACATAATTTAGTAAATAAACTAAACAAGTCTTCATCATTTGGACATTTTTCACTTTCCTTTGCTAGAAGATGGCTCATCAAATTTCTCAACCTTAGCTACAATTTTAAATGCAAGAGTTAGCCAACAATTGCTCACTGATATAAAGAGTGATAATAGAAATAATTTTAGAGTAAGCAATGAATACAGAATAAAAAAGAACTTGTTCTTCAAGATAAAACTAGTAAACAAGTTTGAGGTTTATATCTGAGGGTCTTTAAGACCTTGAATTATGTCCTAAGGTTAGTAAGTATTTCTACTTCAACCTTTAACAATAATTAGACTATATAGGCTTTTACTTTCATACTTAGGGGGATCAGCCCTTCGTACCATGTATTGTGCACAAACATCTAAACGTTAACACGTACATAATCTCTTATATTAGGGTTGTTCATCTCAGTTTGATTTTAGGATTTCTGCACTAAAGGAAATTTAGTTTGGAATTAGTTTATCAGTGGTACTAGAATTTTAGAACACTATTCAATTATAACTTAGTCCAATCAACAAGAGTTCACTTGCTATTTGAAAGTTCAACACAATAGTATAGGATTGAATAATGATATTTAAGTCAAGGATTTGATAATAACAATGCACAATTGAATAGACATGGTACATAGGCAAAGTACTACATCCAAAAGAGTTAGGATTGTAAAACTCGCTCAATGTAAAGAATTAGAATACAAGAGCTTGTATTAACATAAACACGATGGAATCAATAAACTTGCTTAACTATAATATAAGATTTAAAAACTTGCATAATAATAAATTAGAAAACTTGCTTGACAACAAAAGGTAAACATGGTTATGAAACTTGTATTCATTATAAAGAGAGTGAAGTTAAGGAACTTGCCTCGTGTGTAAGCTACACAAGAATAATAAACGTTCACCAATTATCCTACATATACCATTAAGACCACAATACCAACTAGTTATATTAATATTAACTTCATTAGTTTACTTTTTATTTTAGTCAGTTTATAATCTTTAACATAAGACTTGATTATCCTACTCATTCACTTAACACGAAACTGAATTTTCAATTATATTATAGTATCCAACATGGTGGTTATAGAACAACACCAATTCTAATAACATCACATTCCAAACTCTCACAACTTATTAACTCATAACTTTTGGTTTCAACGTTGTGATTAGAATATGTTATTATATCTTATAACTTGTTTTAGGTCCTTTTTATAATCATCAAAATATGTTAAGTTAACATCTCCAAGCTATTTTATTAGCAGCTCAAAACTGGGTCTGACTGACCACTAGCGTGGTCGCGCCATGGTTACCTTAGAATCCAAATAAGACTAAGACAGTAGTCTATTGCTTCGCCCAGAGGCGAGGCGCCTCACCGCTTCGACACGTAATCGATTTTGCATAACACGAAATCAGACTCTCTTCTAGGCTAAAAATTTTAATTTTCCCAATTCTACAGCAATTAACCAAACCCAAAAGTTATAGTTTATTACAACAACTCTAGACATAGACATAACACTTCTAATCCCCCAAACAACGAAATTTATAAGGATTTAAACTATGTTTTTGTTATTTTCTCCATTTTAACCCATTTAGCGAATTCAGTTGCCAAATCCTTGTTTCTTAACCAAATCACACAATTCTAAGTACGCTATTTTCATTTCTTGATACACTAACACAATCTACCACCAATTTACAGATTATATCAAGGATTGAACATGAATATTTTGACTCAAACAAGCCATTTCATATATATAACACTGTTACTTTAATTTTTTTCTCCTACAACCCAAATTTCACGTATTTGATTACTAACAATTACTTATATATGATGATTATCAGATTATATATTCATATCACCAACAACATTCCAACAAAACTCAATTACAGAGAATAAATATTTAAAATCAAAACTAGAAATTAGGAATAGATTACCTTGAATTCCTTGTTTTTCACTAGAAACAATGATAACAAGTTCTCCCCTACTTTCCAATTCACAGAGAACCCTCAATTTTCTCTCTAGCTCTCTCTCAATTCTCACTGTATTTCTCTGCACTCTTAGGAAAAACATGCTACCAAATAACTGATATAGGTCTCCTTGTATCTCACGTATACTCCAGTTAAAAAACCCAATAGGCCTCAGTTATATTAAGCCAAAGGCCACAAGGCCTTGTTTGGCTACCCAAACTCCCCATTCTAGTTTATTTTAATAATATTTATATTATATAGTTTTATTTACCACACATTTAACTAATTTAAATAACTTACAATTATAATTATAATAATTATAATTTTTATTATACTTATGATTAATAAATTATTATATATCTAATTTAATTATTAAATTAGACTAGAACGTCATTTTATTTTATTTAATTATTTTCTTAAATATCAAGCAATTCATTTAATTTAATGAAATTAAGCAATTCTTTTAATTTAAGTTAAATCTTCGAATAATAAAATTACCGTGCATGAATTTAGTTAACATACATACTTAACTAAATTATTGTACAACAACTTCACCAATTATTTATTTATCTCAATAAATAAATTAATTAAATATCTATTTAATTCAATAAATATTTAAATTTAATTACAAAATTTCTCGATCGTTACATCCTTCCCTCCTTAAAAGGATTATATCTCCAGAATCACGACTCAAGAAATTCATTCATTACATTCCTCTCTTCTTAATATGATTCTTTCCCCAGAATCGCTACACAACATTAAGCAAATAACTAAGGATAATTTTTTATCATAACATCTTCAAGTTCCCACGTAGCTTCCTCAGCATTGTGGTTTCTCCAGATTACCTTAATAGAAGGTATCACTTTATTCCTTAGTACTTGCTCTTTCCTGTCGTTCCCATATATTCTTGTAGTCGTTTCCAAAAATTTGACATGAAACGCGGATCTCTGTCTGATACAATAGACATCGAGACACCGTGTCTTGAAATAATTTCCTTCACGTACAGTTTTGCCAAACAATCTATGTTAAATCTAATCTTGATTGGCAAAAAGTGTGCCGACTTTGTCAATCGATCGACAATCACCCAGATGGCGTCAAAACCTTACTGAGTCATTGGAAGACCTACCACAAAATCCATTGTGATATGCTCCTATTTCCATTCTAGTATTTCCAACGGTTGCAACAATCCGCTTGGCCTTTGATGTTCAGCTTTAACTTTCTGACACGTTAAGCATTTTGCCACACACTCAGCCACATCTTTTTTCATATTTGGCCACCAGAAATGATGTCTGAGATCCTGGTACATTTGGGTACTTCCAGGGTGAATCGAATATCGTGAGTTATGGGCCTCGCTTAAAATTTCTTCTTTAATTTCTGTTACTGGTGGAACCCAAATTCTCCCTTCGAATCTAAGTAACCTTTCTGAATCAACTTTAAATATGTCTTTACCACCTTTAGACACATTCCGTCTTATCTTTTTGAAATTTTCATACTGAAGTTGTGCGTTCTTCACCTTATCTACTAACATTGACCTGTTTCCCATCTTGAATAATTTTTTGTCTGATTCTGTCGGATATTTAATTTCCAACTCCATCTTTTCCATTACTGAGACTAGCTTCTCTTGAGCAGTCAACACCATTAGCTTCTCACATCCCTTTCAACTTAAGGCATCGGCCACAACATTCGCCTTTCTAGGATGATAAAAAATCTCGCAGTCGTAATCTTTAATCAACTCCAACCATTTTCTTTGTAGCATATTCAAATATTTCTGTGTAAAGATATACTTCAGACTTTTATGGTCTGTATATATCTCACACCTCTCTCTATACAGACAGTGTCTCCAAATCTTTAGGGTAACCACCACCGCAGCCAACTCCAAATCATGAGTCAGATACCCTTTCTCATAATCCTTCAATTGACGTGATGAATACGCAATAACTCTGCCATTCTGTATAAGCACACAGCCTAGTCCTTTATGCGATACGTCAGTATACACCACAAAATTCCCTGTATCATCAGGCAATGACAACACAAGTGTTGAACTCAACCTCTTATTTAATTCTTAAAAACTTTCCCCACACTTCTCCGTCCAAACAAACTTAACTTCCTTCCTAGTTATATTCATCAACGGAGTTGCGATCTTGGAAAAGTCTTAAATAAAATGCCTATAGTAACCTACCAATCCCAAGAAACGTCTAACTTCTGACGTTGTCTTCGGCTGATCCTAGTGTATTACAGCTTCCACTTTTGATGGATTTACAGAAATTCCGTCCTTATCAATAACGTGCCTGAGAAACTGTACACGTTCCAATCAAAACTCCCATTTTAAGAATTTAATGTACAATTTCTCTTTTCTCAATGTCTCCAACGTCACTCTTAAGTGTTCAACATGTTCTTCCTTGGTCTTGGAATACACCAATATAACATCAATAAACAGCACCACAAATTTATCTAAGAATGGTTTAAACACCATGTTCATCAAATCCATGAATGCTGCAGGTGCATTGGTTAAACCAATTGGTATAACCAGAAACTCGAAATGACCATACCGAGTTCTGAATGTCGTCATCGATACACCCTCTAGCCTCACCTTCAGCTGATGATAACACTCCTCAAGTCTATCTTTGAGAAATACCTCGCTCCTTTCAGTTGATCGAACAGGTCATCGATTCTTGGTAATGGATACTTATTTTTAATTGTAACCTTATTCAATTCTCGATAATCAATGCAGAGCCGCATCGATCCATCTCTCTTCTTAACAAACAACATCGGCGCTCCCTATGGCGATACGCTCGACTAAATATACTTCTTGTCGAGTAATTCTTGTAATTGCATCATCAACTCTTTCATTTCTACTGGGGCCATTCTGTATGGCTGTTTAGATATCATGGCCATTCATGGAACTAAATCAATCACAAACTCAATTTTTTGATCTGGCGGTAGTCCAGGAAAATCGTCAGGAAATATGTCTGCAAAATCTCTAATGACCGGTATCTCTTTTAACTTCTCACTCGTCTTCTATGTCTCTACTATGTAGGCTAAGTATCCTACACATCCTTGTCTTAGTAACTTCTTGGCTTGCATCACCGTCAGACAACTTGCTTGTCGAGGTGACTTGCTGCCATAGAACACAACCTTGGACGAAGTCATAAGGTTAACACACTTCTTTTGGTAGTCAATTACTGCCCCGTAATTAAATAACCAATCTATTCCCAGTATAACATTAAACTCCCCAAGTTTAATTGGTATCAAATCTACCGTCATCTCGTGAATCTTTATAAACACTCTACAATTCTTATATATAAACCTAACAGGAATCACTTCCATATTCGCATTTTCTATGCTTAAGGAAAATCTAATTCATCTTGAGGCAAATCTACGTTCTGCAAAAAATTATCGGATATAAATGAACAAGTAGCACCCGAATCAAATAGTACGTAAGCATTAATACCATTAATCGGAATAATACTTGACACCACATCATTTGACTGCACAACATCTTGCACGGTCATATTGAAAGTCCTTTGCAGTAGGTCTGCTTGATTGTGTTGGTCCAGTAATAGTTAATGTACCACCACCATTGTTTTCCTTTCCTCCACTTGCACTTCCCGCTATCTTTTTAGGGTAATCACGAGCTATGTGATCCTTCGACCCGCATGCGAAACATGCTCCCTTCTTTGGACTAAAAGAGTTTGGTGCAATGTGACCCTTATGGCTACAATTGAAACACACCCTCTTACCCTTCAAACACACCCAGTGTGGTTCTTTTCTCAAGTAGCACAAGCTTCAAACTTCTTCTTTGGCTGACTCCCTTGTTGTCCTCCCGTATTTGAGTTTTCATTCCATTTCCTCTTTTAGTCGTTACCTCCACTATTTCTTCCACTAGTTTTTTTTTCATTCTCATTCTTTCTTTTCTAATGTTCTTGGTTATACTTGGTTAAGGCATCGCTTCCACCTTCCGCGATAATTGCCTTTTCCAACACGGCCGCAAACGTGTTTAGCTGAAACATCGAAGCCTTACTATACAGCCAAGGCTTCAATCCTTGTTCGAACCTTCTCGCCTTACTCTCATCGGTATTAACTTGGTATGGAGAAAACCTTGTCAGCTCATTAAACTTTGCAGCATACTCCGGCACAGTCATGGTTCCTTGCTTCAATTCTAAGAATTGAACTCCCATTTGATTTCGAGAGCTTGTCAGGAAATGCATCTCAAAAAACATTTCTTTAAACCTATCCCACGCTATTATTCCTTGTCCCCCATGAACCTTATTCGCCTGCCACCAATAGCTAGCTTCGGACTTCAACATGAACGTTGTGAAAGTGATTTTTTGATCCTCGTTAACTCTGGAAACATCGAAGACCTTCTCCATTTCCATGATCTAGGTTTGGGCTTCAACTGGATTCATAGACCCTTGAAACTCTGGTGGTTCAACCGCTTTGAAGTCTTTGAAGGTTGTGACTTGGGCTTGCGGCTGATTCGCAAATGCTCCCGTTAACAAAATCACCAACTGCTGAACCGGGTTAGCGTTAGCCTCATTATTATTGTTAGTAGACCCCTCAAGAGGTAGTTGTTTATGTGGTTGTCTTCTTCTAGGAGGCATTTTTTGTTAAAATATATGCTTATTAGTTCCTTACTCAGCTTCTTGAATATTTAAAGTTTAACTTAAACATTCTAAGATTAAAGCTATAACACATAACATTTCAATAAACTTTAATATTTTATTCATTCATAACTTTCCAAAACATAATAAGGATAACATCTCTGCTATCGACATCAACTTTCCTGAACTAAACAAGTTTCAGGATTACATACTCATATTACCCCTTTATTTATCTCAAAATAAGGGATTTACAATTTACTTAATCACATACTTAGTCTCCTATAATGATCGAGGAATTTTGTAATTAATTTTAAATATTTATTGAATTAAATAAATATTTAATTAATTTATTTATTGAGATACATTAATAATTTATGAAATTGTGGTATAACAATTTAGTTAAGTGTGTATGTTAACTAAATTAAAATAATGGTAATTTTATTATTTGAAGATTTAATTTAAGGAGATAATTAAATTAAATGCATTGTTTAATATTTAAGAAAATAATTAAGTTAAATAAAATGATGTTCTAGTCTAATTTAATAATTAAATTAGATATATAATGATTTATTAGTATAATTATAATTATAATGAAAATTATAATTATTACAATTATGATTGTAAAGACATAAATGAATTAAATAAAAATATGACAAAAGTAACTATATAATATAAGTGTTATACAAGTAAATTAAAAGGGGGGGGGGAATTTGTGTGTAGCCAAACATGACCTTATGGCCTTTAGTAAATTATGGCTTTATTTTTTAACTGAATTGTACGTGGGTGAAAGGCTATATCAGTTTGTTTTATGCGTGATATCCTAAGGCAAAGAGAGAGAACAGAGCGTGAGAGAAAACACAGTGTGAGAAAGAAATCTCTGTGATTTTGTTAAGAAGAAGGAGAAGAATTTCTAGAACTTTGTTTACATCAAGAACTAAAGGTATACTCTACTCCTAATGTTCATGTTTTGAGTTTCCAATGATTATTTTATGTAAATTACTAAGTCACGTTGGATTGATATACATATATATATATATATATATATATATATATATGTGTGTGTGTGTGTGTGTGTGTGTGTGTGTATGGTGTTATAATCTGTTAATCATCGGATATGAGTGCTATTTGATGATCAAAAACGTGAAAATTAGATTGTAGGAAGAAAAGTAAATAACAACGTATGTTTATGTAAAATGGCTTTTTTAAGTACAAAATTTGATGTCCAATACTTGATATAATCTGTAAATTGATGTTAGATTGTGTTAGTACATCAAGAAACGAAAACAACGTAGTTTGAATGGTGTCAATTAGTTAAAAAATGAAGTTGTGGCAATCAAATTCGCTAAAAATGTTAAAAGTGAAGAAATTGGAAAAAAATATATGATTTTTGATCCTTGAAAGTTGATTATAAATAATGTTATTGTAAGACCCCGAATTTCGTGAATAAAGATTAATTTTCTCAAAATATTTTTGTAAGTATTATGGTGTGGATTTGATATAATGTTATAGTTGTGGGTAGCATTTATAAATTTTGCAAAGTATGCAAGTTGTCATAAAATTTTCGATTGGTCGGGGAATATTCGTTTTAGCAGGGAATATTCGTACGACGACACAATCATTGGTGGTCCCTATAACAGAATTATTTTCGGAATGAAAAAATGACAGAAATATCTTTTTATGAAAATAATGGCGGAAGTTTTACTATTAACTGTTGAAATACCCGGTGACAAAAGTACAATAATACGCGTGGTTGCATAGTAGCACACGGTATTGATTATTGATGCTTACGTGAGAAGTCACTCAGTTTTGTTTAATTATTACTACAGTAATTGTTGCATAGTATCTCACATTATTTGATTCAATTATTGTCGATATTTTATATATTATTAAATCAATAATTGAGACGATACAGTTATTCAAATTATTATTTGTAATATTGACGATGTCTAGAAAGTTCTGTTGAGGGGAGGTTTGGTCACCTAATTGCGCGCCAATAAGGAGAAATACTTATTGGAAAGCCCCATCTTTCCTGGGAACGATCTAGTTATTAAATATTGCGAATAATAATAGTGATGAATAAATGTTGTTAAAAATATTGGAGGTATTTTTATAAAGTATTTGATGTAAATTTTACATATTTTATGGACCCCTATTTATCCTATTTTTCAAAATAATCGGTAGAAAATTATTTAATATAATAAAGGTGGGGCCTCATGTGGGGCCCACGAGTGGAGGAAAAAATATTGAAATGTGGTGGGAGGGACTTTCCCAGGAAGAAAGGTAATGTATTATTATTATTATATATATATATATATGTGTGTGTGTTTGTGTGTGTGTGAGAGACCCTAGATTTTATGAATAAAGATTTAAATTTCTCAAATATTTTTTTATTATGGTGTGCATTTGATATAATGTTATAGTTGTGAGTAGTATTTATAAATTTTGCAAAGTATGCAAGTTGTTATACAATATTAGATTGGTCTGGGGAATATTCGCTTTAACAGGAATATTTGTATGACTAAGACAATCATTGGTGGACCCCACAAATAAATATCATTGTCGGATTGAGAAAATGACAAAAATATTTTTATGAAAATAACTGGCGGAAGTTTTCATCGTTAATCATGTTGAACTTCTCGGTAGTAAAACTATAGTAATACGCGTGGTTGCATAGTAGCACACGGTATTGATTATTGATGCTTATGGGAGAAGTCACTCAGTTTTGTTCAATTATTGCTTCAGTAATTGTTGCATAGTATCTCACGTTTTTTTATTCAATTATTGTCGATATTTTATATATTATTAAATCAATAATTGAGACGATACATTTATTCATATTATTATTTATAATATTGACGATGTCTAGAAAGTTCTGTTGAGGGGAGGTTTGGTCACCTAATTGCGCGCCAATAAGGAGAAATACTTATTGGAAAGCCCCATCTTTCCTGGGAACGATCTAGTTGTTAAATATTGCGAATAATAATAGTGATGAATAAATGTTGTTAAAAATATTGGAGGTATTTTTATAAAGTATTTGATGTAAATTTTACTTATTTTATGGACCCCTATTTATCCCATTTTTCAAAATAATCGGTAGAAAATTATTTAATATAATAAAGGTGGGGCCTCATGTGGGGCCCACGGGTGGAGGAAAAAATATAGAAATGTGGTGGGAGGGACTTTCCCAGGAAGAAAGGTAATGTATTATTATTATTATTATTATTATTATTATTATATATGTGTGTGTGTGTGTGTGAGAGAGAGACCCTAGATTTTATGAATAAAGATTTAAATTTCTCAAATATTTTTTTATTATGGTGTGGATTTGATATAATGTTATAGTTGTGAGTAGTATTTATAAATTTTGCAAAGTATGCAAGTTGTTATACAATATTAGATTGGTCGGGGAATATTCGTTTTAACAGGGAATATTTGTACGACGACACAATCATTGGTGGACCCCACAACAGAATTATTGTCGGATTGAGAAAAAGACAAAAATATTTTTATGAAAATAACGGCGGAAGTTTTACTGTTAATACTGTTGAACTTCTCGGTAGTAAAACTATAGTAATACTGGCGTGGTTGCATAAAGAGCAATACCAGATTGATTATCGATGCTTACGTGAGAAGTCACTCGGTTTTGTTCAATTATTGCTTCAAGAATTGTTGCACAAGTATCTCACGTTTTTTGATTTAATTATTGTCGATATTTTATATATTATTAAATCAATAATTGAGACGATACAGTTATTCATATTATTATTTGTAATATTGACGATGTCTAGAAAGTTCTGTTGAGGGGAGGTTTGGTCACCTAATTGCGCGCCAATAAGGAGAAATACTTATTGGAAAGCCCCATCTTTCATGGGAACGATCTAGTTGTTAAATATTGCGAATAATAATAGTGATTAATAAATGTTGTTAACAATATTGGAGGTATTTTTATAAAGTATTTGATGTAAATTTTACTTATTTTATGGACCCCTATTTATCCCATTTTTCAAAATAATCGGTAGAAAATTATTTAATATAATAAAGGTGGGGCCTCATGTGGGGCCCACGGGTGGAGGAAAAAATATTGAAATGTGGTGGGAGGGACTTTTCCAGGAAGAAAGGTAATGTATTATTATTATTATATATATATATATGTGTGTGTGTGTGAGAGAGAGAGAGACCCTAGATTTTATGAATAAAGATTTAAATTTCTCAAATATTTTTTTATTATGGTGTGCATTTGATATAATGTTATAGTTGTGAGTAGTATTTATAAATTTTGCAAAGTATGCAAGTTGTTATACAATATTAGATTGGTGGGAATATTCGTTTTAACAGGAATATTTGTATGACAAGACAATCATTGGTGGACCCACACAAATGTAATTATTGGCTTGATTGAGAAAAAGACAAAAATATTTTTATGAAAATAACGGCGGAAGTTTTATCGTTAATATTGTTGAACTTCTGTAGTAAACTATAGTAATACGCGTGGTTGCATAAGTAGCAACACCAGTATTGATTATTGATGCTTATGGGAGAAGTCACTCGCTTTTGTTCAATTATTGCTTCAAAGAATTGTTGATAAGATCTCACGCTTTTTTTTATTCAATTATTGTCGATATTTTATATATTATTAAATCAATAATTGAGATGACAGAGTTATTAATATTATTATTTGCAATTTTAACGATGTTCAGTAAGTTACGCCAAGGAGAGGTTTGGTCACCTAATCAGGCGCCTAATAGAGAGAAATCCTTATTGGAAAGCCCTTCTTTCCCGGGAACGACTGGTCAATTAATAGTGTGAATTTATAATAATGATGATGAAGTTTTGTTTTATTAGTATTATTAATGTAATAAAATAGAAAATCTTTTTATATAAAATGTAATACTTTTATAAAGTTATTCATTTTATTAGACTATAAATAGAATATATTATATTCTATTATGCATAGTGTTTTGCATAGTAAAATCATTTTATATAAAATAGAATACTTTTATAAAGTTATTTGTTTTATTAGATAATAATTAGAATATATTATATTTTATTATGCATAAGTGTTTGCATAAGGTTACGCATAATGTTTGCATAGTAAACTCTTTTTTATATAAAATGTAATACTTTTATAAAGTTATTCATTTTATTAGATTATAAATAGAATATATTATATTTTATTTAAAAGTTTTTGTTTTATTAGAATATTTTATAGTAAACCAATCTGGACCGTCATTTAAAGTAAATCAATCCTAATTGCTTAGGAATTAGTTACTATTCATCCATTCTCCTATAAAATAAGCTCATTCCTTCATTATTTTTTACTTAATTCATTTGAAATTCTGAGAGATAAACTATAGAGAGAAAGAAGAAAAGAATTCGCTACTTCACTACTACTCCTATATCTAGTTTGTTCTAAGGTAAGGGGTATTATTTCTTTTCAGTATTCATGAAGAGAACTTTTGTTATTCCATTCTTTATTATTCTGTTGAATAACTCGACATACATGGACTACCCTATAATTGGTGAAATTCTTCGTTATTCCATTCTTTATTATTATGTTGAAAACTCGCCTACGCTAAGCACCGCATACTTGGTAAAATTCTTCTGTTATTCCATTCTTTATTATTATGTTGGAATAACCTGTCTATGCGAAGTACCGCATACATGGTGAAATTCTTCTGTTATTCCATTCTTTATTATTATGTTGGAATAACCTGTCTATGCAAAGTACCGCATACATGGTTAAATTCTTCTGTTATTCCATCTTTATTATTTTATTGGAACATCCTGTCTGTGCGTTTACGCATGACCTGGTTCCGTTATTTATTATTCTGTTGGAACATCCTGTCGGTGCGAATTTCACCTGACCTGGTTTCGTTATTTATTATCCTGTTGGAATAACTTGTCTGTGCGGTCTATCGCATGCCGGGTGATTTCTTTTGTTATTCCATTCTATATTATACTCAGTTGGTTAATGTTTTGCCTTCTATACTCCATAAAATTAGTGAAATATCCTTGAGATTTGCACTTCATCCAGTATCTTTTCATGGAAATATTCTTCTTAGCATTCTTGAATTTTACTCTACAAAGAAGTATCATGTTGACAATTTGGACGTTATTAGTTCCTGGATAAATTAATTCTTGGACTTGTTTTATTGAATTCTTGTATCTTTGTCATCATCCTCATGTTTATATTATGTTGAAAGTCATTTGTGCCTGTAGTGCATAGATGGACTTGGTATGCTTATGACCAGGGATTATTCGGTATAATCATGACTGTAATGTTACAAATGATGTGGAAAAAGTCCTCATTGGCCCGTCGTGCATTGATGGACAGTTTTTGGTATGATTATGGCTATGGATTCTCTTCGGCCAAGGGTGCAAAGATGAATTGTTTTATGGCATGATCGTGACCATTGATGAATACACGAATATCCTTGGCCCGTAGTGCATGGATAATTTGTGGTCGTGATACTAATGAATATCCTTGGCCGTAGTGCATGGATGATGTGTATTATTTATTAAGCTGAGTCTCAGCCATAAAAATGATGAAAAATCTTTTTAAATCATAAAAGATAGTATATTTTAATATCTACTTGACTCTTTTAATGGATTGCTTGTTCCGCTGTGGTTAAACTTGATCTCTATTGTATTTTATCAGTTTAACATTGTTGAAGACTAATTATAATTTAGTTTGCATTATCTTAGTCATAATATTTTTTATTGGGCTAGTTGAGCTCACCCTTTCCTTCAATGTTCTCTTCAAGAAATGAGAATATAGCTGGGACGAGTCGGGGAACGAATTGACAGTCCAGATGATGGCATTAGTTAAATAGTGTGATAAATGAGGACTAAATTTGAGTTTGTATACTGTCTATGAGGACTCCATTGAAAGTGGATATTGTATAGAAGGCAATATTCTTGTTTAAACTCTCAGTTTATGTTTTATCGTATTTTACACGACAGTTGTATAAATAAGTTGTATTTGATTTATGTACCATGTATTTAGCAACTCAAGATGGGTGATGTATACCAATTTTGGGGGCGTCACAGTATATATATATATATATATATATATATATATATATATATATATATACATGCGATGAAAGAAAAAAATGGGGGAGATGTAAGTAACGTAGGAATGAGGGAGTAACTTTATTATTATTATTATATATATATTTTATGAGTTTTATTTTTTATGAAAAAATAGAATATATTATATTTTATTATGCATAATGCAGCATAGTAAAATCAAATTTTTCCAGAAAATTCTGCGACGATCGTCCGTGAATCCTTCTTTTTGTTCACCCGTGATATTTTTCTAAAATAGTATCCTTCTATTCTCCTATAAATAAGATGTTTAGTTAGAATTGAAAATCACACCAGAATTAGAGAATTCTTCTTCTATAATATTGAGCGTATTTATTTAAAGTTTAAGGAAGCTTTGAGTGTAGAAAATAGTGAATATTTTCTTCAAGAATATACCCGCTATACCAGTTGGAATACTCTTCTTTTTTAGGTAAGGGGTATTATTTATTTCATATTCTGAAGATAAATTATTTTTCGTATTCGTACAAATATTATTTTCGTTCAATATTCGTAGGAATATTATTTTTGTTTAACAGTTGTAAGGGGTATTATTTATTTTATATTCGCTTACGATATTATTTTTCGTATTCGTAATCAATTTTATATCGTTCAATATTAACAAGAAATATTATATTCGTTTAATATTCGTAAGGAATATTATTTTCGTTTAACAGTTGTAAGGGGTATTATTTATTTCATATTCGATTACGATATTATTTTTCATATTCGTAAGAAATTTTATTTCATTCAATATTCGCATGAAATATTATCTGCACTTAATATTGGTAAGGAATATTATATTCGTTCAATATTCGAAAGGAATATTATTTTTGTTTAATATTCGTAAGGGATGTTATTTTTGTTCAATATTTGTTTGAAATAATATTTTCTTCCATACTCTGTAGTATCTAAGTAATATTATTTCGTTTCAGATTTCGAATTCTATACTCATTTGGTTAAAGTTTTGGCCTCTATACTCCATGAAATTTGTAGAATATCCTTAAAATTTGGGTTTCATCCAGTATCTTTTTATGGAAATATTATTCTGAGCATTCTTGATAAATTTTAACTTTTTCACGCCGGAATACTATTTTACGGGTTACTATTCACAGGATACTATTCACTCGAGTACTATTCACCCGGGGTACTATTCATGATAAAAATTGATTCATTTTCGGTCCAAATTATTTTTGGTACAATATTATTCTTGAATTTTACTCCACAAAGCAGTATCATGTTGACAATTTGGACGTTATTGATTCCTGGATAAATTAAATTATAAATCTTTAAAAATTTATCCTTTGCTTTCATTTAATTGAATTCTTATATAATTGTCATCATCCGTATTCTTATATTATGTTGAAAGTCATTTGTGGCCCGACCTGTAGTGCATAGATAGACTTGGTATGATTATGACCATTGATTATTCGGTATAATCATGACCATAATGTTACAAATAATGTGGTAAAAGTCCTCATTGGCCCGTAGTGCAGTGATGGACAGTTGTTGGCATGATCATGACCATTGATGAATACACGAATATCTTTGGCCCGTAGTGCATGGATAATTTGTGGTCGTGATACTAAAGAATATCATTGGCCGTAGTGCAAGGGCGATTCGATGATGTGGATTATTTATTAAGCTGAGTCTCAGCGATAAAAGTGATGAAAAACCTTTTAAATCATAGAAGATAGTAGATATCATGTTCTACTTAACTCTTCTAATGGATTACTTGTTCCGCTGCAGTTAAACTTGATGTTTGTTATATTTTATCAGTTTAACACTGTTGAAGGCTAACAATAAATTATTCTGTAATATCTTAGTCATAATATTATATTTCTTACTGGGCTAGTTGAGCTCACCCTTTTGCTTTCATTATTCTCTTCAGGAAATGAGAACGTAATCGGGACTAGTCGGGGAACGGAGTGACGGTCCAGATGTTTACATTAATAGTCCTCACTATTCTATGAAATAACGTGATAATAAATGTATTGAGGACTCCATTTGAGTTTGAATATTGTCTAGAAGATAATATTCGTATTAAAACTCTCAGTTTATGTTTTGTCATATTTTACATGACAGTTGTATTTGAGTTTTGTACCATGTATTTGGTGACTCAAGATGGGTGATGTATACCTATTTTGGGGGCGTCATAATTGGTTTCAAAGCTTAGGGATATGATCCCTAGCTAAGATGCGAGACTAGAACTAAGAGGGGGGAGACGGGTAATTCCTTCGCTAGTATGACCTACCTAAGTTTATTTGTTATTTAATTGGTCGATCAAAATATAGGGATAATATGTGGCATGTCAATTAACCCTTGTTTTGTGGCAGTATTTTGAGAATGGCAGCTGAAAATGTTTGCAATGGAGTGAATGAGACCATGGAGACACCTCTAATCAGCAACCAGGATAATATGATGCCAGGCGAAGAAGGAATTTGAGATATTCTTGTGGTGAGGGAAGAATTAATAGTTGCACCCGAGCTAGTCGCAGAGGTAGCAGCTGAGAGTGAGGAAGAAGAGGAACATGAGGAGAATTTATTAAAAGAATTTTTTGATCGAAATGTAGAACTGAAAGATCATATTCGTGAGTTAGAAGAACAGGTCGAAGAACGATAGACGGTCGTGGAGCAAAGGGATGCAACAATTCAAAATTGTATTACCCGATATGTGATGGTTGAACAAAAGCACTCTTTGGCTGAGTGTAAGATATTAAAGCTAGAATCTGAGAGTTCAAATGTCAAGGATCAGCTGAAAGAAGAAGCAACTGAACGAGTGAGAATGAAGGATGCATGGGTAAAATCCACATGATGTGTTGATATTGTAGAAAGAGACGTCTGATCCAAAAAGGCTAAAATGGATGATGTGTATTTCTCTTTTTGAACAACAATTGGGAGAACCTAACATCGAGTTTTAAATTACCTTGTACAAAGCAGTCAACCTCATATCGATATGGATCAAAGATTGATGATTCAGATCATGAATCAGGAGTACGACAAAGCAGTTGAGGGTGGAATATGCCCAATAGAAAATTCAATTCCAACGGTAGTGATGACACCAAATGCTACCCCAGACAAGTCAAAGCCGGGTAGTTCAAGGGAGAGCGGTTGTCATGACTTCCCAACAAGTGAGGAACCCAAATGAAATTATCATAGGTAAGCTAATCATTAACTCTTGCGAAGTTTATACCTTATTTGATATTGGTTCTACCCACACTTTTATTTCTCCTACTTGCGCTCAACTTTTAAATTGAACTCCAGAGAAATTAGACTTTGACTTATCTATTGAAACTCCGTTGGGAGAAACCTTCATTACATCCATTGTTTATAAGTCTTGTTTGGTTCAAATTGGTACCCTCACATTACTTGTCGATCTTATTTCATTGAAAATACTTGCATTTGACGTAATTCTAGGGATTAATTGGTTAACTACTCATCATGCAAAAATTGATTATTTTCGTAAGGTTGTTAGCTTTCATATTCCTAACCAACCTATTATGTGAATTCAAGCAACCAAACCATTAAAATTAATCACTATCATCTCAAGCCATAAAGTTATTCGTTTATTGAAAAACGGATGTCAATCTTTCTTAGCCCATGTCACGGATTTAAACAAAAATACGTCAGATTTGAATGATATTTCTATTGTTAATAAATTTCCTGACGTATTTCCTGAAGAACTTTTTGGCCTACCCCCAGAGCGTGAAATTGAATTTTGTATAGACCTTGAACCCGATACAGAAACTCTCAAATATCTTCACCCAAAATGAACGTAACATGCGCCAAAGTCATTAGCTTAATCTGTTAAAAGATTACGACAATACCATTCAATACCATCTTAGAAAAGCGAACGTCGTAGCTGACGCGTTGAGTAGAAGATCGTATACATTTACGAGTACGACGTTGTTAACACAAAAACTCATTTCGTACGACTAACAAAAGATGGAGATAGAGTTAAAGACTCCAAGAACTTATGTGAAGATAGAGAATATACGATTAGAACCTACTTTAATCGATAAAGTTAAAGACCCTTAAGCTACAGACTCAGAGCCTATGAATGTGATGAAGACGGTTCAAGAAGGCGTTATTCTAGAATCAAGAATCGATGAAGAGTGAAATCTCAACCCTTGACTTTATTGGTCTATTTGAAATCATCGATCGAGTAGGAACTGTGGCCTATAGACTCGCCTTACCACCAAGTATGTCTCATGTTCATAATGTTTTTTTTCACGTATCCATGTTACGTAAATATGTGGATGACCCGAACCACATTATTGAGTTAGAACCGGATAAAATAGCGGAAGATTTAATGTATGAAGAGGTACCTGTTAAAATCTTGGATAAGAAGGAAAAAATTCTACGCTCTAAGTTATAGCTCAAGAGTTAGAATTTGAAATAAAATCAAGGTATTATCATCTCTTCGAACTACCAGGTACGTAAATTTCGAGGACAAAATTTCATAAGGAAGGGAGATTGTAAGACCCCGAATTTTGTGAATAGAGATTAATTTTCTCAAAATATTTTTTTAAGTACTATGGTGTGGATTTGATATAATGTTATAGTTGTGGGTAGTATTTCTAAATTTTGCAAAGTATGCAAGTTGTCATAAAATATTCGATTATTTAGAATATTCGCTTTTAATGTGGAATATTCGTAGGACTAAGACAATCATTGGTGGTCCCCACAACAGAATTATTGTCGAAATAAAAAAACGACATAAATATCTTTTTATGAAAATAACGACGGAAGTTTTACCGTTAACTGTTGAAATACCCGGTGATAAAATTACAGTAATACGCGTGATTTCATAGTAGCACATGGTATTGATTATTGATGCTTACGTGAGAAGTCACTCAGTTTTGTTCAATTATTTCTACAGTAATTGCTGCATAGTATCTCATGTTATTTGATTCAATTATTGTCGATATTTTATATATTATTAAATAAATAATTGAGACAATACAGTTATTCAAATTATTATTTGTAATATTAATGATGTCTAGAAAGTTCTGTCGAGGAGAGGTTTGGTCACCTAATTGCGCGCCAATAGGGAGAAATCCTTATTGGAAAGCCTCCTCTTTCTTGAGAACGATCTTGTTGTTAAATATTGTGAATAATAATAGTGATGAATAAATGTTGTTAAAAATATTGGAGGGATTTTTATGAAGAATTTGATGTAAATTTTGCTTATTTTATGGATCCCCATTTGAGCTCACCCTTTTTCTTTTGTTGTTCTCTTCAGGAAATGAGAACGTAGTCGGGACTAGTCAGGGAACAGAGTGACGGTCCAGATGTTTGTATTGAGGACTCCATTTGAGTTTGAATACTGTTTAGAAGACAATATTCATATTAAAACTCACAGTTTATGTTTTGTTGTATTTTACACGACAATTGTATTATTAAGTTGTATTTAAATTTTGTACCATGTATTTGGCGACTCAAGATGGGTGATGTATACCTATTTTGGGGGCGTCAAAGTTATGTTGTTAGAATGGTGAATTCCATGTTTATTGATTTTATTACAAAGTTTTACTTCTTAGGCTTTGTGAATTTCTGTGGAAATTGGGAGAAATAGGAGTGTGTTGTGATATAGAAAGCAAACCTGTAATTTACGTCTATAGACGCAAAGGCAATTGCATGATACCAGCACTCACAAGAAGAAATGGCGGAGTCATTGCCAGTATGGCCTTCCGAGTTTCTCGCACCATCGATTTGCACTGTGCAAGGTTCTAAGTGTGTTAATTGCTACTGTGTGTCCCTGTTCAGAGTAGGTAGTGAGTTCTGATTATTTGCAAAACATAGTATGTGAACATAATCTAGATTGGCATGCATGATAAAGATGTTAAATCATAACATGGCATACAATAACAAATTTTTAAGTAATGTAATACTAAATGTGAAGATTTTAAATGGTTATTTAAACAAGTTATGAAATGAATAAAAATTTGCGTTTACACGGGTTGGAGGTGAATGATAAAGCTTATATTAGGCGATAGTGAGATTTCAGATCCGTAAGAATGGTGAACCAACATGATTAGACATTAAGTTAAGGTTATGGCTTAAATGGTGGGTTGAACCTATAAAGCTAATGTTAATACAACTAATTGGTATTGCAATTTCAATGGTATGTGTAGGGTAATTGACGAACGTTATTATATTTGTGTAGCTTACACACGAGGCAAGTTCCCTACCTTCATTCTCTTTATAATGAATGCAAGTTCCATAATTCCATTATGTAGTTATTGTCAAGCAAGCTTTCTAGTCCTAAATTATCATTATGCAAATCCTATATTACATTGAGCAAGCCTATTGATTGTATCTTGTGTATGGTTGTATAAGCTCTTATAACCTAATTCGTTACATCGAGCGAGTTTCAATTTCCTTATTCTTGTTATTGATCTTCAAAGCATATACGGATTTAACACATTATTTCAAATGGGGTTTTCCTAACTTTTTTGGATGTAGTACTTTGCATATATACCATGTCTATTCAAATGTCTATTGTTGTTATTCAATCTTTGATTTAAATAACCTTGGTCCATTATATATTGTTGTGTTGAACCTTCAAATTGCATAATAACTCTTATTGATTGGACTAATCTATAATTGAACAGTGTTCTAAAATTCTAGAATAACTGATAAGCTAGTTCCGAGCTAAACTTTTTTTAGTGTAAAAATTCTAAAGTCAAACTGAGATGAACAACCCTAACGTATGGGATTATGTACGTGTAACATTTAGATGTTTGTGCACAATACATGGTACAAAGGGTTGATCCCCCTAAGTACTTAAGGAAGGGTCTATATAGTCTAAATGACTGTTAAGGTTGAGGTAATAATACCTAACTATCGGGAACATTGTTCGTGGTCTTAAGACCCTCAGATACTAAACTCGAACTTGTTTTCTATTTTTGGATTCGTAAAACAAGTTCACCATTATTCAGAATTCGTTGCTCAAACTCATGTTGTTATTATTGTTACTCTTTATATCAGTGAGCAATTGTTTGCTCACTCTTGCAATTAACATTGCAGCTAAAGTTGAGAAAGTCGATGAGCCATCTTCTAGCAAAGGAAATAGCAAGATGTCTAAGTGTTGAAGATCTATGAGAATTTATTTGAATGAATTATATTATAAGACTTAATTTATTTTATGATGTATTCTGCAGACTTATGTAATAATTTAAGGTTAGATTACCTAGAATTGTTTAAAGTTGATGTAACCCTTTAATGGGAAAGATTATTGTTTAAGTTATTTAAATTATGCCTTTATCCTTTATTATGGGTAGTTAGATGTAATAGTTTTGGATAGTGAGCACTAAATCCTATGGGAATGAAGTACCTTGATTTGGGGGTGTCAGAGGTTGGTATCAAAGCTTTAGGTTATGAACCTTAGGTGGAGAAACCTTAGTAAGTAACCTTTAAGAAGACAGAAAATGTAGTGGTGATAAACTCTTATCGAGTTCTAAGGAATGAATTAAGGAATTCATTGAAGATAAAATAACACAATAAAAAACTTTATATGCTATGTGTTAATAACTTATGTGCTCGCGAGTATCAAAGAATGTCACATAAAAATAAAACTTAAAAGTATTTTGTTATCAGGATGTCTAACATTGGAGGATCCAGTCCAGCTAGGGAAGTGATACCTCAGATACCTAGAGATATGGAACCCCAAAATTTCCACATTGTGCGGGAATAGTTGATTCAGAGGGAGCCTTCTCGGTTGATTGTTGAGGAAGAACATGAGGATGAGCTTGTGTCTGATCCTAAGGAGGACAGCTCTGAGGAGATAGAGGAGGAGGATGATGAAGAGGATCATGTAGAGTTTCCACCAAACTCCATATCAGTTGAGATGTATGATACACTGTACGACCGTAACATAGAATTATAGGATAAGGTTGAGGAGCTGAAGGAGTTGGCTGAGATGGGTCAATCTACTATAGAGCAGAAGGATGTGGAGATTTAGTAACTTGACTCACACCTTGAAAACACATAGTGGATCTAATTCATATAAAGGGTCAGTATAAGGATCTATTAGTGGAGAACGAGAATATGAAGACTAATGCGGAGGAGTTAAAACATGACTTGAAAGAGGAGTTAACTAAGTGTGAAAGGGCAGAGGACGCTTGGATGAAGGTGACTCTGCGTACAGACCATGCTGAAGCCAAGGTCCAAATGAAGAAGGCCAAGATGAATGAAATGGATTATGCCTTTCATTCTGCGATTGATAGGGCCTAGGATCAAGTCTTTTATTACCCACCTCAGTTTAAAGACTCGCCATAGTTCGTGATGGATCGTAGGACAACGTATCATATTATGGAAGAAGAGTGTAGATGTGACGCCCCCAAAACAGGTATACATCACCCATCTTGAGTCGCTAGATACATGGTACATAAATTCAAATACAACTTAATAAATAAAATCGAATCATCCCTGCACCACGACCAAGGATATTCATGTAATCATCAATGGTCATGATTATACCGAATAATCCTCGGTCATAATCATACCAACAATCGTCCATCAATGAACTACAAAAGCCAATGAGGACTTTTACCACATCATTCGTCACATTACTGGGCCATGATTATACCGAATAATCCCTGGTCATAATCATACCAAGTCCATCTACGCACATAAGCCAAAGATGACTTTAATCAAAATATAAGCATGAGGATAATAACAATGACATAATAATTCAATAAAACAAGTTCAAGAATAAATTTTAAAGATTTATAATTTAATTTATCCAGAAATCAATAACGTCCAAATTGTCAACATGATACTGCTTTGTAGAGTAAAATTCAAGAATAATATTCATGAACCAAAAATAATTTGGACAGAAAAGAAATATATTTTTTGGGTAAATAGTACCCCGTGAATAGTACTTCGAGAATAGTACCCCGTGAATAGTACCCCAACATGAAAAGTACCCCAAATACTCGAGTGAATGATACTCGAGTAAATAGTAATCAGGTGAATAGTAATCCATGAATAGTAACTCGTGAATAATACTTCGGCACAAAAAGTGCCCCGAATACCCGAGTGAATAATACTAGAGTGAATAGCAACCCGTGAATAGTAACTTGTAACAGAAAAATACCAAAGAAAATGATATTTCACGACGAGTACAAAAGAAATGATATCCAAGATGAGTATAATAGAATATACGAAACTGCAAATGGATTTTCACCCGCCATGCGGTAATCCACGTAGACAGATCATTTCCACATTTTATTAAAGAATGAATATGAAGGATCATTCACCATGCATACGGTAATCCAAATAGATAGGTTATTCCAATAGAATAATAAAGAATGGAATAACAGAAGAATTCACCATGCATTCGATAGACCGCACAGACAGGTTATTCCCAATAGAAGAATAAAGAATGGAACCAGGTCATGCGTAATCCGAACAGACAGGATATTCTAAATGAATAATAAAGAATGGAACTAGGTCATGCATAATCCGCACAGACGGGATATTTGAACAGAATAATAAAGAATGAAATAACAACAGAATTCACCAGGCATGCGATAGACCGCATAGACAGGTTATTCCAATAGAATAATAAAGAATGGAATAACAAAAGAATTTTACCATGTATGCGGTACTTTGCATAGACAGGTTATTCCAGCATAATAATAAAGAATGGAATAACAACCCTTACGAGTATTGAAAGAAAATAACTCTCTTCATGAATACGAAAGAATAATACCCCTTGCCTCAAAAGAAGACTAGATACTGGAATAGTGAGGTAACGGACTTCTCTTCTTCTTTCTCTTTATAATTTCTCTCTATAATAATTGCTCTAAAGCTTTAGTGAATTGGTGAAAAATAATGAAGGAATGAGATTCTATTTATAGGAAAATATAGTTTCAATAATTGCACATTTTGGGGCTCGAAATATTACAGTATAATACCTTCCTCTTTTTCTTCATTTTTAATTTAGTCCTGAAAGTATTATCAAACTTGCACCACCTCCCTTAATAGTAAATATTGTGAATCAATAGTTCAATCATATGAATCAGTAGTTATAATCACGTGAAAATACGAATTACAGTATAGTACCTCCATCTATACCTCCATTTTTAACTTAGTCATGCAAGTATTATCAATCTTGCACCAACTCCCCTAATAGTTAATGAATGTGAATCAATAGTACACACATGTGAACAAATAGTTATAATCATGTGAATTAATAGCAATTAATTGCTCATTTATCCGGTTAATTACCCGATTGGTCAATATAACCTCCAGACATTAATTATTATCGAAATAAATGCCGATTTCCACTGACACTAATAATTCCAACACAATGGAACTATCAATTTCATCTTTAATCAACACAAAATTATTCATCATCAATATTATAATTCACAATATTTAACAACCAGGTCATTCCCAGGAAAGAGAGGGCTTTCCAATAAGGATTTCTCCCTATTGGTGCACAATTAAGTGACCAAACCTCTACTTGACAGAACTTCTAGACATTGTCAATATTGCAAATAATAATATGAATAACTTTATCATCTCAATTATTGATTTAATAATATATCATATTATGCAGATGATACTGTGACAATAACTGAATCAATAATATGAGAGATATGATGCAACAATTACTGTAGAAATAATTAAGTATAACTGAGTGACTTATCAATAATCAATATTGTGTGCTACTATGCAACCACGCGTATTACTGTACTTTTACTACCGGGTAGTTCAACAGTTTAACGGTAAAACTTCCGTCGTTATTTTTATAAAATGATAATTCTGTCATTTTCTAACTACGACAATACTTCCTTTGTGGGGTTCACCAATGATTGTGTCGTCGTACGGATATTTCTCGACAAAAAAGAATATTCCCTGACCAATCGAATATTATATAACAACTTGCTTACTTTGCAAAATTTATAAATATTACCTATAACTATAACATTATATCAAATCCACGCCATAATATTCAAAAAAATATTTTGAGAAATTTAAATCTTTATTCATAAAATTTGGGGTCTCACAATCTCCCTCCTTATGAAATTTTGCCTCTAAAATTTACGTCACGCATTACACGGTATGTCAAGAGGTGAGAATACCTTGACTTTATTTGATTCTAACTCTTGAGGTATAACCTTTGAGTGTTGAATACGATCTTTCTTATCCAAGATTTTAACACGTATCTCCTCATACGTTAAATCTTCTACTATCTTGTCTAGTTCTAATTTAATAATGTGGTTCGGGTCGTCCACATATTTACGTAACATCGATACATGAAAAATGTTATGAACACGTAACATACTTGGCGGTAAAACGATTCTATAGGCAACATTTCCTACTCGATCAAAGATTTCAAATGGGCCAATTTAATCGAGGGTTGATATTTCCTCTTTTCATCGACTCTTGCTTCTAGAATAACACCTTCTTGAACCTTCTTCTTCGTATCCATCAACTCTGGGTCTGTAGTTTGAGCGGCTTTAACTTTATCGATTAAAGTCGATCTACTCGTATATTCATTATCTTCACGTGGGTCCCTAGAGTCTTTAACTCTATTTTCATCATTTGTAAGTTATACGAAATAGGTTTTTGTGTTAACAGCATCGCACTCGTAAATGCATGCGATCTTCTACTCAACGCGTCAGCTACCACGTTCGCTCTTCCACGATGATATTGAATGGTATAGTCGTAATCTTTAATAGCTCGAGCCAATGTCTTTGGCGCATTATACGTTTGTTTTGGTTGAAAAAAATATTTAAGGGTTTTAGAAATGGGTTTTGTACTGGGGTCAATACAAAATTCAATTTTATGCTCTAGGGGTAGGCTAGGAAGTCTTCAAGAATACGTCAGGAAATTTATTAACAATATAAATATCATTTAAAAACTGTGACTCTCATCCAAGACTTGGATAACACATGAAATGAAGGTTTCTCTTAACGGAGTTTCAATCGATAAGTCAAAGTCTAACTTCGCTGGGGTCAAATTTAAACGTTGAGCGCAAGCAAAAGAGATAAAAGAATGTGTTGAACCAATATCTAATAAGGTATAGACTTCACAAGAATTTATAATTAACTAACTCGTGCTAACTTCGTTCGGGTTACTCGCTTTTTGAGAAGTCACGAAAAACGCTCTTCCTGAAACCACCGACTTTTTTTGTCCGTATCTGCCTTTGGTGTCTCCGTCCTAGCTGAACTTGACTTTGATGCACGACAAAATCAGGCTAGGTGACCTTCTTTTCTACAATTGTAACATGCTTTGGACTGCATCGTGCAGCTTGGACTGATATGTCTCTCCCCTCCGCATTTGAAGAATATAATTGGTGGTCATTCTCCTTCCTTGAAAATGGGTGTTGGTGTTGTTGTCTTTCCATCGTTGTTGAACCTTCTCTTCTTAAAATTTCCACTCCTATTATCTTGGCCATGATTACCACCGAAGTGGTTACCATTCTTGGCATGATAATTTCCCCCACGATGGTTATCATTGTTCCGATGGCCGTTGCCACCGGTATGATTATCGTGTTGCTGTTTATTACCTTTTGGTTGTGCTGACTCATTATCGCACTCCAATAACTGAGCCCTATTCACAACATCTGAATATAAACAAAGTTTGTGAGAAATGAGGTATTGACGTATATCGAGTTTTAAACCTCTTAGAAATAGTCGCGTCATTCGCTCCTCATTATCAACCAAATGGGATTCAAATCGGGATAACTCCGCAAATTTAGCCTCGTATTGCAACACGGTCATATTGTTTTGCTCCAACATGATAAACTCGACCTCATTCATGTAACGAATACTTTCGGGAAAGTATTTGTCATTGAACAGCTCTTGGAACTTCTCCCAAGACATCTTGAGTGAGTCAGTTGGAATCGCTTTTACGATTCCCACCGAAGAATCCGCCTCTTCACTTATGAATATAAAGGTGGCAAAGGGAACCTTTTGCTCCTCATAGAATCCCAAGATATCAAATTTCTTGTTGATCTGTTTATCCACGTCTCCGCCTTAAGTAGTTTTTGCTTTCCCAAAAACTCCGGTGATCCCAACTCCTTGAACTGCTTAGCGGTGACCATCCGAGAGTTGCCAGTGTTTCCACCTGCATTTTGAACAGGAGTCTCTTTCGCCTGATGTTATATGAATTGCATAAAGCCTCTGTTCATCCCATCGTTCATCATCTGATCGGTGTTTTTATTTACCTGAGGATTATTGTCTTCCTGTTGCACATTATCCTGGGTATTGATCATTGGTGACTCAACGGTCTCATGTGCTTCATTGCTGATCTCAACATTTTCAAATGCCATTTTCAAACACTGTCACAAAACAAGGGTTAATTGACATATCACATATTATCCTTATACTCTGACCAACCAATTAAATACCAAATAAACTTAGGTAGGTCATACTAGCGAAGGAATTCCCCGTCTCTCCCCTCCTAGTTCTTGTCTCACTTCTCAGCCAGGGATCATATCCTTAAGCTTTGATACCAACTGTGACGCCCCAAAAATAGGTATACATCACCCATCTTGAGTAGCTAGATACATGGTACATAAATTCAAATACAACTTAATAAATAAAATCGAATCATCCCTGCACCACGACCAATGATATTCATGTAATCATTAATGATCATGATTATACCGACTAATCCCTGGTCATAATCATACCAACAACTGTCCATCAATGAACTACAGGCCAATGGTGACTTTTACCACATCATTCGTCACATTACGGTCATGATTATACCGAATAATCCCTGGTCATAATTATACCAAGTCCATCTATGCACGTAAGCTAAAGATAACTTTAATCACAATATAAGCATGAGAATGATGACAATGACATAATAATCCAATCAAACAAGTTCAAGGATAAATTTTAAAGATTTATAATTTAATTTATCCAAAAATCAATAATGTCCAAATTGTCAACACGGTACTTCTTTGTAGAGTAAAATTCAAGAATAATATTCATGCACCAGAAATAATTTGGACAGAAAAGAAATATATTTTTCGGGTAAATAGTACCCCGTGAATAGTACTTCGGGAATAATACCCCGTGAATAGTATCCCGACATGAAAAGTACCCCAAATACCCGAGTGAATGATACTAGAGTGAATAGTAATCAGGTGAATAGTAACCCATAAACAGTAACTCGTGAATAGTACTCCGGCACAAAAAGTGCCCCAAATACCCGAGTGAATAATACTAGAGTGAATAGTAACTGGGTGAATAGTAATCCGTGAATAGTAACTCATAACAAAAAAATACCAAAGAAAATTATATTTCATGGCGAGTACAAAAGAAATGATATCCAAGATGAGTATAATAAAATATTAGAAACTGCAAATGGATTTTCACCAGCCATGCGGTAATCCACGTAGAAAAATCATTTTCACAATTTAATAAAGAATGAATACAAATGATTATTCACCATGCATGTGGTAATCCACATAGACAGGTTATTCCAACATAATAATAAAGAATGGAATAATAGAAGAATTCACCATGCATGCGATAGACCGCACAGATAGGTTATTCCCAACAGAATAATAAAGAATGGAACTAGGTCATGCGTAATCCGCATGCATGTGATATTCCAATAGAATAATAAAGAATGGAATAATAATGAGATTCACTGTGCATGCGATAGAATCGCATGACAGATGTGTTATTCCAACAAAATAATAAAGAATGGAATAACGGAAGAATTTCACCATGTATGCAGGTACTTGATGAGTACAAAGTTATTCAACATAATAATAAAGAATAGAATAACAACCCTTACGAGTATTAAAAGAAAATAACTCTCTTCATGAATACGAAAGAATAATACCCCTTACCTCAAAAGAAGACTGGATACTGGAATAGTGAGGTAGCAGACTTCTCTTATTCTTTCTCTCTATAATTTCTCTCTATAATAATTGCTCTATAGCTTTAGTGAATTGGTGAAAAATAATGAAGGAATGAGCTTCTATTTATAGAAAAATATAGTTTCGATAATTGCACATTTTGGGGCTCGAAATATTATAGTATAATATCTTCCTCTTTTTCTTCATTTTTAATTTAGTCCTGCAAGTATTATCAAACTTGAACCTCCTCTCTTAATAGTAAATAATGTGAATCAATAGTTAAATCATGTGAATAAATAGTTATAATCATGTGAAAATACGAATTACAGTATAGTACCTCCATCTATACCTCCATTTTTAACTTAGTCATGCAAGTATTATCAATCTTGCACCAACTCCCCGAATAGTAAATGAATGTGAATCAATAGTACACACATGTGAACAAATAGTTATAATCATGTGAATCAATAGCAATTAATTGCTCATTTATCTGGTTAATTACCCGATTGGTCAATATAACCTCCAGACATCAATTATTATCGAAATAAATGTCGATTTCCACTAACACTAATAATTCCCACACAATGGAACTATCAATTTCATCTTTAATCAACACGAACTTATTCATAATTAATATTATAATTCACAATATTTAACAAACAGATCGTTCCGTGAAAGAGGGGCTTTTAATAAGGATTTCTCCTATTGGCGCCAAGCAATTAGGTGACCAAACCTCTCCTCGATGTAACTTCTAGACATTGTCAATATTGCAAATAATAATATGAATAACTTTATCGTCTCAATTATTAATTTAATAATATATCATATTATGCAGATGATCTTTCGTGACAATAATCGAATCAATAATATGAGAGATATGATGCAAAGCAATTATCGTAGTAATAATTGAGTATAACCGAAAGTGACTTCTCACGTAAGCATCAATAATCAATATCGTGTGCTACTATGCAACTACGAGATATTATTCATCGTACTTTTACTACCGTGTAGTTCAACGGTTTAACGGTAAAACTTCCACCGTTATTTTTATAAAATGATAATTCTGTCATTTTCTAACTACGGCAATACTTCCTTTGTGGGGTCTACCAATGATTATGTCGTCGTACGGATATTCCCCGACAAAAAGAATATTCTTCGACCAATCGAATATTATGTAACAACTTGCTTACTTTGCAAAATTTATAAATATTACCCACAACTATAACATTATATCAAATCCACACCATAATATTCAAAAAAATATTTCGAGAAATTTAAATCTTTATTCATAAAATTTGGGGTCTCACAGTGGAGAAGCCTCTCGATGTCTTAATATGCCCAGATAGAAGAATAAGAATAATAATGATATGTGACTAAGTATGTGAATAAATAAGTTGTAAGTCCCTTATTATGAGATAAATAAAGGGATGATAGGAGAATGTAATCCTAAAACTTGTCTAGTTCCGGAAAGTGGATGTTAATAGCTGATATGCTATCCTTATTATTTTTTAAAACGTTATGGATGAGTACGATATCAAAGGTTTTTGAAATGTTATCTTTTATAGCTTTAATTTTAGAATGTTTAAGTTAAACTTTAAATACTTAAGAATTTGAGTAATGAACTAATATACGTATATTTTAACAGAAAATGCCTCCAAGAAGAAGACAACCACACCAACAATAATAACGAGGTCAACTCTAACCCGGTTCAGCAGTTGGTGACTTTATTAAGTGGAGCACTTGCGAATCAACTGCAAGCTCAAGTCACAACCTTCAAGGAATTCAAAGTTGTTTGATCGTCAGAGTTTCAAGGGTCTATGAATACAGTTGAAGCCCAAACCTGGATCATGGAAATGGAGAAGGTTTTCGATGTTGCTAAAGTCAACGAGGACCAGAAGACCGCTTTTACAACGTTCATGCTAAAGTCTGAAGCCAGTTATTGGTGGCAGGTAAATAAGGTTCGTGGGTACATGGAATAATATAATGGGATAGATTTAAAGAGATGTTTTTTTAGATGTACTTTCCAGCGAGTTCTTAGAATCAGTTGGAGGTTCAATTTTTGGAGCTGAAACAAGGAACCATGACGGTGCCAAAATATGCTGCAAGTTTTAATGAGTTGGCAAGGTTTGCCACTTATCAAGTTAAAATCGATTAGCGTAAGGCAAGAATGATTGAACAAGGGTTGAAGCCCTGACTTTATAGCAAGGTTTCAATGTTCCAGTTAAATACATTTGCGGCTGTACTGGAAAAGGCAATTATCACAGAAGGTGGAAGCGATGCCTTAACCAAGTACAACAAAGAACAGAAGAAGAGAAAGAATAAGAATGAAAGTAAGGCTGGTGGAAGTAGTAATGGAACTAACAATTAGAAGAGGAAGTGGAGCGATAATTTGACTACGGGAGGACAACAAGGAAGTCAACAAAAGAAGAAGTTTGAAGCTTGTGCTACTTGCGGGAAGAACCACGCTGGGGTGTGTTTGAAGGGTAAGAAGGTGTGTTTCAATTGTGGCCAGGAGGGTCACATAGCACCGAACTATTTTAGTCCAAAGAAAGGAGCATTCTTCACCCGCGATTCGAAGGTTCACATGGCTCGTGATTATCCTAAAAAGACAGCAGGAAGTGTAAGTGGAGGAAAAGGAAACAACGGTGGTGGTACATTGACTATCATTGGTCTAGTACAATCAAGCCGACCTACTGCGAGGACTTTTCCATATGACCGTGTAGGATGTTGTGCAATCTAAGGATGTGGTGTCAGGTATCATTCCGATTAATGGTATTAATGCTTATGTGCTATTTGATTCGGGTGCTACTTGTTCATTTATATCCGATGAATTTGCTTAGAACTTTGATTTTCCTCAAAAAGAATTAGATTTCCCTTTAAACACAGAGATTACGAATAAGGAGGTGATTCCTGTTAGATACATATATAAAAATTGTAGAGTGGCTATAAAGGGTTACAAGATGATGGTAGATTTAATACCAATTTAACTTGGGGTGTTTGATGTTATACTGGGAATGGATTGGTTATTTAATTACGGAGAAGTAATTGATTGCCAAAGGAAATGTGTTAACCTTATGACTCCGTCAAAGGTAGTGTTTTGTGGCAGTAAATCACCTCGACAAGCAAGTTCTCTGATGGTGATGCAAGCCAAGAAGTTGTTGAGACAAGGATGTGTAGGATACTTGGCTTACATAATTGATACACAAAAGAAGAGTACGAAGTTAAAAGAGATACCGGTCGTAAGAGATTTTGCAGACATATTTCCAGATGATTTGTCGAGACTTCAGCCGGATCGAGAAATGGAGTTCGTGATTGACTTACTACCAGGAACGACCCCGATATCTAAAGCACTATACAGAATGGCCCCGGTAGAGATGAAAGAGTTGATGGTGCTGTTGCAAGAATTGCTTGACCAGAAGTATATCCAGCCAAGTGTATCGCCATGGGGAGCACCAGTGTTATTTGTTAAGAAGAAAGATGGATCGATTTGGCTCTGCATTGACTACCGAGAATTGAATAAGGTCACTATTAAAAATAAGTATACATTACCAAGAATTGATGACTTGTTCGATCAACTGAAGGGAGAAAGATATTTCTCAAAGATAGACTTGAGAAGTGGTTATCATCAGTTGAAGGTGAGGCCGGAGGATGTACCAAAAATAGCGTTCAGAACTCGGTATGGTCATTACGACCTGCATCATTCATTGATTTGATGAACATTGTGTTTAAACCATTCTTAGATAAATTTGTGGTGGTGTTTATCGATGATATATTGGTGTATTCCAAAACCAAGGAGGAACGTGTTGAACACTTAAGAGTGATGTTGGAGACATTGATAAAAGAGAAGTTTTACAGTAAATTCTCAAAATGTGAGTTTTGGTTGGAACATGTACAATTTCTTAGGCACGTTATTGATAAGGACGAAATTTTGGTAGATCCATCAAAGGTTGAAGCTGTAATAAATTGGGATCATCTGAAGACACCGTCAGAAGTAAGAAGTTTATTGGGATTGGCAGGTTACTATTGGCATTTTATTTAGGACTTTTCCAAGATCGCAACTCCATTGACGAATATAACTAGGAAGGCGGTTAAGTTTGTTTGGATAGAGAAATGTGAGGAAAGTTTTCGAGAATTAAAGAAGAGGTTGAGTTCAACACTTGTGTTGTCATTGCCTGATGATATAGGGAATTTTGTGGTATATATTAACACATCACATAAAAGGCTAGGTTATGTGCTTATGAAGAATGTCAAAGTTATTGCGTATACATCACGTCAATTGAAAGATTACGAGAAAGGGTATTCGACTCATGACCTAGAGTTGGTTGCGATGGTATTTGCCCTGAAGATTTGGAGACATTATCTTTATGGAGAGAGGTGTGAGATATATACCGACCATAAAAGTCTGAAGTATATATTTACACAAAAAAGATTTGAATATACGATAGAGAAGATGGTTGGAGTTGATTAAGGACTTTAACTGCGAGATTCTCTATCATCCCGAAAAGGCAAATGTTATTGTTGATGCCTTAAGTAGAAAGGGACGGGAGAAGTTAATGATGTTGACTGCTCAGGAGAAGCTAGTATTGGAAATGGCAAAGATGGAGTTGGAAATTAAATATCCAACAGAATTATAAAAAAAAATATTCTAGATGGGAAACGGTTCAACGTTGATAGATAAGGTGAAGAATACACAACTTTAGGATAAGAACTGTGAAGAGATAAGAAGAAAAGTATCTAAAGATGAGAAAGACAAATTTAAAATTGATTCAAAAGGGTTACTTCAATTCGAAGGGAGAATTTGGGTTCCGCCAATACCAGAAGTTAAAGAGGAAATTCTAAGTGAAGCTCACAACTCAAGATATTCGATTCACCATGTAAGTACGAAAAATGTACCAGGATCTTAAAAATCATTTTTGGTGGCCGAATATGAAAAAGGATGTGGCTGAGTGTGTGGTGAAATGCTTAACTTGTCAAAATGTAAAAGTTGAGCATCAAAGGCCAAGCGGATTATTGCAACCGTTGGAGATATTGGAATGGAAATGCGAGCATACTACAATGGATTTTGTGGTCGGTCTTCCAACGCCTTAGTAAGGTTACGACGCCATCTGGGTGATTCTCGATCGGTTGACGAAGTCGGCACACTTTTTGCAAATCAATATTAGATTTAACCTAGATCGGTTGGCAAAACTATACATGAAGGAAATTATTTCAAGACACAGTAAACCGGTGTCCATTGTATCAGACAGAGATCCACGTTTCACATCAAATTTCTAGAAACGGCTACAAGAGTGCTTGGGAACACAGTTGAGAATGAGCACAACGTACCATCCTCAAACTGACAAACAGAGTGAGAGAACCATCCAGACACTAGAGGATATGCTTAGAGCATGTATTATGAATGTCAAAGGAAATTAGGATGACCATCTACCATTTGTTAAATTTTCCTATCATAATAGTTATCACGCGAGTATTGGCATGCCGCCTTACGAAGTGTTATACGGCAGGAAATGCAGAACTCTGTTATGCTGGGATGAGGTAGGTGAACGTCAGCTATTGGGTCCACAGTCGGTACAACAAACTTTCGAGATCATGTGATGCCCCCAAATTCAGGTACTTGAAATTCGAAGTTGGTGATTCACGATACCATTTCTATGAACAGAATGATACTAATAATAATAACAATAATATAAATATCAAACTTAATTTATATATATCAGAGTCTAATCCCAAGTACGCAACCTTTAATAAATTACAATACATGATAAATAATATATATCATTCTTATCTTGACGCCTCAAAATAGGTATACAACACCCATTCCGAGTCGCCAAATACATGGTACGTAAATAAACAACTACAACTTTATTAATACAATTGTCGTAAAATACATGGTATAAACAACACATAAATTGTGAGTTTAAATACAAATATTATCATCTGACAATATTCACACCCAAATAAGTCCTCATTACAATTATTGATACACTATTTTACAAAATAGTGAGGACTTAAAAACAACTTCCTAGAACCTTCATTCCATACCCCGACTAGTAACTCGCTACATTCTCGCCTCCTGAGAAGAAAAATGGAACAAAAAGGAAAAGGGTGAGCTCAACTAGCCCAGTAAAGAATATTATGACTAAGATAATATAGAACAAATTATCGTTAGTCCTCAACACAGAAAAATCTGATAGAATATAATAGACAACAAGTTTCAGATCAATATTCGCACGAAATGAAATAATAATTCATAAAAGAGTTACGTAGAGAATGAAATCTACTATAATCTATGAATTTAAAAGTCCATCATCAATATTTTATCCTCAGAACATCAATCAATATTCATCTTGAATCAAATATTCATCTTTGCACTAAAGGCCAAAGATATTCATCACTGGTCATGTTCATCTCAACACTGCTCATCTTTGCACTATTTAGCCAAAGATATTCATCAAAAATCATTAATCTTTGCACTATGTGCCAAAGATATTCAAGAATATCATCATTTAGGACCGAGGATGATGAAAATATTTTTAAAGAAACGAATCCAAAGGAAACAAAAGAACAAATTTTAAGGATTCGTATTTCAAACAATCCAAGTTCAAAAATACTTCATAAATAATCATAGTGGAGTAAAATTCAAGAATGAAGATCAAAACATGGATACAATCAAAGCTAGTATCCATAATAGATATTTTGGACAAAAAATGAAAATTTAATTTTTTTGTGAATAAGGTCGATTCGTGAATAGATCAGATACGTGAATAAAGGTCGAGATACGTGAATAGTAACTCCCGACACTAAAAGACAAGAATTTCACAAGAAAAATATTACCAATATTCCTAAGCATAATGATATCGAAAGAAATAATATCATTTTAAAAAAATATAATATCCCTTACCTCAAAAAGACAAGATCGACCGGAAATATCGGATATAGTGTCAAGGAACTTGCACCGATAAAGCAACACTCAAAGTATCAAAATACTCACAAGAATACGCCGATAATATAGAGAGAAAATTTTAGTTTCGTGTGATTTTAATTCTAACCTAAGCACCCTATTTATAGAAAAATGCTTGTAACACCAAAGTATAAAAATTTAATATAATAATAATATATTTTTATTAAATTTCCTACGCCCACTTTTTAGCCAAAACATTAGCCAACACAAGTCCAAAAAACAATAAAAACATTTTTCTAAATTAAAAAACATTTAAAACTCCAAAAATCAATTAGCACCCATTATACTTCTAACTTCAATAATTCATAATAAATAGCCCTTTTATCGAAAAATTTGAATCTTATGTCCATTCCATAGGAAATTCAATTTCTACAACTTTGTAAGTTTAAGTTTTTCCAAATTCCAAAGTAAGTTGATCAAATCCACAAACTGGACGATTTTATGTGCTATAATCAAATTTCACCACAAGAAATGGGGCCCACAAACATGTTTAACATGTTTTAAATATTTTTTGTAACAAAAATACTCTTCCTCCTCATTTATTCATATATCACACATTCATTGTAAAATATCACCATTATTATATTATTATAATATAATAATATATTTAAATGAATTATTTTATCGTAAAAGATAAAATATCAATTTTCAACAATTGTCACATTAAAATTTTTCTCCATCTATATCCACATAAAATGAATATTTTTCTTATCATATAAATCAATAATTAATTATTCACAAATAATATTACATAATCACAATATCGATAACCGTGCCGCTCGCTCAGAGAAAGAGGGGCTTTCCAATAAGATTTCTCCTTATCGCCGCAATTAGGTGACCAAACCTCTCCTTAGATAACTTTCTAGACATGCCAATAATGCTATCTAATAATATTATTCAAATAATATGAATTATTGATCCGATAAAAAAAATATTCAGGCAAAGGACAATTATTAAAAACAACAATAATATAAAATATCAACGTAGCAATTATTGAATCAATAAAATATAATATTGAATAAAGAATTATCGTAATAATTATCGAGTAAAGGCCTTTTTTACGTAAGAATCAATAATGTGCAATGCATCGTGCAACAACGCCAGTACTATCGTGGTTTTAACCACCGGTATTCCAACAAGATTTAATCAGAATAACTACCAAGTTATTTATAAACAACTTATACTTGTCATTTTCTTCATCCAATCGCTTTCCGCTATGGGCCCACACAAGGTCAAGGTCATGCCGTCGTCGCATTTAATATTCCCCGACAAAGAAGAATATTCCACCACCAAAATGAATATTCCCCTAACAACAATGAATATTTTATAACCACTTGCTTATTTAAATATTTGCACATTTTACCCATAACTAACCACATTAATCAAATCAACCCTTACTATTTCAAAATAATAAATAGAGGAATTTCAATTTCATTTAATAATAAGTTGGGGTCTTACAACCTCCCTCCTTATGAAATTTCATCCTCAAAATTGACGACTGTGTGTTTTCAAAAGGTGAGGATACTCGCTTTCATTTCCGCTTCCAACTCCCTGTGTCATTTCCTCAATAAGCATGGTTCCTCCACAAAACTTTGACTTGTGGTATGACTTTTGCGTATGTAGGATATGCTCCTTCCTATCCAAGATCTTGACAGTACCTCTTTCAGACGTTAAGTCTTCTACTATCTCATCCGGTTCTAACTCAATAACGTGGTTGGGTCTTTCACATATTTACGAAGCACGTATATATGAAAAACATTATGAACACGTAGACATACTTGAGGTAACGCGAGTCTATAGGCTACATTTCCTACTCTTGGTCAAGAATCAAATGGACCAATAAATCGTGGATCGAGCTTTTCTCTCTTCCCAAATCTTGTAACTCCCTTCCATGGAGCAACACGCAACAATACATGATCCCCAATACTAAATTCCACGCCCTTTCGATGAAGATCCGTGATAACTCTTTTGTCGATCTTGTGCCGCTTGTATACGTTGTCGAATCATTTGGATCTTTTTCGTAGTAATAATACCAACTCGTCCCAACAATGTTGCTTCACCCACCTCATCCCAACATACCGAGAGTGACACTTTCGGCCCATATAATGCTTCAAATGGAGCCACACCTATACTTGCCTCGATAACTGCTGTTGTAGGAGAATTCCACCAATGGTAAATACTTATCCCAACTCCCTTTGAAGTCTAGGACACGTAGTCTTAATAGATCTTCAAGAGTTTGAATAGTCCTCTCGATTGTCCATCCGCTTGAGGATGGTATGTCGAATCAATCGAACTGCGCTCCATAGCTTTTTGCAAGCTAACCCAAAATCGTGAAGTGAATCTTGGGTCACGATCCAAAACTATGGATACCGGCATGCCATGCAATCTCACAATCTCATTCATTACATATATACGAGCAAGACGCTCAAGGAATAAGTCTCCAGATCGGCAAGAAATGAGCAGACTTAGTTAATCTATCAACAATAACCCAAATCGCATCTATGCCTTGAGAAACCGTGGAAGACCGTAACTAAATCCATGGTAATGTGTTCCCACTTCCATTTTGGAATCTCAAGTGGTTGCAATGGACCCTTAGCACTTGATGCTCCGCCTTTACACGCTGACAAGTTAAACACCTCGAGATAAACTTTGCAATCTCTCTCTTCATATTGTTCCACCAAAATGTATGTCAAGATCACGATACATTTTGGTACTTCCAAGATGGATTGCAAAATGGTGTATTGTGTGCCTCCATCATGATCTTGTATTTCAAATCGAGTCGTTAGAACACAAAGTCCGGAGTGGACTCAAGTATTCCTTCTTCATCGATTTCTTGCTTCGAATAACACCTTCTTGTACTTTCTTCTTCATACGCATCACCTCTGCCTCATGGCTTGAGCAACTTTAACTTTTTCGATTAAAGTCGGTTCTACGCAGATACTTGACATCATCGCATGGGTCCCCTGAGTCTTGAATTCTATCTTCATCTTTTGTAAATCACACAAAATGGGCCTTTGTGTTGACAACATCGCACTTATTCCCGCAGATATGATCTTCTACTCAACGTGTCACCAACTACCACGCTCGCTTTTCCAAGATGGTATTGAATGGTGTGGTCGTAATCTTTCAACAACTTGAGCCAACGCTCGTTGCGCATGTTGAGTTCCTTTTTGTGAAGAAATATTTGAGGCTTTTATGGTCCTAATATATCTCCACTTTCTCCCCATATAGATAGTGCTTCCAGATCTTTAAGCAAAAAACGATCGGCCGCCAACTCTAGATCATGAGTAGGATAATTCCTCTCATATTTTTAAGTTGTCGCGAGGCATAGGCTATGACTTTCCCACGTTGCATGAGAACACATCCTAACCCTTTGCCTCAAGCATCATCAGAGATAACAAATCCATCCAACCAGATGGTATTGTCGTAAAAGTGCCAAATGAGTCTCCTCTTAAGCTCTTGAAAACTCTTCTCGCATTCCTCGCTCCATACTTAATTTTGTATATTTTCGAGTCACCGAGTTAATGGAGTAGCGATTCGAGAAAATCCTTCCACTAATCTCCGATAATAACCACTAAGCCCAGTAAAGCTACGCATTTTTCACCACCGCCTCTCTGTTCCCAACTTTGTATTGCTTCAATCTTTGTCGGGTCAACAGATACTCCATGTTTTGACACCATGTGCCCAAGGAATGCTATTTCCTCAAGCCAGAACTCGCATTTCTTTAGCTTAGCATAAAGCTTGTTTTCACAAAGCCTTTGGAGTACTATCTTCAAATGGTGCTCATAATCTTCACGATTTTTGGAATATATGAGGGTGTCATCAATAAAGAAAACAACGAACTGATCCAAATATTCCTTGAATACTTGGTTCATCATATCCATGAAAGTCGCAGGAGCATTAGTCAATCCAAAAGACATGACTAAGAATTCATAATGCCCGCATCGAAGTTCTCAAGGCGTCTTTGAATATCCTCATTCTAATCTTCACCGATGATATCCGTAACGAAGATCGATCTTTGAAAAGAATTGTGCTCCTTGCAATCGGTCAAACAGTCATCAATGCGAGGTAGCGGGTACCTATTCTTGATGGTGACATGGTTCAATTCCTCGAGAGTCAATACAAAGTCGCATACTCCCCATCTTTCTTCTTTACAAATAAAACAGCACCCCAAGGAGATGTACTAGACTAATGAAACCGATGTCCAACAACTCCTCGTAGTTGGACCTTTAACTCCAAGTTCAATAGAGCCATTCGATATGGGGTTTTAGAAATGGGCTTTGTACGTGTGTTCAAGGTCAATAAAGAATTCAACTTCACGCTCGGGGTAAACCGGAAGTTCTTCAGAAATACGCCAGAAATTTACTAACAACAAGAATATTATTCAAATCGACGTGTCTTTATTCAAATCCATAACATGGGCTAAGAAAGCTTGACATCCATTTTTCAATAAACGAATAGCTTTATGACTTGATATGATGTTGATTGATTTTAGTGGTTTAGTTGCTTGAATTCATATAACAGTTGGTTAGGAATATGAAAACTAACAACCTTTTAAAATAATCAATTTTGGAATGATGAGTAGTTAACCAATCAATCCCTAAAATCACATCAAAAGCAAGTATCTTTAAAGAGATAAGGTCAATGTGTAATGTGATGGTGCCAATTTGGATCAAACAAGATTTATAAACAAATGGATGTAATAAAAGTGTCTCCTAAATGGAGTCTCCACAGATAAGTCAAAGTCTAATTTCTCCTGAGTTAAGTTTAAACGCTGAGCACAAGCAGAGAGATAAATGAATGGGTAGCACCCCAGATTCTAGTAAGGTATAAACTTTGCAAGAATTTATGATTAGCTTACCCGTGATCACCTCGTTTGGTTCCTCGATTTTGACCACCACGACAAACGCTCTTCCAGAACCGTTGACTTTGACTTTTTCGGGATAACCTTTTGAGTCACCATCCCCTCGGACTTGGTTTTGCTACCGTATAATCTCGAGTTTATATGTCCTTCTTTTCCACAATTATAGCATACCTTGAACTCGCTAGGACAATTTGGGCTAATATGTCCCTCTTTTCCAGATTTATAAGATATGACCGGTGGTCATTCTCCTCCCTTAGAACCGCTTGTCATGCCGGTGCCGACGCCTTCACATGGTCATTGTTGAATCTCTCTTTTTAAAATCTCCTCCCGACTCGCTTCTTCTATTCTCATGGCTATGATTACCACCAGAGTGGTTACTTTTTTGTCCTCAGATTTTTCTTTCCCCATCGGGTTATCATTGTTCGATGATCGCCATCACCCAGATGACCTCGTTGTGGTCCCTCATTGAACGTATCGTTATCTCGCCTAATAATTGAGCCCTTGTTGACAACATCCTAATATAGAGAAAATTTATGAGAAATGAGATATCGACGTATGTCCAAGTTTCAAACCTCTCGTAAACATCCACATCATACGCTCCTCATTCTCCACCAAATGAGGTGCAAAACTCGATAACTCCGCGAATTTTGCTTCGCATCGGGACACCGCCATGTTGTTCGCTCCGCCTAATAAACTCTACCTCCTTCATATGATGAATACTTTCGTGAAAGTACTTGTCATTGAACAGTTTCTGAAATGTTTCCCAAGACATGCCGAAAGTGTACTGATGGGTACGCTTCACAGATTCCCACCAAAGAATCGCCTCATTACGGAACATAAAAGTAGCAAATGGAACCTTCGTTCTCCGTGCATCCCAAGACATCGAATATCTTGGTTTTTTTTGACCCACGCTCTCCGCCTTTAATCGGATCCCGCTTTCCTGAATTTTCGTGGTCCCAACTCTTCGAATCGCTTGGTCAGGATAAACCGTGCGCTGCTATCATTTCCACCTATATTTTGTACACGAAGTCTCTCCTCATCCGATTTTGCATGAATCGCAAAAAGCTTCTAAACATCCCATCGCTCATCGCTCTCGCTCAAAAGTGGTGTTGTTCACAGGAGGAACATTGTCACTGTTGCACAGTAATTCTCTCCTCATTGGTGAGTAAAGGTGTTCCACTGGCCTCATTTACTCCATGTTAACATTCTCGTTGCCATTCTCAAATACTTCCATAAAACAAGGGTTAATTAAAGAAATTAACATATCACATAATATCCCTATATTCTAACCAACCAACAAATAAGCTTAGTAGGACACACTAATGAAGGATTTACTCTGCTCTCCCTCCTAGTTCTATTCCCCGATCTCCGCCAGAGACCATATCCCTAAGCTCGATATTAATCGTGACGCCCCAAAATAGGTATACAACACCCATTCGAAAGTCGCCAAATACATGGTATAGAAACAACTATAACTTTATTAATACAATTGTCGTGCAAAATACGACAACACATAAACTGTGAGTTTAAATACAAATATTATCATCTAGACAATATTCACACCCAAATAAGTCCTCATTACAATTATTGATACACTATTTTACAAAATAGTGAGGACTTCAAAAACAACTTCCTAGGACCTTCATTCCATACCCCGACTAGTACTCGCTACATTCTCGCCTCCTGAGAAGAAAAATGGAACAAAAAGGAAAAGGGTGAGCTCAACTAGCCCAGTTAAGAATATTATGACTAAGATAATATAGAACAAATTATCGTTAGTCCTCAACAGGAAAAATCGATAGAATATAATAGATAACAAGTTTTAGATCAATATTCGCAAATGAAATAATAATTCATAGAAGAGTTACGTAGAGAATGAAATCTACTATAATCTATGAATTTAAAAGTCCATCATCAATATTTTATCCTCGTAACATCAATCAATATTCATCTTGAATCAAATATTCATCTTTGCACTAATGTGCCAAAGATATTCATCATTGGTCATGTTCATCTCAACACATGTTCATCTTTGCACTACGGGCCAAAGATATTCATAGAAAATCATTAATCTTTTGCACTAAATGCCAAAGATATTCAAGAATATCATCATTTAGGACCGAGGATGATGAAAAATATTTTAAAGAAACGAATCCAAAGGAAACAAAAGAACAAATTTTAAGGATTTGTATTTCAAGCAATCCAAGTTCAAAAATACTTCATAAATAATCATAGTGGAGTAAAATTCAAGAATGAAGACCAAAACATGGATACAATCAAAGCTAGTATCCATAATAGATATTTTGGACAAAAAACAAAATTTAATTTTTTCGTGAATAATGTCGATTCGTGAATAAGATCAGATACGTGAATAGTGTCGATACGTGAATTGTAACCCCGACACTAAAAGACAAGAATTTCACAAGAAAAATATTACCAATATTCCCAAGATAATGATATTGAAAGAAATATATATTTTTTAAAAAAAAATAATATCCTTACCTCAAAAAAGACAAGATTTTTAATCGAATATCGGATATAGTGTCAAGGAACTTGCACCAGATAACAACACTCAAAGTATCAAAATACTCACAAGAATACGCCGATAATATATAGAGAAAATTTAGTTTCTCGTGTGATTTTCAATTCTAACCTAAGCACCCTATTTATAGGAAAATGCTTAGAACACCAAAAGTAGAAAATTTAATATAATAATAATATATTTTTCTTAAATTTCCTACGCCCACTTTTGTAAAAGCCAAAACATCAGCCACACAAGTGCTACAAAAACAATAAAAACATTTTTCTAAAAAAAACATTTAAAACTCCAAAAATCAAATTATTCCATTAACCTGGAACTTCAATAATTCATAATAAATAGCCCTTTTATTAGAAAAATTCAAATCTTATGTCCATTCCATAGGAAATTCAATTTCTACAACTTTGTAAGTTTAAGTTTTTCAAATTCCAAATGTAAGTTGATCAAATCCACAAACGGACTATTTTACAAGCTATAATCAAATTTCACCAAAAAATGGGCCCACAAACATGTTTAATATGTTTTAAATATTTTTTGTAACAAAAATACTCTTCCTCCTCATTTATTCATATATCACACATTCATTGTAAAATATCACCATTATTATATTATTATAATATAATAATATATTTAAATGAATTATTTTATCGTAAAAGATAAAATATCAATTTTCAACAATTGTCACATTAAAATTTTCTCCATCTATATCCACATAAAATGAATATTTTCCTTATCATATAAATCAATAATTAATTATTCACAAATAATATTACAAAATCACAATATCGATAACCTGTGCCGCTCCTCAGAAAGAGGGGCTTTCCAATAAGGATTTCTCTCATCGGCTCGCAATTAGGTGACCAAACCTCTCCTTAGATGTAACTTTCTAGACATTGCCAATAATGCTATCTAATAATATTATTCAAATAATATGAATTATTGATCCGATAATGAAAAATATCTGCAAAGTTGACAATTATCAAAACAACAATAATATAAAATATCAACGTAGCAATTATTGAATCAATAAAATATAATATTGAATAAAGAATTACCGTAACAATTATTGAGTAGTGCCTTCTTCACGTAAGAATCAATAATTGGTGCAATACCTGCAAAGCATCGTGCAACAACGCCAGACATCGTGTTTTAACTACCGTGTATTTTAACAAGATTAACTGCAGAATAACTACGCCATTATTTATAAACAACTTATATTTGTCGTTTTCTTCATCCAATCGCTTTTTGTTATGGGGCCCACACAAGGTCGCTATTATCGCATTTAATATTCCCCGACAAAGAAGAATATTCCACCACCAAACGAATATTCCTCGACAACAATGAATATTTTATAACCACTTGCTTATTTAAAATATTTACGCATTTTACCCATAACTAACCACATTAATCAAATCAACCCTTACTATTTCAAAATAATAAATAGAGGAATTTCAATTTCATTTAATAATAAGTTGGGTCTTACTTATTATTTTCATAGCCTTATAATAATTTTAAATAATTATTATAATTTATCATGATTTTTCAAACAAGGAATCATTATTAAATTATTTAAATATTAAATAATTCTATTATCATTAATATTTAATTAATATTAAACTATTAATGAAACCATTGCCAAAATATTAAAGTTATTTATATTAACTTAAAATATTTTTAAAGTATTAATATTACCCTTAAATAATTTTTAAAATAATTAAAATCATTTTGAATAATTACCATTAATATTTAAATATTAATGCATTATTTATTGAAATATGAAAAGTCATTAATTATAACTTAAAAATATTTATATCCTTTTAAAATGATTTTTAAATAAATAAAATCATTTTAAAACCATTTTTAAATAATTCTAATATCATTAATATTAAATTATTAATGAAATTATTCTTTAAATATTAAAACTTAAATTTTATAATTTCAAATATTCTTAAACACTTTATTTTTTATTTAAAATGATTTTTATAATATTAAAATCATTTATAATCAATTTATTTAATATACTTTTTAAATAATTTTAATATCATTAATATTAAATAATTAATGAAATTTACCTTTAAATATTAAAAGTTATATTTTATAACTTAAAATATTTTTAAATACCTTATTATCATTTAAAATTACTTTTAATATAATAAATTCATTTTTTATTAATTTATTTAATGCATTTATTAAATAAATAAAATATCAATAATATTTAAAATAAATACTAATATTTATGGAAAATATACCAAATTATCGAAGTTGATTTTTATAACTTAAAATAATTTTATAAACTATTTTTGGAATTTTTATAAATTAATTTCTATTTTTAAATAATTTTTAGAAAATAAATTAAATAAAATTACAAAGTCGGTTGCTATAGCCTTTAGCGACAGAAAGTGTCGTCTTTGGTGTTCTTGAACCCCAAGAACACACAATGTCAGTTACCAAGTGACCTTGTTTGACCATCTATAGCTGTCAGATCTTGATGTTTCTGGGCAAGGTAATAGATTGATTTTGTAGCACTAATGTAACACTATATGATCCAACAATTATCAGGTTCATTTCATAACACATGTGTAAGATATAGAGCTTTGAAATCACTATCAGACATGTTTTTCATGTTCTGGGCTGCCCAGAAACATGAAGTCATAGCTGGTCAACGATGTTCATGACTTTATTAAATGAAATTAGTTCATGTTATGGGTGATCTAGACGTCGGGCCTTGTAGAGAAACTAACAGGGTACATGTTTTGAACACTAGACAAGTCTAAACATCATCAATCAGAAAGATCTAAAGCCTTGAACAAGCTGTCAGAGTTGTTATTCATTTTTTGGGTTACACAGAAATGAAGAACAGTTCGACTGGCTAGTTTTGGGCTTCCACAACTTGCAATCCGTGTGATTATTTTGTGATTTAGTGATTCCAGTGTGTAGACAACATATCAGGGTATAGATCTATCACTTGAAATCGATCTAACTACATTAAAATCAACCGATCTAAGTTGGTCAAACCATGTTAGAGATCACGATCTTGAGTTTTCTGGGTTACCCAGAAAACACACAAGTCGTGATCATCTGGCCTACTTTAATCGGCCACTGTTTTAAATCTATTTGATGTTTTAGTGATCTAAATGCTTAAATCAACAGTCCATAAACAAATATACAACTTAGATACAAAAAATATAACAAACTAACAAACAACTAGAAGATCAGAGCCCAAGAACATCTTGTCAGACGTTTCTGGGCATGATCTTGGTTTTCCAAAAAACTGAAAGTCATGGTCGGTCAACTATGTTTCACCAGCCATAACTTTCAATCTGTACACACTACTACAAAACAGTAAATAGACAACGCGGAAAAAATGTCGTGGTTTCAGTTAGACAAATGTCGTGGTTAAGGGTGTCATCTATTTGACACCCTTACACAACGTTTTTAAAACGTTGTAGTTAAGCACATTACACAACGTTTTTTAAGAAAAAAACGTTGTAGATTTATTTTCCATAAATTAACAAATGCATAAAAATGTTGTAGAATGTATGATTCCACAACGTTTTCTGGATAAAATTGTTGAAGTTTAATATATCAGACAACATTTATGTGACGCCCCCAAAATAGGTATACATCACCTATTCTGAGTCGCCAAATACATGGTACAGAATATAGATACAATCTTAAATATACAACATGAGCTGTGAGTTTTAATACAAATATTGTCTTCTAGACAATATTCAAACTCAAACTAAGTCCTCAATACATTTATTGTCACACTATTTAACAGAATAGTCAGGACTACTAATGCTATCATCTGGATCATCACTTTGTTCCTCGACTAGTCCCTGTTATGTTCTCATTTCCTGAAGAGAACAATGAAAGCAAAAGGGTGAGCTCAACTAGCCCAGTAAGAAATATTATGACTAAGATAATGCAGAATAAATTATCATTAGCCTTTAACAGTGTTAAACTGATACAATATAACAACCATCAAGTTTAACTGCAGCGGAACAAGCAATCCATTAAAAGAGTCAAGTAGAGAATAAAATCTACTATCTTCTATGATTTAAAAGGTTTTTCATCACTTTTATCGCTGGGACTAATCTTAGTATATAATCCACATCATCCCTGCACTACGGCCAAGGATATTCATTACTATCACAACCACAAATTATCCATGCACCACGAGCCAAGGATATTCGTGTATTCATCAATGGTCATGATCATGCCAACAACTATCCATCAATGCACTACGGGCCAATGAGGACTTTTACCACATCATTTGTAACATTACGGTCATGATTATACCAATTAATCCCTGGTCATAGTCATACCAAGTCCATCTATGCACTACAGGCCACAAATGACTTTCAACATATTATAAACATGAGCATGATGACAATGATATAAGAATTCAATAAAACAAGTTCAAGAATTAATTTATCCAGGAACTAATAACATCCAAATTGTCAACATGATACTTCTTTGTAAAGTAAAATTCAAGAAAGCTCAGAAGAATATTTCCATGAAAAGATACTGGATGAAGCGAAAATATCAACGATATTCCACTAATTTCATGGAGTATAGAAGTCAACACTTTAACCATCTGAGTATAATAAAGAATAGAATAACAAAACAAATCACCAGACATGCGATAGACCGCATAGACAGGTTATTCTAACAGAATAATAAATAATGGAACCAAGTCATGCATAAACGGACAGACAGGATATTCCAACAGAATAATAAATAATGGAACTAGGTCATGAGTAAACGCACAGACATGATATTCCAACAAAATAACAAATAACGGAACTAGGTCATGCGTAAACGCACAGACAGGATGTTCCAACAGAATAATAAAGAAAGGAATAACAGAAGAATTTCACCATGTATGCGGTACTTCACATAGACAGGTTATTCCAACATAATGATAAAGAATGGAATAACAGAAGAATTTCACCAAGTATAGGGTAGCCTGCGTATACAGGTTATTCCAACAGAATAATAAAGAATGGAATAACTACAGAATTTCACCATGTATGTTGTACTTTGCATAAACAGGTTATTCCAACATAATGATAAAGAATGGAATAACAGAAGAATTTCACCAAGTATAGGGTAGCCCGCGTATACAAGTTATTCCAACAGAATAATAAAGAATGGAATAACAAAAGTTCTCTTCATGAATACGAAAGAAATAATACCCCTTACCTTAGAAGAAACTGGATATAGGAGTAGTGAAGTAGCAGAATAATTTTCTTCTTTCTCTCTATAGTTTCTCTCTCTAGAGTTTCGGTGAATTCGTAAGAAATAATGAAGGAATGATCTTCTATTTATAGGAGAATGGACTGAATAGTAACTAATTCATGAACGGTTCAGATTGATTTACTTTTAAACGGACGGTCCATATTGATTTACTATGCAGTATTAATAAAATATTCTAATAAAACAAAATCTTTTAAGTAAAATATAATGTATTCTATTTATAATCTAATAAAACGAATAACTTTATTAAAGTATTCTATTTTATATAAAAAAAATTTACGATGCAAACACTATGCAGGCACTATGCAAATACTATGCATAATAAAATATAATATATTCTATTTATAGTCTAATAAAATAAATAACTTTATAAAAGTATTATGTTTTTATATAAAAGATTTTACTATGCAAACACTATGCAAATACTATGCATAATAAAATATAATATATTCTATTTATAGTCTAATAAAAGAAATAACTTTATAAAAGTATTATGTTTTATATAAAAAGATTTTACTATGCAAACACTATAGAGATAACTATGCAAACATTATACATAATAAAATATAATATATTCTATTTATAGTCTAATAAAAAAATAACTTTATAAAAGTATTATTTTTTTTATATAAAAAGCTTTTTACATTTTATTACATTAATAATACTCATAAAATAGAATTTATATATATATATATATAATATATATATATAATCTCCCGTGATTTCATAAAAAGACACATCAATATATTTAACAACATTTATCATCATTATTATAATTCACAATATTAATCGACCAGGTCGTTCCGAGGAAAGAGGGGGCTTTCCAATAAGGACTCCTCCCTGTTGGCACGCAATTAGGTGACCAAACCTCTCTTTGGCAGAACTTCTAGACATCGTTTATATTGCAAATAATAATATTAATAACTCTTTCATCTCAATTATTGATTTAATAATATATAAAATATCGACAATAATTAAATCAAATAACATGAGATACTATGCAACAATTACTGTAGCAATAATTGAACAAAACTGAGTGACTTCTCACGTAAGCATCAATAATCAATACCGTGTGCTACTATGCAACCAAGCGTATTATTGTACTTTTACTACCGAGTAGTTCAACGGTTTTAACGGTAAAACTTCCGCCGTTATTTTCATAAAATATTTTTTGTCGTTTTCTCAATCCGACAATAATTCCGTTGTGGGGTCCACCAATGATTGTGCCGTCGTACGGATATTCCCTGTTAAAACGAATATTCCTTGACCAATCGAATATTATATAACAACTTACATACTTTTCAAAATTTCTAAATATTACCCACAACTATAACATTATATCAAATTTACTCCATAATATTCAAAATAAATATTTTGAGAAATTTAAATCTTTATTCATAAAATCTGGGGTCTCACAATCTCCCCTCCTTATGAAATTTTTCCCTCAAAATTTATGTACGTACCTGGTATGCCGAACATATGAGGATACCTTGACTTCATTTCAGATTCTAACTCTTGAGGTATAACCTTTGAGTGTTTAATACGATCCTTCTTATCCAAGATTTTAACACGTATCTCATCATACGTTAAATCTTCTACTATCTCGTTTTGTTCTAATTCAATAACGTGGTTCGGATCATTCATATATATACGTAACATCGATACGTGAAAAATGTTATGAACACGCGACATACTTGGCGGTAAAACGAGTCTATAGGCCACAATTCCTACTCGATCAAGGATTTTAAATGGGCCAATAAAATCGAGGGTTGAGATTTCCTCTCTACATCGATTCTTGCTTCTATAATAACGCCCTCTTGAACCTTCCTTTTCACATTCATCAGCTCTAGGTGTGTAGTTTGAGCGGCTTTAACTTTATCGATTAAAGTCGATTCTACTCATATATTTGTTATCTTCACATGGGTCCCTACAGTCTTTAACTCTATCTTCATCATTTGTAAGTTATACGGGTTTTTGTGTTAACAACATCGCACTCGTAAACGCATACGATCTTCTACTCAACGCGACAGCTACCACGTTTTCTCTCCCACGATGATATTGAATGGTATAGTTGTAATCTTCAACAGCTCGAGCCAATGTCTTTGGCGCATGATACGTTCGTTTTAAGTAAAAAAATATTTTTAGAAATGGATTTTGTACTGGGGTCAATACAAAATTCGATTTCACGCTCCAGGGGTAGGCTAAGAAGTCTTCAAGAATATGTCAGGAAATTTATTAACAATAGAATTATCATTCAAAACTGTGAATCTCATCCAAGACTTGGATATCACGTCACATTGATACCTATCAACTTGTCATCATCATTCACGACGTCGCTTACAGAAAGTCTGGCTTCGGTGAATTCCACACAAGGAAGTCAACAACGAAAGGATCGGGGCTCTTTACTTATGGCTTGATATGACAATGATTGACTTTAGTGGTTTGGTTGCTTGAATTTGCATAACAGGTTGGTTAGGAATATGAAAGCTAATAACCTTACGAAAAGCTTGATGAGTAGTTAACCAATCAATTCCTAAAATCACATCAAAGGCAAATATTTTCAAAGAGATAAGATCGACAGGTAACGTGAAAGTGTCAATTTGAATCAACAATATTTATAAATAGTGGAGGTAACGAAGGTTTTTCCTAACCGAGTTTCAACCGATAAGTCAAAGTCTACATTCTCCGGGGTCAAATTTAAATGTTGAGCGCAAGCAAGAGAGATAAAAGAATGGGTAGAACCGGTATCTAATAAGGTATAGACTTTGCAAGAATTTATAATTAACTAACCCGTGCTAACTTCGTTCGGGTTACTTGCTTTCTGGGAGGTCATGACAAACGCTCTCCCTTGAACTACCGATTTTGTCTTGTCTGGGACGGCCTTTGATGCCTCCATCCCAGTTGGACTTGTCTTCGGTGCACGACAAAATCAGGCTAGGTGACCTTCTCTTCCATAATTATAACATGCTTTAGACGGCATCGCGCAGTTTGGACTGATGTGTCCCTCCCCTCCGCATTTGAAGCATATGATAGGTGGTCATTCTCTTTTCTTAACAACGGGTGCTGCTGCTGACGTCTTTCCATCATTGTTGAATCTTCTCTTCTTGAAATGTCCATTCTTATTATTTTGGCCATGATTACCACCGAAGTGGTTACCATTTTAGGCATGTTGATTCCCTCCACGCTTATTGTCACCGCTTTGATGACTGCTATCACTAGTATTATCATTTTTTCGGCTGCTCTCTTTTGGTTGGGTTGACTCATTATCGCGCTCCAATAACTGAGCCCTATTAACAACATCTGAATACAAACACAGTTTATGAGATATAAGATATTGACGTATCTTGGGTTTCAAACCTCTTAGAAACATTTGCGTCATTCTCTCCTCATTCTCAACCAAATGGGATGCAAATCGGGACAACTCGGCAAACTTGGCTTTGTACTGCGACACAGTCATGTTGTTTTGCTTGATGAACTCTACCTCTTTCATGTGATGAATACTTTCGGGAAAGTACTTGTCGTTGAACAATTCTTGGAACTTCTCCCAAGTCATCTTCAGTGCGGCAGGTTGAGTACGCTTTATAGATTCCCACCAATAATCAGCCTCTGCTCGCAACATGAAGGTGGCAAAGGGAACCTTTTGCTCCTCGGAGCATCCCAAGACATCAAATATGTTGTTGATCTGCTTTATCCACGTCTCTGCCTTAAGTGGTTTTGGCTCTCCAAAGAACTCCAGTGGTCCCAGCTCCTTGAACTGCTTAGCAGTGACCGTCCGAGAGTTGCCAGTGTTTCCACCTGCATTTCGGACAGGAATCTCTCTTACCTGATGTTGCATGAATTTCAGAAAGCCTCTGAACATTCCATCGTTCATTATTTGGTCAGTGTTGTTGTTTGCCTGAGGATTGTCGTCTTCCTGATGCACATTATCCTGATTATTGATTTGCGGAGACTCAACGGTCTCCTGTGCTCCATTGCTAATCTCAACATTCTCGGATGCCATTTTTAAATACTGCCACAAAACAAAGGTTAATTGACATGAAATATATTATCCATATACTCTGACCGACCAATTAAATGCCGAATAAACTTAGGTAGGTCATACTAGCAAAGGAATTCCCCATCTCTCCCCTCCTAGTTCTTGTCTCACATCTCAGCCAGGGATCATATCCCTAAGCTTTGATACCAACTGTGACGCCCCAAAAATAGGTATACATCACCTATTCTGAGTCACCAAATACATGGTATAGAATATAAATACATTCTTAATTATACAACAAGAGCTGTGAGTTTTAATACAAATATTGTCTTCTAGACAGTATTCAAGCTCAAAATAAGTCCTCAATACATTTATTGTCACACTATTTAACAGATGAGGACTACTAATGCTATCATCTAGCACCATCACACTCCGCTCCCGACTAGTCCCCTCGCCACGTTCTCATTTCTCAAGAGAACAATGAAAGCAAAAGGGTGAGCTCAACTAGCCCAGTAAAAAATATTATGACTAAGATAATGCAGAATAAATTATCATTAGTCTTTAACAGTGTTAAACTAATACAATATAACAAACATCAAGTTTAACTGTAGTGGAACAAGAAATCCATTAAAAGAGTCAAGTAGAGAATAAAATCTACTATCTTCTATGATCTAAAAGGTTTTTCATCACTTTTATCGCTAGGACTCAGCTTAGTATACAATCCACATCATCCTTGCACTACGGCCAAGGATATTCATTAGTATCACAACCACAAATTATCCATGCACTACGGGCCAAGGATATTCATGTATTCATCAATGGTCTAGATCATGCCAACAACTGTCCATCAATGCACTATGGGCCAATGAGGACTTTTACCACATCATTTGTAACATTACGGTCATGATTATACCGATTAATCCCTGGAGATAATCATACCAAGTCCATCTATGCACTACAGGCTATAGATGACTTTCAACATAATATAAACATGAGGATGATGACAATGATATAAGAATTCAATAAAACAAGTTCAAGAATTAATTTATCCAGGAACTAATAACGTCTAAATTGTCAACATGATACTTCTTTGTAGAGTAAAATTTAAGAATGCTCAGAAGCATATTTCCATGAAAAGATATTGGATGAAGCGCAAATATCAAGGATATTCCACTAATTTCATGGAGTATATAAGTCAACACTTTAACCAACTGAATATAGTAAAGAATGGAAGAACAAAAGAAATCACCAGGCATGCGATAGAATTACGAGACAAAGTTATTCCAATGTAATAATAAATAATGGAACTAAAGTCATGCGTAAACGCATTTACGAGGATATTCCAAATGTAATAATAAATAATGGAACCAGTCATGCGTAAACACACGTATGTGATATTCCAATGAATAATAAATAACGAGAATCGGTGTCGTGCCTAAACGCATGACATGTGATGTTCCAATGAGTAATAATAAAGAATGGACTAATGTAAGAATTTCACCATGTATGCCAGATTTCACATGACAAAGTTATTCTAACATAATGATAAAGAATGGAATAACAGAAGAATTTCACCAAGTATGTGGTAGCCCGCGTATATAGGTTATTCCAACAGAATAATAAATAATGGAATAACTACAGAATTTCACCATGTATGCGGTACTTTGCATAAATAGGTTATTCCAACATAATGATAAAGAATGGAATAAAAGAAGAATTTCACCAAGTATAGGGTAGCCCGCGTATACAAGTTATTCTAATAGAATAATAAAGAATGGAATAATAGAAGTTCTCTTCATGAATACGAAAGAAATAATACCCCTTACCTTAGATTAAACTAGATATAGGAGTAGTGAAGTAGCAGAATACTTTTCTTCTTTCTCTCTATAGTTTCTCTCTCTAGAGTTTCAGTGAATTCATAAGAAATAATGAAGGAATGAGCTCCTATTTATAGGAGAATGGACTGAATAGTAACTAATTCATGAACGGTTCAGATTGATTTACTTTTAAACGGACGGTCCATAATTATTTACTATGAAGTATTAATAAAATATTCTAATAAAACAAAATCTTTTAAATAAAATATAATATATTCTATTTATAATCTAATAAAACAAATAACTTTATAAAAGTATTCTATTTTATATAAAAAGATTTTACTATGCAAACACTATGCATAATAAAATATAATATATTCTATTTATAGTCTAATAAAATAAATAACATTATAAAAGTATTATGTTTTATATAAAAATTTTTTACTATACAAACACTATGCAGTACCTTATGCAAACACTACATAATAAAATATAATATATTCTATTTATAGTCTAATAAAATAAATAACTTTATAAAAGTATTTTATTTTATATAAAAAGATTTTACTATGGAAACATTATGCAGCAGCACTATGCAAACACTATGCATAATAAAATATAATATATTCTATTTATAGTCTAATAAAATAAATAACTTTATAAAAGTATTCTATTTTATATAAAAAGTTTTCTATTTTTTATTACATTAATAATACTAATAAAATAGAATATATATATATATATATATATATATATATATATATATATATATATATATATATATATATATAAACTTTCGTGACTTCATAAAAAGACACCTCAATATATTTAACAACATTTGTCATCATTATTATAATTCACAATATTAATCGATCAGGTTGTTCCCATGAAAGTGAGGGCTTTCCAATAAGGATTCCTCCCTATTGGCGCGCAATTAGGTGACCAAACCTCTCATTGGCAGAACTTCTAGACATCGTTAATATTGCAAATAATAATATTAATAACTCTTTCATCTCAATTATTAATTTAATAATATATAAAATATCGACAATAATTAAATCAAATAACGTGAGATACTATGCAACAATTACTGTAGCAATAATTGAACAAAATTGAGTGACTTCTCACATAAGCACCAATAATCAATACTGTGTGCTACTATGCAACCACGCGTATTACTGTACTTTTACTACCGAGTAGTTCAACAGTTTTAACGGTAAAACTCCCGCTGTTGTGGGGTCCACCAATTATTATGTCGTCGTACGAATATTCCCCGACCAATCGAATATTATATAACAAATTGCATACTTTTCAAAATTTCTAAATATTACCCACAACTATAACATTATATCAAATTTACTCCATAATATTAAAAAAAAATATTTCGAAAAATTTAAATCTTTATTCATAAAATCTGGGGTCTCAAAGTTTAGGAATATTTACACAACGTTTTTAAAATGTTGTAGATTAAAAAAAAAAAGGTTGTGGTTCACTACATTACCAATGCACCTACAATATGCTAATGCCTGAAAGATTAGCATATTGTAGCCTGAAAGATTAAAAGAGTTGTAACTTCAATCATTTATCAAAGATTCCAAGTAATCCAACCACACAATTCTACAGTTTTGACAAACACCATAATGGAAAACCATAATTGTTGTTAAATCTTTACATACAATAGTCGAAGACCATAATTGTTGTTACAAAGGAGAGGAACATACAATAGTCGAAGACCATAATTGTTGTTACATCTTTACAACAGCTTTCTCCATAACCTGAATGGGCTTAATATTCAAGGTCTTCAACCTTACAAAACTCCACAGCTCTGATGTTACCCTTGATTATTCTCCAAGGGGCTCTCTCTTTTGAACCACTTTCACTTATATACTCCTGATGGCCCTGAAAAACAAAATGTATAGCTAAATTAAAAATTAGTCAAAGTATCATCTTATACAATAAAACTTTTATAGACCAGGAACATGTGAAGAGTAGTACCTGTCTCAAATACGTAATTTCGTCACCCAGCCAAGAAATTCACAGTTCTCAATATGGATAGATCGCTGTCTGATACAAATGCTACTGTCTGGTGAGCATCAGGACCAACCGTGTTTTCTATGGTGAGGCCACTAGCCATGAATCCATCGCTCTAAACACCTGTAGTAAAGTTATTAAAATTATTAACTCAGACTAAAGTGGTCTGATAGCAAAAGTGGTCTTATCCTTTCTGATATTACATGAAGGCTTCTTAGCCAACCTTGAGTGGTCAATCTACAAGTCAAGCGCAAAAATTATCAAGGAAAACAATCTTCTTATGGTGAGGAGATGATACATGAGAAGTAGCCAATAACCAATAATACAATGATTGACTATTTGGCAAGATAACCTATGAATTCCATCAGAACTTGAATAAAGAATAACAAGGGAACAACAATCTTGTTTATAATGCTTGGGATAATCACTCAGCACATAATCTCAAGGAGAAATTTCTAACTAAAGTTGTAGTTGAATTCATATGTCAATTTTTCAAGAAAAATTTGATCCCACAAGCCTCAAATTACGAGACTTTCCAAGCTTTCTCAAAAAAAGTAAATATAAATTTCCGCACTCTGTAAAAGTGTTAAAAGGTTACAGTAGCCCATCAAAACAATGAAGATTGCAGTCATGAATGATATAAAGGACCACTTAAATCTTTATATCCTCCTAGAGCCAATTACAACAACCAGCAAAAATGTTTAATCAGAATCGAAGACAACCCTACTTACAAAATTCCAGTTGTTATCTAAATATACAACTACTTACAAACAAAGAATACTGCATTGAAGTCGGTAGACAAAATGAATTGATCACTCTAAAAAAAACCTTTACATCCACAATGCATATAGAGATATGATAGAAAAATTAACCAGCTTCACTTACCACTCGCAGGAAAGAAACCCAAAATCCTGGTGGAGATGATGGAGCACCAAAAGGATTGTTTAGATGCGAATCTGTGACAACATATAGACGTTTTATTATTATGAATAAAAATCTGATTGCATGATATTTGACAAAGTGTATGAAGCCTAGCAGGGAAGGACAACTACACTGTTGGTGAAAAAGGAGAAACTTAAACAATATTGTAAATTGTAATATACAGATAGTGCAAATCAGAAAATAATAAGAAGGAATACCTACATATGTGTTGTTGGTATATGTTTGCAACCAGGGCATTGTAGGTAATGGTCTCCCAAGAGCATTTTTGTTAATAGTCGTATTTGCATCCGCTGTATTAACAATTTCATCAGGTCTTGCTATTCTAGAGGCCTCAACTACATCACTAGTGCTACTAGAAGATGGGGGTTTAAAAGGTGCATGACCAGAAGAAGAACCCACACTTTCAACAAAAAGAGCATTGGTGAAGCTTTTATTATTTTTACTTTTTTGATAAATCATTTGTGAAACTAATCTACTGAGAAGAAATAAAATCAGGTTGAAGAATTGTAGATACCTATAGGTTGAGGAAGCACCACGCTAATTTGCAAAGAAGAACTCTTGATCCGGATACTGAGCAGCATTGGATGGAAGGTGGTGGAGTATTTGGGTGCCCAGATTCTTCTCCCATAGTTAAAGGAGAAGTTGGGCCACCCATCAGTAATGGAAGGAGTTTCACCTTCCCTCTCTCGACTTGGAGAAGATGAAGCATGAGCGAAGGTTCATTAGAATTTATTGAGAACACCAAATAATGAGGACGACTTGGCTCGATGACCTATTCATATGACCTTCCCTCCTAGCAATCTGGGCGAGCCCTACCCATGGCAAATTGCAGTGGCTAAGTCTTTGAATTATACGCTCTTCAAGTTCGATATCGGTTGCACTAATTGGTAATCGCATTAGACAAGAGAAGTAGATAAGATGACTGAGTTTAAATGCATGTAACAAAAAATCATTAAATAATGAGAAAATGATAGAAAATTTTCAAATTGCATATAAACATACTACAAACATGCTACAATTCGAAATCCCCCAAAGTAGGATGATGAAATATTGCGGTATTCCTAGAAGGATTAGTCCTAATACTCCTCTCCCTCTCTATCGCATCGAGAAATTCTCGGGCGCCGGTGCTTGACGACATAATAAAATTTCTTGTCAAAGCCGAGTATTAAAAAGTCGGCTTATTAGCAATAAAAATAACAAAGTGATAGGATAATGCAACATAACCTGTTGGGATCCTTCAGAGAGTTGGGTTTCCAACACATTGGGCATTGGGAACTTCTCTGGCCTATTGAACCAAGTATGTTTTTTTTAGGGACAGAGGTAGTTATATATTCCTAAGTTAAATTTGTACTCCCACTGTCAACAACTTAAATCCCTTCAAAAACATTAAAATTAAGTACCTAAATTACTTGTATTCACAACCCAAATTACACCTATACAAAAATATCGCTTTACAGGTTTGAATTTACAATAATATCATACGTAAACTCAGTTTATACCTCAAAATTACTAATCACTTGCACATTTAACATATATTCATGTATTCTTTCCTACTCTACTAAAATTACTGATGTTAATTTGAAATAAATCTCTCTCCGTCACACAGAAGACTTCAATCAGTACTCTATTCATGTAGAATTGCTAGATGCTGGAGTCCAGACAGCATTCAACTAATAAATAACAAGACTTCACATATAAAATAACATAAATGAATAAGTGTACCTGTTTTTCCATACTACAAGCTTTTTCAGATGAATTAAGAATCTCATAGTAGAAAACTGAGAAATTGAGTGCTACCCCAATCTTATCGGTTGTGTTGGAATCGCCAATGCAATATCCTTCAAAAACAGTAATGCGCAAAAAATTAGAAATATAAAATAAAGCGACCTTATATAGAATTCATAGTATCCTCAAGCTGACCTCCTTCCGCTCATCTCCAACTTTAAACTCCGCCATATACCTATGATAATCCCCATTCATCTTCAAATAAAACACCTTCGACTTGCTCGTGGAAGCCAACGACACGAGATTCGACTCCAATACCATCTACAAAATGCGGGAGAGAAACAAAGAAAAGCAGATCATCACTTTCCCCCCGACAGTCGAGAGGCAAGAGGGTAAGAGGCTGGAGTTTGGAATGGATATTTCAGATCTGGCCTCTGAGAGACTAGGAGCGGCTAGGGCAAAATGCGAGAAAACGTATAGTGTTATAAAATTATTTCAAGTTTTCAGTTCTGCGTAATTTTAAGTGTTAAGTTAGAGCTCAGTGTTTTTTTTTGATAGACAACGTTTTTAAAAAAAAACGTTATCTAGTTAAAACTAAAAAAACACCCTTTTAAATAGATAACGGTTTTCCATATATGTTTACAATGTTTTTTTAAAAAACGTTGTGAAAAAAAATACCACAACGTTTTTATTAAAAATGTTGTGTTTTAAGTGTTGTCTATTTACTGTTTTGTAGTAGTGACATGTAGTGAGCTTGATTCAAGTTCTAGAACAGAGATCTCATAACATACAACAACTCCAAACATTTAAACCACTTAAAATATCAACATACTTAGATTCAAGAGGTCTGACATTCGTTGTCAGACAACAGTTTAAAATTTTTCCAGAATTTGAAAAACTTCAATTTCAAGCCCATAGATGTTATGGATCTAACAAATACTAACCCAGATCATCTATTTGCACTATATACAACATCTTTTAACACAAAATCGTAACATTTAACATGGCAACCAAAATCATATTGCATTTAGGGTTTTATACCTTTCTTAAGCTATGCTTGAATTGGCTTTCTGATTTGTTAATGGAGGTAGTGGGGCTTTGTTTTGTGACTGAAATGCCTTAGGATTTCGTGAGTTTGGGTGAGAGAGAAGTGAGTAGAGTGTTTGAGCAAAAATGAGCTAAGTTAGTAAACTTTCTCTCTCTTGATCTATATATATAACTCATATGCAATGAATTTGGCTGATGATTTGGCTGAATTGTAGAGTTTGTAGGCACATGGCTAAGTTTATGGTTGGCCAACAACCATATATCTTAGCTAGATTTGCAAGTTTCCTAATATAAAATGCAAAAAGGGCAATTATGTCATTTTCCATACAATTTTAATGGCCATTTGGTAACTTAGCAAACCCTTAGGGTTTAACCCTAAGGTTTCTAAAAAATGAATTTCTAGTATTTTTATTTAGGGTTTAAAATGGTGAAAATTTAATTTCTAAAAATGGAAAATTAGGGTTTATTAATCATACTTAGTTTCCTAATTACACAGAACATGAAAAATTAGATTTTAGATTTACAAATTTTAATTAAGATTGTTAATTTAGTAATTAGGGTTCATAAATTAGCATTAAGATTCCTAATTTGACAATTAGAATTTTAATTAGTAATTAGGGTTTTCTAAGTAATAATTAGGGTTTCCCTAATTAACATTAATCTACATACTTTAGTGATTAGGGTTCTACTTTAGTAATTAGGGTTTCTAATTGCTAATCAGGATTTATAATTTCGAAGTTATGGTTCTAATTTAGAAATTAGGGTTTCTAATAATTAGGATTTTCCTAATTGAGATTATAATCTATAATACTAATCATTCATCACATAATACACAATTACTAAACAGTCTTGAACTTATGTTTAGTTTTCAAATTAGGATTTAGCACAATAATACTAGGTTTTAACACGATATACCATAATTGACCAACCATTATCGGTCTACACATATAACACATATTTATAGCACTGAAATAAATATAATATTATATTATTATTCTCATTCCTTGATCAAAATCCAAAATTAGAATTTGGATTTCATATCTGATTTATCTTGCATATTTAGCACTATCAATTAAGTTAAAATAATTAACTTAATAATCGAACTAAAATTCATATATTAAAATAATTATTATAATAATTCCAATAATCATTTCATATATTAGTTAAATAATATATAATCATATTTTCATGGAAAATAAATAATAAAAATATTTTACTACAAAATTAATTATAAAAATATAATTTATAATGGTCGATAATTCTAATAAAATTACTTGAAATTATTCATGTAATAAATAAATTTTATTTATCCCATAAATACATAAGCTTTACCTTATACATATACCCACCTTTAAAATAATAATAATAATAAAAAATTATACGCAAAATTTTTGATTTAATTATATAGAAAATAGATTTCGTCCCTGGAATCAACGTTTCAAAACTTATACATATAAGGGTACATAGCATACACAATCATTTCAACTAGATCTCAATCGGATTCGATCGAATCGATCTTTAACTATTCAACATAAAGCTTGTCTATCTGATTAAACGGAAAATTTGATTTCTAAAAGAACTCAAATTCCTCCTTTAAATTTTTTTTATAAAATAATTTACTATATATAGGAAAATCATGTATAAGAAAATAAAAGTTATACGAATAATAGCTGGAATTCCATCACCTGCTGCCACAGTATCCTGGACCGTCATGTTGAAGACCCTTGCGGTTGATTTTGTTTGCTTGCTTGATGACGTTGTGTTGGGAAAGTTCATATGTTGATTTGATGTTTAAAGTAAAATGCTCATGATATTTGTAAAGTCCTTCAAGGAATATATGTACAAGGACTTAGTGATAGATCAAATGTGTTAGGTTGATCTAAGGTTTTAATGTTTATCTTTATATAAACGAATGTATAGATAAAGAGATCAAAGATGTTAGGTTGATCTATGTGTTGAAAGGAATAGATAGGCTTCAACAAGAATCGCAGTCTATCGAGCTAATCAAGAGATTTCAGAAGCCAAGGCAGGATCGTATATATTAGAAGATCGTAGTGTATTTGCCTTGAAGGGCCTCTCCAGCAATCGTAGAGTGGTCCAGACGTTTGTCGAAGCTAACTCAGAGATCGTAGTGTGCTTTCAGAAACGTAGAGTCTGCAAGACAAGCAAGTGAAGATCATAGTGTGAAAATCCTTGAGAGAGATCGTAGTATCCTCATCAAACCAAGCACCAAGGTGACAAGACACAACGATATGGATCGTAGAGTATCATCTGCCTTGTGTCAGAAGCATCGAGCCATACCTTTTGTTTGGAGACAAATTCCAACAAATGTGGAATGGGTTTTAAACGTTGAAGTCCTGACCAGTCCCAACGGCACAAAAAGATATCCTTAGTATACAACAAAACGAACATATTCAAGAAGCTAAGGAAAGGACCATAGGACAGAGGAAAACACCTTTTTAGGTGTTAGGTGAGAAAGCAATATGATATGTCAGTGGGCCAGAATGCAATTCAGGAGGTGTACAGAAAAGTCTCCATCAAATTTTAGAAATGTCAAATGCATTTAATGCTTCAACAAATGGCTTCAACGGATAGATTTCAAGGATCACATATATGCAGAACATATGTAGATAACAAAAAAAAGCAAGCATTGAAAAAAACGCACAAGAACACTCAACGCTCAACTCTACGATCTTAGATAAAGAGGAAGCTTGCTCAGCTACTCAGTTCTTTCGAACAAGTGCTTAACAACAACTGAGTAGCACCAATCAAGAACTCAATAACTACCAATCAACTGAAGTGAGAGTTCCAAGTCAGAAGGACTTGAAGAGTTCTAAGTGAATTATGAAGAACCAAGTTCGCTGGACTTGAAGAGTTCAAGAGTGAACTAAGAAGTGCCTAAACTGCTGATCTAGAAGGAATCTGTGAGATTCAGAAAGTGTAAAACACATCTTTAGTGGATTTCCTACTCGAGGAGTAGAAAAGTGGACTAGGAGCTTTAAGTGCTCTGAACCACTTAAAACTGTTGTGCCTATTACATTTGTGCTATAACTGTTATAACTGCCATAACTGCCTCACTCTCATTAATTCAACATATCTTAAGGGAGATTAAATAAATCTTTATTCCGCCATGTTTTAATCATTATCAAAACTAACAAAGTAAAACGAAAAGAAATTTAAATAACTATTCAACCCCCCCCCCCTTCTAGATAACTATTGTGCCTCTGGGAACTAACAATTGGTATCAAAGCAGGTTCTATTATATAGCCTACAAAGCTTGAGTAGATCCAATGGCAAACTTACCAAGCGAATCAAAGACTGGAGGAAGCAGCAAGCCACCTATGTGCAACAAAGATAAATTAGCCAACTGGAAAGTTCGGATGCCAGCTTACATGGATTCAATAGATGAAGATCTATTTGAAACTGTTCAGAATGGGCCCTACGTTCCTATAAAGCTTGCACCAACTACAGATAATCCAAACAGAATACAGATCAATGTTAAAGGAGAATGGACAGAAAACGAGAAGATAGTTGTTCAACTCGATAAAAAGGCCAAGAACATCTTATTCCAATCCTTAGAATATGATCTGTTCGAAAATGTGGTCAACAACAAAATAGCAAAGGAGGTTTGGGAAGCATTGGTCATCATGCATGAAGGAACAGAAGAAGTCAGAGAAAATAAACAATCCCTCATGACTCAGCAATATGAGATGTTTGCACACGTTCAAGGAGAAAACGTCACTGCCACCTACGAGAGATTTAATGTTCTACTCAACTCTCTATGAGCCTATGGAAAGATCTATCCAAACAAAAATCTAATCATAAAGTTCATGAGAGCCTTACCAAGCAAGTGGGATGTCAAAACCACTGCCATTAGAGAGTCAAAGAATCTACATGAAATGACTATTTAACAGTTATATGGAAACCTTCTTACATACGAACTGGAGCTAACTCAATGAGCAGACACTATGTCCGAAGGAAGAAAGAAGGATAAAGGTGTTGCTCTCAAAGCAACAGAAAACACCTCCAAAGTCAACACTGAAGTTGACTCTAACTATGATGAAGATGATGATGAGGACTTTTCAATGCTGGTGAAGAGACTCAGAAGGTTCATGCGTCAAGGCAAAACCAGCAAGCCAATGAAAGTTAGCAACTATAGCAGCCAGGAGAAAATGAATGATCTATGCTACAATTGCAAGAAACCTGGCCAGTTCATTGCTAACTGCAACAAACCTCTCAAAGAAGAACTAAAGAAGAAATAACATTCAAATAAGGAATACAAAGGCAACAAAAGGCCTCAGAAGAGAGACAAAGGCCTTGTAGCTTTGAGGATCGTGGAGTAACTCAGACAATGACTCAACTCCAGAATCTGGAGATGATGAAGATCCTCAAATGGCAAATCTTTGCCTGATGGCCAAGAACGCAAAGGACAAATAGAACTCCAACATACATGAAGTAAGTATAGATGAGGTATTTAACTTTAACTCTCCTAATGTAGACATTGATGACTTAAGAACTGCACTGCATGGCATAACATCTAATCTGCATCAATACATGAAATTGTTTAGAGTTCTGACTAAGGACTATTCATTTCTTCAAAAGGAAAAAGAAAATGTTCAAGAAGAACTGGAAATAGCCCTTCTAAGTACTGATTCTCTCTCCAAGTTTGAAGCTGAGAATAAGCTCTTGAAACAGACCAATGAGCTCAATGTAAAAAGAGAGTCAAGTCTAACCTCTAAAATCGAGGAACTAGAAAAGACAATCTCTACATGGAATAAATCCTCTTCATCCATGGACTCCCTAATATCTAGCCAGAGAAGTGTCTCTGACAGAAAATTTTTAGGCTTTGGGGAATCTGCCTCAGAGTCATGTGCGAAAAAAGTAAAGGAAACTAGCACTAGTAATGCTTCAAGTTTTAGTAAAAACATTATATTTGTGAAATCCTCACAGAAGGATGAGCCAGTCAAACCCTGTTATACTAGTTCAAACCATATTAAAAGAAGTAAGGGATCTTATCTTTGGCACTGGTTTGAAAGAAAAGAAGAGTAACTCTTGACCCACTACTCACCAACCTCGAAGGATCGTAGAGTCAAGTAAGACTAACTCTACGAACCAACTGGGAAGGTACAGTAGAGGTAAGGTACACTCCTCACAAATCATAAAACATAAGGACACATGGAAGAAGGAAAATCAACTTAACAGAAGAATGACTAAAGATCCATAAAAGTCCAAATGGAGGAAGAATTCTCTCACACACACAAATATGCATCATATTAGATGTTTTGTGTGTTATAAAGTTGGCCACAAGTCTGCAAAGTGTTATTTTTATTCCATGCATATAAGACCCAAAATCAAGAAGATTTGGGTCCCCAAGGGTACTAACAAAGTAGGACCCATGCAAGTATGGGTACCAAAATGAAGGTTTAATGTTACCACAGAAAAAGAACTCCATGATCACAACCTGGTATCTGGACAGTGGATGCTCAACGAACATGACTGGGAATAAAGCCCTTCTATCTAATTACATAGAGAAGGAGGGTCCCTCAGTCATCTTTCGAGACAACGGCTCTGGCAATACAAAAGGATATGGCTCAGCTAGAAATGTTGTAGTATCCTTCAGTAATATGGCCTATGTGGAAGGACTACAACACAATCTTCTAAGCATTAGCCAACTCTACGACAAGGATCATTAAGTAACATTCCTCAACAATCAATGTCAAGTCCGAGACTTGAAGACATCTGCAAAAGCATGTCTAAACTGGCCTCAAAAGATCTAGTTGTAGGCTTACCTAAGTTCAGCTTCATTAAAGAAAGGTCGTGCAATGCCTGTTAGCTTGGAAAGCAGACCAGAAGCTCATTCAAGAGCAAAACTGCCAACCTAATTGACAAGCCCCTGCAGTTGCTACACATGGATCTATTTTGGCTAATTCCAATGATGAGCCTTGGAGGGAAGAGATACTCTCTAGTTGTAGTTAACGATTACACCAGATTCACATGGGTGTACTTTTTAACCTCAAAGGATCAAACAAGCTCCCAACTGATCAAGATGTTTAGGTTGGTGATGAACGAGAAAGGAGAGAAAATCAAGGCTATAAAGAGTGATCATGGCAAAGAATTTAACTTCTCAGAAATGGACCAGTTCTGCATAGACAATGGCATCAGTCACAACTTCTCAGCTCCACGAACTCCTTAACAAAATGGAGTAGCTGAGAGAAAGAACGGGACATTAATAGAGGCTGGAAGAACTCTGCTAGCAGCAGCCCATCTGCCTAAATACTTATGGGCAGAAGCTGTCAACACTGAATGCTACACTCAGAATAGATCACTCATACACTCTACGATTACGAAGACTCCATATGAACTGTGGAAAGGAAGAAAGCCAAGTGTCAGCTACTTTCATGTATTCGGTTGTGCATGCTACATTCTTAACAATGGGAAGAAGTACATGACAAAGTTTCAACATAAGTCAGACGAAGGAATCTTTCTTGGATATGCCACAGACAGTAAGGCCTATAGAGTGTTCAACAAGAAGACACTGAGTGATGAAGTCTCGATTCACATCATCTTTGATGAGACATACTTAGACAAAAAAGTGCTTCAAGACACTATGACTGATAGTTCAGACACTACAAATGAGGTTGTCGAGCTCAACACTACGATTGTAATGCCAGATTGTGAAAACGTTGAATAAGGAAATGAGATCAAAGATAGGCCTATGCCAGACAACGAACCTCCACACCAAGAAGAAGAAATAGATCTTGAAGATCTAAGACAAGAAGGCATAAGGACAGATGTCCCAACAGGAAACAGATGGGCAAGAGATCACACTCAAGACTTAATCATTGGAGATCCGAGTGTAAGAGTCAAAACAAGAGCTGCCACCCAAAATGAATGTTTTTATCTAAGCTTCCTGTCACAAATGGAGCCTAAGAAGATAGAGGATGCTATGGAAGACTCTAGCTGGATAGAAGCCATGCAGGAAGAACTTAATCAGTTTGGAAGAAGCAAAGTATGGAGATTGGTACCAAGGCCAAAGAATCATCCTGTCATAGGAACCAAGTGGGTCTTCAGAAACAAGATGGATGAAGATGGAGTAATAACCAAAAATAAGGAAAGACTAGTGGCCAAGGGCTACTCTTAGGAAGAAGGCATTGACTACGATGAGACATTTTCACCTGTTGCCAGACTAGAAGCCATTAGAATATTCCTTGCCTTTGTTGTTCACATGAACTTCAAGGTCTTTCAGATGGATGTCAAAAGTGCATTCTTGAATGGTGAACTTCAAGAAGAAGTCTATGTAGAGCAACCTCCAGGTTTCATCAATCCATCTCTTTCAAATTATGTTTATAAATTAGACAAAGCCTTATATGGTCTTAAAATATCACCTAGAGCATAGTATGAAACACTAACTAACTTTCTTATTAAAAATGGGTTCACTAGTGGTAGAGTAGATACCACACTATTTCTTAGAAAGCGTAAAGATAAAGTCTTATTAGTTCAAATATACGTTGATGACATCATTTTTGGATCTACTGATGAAAAGTTATGCAAGAGATTCTCCAAGCATATGCAGAGCAAGTTTGAAATGAGTATGATGGGTGAGCTGAAATTCTTCCTTGGACTGCACGTAAAGCAAACTGATGAAGGAATCTTCATAAACCAAGCCAAGTACATTAAAGATTTACTTAAGAAGTATGGAATGGAATCAGCCTCTCCCATGAAAACCCCAATTGCTCCTGCAACCAAGCTTGACAAAGATGAAAAAGGTAAAAGTATTGATATAACTCAATACTGAGGTATGATAGGCTCTCTTTTATATCTAACTGCTAGTAGACAAGACATAATGTTTGCAACATGTATATGTGCTAGATTTCAGGCTAATCCTAAAGAATCACATTTAACTGCTGTAAAGAGGATTTTCAGATATCTCAAAGGGACACCTCACTTAGGGCTTTGGTATCCCAAGGAGTCCTCATTTGAACTAACAGGATACCACAGAGATCGATTTTGCGGTACGCAAAATAGATAGAAAGAGTACCAATGGCACTTTGTCAATTACTAGAAAGCAGACTTGTGTCTGGTTTAACAAGAAGCAAAACTTCATTATCTACTTCAATGCGCAGAAAGTGAATACATTCTTTCTTTGGCATTCTTTGTGCTTTCGAGATCCTATGGATGAAAAATTAGCTAGCAAATTATGGGTTTAAATTCAAATCCATACCTATTCACTATGATAACACAAGTGCAGTAGAAATAACTCATAATCCTGTCATGCATTCTAGGACTAAGCATATAAAAATAAGGTATCACTTCATTAGGAATCATGTGCAAAATAGAACTATATCTTTACAATATATCCCTACTGAAAATCAACTTGCTGATGTCTTTACAAAGCCTCTAGATAAATCGAGGTTTAACAAGTTAATAAGTGAGCTAGGCATGCTTAACTTACAACCATGAAAAATATGCTCTAGTTTATGCTAACTATACAGATATAAAGGCTATGTTCGAAATCATACACATGATCAAAGGAAGTCCACAATCGTAGAGCTGAAGTGACATGAAAGACAACGATCGCAGTGCTGACTCAACGATCGCAGTGCCGACTCAACGATAAAAGAGTCCCATCAACAAAACAAAGGAGCATCATGTGATGATAAAGTTCAAAACAAAGCAATTTCTCTGATAATTGCCTCAGGAACAAACCTAACCATTGATTCACTCTATGAGGTTGGCCCTTCCTGAGTTACCTTAAACTGAGAAGAATGCTAAGTAAAAAGTTCATCACAAGGACTCGGTCAGACTCGTTGATTATAGCTCAGACTCGACGATTGCAGTTCAGACACGACGATGGCTGAGCAAACACGACAGTTGCTGAGCAGACACAACGATTGAAAAGCAGAGTCAACAATCACAAAGGCTACCTCAACGATTGTAGTCCTTCCTAAGGACACATTAGCTCAAAAGAAGCTAAGGGTAAATCAGTACAATCCTCCTCAGTCAGATTCGTAGAGCCAAGCAGAATTCGACACCTGCCCCACTAAACAAAATAGAGAGAGGGAAGTTACAAGTACAAATTGAGAATGCCTTTTTGAAATCAGAAGTTTAAAAAGCTTATCTCTCTCTCTTTCTCTCTACAAGCAGAAACCCTAAATCTAAAGAAAGTTCAGACAACCATACTCCTTGCAAAGAAATTAATGGCAGCCTCCAACATCATCTCTGGCTACAGACTCTATTTCAATGAGTTCAAAATAGATGAAACCAAATTTCACAAAACCTTGTCATTGATAAAGAAGGCTGGTCTCGAAGAAGCCCTGGGTACGAGCACCTGGATCTACCCGAAGCTGATAAAGGAGTTTTATAGGAATGGGGCGTTTGAAAATAATGTCATCACCACGAGGGTCAAGGACGTGGAAATCAAACTCAGAACTGAGAATATCAACCTAGCCCTAGGCTCCAAATCTGAAGGGTTCTCGTTAGTAGATGGCATTGACTTCCATAAAGGCCTAAAGAAGATGCATCACAAGAAATTCCCCACTGTCAAAGGATACAAGAAAAAGGAGTTTCCTCAGAGGTACGAATTTCTGGTCGATATTATTGGGAAGTGTATATGTTGCAAGAGCTCTGGCCATGATTCTATAAATAAGGTGCAACTCAAGCTCATAACTGTGATAAGTTGTGGAATACAACTTAACTATGGAGCTCTACTGCTTGAATGGATTGGGAAGTGGATGACCAGCTCAAAGAAGATAAAGAGCTCTCAAAAGATGTTCTACGGGCGATTTATAAGCATCATCCTATAGTCTGCTCTACGTGAAAAAATTGGGGACAATGAAGGAGAGTCCATAAATCTAAACAGACGGATGACCCAGCAACTGTTTGAAAACTGGAAAAGGAATCCAGCCAAAAATGTGCGTATGATGTCTGAGTCCAGTGGAAGAACTGGTGATATAAAGGAATCAGGGATTCCAGGAAACATGTCAGTCGTCAAAGAGAGTGAAGAAGAAGAGGAGGAGAACAACAAGGAAGAACTCACTGCCCTGGTCAGAAAAAGCAAGGGCAAGGGAAAGCTAAAGTCTAGAATGGTAGAAGAAGCCCAGGGATCAACTACTGATATACCTGTAGATTCCTCTGACATTGAGACTCTAAGGATCCTAAGAAGAAAACAACAGAAGGCTGAGGCAGATGAAGATATAGTTACCATATCACAACTATTGAAGAAGAACAAAATCAGTCACAAATCCAAGAGGCCATCTGTCTCTTCGATCATAGAGTCTCTACTGATCGTAGAGACTAGACTGAACACCTCGAGCAAGGAATTTTCTGCACTAGATGTTCTGGCTGATCAACAGGACAAAGCTGAAGCTCAAGGAAGTCCTAAGGCTGTGGTTCAGCCTAGAAAACCAAGACGAAAATTTGTTAAGAAGTATATCCTTGTCAATGAAGGAGTACTCAAAAAGGAAGACAAAAAGATGGCTGCTGAAAAGGAACTATCCAAAGAAAGCAGAAAGGACAAAGCTCAAGCTGAGGGGGAGATACCTAAAGTTCTCACCCTAGAAAATACTCCAGCTGAGGGGGAGCTTAGTCCTGTAGAAGGATGATCATGTTGAGGGGGAGCCTCAAGATATCCCCATGACAGAAGAAGTTGTTCCTGCAGAAAATGAGGGAGAATCAGAGCAAGAACAAAATGAAGCCATTGATATAGTGGAATCCTTGAACGAAGACAAAGAAGAAGACGAAGATGATGAGGTCGAGATTATAGTTGTGGGCATTAATAGGTATAGAAAAGCTAACTACAAGCAATTATTCTCCTATCTACCCATGATGCCTTTTCATCAAGCTCAAATTCTAAACTCCTGGAATCACATGTTTTGGAGCTTCAAAGAATATCCATCCATCTTTGTGCTAGCTCATGGATTTCCAGGTAACTTCAACTTTGCCAAACAGCTGATCACAAATGGTCCCTCTTCAAGAATGGTGCATGAGGTATTATCTATCCCAATCTTGTTCAGAGTTAATCATTATCCACTATCTTTCTTTAGCCAATTTTATGAATTTCCCAGCTGGTTGGAAGTGGTCCTAAATCCACGAAGTCAATTACCAGTTATAGATTCCCAAAATTCTGTAACTGATGAACCAAATATACCCAACTTTATATTGATCCCAACTCCCATCATCTCTACGATTACTGACTCTAACCCCATCAAAGAGTCCCTCGCTGAAATCGTAGAGCCACCTACTCCAGACACCCAAACATAGGCTCCTCCATCTGATATTCCCTCCTCATCCACAAATGAATACTTCAACCTTGATCTTGCCCTCTACTCATTACAAGATCACTACAAGAGAACACCCCCTCCTTTACACATTCCCCAACTCAATGAGCTTCTTTCAGAACTGCCCACCAAAACTGATTTGTCAAACATATCGAAGAAAGTGATCAAGGAAATCGATGAGAGTCTTGAAGAACACACTAAACTCATTCAAATGCGATTAACAACAATGATCAGTGCTGCAAATAGTCTCCCAAGCACCCTAAGCTTTGAGCTCACAAAGAATCTTAAGGAGATCATCAGGGAAATGATTCAGAGCATCAAGGACAGGGATGAGATCCACTTTCTAGCAGCCAAAAGACACAGGGATGCTGTTTTTGTCTTAAAGACCACTCAAGAAGCTCAGAATAAACTTATGATGGAGAGCTTCATCAATCTGCAAACTGTCGTACGAGAATTTTAATAATTTTACGTCAACCAAAGCCAGCAGACTGACAATGTTATAGTTGTCCTCAAAAATAAGGAAGCTCAATCTGATGCTCTAATCAAAGAGAATCAAGATGACATTACTCAAACCCAAAGCTAACTCAACGAGCTCATCCAAGGAGTGACTCACCTATTCGAAGACATTCGAACCCTTGATGCTGACATAAAGGGGGAGAATAAAGGGAAAGGAGTTCAAGGCAAGGGTAGAGGCAGAGGTCAATTCCAAACTCAATCTTCAAGGAGTCCTCCTACGAGGCAATTCCACCAACAGACTCCTCGATCAGACCATCATACTCAATGATCTAATCAGCAGGAAGTTATAATAGCTCAACCAATAGGAGTCTAGGGCCAACTACCAGCTCACAAAATGTGACCACCACAGGCCTAAGGATGCCAATTGGAGATCTTGCATTCATGAAAAGGCATGATTACAATCCTAGGCTAAGCCCAAGTGAGCTGGAAGATCTAGCCAGAAGAGAAGAAGCAAGCAGGAAAAGAAGAGATGAGGATTATGGCAATCCTCCACGCAAAAGATCAAAGAAATAGAGATAAGTTGAAACTTAAATTCTTATTGATGTAAAGCTTAATTGTAATATCTATTCTTCAAACATCAATAAATTCATGCTTATTCTCTAGAAATTTTAGCTGATCACTAAAATATTAATTCATGTTTACTTTCCTATAAATGCATCTAGAAACTAATAATCATGACAACAAATCTCCTAGGTTATGTTAACATCAAATAGGGGGAGATTATTGGGAAAGTTCATATGTTAATTTGATGTTTAAAATAAAATGCTCATGATTATATGTAAAGTTCTTCAAGGAATATATGTACAAGGACTTGGTGATAGATCAAATTTGTTAGGTTGATCTAAGCTTTTAATGTTTATCATTCTATAAACGAATGTATAGATAAAGAGATCAAAGATGTTAGGTTAATCTATGTCTTGAAAGGAATAGATAAGCTTCAACAAGAATCATGATCTATCGAAAGTGATCAAGAGATCGCGTAAGCCAATCTGAGATTGTAGAGCTTAGAAGATCGTAGTGTATCTGTCTTGAAGGGCCTCTCCAGCAATAGTAGAGTGGTCCAGACGTTTGTTGAAGCTAACTCAGAGATAGTAGTGTGCTTTCAGAAACGTAGAGTCTGCAACACAAGCAAGTGAAGATCGTAGTGTGCAAATCCTTGAGAGAGATCATAGTATTCTTATGAGACCAAGCACCAAGGTGACAAGACACCATGATATGGATCATAGAGTATCATCTGCCTTATGTCAGAAGCATTGAGCCCTACCTTTTGTTTGGAGACAAATTCCAACAAATGTGGAATGGGTTTTAAACGTTGAAGTCCTCACCAATCCCAACAACACAAAAGATATCCTTAGTATACAACAAAAGGAATGTATTCAAGAAGCTAAGGAAAGGACCATAGGATAGAGGAAAAAACCTTTTTAAGTGTTAGGTGAGAAAGCAATCTGCTGTGTCAGTGGGCCAGAATGCAATTCAGGAGGTGTGTAGAAAAGTCTCCATCAAAGTTAAAAAATGCCAAACGCATTTAATGCTTCAACAAATGGCTTCAACGGATAGATTTCAAGGATTACATATATGCAAAACATATGCAGATAACAAAAAAAGCAAGCATTGAACAAAACACATAAGAACACTCAACGCTCAACTCTACGATCTGAGAAAAAGAGGAAGATTGCTCAGCTACTCTGTTCTTTCGAACAAGTGCTTAACAACAACTGAGTAGCACCAATCAAGAACTCAACAACTACCAATCAACTAAAGTGAGAGTTCCAAATTAGAAAGACTTGAAGAGTTATAAGTGAACTGTGAAGAACCAAGTCTGTTGGACTTGAAGAGTTCAAGAGTGAACTAAGAAGTGCCTAGAATGCTGGTCTAGAAGGAATATGTAAGATTCAGAAAGTGTAAAAGACATCCTTAGTAGATTTTCTACTTGAGGAGTAGAAGAGTGGACTAGGAGCTTTAAGGGCTCTAAACCACTTAAAATTGATATGCCTATTACATTTGTGCTATAACTGCTGTAATTGCCATAACTGCCTCACTCTCATTAATTCAAGATATCTTAAGGGAGATTAAACAAATCTTTATTCCGCTGTGTTTTAATTATTATCAAAACTAACAAAGTAAAACAAAAATAATTTTAAATATCTATTCAACCATCCCTTCTAGAATAACTATTATGCCTCCGGGAACTAACATGTTGGTCCCGTAATTGACAGAGTCTTGCTGCCTTTCTCCATGTTCACGCTTCCTGCCTCCATTTCCCTTTTTGGACAATCTTTCACATTATGTTCTGTCGACCCACACAGAAAACACCCATTGTTCATCCTAGGATTGGGGCAGTTGGGAGAGATATGGCCCTCATGCCCGCATTTGTACCACACAAATTTTCCTTTCAGACACTCGCTCGAGTGATTCTTCCCACAATTCTTACATTGAACAGTCTGTTTCTTCACACCTTCCTGTTTCACCTGAACATTCCCAAAATTGCTAACTTTTCTCTTTTTACCCCTATTCCCAATATTAGTTTTCACCTTCACAGCTCCTACAACCTCGCATTTGTTCTTCTTCTCCTTATTGCAGAGGCTCATGGCCTCACTCCCTTCCTCAATTATAATAGCTTTTTTCATGAGTGTTGAAAAAGTGTTTATCTGCAACATTGTCACCTTGTTGTAGAGCCAGGGTTTTAATCCCAGCTCAAACCTCCTTGCCATCATAGCCTCTGTATCAACTTGATGCGGAGCGAACCTAGCTAATTCATTAAACTTTGTGGCATACTCCGCAACAGTAATGTTCTCCTTCTTTAATTACAAAAACTTCACCTCCATCCTAGTTTGCATATTAGATGAGAAATAATTCTCAAAAAACAAAGTTTTAAACCTAGCCCAAGTAACTACACCTTCTTCTGCCCTAGCTTGATTTGCTTCCCACCAAAAATTTGCCTCTCCCTTCATCATATAGGTGGCAAAAGCTGTCTTTTGCCCCTCAGCGACCCTAGCTATCACAAATGCTTTTTCAATTTTCTTAACCCAAATTTGGGCTTCTACAAGGTTAGTAGTACCTCTAAATTCTTGCAGTCCTACAGCCTTAAAATCTTTAAAATTTTCCAAGCGATTGTCTGGCTGGTTCCCTGTGGCTGGCATTGTGAGATCCTGAATTTTATGAAATAAAAGTATTTAATTTTTCTATTTTGGTAAATAGTTAAATTGATAAAAGTTTAAAGTTAAGAGTGATATTTGAAATTTTTTCAAAGTAAGCAAGTTTTCATAAAATAATCGGTGATAAAAGTACAGTAATATGTGTGGTTGCATAGTAGAACACAGTATTGATTATTGATGCTTACGTAAGAAGTCACTGAGTTATTGCTGCTGCAGTAATTGTTGCATCATATCTCTCATATTATTCATTCAATTATTGTCACAGTATCATCTACATAATATTTTATATTATTAAATCAATAATTGAGACGACATAGTTATTCATATTATTATTTGCAATATTGACAATGTCTAAAAGTTCTGTCAATGAGAGATTTGGTCACCTAATTGTGCGCCAATAAGGAGAAATCCTTATCGGAAAGCCTCCTCTTTCCTGGGAATGATCTGGTTGTTAAATATTGTGAGTTATAATATTAATAATGAATAAGTTCGTGTTGATTAAAGAAGAAATTTATATTTCCATTGTGTTGGGATTATTATTGTTAGTGGAAATCGACATCTATTCTGATAATAATCGATGTCTTGAGGTTATATTGACCAATCAGGTAATTAATCGAATAAATGAGCAATTAATTACTATTAATTCACATGCTTATAACTATGTGTTCACATGCGTGTACTATTGATTCACATATATGTACTATTAGGGGAGGTGGTTCAAGATTGATAATACTTGCATGACTAAATTAAAAATGGGGGTATATATGAAGGTATTATAGTGTAATTATTTTTTTCAAATGTATAGAACTATTGAGTCACATGATTGTACTATTGATTCGCATGATGTACTATTAGGGGTGGTGGTGCAAGTTTGATAATACTTGTAGTACTAAATTAAAAATGAAGAAAAAGATGAAGGTTTTATACTGTAATATTTCGAGCCCCAAAATATGCAATTATCGAAACTATATTTTCCTATAAATAGAAGCTCATTCTTCCTTCATTCTCACCAATTCACTAAGACTCACAAGAGCAATTATAGAGAGAGAACCTATAGAGAGAAAGAAGAAGAGAAGTCTGCTACTTCAATTTTCCAGTATCCAGTCTTCTTCTGAGGTAAGGGGTATTATTTATTTCATATTCAGAAGAGATATTATTTTTTCGTATTCGCATGGATATTATCTTGGTTCAATATTCGTATGAAATAATATTTTCTTCCATACTCTGTAGGATGTAAGTAATATTATTTTGTTTTGTATTCCTACTTCTACACTCATTTTGTTGAAGTATTGCTTCTATACTCCATGAACTTAGTAGAATATCCTTGGTATTTGCGCTTCATCTAGTATCTTTTCATAGAAATATTATTTTAAGCTTTCTTGATAATTATTGATCTTTTTATGCCGAAATACTATTCATGAGTTACTATTCATGAGTTACTATTTATGGGTTACTATTCACCCAATTACTATTCACTCAAATATTATTCACTCGGGTATTCAGAACACTTTTTATGCCGGAGAAATATTCCCGAGTTACTATTCACCTAGTTACTATTCAATCGAATATTATTCACTCGGGTATTTGGGGCACTTTTTATGTCGGGGTACTATTCACGAGGTACTATTCATGGGGTATTATTCACCCGAAAAATATATTTCTTTTCTGTCCAAATTATTTTTCATACATAAATATTATTCTTGAATTTTACTCCACAAAGCAGTATCATGTTGACAATTTGGATATTTTTAAACTCTGGATAAATATAAAGTCTTTAATATTTATCCTTGATTTCGTTTGATTAATGCTTATATCATTGTTATCATCCTCATGATTATATTGTGATGAAAGTCATCTTTGGCTTACGTGCATAGATGGACTGTTGATTGGTATGATTATGACCAGGGATCATTCAGTATAATCACGACCCATAATGTTACAAATGATGTGGTAAAAGTCCTCATTGGCCCGTAGTGCATTGATGGACAGTTGTTGGTATGATTATGACCAGGGATTATTCGGTATAATCATGACCATTAATGATTACATGAATATTCTTGGCCCGTAGTGCATGGATGATTTGATGATGTGGTTTATTTATTAAACTGAGTCTCAGCGATAAAGTTGATGAAAAACTTTTTAAATCATAGAAGATAGTAGATATCATGCTCTACTTAACTCTTCTAATGGATTTCTTATTCCGCTGTAGTTGTTGATCTAAAACTTATTGTCTATTGTATTCTATTAGTTGTTATACAGTTGAAGGCTACGGATAATTTATTCTGCATTATCTTAGTCATAATAATTCTTACTGGGCTAGTTGAGCTCACCCTTTTCTTTCATTGTTCTCTTCAGGAAATGAGAATATAGCTCGGACAAGTCGAGGAACAGAGTGATGGTCCGAGATGGTGCATTAGTAGTCCTCACTATTCTGTGAAATAGTGTGATAATAATTGTAATGAGAACTTCATTTGAGTTTGAATACTGTCTATTTGACAATATTCGTGTAAAAACTCCAAGCTACGCTGTTGTTGTATTGTATAAAAGAAGTTTGTATTTGATTTATGTACCATGTATTTGGCGACTCAAGATGGGTGATGTATACCTGTTTTGGGGGCGTCACAGGCATTCCCTGCTACATAGCTTGAGCTACCATGTTTGCAAAGTTCTGCAATGGATCTGGTTGTTGTCCTTCAGCGTTGTTGACAGATTCTTCTACCCTTTGATTACGAGTTTGACGTCTTGGCAGCATTATCTAGTTAAATAAGACCATAAATTATTCTTTACATTTTAAACCTTATTTTATAAGTTTCACATATCAAACTTATTTCATTAATCAACATAGATTCATATTCATTAATTCAAAGTACTTTACATAACATAACACATACTGATATCCCTTTGTGACCACAAAAGTCTGGATTTACGGTTTTAACTAATACAAAAGTTGAGAATATTATATTACACATACATATTAGACATATATATTATATTAAACACACCTACACAACAGAACCTATACTACATATTCACTACGCCTTTTTCTTGATCTTGGACAACCTTTCGCCTAATGACCTTCTATCCCATAAATAAAATAGACACCTTGCTTTGGATTGGGACAATGAGGAGAGAAATGTCCTTCATGTCCGCAATTGTAGCAAACATTTTCCCCTATCTGGCACAAGCCTTCATGTTTCTTGTTACAGTTTGTTCACTTTTCTATTCAGTTAAGGTTCCCTTGATTGTTATCAGAATTTCCTATATCACGGTCTTTCATCTTTCTTTTCCCCTTCTTGCTCGGAGCTGCACGTGCTTTATTGCTTTTAGCTCTCATTTGAATAATTTGGATTTTAATCTTATCTTATTCTTCCATTGTTTCTATTAATGCTTTCTGCAATTGACTATTTAACATCTTTTCTATTTCCCACAGCTTTTTTAGAGAAGAAACCTTGTTCCTCAGATTCTGCACTTCCGTTAATGCTTGATCAGCTCCAACTTCAGTGTCCAAATCACTATCTGTCAGTTCCACCATTTCTGGGTCTAGTATTAAGTTTTCCACAATAACCACCTCATCCGAGTTGCTTTCAACATGAGCCTCTATTTCAGCTATGGGCTTTGATATTAGCTCCTTCTTTACAATCCGAGGGTATCCTAATCCTTTTTCACCTGACATCTACACACATAAATTATCCTTATTAGCATATAACATATACACATAACAAACAATAATTTTGTATAGGTTATCTTTATTTTTGTTTGACGATGAATTTATTCAATTCATCTCTTTTTAAACTCTATATGAGTTATTTGTATTTTCAATGTTTCCCTCTGTTCAAAGGTTATAGCCTAAGGTCTATCCCACCTAAGGTTTCTAACCCTAAACCTCTGATACCATAATGTGACGCCCCCAAATTTAGGTACTTGAAACCCGAACTCGATACTTCACGATACCATTTCTATGAGCGGAATAATACTAATAATAATAACAATAATATAAATATCAAACTTAATTTACATATATCAGAGTTTAATCCCAAGTACGCAACCTTTAATACATTACAATACATGATAGATAATATATATCATTCTTATCTTAATAAAGTCAAACTATTATATAATATAGCATGAACTTATTCAGCAACCTTTCCTTTCCCTTTGTTCTTGGCCGAGCCTTCTGGTTGTTCACACTTAGCTGAAAATATTTAAATTAAGCAAGGATGAGCATTTGAGTGCCCAGCAAGTAATAGCAATCATAAATATTAGCTGAAAGAATTAAATGTTTTCTTTGAACGACACTTCTACAACGAATCAACAGTTGTGAAGTAAGCTAAACCAATAATAAACAACATATCAATTCTATATCAAAAATTTGAAACTACGTACTGACTATAAATGAGGATCAGTCGACAGACTATGAACATTGTTTTCTATTTTTGAAAAGGTTAAACAGAACTTCATCTATAAACCGTCATAACTTACAGGCAAGGGGGTGATCAGCCCATTATGCCCAGTATTAATCAATACTACATATAAGAACGATATTTTCGTCCAGCATATCCGCCTTAGGCACAGAAAAGTTTTCAAGATTTGGGATGTTCATACTAGTCTAGAATCTGAACCAAAACAATTCGGTTAGATACAATAAAGTTCTATCTTGTTCAACAATACTTTTAAATATGTGTCTAGCTGAATCAAATAGCTTAGACGACTTTTAAGTCAATGTATACATAATGGAAACCAATAAGTATGTATCAACATGTGATAAAATATAATGATTATCCAAGTGAGGACACTTGTATAACCATGCTTAGAAATTAACGAACAAATATATATTTTTATCTACAATAACAGAATTAATGAACTTTTACAACAGATTATGATCTAATAACTTACTTATACAAAATCCTTGCATAAGTATATATAAAGATTAAGATATTTGAACAATGAAAAAGAATAGTTCAGATACTAGCTTACATATGTACATCGCATAAAGTAAATGCGAAGATAGGATACTTACCTGATCTGCTGCTTACATTACTTAGTTTTATCTTTTATATCAAGCCCTATCATTAATAAAATCATTTATTCGATTAAAATAATATATCATAACACATAGTACTGCTATTTGCAGTTAACACATAACCTAATCACATTGTCACATATGTTTAAAAATAATTGGATCACAAACAAATACTTATCAAGTCAACCTATCTAAGTTCAGATCAATTTTCGAAATACGATTGTGCAAGCGGACTTTATCAGTAATTATCGAGTCTAAGACTCTATCCTGTAGTTCAATATCCATTTAAAAATTTAAATATGAGTCATATTATTTTTCATAGCCTTATAATAATTTTTAAATAATTATTATAATTTATCATGATTTTTCAAACACCGGAATTATCATTAAATGATTTAAATATTAAATAATTCTATTATCATTAATATTTAATTAATATTAAATTATTAATGAAACCATTGCCAAAATATTAAAGTTATTTATATTACCTTAAAATATTTTTAAATTATTAATATTACCCTTAAATAATTTTTTAAATAATTAAAATCATTTTTGAATAATTACCATTAATATTTACATATTAATGAATTATTTATCGAAATATTAAAAGTCATTAATTATAACTTTAAAATATTTATATCCTTTTTAAATGATTTTAAATCAATAAAATCATTTTTAAACCATTTTTTTAAATTATTCTAATATCATTAATCTTAAATTATTAATGAAATTATCCTTTAAATATTAATGATTATATTTTATAATTTCAAATATTTTTAAACACTTTATTTTCATTTAAAATAATTTTTATAATATTAAAATCATTATTAATTAATTTATTTAATATAATTATTAAATAATTATAATATCATTAATATTAAATCATTAATAAAATTTACCTTTAAATATTAAAAGTTATATTTTATAACTTAAAATATTTTTAAATACATTATTTTCATTTAAAATGATTTTTAATATAATAAAATTATTTTTAATTTATTTATTTAATGCATTTATTAAATAAATTAAATATCAATAATATTTAAATAAATAGTAATATTTATGGAAAATATGCCAAATTATCAGAAGTTAATTTTTATAACTTAAAATAATTTTAAAAACTATTTTTGGAATTTTTATAAGTTAATTTCTATTTTTAAATAATTTTTAGAAAATAAATTAAATAACAAAGTCTGTCGCATGGTCAGATTGAAGTTCTGCAATCCCATGTCATTGCGTAACTCTCGACAAAAGCGGTCCGAAGAAGGTCTTGTACACCTTGTTCGAATGCGCAGATTGAAGTTCTGCAAGTTCGAGCGGACTTCATAGTGCACGAGTGCACGTACTTTGAGACAGCGGCACCCGTGGAGCCTGGGCACCACGGGCAGCCGCAGGTGCATCTGCGGATGCCGCAGGTACACCTACGGCTCCCAGCTCTATAAATATAGAGCTTGGGGTGGCCATTTGTAAGAAAAAAAGAGGCGACGAAGCCCTGTCCAATTTGCTTTGTACACACCCCATATCGAGTTTTTTCTCATTTTAAACACATGTTAGCTCACATATAGCTATATTTTACCGGCGAGAGCTGAGTGTTTATACATCTAGAGTCATAGAAGCCTGCCTTGTCAGCCCACTGTAAGCCTTCTCACACTCTATAAAGCCTTTTTCTTCATCTTTGCACACACTATTCTTCACATTGAGAGTCGTGTTGTGTGTGTATGTCCGGACTTCAGTTCGTGGTTTTCATTTATGTCTGTATATATATACTTATATATGTATATATTTTTATATATGGACTAACATTATCGAGTTATGCCTCGATTGAGCCTAGACTTATGTCTGGAGCATTTATTTGGTTATATATATATATATATATATATATATATATATATATATGAACTGTTGTCGGATTATATTCGGAGCATTTACTACTTTTATATATATAGCGACAAATCATTGAAATGATAAAATGAGTAAGTAAAGGATTGAGAAACATCTTGTGCATTTAAATATATATATATATATATATATATATATATATATATATATATATATATATATATATATATATATATATATATATATTCATTCGGGACTGGAGTTTACTTCGTGGCCTTTTCCGCTTTATTTACATTTCGTCCCGCCTGGAGTTTACTTCGTAGTAGTTGATCGCATTTACTGCTTTATTTACATTTTTGATCCCCCATGAAGGTGCTTCGTGGTGGTTGATCATGTCTCTCTATATATATTTACTACTTTTATATATTTACATTTCTGATCCCCCATGGAGGTGCTTCGTGGTGGTTGATCATGTCTGTATATATATATTTACAACTTTTATATATATAACTGCTTATTGCTTTTCATATTAAACTACGGCATCATGTGAGCCTAGGAATCATGTGATCACAGATTCAGTCTACTAAATCTAGATTCGGTTCCCGTGATGGACTTTTTCAGCTGTAAGCAACTTGTAAATTATTCACGGTGTTTGAATTTACTTAGATGGTTGTCATGCCCATGAGGAGTTCGTCACCGCTATATATTATTTTCTCGAAGATGCTTCGCATCTCGAAAATAAAAGCAAACAAGTCAAACACTTAATAATAAAATGGAAGTATGTAAAGGTCTCAATTACTATTGAGCACAGGGTTTGAAAAACCTCTTTTACAAAACTTCACTGTTATATCATATTTATAATTGAATTTTTCATACCAATTCAAACCCTTTGTATATAGGTGTGAACGAGGCCTCGCACTACTTCCAAATAAATTGTACATTGATCCACACACATTCATATAACAGTTTCTTGAAAAGTGGCGGTCACCGTGGCAACACAGATGTCGGGGGGTGCCTAACACCTTCCCTCAGCATAATCAAACCCCCAATCCTAAATGAATCTCAATTTCACAGACCCATTTAGCAGTGTCACGTCACTGGGTCAAATTTGCAAACCTTATCTCGGTTGCGTTGGTGCAACCAGTTAAAAACACCAACTGGCGACTCTTACAATCAAATCATCGACATGATACATGTCAGACCTTTTTCACTTGTGTTTTCACACAAATCTCACATAATATGAGAACACCAAAGAACAAGAGCATAAAAAGGATAAATAAAAATCCTAACGTCGACAGGTGGAGACTCTGCTGGGGACACCAGTAAGAGGGTTTAAGCTGCTACTACAAGGTTTTCAAAACTGTTATATGCTTGTGTATGAATGTTGCATTTATATTTATGATGAATGTGTACGAATACATTTTACTAATATCTATCTGTGATATTAGTGCTTCGCACATGTCATCATTTTCATAAATAGTAAGACACGTTGTATGTGAATGTATGTTGTGTGGTTCCTCCACCAGGAGGCTATCCTGTCGGTGTTTGATTACTGGACTCATAGGGAGACTAATTCCAACGAGACTCAGGAAAGGCACCACCCAGATTCGCTTCAGTTGAAAGATCGAATTAACTTCCCATCAAGTAGATTGCGATGATATGGGTACCTTCATGCCAAAAAGCCATGAGAGTAACCCTAAGATAGGTCAGCCTCTAATAAACCAAATGCGAAGGAAATTCTCTTTTTGCTTTCCATTTTCTATTACTTGTAAAAGCATTTACTTGTAATTTTATTCCATGTTCATCTTTATGTAATGGAAAATATGAAGGATATTTGCACATACATGACATGATATCAATTTAGATCCGTTCTAAAAGATCAATGATCCATTCTGAAAGATCCTACGACGTCTCAATGTTCATACATCAAGGATGAGTTCAGAATGCATCAAGATCACAAGCCCTGAAGAAACAGGCAAATATCAAGCAAGTACAGGGCATAACTAAAATGGAAGTGAATCAAAATATATTTCTCTGCCACATATAATACTGTTTGATATATACAATATGTGTTGTACATGACAAAATGGCTAAGCTAATATGTGCAGGAAAATACAAGTCTATCTACGAATCTGTGTGTATGCGGACTATCAGATCTAACATAGCATCCCTCTCCGAAGAAGGAGGTAACTCTATAAGCTCCTGCCCAATGGCATCTACACGAGCTAGCAGATCCAAGGCTAACTGCATGGTGGCATTATGCTCATCAATGTATGCACTCATATCGGCAAGGATGCTAGTCGTAAGGGATCTCACTGAAGTACTATCTGTGACGGCAACATCCTGGGCAGATAGGGCAGCATCCCGCTCTACAATCAATGCATCTCTGGCTAATTTGGCCTCCTCTCTCTCTAATAGTGTTGCGTCTCTCCCATCAAGAGCTGTCAACATCAAGGCCCTAGCCTGATCTCTCTCAAAGGTCATCATATGTAGACTCTGCTCCAAATATTGTGCTGAATGCTGAATCATAGTAGCACTCATAGTGGAAGAATCCATCACAAATGCTGGCAACCCAGTAGTCAAATCCTCATCGATGGGAATATTAGCCTCCTTTATAGGCTCCTCATCGTCAGAATCAATCCCCTATACTGTGGATACTACTGCAATCGATGCAGTCTCTGTCTCCATCCATACAGAATACTCTGCAGAACAACCCGAATGGCTGAGGGAAAACTCAGCTAACTCTCACTAATCCCAACAGGCATACAACCTGGATCTATCTTCTGCTAATAAGTGGCGAGAAACGAAGCGCTGACTCGATGCCCCCTGAAAAGGATGGAAGTCCTAGAACTGGTCAAACTGACATATCACGGCCAGTGGGTGGTAAGTAATCATGCCCCTCAAACCAGCTAGAGGGAGATAATCCATGCCTATAGCATGAGTAATGAAGTTGTAGCGTGAGCTAAGCCCTGAACACGGTAATATAGCAAACGGATCTTCGATCCCTGCCAGGAAAGCTGACCAAGTTGTAGTATCTATGCACTCCAGAGGCGAAAAAGAGTATGACATGGCTATATCATGGGTGAAAGACTACCTATGCCGTCTGAAAGTGCCAATCGGTCTCAAGTATGACATAAACCACACGTACAGCATGACTGAGCTGCCTGTAAACACTCCCATTGGATAAGTGCAACAGTATGTGGCTGACCTCAGAGTCTCTGCTATGATCATCGGTATGATGGTGTGACCCTCCCTAAGAGCTCTCACTGCATTATGACTCCTATATCCAACTCATCCATGTACCGTGGCATGTAGATATACGACAGTATGCACAATAACAGTACATCTACTCTAGCCAAATGCCAATGATCCTCCGGTGTGGTGAAATCCCCAAAATGTCATGCATAACTATCCTCTGAGCCAAATCTATCAAATAGAAATGTTGGGATATAACGTGGCAAGTTGTGAGCTCATCCTGCACCACCCTACGCCTTAAGCCAGTAACGGTCATGAACTGCCTACTCATGTCTCCAATCGCCATATGCACGCAACGTCTGTCCGGTGGCAGCATCGTCAAATGTGCATACTCCTCCAAAGTAGGAGTCAACTCCTGGGTCCTAAATTGGAAAACATGTCTCTCCGATACCCAGTTCTCCAGCATACCGTCCACGAATCCTGTGGGAACCTAAAACATCAACAAGGTCATAGTATGCTGCAACAGATGATCTACAGTCACCCTGTCTGATGGTGACATGTTATCATATCACGATCGCATACCAGATGCCACCAATAATGGTGGGGTATGATCAATACGGTGAAGAAGATATTTTGTATGGGCCGTGTCATAAGACCATCCAGGGGTCAATGCTGAATATATCTGGATATACATATATATGCATAATATAATAACATGCATGATACAATAGATGGAAATATGATATAGGGAATGGAAAACTGTACATACATTCTTAAGTATATCATCATCTAGTACATCTCTATACAACTAAAATACAGGGGAATGGGGAAAAAATGCCCTGCAACTAATAGAGGCCTATCAAAATATATAGCAAAAATGGGGCAAAGCTAGCCAATATCTAACAGAAACCTATCAAAAGAGATAACGAGAATATACATCAGAAGAAGACAATGGTGTCAATGTCTACATCATCAATATTGTCCACCTGATGTAACTCCTCCTGAGTCACTGGATCTCTATCCACAAGGATGTAAGGCCTATACAAGGGAGGATATGAACCGGCAAAACCATATGGGTCACCTAAGGGGCCAGCGCCAGAGCTAGAAGGATCAAAAGTATCTACCTAAAAAGGATCTCTGCCCAAGTGCCGGATAAAGAAATGTGCTCGGTCCAACAGCCGGGTTAAACTGTCAATCTATGTCAAATGAGTTGGATCACAGACATAGGCTAACTAATCCGTCATCATCACAGATCCTGGAACCATATCCCCCATGAACTGAGTGGTGCGGGTCTGGGCTCCAATGGTACGAGGGAACCACCAATGCTGGAACATCTCCTGAGTGTAGGGACCCTCTGATAATGTGAAACTGTCAATCCCCAATAATGGGATATCAATGACGGGTGACTGCGAAACAGGCCAGTAACAGTGGCAGAAGGCAAGATCGGCATACGAATCTCTCCTGTAGTGCTCCTGATAGCACGCTCTCCTAAATAGAGCTCCCATCCTCCATCTGTGAAGAGAGGAATCCTACGGGTGGAAATCACGTGCTCGACACCAGTCGGGTACCCATCCCCAAATCCAATGCTCAAATGCTTCCCAGAGTAGGGAACCCACGCGATGACATTCGCTGTAAACAACTCCAATTATAGGCGACAATGAGTAAAACCCTCAGCAACAGGGACCTTCGCTAGTATAGAATGATTCCATCTTCGTCCTCGTGAATAGGTGTCTAAACCTAACACACTCATGGGACACAAACATGGGAGCCTCTCATAGGCCTAAAACTACGAACACAAAGGCAAACATCTGCTGTCAGTCAACACTCATAACCTGTACATGGGAAAAGATAAGAGAAATACTCACCAGCAGAAATGGTTAAAATCTTAATCAAGCCTCGGTCAAGCCCTGCGAGCGCATGCGCATTCCCCTGAGGAAGTAGGCGAAGGTGTAAGAACCCCAATCATACTCTCCAATACGCTCCACGTGTCGAGTGGCCTGATCAAAGCGAAGGACACCATAGAAGAGTTATCTACTATGAAGTAGCCCCTAATAATCATCATGAATAATCACTAAAGAATACTATCCCTGACTCTTACATCATCGGGTATGGGCTCACTCAATGACCAAATTCATAAGCATTCACGCTCAAAGGACGCATGCGACAGTCACGCCTCGAGCGCCTCTCCGAACTCCTAACATGGATTTGATGATAGTAGGGGTGATATCCGCCATACAAGGCACTGGCTCCCCTCCAAACTCCATACCTGTGATAAACCACCAATCCATCAGCGTCATCATCACCTCACAGTCCAATAAATGGACTGACCGAGTCTGGTGAAACCAACGCTCAGACAATGCCCTGAGATAACCTCAGGAACAACAACTGGGAAGAATGGAAAAGAACGTCCTGAATCCCTAGCCATGTACAATCGCTTTACAGTCATCATGGAAAGCCTGATATATAGAGTGGATGCTGAACCAATTCCCTTGAGTCTGTGTAAAGCCGGGAACCTACATCATATGCAGATCAACATCAGAATCCTTTACTCCTCATCAATAAGAAATAAGGAATATTAAGATCTAACTTTATACCTCATTTGCGTGCAGGTAAATTGAAGGGTGTCGACTCAAATCGCCCAGAAGCTCTTGGTTCGCCACTCGAATACCTGGAAAATCCCTACGGGGAACACGTATAGTAGGAGCGCGGTCCACAACTGAAACATCCTCCTCGTCATCCTCGACATCTGGCACTTCAACCTGGACAGGACGTATCACCGCCTCCACCAAACGATGAGGTTGTCTAACAGAGCGGGGTAGAGGCACTTCCGAAGCCCTTCTCTGTACACCAGAAGTGGTCCTGTGGGAACTACTCGGCTGATCCAGATCCATAATATCTGGACAATAAGTCTCCAAATCACCTCAGAAAGGGTGTGGTAATGTTTAACCTGGAGCTTTTCAAAATGCAGTTTTATGTCTATATGCATGCATGCATTATTTTAACATATGTCTACAGTAGAGTTAAAATGCATGACTACCCAATGCCTATATTTTTGAGAAATTTTGCCATATTCTCCTTTGTAAATAGGATTATCCATATGCACACAGGCATAACTAGGTGGCCATTCAGTAACACACCTACCCATAGTCATATACATCCTACATACATTAATACATCATAGTAAAAAATCTGTAAGTGTAGTCTAATTACCAGGATTATTTTTCTTTTCTACCTTTACTCATTTGTCCTCAAATAGGATAAGAAATGACAGTAGAAGGTGCCAATTTAACTGTTTCAAAAGTCAAATTTTTTCACATCATTATGTTCCGCATGGTTTAATACTAACATTTACTGTGTTGAATATTTTTTATCAAGTCATAGCAGCATGTAATTTCACTACTATGTGTCTAAATGCATTTACTGTGATAAGTCAATTTCCAACGGACGAAAACTGGAAAAAAAATACATACATACGTTACCAGGACAGTGTAGAACACTTGTACGGTGGCAAAATGTGCAGAAAGTCACCCAAACTCAGCAGATTTGAAGAAGAGCTCTCAGATTTCCTTCGCGGCCCAACTTGAAAGGGACTTATGAAAGAAACCTACAGGCTTTACATAGCCACGGTTGGCCGCAGGTGTACCCGCGACACCTCTACATGGGTCCCACCCCTCTAGCTCAGTTCAGTTAGAGTTATAAAGGAGGTTTCACAACTTGAAAAGTCCAAATTAGGAATAAAAATGCTACGCGATTGATTGGAGTAGCCTGAAATCTTGATTTTCACGGGCCAAACTTTGGCTTCAAATGTCACTCATTGGTATTTTCCTTATTGTAAGGTATACTATACTAGTGACCTCAACTATTGCAAATCATGCTCGGTAATGCCTCACACAGGTCCGATGCCACCAAACACAGGGTCGTAACCCTAAAAGAAGTATCCCCGATGGGGGTCACAACACTGATTTCAAACATTGCTAAAGTATCCCCGACGGGGGTCACAATGTCGATTTCAAACATTGATAAAGTATCCCCAACGGGGGCCACAACGTAGATTTTCACTCATCCATATTCCCCGACAGGGGTTATAACGCATTATTCGTCTATGAACGAATCCCCGGCGGGGGTTACAACGAAATTCTACCATTAATGTACGTGTCAATGAAGGTCAAACAGCGTTGACATCATTTCAACTGATGGCAAGTAAACCCATCAAAGCATCGGATGCCATTCGATTATCTCATCCATCAGTGTACTTATCCACAACCTTCCCCGGTGGGGGTCACAACGCAATGCAACCTTTGATACATACATCAATGAACGTCAAACAGCCTTCATAGTTTGTCCAATAGGGATCTATCCGGTGATACACACATCAGCGCAGGTTAGGCATCCCTGACAATACATATTATTGGCAGTAACTCCGATAGGATCGTGGTACATGTTATACACATCCTCAAATAGACAAAGCTTTATCCCCACAGATCTCTTGCACACGAGAGACACATCTTTGGTATAAAGTCTATATAAAAGATTCAGGACTTTGGTAATAACCCCAACGTCAACATTATTGAAAGACTTGGATCGCATGTCTAAGACATCACTGATTGTCATCCCCGACAGGATTGACAGGGAACCAGCAATCATTCCATCATGTTGGGAAATAATCCAACAACATACATGCATCATGCATTTGCATCATGTTGCTACACATAGCATCATGTTTATCTTGTTGCATTTCAAGTGTCTAAGATTCTTTATCCTATCCATGCCTTGCATTTCATGAATATGATAAAGAAGGGCATCTGTAGACATTCAAATTTTTTTTGCACACTTGTTACAAACATTGCAGGAGGGCAGATTCGTCTTTCGGAGATAACCCTAGAAGACAGCTCACATCCATTCCGGATACTACCAGAAGTTCAGTCTCAACCCCGGAACACACCGGGAGAATCAATCCCAACCTCGGAGATAATCCCGAGTTTCATCCTTGGAGATATCCCCAAGGAATGTCATTGTAGTTTAGCGATAACTCCAGAAATGCGTGTTTCAAATGCATGCAATCAGCTTCAATCTCAAACCTCCTGCCAAGGCACTCATTCAAAAGACCCAAAGATAACATCGGGAAGACACGCACACTTAAAGATGACCCTACGGAATTTAAACACTTGCAACAGTACAATCTCAGATGTAACCCTGAGCAACGTCTGCTATCAGCCCAAACTAGAGATAATCCCAGTGAGGGGCAAAATAGTCATCTTACCACCTCAACCCCAGCGCGCCGTCTCAACATTTCATACATACATTTCTACACAGAAATGTCCCACAAGAGCCAAGGAGTTCCAATCCTGAGTGACTATTACGCGTGGTAGCACTCCGGATAGAATTTGAAGCTTGAAGACCATAGGCATGGTCCCCTCTTCCTGACTTCATAAAACCTCTAATCCCATGTCATTGCATAACTCTCTACAAAAGTGATCCAAAGAAGGTCTTGTACACCTTATTCGAATGCTCAGATTGAAGTTCTGCAAGTTCAAATGGACATCACAGTGTACAAGTGTATGTACTTCGAGACGGCGGGACCCGCAGAGTCCGGGGCACCCCGAGCAGCCACAAGTGCATCTGCTGCTGCTGTAGGTACACCTGCAGCTCCCAACTCTATAAATATAGAGCTTGGGGCAGCCATTTGTAAGAAAAAAAAGAGGCGAGGAAGCCCTATTTAATTTGCTCTGGACACACCCCATATTGAGTGCTTTCTCATTTTAAACACATGTTAGCTCACATATAGCTATATTTTACCATCGGAGGCCGAAGTGTTTATCCATCTAGAGTCATAGAAGCCTACCTTGGCAAAATTCCAAGCTAGCCTTCTCACACTCTATAAAGCCTTCTCTTCATCTTTGCACACACTATTCTTCACATTGAGAGTCGTGTTGTGTGTGTATGCCCGGACTTTGGTCCGTGGTTTTCATTTCTGTCTGTATATATATACTTATATATGTATATATTTTTATATATGTACTAACATTATCGAGTTATGCCTCGATTGAGCCTAGAGTTATGTCTGGAGCGTTTACTTGCTTTTTTATATATATATATATATATATATATATATATATATATATTATGATGCCCCCAAAATAGGTATACATCACCTATTCAGAGTCGCCAAATACATGATACAGAATATAAATACATTCTTAATTATACAACAAGAGAGCTGTGAGTTTAAATACAAATATTGTCTTTTAGACAATATCCACTCTCAGAATAAGTCCTCATTACATTTATTGTCACACTATTTAATAGAATAGTGAGGACTACTAGCTAATACTATCATCCGGATCATCACTCTGTTCCCCGACTCATCCCAGCTACGTTCTCATTTCTTGAAGAGAACAGTGAAAGAAAGGGTGAGCTCAACTAGCCCAGTAAGAAATATTATGACTAAGATAATGCACAATAAATTATCATTAGTTTTCAACAATGTTAAACTGATAAAATACAATAGACATCAAGTTTAAGCTGCTTGTTGAACAAGCAATCCATTAAAAGAGTCAAGTAGAGAATAAAATCTACTATCTTTATGATTTAAAATGTTTTTCATCACTTTTATCATTTGGGACTCAAATTTTAAAAATAATCCACATCATCGAATCACCCACGCACTCTGGCGAGGATATTCTTTAGTATCACGACCAGTCATGATCATGCCAACAATCGTCCCTCAATGCACTACGGGCCAATGAAGACTTTTACCACATCATTTGTAACATTACAGTCATGATTACACCGAATAATCCCTGGTCATAATCATACCAAGTCCATATATGCACTACAGGCCACAAATGACTTTCAACATAATATAAACATGAGGATGATGACAATGATATAAGAATTCAATAAAACAAGTTCACGAATTAATTTGTCCAGGAACCAATAACGTCCAAATTTTCACCATGATACTGCTTTGTAGAATAAAATTCAAGAATGTTCAGAAGAATATTTTCATGGTAAAAAAAATACTGGATAAAGCGCAAATATCAAGGATATTTCACAAATTTCATGGAGTATAGAAGTCAAAACTTTAACCAACTGAGTATATTAAAGAATGGAATAACAAAAGAAATCACCATGCATGCGGTACTTCGCATAGACAGGTTATTTCAACAGAATAATAAGTAACGGAACCAGGTAAGGCGAAATTTGCACCGACAGAATGTTCCAACAGAATAATAAAGAATGGAATAACAACAGAAATCACCATGTATGCGGTATTGCAGATGCGAGTTATTCAATAGAATAATAAATAACGGAATCGGTCCCAAGCGAAACGCATGCAGATGGGATATTCCAACATAATAATAAAGATTTTAAACCAGGTTCGCCAGAAAACGCATGTGACAGGATATTCCAATGAATAATAAAAAAGAGAACCGGTCGAGCGTGAAAGCGCGCAGGCGAGGATATTCCAACAGAATAATAACGAATAGAATAACAATAGAAATCGCCAAGTATAGGGTAGACCACGTATACAGGTTATTCCAGGAGAATAATAAAGAATGGAATAACAGAAGTTCTCTTCATGAATACAAAAGAAATAATACCCCTTACCGTAAAAGAAACTGGATATAAGAGTAGGGAAGTAGCAGAATACTTTTCTTCTTTCTCTCTATAATTTTCTCTCTCTAGAGTTTCAGTGAATTCGTAAGAAATAATGAAGGAATTAGCTTCTATTTATAGGAGAATGGAAAGGCACTGTGTAATTCACTGGCTAAAATTATACGCTAGATTTTCAAAATCAAATTTTTATAATATATATATGTATATATATATATATAGTACAACACATGTTATATTAGACAATTTCTACAACCCATGCATCATTTGTCAAGGTGTTGGCCAGTGAATGTCTAGGTTTGAAAAACATCCCACAATCTACCAAACAAAGCTAGTAATTGTCAATCCCCCAACCAATAAGAATAAAGGAAAAAATTATAAAACATATCTATATATATAATCCACACATGTTGTACACCTAAATATATATATATAATAATAATAATTGTACTCCCTCCCGTAAAAATCAAATCTCCCTCCCCACCCACTTTCACAACTTGACAACTTTATTCACCACTACCACCCACTCACCCATATTCACACACACACACACACACACACACTAACACTAGATTATACATATATATTCACACACTCCAACACATGCCACTAACAATATATATATATATATATATATATATATATATATATATATATATATAATCACATGCCACTAATAAAAGATATATATATACAAAAAATTGATATTACTTTCTCCGATTATTTTGAAAAATAGGCAAAATGGGGGTCCATAAAATAAGCAAAAACCGAGTGACTTCTCACGAAGCATCAATAATCAATCTGGTGTGCTATTATGCAACCATGGCAGCATTCTTTGTACTTTTACTACCGAAAGTAGTTCAACAATATTGCAGTAAAACTTCCGTAGTTATTTTCATAAAATATTTTGTCGTTTTCTCAATCCGACAATAATTCTGTTGTGGGGTCCACCAATGATTGTATCGTCGTACGGATATTCCATGACAAAAAGAATATTTCCCACCAATCGAATATATGACAACTTGCATACTTTGCAAAATTTGTAAATATTACCCACAACTATAACATTATATTAAATTCATTCCATAATATTCAAAAATGATAATTATAGAAAAATCATCTTTATTCATAAAATCTGGGGTCTTATATATATATATATATATATATATATATATATATATATATATATATATATATATATATATATATATACTTATATATATGAATTGTTGTTGAAACTGCTCGATGAGCCTAGATTTTATATCCTATATGCGTTCTTGATTTTATATATATATATATATATATATATATATATATATATGACAAATCATTTGAAATGATAAACCGTAGGGATTGAGAAACATCTTGTGCGTTTACAGCTTATATATATATATATATATATATATATATATATATATATATATATATATATACATTTCTGTCAGGCTTGGAGTTTACTTTGTGGCCTTTTACTACTTTATTTACATTTCATCCTATCAGGAGTTTACTTTGTGGCGGTTGATCGTCTTTACTGTTTTATTTACATTTAGACCCGTCTGGAGTTTACTTCATGGCAGTTGATCGCATTTACTACTTTATTTACATTTCTGATCCCCCATGGAGGTGTCTCGTGGATGCTGATCATGTCTCTATATATATATTTACCGCTTTTATATATTTACATTTCTGATCCCCCATGGAGGTGCTTCGTGGTGGTTGATCATGTCCGCATATATATTTAAAACTTTTTATATATATAATCGCCATCGCTTTTCATATAAGCTATGGCATCATGTGAGCCTAGGAATCATGTGATCACATATTCAGTGTACTGAATCAAGATTGATTCGTGATGGACTTTTTTCGGTTTGTGTAAAGCGACTTTTGTAAATTATTCACGGTGTTTGAATTTCCTTAGATGGTTGTCATGTCAATGAGGAGTTCGGCACCGCTATATATTTTTTTCTCGATGATGCTTCGCATCTCGAAAATAAAAGCAAACAAGCCGAACACTTAATAATAAAATAGAATTATGAAAAGGTCTCAATTACTATTGAGCACAGGGTTTGCATTTACTACTTTATTTACATTTCTGATCCCCCATGGAGGTGTCTCGTGGTTGTTGATCATGTCTCTATATATATATTTACCGCTTTTATATATTTACATTTCCGATCCCCCATGGAGGTGCTTCGTGGTGGTTGATCATGTCTGCATATATATTTAAAACTTTTATATATATAACTGCTTACTGTTTTTCATATAAACTGCGGCATCATGTGAGCTTAGGAATCATGTGATCACATATTCAGTGTACTGAATCAAGATTCAGTTCCCGTGATGGACTTTTTCAGCTGTAAGCAGCTTGTAAATTATTCACGGTGTTTGAATTTCCTTAGATGGTTGTCATGTCAATGAGGAGTTCGGCACCGCTATATATTTTTTTCTCGATGATGCTTCGCATCTCGAAAATAAAAGCAAACAAGCCGAACACTTAATAATAAAATAGAATTATGAAAAGGTCTCAATTACTATTGAGCACAGGGTTTGAAAAACCTCTTTTACAAAAATTCACTGCTATATCATTTTTAAAATTGAATTTTTCATACCAATTCAAACCCTTTGTATATAGGTGCGAACGAGGCCTCGCACTAATTCAAAATAAATTGCACATTGATCCACACACATACACACATACATTCATATAACAGTTTCTTGAAAAGTGGCGGTCACCGTGGCAACACGGATGTCAGGGGGGTGGCTAACACCTTCCCTCCGCATAATAAAACCCCCGAAGCTAAATGAATCTTGGTTTTGCAGACCTGTTTAGTAGTGTCACATCACTGGGTCAAATGTGCAAATCTTTTCTCGGTTGCGTTGGTTCAACCAGTTAAAAACACTAACTGGCGACTCTTATAGTCAAATCGTCGACATGATACATGTCAGACCTTTTTCACTTATTTTTTCAAAAAAATCTCACATAATATGAGAAGACCAAAGAACAAGAACAGAAAAAGGACAAATAAAAATCACGACGTCGACACCTATGGCTTAAGACTACATGAAGTGTGACATTTAATTGGGATTAATGATATACAAAAATAATATGGTAAAAGTAATTAAAACATAAGGTTGATTTAAATAAGTTTTTTTTATCTCATCCTATGTGATGAGACAAATAAATGTGTACTCTAAAGTATGGGAGTAAATAAAGATGTATTATTAAAATATTTATTTTTATACCAATGGGTGATTAATAGTAAACAGGAGATATAAAATTATTAGTGATTAATTGAATTACGTCCATACATGTTTGAAATATTGAATTATATGGACTAATGTACATGGATTATATGATGTGAGTACAAAAATAATCCCTAACTTTCCTAATATAGCAACAAATGTACATTAAAATTTCATTTTTGGGAATTATAGTAACTAAACCAAGCTTTAGTGCTGAGAATTAACCATATCCCAAAATTAGGGACTATAATCAGTACATGAACAATAGCCTAACTCTATTGCATTAAAATTAGTCGATGGTTAGAAGCTAGATTGAGCAGTGATGATGGCTATGGAGGTGGGCAGTTGGCCAACCTTTCTTTGTCCAATGTTTTCTTCCTTTCTCCATTGATTCAAACCATGGTGGAAGAACACTAACTGGTTATACATTTCTCTATATAAGGCACCCTTTTCTTCCTCAGTCTTCTGTTGCATGAATTTTTTTTTGATAAGTCTAAGTTTGAGAGTGTGGGTTGCTGAGCACTTGAAGAAGTATAATTAGTGTGCGAGGAGTTCAATTCAAGCTTAAGGAGGTATAAATTATATTTGTGTTCTTGAATTGGGTCTCGCTAAATTTTTGAAATTTCTTAAAATTCTCTATTAATCAATGTGAATTAGCATGCTATCATGTGTTTAGAAAGTATGTTACATGTATGGAACCTTTAATGAAGGATTGAGCATGTTTAAACCAATAAAAATGAAGGTTGGTTGATGCTCTATAAAACAGAGTAACTCACTGTTTCTATTCGCATACATGGCCTTATTTTCTTGATTTATCTTAGGGTGTTGCAAAATAGCAATTACCTTCATACCTACAATTAGTTAATGATTTTTGTTATGCTATGTGTTGTGAAATTGGTATTATAACATAAAAATATACCTGAAAAGGGGTATAACATGTGATATAAAGCATTCTTATGTAGTATGAAGTGATCAACATGATTTAGTGAGAGATTGGTATTAAAAACTTAAAGTTTTAAAAACAAACTTTGAATAATACATGACCTACAAGTTATGAGCTTAGTATGTTATACACATAATTGAATTCAGATATAAATAAGCATGATATAGTGTTTATGGTGTCTTTGTTCATGACCAAAATTGTTAAGCTTTGTGTTAGAAAATATTTTAAAAGAAAAGCTTGATATATTAAAGTTAATGAACATGAATGCTACATTATGTAGGTTCTAATTTTTGAAAAGATGTTAACATCACTTAGTACATATGATAAGTGTTTTAATGTTGTTTTGTATGTGTTATATTGCATCATTCATGTTAAAGTGATTTCAAAGGCAACCTTGAACATGTTTTCAAAATTAAGTTATATTTTATGAGTATTTAGATTTTAAAGGTTTAAGTTGCCATGTTTATGTTTGTTATGTCTCTAAACATGATTTGTATGTGTTGGACAAAATAATAACTTAATCAAACATGAGTTTAAAGCACGTTTCAAAGTGTTAAACAATGCTAGTTATGAATCCATGATATAAATACTATCAACATATGTATTAACAGTTCATGTGACCTCTCTATGTAGACATATGGCCAAAGTTATAAAGCATGATGATTACAGAACCTTTTCATGATTTAATTCCGTGAAAATTGTAAACTAAAACTTGTAAAAGTGAACTCAAGAATGATCATAAATTTATATAAAGTACTTTAGCATGTATGTATATTAAGTGTGATTATTTGAGTATACTAAAGGATGGGATAGAAACATAAAATGCAAAGCTCAACCCTGGTCTGGCCAGGGGACATCGCAGTTGTGTCATCCCTAGGCCTAGCCAGGGCGTAGCTGCGCCATCCTATAGTCAAGTCTAGATTATGTTTCTAATTTAATGTTCAAAGCATGCTTGTAGGGATAAGTTAACTTACATTATGTGACCAGTGTGCTAACCAATGTGTTAAGAAACATGCTAGATGCTAGACTTAAATATTTATCGATTATAAATTTCAAGAATGTAGTTCAAAAAGATATTTGCAAGCGATGATTTGAAAAGATGTTGTTAGACTTTGTGGTGTCATACAATCTATTTTGTGCTACGACGATGTAGGATATGTCATGTATTATATGAAGTTACAACTAAGTTAGACGTTTATGTGTACATTTGAACTAACATATATGAGTTTATGTAACTAATGAAAATCCTATACGTGTAAATATATTATGTTAGGATTCGAAAGAGGGTATTAAGCTTTACCTTGGTAAACTACGCTTGAGGCAAGTATTCGAACCTTACTCTTTATTGAGCATTATTGAACTTGTGCAATTATTGATCGTACAAGTAGAACTTTGAAGAAACAATACTTCATAATGAAAGTTCATACTTTGATTCAAACGATAACTGTTCATATATATATTGTGAAAGAACTGTCTAAACCATTGATTCGACTAGATTATTGATATTTGATCAAAAGTTATCCAAACCAAATTAACTTGGTGCAAACTCTTATGACAAAGAAGAACAACCCTCTTGGTAGGGGAATTATATATTGTTGGGGAACCGATGTGCGCACATGAGAAAGACTAAATGTTATGCATGACATAGGGTACCTTAGGTTGATCAACTATTGTACTCATTTTATAGAATTATCAGTCTATTACTCTTAATTCTAGGAGAAGTTCATAGTCCTTAGTGACTGCTCAGTATTTATTATTTTGAAATCATGAATTGATTTAATCATTGAATATTATTATCCATAGCGATTATTGTTGATAATCATCGATACTTCTTGCTATCTTGAACTATGACTTTTTATATACCCTTGAGAAATTTAAAACATATTGATTACCCTTTTTGCTATATTACTTGCTGGGCAAAATTGTTGCTCATCCTTGCTTTCCATATAACTTTCAGTGAAGGCAGAACGTGGTGAACCCTCTGGCAAAGGAAAGGGTAAAGAGAAAGCTTTGGAGTAGTTATTGCTATGTTGTTAGGAATGTACTATTATTTGGTTGTAGTAGAACTTATTAAGCTATGTTTAATTTAAGTTGTATTGTAATATGTATTAGTCATGTCCGTGTTTGACTATGATTAAGTTATGTAAGAGATGTTTAAGTTACGAACCCTTGGGACAAGAATAGTTATGTTATAACAATGTAATTTATTCTATTATTCCGTTGTGTGAGATATTGATTTATTATTAGAGTTAGTACGTGACAACCAAATTTGGGACAAGTGTGGTCTGAATTTGGGGGCGTCACAGAAGGTTAGTAGAATTGAGAGAAAATGGGAGGATTGAAGAGCTATAGTTAGAAAATTTAAGCAATCAATAGATAATATTGCTAACATAAATACTCTTGATTCCTAAGTTTTGCAATTTCTTAGTAATGACAAGAAATACCTGTTTTGAGTAAAAAAAAATTGATGGCTAAGGATTATTTTAATCCATGAATTGTTGTAAGATATTTTTAATACAGTTAAATACGAAAACAATGGAAGTTAAACGAACCAATTTGGTTTGGAAACAAATCTGTGGTGATGAAATTCACTAAACATGTGAAATTATGGAAAAATAGAAAAAATCTTGAGTTGAGATATCAAACTTGTTATTTATGTGATTTAAGAATTGCTATCATGTTAGTTGAGTGTTATATATGTATGGAAACAATGTGGCTGATTTTAAGCATGTTGCATGAAGATTTCGTGTATGGATTTTGAGTTCTGCGGAAGTAGAGCCATTCCTGGTACTGTACAGAAAGGGCTATCATTACCGAAGGAGGCAATGAAGTCCTCACTCAATTCAAACAAGAAAAGAAGACCGATAAGGAAGGACAGAAAGGGGTAAACATCGGAGGCAGCAACCCCAATAAGCGTAAATGGACGGAGAGCCAATCCTTTGGAGGTAATAAGTCTGGGGGGGAGGCCAAGAAGAGTATGAAATGCAATAGCTGTGGAAGGAATAACTCGGGGGAGTGCATGAAAGGAAAGAGTGTTTGTTATAGTTGCGAACAACCGGGGCACATGGCTCCTCAATGTCCGAATAGGCAGAAGGGAGGAAGTTTCTCGTGTGGAGCCACAGACCATCAAATCAAGGACTGCCCCGAAGAAAAAGGGCAATGCAGCTAGCGGCAACCGCAACAACAATAACAATGGGCTAAACATTGGAAGGCCAACTGGTCAAGCCAACAGACCAACAACACGAACGTTAACATGACCGTATAGGATGCGGTGGAGTCTAAGGACGTGGTGTCAGGTATCATTCCGATCAATAATATAGATGCATACATATTATTTGATTCGGGTGCTACTTGCTCTTTTGTTTCTGAAGAATTTGCTAAACAGTTAGACTTACCCCATGAGAGATTAGAACACCCTATGAACGTAGATGTAGCGAATAAATAAATTATCCACGTAGAATACATTCATAGGAATTGTTATACCGAATTGCGAGGATTTAAGCTCAAAGTGGATTTGATACCGATTCGTTTGGGGGAGTTCAATGTAATCCTTGGGATGAATTGGTTATCGGTTCACAGAGCAGTTATAGACTGTAAGAAGAAGTGTGTATGTAACGACCCCAAAATTTATACAATTTAATTTTTGACTTCGGTCGTTAAAAATACATTCAACCTCTAATTTTACATCATTAAACGATAATACAACCATTGAAATTTGCGGAATAATTAAAATTTTCTATTACAAACTATTCTCGTTCCCAAAACATTCAACCTTTACATCTAAATATCTCAAAATAATTTTAATACTACAAGACTGTGCATCACAAAATGATATTTCAATTCAACATTAATACATTTACCGAAACATTAGACATGGTTTACAAGAATAACAACTTAGCTATGATATTAAATCTTCATGTATCACGTTTGATCCATATCAATCAACTAGCACATAGTGTTACCTTCAATTCTTGAATCTGCAAAAATGGTTATTTGCAAGAATGAGCTCGACAGCTCAGCAAAATCTAACATTTTTTATACATCACGTAGCACATAATAACATGCTCAACATATATTTCATAATCAAAAAACTAACATATCATAAATGTTGTAGCTCACATAACAACTATAACGATTGAGTTCCTTACTCAATCAACATTCATAGCTTAATCATCATAGTCATAGATTGACTTTCACATTTCCTACTTTTGACATATATAATACCTCATACAATAAAATTTTGAAGCAGTTCACCATCAAGTTCACATAGCAAACAGGAACTGAAAGACTTGCCTTTACCGACATTTTACCACCACGCTAATACTTCGCGTCCTTGCACAACCTACACCATATGTGAGATTGATAGTAAATAAAACCAATACTCGATCTCATGGTCAAATTTATTCTAAGACAGTACTCTTATTATCCTTTATAATGTATTTATAGACATCTAACTGTGTTTTATATGCAACTCGATTTTATTTTCATTTTCATCACCACACATGCTAGACTATCGCACTTGTAGTTTAATGTGAGTATATCACACCATTTTATTATACCACTTTTGTTTCAAAAATGCATATTCAACACATTGTTTACATGTTTAATTTTCCTTCAAAAATCAAAAATTGCCCTTTTCGATTTCTTTCCATTATTATTCTTGTATTATCATCTTTTCATACTTAGATGCACATAACTGTGACAACCCGATATTTTCTATATAAATAAATCATAAATTTTTGCGATATTTTTTTTTTATTTATTTATTAAAATAAATATGAATGATATGTGTCAAGGTAATGTGTAATTATAATTATATGTGTGATAAATAAAATTTATTTATTACATTAAGTATTGCAAATAAATTTATTTTAGAATTATTGATAATTATCAATTATATTTTTATACTAATTAATTTTATAGTAAAAATGTTTTTAATGTTTATTTTCCAAGGAAATAGGATAATTATATTATTTTATATGATATGATTATAGAATTTTTATAATACTTATTTTATTATATGAAATTATTTGAGAATAGTTAAGTTAATTATTTTAACTTAATTATTAAGGTTATATATGAAAGATAAATCAGATATGGAATCCAAACCCAAATTTCGGGTTTTGATCAAGGAATGAGAATAATAATATTATATTATTATTTGTCAGTGTTACAGATATGTATGATTATATGTGTAATGTTAATGTGGAACAGTTTTAATATATTACGACCAAACCCTATTAATATTTTTATAAACCCTATTAATATTTGGATAAACTCTATTTCTGGTTCTGGATTAAGGAATGATGATAATAATATAATACTAATTATATTTTGATTTTCGATCTTATAAATATTTCTTTGTATATGTGTGGACTGATAATGTTGGTCAAATTATATGTACAATATCAAAACCCTAGTTTAAGTTGTTAAACCCTAATTTAAAAGTCAAATGTCAGTTTAATACTGTTATGCAATCATGTTAAGGTGAATTATGTTGTGTATTGGGGAAAATAAAGTTAATTTGGAAAAACCCTAACTATACTTGGAAAACTGAATTAATTAGAAACCCTAATTAATTGGGAACCCTAATTACTAAATTCGGTAATCTAATTCTGAATTTAGAAACCTTGATTAGTAATTATAAACCCTAATTATTAATCGTATCCTCTAACCGTAAAATTAGAAATCTTAATTTTAAAGGTTAAAAACCCTAATTATTAAATTATAAAACCTTATTAATTTTTCCTAAATTAAACCCTAAATTGCTTTTAATTAATACTAATTGCTAAATTGAGAAAGGTAATATTAATTAGTGTTTCCTAAACCTAATTAGCAAGGTGTTAAGTAGATTCAAAACATTGATTAAGAAACCTAATTATTTTATAAACCTTAATTTTATATTTTAGAAACTAAAATTTTGTTATTTTTTTTTTAAATTCTAATTTTGGAAATTCTTGAAATTATTTTTAAAACCTAAAATGGTCCAAACCCTAAACCTAAATCAAACCCTAAACCTAAGGGTTTGCCAAGATTCCAATTTTGCCATTTAAATGATTTATCAAATGACCATTATGCCCCTAAGTGTATAATTGAGGCTAAATTGTAGGTTTTGAAAATAGGTGAAGTTGTTGGCCAACCCTAACCACTCCATCGATGAAAATTGAAAGCAACAAGCAAAGATTCAAACTCTCAGATCAACAATACATGCATCCAACATGGATATATATAGATTAAGAGAGAGAAATTGAATTTGGTGACTTTATTTTGCACAAACTCTTCCTCAAGCCCCCTCTCTCTCTAAACGCATTTAATTTAGCAAGTATTTTGGGTTCAAAACAAAACACATTACGAAATTCCTAACAACATCAGAAGCCAAAATCAGAAATCTCTCTTAGAAAGGTATAAACCCTAGCCATTAATTTTGTCCTATGATCTGTCGTTAGATCTTGTGATTTGTTGTTAAAATATGTTGTTTGTAGTCTAACATGATGATCTGGGTTGGTATATTACAAGTCCATAACATCTAGATACGTAAATCAATGATTTTCAAAAATCTGGAAAAATTTTATTTTGTTGTCTGACAGTGAATGTCAGCCCCTTTAAATCGTTGCTCGTTTGTTGTTTGTGTTGTTTTAAAGCTTCAATATGTAGCCTGGTATATGGTCTTTAAGATCCAAGTGGTAGAATAGCTATTTGATTTCTGGAAATGAAATTATTCACGGTCAAATACCGTTGACCGGCATTGACCGGAACTTTCTGGGCAGCCCAGAAACCATGAACATAGGTCTGACAACATTTTAAATCGACTGGATCTGACAGTGTATTGTTGTTTTGATTTTGTTCTTGTATCTAAGTTATAGTCTGGTATTAGTACTTTAATTTTATGCCTTAAAATCTCCTTAAAAGTATATGAATCGAATGTAGTGGATGGTCAAAGTAGACCATCCGATCACGATTTCTGTTTCTGGGAAATCTCCAGAAAAATGAAGAACACGGCTTCTGACAGGATTTGACCGAGTTTGATCTTGTAAATCTGTTAATGTTAAGCTTATTTGTTGTTTCAGTGTTGTTCCTTGACACGAGTACTACAGATTTAAACCTTGTAATCACATGAACCAAGATCAGAACATAGATTAATTTGAGCTTAGATGTAGCAACTCGAAACTGTCTGGGCCCAGAAAAACCCAGAATGGGTCTGACAGCTTCATTGAAGCTCTGGATCTTGCAAGATTGTTGTTGTTTTATTGATGTAATACTTGATAATTGTAGTACTACATATGCACTACATGATTGAACCATAGGTTAGTCCAAAACATGATCAGGCTGGAAGATTATCACGGTCAAACGAGCCACCATGAAACTGACTGTCAGTGTTCTTGAGCCTCAAGAACACCAACAGCGACACTTTCTGTCGCTAAAGACCTTTAGCGACGGTTTCTATTATTTTTAATTTCTAATATTCCGAAAAATATTTAAAAATAGAAAATAAATTATAAAAATTACAAAAATAGTTTTTAAAATTATTTTAAATTATGAAAAATAATTTCGATTATTTAGAATATTTTTCATTAATATTTATAATTATTTGAATATTAATGATATTTAATTTATTTAATTAGTATATTAAATAAATTATAGAAAAATGATTTTAATTGTTTAAAAATTATTTTAAATAAAGATTAATGTATTATAAAATATTTTAAGTTATAAAATGTAACTTTTAATATTTTTGGAAAAATTTCATTAATAAATTAATATTTATGATATTAGATTTATTTAATTATTAAATTAAATAAATAAGATAAAAATGATTTTTATGATTTAAAAATCATTTTAAATGAAAATAAAGTATTTAAAAATATTTGAAGTTATAAAATATAACTTTTAATATTTAATGGTTAATTTCATTAATTAATGATTAATAATGATATTTAATATTTATATTAAATAAATTAGTTTTAAAAATGATTTTAACATTTTAAAAATCATTTTAAATGAAGATAAAATGTTTAAAGATATTTTAAGTTATAAAATATAACTTTTAATATTTAAAGGATAATTTCATTAATAAATTAATATTAATGATATTTATTTAATGATTAATGATATTAAATTTATTTAATAATTATATTAAATAAATAGTTTTAAAATGGTTTTATTAATTTAAAAATCATTTAAAAGGGATAAAAAAATGAATTAAAAATATTTTTAAGTTATAATTAATGACTTTTAATATTTGGATAAATAGTTCATTAATATTTAAATATTAATGGTAATTATTTAATAATGATTTTAATTATGTTAAAAAAATCATTTAAGGGTAATATAAATATTTTAAGAATATTTTAAGTTATTATTCATAACTTTAATATTTTAGTAATGGTTTCATTAATAGTTTAATATTAATTAAATATTAATGATAATAGAATTATTTGATATTTAAATCATTTTATAATGATTTTGGTGTTTGAAAATTTGTGATAAATTATGATAAATGATAATAATTATTTAAAATTATTATAAAGCCGTGAAAGATAGTTATTGATGTTTAAGTTATCCAAATGAATATGTAATTTTGAGTTAGAGTCTTAGACTCGATTATTATTACCGATAAAGTTGTCGGTGAGGCAAGCATAGTTCGAAGTTGATACGGACATAGATAATTTAATTAGTTAAAGGTTTATTTGTGATTCAATGGTTGTTAAGGTTATATGACAATGTGATTAAGAATGTGTTAATGATTGTTTGTGAGTCAGTGACTGTTGAACATGTGTGATAAGGTGATTAGATTATGTGCTGACTGCAATAGGCAGTGTTATGTGTTACGTTATGATATACTAATCGAACAAATGATTTGATTAATGATAGGTCGTGATAGAAAAGATAAATCTAAGTTGCGTAAGTGTAAGCAGCGCATCAGGCAAGTATCCTAACTTTGCATTTTCTTTATGCAATGGACAAGTGTAAGAATGTTTCAAAATTATATTATTATTATTAATGTACAGATTGTTAAAGCTATATTATATAAGCCCATTGATTATCAACATGTTAGTATATGATAATTCGGATAAATATATTCTGTTCGTTAATTTCTATAAATGATTATACAAGTGTCCCCACTTGGATAATCATTGTATTTAATCGCATGTTGATACACCTTTGATATACATATATGTTGAATTATATAAGACCTTTGTTATGAAAACCCGACAGAAATGAACATCCCGATAATGGGAAAATTTTTATGCGCTACGGCGGACAAAGGATGAACGATAATATCGTTCTAGCAATGTAGTATTGATCAATACAGGCCCATGGATGCATACACCCAAAGTTCAAAAGCAATGCTTAGGTTACGGATGAATTTCTGTTTTAACCTTTTCGAAAATGAAAACAATGTTCATGATATGTCACGAAACCTTATAAATAAACAATACACAGTTTCAAAAACTTGAATGAGGGTTGTTATGCTATTATTATTGGTACAGATTACTTCACAACTACTTGGTTGTAGAAGAATATTATAAAGAAAACATTTAAATTCTTTCAGCTTATATATATATAATACTTGCTGGGCACTCAAATGCTCATCCTTGCTTAATTTAAATGTTTTCAGCTAAGTATGAAAAGCTAGAAGGCTCGGCCAGGAACAAGTGAAAAGGAAAGCAAACAGAATATGTTATTGGTATCATTTGTAATAGATAGATTGTATTAAGATATTGATATGTATTATATATCATGTAAAGAATGTAGTAAAGGTTGCGTACTTGGGATTAGACTCTGATAAATGTAAGTTAAGTTTATAATTTATATTATTGTTATTATTATTAGTATTATTCCGCTCATAGAAATGGTATCGTAAAGTACCGAGTTTGGGTTTCAAGTATCCGGATTCGGGGACTCTACATCATGGTATCAGAGCTATAAGGTTAGAAACCTTAGGTGGGTTAGACCTTAGGCTATAACCTTAGAACAGGGGGAAACGTTGAAAATATAAATAACTCATATAGAGTTTAAAAATGATATGAATTGAATAAATTCATCGTCAAACAAAATAAAAGATAACTTATAAAACTATTATGTGTTGTGTGTATTTATTATTTGCTAGCCAAGATAATTTTGTGTGTAGGTGTTAGAAAGGAACAGAATTAGGATACCCTTAAGTCGTAAAGAATAAGTCAACATCCATGACTGAGCCAATATCAAAGCCAATAGCTGCAATAGAGGCTCACATTGAAAGCTACCTCAAAGAGGTGGTTAATTTTGAAAGTATAATATTTGGATCAAGAAACGATAAGTATGATGATAGGTAAAGTGTAGCTAAAGGATTATAAGTGGTCAATGTTGAGTTCTTAAACTCATATGTTTGTGATGAGTTCTTAAACTCATAAGGTGTTGAAAGTTGTGATAAACTGGATATAGTTATGTGAATGGATATTGAGGATAATGGGAATAGATAGGTTACTAAGTAATAAATCGTTAGTAAATGTATAAGGGATAGGTAGTATTAGTATTAGTTAAATATGTATGATTTTAGGTGGTGTATATGGTAGGTATGTTGGTATAATGTAATATTTTGTATAAGTTATGGGCAATTTATTCCCGACTTCGAGTCACAAAGGATAGCGGATGTTAAAGCAAAATGTGTTATGGCATGTCAAGTGTTATGAATATGAGTCTATGTTGGATTAATGGATAAGTTGGTATAAAGATAAGTAGATATTTATTTGGTTACTAGTTATTACAAGAGACCAAATTTTCAAAATCTAATATTTTGAGTACATGATTATTTGAATAGAAAGTTTTGCGTTATATGTTAAGCGTTTACGATAAGGCTTAGAATGTAAGAATAATTTACGATATTGTCGTCAAGACGAAAACGAAACCAAAGGATAAAAGGACCTGTGAACAAAGCTGGAGGACAATTAGACCCGACATCGAAATTTTTGCGACTACGGACGCTCAAGCTATGCAGAACGAATTACCAGCCGCGAAAAAATCAACCAGATAATTGAACGTAGAACGTTAAAGACTTCAAAGTGGTCCTATTGCCAGGATTTAGAATATCAACTGACCCGGTAGAAGCATATGTTATAGCTAGGATAATGAAGGGGCAAAAGACAACTTTTGTCGCCTATAAAATGAAAGAAGATAATCTGGATAATACCGGAGATAAGCCGGGAATGTGATTAAAAGGAAAAGTTTGTGTGTGGAAAGAAAGGGCTGGAGGGATATATATCTTTCCTAAATACCCTAATCCAAGAAGGTATAGTAAATGTGTTATGTGCGAATCAATGGAGCATAAGACCGTCCAAGAAAGGAAATGGAGACAAGGAATGCGAAAAGGCAACAGGGCATTGGCGACATCGGGACCGACATCAACAAATAAATCAATAGAATCAACTGCAAGCGTCTTCAATACGACTGTTCAAGATATATCGTGGCGGTGGGGATGCAACTCTGTGTATTACTCAAACTAATTTTATTTTCTAATATATTATTTTCTTATATATAGTAAATTATTTTTATAAATTATTTTGAAGGAGGAATTTGAGTTCTCTTAGAAATCAAATTTCGCTTAAGAAGATAGATAAGCTTTTTCTTTGAATAGTTAAAGATCGATCGATCAATTATGTTCGAGATCTACTTGCAATGATTGTATATGCTATGTGTATTTCGGTAAGTATAGGTTTTTAAAAGGTGATTCGGGGACGGAATCCTTATAAAGGAGGGTGAATGTGATGTGATATTTTCTATATAAATAAATCATAAATTTTGCGTATAATTTTTTTTTATTTATTAAAATAAATATGAATGATATGTCAAGGTAATGTGTAATTATAATTATATGTGTGATAAATAAAATTTATTTATTACATTAAGTATTGTAAATAAATTTATTTTAGAATTATTGATAATTATCAATTATATTTTTATACTAATTAATTTTATAGTAAAAATGTTTTTAATGTTTATTTTCCAAGGAAATAGGATAATTATATTATTTTATATGATATGATTATAGAATTTTTATAATACTTATTTTATTATATGAAATTATTTCAGAATAGTTAAGTTAATTATTTTAACTTAATTATTAAGGTTATATATGAAAGATAAATCAGATATGGAATCCAAACCCTAATTTCGGGTTTTGATCAAGGAATGAGAATAATAATATTATATTATTATTTGTCAGTGTTACAGATATGTATGATTATATGTGTAATGTTAATGTGTGGAACAGTTTTAATATATTACGACCAAACCCTATTAATATTTTTATAAACCCTATTAATATTTGGATAAACTCTATTTCTGGTTCTGGATTAAGGAATGATGATAATAATATAATACTAATTATATTTTGATTTTTCAGTGCTATAAATATTTACTGTATATGTGTGGACTGATAATGTTGGTCAAATTATGTGTACAATATCAAAACCCTAGTTTAAGCTGTTAAACCCTAATTTAAAAGTCAAATGTCAGTTTAATACTGTTATGCAATCATGTTAAGGTGAATTATGTTGTGTATTGGGGAAAATAAAGTTAATTAGGAAAAACCCTAATTATACTTGGAAAACTGAATTAATTAGAAACCCTAATTAATTGGGAACCCTAATTACTAAATTCGGTAATCTAATTCTGAATTTAGAAACCTTGATTAGTAATTATAAACCCTAATTATTAATCGTATCCTCTAATCGTAAAATTAGAAATCTTAATTTTAAAGGTTAAAACCCTAATTATTAAATTATAAAACCTTATTAATTTTTCCTAAATTAAAACCCTAAAAATTTCTTTTAGTTAATACTAATTGCTAAATTGAGAAAGGTAATATTAATTAGTGTTTCCTAAACCTAATTAGCAAGGTGTTAAGTAGATTCAAAACATTGATTAAGAAACCTAATTATTTTATAAACCTTAATTTTATATTTTAGAAACTAAAATTTTGTTATTTTTTTTTAATTTCTAATTTTGGAAATTCTTGAAATTATTTTTAAAACCCTAAAATGGTCCAAACCCTAAACCCTAAATCAAACCCTAAACCCTAAGGGTTTGCCAAGATTCCAATTTTGCCATTTAAATGATTTATCAAATGACCATTATGCCCCTAAGTGTATAATTGAGGCTAAATTGTAGGTTTTGAAAATAGGTGAAGTTGTTGGCCAACTCCTAACCACTCCATCGATGTAAAATTGACAAAGAATAAGCAAAGATTCAACTCTCAGATCAAGAATACATGCATCCAACATGGATATATATAGATTAAGAGAGAGAGAAATTGCATTTGGTGACTTTATTTTGCACAAACTCTTCCTCAAGCCCCTCTCTCTCTAAACCTATTTAATTTAGCAAGTATTTCAGCTTTTAAAAACAAATTTCATTTAAATTCCTAACAACATCGTAAGCCAAAATCGTAAATCTCTGTAAAGGTATAAACCCTAGCCATTAATTTTGTCCTATGATCCGTCGTTAGATCTTGTGATTTGTTGTTAAAATATGTTGTTTGTAGTCTAACATGATGATCTGGGTTGGTATATTACAAGTCCATAACATCTAGATACGTAAATCAACGATTTTCAAAAATTTGGAAAAATTTTATTTTGTTGTCTGATAGTGAATGTCAGCCCCTTTAAATCGTTGCTCGTTTGTTGTTTGTGTTGTTTTAAAGCTTCAATATGTAGCCTGGTATATGGTCTTTAAGATCCAAGTGGTAGAATAGCTATTTGATTTGAAATGAATTATTCACGGCCAAATACCGTTGACCTAAGATCGACCGGAACTTTCGGGCAAATTTGTAAACCATGAACATAGTCCGACAACATTTTAAATCGATCGGATCCGATGTTGTATTGTTGTTTTGATTTTGTTCTTGTATCTAAGTTATAGTCCGGTATTAGTACTTTAATTTTATGCCTTAAAATCTCCTTAAAAGTATATGAATCGAATGTAGTGGATGGTCAAAGTAGACCATCCGATCACGATTTCTGTTTCTGGGAAATCTCCAGAAAAATGAAGAACACAACTTCTGACAGGATTTGACCGAGTTTGATCTTGTAAATCTGTTAATGTTAAGCTTATTTGTTATTTCAAAGTTGTTGTTCCTCGACACACCAGTACTATGATTTAAACCTTGTAATCACATGAACCAAGATCGTAACATAGATTAATTTGAGCTAGATGTAGCAACTCAAACCGTCTCGGGCCCGAAAAACCCAGAATGGGTCCGACAACCTTCATCAAGCTCGGATCTTGCAAGATTGTTGTTGTTTTATTGATGTAATACTTGATAATTGTAGTACTACATATGCACTACATGATTGAACCCAAAGTTAGTCCAAAACACGATCAGCTTGGAAGATTATCACGGCCAAACGAGCCAATTATGAAATCGATCGTCGGTTTTTCGAGCCTCAAGAACACCAACAATGACATTTTCTCGTCGCTAAAGACCTTTAATGACGGTTTTTATTATTTTTAATTTCTAATATTCAAAAATATTTAAAAATAGAAAATAAATTATAAAAATTACAAAAATAGTTTTTAAAATTATTTTAAATTATGAAAAATAATTTCTCGATTATTTAGAATATTTTTCATTAATATTTATAATTATTTGAATATTAATGATATTTAATTTATTTAATTAGTATATTAAATAAATTATAGAAAAATGATTTTAATTGTTTAAAAATTATTTTAAATAAAGATTAATGTATTATAAAATATTTTAAGTTATAAAATGTAACTTTTAATATTTTTGGAAAAATTTCATTAATAAATTAATATTAATGATATTAGATTTATTTAATTATTAAATTAAATAAATAAGATAAAATGATTTTAATGATTTAAAAATCATTTTAAATGAAAATAAAGTATTTAAAAATATTTTAAGTTATAAAATATAACTTTTAATATTTAATGGTTAATTTCATTAATTAATGATTAATAATGATATTTAATATTTATATTAAATAAATTAGTTTAAAATGATTTTAACATTTTAAAAAATCATTTTAAATGAAGATAAAATGTTTAAAGATATTTTAAGTTATAAAATATAACTTTTAATATTTAAAGGATAATTTCATTAATAAATTAATATTAATGATATTTATTTAATGATTAATGATATTAAATTTATTTAATAATTATATTAAATAAATAGTTTTAAAATGGTTTTATTAATTTAAAAATCATTTAAAAGGGATAAAAAAATGAATTAAAAATATTTTTAAGTTATAATTAATGACTTTTAATATTTGATAAATAGTTCATTAATATTTAAATATTAATGGTAATTATTTAATAATGATTTTAAATGTTTTAAAAATCATTTAGGGGTAATATAAATATTTTAAAAATATTTTAAGTTATTATTCATAACTTTAATATTTTAGCAATGGTTTCATTAATAGTTTAATATTAATTAAATATTAATGATAATAGAATTATTTGATATTTAAATCATTTTATAATGATTTCGTTGTTTGAAAATTTTGTGATAAATTATGATAAATGATAATAATTATTTAAAAATTATTATAAAGCCATGAAAGATATATGATTGATGTTTAAGTTATCCAAATGAATATTGAATCATCAGAGTTAGAGTCTTAGACTCGATTATTACTCGATAAAGTTGTTTATAACCCATATGGTTCGTAAGTTGATCGGACATAGATAATTTAATTAGTTAAAGGTTTATTTGTGATTCAATGGTTGTTAAGGTTATATGACAATGTGATTAAGAATGTGTTAATGATTGTTAATGAGTCATGATCATTGAATATGTGTGATAAGGTGATTAGATTATGTGTCAATCGCAATAAAGTATATGTGTTACGTTATGATATACTAATCAATAAAATGATTTGATTAATGATAGGTCGTGATAGAAAAGATAAATCTAAGTTGTGTAAGTGTAAGTAAACAAGATCGTGCAAGTATCCTAACTTTGCATTTTCTTTTATGCAATGGACAAGTGTAAGAATGTTTCAAAATTATATTATTATTATTAATGTATGATTGTTAAAACTATATTATATAAGCCCATTGATTATCAACATGTTAGTATATGATAATTCGGATAAATATATTACATTCGTCACATTTCTATAAATGATTATACAAGTGTCCCCACTTGGATAATCATTGTATTTAATCGCATGTTGATACACCTTTGATATACATATATGTTGAATTATATAAGACCTTTGTTATGAAAACTCGACAGAAATGAACATCCCGATAATGGGAAAATTTTTATGCGCTACGGCGGACAAAGGATGAACGATAATATCGTTCTAGCAATGTAGTATTGATCAATACAGGCCCATGGACCTGCATATACCTCAAAGCCCGTAAGCAATGCCGCATTATGATGAATTTCGCTTAACCTTTTCGAAAATGAAAACAATGTTCATGATATGTCACGTAAACCTTATAAATATACAATATACAATAAACTTGAACGAGGGTTGTTATGCTATTATTAAAAATTTGAAAGAGGGTTGTTATGTTATTATTATTGGTATAGATTACTTCACAACTCATCCGATTAATTTAAATGGTTGTAAGAAGAATATTATGAAAAGAAAACATTTAATTGGTTCATTTTTAGATAGATTTATAAGATATATATAATACTTCATGTAAAGGCACTCAAATGCTTGGGATTAGACTTTGATAAATGTAAGTTAAGTTTATAATTTAAATGTTTTTATTATTAGTATTATTCTAACCATGAAAAGGTATCGTAGAAAGGCGTAAAGTCTGGGTTTCAAGAACAAGTGAAAAGGAATAACACCCAAACTAGCCATTAGTTAGACATTTGGTATCAAAGTTTGAAACACTATTAGATAGCATTTTATCGAGCATGTTATAATGATATTAACTTATATATCATTTAAAGAATTATAGAAAAGGTAACACATATCTATGGGATTAGACAAAACATATTGTTAAATCAAAATATACCATCACCCAAAAAGTTTGAAATTTATATTATTTCACAATTATTACAAAAGTATTATTCCGCTTTTTAAGAAATGGTATCGCTTTTGTTCCTTCTTATATAGAATTAACCCTTACTCAGTTTACTAGAACCTCATCAAGGCCTTAAAGTTAGAACCTTATCCATCTAAAATAGATTCTGCAGTTTCATCAAATAGTCCAGAAAATTTCATTTCTAGATAGCCTTACTAAACAATTTATTTTGGACATGATCTGGTCCATAAAATGGCTCAATCTCGCATCTTTGGTTAGTAAACTTCCATATCTATAACTTTTCAGTTTAAAGTTTCTTCAGATTCAAAACACACGAATTTATATAAATTTTTCAAAGTCAGAAATCGTACTAGTTTTGATTTTTTGGCAAATTGTTTCCCTTCGGACAAGGCTTACTAAAATATACACTACAAGAAATCTTCAAGGAGTTTTCATGTGATTCAACTTTTAGAATATAGCTTAATTCCATAGCTTCGATTTGATATAAGGCTCACTTTCTAATTCATTATACCCAAAGAGGTATGAATTTCACAAGATCTGTCCACAATTACTCAAAACCTACGAATTTTGTTCTTCAAATTTTCTTTCCATTTCATTTTCTTTCTTGAATCCTCTTGTTTGATTCTTTATAATCAAAGATTAAACCAATACAAACAAAATTAAGCATGATCTACTACCCTAGATCTTATAAAAACATAAATTTATCCAAAACAAATCAAAGATTAAACAAGGGTTTAGAAGTTACCTTATTCAAGCTTTTTCTTCTTCTTCTTCTTCCATGGCTTCTTCTTCTTCTAGCTTCTCTCAATTCCTCTATTTCTCCCTATCTCTCTCAATTTCTCTATTTCTCTCTTCCAAAAAGAATCTTGCTCTAAAAGAAAAACTCTAGGATTTATTCTTATGTAACTCCTCATTTGGGTAATAGTTTTGTAATTAATTAATATAATAGTAACCCCCACTAATAACATAAGGCTTATGTTATAAAACTCCTACATGAATGACCAATATCACATTAAGCCATCTTAGTAGCGTAACGTCACTTTTCCATCATTAGTTAAGCAACCCAATGGTTAGCCATTACATTTTTCCCTCCATATTAGGATTTCATCCTTGGAATCATCGGATTTTCCCGTACCCGGTTTTCATCTCACCTCTTTTAGAAGTTTATTGTAGAAAAACTTCAACGCACTACCTTAACATAGGTTCTATATTTTATGTTCCTCTCAACAATTCTTGAAAGTTTTTATTTCATAACATTTACTTAGACTCAATTATATTTGAGTATTACATATTTTTTAACTCGTTCATTATCTTTCTCTAAGAATCATTATCATATACTCTAACTCATAAACACTTGGGATATTACATTCACCCCTTCTTCTACGAATTTCGTCCTTGAAATTTTGACTTACTAATATTCGTTCATTCCATTTATCAAAATAAATTTTATGTTAATCATTTATTGATTTAGTGGGTTATATGACCACTTGCTCCTCTAAGGATCTTTCTAAAAAAAATCATTGCATTCTTCACATCTTTCTCTTCTATGAATTTCACATTTTCCTTAGATAACTCCATCCTTTCTCTTTTCAGAATTTCATTTCTTTCTTGAAATTATTATAGTATTCTCAATTTACTCCACCCCTTCTTGTTTCAGATTTTTTTTCTTACTTGTTCAATATATTGATCATTAGATGTTACATTCTATAACTTACTTCTTTCAAAGGAACATCCTCCTTTACACATTCACTTCAGAATAACATGAATCCTCCACAATTGCTCAATAATTGGGAAGCAGTATGAATAACTCAGGATTTTAAAAGATTATTTAATCATGTTAAGGGTCACAAGACCATGAACTCATCTCCAGGTTTAATAGTGCTTCACCCCGGTTCTTCATACTTTAAACCCTTTTAACAGAATGTTTATTAATCATAAAGACTGCAAACACCCTCTACAAGTACTATAGGTGATCAGCCTATCGTACCACTACGTCGTGCACAACATATTAACATCGTAACGAGTATATGCGTTACTTTTGGAACCATTGTCTCCGATAACATGTCTGTGATGCCCCCAAAATAGGTATACATCACCCATCTTGAGTCACCAAATACATGGTACAAAATTCAAATACAACTTAATTATACAACAGTCGTGTAAAATATGACAAAACATATGTTGTGAGTTTTAATACAAATATTGTCATCTAGACAATATCTCCACTCAAATGAGTCCTCATTACATTTATTATCACACTATTTAACAGAATAATGAGGACTACTAATGCTATCATCTGGACCGTCACTCCGTTCCTCGACTAGTCCCAGCTATATTCTCATTTCCTAAAGAGAACAATGAAAGCAAATGAGCTCAACTAGTCCAGTAAGAAATATTATGACTAAGATAATGCAGAATAAATTATCATTAGCCTTCAACAATGTTAAACTAATAAAACACAATAGACATCAAGTTTAACTGCAGTGGAATAAGCAATCCATTAGAAGAGTCAAGTAGAGCATGTCATCTACTATCTTCTATGATTTAAAATATTTTCATCAATTTTTATTGCTAAGACTCAGCTTAATAAATAAACCACATCATCGAGTCATCCCTGTACTACGGGCCAAGGATATTCATTAAATCATCAATGGTCATGACTATAACGAATAATCCCTGGTCATAATCATACCAAAAACTGTCCATCAATGCACTACAGGCCACTAAGGACTTTTACCACATCATTTATAACATTACAGGTCATAATTATATCGAATGATCCCTGGTTATAATCATACCGAGTCCATCTATGCACGTAAGCCAAAGATGACTTTCATCACGATATAAGCACGAGGATGATGACAATGACATAATAATTCGATAAAACAAGTTCAAGAATAAATTTTAAAGATTTATAAGTTAATTTATCCTGAAATCAATAACGTCCAAATTGTCAACATGATACTGCTTTGTGGAGTAAAATTCAAGAATGCTCAAAAGAATATTTCCATGAAAAGATACTAGATGAAGCGCAAATATCCAGGATATTCTACTAATTTCATGGAGTATAGAAGTCAAAACTTTAACCAACTGAGTATAGTAGAATATATTAAACTGCAAATGGATTTTTGCCCGCCATGCGGTAATCCATGTAGATAAATCATTTCCACAATTTAATAAGGAATGAATACGAAGGATCATTCACCTTGCATGTGCTAATCCACATAGACAGGTTATTCCAACAGAATAATAAAGAATGGAACCAGGTCATGCGTAATCCGCATGCATGTGATATTCCAACATAATAATAAAGAATGGAACCTGTGTCACGCGCGAATCCAGACGGATAGGATATTCCAACAAAATAATAAAGAATGGAATAACAATAGAATTCACCAGGCATGCGATAGACCACATACACTGGTTATTCCAACATAATAATAAAGAATGGAATAACAACCCTTGTGAGTATTGAAAGAAAATAACTCTCTTCATGCATACGAAAGAATAATACCCCTTACCTTAAGAAGAAGAGTATTCTGACGGGTAGGGCGGGGATATACTTGAAGAAAACTTGCACTATTTTCTACGCTCAAAACTTTCTTAAACTCTATAGAAATACACTCAAGATTATAGAAGAAGAATTTTCTAAATTCTGGTGTGATTTTCAATTCTAACTAAGCATCCTATTTATAGGAGAATGGAAAGGATACTATGCAATAAAATATAATATATTCAATATATATATATATATATTATTTAAAATCTAATAAAATAAATAGCTTTATAAAAGTATTCTGTTTTATATATAAAAATTTTACTATGCAAACACTATGCAGGCACTATGCAAACACTATGCATAATAGAATATAATATATTCTATTTATAAACTAATAAAACAAATAACTTTATAAAAGTATAAAACAAGTTCAAGAATATAAGCCAAAGATGACTTTCATCACGATATAAGCATGAGGATTATGACAATGACATAATAATTCGATAAAACAAGTTCAAGAATAAATATTAAAGATTTATAAGTTAATTTATCCTGAAATCAATAACGTCCAAATTATCAACATGATACTGCTTTGTGGAGTTAAATTCAAGAATGCTTAAAAGAATATTTCCATGAAAAAAATACTAGATGATGCGCAAATATCCAGGATATTATACTAATTTCATGGAGTATAGAAGTCAAAACTTTAACCAATTGAGTATAGTAGAATATATTAAACTGCAAATGGATTTTCGCCCGTCATGCGATAATCCACGTAGACAAATCATTTCCATAATTTAATAAGGAATGAATATGAAGGATCATTCACCATGCATGTGGTAATCCACATAGACAGGTTATTCCAACATAATAATAAAGAATGGAACTAGGTCATGTGTAATCCGCATAGATAGGATATTCCAACAGAATAATAAAGAATGGAACCAGGTCATGCGTAATCCGCACGGACATGATATTCCAACAAAATAATAAAGAATGGAATAACAACAGAATTCACCAGGCATGCGATAGACCGCATAGACAGGTTATTCCAACATAATAGTAAATAATAGAATAACAACCCTTGTGAGTATTGAAAGAAAATAACTCTCTTCATGTATACGAAAGAATAATACCCATTACCTTAAGAAGAAGAGTATTACACGGTAGTATGGGATATACTTGAAGAAAACTTGCACTATTTTCTACGCCAAAACTTTCTTAAACTCTATAGAAATACACTCAAGATTATAGAAGAAGAATTTTCTAAATTAAAAGGTGTGATTTTCAATTCTAACTAAGCATCCTATTTATAGGAGAATGGAAAGGATACTATGCAATAAAATATAATATATTCAATATATATATATATATATATATTATTTAAAATCTAATAAAACAAATAACTTTATAAAAGTATTCTGCTTTTATATAAAAACAATTTACTATGCAAACACTATGCAGACATTATGCAAATACTATGCATAATAGAATATAATATATTCTATTTATAATCTAATAAAACAAATAACTTTATAAAAGTATTTTGTTTTATATAAAAAAGATTTGCTTTTATTACATTTATAATAATAATAAAATAAATTTATATATATATATATATATATATATATATATATATATATATATATATATATATATATATATATATAAACTTCCGTGACTCCAATTCCCTCAATATTTTTAACAACATTTATCATCATTATTATAATTTACAATATTAATCGACCAGGTCGTTCCCAGGAAAGAGGGGGCTTTCCAATAAGGATTTATCCCTATTGGCGCACAATTAAGTGACCAAACCTCTCCTTGATAGAACTTCTAGACATCGTTAATATTGCAAATAATAATATTAATACTTCGTCGTCTCAATTATTGATTTAATAATATATAAAATATTGACAATAATCGAATCAAATAACGTGAGATACTATGCAGCAATTACTGTAGCAATAATTGAACAAAACTGAGTGACTTCTCACGTAAGCATCAATAATCAATACCGTGTGCTACTATGCAACCACGCCAGACATCGTCTTTTCTTTACTACCGAAAGTAGTTCAACAGTTTTAACGGTAAAACTTCTACCGTTATTTTCATTAAAATATTTTTGTCGTTTTCTCAATCTGACAATAATTCTGTTGTGGGGTCCATCAATGATTGTGCCATCGTATAATATTCCCTGTTAAAACGAATATTCCCCGACCAATCAAATATTATATAACAACTTGCGTACTTTACAAAATTTATAAATATTACCCTCAACTATAACATTATATCAAATTAACTCCATAATATTCAAAAATGATATTTATAGAAAAATCATCTTTATTCATAAAAGTTGGGGTCTTACAATCTCCTCTTCTTATGAAATTTCGCCCTCGAAATTAGGGTACGTACCTGGTATGTCGAAGAGGTAAGGATACCTTGATTTCATTTCAGATTCTAACTCACAGGTCATTTCCTCAACATCGTGGTTCCTCCATAAAACTTGGACCGGAGGTATAACCTTGGAGCGTAGAATATGTTCCTTCTTATCCAAGATTTTAACAGGAACCTCTTCATACGTTAAATCTTCCACTATTTTGTCCGGTTCTAACTCAATAATGTGGTTTGGGTCTTCCACATATTTACGTAACATGGATATGTGAAAAATGTTATGAACACGAGACATACTTATGTAAAAGCGAGTATATAGGGCCACAGTTCCTACTCGATCGAGGATTAAAATGGGCCAATGAATCAAGGATTGAGCTTTCCTCTATTTCCAAATCTCGTAACTTCTTTCCATGGAGCAACACGTAACAACACATGATATCCAATATCGAATTCTATGTCCTTTCGATGAAGATCAGGGTTGCCCCTTTTATAGTTCTAATAAAAGAGTTCTAACTCATGCAAGCATACATGTGTTAACAAGAAATACTAAGTAAGTAAAGTATCGATCCCACAGAGACAGTTGTTAATCTTAAACTCTTATGCATTAATTAACTCACTATACTTATATGCTTAGACGGATGACTAAATTGTTGAAATAAACTAATTATGATTACCAACTGAAAATAAGAATACAAATAGAATAAATATAATATGGAAACAACGGGACCCTAACTTCATTTAATAGTTCATCTAATCGCCACGATCATGCAAGAAGTGTTCACATATCACAGGAAAATAGCTAAGAGCACGAAGAGAGTTATAACCATTTTTCAATGCACTATAACCTACTTATACAATAACTATAGATGTTAGACTCTATGTAATCACCAATACAATCACAGTCGTCATATGTTTATGTGCAATTGCAATTCTATTGATTTTAAGCACAAGCCCTTACTCTAGCTCATACGGTGAAATAGTATATGTCTATCTGGTTCACAAAATACGTAAGCCATATACGATAGCCCCATATTTACATGCTATCATGATTACAATCCATATTTATATGTTCATTGTTAATTCCATACAAATACTGAGACGAATGGTGATCAAGCATTCATACATGTAAAACAACCATGACAGATATCCCATATGATATGCAAAGAAATTCTAGCATTAAGTGTACAACCAAATTACATATTAAAATCTGTTAGAATCCCATAATGGATTTTAGTTCATAACTGAACCAAACGCCATTATGGGATCAATGCTAAACATGATCAATAAACAAACAATTGAAGTAAGAGAGATAGAATGATCAAACCCAATCGCTGAATAAAAATCAATGATTAACTATTAAATCCTCATAGAAATCCAATAGATAATAATCACAATCCACGATGACAGAGAATTCCAAGAAGAAGTAGAGAAGTAGACGTTATGGCTTCAGTTCTACATTGGAATCTCTCCCAAGGTGTATACCCTAGTTTCTATGATGAAAAATACATAAAAGTTATCAAGTGTGTGTCTGACACCAGTCAGAATCGTTTTAAAAACCATTACACATCATTTAATTACGAATTAAAAATAAAACAAAATTACAAAGATCAAGATCGCATAGCATGCCGCCTCTATATATTTCTCTCGTCTCGCTACCGCGAGACTTGCAGCAGTGTATATCCAAATTCAACCGACCTCTCATCATCCTTCATGGGCGCCAAGATCTCTTCCTCGCAGTCGCGAGACTTGCAGAAGGTACTCATTGTTTAGCCATGTGCTCGCGCGGGCGCGCGAGTCTAAGCTTGTCCTGCCACGCGGCTTGTCCTCTGCAAATTCTAGTTCTGGTTCTGTGCTGCTGCTGCTGCTCTTTCATGCTTGATCCTCTTGCTTGCTTAGTCTCCATGTGTTATTATCCATCCATGTTATGCACATCCTCGCCTTATGACTAGCCTTCACACATCCATTAGCCTCGTGCCTCTAATACCACCAAAATTAAGCCAATTCCTGTACTTATTCACCAAAAGGAGTTTTAAGTAAATGCAATGCAAAATAACATGAATTGCAACTAAAACATAACGAAATGTACTTGAGATGGGCACAATTCGCATGAATTGGTATGCAATAAGTAGGTAAAAATACAACTTATCAAAAACCCCCAAACTTGAACTGTTGCTTGCCCTCAAGCAATGCATACTAATGAATAATGAAAATACAAGTACCAAACTATGCAACTACTCTATGATGCATACTAGTCTCACACAATCTCAGCCATAACAGAATTTCAGCCCAAATTACCTTAGTGAATTGTCCAGATCCGTAAATACAGTTTCAAACCAAACTCTTTCCCATAATATCCTATGCTCGTATAATTCATGTTTATCAGTGTGTGTGATGTTCACAAAACTTTTAAGCAAAGAATATTTCTTTTTTTTCTTTTTTTTCACAATGACGGTGTAAATTCTCAACCCATTAGGCACACTATCGCCAATGGGTTGCGAGCTTTCAACCAACGATTTTGCACTTTTGGATCATGAAAGACCTTTCTCTTTTTTTTAGGTGTAGCAAGACAATAGGAACCCTCGGTGCATTTTACCTCAAGCTGCATTATGAAGGGCCCTAATTAAGACTAGCCACGTTATTGCTATTTGATTTTATTTATTTATTTATTTTTATTTTATTTTTTTATACATAGCATACCCATGTTTTCCCAAAATCTACACGTCAATGATTCATACAGTCTACAACACTTTCCTCATGTTTCTATTTTTAAAACTACATGTTCTATCAAGCAATGCAACATACACATCTTAAACCTACAAGTGATTGTGAACAAGTTCGTGCATACCGAAAGCATTTAAACAGCAACATGAATCTCCTCGTGTAAAACATTATATCACAGCCCATGTTATCCCAAATATTCTCAAATCTTTCACAATTCACTATCATCATTGGCTAGGCAAAAATTTCTATTAAGCAAGAATTTGTGTAAGACATGCAACTAAATTAAAACAATCAACAAAGAATAAAAATTAAAAATTTTCTGCAAAAAGTTTAACTAACTAAACACTTAAACATGTAAAAATTACACTAAAGATGCACCAATTAAATAAAACTAAACTACTAAACTACTATGCTATGATCCCCAACACCCCCAAACTTAAAATATTCAATGTCCCCATTGAATTAAGGTAAAGGGTATAGAAAACTCACCTAATGATCGGCTTGACCACCCTCCTCGGGTGGTGAATCTGGTGGTGGATACGGCACGACTGTTCCAAACTACAGCCATTCTAGCATTGTTCCTTGTTGTGCGAAGGCTTCGGCTAATGCCCGAGTGAGTCTTGTAGCAAATGTGCCAGAGTTGTCATACATGGCGTTGACTTTGCGCTCCACCCTCCGAAGCTGTCAATCGCTGGGAACTGGGTGTGCGCGGGTGGATGGACCTGCCTCATCGGGTTAAGGGGGCTACTGGGATGGCTCTGGGAAAGTGGGGCGGAGAATGAATCCCAATCCTCGTGGGTGTGGCTCACCACCAGCCCAGTCCTCTAATTTAGCAATGGTGGCATGTGTGATGTCTTGACTTGGATATTGCATTTGTTTGTTGCCCCAATTGCATCCCTATTGTGCACATAGCATGGCTACCACTAGAGCATGTGGAATGCTCCTAGTGGTAGTCCCCTTTACATACTTCATAATATATTGATGAATTAGATACCCCACATCAATGTACTTGCCAGTAATAATCCCCCACAGAATTACATCCATTTCCGCCGTGATCTCATGTTGGTGCGATGAAGACAATAGCTTGGCACAAATGAATAGATTACATGCCTTGGCGTATCGATTTAGTGCGGCTGCTGGAAATATTCGAGGCTGGGTCGTGTCAACTTTGTAAGTCCATTTTGTGCCTGGCATGCACAACTCAGAGATGACAAGCTCCAAGTTAGTGTCTAGATGTGCCCCTGTGATCTAATTGGCCGCCCCTGTTGGTGGTCTTGCGGTGATTCTCAGCACATTTTGGATGGCGGAGGGTCTGTAGTCTACCTTGACACCATGAACCATAGAGGTATCGTTCATGGTTACTTTGGCATTAGCATAGAACTCCTGAACTGTGCTCATTAGAATCGGCATGGGCACGACAGTCAGGACACCCCATCCCCGTTCGTGGATCATGGCACAAAGCTGTCCATCTTGGCCTTCGGGTCTAAAACCTCTTTCCTTGATGAATATTTTCGCGATAATGCGATAGTACTCCTGCTGGGCTTCCAAACATAAGAACTTGTTGTGGTCGACAATGTCCTCCTCGTGACTGCCGGAGGAGGATGAGGAGGATGAAGATGGGCGTGGTCTCTTTGGACCCATCTGAGATTGTTAATAGAGATAGCAGATGAACTTACTGCGAGAGAGAAATGAAATTTGTGAATTGATAACCTTCACTATTGTGTCTGCAAACCCAATTGAGAGCACTAGCTTTATAGAAGAGATAAGATGTGGATGAGTTTTGAACGTGGAGGAATTCGTGGATATTTGATGGGGAGATATACGGCTTCAATCTGTAACTGCTAGAGAGATAGAGACGTGAGTTATGGCAAGTGAGAGAGTTCCACGTCTGTTATTATCGCAAATGAGAGTCCAAATGAGCCAAGACTCTCATTTAAAAATGTTCAGATCTAGCTGGATTCGGTGTTGCACGTGGCCGCACGAGAAGGTAGTATCATCGGCACAACGCGTGAGCGTGAGACTTTGTGAAGGTTTGATGGTCGATTGGCTTTGCGCGCAGCGGACGCACGTGAGTTTATCTTTGCATGGGCCACGCGACCTGCGTATCCGCCAATCAAGTTTGATTTCATTCTCCTCATCGGTGATGATTTCTACAAATGGTACCTACACAGATATTAAGGCATATGGTTAAGGCATGAATTAGTGGCCACATTATGCTATTATTGTGCAAATATTCACCAGGCAAGTATTGCTACGTACTAAGGCATGAAATTCCAATGTCCTAGTGAAAGTGAATTAGATGAAACTAACTACAATAATCCAAAATGAACAAATAAAAAAAAATCAATGGAGATAGAAATAATGGGTTTCCTCCCATCCAGCGCTAAGTTATAGTCAATTAGCTTGACTGTCTCTGGATTTTCACATTACATCAAGAATTGAGATGCCTTCCATATTGTCCACCGCACCTCAAAATTTAATGACTGCGGCTTCCGTTAATGGCTCTACCTTCAATCCAGAACTTTCGCCCGTTACACATCTCTTTGATTCATTCTTCCTCGGTTTCTGAACCCAATCCTTTAGGTTACAATCTACCAGATCAATCAAAAAACAATCTTCTTCATCTGTTGGGAGCTTTATTACCTTGAAGACGTTAAAGGTGACCTTTTGATCTTGTACACGCATAGTTAGTTCCCCTTTCTGCACACCTATCGAAGTCCTGCCTATGTCTAAGAATGGTCTCCCTAGTATGATTGGTATACTCTTATCCTCTTCGAAATCTAGAATGATAAAGTCGGCCGAAAAAATGAACTTATCCACTTTAACCATCACATCTTCGATAATTCCCCGTGGGTATATAATGGACCTGTCAGCTAACTATAACGATATGTTCGTTGGTCTTGGAGCCGGCAATCCCAACTAGTTGAACACTGACAACGGCATCAAATTTATACTTGCCCCCAGATCACATAAACACTTGCTAAAATTCATCTTCCTAATGGTGCACGGAATTGTGAAACTGCCCGGATCTTTCAACTTTGCAGGTAGTTTGCGTTGGAGCACTGCACTGCATTCCTCTGTCAAGGATACTATTTCAAACTCATATAATCTTCTCTTCCTTGACAATATACCTTTCATAAACTTTGCATAGCTTGGCATATGTTCCAATGCCTCTGCGAAAGGTATGTTGATCTGTAGCTTTTTAAATACCTCTAGAAACTTGCTGAACTGTCTGGCATCTTTCTGCTTAATTAACCTCTGTGGATATGGAACTTGAGGATGTAGTGGTTGTACTGGACTCTTTACCTTCTCTTCTGAACCTGCTTTATTCTTCTCTTCCTGCTGAACCTCCGAATTTTCCAGATTTGTCTCCTCTTCAATTTCCTGCTCTGCCTCGTACGGTCGCGCGACCTCCTTAGTATTATCATGTGCGGGCGCCCGACTTGCAGACCCTGTCAAATCTTTTCCCGATCGCAATGTGATTGCTTGACGCTGCTCCTTCCCGTCTCTTCTAGGATTTGTCTCTGGGTTACTTAGCAATGCACCCTGGGGCATGTTAGTAAGCATGCTCGCCATTTTCCCCATCTGAGTCTCCAAATTCTTGATAGCCACTGCTTGGCTTTTGATCATGACTTCAGTGTTTGCCATGTATTTTAACATCATCTCCTCCATCTCCGATTTCTTTTTTGGATGTGGTGCAGCTGGAGTGTGGTGTTGTTGCTGTTGAGGAAATCTCGGTGGAAACGGTGGTTTTGGTGTAAACTGTGACTGCGATGGTTGCGGTTGAAACTGTTGATTCGGCTGGAACTGATTTTGCTGTTGTCCTTAGTTGTTAGACCAACTGAAGATTGATGATTGCGGTTGTTAGGATGGTATGTGTTCTAAAATTGACCTTGGTCTTTCCTGTAGTTGCTCACATATTGTACTGACTCCGAGCTGATAGCACATTGATCCATGGAGTGTGACCCCGCACAAATCTCACAAACAAAAGCAATTGTTTTCACTTTACTGTCTGTTAAAGTATCTATCTTTTTATCCATAACTACCATTTGTGTCGATAACTGTGTAATGGCATCAACCTCCAACACACCTGCAACCTTGGGCTGTGGCATCCGAGCTGTAGGATTCTAATAATCATTCGCAACCATAGTCTCAATAAGTTTATAGGCCTCATTATAGCTCTTTGCCCATAATGCCCCTCTTACGACCGCATCCACAATCGGCTTCGACTGCCATCCCAAACCATTGTAAAACGAATTTATTACCAACCAATCTGGCAAACCGTGATGCGGGCACTTCCTAAGCATCTCTTTATACCTCTCCCATGCCTCATATAAGGACTCGCCCTATTGTTGCTCGAACTGAGATATGGTCGTCCTCATCTTCGCAGTCTTAGCCATTTGGAAGAACTTGGCTAAGAATTTTTGTGCTAAGTCCTCCCATGTGGTGATTGACCCTGCCGGCAGAGAGTGCAACTAACTTCTAGCCTTATCTCTCAATGAAAATGGAAATAACCGTAGTCTGATGGCATCCTCTATGACACCGTTATATCTGAATGTGTCGTAGATCTCGATGAAGCTCAATAGGTGTTCATTCGGATCATCCATAGTAGCACCCCCAAACTGTACTAAGTTCTGCACCATCTGAATAGTGCTGGATTTAATTTTAAAGGTATCGGCTGCTATCGTCGGTCTGACTATGCTCGACTGTAATTCGTTTATGTTTGACATGGAATAGTCCCTTAGAGCCCGATGCTCTACTCTTTGCTCAATTCTCTATTCTTCCGCCATATCCGGTATAGTACCCTTTAACTGAGCTTGTAGATTTCTTCGCATGCTGGCTTTCTAACCTCTCCCGTTGACGTTTTACTGCGCTGGTGTTAATTCTGAGTTGGATGATCGTGTGTGCATAAAAGTTTACAAATACCTGTAACCAAAAACAAAATAAAAATAGAAATGAGAAACGAACAGAGTTATCTAAGTCATACAATATAGCTTTAAACTAATGATAATTATCTAAATTAACGCCTTTCCCCGGCAACGGCGCCAAAAACTTGTTGCATCTTTTATAGTTCTAATAAAAGAGCTCTAACTCATGCAAGCATACATGTGTCAATAAGTAATACAGAGTAGGTAAAGTATCGATCACATAGAGAAAGTTGTTAATCTTAAACTCTTATACATTAATTAACTCACTATACTTATATGCTTAGACGGGTGACTAAATTATTGAATTAAACTAATTATGATTACCAACTGAAAATAAGAATACAAATGGAATAAATATAATATGGAAACAATGGGACCCTAACTTCATTTAATAGTTCATCTAATCGCCACGATCATGCAAGAAGTGTTCACATATCACAGGAAAATAGCCAAGAGCACGAAGAGAGTTATAACCATTTTTTAATGCACTATAACCTACTTGCACAACATGTATAGATGTTAGACTCTATGTAATCACCAATACAATCACAGTCGCCATATGTCTATGCGCAATTGTAATTTTATTGATTTTAAGCACAAACCCTTACTCTAGCTCATACGGTGAAACAATATATGTCTATCTGGTTCACAAATTATGCAAGCCATATACGATAGCCCCATATTCACATGCTATCATGATTACAATCCATATTTATATGTTCATTGTCAATTCCATACAAATACTGAGACGAATGGTGATCAAGCATTCATATATGTAAAACAACCATAACAGATATCCCATATGATATGCAAAGTAATTCTAGCATTAAGTGTACAACTAAACTACATATTAAAATCCATTAGAATCCCATAATGGAGTTTCATTCATAACTGAACCAAAGGCCATTATGGGATCAATGCTAAACATGATCAATAAACAAACAATTGAAGTAAGAGAGATAGAACGATCAAACCCAATCGCTGAATAGAAATCAATGATTAACTATTAAATCCTCATAGAAATCCAATAGATAATAATCACAATCCACGATGACAGAGAATTCCAAGAAGAAGTAGAGAAGTAGACGTTATGGCTTCCGTTCTACGTTGGAATCTCTCCCAAGGTTTAAACCCTAGTTTCTATGATGAAAAATACGTAAAAGCTATCAAGTGTGTGTCTGACACCCATCAGAATCGTTTTAAAAACCATTACACATCATTTAATTACGAATGAAAAATAAAACAAAATTATAGCATCAAGATTGTGTGTATATCCTCGCCTAGTCTCTATAGCTTCACCGCTCTTGTCGCGAGACTTGCAAAGCAGTGTGTATATCCAATTCAAATTGACCTCTCACGCGGCGGCAGCATCTCTTCCTCTGGGCGCGCGTGACTTGCAGAAGGTTCTCATTGTTTAATCATGTGCTGTCATTGTTTATGAAGTCGAAAGTTTCTGCCCTGCATGCACTGCAAGCAGCTGCTTCATCCTCGCAGATTCTAGTTCGGTTCATCCTCATCTGCCGCTCTTTCATGCTTGATCCACTTGCTTGCTTGGTCTCCATGTGTCATTTTCCATCCATGCCATGCACATCCTCGCCTTGTGATTAGCTTTCACGCATCCATTAGCCTCGTGCCTCTAATACCACCAAAATTAAGCCAATTCCTGCACTTATTCATCGAAAGGGGTTTTAAGTAGATGCAATGCAAAATAACGTGAATTGCAACTAAAACACAATGAAATGTACTTGAGATGGGCACAATTCGCATGAATTGGTATGCAATAAGTATGTAAAAATACCACTTATCAATCAGCATAACTCTTTTATCGATCTTGTGAGGTTTTTATACGTTTTCGGGTCGTTTGAATCTTTTATGTAGTCATACGTACCAACTTCGGTCCCAACAATGTTGCTTCACTTGAAATTCCCAACAGCGTTATCTCTCTCTTCATATTGCTCCACCAAAATGTATGTCGAAGATCATGATACATTTTGGTACTCCCAAGATGGGTTGCAAACGGTGTGTTGTGCACCTCCATCATGATTTTATACTTTAAATCAGGGTCGTTAGGAAGACAAAGTCTGGAGTTGACTTGAAGTATTCCTTTTTCATCGATTCTTGCTTCCGGTATAGCACCTTCTTGCACTTTCTTCCTCATACGCATTAGCTCCAGGTCTGTAGCTTGAGAAGCTTTCACTTTATCAATTAAAGTCGGTTCTACTCGTATATTCGCCATCATCTCATGGGTCCCTGGAGTCTTTAACTCTATCTCCATCCTTTGCAAGTCACACAAAATGGTCCTTTGCGTTGACAATATCGCACTCGTCACCAAGATATGATCTTACGCTTTCAACGCGTCGCCTACCACGCGTTCGCTTTTCCAGGATGGTATTGGATGGTATGATCATAATCTTTCAACAGTTCAAGCCAACGTTGATGTCGCATTTTGAGTTCTTTTTGAGTGAAAAAATATTTAAGGCTTTTATGATCCGTAAAAATCTCCACTTTCTCCCTAAACAAGTAATGCCTCCAAATTTTAAGTGTGAAGACAACAGCTGCCAACTCTAGATCATGAGTAGGATAATTCCTCTCATATTCTTTGAGTTGTTGAGAGGCATAGTCTATGACTTTCCCATGTTGCATGAGAACACATCCTAACCCTTTGCCTGAAGCATCACTGTAGATGACAAATCCCTCCGAGCCAGATGGTATTGTTAGAACAGGTGCTGAAATGAGCCTCCTCTTGAGTTCTTGAAAACTCTTCTCACATTCCTCGCTCCAACCGAATTTTGTATCTTTTCGAGTCAGATGAGTTAGTGGAGTAGCGATTCGAGAAAATCCTTCCACGAATCTTCGATAATAACCAACTAAATCGAGAAAGCTACGTACTTCGGTCACTGATTTAGGTTGCTCCCAGCTTTGAATTGCTTCAATCTTTGCTGGGTCAACAGATATTCCATAACTTGATACTACGTGCCCAAGGAATGCTACTTCCTCAAGCCAGAACTCGCATTTCTTTAACTTGGCATAAAGCTTGTTTTCACGAAGTTTTTGGAGTATCAGCCTCAAGTGTTGATCATGATCTTCACGGCTTTTGGAATATATGAAGAAGTCATCAATAAAGACGACCACAAAGTGATCCAAATATTCCTTGAAAACTAGGTTCATCATATCCATGAAGGCAGCAGGAGCATTAGTCAATCCAAAAGACATGACTAGGAATTCATAATGCCTGTACCGAGTTCTAAAAGCCGTCTTTGGAATTTCATCGGTTTTAATCTTCAATTGGTGATATCCGAAATGAAGATCAATCTTTATAAAGAATTTGGCGCCTTACAACTGGTCAAATAGGTCATCAATGCGAGGCAACAGATATCTATTTTTGACAATGACATGGTTCAACTCCCGATAATCAATACAAAGTTGCATGCTCCTATCTTTCTTTTTCACGAATAGAACAGGAGCACCCCAAGGAGACATACAAGGACGAATGAAACCGATGTCTAACAATTCCTGCAATTGGGTCTTTAACTCCTGAAGTTTAATAGGAGCCATTCGATATGGGGCTTTGGAAATGGGTTTTGTACTGGGTTCAAGGTCGATACAAAATTCAATTTCACGCTCTGGGGGTAGGCCAGGAAGTTCTTCACGGAATACGTCAGGAAATTTATTAATAATAGAAATATCATTCAAAACTGACGTATTTTTGCTTAAATCCGTGACATGAGCTAAGAAAGCTTGACATCCGTTTTTCAATGAACAAATAGCTTTATGGCTTGAGATGACAGTGATTGATTTTAATGGTTTGGTTGCTTAAATTCGCATAATAGGGTGGTTAGGAATATGAAAGCTAACAACTTTACAAAAACAATCAATTTTTGGATGATGAATAGTTAACCAATCAATCCCTAAAATCAGATCAAATTCAAGTATTTTCAAAGAGATAAGGTCGACAGGTAATGTGCGGGTGTCGATTTGAACTAAACAAGACTTATAAACAGTGGATGTAATGAAAGTTTCTCCCAACAGAGTTTCAACAGATAAGTCAAAGTCTAATTTCTCCGAAGTCAAATTTAAACGTTGAGCGCAAGTAGGAGAAATAAAGGAATGGGTAGAACCAGTATCAAATAAAGTATAAACTTTGCTAGAGTTTATGATTAGCTTACCCTTGATCACCTTGATCGAATTCCTCACTTTTTGGGAGGTTACGATAAACGCTCTCCCTTAAACTACCAATTTTGTCTTGTCTGGGACACCCTTTGATGCCTCCATCCCAGCTGGACTTGACTTTGGTGCACGACAAAATCGGGCTAGGTGACCTTCTTTTCCACAATTGAAACATGCTTTGGACTGCATCGTGCAGTTTGGACTTATGTGTCCTTCCCCTCCACATTTTTAACATATGACCAGCGATCGTTCTCCTTCCTTAACAACAGGTGTTGGTGCTGACGTCTTTTAATTATTATTGAATCTCCTCTTCTTGAAATGTCCACTCTTATTTCATGGCCATGATTACCACCGAAGTGATTACCATTTTTGGCATGTTGATTTCCTCCATGTTTGTTGTCATGTTTCGATGACTGCTACCACTGGTATTATCGACTTACCGGCTGCTCTCTCTTGGTTAGGTTGACTCATTATCGCGCTCTAATAACTGAGCCCTATTCACAAGATCTGTATACAAACACAGTTTATGAGAGATAAGGTATTGACGTATCTCGGGTTTCAAACCTCTTAGAAACATTCCGGTCATTCTCTCCTCATTATCAACCAAATGGGATACAAACCAGGACAACTCGGCACACTTGGCTTCGTACTGTGACACGATCATGTTGGTTTTCTCCAGCTTGATGAACTCTACCTCTTTCATGTGACGAATACTTTTGGGAAAGTACTTGTCGTTGAACAATTCTTGGAATTTCTCCCAAGTCATCTTCGGTATGGCGGAGTTGAGTACGCTTCTGATTCCCACCAAGAACTCGCCTGTTCAAGAAACATGAAGGTGGCAAAGGGAACCTTTTGCCCCTCGGAGCAACCCAAGACATCAAATATCTTGCAGATTTGCTTTATCCACGTCTCCGCCTTAAGTGGTTTTGGCTCTCCAAAAAACTCCGATGGTCCCAGTTCCTTAAACTACTTAGTAGTGACCGTCCGAGAGTTGCTAGTGTTTCCACCTGCATTTTGGACAAGAACTGCTCTTGCCTGATGTTGCATGAATTGCATAAAGCCTCTAAACATTCCATCGTTCATCATTTGGTCAGTGTTGTTGTTTGCATGAGGATTGTCGCCTTCCTGATGCACATTATCCTAATTATTGATCGGTGGAGACTCAACGGTCTCCTGTGCTCCATTGCTATTCTCAACATTCTCGAAAGTCATTTTCAAATACTGCCACAAAACAAGGATTTATTAACATATGACATATTTTCCCTATACTATGACCAACCAATTAAATACCAAATAAACTTAGGTAGGTCATACTAGCGAAGGAATTCCCCGTCTCTCCCCTCCTAGTTCTTGTCTCACATCACAGCCAGGGATCATATCCCTAAGCTTTGATACCAACTGTGACGCCCCCAAAATAGGTATACATCACCCATCTTGAGTCGCCAAATACATGGTACAAAATTCAAATACAACTTAATTTTACAACAGTCGTGTAAAATAGGACAAAACATATGATGTGAGTTTTAAAACAAATATTGTCATCTAGACAATATCCCCACTCAAATGAGTCTTCATTACATTTATTATCACACTATTTAACAGAATAGTGAGGACTACTAATGCTATCATCTGGACCGTCACTACGTTCCCCAACTAGTCCCAGCTATATTCTCATTTCCTGAAGAGAACAATGAAGGCAAAGAATGAGCTCAACTAGCCCAGTAAGAAATATTATGACTAAGATAATGCAGAATAAATTATCATTAGCCTTCAACAATGTTAAACTGATAAAATACAATAGACATCAAGTTAAATTGTAGCGGCATAAGAAATCCATGAGAAGAGTCAAATAGAGCATGACATCTACTATCTTCTATGATTTAAAATATTTTCATCAATTTTTATTGCTGAGACTCAGCTTAATAAATAAACCACATCATCGAATCATCCCTGCACTACGGGCCAAGGATATTCATGAAATCATCAATGATCATGACTATACCGAATAATCCCTGGTCATAATCATACCAAAAACTATCCATCAATGCACTACAGGCAACTGAGGACTTTTACCACATCATTTATAACATTACAGGTCATGATTATACCGAATGATCCCTGGTCATAATCATACCGAGTCCATCTATGCACGTAAGCCAAAGATGACTTTCATCATGATATAAGCATGAGGATGATGACAATGACATAATAATCCAATAGAACAAGTTCAAGAATAAATTTTAAAGATTTATAAGTTAATTTATCCTGAAATCAATAACGTCCAAATTGTCAACATGATACTGCTTTGTGGAGTAAAATTTAAGAATGCTCAAAAGAATATTTCCATGAAAAGATACTAGATGAAGCGCAAATATCTAGGATATTCTACTAATTTCATGTAGTATAGAAGTCAAAACTTTAAGCAACTGAGTATAGTAGAATATATTAAACTTCAAATGGATTTTCGCCCGCCATGCGGTAATCCACGTAGACAGATCATTTCCATAATTTAATAAGGAATGAATACAAAGGATCATTCACCATACATGTGGTAATCCACATAGACAGGTTATTACAACAAAATAAAAAAAAAAGAACCAGGTCATGTGTAATCCGCGCAGACAGAATATTCCAACAGAATAATAAAGAATTGAACCAGGTCATGCGTAATCCGCACGGACAGGATATTCCAATAGAATAATAAAGAATTTAATAACAATAGAATTCACCAGGCATGAGATAGACCGCACAGACAGGTTATTCCAACATAATAATAAAGAATGGAATAACAACCCTTATGAGTATTGAAAGAAAATAACTCTCTTCATGAATACGAAAGAATAATACCCCTTACCTTAAGAAGAAGAGTATTCCGATGGATAGGGCGGGGATATACTTGAAGAAAACTTGCACTATTTTCTACGCTCAAAACTCTACAGAAATACGCTCAAGATTATAGAAGAAGAATTTTCTGAATTCTGGTGTGATTTTTAATTCTAACTAAGCATCCTATTTATAGGAGAATGGAAAGGATACTATGCAATAAAATATAATATATTCAATATATTATATATTATATAATATATATTATATATTATATATTGAGAATCTAATAAAACAAATAACTTTATAAAAGTATTATGTTTTATATAAAAAGATTTTACTATGCAAACACTATACATGCACTATGCAAACACTATGCATAATAGAATATAATATATTCTATTTATAATCTAATAAAACAAATAACTTTATAAAAGTATTATGTTTTATAAAAGATTTTACTATGCAAACACTATGCAGAACTATGCAAACATTATCCATAATAGAATATAATATATTCTATTTATAATCTAAAAAACAAATAACTTTATAAAAGTATTTTGTTTTATTTAAAAAGATTTCTATTTTATTACATTTATAATAATAATAAAACAAATATATATATATATATATATAAACTTCCATGACTCCAATTCCCTCAATATTTTTAACAACATTTATCAGCATTATTATAATTCACAATATTAATCGACCAGGCCGTTCCCAGGAAAGAGGGGGCTTTGCAATAAGGATTTCTCCCTATTAGCGCACAATTAGGTGACCAAACCTCTCCTTGACAGAACTTCTAGACGTCGTTAATATTGTAAATAATAATATTAATACTTCGTCGTCTCACTTATTAATTTAATAATATATAAAATATTGACAATAATTGAATCAAATAACGTGAGATACTATGCAGCAATTACTGTAACAATAATTGAACAAAACTAAGTGACTTCTCACGTAAGCATCAATAATCAATACTGTATACTACTATGCAACCACATGTATTACTGTACTTTTGCTACCGAGTAGTTCAATAGTTTTAACGATAAAACTTCCGCCGTTATTTTCATAAAAATATTTTTGTAATTTTCTCAATCCGACAATAATTCCGTTGTGGGGTCCATCAATGATTGTGCCGTCGTACGAATATTTCCTGTAAAAACGAATATTCCCCGACCAATCGAATATTATATAACAACTTGCGTACTTTGCAAAATTTATAAATATTACCAAAATTTATAAATATTACCCACAACTATAACATTATATCAAATTCACTACATAATATTCAAAAATGATATTTATAGAACAATCATCTTTATTCATAAAAGTTGCGGTCTTACAATGTCCCCTTTTATAGGGTTGTTCACCTCAGCCTTTTAATATCTGAATCCGCACCAAAATAATTTGGTTTGGTATAGTTTGACAAAGAACGCTTGAATTTCATGAACATCTTTCAATATTTTTCTAGCTGAATCAAATAGCATAGACTTCTACAACAACTAGGACATTAATCAAAACATACATATACATATATATTCTCATATCTTAAAGAATTCTAAAAAATACTTTTATGGGACATTGTCATACTACATCTCACCATAGTGGGCTGACGATAATATGATCCCAACCAACACCAGGTTCCAATGCATTGATGACTCCATCGTTTATCATATCACCCGATACATATAATTAAAATATATTTTGAAAACTTAAAAATCATATTTTTTTTTTGTTATCTATCTGAAATAAATAGTATAGATACGCGAATAATAGCATTATTTTCAAAATTCTTTGGTTCACTAGTGTGATCCAACATTTTTCAAAGATCAAAAGTACAACCATCGGCATGAAGTCAATAAATCTCAAAAGTCTAGCATAGCTAGTAAATTTAGAATATCCATGTATCCATCAACTTCAATCTTTTCTCCATTACTTCATTACTTAATCATTCTATCAATCTTCAACTTCATCAATGCTCTCTATACTATATCCGTTTTATACCCAATATAGGTCATCAAACTTACCACACTTTGGAAATCCAAGAACTTGCCATAATCTTATGAGTTTAGGAACTTATCCTAGTCAGACCATAGGCGTCCATTCACTGAGGGGTTCAAAACATACTATATGATTATGAGTCATGAACTTACCATATGCATTAGTTTTAAGAACCGTACCTAATCTTAATATCATCTAACCTAATCTTAAAAGCCTCTAACTATCAAATATACACATGAGAAAAGAATCACCTTTCCACCACATTAACATTGATAGTGCGACACCAATATTCCAATGATTATCAATGTGATAAACCAAGTACATGCACAAAACCTCTGCCCATACAAAGGTTTGTATAACTTAGTCACCATATGAGTCCTCAATTGAAATCCCACCTAACATTACCTTACTCTTAACTTGCCCTTAACTTGCTAAATATGAATTCCTCGTATCACATTATCTATAACTCCTCGCGAGTTTATCGCGTACTATAGCATAATACATTATCTTCATAACATCAAGCTATAATTATTCAAACATTACAGACCATCTTTCTTTTATAACTTAAAAAGATCACGTCGTGATCTTATTCTATAACCATCTCCCTTAAAATTCTTTTCTTAACTCGTAATCGTTTTTTTTACGACCCTCTTTCTTTCCTTTTTCATCATTTACGATTTCATTTATGCTTTTAATCTTACAGACTTTGTCTATTCATCATTATTCGTTATCTTTGCTATTGGAGTTAGGTAACTCCTAATTCTTATCTTTATATCTCTTCAAGATTCTTCTTTGAATATTTTTTGTTTATATAACAATTCTTCCTTTAAGAATTTCTAACTTCATTTACGTTGCTCAACATTTCATTCGAGTTCCACATTTTCATCATACATGTCCATTTTCTATAATTGGTACACATCGAGTCTCTAATAGTTTCAATATGCTACGCTGAGTGGTTTCCCACAAACAACCAACAAACTAGGTTCCAAGTTGCTAGTTCGTATATACCTCCGCTCCATAAAGGAATCGTTTAGCCCAGATACCATACATCAACTATTAAAGAGTACGATTGTACCATACTTAAATTTAACTTTTTATTCTTAACTTCTTTATCATTCTCTTCTTATAGACATTGTCTATTTATTATCACCTTATATCCTTATTATTGGAGTTGGGTAACCCCACATTCATATTCCTTATAACTCTGCGAGATTCTTCTTTGAATCCTCTCACGCATGTTTTAATCCCTTCTTTATATACTTCTTAAATTACTTCTTATTATTCAAACTTTATCTGAGCTTATTCTTTATCATCTTCTCCTTTATTCTCTAAGGTTATAGCCTAGGGTACTCTTACCTAAGGTTTATAACCTACAACTTTGATGCCAATTGTAATGACCCCAAAATTTAAACAATTTAATTCTCAACTTCGGTCGTCAACAATACATTCAACCTCTAATTTTACATCATTAAACGATAATACAACCATTGAAATTTGCAGAATAATTAAATTTTCTATTACAAACTATTCTCGTTCCCAAAACTTTCAATCTTTACATCTAAATATCTCAGAATCATTTTAATACTACAAGACTGTGCATCACAAAAAGATATTACAAGTCAACATTAATACTGTAACAACCCGAAAATTTTGATCGTCCAGAATTTAAGTTTAAAGAATTAGTTATTAATAAAATAAATTTTTATTAATAATATTATGTGTTATGTGTTTATTAATCATTCTAGAACCTAGGATGATTATAAGTCGGAAGGATTCTAGCTATGAGCTAGACTGAACGAGTAATAATTTTTAAGAAAAAATGAAAATTTTCTGGGAACAAAAATATTTCTGGGGAAAAAGACGAAATAGGCACTATTCACCTGACGAAACCTAAGGGTTAGGGTTTAAATAACCTAAGCCGTTCTGAGAGTTCGGTATGTCGAAATGACATTTCATCGAAAGATTTGCCGATAATATGTCATGAAAAGTTAAGTAAGCCGATAAAAGGTTTTCTCGAAAAACGTGCAAAAATCAGAAGGTACTGTTGTGTACTTTTCACTCGTTTAACTACGTTAGGGTAAAACGTGAAGGAAAATGCTTAACGCCAAAAAGTGTTTTTTAGTTTTTCAGAAATCCGAAGAATATGTAAAAGTTAATCGGTAAAGGAAAGACGAAATATCCAAAAATATTTGGATTTCGAGAATCGAAGTTTTCGGACTATAAAGTGCTTATGCTTAAGAGCTAAGTAAAGGATAAGTTACTTAATGAGTAAGTAAATATAAGGGTTAAACAAACTTAAAGGTTAAGTAAACTTAAGGGTTAAGCAAACTTAAAGGCTGAGTAAACTTAAGGGTTAACCAAACTTAAGGGCTAAGTAAACTTAGTCCTTAAGACATGAATAGTAAGGAGGTTAAGAGGGGCGAAATGACTATTTTGCCCTAGCTTTGGATTTTCTATAAATAGGAAGCTAACTTTCATTTAAAGGAGATTTTTGAAAATTCTATAGAGAGAGAGAGAGAGAGCTTCGAGAAGATGAAGAAGGAAGAGAATGAGTATGGATGATTGGATCGAAGGTGAGCATGGAATAGAAAAGTTTGCGAATCACCGGCTTTGTCTAGCGAAAGAAAAATAAAGAAGAGAGGTAACCTAAAACCCAGTCGAATTTAAATTCTCTTTAAGTCCTATATGTTTAAAACATAAATTAATGAGAATAAGAAGTAGATGAGGTTATGAATGATTTCATATGGTTGAAATCATGAGAAATAATGAAAATAAGAATTTGAAGTTTAGTAAATAAATTTCTTAAGGAAGTATAAGATTCGTAATGAATTAGAATGATCCGAGTGAATTATATAAATAAGTAGGTGAAATAAGTAAGGAATGATGTTCTATAACATCAAATTCCAATAAAAAGTGAAATCATAATCCAAAATATCGATTAAAATGAATAACGAACGAAGAACACGAAGAACATGCGAAGAATATGAAGAACGTTGTTGATGGACAAATTTAAAACCATCGTAGGATATTTGTTGTTAATGGACAAGTTTAAAACCATCGCGTATAAGTTAGATGCATATTGCTTGGTTAGGAACGGTAGAAACATTTATGAAGAAAGGATTAAAACTTAGCTATAACGAAGTTATGGTGAAAATTTCGTAATAGACAAATAAGAATTAGAAAGTTAGTAAATGAACCCGAACGTATAGGGTTTCATAAGAATGTAAGAGAACATAGAAAATGTGAGTCGTGGACTCAAGAATGAACAAATTCTGAGTTCGGATGACCGAATTACGGACGAACGAACGAAGAGCTTTAAAAACGTAAAACGAATGAAGGGTGAAGATCAAGCCAATCGAGTGGCACGTTAACGGATTCAGAATGAAGTTCTGTCCGAGTGTATTGAAGTACATAAGACAAGAAAGAGAATGGCTTTAGAATGGCCTCGTTCCGAGTTAGAACGGCCTCGTTTTGCGACGCCAGCCATGCCTTGTAAGGTGGTGGCTACGGCTGAGACCTAGTAGGTGGATCTACAGCAAACTCACAAGCCACGCCGAGAGATAAAGAATAGAGTGGTCTTAGTAAGCGCCGATGCTAGGAAAAAAAAGAGGAGAAGAGCTTTTAACTGCTCAACTCTTGGGGGAAACGTAAGGGAAGATAAAGAACATAATGTTCAACTAATGTAACCCTTAATCTAGTAAATTAAACCTTTGATGAAGGTTGAACGAAAATATTAAATGAGAGTAAAAGATAAAGAATGTAAACACGGATTACAGAACCGATATCCGGGGACCGTAGTTACGATAAACGAACATAGAGGATTGCTATGGTTGTGATTCCTTAGACGTTGAGCGACGAGGGTAATGAATAACATTTCGATGTTATGTCATGATAATGAGAGATAAGTTTGAACGTATAGACGCTGTGTACGCAACGCTGTTGTGATAAACGAGTGGTCATAGCATACAACAAACGGTATGGCTTGGACATTAAGAATGACTAATGAACATGGGGTTCAAGTAATGTATAACAAAAGTATTAAGTAAGATACGAATGGTATTAAGAAAGCCGTAATGAACGGTAATAAGATTAATGAATGCCGAAGGTGACTTGCATAAAAATGAATCCAGGGTTATGGCATTTAGTTTCCAGAAAGCCGTAAGGAATAAGAAATTAACTTAACAAACGTTATAGTTAATGGTTAAGATAAGTTACAATAAGTTTAGGTTGTGGTACAATCGTAACCTTTAATGGTTGACATATGAGAGTTGGGCTAAACAATTACTTCAGAGAGCGAAGGTATATACGAAATTGGCAACCGATCTAACTCACTATAATGGTAGTGTAGATGAGACGGGAACTTGTTTGTTGGTTTTTTGTGGGAAACCACTCAAAGTACCATATAGACTACTAGCAGCGAAGATATGTGTGTTGAGTCCTAGAGAAGTTATAAGAAGAAGATAAAAATGTAAAACATCAAAGATTATGAACGTATAAGTAAGACATCTCCGTATGTCATGAAGCCGTAGAACGATAATGAAAGTGGTCGCGTAAACTTGGGTTGCAAGAACGCGAACCCTAAGAAGTAAAGTTAAGCAAACTAATGCATAAGTCAAATATAGATGACTAATAGGTATATGTGTTGTTTTTCTTATGTGCTATATAGGAACAGGAATGAGCAGTTCAGCGTAAGCTGTAGCTGTGCGTAAGGCAAGTTTCCTAACTTCATTTATATTTCAAATGAATGCTAGTTTCTTAAACTTCTAAGATGTTGAACTTGAGAAGTTCCGTCTATGTGTTAATGTGCGATGTTGTGCAAGGTGGTAGAACATATGAGGCCTTGTGCCACAATGTGAACACTTCGGTGTTTCAATGAGATGAACTGTTCTGTGATTTAACTGTTCAATAAGAGAATGCTCTGTTCATATATGATCCGTTATTGTTAAGTATGTGCTAATGATTAGCCAGACAGAATGTGTATGAAAAAGGTAGAAGAATGAAAGTATTTTAAAAATGAAAGTGAATATTTTTTTAAAATGATAGGAATCGAGATTATTCCTATTATTTAAGCTGCTTCATAACCTTCGTTCGGTTATTGAAGTCTTAAAAGAATGTTTGAATTCTTGTAGATGTTTGTTCAACTGTTATGACTTGTTGAGAAATTGAATACTCACACTTGCTTTAAATGAAAAACATTTTCAGCGAATGATGTTAGACGAACTTAAGGATTCCGTAAAGATCAAGCTGACGGTATCCAGATGGAGTGCCATTTAGATATAGATGAACGAGAAGATCAAGCGAAGACTTGTAATATAAAATAAGTTAAATGAACTTTAGATTAGTTTAATGAACTGTTATGTATCCTTAGTAGCAGATGAAAGTCACTCGTGTAAGATGTAAAGGATAATGTAATTATCGTTATTTGTAATGAAAGGAGTTATAAGGTTTTAGAACCTAGGAATTTAGAATGTGTATTGTTATATTTCAGTATATAATGATGTATGTTTGGAAGAAGATGGGATCATGACGTACGGAATCTGGGTGTGAAGATAGACCAGATTTCGGGGCGTTACAGATTGGTATCAGAGCTAATAGGTTATAAATCTTAGGTAAGAATATCTAAGACAATAATCGTAGAGAGAGGGATAAGAAGATCACCACGTGATCATAATGAATCATAGTAACAGATGAGCTGTTAAACGATAAATGATTTATACTACTACAAAGTAGTACAGGAAGAAGAACTCCAATTGAGTTGTGAAAGATAGTATATGAATTAAAGAAAATTCGTATTTAGTAAAGAGAGATTTAGAAGTTGTAAAAATTTTAATTGAGGACTCATGTGATAGCTGAGTTGTATGAACCTTTGTTATGGGCAGAGGTTTGTGTTTGGTGTAACAATTGCTTATCTTATTATAGTGATAATCATTGGAATTGGTCGTGCTGTCAAGATATATATGACGAGAAAGTGAATCTTTTCTCATGTATATACTTGATAGGTAGAGAACAATAATGTAGGTGCGAGTTCTTGAAACTCATACTTATGGTACGTTCGTGACTCATAATGATATGGTAGGTTTTTGAACTTCCAAGCGAATGGACGCTTATGGTCTATCTAGGATAGTTCTTAAACTCATATTATTGTGAAAAGTTCCTGAACTCATAATGTGTGGTAAGTTGATGGACTGTACTAAGATATAGGAATGTTTAGACTGAAAATGCGTTGTTTTCAATAGTCTTAGTATTGAAGGTACTAGAGTAGATTAAGTATTGTTGCAGTAAGACAATGAAGGAAGATGGAGAATAGGATATTCCAAGCCATCTAGCTATGCTAGATTTCAAAGTTTATTGAAATCGTGCTTATGTGTTCGTATTTTGAAAATGAAAGAATTGGTTCAACTTTTGGAACCAGTAGTTTTTTAAAAGAACTATTCTTGGTATGTCTATGCTAATTGTTTCGGCTAGACAAAAATTGATTTGAAATATCAAAATGAATTTTATATCATTAGTGCATTTGATGCAAGGTTGGTTAAATGATGGAGTTATTAATGCAATTGAACCTAGTGTTGGATGTGATCTTAAGATCAACAACCCCCTATGGTATGATGTATAATGACGAAGTCACAAACTGATGAAGTTCTCAACGTACTGTGAAAAGTACGGTATCATAACGTCATAAAATGTTTTGATGTATTGCGAAAAAGAATTTAAAGAAGTAGTCGATGTCAATTGAGTTGACTAGATGAATGTTTCACATTGATATTAAATTTATTGGTACAATCTAAGCTACTTGATTCAGCTAGACAAATGGTATGTCGTGTTTAAAAGGAAATCGAGCTTTCTTTGAAGAAGATGTGCCAAACCAAATTTTTTTGGTGTGGAATCTAATGATTAAGTCTGAGGTGAACATATCCTGAAATGGGGTATACGATGGGTAAAAGGTAGTTTGCTTTCTTTTTGATTGTAAACTGACCGTGGAAGAAAGGTTACGGCGTCATGCTGTTAAACCTAGCAAGAGTTCATGGTTGATTTGACCCCTCAGCAAAAGTATGAAATGTTTAAACGAAAATTTTATATTCCTTGTTATTCTTTCTACTTCATGATTCTTGATAGGTTATGGTGTTTAGGAATGATGGAAATATAAGAACTCTATTGAAGAGAAGTTGAGAAGAGGGGTAGGCTAAAATTTCGAGGATGAAATTTTGTGAAGAAGGGGTGAATGTGATGACCCGGGTATGGGTGTGGTTTTAAGAAATTCCGAGGACGAAATTTTTATAAGAGGGGAAGAGTGTAACGACCCAGAAATTCGGATCGTCCATAATATAAGTTTAAAGAATTAGTTATTAATAAAATAAATTTTTATTAATAATATTATGTGCTATGTGTTTATTAATCGTTCTAGAACCTAGGATGATTATAAGTCGGGAGGATTCTGGCTACGAGCTAGACTGAACGAGTAATAATTTTCAAGATAAAAATGAAAATTTTCCCAGAATAAAATTATTTCTGGGAAAAAAGACGAAATAGGCACTATTCACCTGCCAAAATCTAAGGGTTAGGGTTTGAATAATCTAAGTCGTTCTTATGTTATAGAACTCCCACATGCATGACCAATATCATATTAATCCATCTTAGTAGCATAACGTCACTTTTCCATCATTAGTTAAGCAACCCAATGGTTAGGCTTTTCATAATATACTATTATTACTTTACTATGACATATAACATATTTCTAATGTCTCACTTAAATAATTACTTATTTTAGTAATAAACTCAATTAAACCTTACTAATTATAATTCCTATTTAACCAAAATAATTGTAATTTTATTTAGCCCATTACAAACCTTCTAATTTAATTAAATTAGAATATTTCCATAACATTAAAGTAATAAAATACACATCAATTGAAGAATTATTTAACATACACTTAATTGATAAAATCACACTTAAATAATTTAAAATTATTTTATTAGTAAAATCAATTAAACTTTAATAATAAAATGCACCTCAATTATAAAATTATCTATCAAATTATAACACTTAATTAAATTAAGCCATAACAACCAACATCAATTATTTATTATTCAATAAATAAATTAACTAAAAGAATTATCTAACTCAAATAAATATTTTAATTAATTATAAAAATCACATTCGTTACATTTTTCCCTCCTTATTAGGATTTCGTCCTCGGAATCACCGGATTCTCCCTAACCCAATTTTCATCTCGTCTATTTTAGAAGTTTATTGTAGAACAACTTCAACGCATTATCTTAACATAGGTTCTATATTTTCTGATCCTCTCAACAATTCTTGAATGTTTTTATTTCATAACATTTACTTAGACTCAATTATATTTGAGTATTACATATTCTTTAACCCGTTCATTATCTTTCTCTAAGAATCATTATCATATACTCAACTCATAAACACTCGGGATATTACATTCACCCCTTCTTCTACGAATTTCATCCTTGAAATTTTGACTTACTAATATTTGTTCATTTCATTTATCAAAATAAATTTTATGTTAATCTTTTATTCATTTAGTGGGTTCTATGACCACTTCCTCCTCTAAGGATCTTTTTAAAAAAAATCATTGCATTCTTCACATCTTTCTCTTCTATGAATTTCACATTTTCCTTAGATAACTCCATCTTTTCTCTTTTCAAAATTTCATTTCTTTCTTGAAATTATTATAGTTTTCTCAATTTATTCATCCCATTCTTGTTTTAGAATTTCTTTTCTTACTTGTTCAATATATTGATCATTAGATGTTACATTTTACAACTTACTTCTTTCAAAAGAACATCCTCCTTTCCACATTCACTTCAGAATAACATGAATCCTCCACGATTGCTCAACAATTGGAAAGCAGTATGAATAACTCAAGATTTTAAAAGATTATCCAATCATGTTGAGGGGTCACAAGACCATGAACTCATCTCTAGGTTTAATAGTGCTTCACCCTCGGTTCTTCTCACTTTAAACCTTTTTAACAGAATGTTTATCAATCATAAAGACTGAAAACACCCTCTGCAAGTACTCTAGGTGATCAGCCTATCGTACCACTACGTCATGCACAACATATTAACATCGTAACGACTATATGGGTTACTTTCAGAACTATTGTCTCTGATAACATGTCCCCTTTTATAGGGTTGTTCACCTCAGCTTCTTAATATCTGAATCCGCACAAAAATAATTTGGTTTAGTATAGTTTGATAAAGAACGCTTGAATTTCATGAACATCTTTTAATATTCGTCTACCTGAATCAAATAGCATAGACTTCTACAACAACTCAAACATCAATCAAAACATACATATACATATATATTCTCATAACTTAAAGAAATCTCAAAAATCTTTTTATGGGACATTGTCATACTACATATCACCATAGTGGGCTGACGATCATATGATCACATCCAACACCAGGTTCCATTGCATTGATTACTCCATCGTTTATCATATCACCCGATACATATAATTAAAATATATTTTGAAAATTTAAAAATTATATTTTTTTGTTATCTAGTCAAAACAAATAGTATAGATACGCGAATAATAACATTGTTTTCAAAATTCTTTAGTTCACTAGTGTGATCCAACATTTTTCAAAAATCAAAAGTACAACCATCGGTACGAAGTCAATAAATCTCAAAAGTCTAGCATAGCTAGTAAATTTAGAATATCCATGTATCCATCAACTTCAATCTTTTCTCCATTACTTCATTACTTAATCATTCTATCAATCTTCAACTTCATCAATGCTCTCTATACTATAACCGTTTTATACCCAATATAGTTCATCAAACTTACCACACTTTGGAAATCCAAGAACTTGCCATAATCTTATGAGTTTAGGAATTTATCCTAGTCAGACCATAGGCGTCCATTCACTGAGGGGTTCAAAACATACCATATGATTATGAGTCATGAACTTACCATATGCATTAGTTTTAAGAACCTTACCTAATCTTAATATCATCTAACCTAATCTTAAAAGCCTCTAACTATCAAATATACACATGAGAAAAGAATCACCTTTCCACCACATATACATTGATAGTGCGACACCAATATTCCAATGATTATCAATGTGATAAACCAAGTACATGCACAAAACCTCTGCCCATACAAAGGTTTGTATAACTTAGTCACCATATGAGTCCTCAATTGAAATCCCACCTAACATTACCTTACTCTTAACTTGCCCTTAACTTGCTCAATATGAATTCCTCGTATCACATTATCTATAACTCCTCGCGAGTTTATCGCGTACTATAGCATAATACATTATCTTCATAACATCAAGCTATAATTATTCAAACATTACAGACCATCTTTCTTTTATAACTTAAAAAGATCACGTCGTGATCTTATTCTATAACCATCTCCCTTAAAATTCTTTTCCTAACTCGTAATCGTTTTTTTTACGACCCTCTTTCTTTCCTTTTTCATCATTTACGATTTCATTTATGCTTTTAATCTTTCAGACTTTGTCTATTCATCATTATTCGTTATCTTGGCTATTGGAGTTAGGTAACTCCTAATTCTTATCTTTATATCTCTTCAAGATTCTTCTTTGAATATTTTTTGTTTATATAACAATTCTTCCTTTAAGAATTTCTAACTTCATTTACATTGCTCAACATTTCATTCGAGTTCCACATTTTCATCATACGTATCAATTTTCTATAGTTGGTACACATCGAGCCTCTAATTGTTTCAATATGGTACGCTAAGTGGTTTCCCACAAACAACCAACAAACTAGGTTCCGAGTTGCTAGTTCGTATATACCTCCGCTCTATAAAGGAATCGTTTTGCCCAGATACCATACATCAACTATTAAAGAGTACAATTATACCATACTTAAATATAACTTTTTATTCTTAATTTCCTTATCATTCTCTTCTTATAGACATTTTCTATTTATTGTCACCTTATATCCTTATTATTGGAGTTGGGTAACCCCACATTCATATTCCTTATAACTCTGCGAGATTTTTCTTTTAATCCTCTCACGCATGTTTTAATCCCTTCTTTATAAACCTCTTAAATTCCTTCTTATTGTTTAAACTGTATCTGAGCTTATTCTTTATCATCTTCTCCTTTATTCTCTAAGGTTATAGCCTAGGGTACTCTTACCTAAGGTTTATAACCTACAACTTTGATACCAATTGTAACGACCCCAAAATTTATACAATTTAATTCTCGACTTCAGTCGTTAACAATACATTCAACCTCTAATTTTACATCATTAAGCGATAATACAACCACTGAAATTTGTAGAATAATTAAAATTTTCTATTTAAAACTATTCTCATTCCCAAAACTTTTAACCTTTATATCTAAATATCTTAGAATCATTTTAATCCTACAAGAGTGTGCATCGTAATAAGATATTACAATTCAACATTAATACATTTACCAAAACATTAGACATGGTTTACAAGAATAACAACTTGGATAGGATATTAAATCTTCATGTATCACTTTTGATCCATATCAATCAAGTAGCACATAGCGTTACCTTCAATTCGTGAATATGCAAAAATGGTTATTTGCAAGAATGAGCTCAACAGCTCAGCAAAATCTAATAGTTTTCATGCATCACGTGGCACATAATAACATGCTCAACATACATCTCATAATCATAAAACTAACATAGCATACATGTTATAGCTCACATAACAACTATAAAGATCGAGTTCCTTACTAAATTAACATTCATAGCTCAATCATCATAGTCATAGATTGACTTTCACATTTCATACTTTTGACATATATAATACATCATACAATAAAATTTTGAAAAAGTTCATCATCAAGTTCACATAGCAAAAAGAAACTGAAAGACTTGCCTTTACCGGCGTTTTACCAACATGCTAATACTTCGCGTCCTTGCACAACCTACATCGTATGTGAGATTGATAATAAATAAAATCAATACTCGATCTCATGGTCAAATTTATTTTAAGACCTTGCGTTATCTTATTATCCTTTATAATGTATTTATAGACATCTAACTGTGTTTTATATGAAACTCGATTTTATTTTCATTTTCATCACCACACATGATAGCCTATCGCACTTGTAGTTTAATGTGCGTATATCACACAATTTTATTATACCACTTTGGTTTCAAAAATGTGTATTTAACACATTCTTTACATGTTTAATTTTCCTTCAAAAATCAAAAATTGCCCTTTTCAATCTCTGTCCATTATTATTCTTGTATTATCATATTTTCATACATAGATGCACATAACACCGAATATTAGCCATTAGTTAGAGACTTTGTATACCAAAGTTTAGAAACACTATTACTCTTAGGCATTTTATCGAGCACGTTATGTGCACACATTAACTTATCTCAACTCTTGATTTTAAATGGTTAATTATGCATAGAATGTGATAACACATATCTACACTCATTACATATGTCAAAACATATTGTTAATCATCAAAATATACCATCACCCAAAATCTTAATTCAAACAGAATTATAAAACTCATTTTCACAATTTTTTTAACAAATTTTTTTTTCATTTTTAACGTAACTCCTTCATTACATGTCCATTTTTGTTCCTCTTTCATGCGATTCCACTTTCAGAATATAGCTTACTTCCATAGCTTCGATTTTATATAAATTTCACTTTCTAATTCATTATACCCAAAGATGTATGAATTTCACAAGATCTGTCCGCAATTACTCAAAACCTATGAATTTTGTTCTTCAAATTTTCTTTCCATTTCATTTTCTTTCTTGAATCCTCTTGTTTGATTCTTGATAATCCAAGATTAAACCAATACAAACAAGATTGAGCATGATCTACTACCCTAGATCTTATAAAAACATAAATTTATCCAAAAAAAATCAAAGATTAAACAAGGGTTTAGAAGTTACCTTATTCTAGTTTTTTCTTATTCTTCTTCCATGGCTTCTTCTTCTTCTTCTAGCTTCTCTCAATTCCTCTATTACTCTATATCTCTCTCAATTTCTCTATTTCTCTCTTCCACAAAGACTCTCACTCTAAAAGAAAAACTCTAGGATTTCTTCTTATGTAACTCCTCATTTGGGTAATAGTTATGTAATTAATTAATATAATAGTAACCCCCACTAATAACATAAGGCTTATGTTACAAAACTCCTACATGCATGACCAATATCACGTTAAGCCATTTTAGTAGCATAACGTCACTTTTTCATCTTTAGTTAAGCAACCCAATGGTTAGGCTATTCATTATATACTATTATTAATTTACTATGACATATAACATATTTCTAATGTCACACTTAAATAATTACTTATTTTAGTAATAAACTCAATTAAACCTTACTAATTATAATTCTTATTTAACAAAAATAATTGCAATTTTATTTAACCCATTACAAACCTTCTAATTTAATTAAATTAGAATATTTCCATAACATTAAAGTAATAAAATATACATCAATTGAAGAATTATTTAACATACACTTAATTAATAAAATCACACTTAAATAATTTAAAGTTATTTTATTAGTAAAATCAATTAAACTTTAATAATAAAATGCACCTCGATTATAAAATTATCTATCAAATTATAACGCTTAATTAAATTAAGCCATAACAACCAACATCAAATATTTATTATTCAATAAATAAATTAACTAAAATATTTATCTAACTCAAATAAATATTTTAATTAATTATAAAAATCACATTCGTTACAATGTATACCTAAAGACTCTGAATAAGTCGAAGGTGATATTTTATGGTAGTCAATCGTCGAGACAATCTCGTTGTCTGACGATTGTGTAAGTACAGAGATTGCTTAGGAAGGGTTGTATAGGTTATTTGGCTCACGTGGTTGATACTCGACGAGTCGAGGGTGAATTGAGTCAGATACCTATTGTAAGGGATTTCATTGATGTCTTCCCAGATGAGATTCCGGGATTGCCACCGGATAGAGAGATTGAGTTTGTTATTGATTTGGCACCAAGGACAACACCGGTATACAAAGCGTCGTATCGTATGACACTGGTAGAGATGAAAGTATTGGTGGCTCAATTACAAGAGTTGTTAGATAAAGGATACATTCGACCGAGCGTATCACCGTAGGGAGCACCAGTCTTATTCGTAAATAATAAAGATGGGTCGCTAAGAATTTGTATCGACTACCGAGAGTTGAACAAGGTCACCATTAAGAACAAGTACCTGTTGCCCAGGATAAATGATTTGTTTGATCAGTTGAAGGGGGCGAAGTACTTTTCGAAGATTGACTTGAGGACCGATTATGACCAACTGAAAGTGAGGCCGGAGAACATTCCAAAGATGGCATTCATAACTCGGTATATGTGACGCCTCCAAATTCAGGTATCTTACAACCCGACATATGGTGTTCCACGGTGCTATAGTTCACACAAACATTCAATCGATATGACTCAAAAGAATGAATATGTCTTATATATATTGCAAATCAATATTACCATTCCCTAGATTCTTTATATCCGTTACATTTTTTCTTGTCATAATATCAAATATTATCATTACAAACCTATACTATTACATAAGTAAATCTATAGGTTCTCCTTCACCTTTCCTTTATCCTTGTCGGATCATTCGGTCTGTTTGGTCTTAGCTGCATTCATATGGTTCAAGCAAGAGTGAGCATAACTAGCTCAGCAAGTACAACAATTCCATTTAACAATATGCTTGAATCATACAAATTATATATCTTCAATAACTAAACAATAGTTATGAAGTACTATCGATAATTCAAAATAGTACTTCTCTTTTCTTTAAAACGTTTTATAATGACAATATTCAGTAAAACATCAATTTCGGTCTAAGACCTTGAGCATTTCATAATTTATTTGAAAAGGATAGCCCGGCACTAAGTCTGTATGTCCGACATTTCTTACGAGCATGTCTAGGTGATCAGCCTATAGTACTCTATGTTGATCAACACTACATTCATTAAATGTATGTACGTTTAAGTTGTGGCAACCTCACGTGCCAGTCGTTTGACGACAAAACATTTTAGCATACTCAGTCTTCATTTGAAAACCACACCAATATAGCTTGGTAAAACATTAACCATACTTTAATAGATTATAAGAAATCCAAACATCTTAAGTCTAGCCGAAAGAATTGGCTTTGACATCATCATACATCAATTCATGCGTAAGAATACATGACTCACAAAGCTTGTCTAGACTAAACATAGACAAGGGTTAGAATACTTGCCTTTAGCGTTTGCTATGGTTATTACACGTTCACTTTAAGTCTTTAAGGTCTCTACAACAGATGATCACATTATATAACACATTAGGTCATGAATAAACATACATGGTTCCTAATGAATCTTACCCTTCTTCTCAATCTAATTCTGTATTAGATTTGTTACTATTGGTTTCGGCTTTCTTATATAGTTCACATTGTCATTACGTTCATGTTTGATTAATTATCTCCAACCTTTATGTATCACAATTAAGGTTTAACAATGCCTTAACAATGTTATAATTAAGCTTTACTTCATTGTTAATCAGTTACCATTTTTTACTGTAGAAATGAAATGGAACATTAATATAAGGTGTGACATGAATAAAATCATATGATAAGAATACATTCTAATGATATAAAGTATCAAGTAGTACAATAAAATCATAAGTGATTTTAATACATAAATAATTAAATATACGTGTATTCCAGAAATTGGGAAAGGATATATGTATGTAAACGGGACAATTAATATTGAATAATATGATAATGTGGTTATGTGAGTAGTAAAATATAATTATGGAGATACCTGGAGATACCCGGACAATAATACCTAACTTTGTTATTTTATTAAGTGTATTTAATGTACATGGATTATATGATGTGAGTACCTAAAAAATCCCTAAATTTCCTAATATGGTAACAATTGTACATTAAAATTATATTTTGGGAATTATAGTAACCAAACCAAGCTTATTGTTGAGATTTGCTCTTGTCCCAAATTGAGTGACACAATAGTACATAAACAGTGTGCTACTTCTCCATTGTGTATAACTCAGAAAACCAAAAAGGATATAATGTGTAGTGATGATGGCTAGGCAATTAGTGGTTGGCCAACTCTTGGTTAACCATTGTTTCCTTCCAATACACCATGGATTCCAACTTCCATGTAAACCCAAAATCCATTTCATCCTTTCTCTATAAAAGGACAATTGCATTTTCATTTCCCGTTACTGAGAAATTTGTCTGTCAAATTCTAAGTTTGAGAGTTCTAAGTTGCTGAGCAATTGAAGGAGTATAATCAGTGTGTTGGAGAATTCAATTAAGCTTCAAAAGGTATAAAAGTCCTAACTTGTGTTCTTAGTTGGGTTTGTCAAATTATTAGGAATTAGTTTAAATTCTGTGTTAATTAAGGTGAATTAGCACGCCATAATGTGTTTATGAACCATGTTTACATGTATGAACTCTTAAATGATGGATTGGAACATGTTTAAACTTAAAAGAATCAAAGTAGAATAAGACTCTATAAAACAGAGTTTGTTTACATACAGTGCGTGTATGTACTTTTGCACCCTATTTGTACTAGGTGCAACATTTCATTTTTGCGTATCCCGTAATTAGTTAGTGGTTTTATTTATGCTATGTGTTGAGAACTTGGTATCATGACTAAGACATATACTTAAAAATGAGTATAGCATGAGAAATAGAGTTTTCTTATGTAGTATGAAGTGATCAACATGTTTTAGTAAGAGATTTATAATAAAAACTTAAAGTGTTGAAACAATCTTTGATGTAATACTTGTCCTATAAGTTCTGAACTTAGTATTTTATATACATGATCGATTTCAAATATAAAGGAGCATGATATAGTGGTTATAGTGTCTTTGTCCATGACCAACTTGATAAGCTTGGTGTTAGAAATTATTTTAAAAAGAAAAGCTTAGTATAATAAGCTAATGGACATGAATGCTACAAGATATAGTTTCTGATCTTGAAAAGAGGTTATCATAACTTAGTTACTTATGATAAAAGTTTTAGATTTGTCTTGCACGTGTTGGATTGCAGCATTCATGTAACGACCCCAAAATTTATACAATTTAATTTTCAACTTCGGTCGTTAATAATATATTCAACCTCTAATTTTACATCGTTAATCGATAATACAACCATTGAAATTTGCAGAATAATTAAAATTTTCTATTACAAACTATCCTTGTTCCTAAAACCTTCAACCTTTACATCTAAATATCAGATAACTCTAATTTTAGCTTTACAACTCAACATAAAACTATACATCATACAACATTCAGCACATCTCATGAATCTTAAATCATAGTATAAAGAAATAACAACTTTAGCTAAAATAATAATCTTTGTGTATTACATCTGATTCATATCCTTCAAGTAGCACATAGTGTTACCTTCAATCCTTAACCTGCAAAAATGGATATTTTCAAGGTTGAGCTCGACAACCTGGCAAAATCTAACAGTTTTCATGCATCACATAGCACATAATAACATTCTCAACATATATCTCATAAACATTGAACTAACATAACATACATGCTACAGTTCATATAACAAGTATAAAGATTGAGTTCCTTACTCAATCAACATGCTTTACTCAACCAATGTAGTCATAAGTTGACTTTAACATTTCATACATTCAACATATATATAACAAATCATGCTTTTTTCAATAAAGATTTAAAACAGTTAATCACCAAGTTCACATAACAAATAGGAACTGAAAGACTTACCTGATTCGTAATTTATGAACTACGACTTAACTACTTAACGCTTATCTGCACTTCGTGTATTCCTACACAGTTATATAATCATGGATTCACAACCATTAGTCATATATCAAAGCATAATAGTTGTAATGTAATTTTTACTCTACATCTCATAACCCTTCCTATTGTATATATGCAATGCACTAACATCCATTTCCAACATAACACTCAATTCTAGTTAAACTTGTTATTTCAGTATAAGTCTTATGCTACTATATATATTTCTAAAACTCCAAGTGTTGACTTCACAACACTTATCTAACAATCATTGTGTACACTAAGTTCTAACATAACACGTTTATAACTTATGATTTTTTTTACCACTTTGAATTTATCAATGATATATCACGGTTCTGTTTTAACCACCTTAATACATGTTTATTACATTAACACATCACTAACTAAGTTATAATGAGTGTCCAAGGTCTGCAGAAATAGCAAACTTTATCGTCTGTGGATCGTTACTAGCGGTCAGGCATGATTTTATTTGGGATATAGTGCACCATGCAGCGGCATGTAGCACCAGCGCTTAAGATCTGAGTGCACAGCAACAAAGAATGAAGCGCCATGTGATGCACCGATTTGATTTTTGTAAACTCAAAGCAGACTATCATTCTAGGCCAAAAATTCCAATTCTACATAAATTCACCAAACTCAACATTTAAAACTTTGTACTAACATAGCTACACATGTTATTCATCATTCTAAATACAAAAAAAATCACATATACATGAATTTGAAGAATCAAAACTATAATTTTTCTAAATTTCTTCATTTTTACACTTTTACCAAATTTGATCACCACGAATACATTTCTTAATCAATTGACATGATTCAAACTACGCCGCTTTCGTTTCTAATCATATTATCACAATCCCACATCAAATTGCAAATTACACCACATGTTGGACAAAAAATTTTATACTTTCTTGAGCCTTTTTTCATGTATAAACACTATTATTACAATTTCTTTCCCACCTAGTTAATTTTTAGGAATTTGATAACTAATATACAATTACAGATGATAACCCACCAATTTATCAAGAGTGTACATATACATAATCAACCTATGCAACAACAATTCCACAAAAATCCATTATAAAGAACTTTAAGTTTCAAACTCCAACTTAAAAATTTAGGAATGAGTTATACCTTGAATTTCCTACTAGAAAGATGATAGAATCCTTCCTCAACCCTTAACAATTTGCAGAGATTACACTCCAATTCTCTCTAACCCTCTGTGTTTCTCCTCTTTATAATTCTATGCTATCAAGCTTTAGGGAAAATAAGACGCGTAATATAACTGGCCTCCCACTAACCCATATAACTTCAGTTATAAAATCCAAACAGGCGTCAGCTCAAATAAGCCAAAGGCCACAAGGCCTTGTTTGGCTACCACATAATTCCCAAACTAGATTATTTTAATAAACTTATATTATATAGTTTCCACTTGTCACACTTTAGTTAATTCAAATAACTTTAGCTTAATTCATTTAATTAACTTATAATTATATTTATGAATAATAAATAATTATATATCTAATTTAATTAATAAATTAGACACATCACTTTATTTAATTTATTCATTACTTAATTTAATTATCTTCTAAAATATTAAGCAATTGATTTAATTTAATTATTTCCTTAAATTAATTCCATTAGATAAAATTATCATTACTCGATTTAATTTACACTATTCAATTTAGTTACTCAATTAATTCACCACAATTAATCAATTATTTATTTTCCTCAATAAATAATTATATAAAATATTTATTCAATTTAATAAATATTTAATTTAAATTACAAATTTCTCGATCGTTACATCCTTCCCTCCTCAAAAGGATTCTGTCCCCAGAATCACTACTCGAAAAATCAAACCGTCACATACTACCCTTCTTACAATGATTATGTCCCCAAAATCGAAGACACGGACTTAACAACTAACTCAGGGAACTATTAAACCTCATTTTCCCAATATATGAATATATATATATATATATATATATATATATATATATATATATATATATATTTCTCTCACACACGGATCACATATTTCAAAATATACAACACATACATATACATAATCAAACTCAGAACATCTCGTAATAAGAATTTTAATTATTAAATTCCTATTTTAATAACTTCTAAAAATTCTGGTTGTCACATCCTTTCCTCCTTATAAGGATTCCATCCTCGGAATCACCGAAACCCTACCTTACTCATGTTTTCATCAAATCTCTTCGTTGAATAACTTCAACACTTTACCTTAATATAGGTTTTACGTGACGCCCCAAAAATAAGTCCATACGACCCATTATGAGTCGCCAGATATTATACTATAAAAATCAAAAACAAACTTCATTGATACAACTATTGAACTGTCATGCAGAATATGACCACAGTTAAACTGTGAGTTTTAATACAAATGTATGTAACTCTCATGGTGTCTCGACCACAACCTTACAATGGTACTTTACATAAAAGTACAGTCAAAAACTGTTTTAGAAATTAAAATCTTTGGGAAGTGCTTAAGGAAACCTTCGTACATGGGAGGCCATGCATCTAGGTTATAATAGATATCATATGTCCACAGAATTATCCTTGGTTGACCCAATAGACCCCAAAGAAAAATGAGAAGATTACTATCATGTTCTTTCTAATGGTGAGTTTTCTCTTGACATATAACTGTCTCCACTGTCTCCACTGTCTGTAATTGAAAATTATATTTCAACCCAACTCCAAGATCATATAGGTTGTGCTCGTAGATATAGTCAGCTAGACCAATGTTTATGAAAACTATAAGTGTTCATTGAAAGAAATTTTTTGAACCAAATTGTTTTGGTGTGGAATCCAATAAGAATCAGGTAAGAAAATTTTATGTGCTCAAGGCGGATAAGAGGAACAAGAAAATGGTTCTGACCAGCAGTACTTGATCAGTACAGGGCATAACGGGCTGATCACCCACTATGTCCGTAAGTTATGACGGTTTGCGGATGAATTTCTATATAAAACCTTTGCTAAAATGACATACAATAGTGTATATAACTCCTCAGCACAATTTGAAAATTTTTACTCTTGTGAGGAATGCATTGGGTAACATGTGATAATGTGTATGAATGGTGTAAGCAGTATGGTGTAAGATGTAAGGTGTAAGGTGAATTTCGGGGATGAAATTCTTAGAAGAAGGGGTAAATGTGACAACCTGAGAATTTAGAAAATTTTTAAAATCATAATTGATTTATTTAAGGTTCAATATTAGGACCTAGACATAAAATAAGAGTATGGAATTGACAGTTCTGTAAAGGAATTTTAAGGATTTCAAAATTTTTAGACAACACTTGAATAATTTGGTAGACTATAAGTGATAGTCTGGTAATGAGGTATAAGATTTAGGTGGATTTAAAATCTTTTGGTAAATATTATCAGGGTTAAGTATCTGAGTGTATACGAGTCGGTATATGTGAACTTATATGTGTATAGTGTTAGTTTATGTGAACACTTTGTTGATAGAGATCAATCATTGATCAGATAAGTTACGTTCATAGCAAAACCTAAAGTTATGTTAAGAATATCAAGGTTAAGTTAGAAAACACTAACAAACTGTTAGAAACCCTAACAATAGGATCGAAAACCCTAATTTTAGTTCCGAGAATTCGAAACCCTAATTCAGTTATTCAAAACCCTAATTTGGGAATTTAAATGCTATGTATAAGGCTTTTGTATATTAATTTCAAATTTAATTAGGGATAACCCTAATGATTAATTAGAATTCTAATACTTAGAAACCCTAAATTGTAAATTAGAAACCTAATTGGAAATTTTAGAAATTAAAATACAAAACCTAAGGGTTAAACCCTAAAATCTAAGGGTTAAACCCTAAAACCTAAGGGTTAAACCCTAAACCCTAAGTGTTGGATCAAATGACAACTTTAGAATTAAAATTATATGGAAAATGACCATTATACCCTTTTATCACATTGTTTAATTGGTGGAGTGCAAATCTTGCCAAGATAATGAGTTGTTCACCAACTCTAACTACTCCTTGACTTAATAATCTCAACAATCTAAGCCCCTTACATCATATAGATACACTAGTAATTGTCCGGGCCTAAAGGCACGACATAATGAAAAATTAATTAGATTAAAATTCGAAAAATATTACATTACCTAAAGATGTAAACCTGTTTACAAAACTTAAAAATCGTCAATAATAATTTTCATAATTCACCACACCACCATAATAACAATAATAATAATAATACAATTATTATTATTACTATTATCATAATTATTATTATTATTATTACTACTATTATAGTTATAATAATAATAATTACTATTATAATTTTTATTACTATAATAATAATAATTATAATTATTATTGTTATTATTTTTGTTATTAATATTATTATAATTACTATTACTATTATTATTATTAATATTATTATTATTATTATTAAAATTATTATTATTATTATTATTAAAATTATTACTATTATTATCATTATTAGTATTATTATCATTACTACTATAATTATTATTATTATTATTATTGTTATTTTTATTTTTATTTTTATTTTTATTATTACTATTATTATTATAATTATTATCATTATTGTTATTATTATTGTTATTTGATTTGGGCGAGAATTTTTAGGGGTGAATTTGATTTGGGCGGAAAATTTTAGTGTGAGATGAAATGTGAGCACTTAGATTAAGTGGAAGAATTGAGATGAAATCTGAACTTTTCTTGTGGTTTGTCAAATAAAATATTCAAAATGGGTTCTCTTTTATTATATAAATATTATAATTATTTTTATTATTATAATTATTATTATTATTATTAGTACTATTTTAATAATATTTATTATTATTATTACTATTATTATTATTATTATTAGTACTATTATAATTATAATAATAATAATAATAATAATAATTATTATTATTATTATTATTATTAATATTATTATTATTTGTTTGTGTGTGTGAAGAAGAGAGGAGAAAAAAGATTTTGTGTGAACATGAGAGAGAGTAGGGTGTAGTAGTGAATTTGATTTGGGCAGGAAGAAATATGAACCTTTATATTAACTTGAAAGAATTAAGTTAGAATGAATCTGAACCGTCATTGTGCTTTGTCAAATGAAAGACTCAAAATGGGTTCTGTTTTATTATATAGATTGTATCAAAATAAATGGATCAAAGAGAGAGAAAGGACCACTTTAATTCTCATTTTCTCCAAAACTTTCTCTCTCCAAAATTTTCGAAATTTAGAGTGAGAAAGAGTGAGAAACCAAGCTAAGATCAGTTCATAGCAAGTCCATAACAGAATCATGAAGTCAGAAGCTAGAATCAAAGTGTAAAACAGGTATAAGCCCTAAATTTTGTAAATCTTGTGTTTTTATGTTAGTTGTTGTTTAAAGTTGTGTTATAAGATGTCATTTAGTGATCTGGGTAGTTGGATCATAGATCCATAACATCTAGATGCATGATTTTGAAAGTTTTTAAAATCTGGAAAAAATTAAAAAAAAATGGCCTGACAACCATATGTCAGAGGCCTTAGATCTTTATTTGTTTTTTTTTGTTGTTTTATGTTATAAATGTGTTCTATGTCATGTGGACTATGATCTGAAACTAGAAATAGGGCCGAATCATGAAAAGGTTGGGAGATATGAGCAGTCAAACTGCGTTGACCGATCACAGGAATGGGTTTCTGGGCAACCCAGAAACCCAGATCTTGTCTGGCAGCGTTTTTCCAAGTCTTGATATTACTTGTGATTTATGTTTTAAGTCATGTTGTTGCTTTAAGGTTGTAGTCTGACATGAGAGCTACACTTTCAAACCTTTAGATCACTTAGATTCATAACAGAATCAAAGATTTAGCCGGTCAAACAACCGTTTACCAACTCGCCGGATGAAGATTTCTGGGAAACCCAGATCTTCAAGAACCGTTTCCTGACCCCTACTTTGACCAGCCTTGATCTTCTTGGTGTGATGATGATTTGTTGATATGTTGTTATAGAATTCTTCCCTGACATCCCTACTACAAGGCTGAACTCTTAAATCACATAAAACGAGCCAGAAAGCTAAGATTTAAAGCTTCAAAATAGATACCTCGACTGTTCTTCAATTTCTGGAAAACCTAGAAATTGAAGAACAGGTCTGATATCAATTTGGATGGCTTAGATCTCTATGTGATTATATGTTTTGGACATGAACTTTGCTTAGGGTTGTAGTACTACATCAGTACTATAACATTAGAATAATTCACAACCGAGAAACTTAAGGATCAAAGAATTACAACCGGTCAAAGAAGGCACCTTGTTAACTGACCATGCATTTCTGGGTTCACTAAAGAACACTTTCAGCGACGATTTTATTGCCTAAAGCCCCTATAGCGACACTTAATTTATGAAATTAATTATTTTAATTACTAAATAGATAAAAATAGTTTTTAATTATTAAAAATACAAAAAAAATTCTTAAAATTATTTAAAAGTCCAAAAAATAGTTTTTAATTATTACGAGTATATTTCATAAATATTTAATATTTTTGGAATATAAAGGTATTTAATTTATTTAATTATAATATTAAATAAATTATTTAGAAATGATTTTAATACTTGAAAAATCATGAAAACTTATATTATGGTATAAGAAAATATTTTAAGTTATTTTTAATGACTTTTAATATTTTGTGATGAATTTAATTAATTAATTAATATTAATGATAAGTAATTTATTTAAGTAATATATTAAATAAATTATGGAAAAATATAATTAATGTTTTAAAAATCATATAAAATGATTTAAGTGTTATAAAAATATTTTAAGTTATAAAATAAAACTTTTGATATTTTTTCATGAAAAAATTAATATTTATTATTAATGGCAATTATCGAGATAATGAATTTAATTGTTTAAAAATCATATAAATGTGATTTTAAGGTATTAAAAATACTTTGATATATTATAAATATATTCTAATTTATGACATATATTTCATTAATATTTGATATTAAATAAATATTAATGATAAAGGAATTATGTTGTATTTAATTCACATAAATACGATATTACTGATTGAAAATCATGATAAATGGTAATAATTATCTAAAAATTATTACGAGCTTATGAAAAATATTTTGACTGATAATAAATTATCTAAGATATCTGTGAACCAGTTTAGATCGAGTCTTACTAATTTTAGACTCGAGATTTGTCTCACTAGGCCGTCGGGATATCAGAATTGTGCCGAACTCGACTCAGACTGTAAAAATTTTACTTGAGGTTAAGTCTTATGTGTGTTGTAGACTGATAGGGTTATGTGTTATGTGTTTAGGTTATTCTATATATATATATATATATATAATAGTATTATATTGTGATGATATTATTCTAATTTGTATATCGATATTATTTATATATTAGGTCTTCAGACAAAGCTTAATAAATTGCGTAACGATAATCAACGAAACAAGCAAGTTTTCCTTAACTCAACTTTGAGTTGTTTATTCCAAATATACTTATGGTTAATCATTGTTGATTGCCATGTCTAAGAATTATTATATTGTACTCTTTACATAATGCATGTATTAATCAGGTATGAAAGACTGATCACCTTCATTACCATTCGGTCCAGATATAATCGATATGTTCATGTTAAATGTTCTTCAGCTATGCAAGTTTGTTCATGCTAATTCACAACTATATTGTTGAATTATAGCCAGCTTATTATTCAAATTCTTTCAATCATGATATATCCTTAAATAAACTTATACTTGCTGGGCAAACATATGCTCACCCTTGCTATATTATGACAAACATTGCAGATTAAGACGAATGCGTCAAATACAAAGAAAGGATTAAAGACAGTTCCAGCTTTAAGTTAATGTGTGCAGCTAGATTTATAATAGTATTTTATGATAATAATGTTATATGTTAGACAAGGTATGAATTGAGTATAAGTAAAGGTTACTCGACCTTGGGGAATAGTGTGTAATATTTAATGTATAAACAATTTATGTTTATATCTTTCGCAATAGTTATAGAATGATTGTACCAGATCCGTGGTAATTTAGGACCCAGATTTGGGGCTATCACAATATAAGTCCACAAAGAATTGGTGATCAAGCATTTCATAAATTCAAGCATAAATTAATATAGATAAACTGGGGAATAACTTATTAAACTAAAAATCAAAGTTACATAATCATCATTCCACTTAAAGATCCGTTATAAGCCTAAAAAGTATTTTAGTTCATCATCAATGAATAAAAAATGAATTAATTAAAGAAAACATCATCCCAATTACAAATATAAAACTAAAGAAGAAGAATAAATCTAGAACCACCCTTCTCTATAGCCCAATCTGCAATTGTTGTGAAAATCCTTCAAAAACTCTCTCCAATACTTTTGCTACAAAATCTGTCTTCAATGTTTTTAATTGCCTTGTATTATGTCTCTCTTGTTATTTCCTTGTCAATTATACGCTTAGACGCGTATTCAGACTCTAATTCCTCACCAATATTAGTTACATAACATCCTAAACACTTGTCTTCATGTTTCTGTAGCATTTGAAACCAATAAAAACACTTTCTCCCTCCGTGCCCAGCCCATTGTGTGTTTATATATCTGAGAGGGCTCATACATGGGCATATGGACTATCAATTGAATTTAGTACCCCCCTACCTGACAGGGGTTTTATAGAAATAGAAATAGCCAATTTTACATGTGTTCTATCAGTTGTCCACTTTTAGCTCCAAACTTGCCAAATTTTTCCAAAACTCCACCCTTTTGTCCAATAGCCACTCCACCAATCCTAAACACAAAATAACACTAAACAAGTAAAAACAAACAATAAAAACAAAGATTTCACACAACTTATGCTTGAATTAGAAGTCGATAAGTAGGTATAAAACCCACTTATCAAAATCCCTGAAATTTAAACCGTTCTAGTTCTCGAACATAAAACAAAAATAACATGTTAATCAATGCAATACAATGATATGTAGTGCATCTAAACTATATGACTATAAATCCAGCAGTATCATAGAATCAAACTTATTCCTCCGGCCTCAGAGAAACTAAGCAAACACGACAACACTTCATATCAAAACCAATCAATAATTCCTTATCAATCCTCGAATCTTAAGCTGTTATTACTAGTATAGTGTGCGTGTGCTTAATATCTAGGCTAATTGATGCGAATACAAATTTAATACATAACAAGTCTCATAGAAGGCATCGTACAGCTTAAACTCAAGAAATTCAAAAACAGACGAGATCCAAAAAACCAAGAAATTACCAATATTAAGGGTACACATAGGGTATTTATGCTTTAAAAAAAATTCATTATGGGGCTTTTTGCAATTATTTCACGTTTTATTTGTATTTTTTTTTTCAGATATGACTGTGTTATGTCTCATTCCATTAGGCTAACAGTGCTACCCCTTAGCGAGCTTTCAACCAACGACTCCCAGACCATATAAGACCTTAGGGCGCTAGGTGTAAAGACAATCCCCTCGGGCGTACTTGCTCAAGTAACAAAGGCCACGAAACAAAACTAGCAATGTTATTTATTTTTTAATTTTTTTTATATATAAAGCTTATATACCCCAAATTTTCCCCCAAACTTTGGCTCTTGCCTAATTCTTCATCTTCACCGCCTATCCTTGTCGTTCTTTCATTTAAAATAGCATTATCCTTTAGAAATTCCTTATGTATCTATTTGAACTAATCAGTCGACATACGTGTCAGTAACATGCTAACCTTTTTATACCAGTTTCAAACAAGCATAAGATCCAATTCATAACAAAAGATTATATCAAAGTTATAATATTCAGTACCGTACTTATCTACTTAATCACAATCTCATCATTGGCCAAAATAAAATGAACTATATTAAACCACTGGACATATGTAAGATAACATAATACTTAACGTTAACATAGAATTCTTTGACCAAATGCGTTGAAGGGGGCCTTTTCCTCGACGTTAGCATAGAATTCTTTGACCACACTCACAACTGTGAACTTATTCTACCCTTTTTGATAGATTTGTTGCATTATTTCACCGTCGACATGTTCAGGTGCCAACCCTCGCTTTGGTGTGAGTGCTTTTGTTACAAGGTAGTCGTAACGGTCGACGGCAACGAAACTTATGAATTTTCACCGGTCAAAGGTTCGTGTTGGTGGTGTGGACCCTAAACTCTCGCCATGTTGTCGTTTTGATGCCGGTTTTGGTGCCATTCAATTTGAATTGGTGAGCTTCAACAACAAATTCCCCCAAACTTCACTCAAGCAAACTGTCGAACACTTGGTGTGCAAGATGTGCAATCCCCCCAAACTTAGTGATTCTGTTTCAATTGTGGTGATAGAAAATGAGAAATTATAAGAATTGCCCTCTCTTTTGGCTATCAAAAACTGCACTCTAGAAACCCTTATTGTGAATGACTAAAGATTGTATTGAATGTATTGGAATTTAGATAGTTAGAGCATGGATTTATATAGAGGAATAGTGTAGAGAGGTGTGGATTGAAGTAGTGGGCAAGTATTGTATGTAGTGGGGAAATCGTGGCTGGAGAGTGTATGAGAGTGGGGTTTCAGTTGAGTAATATGTAGAAGAAATGGAAGAGTGATGAATATGGTGTGTAACTGCCGAATTGTGTCTCTTGAGATTGCATACCCCCGCCCCAGCTGGGGGTATTAAGCTTGGAAAGTCAGCCCCGGCTGGCATGCTCTTTGATTTGCGAGCTGAGACCCCCACCTAGGTGAGGGGTATTATGCTTGGAAGGGGCCCGCCCTGGCGGGGGGTGGAGTCTATTAGTGAACTATATTATATACTAATTATTATTCTAAACTATAAATTGACTAATATGGATAAAATTACTAAGAACGAAAGTAAAATTTGGGTTGCCTCCCACTATAAGAAAAAAAGCTTACTTCCGACGGAATATTCCGTCAGACCTAAGCCTATTCAGTTGAAAATATATTATTTCCGACAAAAATATCCTTCAGACATTCGGTCGTATATATTCGCGTCGAAGATATGTTCTGTCAAAAATTCCGTCGGATATTTAGTATCTTCGACGAACTTAACTTCGACGGATTTTTGTCGAACATAAGTTACCTTCGACAGAATATACAGGATGAAACTTTCAGTCGAGTATAATATACCCTATTTCCGACGGACATATTCCCTCAGAATTATCCTATTTCTGACTGAAAACTAAAATAATCCGGAATTTATTAAAAATGGCTCATTATTAACGCCGACGAAAATTGCGTCAGAGATAACATATTTTCGACGAGCATGTTCCATCGAAGGTGACTTATCTCGAACTGAAAATTAGAATATTTCGTAATTTATAAAAAAAATGGTTATTTGTTAAATCCGAGGGAAGTTCCGTCAGAAATACCTTATTCCGTCAGAATTTACTATTTTTTTTAATACAGATTTTAAAAGTTCAGTTCCCAGGTGTTTAAACCCATTAATGTACATGTAACCTGTCACAACCCAATACACAGTAATATAACAGGGCTCTCACATTCAAATAAGCAACGTCGCACTAAAACGTAATCTTCAACTCATTATCATTCACATTCACATTCAATATCCCCCAAAAAGTATTATAAGCTAACCAATTACAAATATAAGATAATGTTCCATAAATAATAAACAATATAATTTACAATACTTATACAGATGCAATTAGACTCTAGAATATATACAAATGTTCTATAATAACATGAATACAAATGAACTATAAACTAGTAAAAGTATCATCACCGGGCGGAGGTGAACGACGTTGCTGCTCTGATGTATGGAAATCAACGTCGTGTTACTGCTCGTCATCGCTAGTATGCTCGCCATCGCCACCTAGTTGATAGAATCAAAAATATAAATCATTAGTCATCCGTATATATATATATATGAGAATTAACAAGCTAGACTTAATTAAAAAAAATATAAACAATAAAAATACTTGAGTAGGTGGGGGCGAACGAAAAACCTCCTCTAAGAGGGTAATCACCATCCGGAGCATCTTGGCGCTCCAAGCGTCGAATGCTCCCGTGGTAATCTCGTACTCTCTGCAGAGGCCCCTGCTATAATATCTTGAGCAATTTGGTGAAGACGAGAACTTGAAGGCAACTGCTAATGCCGAAAGACCGGATCTGTATGGAACCTATCCGACACAACCCCTATCAGCCGTCAGAAGATATCGTCATCCAAGCCAGCGCCCGTATGAGATGGTCTGATATGTGCTCACGAACGCTGGTACTGGCTGAAGCATATAAAGAGATACAAATTCAATTACTAATAATAATTTATATAATGTGATAAATTTGGATAACTATTTCATGAAACATAATTAAATATTACCTCCAGGAAGTGTATATGCGGGTATCCTCGGTAGACCCAACACTCGATATATATCGGTACTGCTAGTAGGGGGATCCTGAGACACCAGCCATAGTCTCAGCTCCTTATCCCGATCTAATACAATATCGAGAAGAGGGGTGGCGGAATCTAACGGCTCAGAACCCCTCCTAATAGCCTCCAACTCAAAGAATACGCCAAGTCCAAGCCTCTAAAATCCAGATCTTGAATGTATTCTCAGATACATCCATTAATTATAGCATTTTATTTACGATTGAATATTATTAAAAGCTAAATAGTAAGATGAGTTTTATCCATATAGCTAAAGCTGCCTGAGACAAAGCACGCTCATCCTTAGGCGTGTGGGCTCGATCCCAAAACTCTAGAATTATAGGATCTCGATCCAAGGTCCTCCCCAATGCCTAATAAAAACATTCATAAAATAGGTCTTAAGTATTTGTGTGAGAACTTGAAACATAAATAACTAAATACAACGCACTTACCGTCTTCGCCTCCTTGAACGACTGAAAACCAGTGGTGTGTACTATCTAGAGCTGACCACGGTTCTTCTTCGCCTACTCAAACTTTTTCTTGAAGTCGTCAGCCTCCCCGTGCGCACACATAGCCTCCCAGGCTAAATCGGAGACTATGCGGGGTTGATGATCTCTGATGGTGGTCCCAGGCTGGTCCACAGTTGCCTGGGCAGCCTTCTGTCGCATCTCATACAGCTATCCAGAGTAATTTACAGCGACATAATGCTCAATCACATCGTCGTCAGCTGACTGAGAGATGCTCGGGTCAAATCGATAATAAACCTATAACAAAAGATTATTTAAAATTAGGAATAATTGATTTCGTCATCCTAATACAACTATGTAGTGATAATATGCTTAACTTACGTGGAACTCCCGCAAGACGGTCTGCATAAAAGTGGCATCGTACCGCACAAACTGACTAAACCGCATGCACCCTCTCAAGAGATGCGTCAAACAGATCGTGTGTAGGGTGTGCTTAGCCACCAGGTCTAGTATACTATAGAAAAAGTATAATAATTTATGTTATGTGAATTGTTTTTTGCAATAACTGATAGAAATATTACAAATATATTAACACTTACTCACCGGGAAAGCGACATCCTTCGGTAATCGTAGAAAGAGAAGCGCTTGCCATGACGACGACCAAAGATATCGAGGTTCGTCCCTTAGTGTCGTTGACGACGTGCATCTGTAATAATTGTATTTAACATAGTACTGCAATAAAAATTGTAATTAATGCAGCTTGAGATATATTTAAATCCTAGTTAAGATAACTTACTCGCTCCTGAAGAAGAGCCTCCATCGTGGCTACCGTCTCCAGTACCGGATCGTCCACCACCTCGGTGACCTCCACCGCTATGTCTAGCCATGAATATACTACTACAATAACAAAATTGGTAGATTATGAATATGTAAGGTTTAACAATATGTGGTATATACTAATATGAGTGCTCATTTTCAATTGTGCACGTCATCAAACCCATCAGAATCAATGTGTATATCATTCTCAGATTCGGTATCTTCCTTATCCTCGGTTTCGAGATCAGTTTTGTCATCGTTATCACCTTATCGACTACATAATCATTCATGTGTACGTTGGTCTTGACATCCTCATCGTTAGGTACGTCAATGACATTAGTACTCACCACATCTTCAGTATGGAGCACTACGGCCAACGGGTTGCTCACATCTTCTTGCAACGCCTCATCCATACCAAATATGTTATCAACATTAAATGAGTGTGTTTTAGTAGTGACTACTGTGTACCAGGGGCTTCGAGTATTTATGACATTAGGAGCGTAATACACTTGAGTCGCTTGACTTACTAACACGTACACGTCATCAGACTTTAACATCGACTTGATATCCACGGTTGTGATTCAATTATAATCAACTTTAACTCCCTTTTTACTATCAAACCAGCTACACTTAAATGTAACTACATTTTTTGTAACGACCCCAAAATTCATACAATTTAATTATTAACTTTGGTCGTTAATAACACATCTACCTTCTGATTTTACATCATTATTCGATGATAAACTTTATATAATGCGGAATAATTTAAACTTTTATGTCTTCTTACTTTAATTCCCTGAATCAAAACCTTTATCATCTACATGTCTTTGAATCAATCTTATTTTATGATTCACTTTATCACTGTTATTATAAAATTTTACATTTCAATCTGATAACCTTTACATATCAGATAACTCTAACATTAGCTTTACAACTCAACATAAAACTATACATCATAAAACATTTAGTACATCTCATGAGTCTTAATCATGGTATAAAGAATTAACAACTTTAGCTAAAATATTAATCTTCGTGTATTATTTCTGATCCATGTCATTCAAGTAGCACACAGTGTTACCTTCAATCCTTAACCTGCAAAAATGGTTATTTGCAAGGTTGAGCTCGACAGCCCAGCAAAATCTAACAGTTTTCATACATCACGTAGCACATAGTAAAATGTTTAACATATATCTCATAAACATTGGACTAACATAACATACATGTTGCAGTTCATATGACAAGTATAAAGATTGAGTTCCTTACTTAATCAGCATGCTTTACTCAATCAACGTAGTCATAAGTTGACTTTAACATTTCATACATTCAACATATATATAACACAACATGCTCTTTGCAATAAATATTTAAAACGGTTAATCACTAATTTCACATAAGAAATAGGAACTGAAAGACTTGCCTTGATCATTGTTTACCAATAACAGTTTAATCAGCTTATAGTTATCTGCACTTCACGTGCCCTACACAATTATATGATCATGCACATCAACTATTAGTCACATAGCAATGCATAGTAGTTGTAATGTAAACTTTAATTTATGTCTCATAACCCTTCCTATAATAAATACACAATGTTCAATTTGATTGTGTTAACTTTCAACTTATATCTCACTATATATTATATTTGAAGTTTATTTAAGTGTTTACGTCTTGCTAGGAATAATTATTGGTCTTATATTAACACTATTCAATATCTTATTATTTTCATTTCATTTGATTTAAAACACTTTTTACGTTCATTATCACTTATCACGGCGTTTCGACGTTTATTCGTCACACGCCCAATTTGTCTCTCATGTGTGTGCTTAGTATGCATATATAACTTATCTAATATATTATTTATTAATGTTAAGCATCATTATACTTCATAATACTCATGTTCTATAACTTAGAACAACATCTATTATCGTCGACATCACTATACATGTGTATGTGCATGTCCGACGCCCTCTGATTGCCTCTGAATACACATTAGTCAGAAAGATGACCATTTGGACTACTGTTCCCGACCTTAAATTAAAAACTTAAAGACTAAAAGTTGTAGGTCTATTCGTACTCGTTCCGGACCATCTTGAATAACCTCAATCAGAGTTCGTATGAAAAAGTTATGCCTATTTTACTAAAATAGGTCGAAGTTGTCACACCTGACACATTTTGGCGCAATTGCTACCAATTAATTAAGCTTATGGGCATAGCAGTAATTTTTGCACCTGATTAGTAGAAAGCGGGACACAAGCTCTTGTTCTTTGCAATTTTTGACCTTTTTTCTTCTAATAATCTTCATAACTTGAGTTATACACATCCAAATTAGTCCGTTTTCGATTCTATGGATTCGTAATTCATAGAACTACAACATACTAGGATTCTAACAATTTATAGAAACATTAACCAACCTAAAATTTGACCCAAAATACATGTTCATACTCTATTTTCATGTTTTAACACATTTAGCGAATTTGATCGCCACAACTTCGTTACTTAACCGATTAACATGATTTAAACTACGTCGCTTTCATTTCTTAACATACTAGCATAATCCAACATCAATTTACAGATTATCACACATATTAAACATGGAATTTTATACTTTTTAAAGCCAATTTTATATAACATACACTGTTATTTACTTTTCTCTCTATAAACCCAACTTTCATGTATTTAACAAGCAAGTAACAATCATATATGATGATTAATAGATTTTGCAAGAGTATACATATATAAGAACAACCTCTTGTATAATAATTCAACAAAACCCAACTTTAGAGAATAGAAAATTACAAGACTGAGAATTAGAATTAGGGGTAAATTATACCTAAATCCTTTGATTGTATGATAGCAAAGTATAGCAATCCTTTTCCAAAACCCTTCTTCTCCAACTCTCAATATCACTGTGTTTCTTCTCTTTTCTTCCAAGCTCTCTCTCTAATTCTTTGTTATCTACTTAGCCTTAGGCAAAGAAATAGAATGCGTAGAAAATAAAATGGTCTCCCTCACCCCCACGTACGTCAGGTCACAACCCCAAAGGTTTGCGTTAGTTAAATTAGACCAAAGGCCACAAGGCCTTATTTGGCCACGCACCAATTCCCCCAACTAGATTATTCTAATAATCTTTATATTATATAGTTTCATGTCACACCATTAAATTAATTTAATTAACTCATACTTATAATTAAAATAATTATAATTCCCATTGTAATATACTTAATAAATCTTTACATATCTAATTTAATTAATAAATTAGATCAAAACAATATTTTATTTAATTTAATTATTTTCTTAAATATTAAGCAATTAATTTAATTTAATTATTTCTTTAAAGTAAATCCTTCAAATAAAATTAACATTATTCACTTTAATTTACATTAATCAATTTAGTTACTAAATTAATTCACCACAATTTTATCAACCATTTATTTATCTCAATAAATAAATAAATTTAAAATATTTATTTAATTCAATAAATATTTAAAATTAATTACTAAATTCATTTAATTCCTTCAATAGTTAACTCAACTATTAAACCTCACTTTCCCAAAGATATGAATATATATATATATATATATATATATTCTCTTCACACCAGATCATATATTTCAACATATATAACACGTACATATACATACTCAAACTCAAAACATTTCATAATAAGAATTTTAATTATTAAATTCTTACTTTAATAATTTATAAAAATTCGGGTTGTCACATCCTTCCCTCCTTATAAGGATTCCATCCTCGGAATCACCGAAACCCTACCTTACTAAGGTTTTCACAAAATCTCTTTCACAATTATAGTTGAATAACTTCAACACGTTAACTTAGCAAAAAGTTTTACATACATATATACTTCATTCATTTATTCAACAACTTTTAGGTTTTATTACATAGCCTTCAATTAAACATAGTCATATATCAAATATTATATATTCATTAACCCATTCATTTCCTTTTCTCAGGATCGTTATCATAAACACTCGGGATATTACACTTTTGCCACCGTGATTATTGAGCACAACTATATCCTGTAAACGACCATAGTAATTGGACTCAGAATCTTGGCAGCAGCTTCCTAACACCACAACCCCAGAATTGACTGATGTGAGTTCATGCAAGTCATCGACTCTAAATCTGTACCCATTTACGATGCAAACAGGAAAAGAACTAACAACTTTGTAAGGTCCTTGGATGACATCTATAAAACGCTCAGAATTATTCTCCACTTCAACCCTTTTCTTAAACCACTATTGGAAATTAACATTAGTGAATGTTTCCAATTCTACTGTAGTAAAAGTTGGGTTAGAAGCATACACTTCCTCTTCAAATGAACTGCGATATTAGTAAAATGTCTTTAACATATATAGAGATGACTACACTTATAAATTGTACTAAATACCATAAATAAGCTTAGACTTACATGATGTATGATGATACTTCGGGCATATTTAGAAACACATACGTAGATAGAATCTTTAACTCTTTTTCGCTTAAGTAAGTCAGTGTCTCATGGCCAAATAGTTTAGCCGGATATGTGAATACAAATAACTCATCATCAACATGAGTCATTGGACCAACAACCTCATTCCTTCCTAAACGGTTGTGCTTGGTTGAGACAACAATGTCAAAATACAATGAGCAGAAGTTGACAAGCTCTTCCTTCGTATAGCGTTCAGTAATAGAACCCTCTCCACGAGCTTTGTTCTTGACCTTTTGTTTTAATTGACGCATATACCTATGATAAATATACCGACAAATTGAAGTATTATTAATATGAGCAGGATAGAGCAATTAGGCGTTTATATTACCTCTCAAAAGGATACATCCACCGATATTACACCGGTCTTCCAAGTTTGAGTTCATACGGCAGATGAATAGGCAGATGTTCCATCAAGTCAAAGAATCCTGGAGGGAAGATCATTTCAAGCTTGCAAATGGTAAGCATAATATTCTTCTCCATCTGCTCGACATCACTGTACTTAATTATAGTTGAGCAAATATCTCGAAAGAAATTTGAAAGTTTGGTCAATGCATCTAGAAATTTTCTGGGTAACATCTCATGAAATGCAATTGGGATCAACTTCTACATGAATACAGGACAAACGTGACTCTTGAATCCAGAAATTTTCAATTGTTCAACCTTACAACAACGTGTTATGTTCGATGCATATCCATTTGGGAGCTTCAACCCACTAACCCACTTACACACGTCTTCAACTTGTTGCTTAGTAAGACAAAATGGAGCTTTAAGTTTCGTAGTGTAAGGGCGAAGCCACAATTCTGGCCCAATGTTCAATGCCTCCAAATCTTTTCAAGCATTGTCATTGTCTTTAGTTTTACCACTCGCATCTAACACGGTGTAAAACAAGTTCTCGAAAACATTCTTTTAAGTATGCATGACATCTATACAATGACGAACTGAAAGTGTGCCCCAATACGGAAACTCAAACCATATAGGCAAGTGTGTCCAATTATGAGTCTTCCCATACTCGGCTGCTCTCAATTTACTGTGTTCCTTCCCCGACAAAGGAAAATCAAGTTGATTCAACTAGCCCAAGACCTCACTGCCCAACAGTTGACCAACAACCCCCTTCTTCTCTATCTTTTTCTTGAACTGTGCAGACATCTTTCTGTAATTGTGATCAAGAGGCAAGAATCTACGAGCAGTTCCAAAGAAACTACATTTTTGCCCATGCTGCAACTGGTTCCCTTGCACATCTCCCATACACACTGGACAAGATAGCTTCCTGTGAGTTGACCAACCACTAACCATCCCAAGAGCCAAAAAGTCAGTGATAGTCCATAACAGGGCTGCCTTCATCACAAAATTCTCGTATATCGATTTATGATATGTCTGGACCACTGTCTCCCACAACATCTTTAGTTCATCCACTAACGGTCGAAGGTACACATTAAGGTCTTTTGTAGGACTTTTATCCCCGGAATGAGTAAAGTCAAAAACAAAACGGATCTCTCATGCACATTGCCGGTGGAAGATTATAAGCAACCGTAATGACTGGCCAAACAGAGTACGGCTGGCTAAAATTATTAAAAGGGCAAAAGCTATCAGTAGCCATGCCAAGCCTAACATTCTTTGTGACACCCCCAAACCCAGGTACTTCATTCCCACAGGATTTGGTGTTTACTTAATCAAACATTCATATCTAACTACTCAATCATAATAAAATTGAATAAATAAAACCTTCCCCGTTAAAGGGTTACATAATAAAAATCTCCCAGGTTGTCTAACCTTTAAATACAATAATTCAAATGCGGAAAATAAATAAACTTCATTACAACCATTCAATTAAAAACTGATAATAAATATCATCATATTACAAGTCTTCAATATTTGTTCATCTTTCCTTTTCCCTTACTGGTGCTATGTGACAACCCGATATTTTCTATATAAATAAATCATAAATTTTTGCATATAATTTTTTTTATGGGGAATATGTGCCTAGATAATGTGTATATATTTATGTGATGAATATAAAATATATTTATTACATGAATAATTGTAAATAAATTTATTTTAGAATTATTGATTATTATCAATTATATTTTTATATTAATTAATTTTATAGTAAAAAATGTTTTAATGTTTTATTTTCAAGGAAATAGGATAATTATATTATTTAAATAATATATGATATGATTATATAATTTTATAATACTTATTTTATTATATGAAATCATTTGAATAGTTAAGTTAATTATTTTAACTTAATTATTAAGGTTATATATGAAAGATAAATCGAGATATGGAATCCAAACCCTAATTCAGGTTTTGATTAAGGAATGAAAATAATAATATTATATTATTATTTGTCGATTGTTATAGATAAGTATGGTTATCGTGTAATGTTAATGTGTGGAGCAGTTTTATTATATTACGACCAAACCCTATTAATATTTGGATAAACTCTATTTACGGTTACGAAATAAGGAATGATGATAATAAAATAATATTAATTACATTTTGATTTTTTGAAGTCTTATAAATATATGTCTTTGTATATATCGTAATTTGGTAGTATTGGTTAAATATTGTGTAAAATGACAAAATCCTAGTTTAATTTATTAAACCCTAAGTAAAGCTTCTAATAAACTTAAGACTATTATGTAATCACGATAATGTGATTTATGATCGGTGTTATATGTATTAACCCTAATTAGGGAGAATCGTAATTATTCAAAACCCTTATTATTATTATTATTATTATTATTATTATTATTATTATTATTATTATTATTATTATTATTATTATTATTATTATTATTATTATTATTATTATTATTATTATCATCATTATTATTTTTATATATTATAATCCCTAATTATAATTTTGGAACCCTAATTTGCTTATGGAAAACCCTAATCGAATTGAAACCCTAAAGCGAAAGTCATTCACGACTTTGAGAATTTGTTAAAGCCATTATGTAATCACAATAATGTGATTAACGACTGGTGATATAGAAATTAAAACCCTAATACATAGAATTCTAATTTGATAATTAGAAACCCTAAATGCATTTTTTTTCTTGTTTTTTTTGTTTTGTTTTGTAACCCTAATTACTAAAAGTATACATCCTAATTGCTATATTAGCAACGTTAATTGTGATTAGTGATACTAAACCCTAATGATCCTGTATAACATAATTACTAATTCAATTTAATTAGCAAACCTTAATTTCCTAATTTTAGAAACTAAATTGTTATTTATTTTTAAATCCTAATTTTGGAAATTCTTGAAATTATTTTTAAACCCTAAAATGGTCTAAACTCTAACCCAAACCCTAAACCATAAGGGTTTGCCAAATGACTAGAAGGCCATTAAAATGAAAAACCAAATGACAAAAATGCCCCTCTTACATAATTGAGGCTAAAATGTAGGTTTTGACAATAGGTTAAGTTGTTGAACAACTTCAACCACTCCCTTGACCATAAGTTGACAGCAACAAGCCCCTAAACTCAGCCATACATGCACCATGTTGTCTATTTATAGATCTAAGGAGAGAGAAAAATCATTTGTTACACTAATTTTTGTTCAACTCTCATCCTAGAACTTCTCTCTCTAAAAGCCACAAAAATATATAGTATATCAGTCATAGATTGAAGCCCCACGAAGTCCCATAACAAATCAGTAACATAAGATCAAGTATTGGATCAAGAAAGGTATAAAACTCTAATCCTAGAAATCCTTCGATTTGTTGTTAAACGTTGCAATTGATTGTTGAAAGTTATGTGCTAGGGTGTCAATTGATGTTCTGGGTTGTTAAATCCATGACCCATAACATCAATGTTCATGATTTTGAATTTTTAGCAAATCTGGAAATGGGAAAATTTTTGTTTTACAGTCAAATGTCAGATCTTAGATATCCGTGTGTGTTTACTATTTTTGATGTTTAAAGGTTGTAACATGTAGTCTGTAATGTGCTCTTTAAGATTCAAAAAGAATCAAGGCCAGATCAATTGTAGATCGGAAGTTATAGCCGGTCAAAACCCGTTGGTAAGAATCGCCAAATTACCGAACCCGTAAATTTTTTTTTAGCGATTGTAAAAGTGTCCAACTTTTTGGCCCGAGATCTTTAGCGATGTTTTGATGTTTTTGTGTTATGATAATTTTAATTGTATTCCTACATGCTTTCTACAAACTAGAGTTGATAGATCATACAAACGTTACATGAACATCAAGTTATAAGGACTCAAAGTAGGCACCTCGAAATCTGTTAAACCCAGAATGTTGAAGAACAGCGTTGTCAGGTTTTTGAAAGCTTAAATCTCTCTGATATGATGATGTTTAGCCACGAAACTTGTTATGTAGTTCTAGTATTACATGATACTACAACATGAAATCAATTTCAAGTCCAGAAACACATTATCCTAAGAGATATAATCGGTCAAACCACCCCCCTAGCAAACTGTCATGCATTTCTCGAAATCCTCAAGAACTTTTATAGCGACGTAAAGTGTCGCTATAGCCCTTTAATGTGATTTTATTTATAATTTAGGAAATTAATAAAAAAATTAATAGAAATGGTTTTAATTATTAAAATACATAATAAATTACGAAAAATTATTTTAAAGTCTAAAAATAGTTTTTAATTATTTTGGGCATATTTAGAAAATATTTAATATTTTTGGAATGTAAGAAGTATTTAATTTATTTAATTACAATATTAGATAAATTATTTAAAAATAGTTTTAATTCATGAAAATCATGAAAAATTATATTATTGTGTTAGAAAATATTTTGAGTTATTTTTGGTAACTTTTAATATTTTGTGATAATTTTCATTAATAAATTAATATTAATGATATTAGATTTATTTGATTATTAAATTAAATAAATAAGATAAAAATGATTTTATGATTTAAAAATCATTTTAAATGAAAATAAAGTATTTAAAAATATTTTAAGTTATAAAATATAACTTTTAATATTTAATAGTTAATTTCATTAATTAATGATTAATAATGATATTAAAGTTATTTAATATTTATATTAACTAATTTAGTTTAAAATGATTTTAATATTTTAATAATCATTTTAAATGAAGATAAAATGTTTAAAGATATTTTAAGTTATAAACTATAACTTTTAATATTTAAAGGATAATTTCATTAATAATTTAATATTAATGATATTTACTTAGTGATTAATGAAATTTAATTTATTTAATAATTATATTAAATAAATAGTTTAAAAATAGTTTTATTTATTTAAAAATCATTTAAAAGGGATAAAATGAATTAAAAATATTTTAAGTTATAATTAATGACTTTTAATATTTGAATAAATAGTTCATTAATATTTTAATATTAATGGTAATTATTTAATAATGATTTTAATTATTTTAAAAATCATTTAAGGGTAATATAAATATGTTAAGAATATTTTGAGTTATTATTCATAACTTTAATATTTTGGCAATGGTTTCATTAATAATTTAATATTGATTAAATGTTAATGATAATAGAATTATATGATATTTAAATCATTTAATAATGATTCTGATATTTCAAAAATTATGATAAATGATATGAATTATTATAAGGCCATGAAAGATAGTGCGACTGATGTGTAAGTTATCTAATCGAATATGTAATTACTGTATAGAGTCTTAGACTCGATTTTTACCCGATAAAGTTGTCGATAGACCGACATGGTTCAGGAATTGATCTGGACATAGATAATTTAATTAGTTAAAGGTTTATTTGTGATTCAATGGTTGTTAAGGTTATATGACAATGTGATTAAGAATGTGTTAATGATTGTTTGTGAGTCAATGACTGTGAAACATGTATGACAATGTGATTATGAATGAGTTGATGATTGTTTGTGAAACCATGATTGTTGAACATGTGTGATAAGGTGATTAGGTTATGTCTTTTGTTGATAAGCGGTGTTATGTATTACGTTATGATATACTAATCAAGTAAAATGATCTCGATTAATGATAGGTGATTTCATAAAAGATAAATCTAAGTTGCGTAAGTGTAAGCGGTAGATCATCGGAAAAATATCCTAACTTTGCATTTTCTTTATGCAATGGACAAGTGTAAGAATGTTTCAAAATTATATTATTATTATTAATGTATGTGATTGTTAAAGCTATATTATATAAGCCCATTGATTATCAACATGTTAGTATATGATAATTAGGATAAATATATTACATTCGTGATTTTTATAAATGATTATACAAGTGTCCCCACTTGGATAATCATTATGATAATCGCATGTTGATCGCCTTTGATATACATATACATTGAATTATATAAGACCTTTGTTATGAAAACCCGGCGAGGAATGAACATCCCGATAATGGAAAAATTTTTATGTGACTACTTACGGACAAAGGATGAACGATAATATCGTTCTAGTAATGTAGTATTGATCAATACTGAGGCCCAAGGAAGTACAACCTAAAGCCCGTAAGCAATGGTAGGTTCTGAGATGAATTTCTTTTAAACCCTTTCGAAAATGAAAACAATGTTCATGATATGTCACAGAAACCTTGTATATAAACAATACACAGTTTCAAAAAAAAAAAAATTTGAAAGAGGGTTGTTATGTCATTAGTATTGGTACAGATTACTTCACAACTATTGACTGGTTGTAGAAGAATATTATAAAGAAAACATTTAAATTCTTTCAGCTTATATATATATAATACTTGTTGGGCACTCAAATGCTCATCCTTGCTTAATTTAAATGTTTTCAGCTAAGTGTGAAAAGCTAGAAGGCTCGGCCAGGAAAAGCTAGAAGGCTCGGCCAGGAAAGCAAACAGAATATGTTATAGGTATCTTTTGTAATAGATAGACTGTATTAAGTTAATGATATGTATTATATATCATGTAAAGAATATAGTAAAGGTTGCGTACTTAGGATTAGACTCGGGTAAATGTAAGTTAAGTTTGAAATTTATATTATTGTTATTGTTATTAGTAGAATTCCGCTCATAGAAATGGTATCGTAAAGTACCGAGTTTGGGTTTCAAGTATCCGGATTCGGGGACTCTACATGCTAGGTACATCAACATTCTCATCTTTAATTGTAATAGTTATATAAGCAAGAGTGAGCAAACAAAGCTCACTTGAAATAACAATGAATGAAAATCTTTACAACAACTGTCAAATAAGATGAAAGAATTAAACAATATGATTTATCAACATTCTGAAGTATATAACTGAGGGTCCTAAGACCACGAACTATGTCCATAGTTATAAGTAATTTTTCAACTTAAACTTTAACAGTCATAAGACTATAGGGACTCCTCGTACTTAGGGGGATCAACCCTTCGTACAATGTATTGTGCACAAACATTTCAACGCAAAGCGTAAATTACCCCTAATAATAGGGTTGTTCATCTCAGTATTTAGAGTACAAGTCCGTACCAAAGTGAGTTTGGTTTGGATACATTTTAGGGTAATTTGGAATTCAACGAACATCAACTAAGGATTAGTTGAATAAAATTAATAACATCATGCCATGGAATAATCATAACTGAATCGACATGGAAAATTAAAATCATGCTTTAGGAATAATCTAATAGCATACATATTGAATAACTATAACACACCTTGCTTGAACAATATTAAGCCAAGGTTATTTAGAATTGAATACTAAGCATGCATAGCAATTTGAACGATAAAACTGTTCAACACTAGTATATATAAATTTGCATGCTAAACAACAAGTTAATTACAAGAATAACTTGATCAATATCAAAATAAAGTTTAGAAATCTTGCATCATTATATTGTAATCGAATTGGAAACAATAATTGGCTCAACAAGATAATAGATTTAGAGAACTTGCCTTGCTCGTAGGCTAAACCGAACAATTCGAATCACAATACCCTATATATATGTCATCATGACATAGTTAGTCACTACCACCTTACAAACATAACTATGTACATTCATCATGTAAGATTAAATTTTTAATCACATAATCAAGCTATAAAACTAGTTAATTGTTAATAACATGCTCATTCATGGTATAGAAATACTGAAATCATAATTTAACAGTCCTACTATTAACACATAATAACTTCTTCAGACTTTGTGTACAAAAAGTACCTTTGTCGACCATTCTGCTTAACTTCATGTATTGTATTTTCACGATTTATATTGTGGGTGGCGTTACGGCGACGCGGAGATATGCTGGGCTAATGCTGAGCATTATACTATGAGGTCGTGTTGCAGCGTGCGCCAAAGTATTTACATGGCGAGAACTATCTTGCTAATGGCGTTACATTATTTGAATTGCGAACTTGACAACAAAGAACGAAAATCACATGAACAAAGCCAATTTTGGCCTGCAAGCTACTTTCTAACAGCCTAAATAGCATGTAATTCATACAGAGACTTTATATTTCAAAGACTCTTAACATGATTATACTCATAAAACAACACAAACATCGAATTTAAAACATCCAATTTCACTATTTTTGATAAAAACTCACTTTTTGATGTTTTCAATGAAAATCAACACTATGATTTTGTTTTTCAACCAAAATAGTTAATTTAAACTACCTTGTTTATGATTATATATACTCTTTTAAATTTAATAGTCAATTTATCAATTTAACAACTAATTAAATCTTGATTTTACCTTAAACTAAACTATATTCATATATATTCATATAAACTTATTGTAATATAGTTTTTTTCATAAACTACATACATATCATAAATTCATTGACTATACTCATATATAAACTTATAAAAATAGTTTCACAACACTAGTTTATCATATAAAGCCACATAAAATCAAACAATTTATCCTTTCACAAGAAGATGATACTTTTATCTTTGATTAACAAGCTTTTCTCCATATTCACACTCAAATTCTCTAGGATTCTCTCAAGTTTTTCTTTCACTTTTCTTCTTCTTCTCTTCTTCTTCTTCCTCCGAGTCTTTCTTCCTAACTCTAACTAACGTACTAACAAAAATATGACGTATATAATATAATATGTAATAATTGTATAATATAATTACATCAGTTTCTTTTTTTTAAACTCAAAAGCCATAAGGCTTGTTTGGCTAACTAACTAAAAATAACCCATTAATTCTTACACCTTGTTTGGTAAAACACATTTAAAATAAAGACTTAATATGCATTAAGCCTTGTTTGGCAAAACTGAATTAAACTCCTTTAATTTATTTTAATAACTCCTTATAAAAGATTATTTGTCGCTTTTTTATTTAATCAACTAACACATCCTTTTTATTACAAATTCAAATTAAAATATTATAATTTATTTAATCATCACAAACTCTCAAACTTAATAATTAAATTAAATTTGAATATAATAATTAATTTCCTTAATTATTTACTTACGAAATAATTAACTAAATCGAATCAAATTTGAACAATTATTTATTCAACAATAAACACATCCATTAAATACTTATATAATTCAATAAATATTTAATATAACAATTAAAAAAAATTCTGGAATGTTGCATCATTCCCTCCTTACATGGATTTCTTCCTCAGAATCACAACTCAAATAACTCATTCGTCACATTCTCCCCTACTTACAAAGATTCTGTCCCCAGAATCGAAGACATAGATTAAATAAATAACTCAGGATAATTTTTCATCATTTCAGCTTCGAGTTCTCACGTTGCCTCTTCGACATTGTGGTTTCTCCAAATCACCTTCATAGAAGGTATCACTTTATTTCTGAGCACTTGTTCTTTCATGTCGACTATCTGGATATGAATCTCTTCATAAGACAAATCTTTATCAAATGCAATGGTTTGTACTCAATCACATGCTTGTAATCGGGTTTATACAATCGTAACACCGAAACGTGAAAAACATTATGAATGTTTTGCAATTCTGGTGGTAGAGCTACCTCATAAGCCACTTCGCTCACTCTTCGTAGTATCTCGAACAGTACAATAAATCTTGGGCTGAGCTTTCCTTTCTTGTCAAAACGTATTTTCCCCTTCCAAGGAGAAACTTTTAGGAAGACGAAATTTCCTACTTCAAATTCGCGATTCTGCCTGTATTGATCGGCATACTTTTTCTGTCTGTCTTGTGCTGCTACCATTCTTGTCCTTTTGAGTTTGACAACTTCAGTGATTTGTTGTACCGATTACCGCCCTAACGGTTGGCGTTCGCAGACTTCATACCAAAGACAAGTGGAGTTCTGCACTTTCTGCCATATAACGCCTCGTACAGTGGCATACTAATGCTTGCGTGGTAACTGTTATATGCAAATTCCACCAATGGTAGATGATCATCCCAATTTCCTTTGAAATCCATTATGCATACTCTAAGCATATCTTCTAGTGTCTGGATTGTTCGTTCGCTTTGTCCATCGGTTTGCGGAAGATATGTTGTACTCATCTTCAGTTGCGTTCCCATGCATTCTTGTAGTCTCTTCCAGAAGTTTGATGTGAACCTCGGATCTCTATCTGACACAATTGACACTGGAACTCCATGTCTCATCACGATCTCTTTAACATATATCTTTGCCAGCTGGTCAAGATTAAATTTAATCTTTATTGGCAAAAAGTGTGCAAATTTTGTCAATCTGTCCACTATCACCCATATCGCATCATATCCTTTCTGAGTCGTTGGAAGACCTACCACAATCTGTCCACTATTTTCATAAGTTTATATATGAGTATAGTCAATGAATTTATGATATGTATGTAATTTGTGAAGAAAACTATATTACAGTGAGTTTATATGAATATATATGAATATGGTTTAGTTTAAGGTAAAATCAAGGTTTAATTAGTTGTTTAATTTATAAATTGACCATTGTATTTGAAAGGGGTTGTATAAACATAAATAAGGTACTTTGAATTAACTGTTTTGGTTGAAAAACAAATTCACAGTGTTGATCTTCATTGAAAACATCAAAACGTGAGTTTTTATCAAAAATAGTGAAATTGGATGTTTTAAATTCGATGTTTGTGTTGTTTTATGAGTATAATCATGTTAAGAGTCTTTGAAATATAAAGTCTCTGTATGAATTAAATGTTATTTAGGCTGTTAGAAAGTAGCTTGTATGCCAAAATTGGCTTTATTCATGTGATTTTCGTTGCTATTTGTCGAAGTCGCAATTGATTAGTAGCATGGTATGACTTCAGTAATATAGTTCTCGTGCAGCTTGAATTGGTGCTTACATTGTGTGTGACCTAGTAATATAATTCTCGCGTCAACGCTATCTCCATCTGCTGCAACGCCGAGCCCATTATAAAGTGTGTAAATATGACGTGAGTTAGCAGAATGGTCAGACAGTGTAATTTTTGTACACAAAGTCTGAAGAAGTTGTTATGTGTTAATAGTAGGACTGTTAAATTATGATGTCAGTATTTTTATACCATGAATGAGCATTTTATTAATAATTAACTAGTTTTGTAACTTGATTATGTGATTAAAAATTTAATCTTACATGATGAATGAACTTAGTTATGTTTGTAAGGTGGTAGTGACTAACACATATATATATGTATATGATATATATATATATATAGGGTGTTGTGATTCGAATTGTTCGGTTTAGCCTAAGAGTAAGGCAAGTTCTCTAAATCTATTATCTTGTTGAGCCAATTATTGTTTCCAATTCGATTAAAATATAATGATGCAAGATTTCTAAACTTTATTTTGATATTGATCAAGTTATTCTTGTAATTAACTTGTTGTTTAGCATGCAAATTTATATATACTAGTGTTGAACAGTTTTATCGTTCAAATTGCTATGCATGCTTAGTATTCAATTCTAAATAACCTTGGCTTAATATTGTTCAAGCAAGGTGTGTTATAGTTATTCAATATGTATGCTATTAGATTATTCCTAAAGCATGATTTTAATTTTCCATGTCGATGCAGTTATGATTATTCCATGGCATGATGTTATTAATTTTATTCAACTAATCCTTAGTTGATGTTTATTTAATTCAAATTACCCTAAAATGTATCCAAACCAAACTCACTTTGAGTACGGAGTTGTACTCTAAATCTTTGAGATGAACAACCCTATTATTAGGGGTAATTTACGCTTTGCGTTGAAATGTTTGTGCACAATACATTGTGCGAAGGTTGATCCCCAAGCACGAGGAGTCCCTATAGTCTTATGATTTGTTAAAGTTTAAGTTGAAAAATTACTTATAACTATGGACATAGTTCGTGGTCTTAGGACCCTCAGTTATATACTTCAGAATGTTGATAAATCATATTGTTTAATTCTTTCATCTTATTTGACAGTTGTTGTAAAGATTTTCATTCATTGTTATTTCAAGTGAGCTTTGTTTGCTCACTCTTGCTTATATAACTATTACAGTTAAAGATGAGAAGGTTGATGTACCTAGCACCGGTAAGGGAAAATGAAAGATGAACAAATATTGAAGACTTGTAATATGATGATATTTTATTATCAATTTTTAATTGAATGGTTGTAATGAAGTTTATTTATTTTCCGCATTTGAATGATTGTATTTAAAGGTTAGACAACCTGGGAGATTTTTATTATGTAACCCTTTAATGGGGAAGGTTTTATTTATTCAATTTTATTATAATTGGGTAGTTAGATATGAATGTTTGATTAAGTGAACACCAAATCTTGTGGGAATGAAGTACCTGGGTTTGGGGGTGTCACAAATCACCACGAATCCGGTGTACTATTTCTATGTCTATTACGAAAGATATAAACATAAACTTTTTATACATTAAACATTACACACTATCCCCAAGGTTGAGAACCTTCACATAATACCTAAATCAATATCCTATCGGATATACAAAGTTATTATCATATATTACTGTCACAAATTTAGCTGCACATATAATCCAAAGTTGACTTGTCTTTGACTTTTCATGTATCCGATGTATTCGTCCTAATCTGCAATGTTTATCATGATATAACAAGGGTGAGCAACAATTTTGCCCAGCAAGTATAAGTTCAATTAAGGATATATCATGATTAAAAGAATTGAACAATAAGTTGGCTAACTTTCTACAATATATACATTGTGAAAGAGCATGAATAAATTTTCATAGTTGAACGAATAATGAACATGAATAAATCAACTGGACCAAATGGTAATGAAGGTGATCAGCCTTTCATACCTGATGAATGCATGCAATGTGCCTAGAGTGCGAATCAATAATTCATAGACATGGTATAATCAATAATGATTAACCCCAAGCATATTTTAAAAATATCAACTCGAGATCGAGTTAGAGAACTTGCATGTACCATTGATTACCGTTACGCAACCTATATCGCTTTGTCTGAAGACCTGATATAGATAATACCGATCTCCAAATATTAGAATAATATCATCACGGTATAATCTTTCATTAAATATAGTTATAATATAACCTAACAAATTACCACATAATCCTATCAGTCTATAAAATACCTAAAATTATTGCACCAAGTCAAACTATTTTTGATCGAGTTGAATTCGGTACAATTTCTGACATCCCGACGGTTTAGTCGGATAATTCATGAGTCTAATTTCCATAAGACTTTGCCTAAATGCTTTACATTTACCTTAGATAATTTCATTTTCAGTCAAAATATTTTTCAATGACTTATAGTAATTTCAGATAATTATTATCATTTATCATGATTTTTTCAATCATTAATATCATATTAATATGAATTAAATACTACTTAATTCCATTATCATTAATATTTATTTCATATCAAATATTAATGAAATACATGTCATAATATTATAATATATTTATAATATTTCAAAGTATTTTAATACCATAAAATCATATTTATATAATTTTAAGCAGTTAAATCCATTATCAGATAATTGTTATTAATATTAAAACATTAGTATTTTCATGAAAAATATCAAAAGTTATATTTTATAACTTCAAATATTTTTCTAAGCCTTAAATCATTTTTATATGATTTTTAAAACATTAATTCTAATTTTCCATAATTTATTTAATATATTTACTAAATAAATCCATTATCATTAATATTAATTTATTAATGAAATTCATCACAAAATATTAAAAGTCATTAAAAATAACTTAAAATATTTTCTTACACTTTAATATAATTTCAAATGATTTTAAAAGTATTAAAATCATTTTAAGTAATTTATTTAATATAATAATTAAATAAATTAACTATAATTAATATTTAAAAATAATAAAATATTAATGAAATATATTCCAAATTATTAAAAACCCTTTTTAAGGCTAAAAATAATTTTTACAAATTTATTATGAATTTCTAATATTTATTTTCTATTTATTTTATAATTTTCGTTTAAAGTTGGGGTCCTCCACAGAAACACTTGTAGACGGTAATTTACAAGTCTGATTTGGGCCCACTTGGTATCGTTAGAACCATGACTTCCCGAGCTACGTTTTAGGCCCAAGAAAAGGTCCATTTGGGCCAGTATAGAACCTTGAAAACATGCCATTACCGACTGACCATTACATGCCTTGTAAACATTTTCAGTTTTGGAGTCTTTTACAGAAACACTTGTATAACTAGATCCACAACTCCGATTGAGGCCCAATCAGACTTGTTGGATCCGTATCTTCTTGAATTATACTTTTAAGTTATCAAACACCAAATTCCAATCTGTCTAGATCCCGGAAATCAGTCCCAAAGTGACTGGTCAGCAAGGTTTTCTTCAACAGTTGGTTCATTTTTTAGATTTGGGGTCCTTAACGGAAACGCTTATAAAACGAAATCTACAAATAGGATTTAGGTCCAATAGGTATCGTTGGATTCGTACTTTCCCGAAATACAGTTTCCATATATCAAACCTCTATTTTGGTTCTATTTTGGACCCGGAAAAATGGACAGAAGTGACTGATCAGTAGCTTGTGTTCAACAGTTAAGGTAATTTGGGATTTAATTCATAACTTGCTCATTTCTTAACATATTTGAGTGATTCCAAAGGGGTTTTGCCCTTAATTCATGTATCTAGCATGATCACATGTTTTAAACCATTTACCACATGAACCCAACAAATCTAACATAAAATTATATATAGCATACAAAGGAAAGCTTTTTCTTAATCCTTTTGGTACAAAACTTGTTTTTCTCACTTTGGATCTAACTTTTGATTTCAAAAATACTTTGATACACATATAAAATACCAATACTCATGTAAATCATGAGTTTTTTTTAAAGATCCAAAACAAAAGTTGATTGGTTCAAAAAGATCTAACAAAAATTATAAAATTTTAATTTCTTACCTTTTTCTTCTTGCAAGCCTTCTTGATTTTTTTTCTCCTTTCTTCTTTTTCTCCATCAATGGCAGCCTTCTTCCTCTTATTCTCTCTTCTTCTCTTTGTTCTTAGCTTAGACTTAGGTTTAGAAATTTAACATAACTTAGTGTATATATAATTATACATATAACATATATAATTATAGAATATGTAACTCCCAATATAATTACATATACTAACTATCAATTTAATATATAAGTTACAAAATTAGAAATTTAAAAGCCCTAAGGCTTGTTTGGCAAAACCATATTATTTTAAAATCAGGTTTTAATAGTTAAGGTCTTGTTTGGGTAAAACAGGTTTAAAACAAAAGTAAGGCATTGTTTGGAAAAATGATTTTAAAAACTCTTTTAACTCTTTTAATAGATCATTTAACACATATTCTTAATATTATCTTTTAATTAATTAAATCCTAACATTAATTTAATTAATTAAAAGTTTAACATCAATTAATCACATAAAATTGTCACATTATAATTACTCGCTAATTATAACTTCATGTAACAATTACCACATCACTACATTATCTCAATTAAATTAAAACTATAACATAAAATCATTACATATTAATTAAATATTAAATAATCATTTAATTAATATAATACACTTAATTACATTACTCCATATTAATCACATAATCTCAATAAATAATTCAATTAAAATATTTATTTACTTCAATAAAATTAAATTAACATTTAAATTCTCTTCACACCAATTCATATATTTCACAATATATAACACATATACACATACTCGTACTTAAACATCTTAAAATAAGAATTTTATTTATTAAATTCTCATGTATTAATTATTAAAAATCTGGGATGTAACATCCTTCCCTCCTTATAAAGATTCCGTCCTCGGAATCAACGAAACCTCCCTTACTCGATTTTCACAAAATCTCTTTCACAATTATCATTGAATAACTTCAACACGTTAACTTAGCGAAAGGTTTTACATATATATACTTCATTCATTTTTTCTATAACTTTTAGGTTTTATTACATAACCTTCAATTAAACACAATCATATATCAAATATTATATATTCTTTAACCCATTCATTTTCTTTTTCTACGGATCGTTATCATAAACACTCGAGATATTTCATTCACCTTTTCTTCTAAGAATTTCGTCCTCGAAATTTTATTTATTAATCTTCATTCATTCAATCTATCAAAATAGATTTTACATTAATCTCTATTCACTGGATTAAATTGTTCTACAACTACTTCTTTCTAAGGGCTATTCTTCTCGCTACATTCTCCATCAGAATAATAAGAATCTTCCACAATTGCTCAATAATTTGGAAGAGATATAAATAACTCAGGAATTTAAAAGATTCCAATAATGCTGAGTGGTCGCAAGACCTTGAACTTCTTTCTAGGTTTAATAGTGCTTCACCCCCAGTACTTCACACTATAAACCGTATCGGTACTCTAGGTGGCCAGCCTATGGTACCCCTACGTCGGGCCCAAACGTAGTACATCGTAACGACTATATGCGTTACATTCGGAACTATTATCTCCGATAACATGTCCCCTTTTATAGGGTTGTTCACGTCAGGTTCTTAACATCTGAATCCGCACCAAAACAAATTGGTTTGGCATAGTTTGACCAAAAACGCTCGAATTCCATAAACATCTTTCAATATTTGTCTAGCTGAATCAAGTAGCATAGACTTCTAGAAAAATTCGGACATCAATCGAAATTTTTTTATCCAATTCATATGGCATATCTTTCTTAGTTTAATAAAAACCAAAAATCCTTTTATGATGACATGATACCGTACTATCTCGATAGTACGTTGAGGATTCAGTCATTATATGACTTTGTCATGCTTAACATGATACTTTTCTCTTTGATCAACAAGCTTTTCTCCAACTTCACTCTCAAATTCTCTAGGTTACGAACCTTAGGTGGGGGAAAAGCCTTAGGAAGTAATCTTTGAAAAGATAGTGATGATGAACTCTTATCGAGTTTCAAGGAGAAAGTAATAAAACACTTATGTGCTTATGTGATTACAACTTATGTGCTCGTAAGTGTCGAGTAATGATGATTAATAACTAAGACTTAAAAATCTTGTTGTCAGGATGGCTGATGTCGAAGAATCCAGTCAGGATAGGGAGGAAGGACCACAGATGCCTAGAGAGGAGGAATCTCGTGACATTCAAGTGGTTTGGGAACAACTACTTCCACAGGAGTCAGCCCCGTTGCTTACGGTGGTTGAGGATGAGGATGATGATGTAGAAATAGATGAGGAAGACCCTGCTGAGTTGCCGCATGCAAATGAGGATGATGAGGACGAGGAGGAAGAGATTCCACTAACCTCGATGGCTGCTCATATGTACGATGAAGTCTACGACCGCAATGTGGAACTTCAAGATACTATCGAGGAATTGCAAGAGATAGTAGCTGAGCAACAGACCTCGATGACACAGAAGGTCGATGAAATCCAGGACTGAGAGGAGCGTCTGAACAATGTTGAAGAAAAGTTGGTTCACACGGAAGGAGAGAACGAGCGAATGAGAGTAGAGATTGCAAAATTGAAGAACAAGTTGAAAGAGGAATCTACTAAGAGGGCAAGAACCGAAGATGCATACGAGGAAGCTGATCAACGAGCCGTAATAGCAGAGGGAGACACACAAGCAAAGAGAATGAAGATGGAGGATATGAATAACGTGTTCAACACCGTGATTAATCGAGCTTAGGATCGGGTCATGGGTTATCCAATTCAGTTTGAGACGCTGTCATCGTACATATTAGATCGTCGAACCATGTTCCAAATTATGGATGAAGAGCGTCGTAAGGCTACGCAGTATCTTAGTAGGATATTGTAGAGAGTGTAATTGATATGTGATTAGAAAATAAATGAAATGTAAATCCCGGGTATGATAACCAATGGGATAGATGATGATGATGTGGTCCTGCAACTGTTATAGTTTAGGAAAGTTATATAAATAGCAGGGATGCTATTGTTTTGATGTTTTTTTAGATGATGAATGAATAAAAGATATTGTTTTATCCAAAGTGTTATGTGTTATGTGATTATTACTTTTATGGGGGCAAGTTAAGTAGAAATTACTTAAAAGAGTTGAGTAATAATCTAATAAGTGTATTTTTAACAGAAAATGTCTCCAAGATGTCATCCACCCCGTCAGAGAAACCACTGAAGGAACCAACAACAATAATCTTTGAAGCTAACCCTGCTCAAAGAAATGGTGGCGCATTCTTGACAGTGCCTTTTGTAGAATCAACCGCAGAGTCAATCACAAAATTAAGCTACAACATTTAAGGACTTCAAGGCGGTTGGACCACCAGAATTCCATGGGTCAATGAACCCGATTGAGGCACAGACTTGGGTCATGGAGATAGAGAAAGTGTTTGATGTTGCGGGAGTAGGGGAAGATCAGAAGACTGCTTTTGCAACATTCATGTTGAAAGCAGAGGCTAGTTATTGGTGGCAGGCCAATAAAACTCGAGGAGGACCAAGGGTCATGACTTGGGATAGGTTTAAGGAGGTGTTCTTTGTGACCTATTTCCTAGAGAGTTTGAAGAGTCAGTTAGAAGTACAATTTTTAGAACTGAAGCAGGGAACGATGACGGTGTCAGAGTATGCCGCGAAATTCAACGAGTTGGCGAGGTTTGCGCCATACCAAGTTAGCACAGATGAACGCAAGGCGAAGAGGTTTGAACAGGGACTTACGACCTAGTTGTATAATAGGGTTTCCTTGTTCCAGTTGAAGACATTTGTAGCCGTAATGGAAAAGGTAATTCTCGCTGAAGGTTGAGGCGAGGCTGTAACTAAGTTTAATCAAGAACAGAAAAAGAAGAAGAATAAAGTGGAGGTTAAGAATGGAGTTGGTCGTAGTGGAAATGGTAACAATAATCTGAAAAGAAAGTGGAATGGAAATATGGGTGTTGGAAATCAGTAAGGTAACCAGCAGAATAAGAAGTTTAAAGCATGTGCTACATGCGGGAAGTTTCACAAGGGTGTATGCTTAATGGGGAAACGAGTATGCTTTAACTGTGCCCAGGAGGGTCACATCACCCCAAATTACAATCAACCCAAGAAGAACGTTTGCTTCACTTGCGGGTCCAAGGATCACTTTGCTCGTGAGTGCCCTAAGAAGAAAGCTGGAGAGATAACGGGAAGCATAGGAGGAAGTAGTGGAGGTACTTGGGCCATTACTGGACCAACGGCATCAAATAAACCTACAGCCAGAACCTTCAACATGATTGTGCAAGATGCTGTGCAATCAAAGGATGTGGTGTCAAGTATTATCCCAATCAATGATATTGATGCTTATGTATTATTTGATTTGGGTGCTACTTGCTCATTTATATCTGATGAATTTTCTTTCAGATTAGGATTGCCTAATGAAGAAATGAAGTTCCCTTTAAACATAGAAATTACGAATAAGGAAGTAATTTCTGTTAGGTTCGTATACAAGAACTGTAGGGTGAATATTAAGGGAAATATTATGATGGTAGATTTAATTCTGATTAGGCTTGGAGAGTTTGATGTTATTTTAGGAATGGATTGGTTGTTCAATTGTGGAGCGATAATTGATTTCCAAAAGAAATGTGTAAACCTTATGACTCCGTCAAAGGTAGTTTTTAATGGTAGCAAATCGCCTAGACAAATGAGACATCTGACAATTATGCAGGCGAAGAAGTTGTTGAGTCAAGGTTGTATGGGTTATTTAGCTTATATAGTCGATACTCAGAAGAAGGGTGTGAAACTAAAAGAAATACTAGTGGTTAGGGAATTTGTGGACGTGTTTCCGGAGGATTTTCCAGGACTTCCGCCTGACAGATTAATCGAGTTCGTGATCAACTTAGCGCCAGGAACCGCTCCGATATTGAAGACCCCGTACAGAATGACTCCGGTAGAGATGAAGGAACTGATGGTACAACTACAAGAACTGTTAGATAAGAAGTACATTCAGCCAAGCGTATCACCGTGGGGTGCACCGGTGTTATTTGTGAAGAAGAAAGATGGGTCAATGCGTCTTTGCATTGATTATAGAGAATTAAACAAAGTCACTATTAAAAACAAATATCGATTGCCAAGAATAGATGACTAGTTTGATCAATTGAAGGGTGCTAGATATTTCTTGAAAATAGGTTTGAGAAGTGGGTATCACCAATTGAAAGTAAGGAAGGAGGATGTACCGAAGATGGCATTTGGAACTCGGTATGGACATTATGCATTTTTAGTAATGTCATTTGGTTTGACAAACACCCCTGCAGCCTTCATGGATTTAATGAATAGGGTGTTTAAACTATTTTTAGCCAAGTTTGTGGTGGTATTTATCGATGATATTCTGGTGTACTCTAAAACTCAGGAGGAACACGTGGAACACTTACGTCTGACGCTGGTGGTATTTATCGATGATATTCTGGTGTACTCTAAAATTCTCTAAATGTGAATTTTGGCTGGAACGTGTACAATTTCTTGGTCATGTAATCGATAAGGATGGGATTTCTTTAGATCCATCAAAAGTTGAAGCTGTGATAAATTGGGAACAACCAAGAACTCCATCAGAAGTGAGAAGTTTCTTTGGATTGGCAGGCTATTATAGACGGTTTATTCAGGATTTTTCCAAGATTGCCACTCCGTTGACGAATTTAACGAGGAAGGCTGTAAATTTGTTTGGATGAAGAAGTGTGAAGAAAGTTTTCAAGAACTAAAAAAGAAATTAAGTGTGGCACCTGTGATGTCATTACCTGATAATACAGGAAATTTTGTGGTGTATAGTGATGCTTCACACAAAGGATTAGGATGTGTCCTTATGCAGAACGACAAGGTTATTGCGTATGCATCAAGGCAACTGAAAGACTACGAGAAAGGGTATCCGACTGGTGATTTAGAGTTGGCGGCAGTAGTATTTGCTCTAAAGATATGGAGACACTATCTCTATGGGGAAAAATGTGAGATCTACACAAACCATAAAAGTCTGAAATACATTTTCACATAGAAAGACCTGAACATGCGGTGAAGAAGATGGATGGAATTGATAAAGGATTACGATTGTGAGATCTTTTTTCATCTGAGCAAAGCTAACGTGGTTGCAGATGCCTTGAGTAGGAAAGGCAGAGAAAAGTTGATGTTGTTAACTGATAAGGAGGAGCTCATTTCAGCACTGGCAAGGCTAGAGCTAGAAATCAAATTTCTAGAAGAATTCGATGAAAAATTAAACAAGATGGAAGCCAGTCCAACTTTGGTGGACAAAGTGAAGAACGCTCAACTACAAGATGAGGAATGCAGGAAAATAAGAGAAAGTGTGATCAAGGGAAAAGAAGTGAAAAACAAGGTTGATACCGAGGGAATGCTGAGATTCGAGGGAAGAATCTGGGTTCCAGCGGTACCAGATATTAAAGAAGACATCTTGACAAAAGCTCATAGCTCGAGATATTCGATTCATCCGGGAAGTACGAAGATGTATCAAGCCAAATATGAAAAGAGATGTTGCAGATTGCATTGAAAAGTGCTTAACATGTCAAAGAGTCAAGGTCGAGCATCAAAGGCCAAGAGGATTACTTCAACCGTTAGAGATACTGAAATGGAAATGGGAGCATATCACAATGGATTTTGTGGTAGGTCTTCCAATGACTCAGAAAGGATATGATGCTATATAGGTGATAGTGGACAGATTGACAAAATCTGTAAACTTTTTGCCAATAAAGATTAGATTCAATCTTGATCAGCTGGAAAAGATATATGTTAAAGAGATCGTGACGAGACATGGAGTTCCAGTGTCAATTGTGCCAGATAGAGATCCGAGGTTCACATCAAACTTCTGGAAGAGACTTCAAGAATGTATGGAAACATAGTTGCGAATGAGTACGGCATATCATCCGCAAACAGATGGCCAAAGCGAAAGAACAATCCAGACTTTAGAAGATATGCTGAGAGCATGCGTCATTGATTTCAAAGGGAGCTAGAATGAACAATTACCATTGGTGGAATTTGCATACAACAACAGTTACCACGCAAGCATTGGTATGCCACCGTACGAGGCGTTATACGACAGAATGTACAGAACTCCACTGTGCTAGGATGAAGTCGGTGAACGTCAACTGTTAGGGCCAGAACTGGTACAACAAACTGCCGAAGTTGTCAAACTCATCAAGACAAGATTGGTAGCAGCACAAGACAGACAGAAAAAGTATGTCGATCAACACAAGCAGAATCGCGAATTTGAAGTAAAAAATTTCGTCTTCCTAAAAGTTTCTCCTTGGAAGGGGAAAATACGTTTTGGCAAGAAAGGAAAGCTCAGCACAAGATTTATTGGACCGTTCGAGATACTACGAAGAGTGGGGGAAGTGGCTTATGAGGTAGCTCTACCTCCAGAATTGCAAAACATTCATAATGTTTTTAACGTTTCGGTGTTACGACCGTATAAACCCGATTACAAGCACGTGATCGAGTACGAACCATTGCAATTTGATAAAGATTTATCTTGAAGAGATACCTATCCAGATAGTCGACAGAAAAGAACAAGTTCTCAGAAATAAAGTGATACCTTCTGTGAAGGTGATTTGGAGAAACCACAATGTCGAAGAGGCAACGTGGGAACTCGAAGCTGAAATGGTAAAAAATTATCTTGAGTTATTTGTTTAATCTATGTCTTCGATTCTGGGGATAGAATCTTTGTAAGTAGCATGTGACGAATGAGTTGTTTGAGTTGTGATTCTGAGGACAGAATCCTTGTAAGGAGGGAATGATGTAATATTCCAGAATTTTTTTAATTGTTATATTAAATATTTATTGAATTATATAAGTATTTAATGGATGTGTTTATTGTTGAATAAATAATTGTTCAAATTTGATTCGATTTGGTTAATTATTTGTTAAGTAAATAATTAAGGAAATTAATTATTATATTCAAATTTAATTTAATTATTAAGTTAGAGAGTTTGTGATGATTAAATGAATTATTATATTTTAATTTTAATTTGTAATAAAAAGGATGTGTTAGTTGATTAAATAAAAATGTGACAAATAACCTTTTATAAGGAGTTATTAAAATAAATTAAAGGAGTTTAATTCAGTTTTGCCAAACAAGGCTTAATGCATATTACGTCTTTATTTTAAATGTGTTTTACCAAACAAGGTGTAAGAGTTAATGGGTTATTTTTAGTTAGTTAGCCAAACAAGCCTTATGGCTTTTGAGTTTTTTAAAAAAAAGAAACTGATGTCAGTTAATTGATATAATTATATTATACAATTATTACATATTATATTATATACGTTATATTTTTGTTAGTACGTTAGTTAGAGTTAGGAAGAAAGACTCAGAGGAAGAAAAAGAAGAGAAGAAGAAAAGTGAGAGAAAAACTTGAGAGAATATTGATTTAATAATATAAAATATTACAAATAACTTTCTAGACATCGTCAATATTACAAATAATAATATGAATAACTTTGTCGTCTCAAATATTGATTTAATAATATAAAATATTAATACTGTGATAATAATTGAATCAAATAACGTGAGATACTATGCGTGCAATTCTTTGTAGCAATAATTGAGTATATTTGAATGACTTCTCACGTAAGCATCAATAATCAATACTTAGTGTTACTATGCAACCACGCATATTCTTCGTACTTTCACCACGGGTAGTTCAATGGTTTAACGGTAAAACTTTCGTAGTTATTTTTATAAAAAGATATTTGATAAGTTTTCTAACTACGACAATACTTTCGTTGTGGGGTCCACCAATGATTGTACCGTCGTACGAATATTCCCTGTTAAAACAAATATTCCCCGACACAACGAATATTTTATATCAACTTGCTTACTTTGTAAAATTTTCAAATATTACCCACAACTATGACATTATATCATATCCACACCATAATATTCAAAAATATATTTTGAGAAATATTATTCTTTATTTATAAAAGTTGGGGTCTTACAAACTCCCCTTTTTATGAATTTTTTTTTGAAATTAGGGTACATACCTGATATGTCGAAGAGGTGAGGATATGTTGATTTCATTTTAGATTCTAACTCCTAGGTTATTTCCTTTAGATCGTGGTTTCTCCATAAAACTTTAACTTGAGGTATAACCTTGGATCGTAGAATATGAATCTTCTTATCCATGATTTTAACAGGTACCTCTTCATACGTTAAATCTTTCGCTATCTCGTCCGGTTCTAATTTAATAATGTGGTTCGGGTCTTTCATATATTTACGTAATATAGATATGTGAAAAACGTTATGAACACGAGACATACTTGGCGGTAAGGCGAGTCTATAGTCCACAGTTCCTACTCGATCGAGGATTATAAATGGGCCAATGAATTGAGGATTGAGCTTTCCTCTCTTTCCAAATCTCGTAACTCATTTCCATGGAGCAACACGTAACAACACATGATCTACAATATCGAATTCCACATCCTTTCAATGAAGATCAACATAACTCTTTTGTTGATCTTGTGAGGTTTTTATACGTTGTCGGATCATTTGAATCTTTTCTGTAGTCATACATACCAAATCCAGTCCCAACAACGTTACTGGAGAATGACACTTTCTTCCATACAACGCCTCAAATGGAGCCATGCCAATACTTGCTTGAAAACTATTGTTGTAGGAAAACTCCACCAATGGTAAGAACTTGTCCCAACTTCCCTTGAAGTCAAGTACACAGAGTCTTAATAAATCCTCAAGAGTTTGAATAGTCCTCTATGATTGTCCGTCTGTTTGAAGATGATACGCTGAACTAAATCGTAAATCCGTGCCAATAGCTTTTTGCAAACTAACCCAAAATCTTGAAGTGAATCTTGGGTCTCGATCAGAAACTATGAATACTGGCATACCATGCAATCTTACAATCTCATTTATGTACATACTAGCAAGACGTTCAAGTATAAGTTTCTCGTATCGATACAAAATGAGCAGACTTGGTCAATCTATCAACAATGACCCAAATCGCATATATGCCATGAGAAACCATGGGAAGACCAGTAACGAAATCCATGGTAATGTGCTCCCACTTCCATTCTGGAATTTCAAGTGATTGCAATGGACCTTTTGACACTTGATGCTCCGCCTTGACTCGTTGACAAGTTAGACACCTTGAGATAAACCTCGCTATCTCTCTCTTCATATTTCTCCACCAAAATGTATGTCGAAGATCGCGATACATTTTGGTACTCCCAGGATGGATTGCAAACGGTGTGTTGTGCGCCTCCATCATAATTTTATAATTCAAGTTAGAATCGTTAGGAACATAAAGTTTAGAGTTGACTCGAAGTATTCCTTTTTCATAGATTCTTGTTTCTGGAATAGCACCTTCTTGTACTTTCTTCCTCATACGTATCAGCTCTAGGTTCGTAAGTTGAGCAGCTTTAACTTTATTGATTAAAGTCGATTCTAATCGTATATTCGCTATCTTCACGTAGGTTCTTGGAGTCTTTAACTCTATCTTAATCTTTTGTAAGTTATATGAAATGGGTCTTTGTGTTAACGACGTCGTACTCGTAACCACATATGATCTTCTACTTAATGCGTCTGCTACTACGTTCATTTTTCCAAGTTAGTATTGAATGGTATAGTCATAATCTTCAACAACTCGAGCCAACGTCTTTGGTGCGTGATACGTTCGTTTTAGATGAAGAAATATTTGAGTATTTTAGAAATGGGTTTTGTACCGGATTTAAGGTCGATATAAAATTTAATTTTACGCTATGGGGGTAGGCCACGAAGTTCTTCAAGGAATACATCAGGAAAATTATTAACTATAGAAATATCATTCAAGACTGACGTATTTTTGTTTAAATCCGTGACATGAGCTAAAAAGCTTGACATCCGTTTTTCAATAAACGAATAGTTTTATGGCTTGAGATGACAGTGATTGACTTTAATGGTTTGGTTGCTTGAATTCACATAATAGATTGGTTAGGAATATGAAAGCTAACAACCTTACGAAAATAATCAATTTTTGCATGATGAGTAGTTAACCAATTGCGCTCCAATAACTGAGCCCTATTTACAATATCTGAATACAAACACAGTTTGTGAGAAAATGAGGTATTGGCGTATTTTAGGTCTCAAACATCGTAGAAACATTCACGTTATTCTCTCCTCATTATCAACCAAATGGGATGTGAATCGGGACAACTGGGCAAACTTAGCCTCGTACTACGACACGGTCATATTATTTTTCTCCAACTTAATAAACTCCACCTACTTCATGTGACGAATACTTTCGGGAAAGTACTTATCGTTGAACAGTTCTTGGAACTTTTCCCAAGATATTTTGAGTGCGACAAAATTTGAGTCGCTTTTCTTGATTCTATCGCCAATCGCTCTCCTCTCAACATGAAGGTGGAATAGAGAACCTTTTTCTCCTCGGAGCATCCCAAGATATCAAATATCTTGGTGATCTACTTTATCTACGTCTCCGCCTTAAGTGGTTTTGGCTCTCCCAAAAACTCTGGTGGTCCCAGCTCCTTGAACTACTTAGCAATGACCATCCGAGAGTTGCCAGTGTTTCCACCTGCATTTTAAACATGAGCCTCTCTCGCTTGATGTTGTATGAATTGCATAAAGCCTCCGAACATCCCATCGTTCATCATTTGATCGGTGTTGTTGTTTACCTGAGGATTATTGTATTTATGTTGCACATTATCCTGGATATTGATCGTTGGTGACTCAATGGTCTCATGTGCTTCATTGCTTATCTCAAAATTTTCAGATGCAATTTTCAAACACTACCACAAAACAAGGGTTAATTGACATACCACATATTATCCCAATACTCTGATCGACCAATTAAATACCAAATAAACTTAGGTAGGTCATACTAGTGAAGGAATTCCCCGTCTCTCCCCTCTTAGTTCTTATCTCACATCTCAGCCAGGGATCATATCCCTAAGCTTTGATACCAACTGTGACGCCCCTAAAATAGGTATACATCACCCATCTTGGGTTGCCAAATACATGGTACTGAATACAAATACAAACTTAATTATACAACATGAGCTGAGAGTTTTTACACGAATATTATCTTCTAGACAATATCCAAACTCAAATGGAGTCCTCATTACATTTATTGTCACACTATTTTATAGAATTGTGAAGACTACTATAACACCATCTCGGACCATCACTCCGTTCCCCAACTAGTTCTGGCCACGTTCTTCAATTCCTGAAGAGAATAATGGAAGTAAAAGGGCGAGTTCAACTAGCCTAGTAAGAAATATTATGACTAAGATAATGCAAAATAAGTTATCATTAGCCTTCAACAATGTTAAACTGATAGAATATAATAGACAATAAGTTTAACTGCAGTGGAACAAGAAATCCATTAGAAGAGTCAAGTAGAGCATGGTATCTACTATCTTCTATGATTTAAAAAGTTTATCATTAACTTTATCGATGGGACGCAGCTTAATAAATAAATCACATCATCGAATCATCCATGCACTATGGGCTAAGAATATTCATTAATATCACGTCCACAAATTATTCCTGCACTACGGGCCAAGAATATTCGTGTAATCGTCAATGGTCATGATCATACCGAATTATCCCTGGTCATAATCATACCAATCAACAGTCCATCTATGCACGTAAGCCAAAGATGACTTTCATCACAATATAAGTATGAGGATGATGACAATGATATAAGAATTCAATTAAGAGAAAGCAAATGATAAATTTTTAAAGATTTATAACTTAATTTATCCAGAATTCAATAATGTCCAAATTGTCAACATGATACTACTTTGTAGAGTAAAATTCAAGAATAATATCCATGTATCAAAAATAATTTGGATAGAAAAGAACTAATTTTTTTGGTAAATAGTATCCCGTGAATAGTACCCTATGAATAATACTTCGAGAATAGTACCCCCGTGAATAGTACCTCGGCATGAAAAGTACAACGAATACCCGAGTGAATAATATTTGAGTAAAGAGTAACCGGGTGAATAGTAACCTATGAATAGTAACTCGTGAATAGTATCTGGCATGAAAAGTTCTCCGAATACCCGAATGAATAATATTATAGTGAATAGTAACTGAGTGAATAGTAACCCGTGAATAGTACCCCATGTGAAAATATTGATATTGAATATGAAAGTTCAAATCAATATTTCAATGAAACGATACTGGATGAAGCGTAAAACTCAAGGATATTTCACTAATTTCAAGGTTTATAGAAGCAATACTTACCATAGTAAGTTTAGATTTAAGAATATGAAACGAATTAACATACGGAAACTACAAATGGATTTTCACCTGTCATATGGTATGTAATCCGCGTAGTCAGGTTATTCTGACATATTAAAGGATGAATACGAAAAATAGTATTCCTTATGAATATGAAAGAAATAATACCCTTTACCTTAGTAGAAGGTTGCATATTGCAATAGTGAAGTAGCGGAATACTCTTCTTCTTACTCTCAATAGTTTCTCTCTCTATAGTGTCTCTTGTGAATCTCAGTGAATTGGTGAGAATGAAAGAAGAATTAAGCTTCTATTTATAGGAGAATGGAGTAAATAGTAACTGATTCATGAACGGTCCAGATTGATTTACTATTAAAATGGACGGTTTATATTGATTACTATTAAAACCATAACCGACGGTCCAGATTGATTTACTTTTAAAACTACCATCGACGGTCCAGATTGATTTACTTTTAAAACCACCACCGACGGTCCAAATTAATTTAATTTTAAAACCACCACCGATGGTCCAAATTGATTTAATTTTAAAACCACCACCGATGGTCCAGATTAATTTACTTTTAAAACTACCACCGACGGTCCAGATTAATTTACTATTAAAACCACCACCGACAGTCCAGATTGATTTACTATTAAAACCACTATCAATGGTCCAGACTGAGTTACTATTAAAACCACCATCAATGGTCTAGATTGATTTACTATTACAACCACCATCAATGGTCCAGATTGATTAACTATTAAAACCACCATCAATGGTCCAGATTGGTTATCTATTAAAACCACCATCGACGGTCCATAAAATTAGTAAATCTTCCCACGGAATACTAAGTCAAACTTACAACCAACGCCTCATAACAATCCCTATATTTATATCAAAAATTGAATAATTATTTATCACAAATTATTTATCTTTAATAAACACATTTTTAATCTATTAACAAGTATTCATCATTAATATTATAACTCACAATATTTAACAACTAGATCATTCCCAGGAAAGAGGGGGCTTTCCGATAAGGATTTCTCCCGATTGGTGCGCAACTAGGTGACCAAACCTCTCCACGAAAGAACTTTCTAGACATCGTCAATATTGCAAATAATAATATGAATAACTTTGTCGTCTCAATTATTGATTTAATAATATAAAATACTAATACTGTGACAATAATTGAATCACATAACGTGAGATACTATACAGCAATTACTGTAGCAATAATTGAGTATAACTGAGTGACTTCTCACGTGAGCATCAATAATCAATATCGTGTGCTACTATGCAACCACGCGTATTACTGTACTTTTACCATCGGGTAATTCAACAGTTTAACGGTAAAACTTTCATCATTATTTTTATAAAAAGATATTTTAGTCGTTTTCTAACTACGACAATACTTCCTTTATGGGGTCCACCAATGATTGTGCCGTTGTACGAATATTCCCTATTAAAACGAATATTCCCCGACACAACGAATATTTTCCGACACAACGAATATTTTATATCAACTTGCTTACTTTGCAAAATTTTCAAATATTACCCACAACTATAACATTATATCATATCCACTGTGACGCCCCCAAAATAGGTATACATCACCCATCTTGAGTCGCCAAATACATGGTACAAATTCAAATACAACTTAATTATACAACAGTCGTGTAAAATACGACCAAACATATGTCATGAGTTTTAATACAAATATTGTCATCTAGATAATATCCACACTCAGTTGAGTCCTCATTACATTTATTATCACACTATTTAACAGAATAGTGAGGACTACTAATGCTATTATCTGGACCATCACTCCGTTCCCCAACTAGTCCCGGTTACGTTCTCATTTCCTGAAGAGAACAATGAAAGAAAGGGTGAGCTCAACTAGCCCAGTAAGAAATATTATGACTAGGATAATGCAGAATAAATTATCGTTAGCCTTCAACATCAAGTTTAATTGCAGCGGAACAAGCAATCCATTAAAACAGTAAAGTAGAGAATAAAATCTACTATCTTTTATGATTTAAAAAGGTTTTTCATCACTTTTATCGCTGAGACTCAGCTTAATAAATAAACCACATCATTGAGTCATCCCTGCACTACAGGCCAAGGATAATCGTATTTTCATCAACGGTCCTGATCATGCCATAAAACAATTCATCTTTGCACCCTTGGCCGAAGAAAATCCATAGCCATAATCATACCAAAAACTATCCATCAATGCACTACGGGCCAATGAGGACTTTTTCCATATCATTTGTAACATTACGGTCATGATTATACCGAATAATCAGTGGTCATAATCATACCAAGTCCATCTATGCACGTAAGCCAAAGATGACTTTAATCATAATATAAACATGAGGATAATGACAATGACATAATAATTCAAGAAAACAAGTTCAAGAATAATTTTTAAAGATTTATAAGTTAATTTATCCTGAACTCAAAAACGTCCAAATTGTCAACATGATACTTCTTTGTAGAGTAAAATTCAAGAATGCTAAGAAGAATATTTCCATGAAAAGATACTTGATGAAGCACAAATAACAAGGATATTCAACTAATTTCATGGAGTATAGAATTCAAAACTTTAACCAACTGAGTATAATAAAAAATGGAATAACAAAAGAAATCACCAGGCATGCGATATCACTTGCATGAAAGTTATTCTAATGAGAATAATAAATAACGGAACCAGGTCATGCGTAAATGCACAGATAGGATATTCTAACAAAATAATAAATAACGGAACCAGGTCACGCAAAATTCGCACCGATAGGATGTTCCAACAGAATAATAAATAATGTAACCCGTGTCATGCATAAGCGCATGCATGACGAGGATGTTCCAAATGAATAATAAAGAATGGAATAATGTAAGAGTTTCACCATGTATGTGGTATCAGCATAGAGCGAGTTATTCCAATATAATAATGATAAAGAATGGAATAATGAGAAGAATTTCACCAAGTATAGGGTGAACCAGCGTATCTGAGTTATTCCAATGAGAATAAAAAATGGAATAATGGAAGTTCTCTTCATGAATATGAAAGAAATAATACCCTTACGAGTACAACAAATAATACCCCTTACCTTAGAAAATTTGGATATATGAGTAGTGAAGTAGCGAATACTTTTCTTCTTTCTCTCTATAGTTTCTCTCTAGAGTTTGGTGAATTCAGTAAGAAATAATGAAGGAATGAGTTTCTATTTATAAAGCGAATGGATTGAATAGTAACTAATTCCTGAATGGTCCAGATTGGTTTACTATAAAATGTTCTAATAAAACAAAAGCTTTTTAAATAAAATATAATATATTCTATTTATAATCTAATAAAATGAATAACTTTATAAAAGTATTCTATTTTATATAAAAAGATTTTTACTATGCAAACACTATCGCGAGCACTATGCAAATACTATGCATAATAAAATATAATATATTCTATTTATAGTCTAATAAAATGAATAACTTTATAAAATTATTCATTTTATATAAAAAGATTTTCCTATGTAAAACACTATGCATAATAGAATATAATATATTCTATTTATAGTCTAATAAAACGAATAACTTTATAAAAGTATTCTATTTTATATAAAAAGTTTTTCTGTTTTATTACATTAATAATACTAATAAAACAAAACTTCATCATCATTATTATAATTCACACTATTAATCGACCAGGTTGTTCCCAAGAAAGAGGGGGCTTTCCAATAAGGATTTCTCCCTATTGGCGAGCAATTAGGTGACCAAACCTCTCCTTGGCAGAACTTCTAGACATCGTTAATATTGCAAATAATAATATTAATAACTCTGTCATCTCAATTATTGATTTAATAATATATAAAATATCGACAATAATTGAATCAATTAACGTGAGATATTATGCAACAATTACTGAAGCAATAATTGAACAAAACTGAGCGACTTCTCACGTAAGCATCAATAATCAATATTGTGTGCTACTATGCAACCACGCGTATTCTTGTACTTTTAACACCGGGTGTTTCAACAGTTAACGATAAAACTTCTGCCGTTATTTTTATAAAATATTTTTGTCGTTTTCTCAATCCGACAATAATTTCGTTGTGGGGTCCACCAATGATTGTGTCGTCGTACGAATATTCCCTGTTAAATCGAATATTCCCCAACCAATCGAATATTATATAACAACTTGCGTACTTTGCAAAATTTATAAATATTACCCACAACTATAACATTATATCAAATTAACATCATAATATTAAAAAAAATATTTCGAGAAATTTAAATCTTTATTCATAAAATCTGGGGTTTCACATCCACACCATAATATTTAAAAATATATTTCAAGAACAATTATTATTTATTCATAAAAGTTTGGGGTCTTACATGGTTGTTGATGTTGATTCTAAAATCTTGGGGGATAAGATTGTCATGGAGCTTGCTGATGTTGATTATTACTCCACGAAAAATTAGGGTGATTCCTATTCCCAGATTGTATGCATTCTGGTACATGTTTAGTGGAATTCTGTTATATCTACCCACAAATTGCACTGACGCTGGGTTGATTGCACATTGATCTGTAGGATGTTCACCAACGCAAAATTCACAAATAATTAAAACTTGTTGAGTCTGTACCGCCGACAAAGAATCCACTTTTTTTGATAACGATAAAATTTGGGTTGTTAATGTTGTCACCCCATCTACCTCTAACACTCCAGTTACCTTAGGTTGTGTCAGTCTTGTCGTGGGCCACTGGTAGTTGTTAGCCGCCATTGTCTCTATCAATTGATACGCCTACTCATAACTATTTGTCATAAATTCTCCACCCGAAGCCGCATCTATACTGGTCCTAAGATTCTTATGTACCCCATTATAAAATGTGTTCATTTGCAGCCATTTGGGTAATCCGTGATGTAGTACTTTCTTAGTAATTCCTTATATCTTTCCCATACCTCATATAGTGATTCCCCATGCTGCTGTTCAAACATGGTAATCTCGTTTCTCATCTTTGCAGTCTTCGATGGTGAGAAGAATTTTGCTAGAAATTTTTGAGCGTGGTCTTCCCATGTAGTTATGGATCCCGGCTGTAGAAAATATAACCAACTCTTCGCCTTGTCCTGTAAAGTGAATGGGAACAAGCAAAGCCTAACTGCGTCATTTGACACCCCATTATACTTGAAGGTGTCACAAATCTCCAAAAATTTGACCAAATGTTCGTTCGGATCATCATTTGCTAGTCCCCAAAACTGAACCAAATTTTGGATCATCTGAATAGTCTGAGGCTTAATCTCAAATGTATTCACAGCTATAGCAGGCCTGGTAATACTTGATTGAAGTTCAGTCACTTTTGGAGTAGAAAAGTCCATTAACGCTTTCTGGTCTTCGGCAGCCATTGCTTCTTCTTTTTCAGAATTCTCGAAGTTTTCCCTTGTATCTTTGATCCACTTACTTACCCTTTGGATTCATTTCTCAATGTCGTCCTCAAAAGGAAGAAATTCTGGATTTTTGGACCGAGTTTGCATAAACCAACTTCAAAAACCTGAAATAAGACAGAACAAAACAAAAACAAAAATGTTTAAGTAAAACTGGACTAATTAAACTGATATTGAAAAATTATTAAAATCTATATTAAGTCCCCAGCAACGGCGCCAAAAACTTGTTGAGTAAAATCTAGTTACGCACAACACGGAATTATACGTGGTCAATAAGTAATATAATAGTAAATAGAGCATCGTTCCTACAAAGAATTAGTATGAATTTAACCCTCACAATTATCAGCTTCCTATTAATCTAAATTTTATTAAACTATCCAATTTAAGAATTATAATTATAAAAACTAAATAGATTAAAATACTAAAATTACCAACTAATCAACAAACCCTAACAACTGAAATTTTCAAACAAGTATCGGAGAATTAGGCTTACAACTTCACTTTATGCTTCACTCTGCTTATTAATTTTTATTCCAGTTTAATTCACTATTCCAGTTCATTAATTAAGAACATATAGGTAGAACTATCCATCTCTCGATGCACTAATACCATATTAACTTAAATCCATAAATTAGATAGAATTAAGTTAAACACCTTAATTAATTAACTCACTATATCTCTATGTGAATTACAATCAAAGAAGGGTTAAGTTCAAGTTCTCTATCCGATTACATGCGATGTTAAGCATATCTCTACCCTAACATTCATCAAGATTCAATTCAACCACAGAAATCAAGAACACGCGCAATATTAACTAAGTCTGAACTCATACTTCCTCTCTCGAATCCATACAAGTCCACAAGGAATTGGTAATCAAGCAATTCATAAATTCAAGCATAAATTAATATAGATAAAATGGGGAATAGCTTATTAAACTGAAAATCAAAGTTACATAATCATCGTTCCACTTAAAGATCTGTTATAAGCCTAAAAAGTAATTTAGTTCATCATCAATGAATTAAAACTGAATTAATTAAAGAAAACATCATCCCAATTACAAATATAAAACTAAAGAAGAAGAATAAATCCAGAACCACACTTCTCTATAGCCCAATCTGCAATTGTTGTGAAAATCTTTCAAAATATCTCTCCAATGCTCTCACTACAAAATCTATCTTCAATGTTGTTAATTTCTTTGTATAATGTCTCCCTTGTTATTTCCTTGTCAATTATACACTTAGACACGTATTCAGACTCTAATTCCTCTCCAATATGAGTTCCATGCCATCCTAAACACTTATCTTTACATTGTTGTAGCATTTAATGCCAATCAAAACAATTTCTCTCTCCCATACCCCCGCCTTGAGGTGTTGCCTTGTACAGAGCCCGCCCTGGTGGGCATACAGACTCTCAATTCAATTCAGTACCCCCCGCCCCGGTGGGGGTTTTATATAGGAAATAGCCAGCCCCGGCTGGCATGTGTTCTATCAGTTGTCCACTTTTAGCTCCAAACATGCCAAATTTTTCCAAAACTCCACCCTTTTTGTCCAATATCCACTCCACCAATTCTAAACATGAAATAACACTAAACAAGTAAAAATAAATAATAAAAACAAAGATATCACACAACTTAAGGTTGAATTAGAAATCTATAAGTAGGTATAAAACCCATTTATCAATCTCCTTTACGTAAAGTTTTGCCAGCAGATCAAGATTAAATCGAATCTTTATTGGCAAAAAAGTGTGCTGATTTCGTTAGTCTATCCACTATGACCCATATCGCATCGTATTCTTTCTGAATCATTAGAAGACCTACCACAAAATTCATTATGATATGCTCCCACTTCCATTCTGGTATGTCCAATGGTTGAAGTAATCCGCTTGGTCTTTGATGATCAGCCTTCACTCTCTAACATGTCAAGCACTTCGCAATAAATTCCGTTACACCTCTTTTCATATTTGGCTACCAAAAATGTTACCGCGAATCTTGATACATTTTCGTAATTCCCAGATGGATCGAATATCTAGAGCTATGAGCTTCTGTCAAGATTTCTTCTTTAATATCTGTTACTACTGGAACCCAACCTCGAATCTTAGCACTCTTTCAGTATCAACCTTGTATTTCATCTCACTACCCTCAACCATACATTCCTTTATTTTTTTGCATTCTTCATCCTATAGTTGAGCATTCTTTATCTTGTCCACCAAAGTTGGACTAGCTTCCATCTGGAATAATCTTTCATTAGATTCATTTGGAAATTTGATTTCCAACTCTAGCCTTGCCATTGTTGAAAAGAGCTCCTCCTGATTGTTTAACAACATCAACTTTTTTTGACCTTTCCTACTCAAGGCACCTGCAACTACATTTGCTTTGCCCGGATGATAAAATATCTCACAATAATAATCTTTTATCAATTCCAACCATCTTCTTTGACGCATGTTCAGGTCCTTCTGTGTGAAAATATACTTCAAACTCTTATGGTATGTATAGATCTCACATTTCTCTCCATAAAGATAGTGTCTCCTTATCTTCAGAGCAAATACCACCGCAGCCAACTCTAAGTCATGAGTTGGATAACCTTTGTCGTAGTCATTCAACTGCCTTGATGCATATGTAAGACCCCAACTTATTATAAATGAAATTGAATATCCTCTATTTATTATTTTAAAATAGTAAGGGTTGATTTGATTAATGTGGTTAGTTATGGGTAAATTGCGTAAATATTTTAAAAAAACAAGTGGTTATAAAATATTCATTGTTGTCGGGGAATATTCGTTTGGTCGTGGAATATTCTCTTACGCGTTTGGGAATATTAAATGCGATGAGTGCAAAATTTTGTGTGGGCCCCATAACGAAAAGCGATTGGATGAAGAAAACGACAAGTATAAGTTGTTTATAAATAACGACGTAGTTGTTACCGTTCATACTGTTGGATACCTGGTGGTTAATACACAGTAGCACACGATATTATACCAATTATTGATTCTTACGTAAGAAGGCACTACTCAATAATTGTTATAGTAATTACTGTTCAATATTTTATTTTATTGATTCAATAATTGCTACGTTGATATTTTATGTTATTGTTGTTTCAATAATTGTCAATACATAGTATTTTCCATTATCAGATCAATAATTCATAGTATTTGAATAATATTATTAGATAGCATTATTGGCAACGTCTAGAAAGTTCTGTCTAAGGAAAGGTTTGGTCACCTAATTGCTTGGCAAAGAAGGAGAAATCCTTATTGGAAAACCCCCTCTTTCCTAGGAACGGCCTGGTTATCGATTATTGTGATTACGTAATATTATTTATGAATAATTAATTATTGATTTATATGATAAGGAAAATATTCATTTTATGTGGATATAGATGGAGAAAATTTTTTAATGTGACAATTGTTGAAAATTGATATTTTATCTTTTCTGATAAAATCATTCATTTAAATATATTATTATATTATAATAATATAATAATGATGATATTTTACAATGAATGTGTGATATATGAATATATGAGGAGGAAGAGTATGTTTGTTACAAAAAATATTTAAAACATGTTAAACATGTTCGTGGGCCCCATTTCTTGATTGAAATTTAATTATAGCTTGTAAAATCATCCGTATGTGGATTTCGGTAAATTTCTGTTGGGAATTTGGAAAAACTTAAACTTACAAAGTTGTAGAGAATTGAATTTTCTATGGAATGGACATACGATTTGAATTTTTCTGATAAAAGGGCTATTTATTATGAATTATTGAAGTTCCGGAATAATTGATTTTTGAAGTTTAAATTAATTTTTTTAAGAAAAACATTTTTTTTATTTTGCTGAGGGGGGCCCACTTGTGTGGCTGATGTTTTGGATCAAAGTAAGTGTACGTAGGAATTTATAAAAAATATATTAATATTTTATTAAATTTTCTACTTTGGTGTTCTAAGCATTTTCTTATAAATAGGGTGCTTAGGTTAGAATTGAAAATTATACCAGAAACTGAAATCTTCTCTCTCTATATTATCGAGCGTATTCTTGTGAGTATTTTGATACTTTGAGTGTTGCTATATGGTGCAAGTTTCTTCAGCGTTATATCTAATATTCCAACCAGAAGTACTACTCTTTCGAGGTAAGGGATGTTATTTTTTTAAAAAATATGATATTATTTCTTTCAATATCATTATGCCGAAATATTGGTAAGATTTTTTTTGTGAAATTCTTGTCTTTTTGTGTCGGGGTTACTATTAATGTATACGACACTATTCACGTATACGGCAGTATTCACAGAAAAATTAAAATTTTATTTTCTTCGTCTAAGTTGTTTATTATGATTACTAGCTTTGATTGTATCCATGTTTTGAACTTCATTCTTGAATTTTGCTCCACAATAGTTTGTTATGGAGTATTTTTGAACATGGATAAACCAAAGTACGAATCTATAATATTTGTTCTTTTGTTTCACTGGATTCATTTTCTTTAAAATATTCACTACTACAAAACAGTAAATAGACAACACTTAAACCATAACGTTTTTTATAAAAACGTTGTAATATTTTTTTTTACAACGTTTTTGAAAAAAATGTTGTAAATAAATATGCAAAAACGTTATCTATTTAAAAGGGCATTTTTTTTGTTTTAACTAGATAGCGTTTTTTTTAAAAAACGTTGTCTATCAGCAAAAACACGGAGCTAAAAAAAAGGCGGTTAAATGAAAAACTTAAAATTAAATCCACTCTCTTTCGTTCTCACCGAGTGTCTTCGTCTCTCATCTCTCTGTTTAGCCTCTTTTCGTTCCATCTGAAAAACAAAAGTTAGGGTTCGACTGTTACAAAATGGGTTCAGAAATAATTTTGTTGCAGAGGGTTGAAGTGGAAAGTGGAGAGGAGAGAGCTCCACTTCTCAAACCCTAGCCTGTTATACTTCTACGTGGGCGTGTGAACTCGATTTACGGACATCCAATTGTTTGGACTCATTCGATGGACCTCGATACTCTCGAGGTAGTTAATTGCATTGATCGGAGGAGGATATACCTGCAACCCTTATACTTCATCTGGTACTATATCATGGAATCTTTTGCCCATCGTTTTCTCTCTAGCAATTGAAGGTATTGTCTTAAGAAAGGGAATTTAAATTAATTCAATCTTTTGATTTTTTGAAAAGATTATGTAGCGTGTCTTTTTTGATAGCGGGAGTTTTCAGGATGACCATCGTCAAAACATCTTTATTCAATCTTTTTTTTTTATAGCCTAATATGGCAATTGATTTTAATTTTCGCCCAACTTTTTTGCAATGGCCAGAACTATAGGTTTTTTGAAAAAGATTTGTTCTAGACTCAATTGGATAAACAAGTTATTTTCCTAGAAAAAACTAGGCATTTTCCCAGCAAAACTAGTTATTTTCCATGTTAATATTACCTGACAGTTGACATGATTAGATTGCATTACAGTTTGTTGAGAGGCTGGAATTTTTTTTTTCCTTACATTAAAGGGACTATACCTGATTATTTCTGAAACTATTGAAACTCCTGTAGATGTAGATGTTTCAGCGAGGAGTAGTCTTTAATCATTCCTTTACCTTGAATTCATTGGATAGTTCCCCAGTTAGTATATTCTTTGCATAGCATTTGCAAAGTAGTTTGTAAAACTGATAAACGGGAGAGACATAAGACATATCTGATTTAAGAGTAGCCCGCGTGATTTATTCTAAACACCTATTCATGAGTTAATTGGTTTGGTGGACTAGGATTATATATGTGTTTGAATTTATTTATATAAATGCCTCTTGTACATAATACACTAGGACTACACAAGTTGATATTATTGATTGCTTTTTTAATATTGTAGTTGTGATTAATATAATATGTGTTAGTAAATAGGATCATATTGGTTTATTGTTTGAAAATTAGACAGGCTTTATCATTGTCTAATAGAGTATTAACTAGTCGAAATCATGAATCCCTTCTAGGATGCTAGTGGCATGGCCTTGTGCTAAAGAGATAAATGACCATATATAGAAATGCGAAAAAGATAATTAAATAAGTACATCAAAAAGTATCGTTTAGCTGTTTTATGATATTAAACTAACTTTACTATTTTCTATAAACTAGGTGCTCAACCCCCACTTCCCCAATGTGTATTCATCAAATTTATAAAAACTTCTGTCCAAAATATCATGTCTTCCCATTACATATAATCATTCTTCTTCTTGATCAACTTTTAACAAACACAAACATTGTGTCAAATTTTTATTATTCTCAGTCAGCTTATTGTTTATTGGAGTATTATCTACTGTAAACGTCTGTAATAAAATCTGTGTTTATTTTTATGTATTTTAGGTCAGTTTATTACTACCAAAATGGATCAAGTTGAACAATTTAAAGACAATAGTGCCCTTAATTATCCCAAATAGAGTGTCTCTAATTCCCAGAACAAAGATGGATGGAAGCAAATGGGGTTTGAAGAGAAAAAGGCTGCAGTTAATGAAGAAATGGGGAGAATGAACCAACTCCCTGCAAACAGCTCTTATGTAATACATTGCTCAAGGGTTCTCAACAAAATTATGCAACTTCTGTCTGTTCAGGTACACAAATACCAAGTTTTACTTTTTTGTAATTATATTTGTTAACAAATAATTCTCTTGCTGTTTTCATGTTTCTAATATGTGCTTTATTTTGTTGTAGAATATGATTGTGGCTAGTTTTGTTAGCACAGTAAGGTTTTGAAACGGACGAAAAAGGGAGAAAAGTATATTCTCTGTACATGATTTCATGTGATTGAATGCATCAAGCTGTCCATTCTCTGCAATCTATTGTCGCATCTATAAATTGCAAGAAAACGCACCCTGGATATTTTCTTGTTCTGCTGGTCACAAACAACTATTGACCTATATATATTGTCTTTGGGTTTTAGTTTTAGTTTTTTTTTTGTTTTCTGAAAATATTTTTGGGGTTATGAGATTGCGTCTTTCATTATTTTCTTCTGTTAATCACCAAAAAAAAAATGGTGTGGGGGTGTTAATTGGATAATGCCAATAACTTTTAAAATTTATAGTCTCTCTAGATGGCTCTTTAAATAAATATAGTAAATTACACAATGTACCCGTTAGCTCTCACGAATGTTCAACTCTTATAAACACACTGAAGCTTTAATGTACTCAGTGGTTTTGGTATTTTCACTCAATCTTCTTCATAATCAGCTTTTACCGAGTAATATGTTTTTTGCAGAACTTGGGGGCTTTGAAGCAAATTAAATATGTTCCCTCAGCTGTGGAATGTTGTACCCAGTACTGATATGGCTGAGGTATAGAAGGAGCAGATCTGTGCTCTAAAGGACATTGAGTTAGCTTCCTATTGATTTTCAAACTATGTCTTCAAGTGGTGCTCATCAGTTCATGTATTTTCACTCAATCTTGGATTCTCTTGCATATAATTTTCTTATTAGCTGGTCTCTGCCTAAGAGCTACTAATATATTTATACCCATTTTACACTAACATTCAAATGTTTATTCCAATGGAAAAGAACCTTTAGAAATGGTAGTAGTAGTACTTAAATTCTAGTGATTTTTGATGCCTTACTCACAAAAGAACCTTCCTAAAAGGTGTCAGATGTGGTGTAATATGTGCAAATTTATGGAAGATGTAAAGATGTAACAACAATTATGGTCTTCAACTATTGTATGTTCCTCTCCTTTGTAACAACAATTATGGTCTTTGACTATTGTATGTAAAGATGTAACAACAATTATGGTTTTCCATTATGGTGTTTGTCCAAACTATAGAATTGTGTGTGGTTGGATTACTTGGAATCTTTGATAAATGATTGAAGTTACAACTCTTTTAATCTTTTAGGCTACAATATGTCAATATTGCAGGCATTAGTATATTACAGGTGTATTGGTAATGTAGGTGAACAACAACTTTTTTTTTATTTTTTTTTAATCTACAACATTTTAAAAACGTTGTGTAAATATGCCTAAACGTTGTCTGATATACTAAACAACAACATTTTTATCCAAAAAACGTTGTGGAATCATACCTTCTACAACGTTTTTAAGCATCTGCTAATTTTTGAAAAACAAATCTACAACGTTTTTTGGTAAAAAAACGTTGTGTATTGTGCTTAACTACAAAAGTTTTAAAAACGTTGTGTAAGGGTGTCAAATAGATAACACCCTTAACCACGACGTTTTTCTGACTGAAACCACAACGTTTTTTTCGCGTTGTCTAATTACTGTTTTGTAGTAGTGATTTTTCATCATCCTCAGTCCTAAATGATGATATAACTGAAAATCTTTGGCCTGTAGTGCAAAGATTAATGATTTTCTGATGAATATCTTTGGCCCGTTGTGCAAAGATGAACATGTGTTGAGATCAACTTGACCAACTGATGAATATCTTTGGCCTATAGTGCAAAGATGAATTTTTGATTCAAGATGTATATTGATTGATGTTACAGGGATAAAATATTGATGATAAACTTTTAAATTCATAGAAGAAAGTAGATTTCATTCTCTACGTAACTCTTCTAATGAATTGTTATTTTCGCTACGAATATTGATTTAAAACTTGTTATCTATTGTATTCTATCCGATTTTTCTCTGTTGAGGACTAACGATAATTTGTTCTATATTATCTTAGTCATAATATTCTTTACTGGGCTAGTTGAGCTCACCCTTTTCCTTTTTGTTCTATTTTTCTTCTCAAGAAGCGAGAATATAGCGGGGAGTAATCGGGGTGTGGAGCGATGTTCCAAGGCAGTTGTTATAGTAGTCCTCACTATTTTGTAAAATAGTGTATCAATAATTGTGATGAGGACTTATTTGGGTGTGGATATTGTCTAGATGACAATATTTATATTTTAACTCACAGTTCATGTGTTATCGTATTTTGCACGATAATTGTATTAATAAAGTTGTAGTTATTTCTGTACCATGTATTTGGCGACTCAGAATGGGTGTTGTATACCTATTTTGGGGGCGCCACAGTTGGTATATGAGCTTAGGGATATGATCTCTGGCGGAGATCGGGGAATAGAATTAGGAGGGGAGAGACGAGAAAATCATTCGCTAGTGTGTCCTACCTAAGCTTATTTGTTGGTTGGTCAGAATATAGGGATATTATGTGATATGTTAATTTCTTTAATTAACCCTTGTTTTATGGCGATGTTGAGAATGACAAGCGAGAATGTTAATGAGTGGAGTAAATGAGACCGTGGAGACTCCTTTATTCACCAATGAGGAGAACGTGCAACAGGCCGGCAATGTTCCTCCTGTAAACAACACCACTGATTAGACGATGAACGATGGGATGTTTAGAATCTTTTTACAATTCGTACAAAATAAGACGATGGAGACTCGTGTACAAAATACAGGTGGAAATGATAGCAACGCACGGTTTGTCACAGCCAAGCAGTTCAAAGAGTTGGGACCACCAGAATTCTGGGGAAAGCCGGATCTGATTAAGGCGGAGACGTGGTTCAAGCAAATTACCAAGATATTCGATGTCTTGGGATGCACGGAGGAATAGAAAGTTCCATTCGCCACCTTTATGTTCCGTAATGAGGCAGATTACTGGTGGGAATCTATGAAGTGTACCCATCCAGCCGCACTCAGCATGTCATGGGAAACGTTTCAGAAACTGTTCAATGACAAGTACTTTCCTGAAAGTATTCGTCATATGAAGGAGGTAGAGTTTATTAGACTGGAGCAGAACAGCATGACGGTGTCCTAGTACGAGGCAAAGTTCGCGGAGTTATCCAGGTTTGCACCACATTTGGTGGAGAATGAGGAACGTATGACGCAGATGTTTCTGAGAGGTTTGAAACCTGACATACGTCAGTATCTCATTTCTCATAAATTTTCTCTATATTCAGATGTTGTCAACAGGGCTCAATTATTAGAGCGAGATAACGAGTACATTCAACCAAGGGACTACAACCAAGGTCATACCAGTGACAGCAATCATCGGAGCAACGATAACCAGTGGGGAAAGAAAAATATGGACAAAAGCGGTAACCACTCTTATGGTAATCATGGCCATGAAAATAGAAGATGCGAGTCGGGGGGAGATTTTAAAAAGAGGAGATTCAACAATGACCATGTGAAGACGTCAGAACCAGCAGTAACTAGTTCTAAGGGAAGAAAACGACCACCGGTCGTATGCTATAAATGCGGAAAAGAGGGACATATTAGCCTAAACTGTCCACAACAGTTCAAGGTATGCTATAATTGTGGAAAAGAAGGACATAACGCTCGTGATTGTACGGTAGCAAAACCAAGTCCAGTGGGGATGGTGACTCAAAAGGCTGTCCTAGAAAAGTCAAAGTCAATGGTTCCTGAAAGAGCATTTGTCGTGACTGGTCAAAATACGAGGAACCCAAACGAGGTGATCACGGGTAAGCTAATAATAAATTCTTGTGAAGTTTATACCTTACTAGATACCGGTGCTACCCATTCATTTATCTCTCCTACTTGTGCTCAACATTTAAACTTAACCCCAGAGAAATTAGACTTTAACATATCTGTGGAGACTCTGTTAGGAGACACTTTTATTACATCCACTGTTTATAAATCTTGTTTGATCCAAGTTGGCACCATCACATTACCTGTTGATCTTATCACTTTAAAGATACTTGCATTTAACGTGATTTTAGGGATTGATTGGTTAACTACTCATCATGCCAAAATTGATTGTTTTCCTAAGATTGTTAGTTTTCATATTCCTAACCAACCTGTTATGCGAATTCAAGCAACTAAACCACTAAAATCAATCATTGTCATATCAAGCCATAAAGCCATTCGTTTATTGAAAAATGGATGTCAAGCTTTCTTAGCCCATGTTATGGTTTTGAATAAAGACACGTCAGATTTGGATAAAATTTCTGTTGTTAGTGAATTTCTTGATGTATTTCCAGAAGAACTTCCCGGTCTACCCCCAGAACATGAAGTTAAATTATTTATTGACCTTGAACCTGGTACAAAGCCCATTTCTAAAACCCCATATCGAATGGCTCCTATTGAACTTCAGGAGTTAAAAGTCCAATTACATGAGTTGTTGGACATCGGTTTCATTCATCCTAGTACATCTCCTTGGGGTGCTCTGTTTTATTAAGAAGAAGAAAAGACGGAGTATGCGACTTTTTATATTGACTACAAAGAATTGAACCATGTCACCATCAAGAATAGGTATCCGCTACCTCGCATTGATGACCTATTTGACCAGTTACAAGGAGCATAATTCTTTTCAAAGATCGATCTTTATTCTGGATATCATCGGTGAAGATTAGGCGAGGATATTCCAAAGACTGCCTTCAGAACTCGGTACGGGCATTATGAATTCTTAGTCATATCTTTTGGATTGACTAATGCTCATGCGGCTTTCATGGATATGATGAACCGAGTATTCAAGGAATATTTGGATGAGTTCATTGTTGTCTTTATTGATGACATCCTCATATATTCCAAAAGTCCTGAAGATCATGAGCACCATTTGAAGTTGGTACTCCAAAGGCTTCGTGAAAACAAGCTTTATGCTAAGTTGAAGAAATGCGAGCTCTGGCTTGAGGAAGTAGCATTCCTTGGGCACGTGGTGTCAAAACATGGAGTATCTGTTGACCCGACGAAGATTGAAGCAATACAAAGTTGGGAGCAACTGAAGACGGTGACCGAAGTACGTAGCTTTCTAGGCTTAGCTGGTTATTATCGGAGATTCGTAGAAGGGTTTTCTTGAATCTCTACTCCGTTAACTCAGTTGACTCAGAAGGATACAAAATTCGTATGGAGCGAGGAATGCGAGAAGACTTTCCAAGAGCTCAAGAGGAGACTCCTTTCGGCACCAGTTTTGACAATACCGTCTAGTTTGGATGGATTTGTTATCTACAACGATGCTTCAGGCAAAGGGTTAGGATGTATTCTCATGCAACATGGGAAAGTCATAGCCTAAGCCTCGCGATAACTTAAAGAATATGAGAGGAATTATCCTACTCATGATCTAGAGTTCGCAACAGTCGTTTTCGCGCTAAAGATCTGGAGACACTATCTATATGGGGAGAAAGTGGAGATATATTCAGACCATAAAAACCTCAAATATTTCTTCACCCAAAAGGAACTCAACATGCGGCAACGATGTTGGCTTGAGCTGTTGAAAGATTACGACCACACCATTCAATACCATCTTGGAAAAGCGAACATGGTAGCTGACGCGTTGAGTAGAAGATCATATGCGGGAATGAGTGCGATGTTGTCAACACAATGGCCCATTTTGTGTGATTTACAAAAGATGAAGATAGAATTCAAGACTCCAGGGACCCATGCGATGATGTCAACTATACTCATAGAACCGACTTTAATCAAAAAAGTTAAAGTTGCTCAAGCCACATACCTGGAGCTGATGCGTATGAAGAAGAAAGTAGAAGAAGGTGCTATTCCAGAAGCAAGAAATGATGAAGAAGGAATACTTCGAGTCCACTCCAGACTTTGTGTTCCTAGTGACTCTGATTTGAAATATAAGATCATGATGGAGGCACACAATACACCGTTTTCAATCCATCCTGGAAGTACCAAAATGTATAGTGATCTTCGAAATATATTTTGGTGGAACAATATGAAGAAAGAGATTTCAAAGTTTATCTCAAGGTGTTTAACTTGTCAACGTGTAAAGGTGGATCATCAAGTGCCTAAGGGTCCATTGCAACCACTTGAGATTCCAAAATGGAAGTGGGAACACATTACCATGGATTTCGTTACGGGTCTTCCCACAGTTTCTCAAGGCATAGATGCTATTTTGGTTATTGTTGATAGATTAAATAAGTCCGCTCATTTCTTATCGATACGGGAGACTTATTCCCTTGAACGTCTTGCTCGTATGTACGTAAATGAGATTGTTAGATTGCATGGCATGCCAGTATCTATAGTTTTGGATCGGGACCCAAGATTCACTTCATGATTTTGGGTTAGCTTGCAAAAAGCTATGGGCATGGAGGACGGACCATCCTCAAAAGGACGGGCAATCAGAGAGGACTATTCAAACTCTTGAAGATCTATTAAGATTCTGTGTCCTAGACTTCAAAGGGAGTTGGGATAAGTATTTACCATTGGTGGAATTTTCCTATAACAACAGTTATTAAGCAAGAATTGGTCCATTCGAAGGACTATATGGATGAAAGTGTCGCTCTCCAGTATGTTGGGATGAAGTGGGTGAAGCAACATTGTTGGGACTAGAATTAATACGTATGACTACAGAAAAGATCCAAATGATTCGACAATGTATACAAACAGCACAAGATCGATAAAAGAGTTATGCAGATCTTCATAGAAAGGACGTGGAATTTAGTATTGGGGATCATGTATTGTTGCGTGTTGCTCTATGAAAGGGAGTTACAAGATTTGGGAAAAGAGGAAATCTCAATCCACGATTTATTGGTCCATTTCAGATTCTTGACCGAGTAAGTTTATAGACTCGCATTACCTTCAAGTATATCTCGTGTTCATAATGTTTTTCACATATCTGTGCTTCGTAAATATGTGAAAGACCCAGACCACATTATTGAGTTAGAACTGGATGAGATAGCCGAAGACCTAACGTATGAGGAGGTACCTGTAAAGATCTTGGATAGGAAGGAGCATGTCCTACGCACAAAGGTCATACCACAGGTAAAAGTTTTGTTGAGGAACCATGCTATTGAGGAAATGACCAGGGAGTTTAAAATGGAAATGAAAGTGAGGTATCCTCACCTTTTTGAAATGCCAGGTACGTACGTTAATTTCGAGGAAGAAATTTTATAAGGAGGGGAGGTTGTAAGACCCCAACTTATTATAAATGAAATTGAATTTCCTCTATTTATTATTTTGAAATAGTAAGGGTTGATTTGATTAATGTGGTTAGCTATGGGTAAAATGCGTAAATATTTTAAATAAGCAAGTGGTTATTGTGACGCCCCCAAAATAGGTGTACATCACCCATCTTGAGTCGGCAAATACATGGTATAGAATACAAATACAAACTTAATTATATAAACATCGTGTAATATACGACAAAACATAGCTGAGAGTTTAAACAGATATATTGCCTTCTAGACAATATCCACTCTCAAATAGAGTCCTCATTACATTTATTGTTACACTGTTTTATAGAATAGTGAGGACTACTAATACACCATCTCGGACCATCACTCCGTTCCCCGACTAGTCCCGGCTACGTTCTCATTTCCTAAAGAGAACAATGAAAACAAAAGGGTGAGCTCAACTTGCCCAGTAAGAAATATTATGACTAAGATAATGTAGAATAAATTATCATTAGTCTTTAACAATATTAAACTGATAAAATACAATAGACATCAAGTTTAACTGCAGTGGAATAAGCAATGCATTAGAGGAGAGGAGTCAAGTAGAGCATGATATCTACTATCTTCTATGATTTAAAATGTTTTCATCAATTTTTATCGCTGAGACTCAGCTTAATAAATAAACCACATCATCAAATCATCCTTGCACTACGGGCAAATGATATTCATTAAATCATTAATGGTCATGACTATACCAAATAATCCTTGGTCATAATCATACTAAAAACTGTCCATCAATGCACTACAAACCACTGAGGACTTTTACCACATCATTTATAACATTACTGGTCATGATTATACCGAATGATCCCTGGTCATAATCATACCGAGTCCATCTATGCACGTAAGCCAAAGATGACTTTCATCACAATATAAGCATGAGGATGATGACAATGACATACTAATTCAACAAAACAAGTTTAAGAATAAATTTTAAAGATTTATAAGTTAATTTATCCTAAAATCAATAGCGTCCAAATTGTCAACATGATACTGCTTTGTGGAGTAAAATTCAAGAATGCTCAGAAAAATATTTCCATGAAAAGATACTGGATGAAGCGCAAATATCCAGAATATTCTACTAATTTCATGGAGTATAGAAGTCAAAACTTTAACCAACTGAGTATAATAGAATATATGAAACTGCAAATGGATTTTCGCCTGCCATGCGGTAATCCGCGTAGACAGATCATTTCCACAATTTAATAAGGAATGAATACGAAGGATCATTTACAATGCAGGTGGTAATCCACATAGACATGTTATTCCAATAGAATAATAAAGAATGGAATAACAGAAGAATTCACCAGGCATGCGATAGACCGCACAGATAGGTTATTCCCAACAGAATAATAAAGAATGGAACCAGGTCATGCGTAATCCGCATAGACATGATATTCCAACAGAATAATAAAGAATGGAACCAGGTTATGCGTAATCCACACATACAGGATATTCCAACATAATAATAAAGAATGGAATAAAAACAGAATTCACCAGGTATGCGATAGACCGCACAGACAGGTTATTCCAACAGAATAATAAAGAATGGAATAACATAAGAATTTTACCATGTATGCGGTACTTCGCATAAATAGGTTATTCCAACATAATAATAAAGAATGGAATAACAACCATTACAAGTATTGAAAGAAAATAACTCTTTTCATGAATACGAAAGAATAATACCCCTCACCTTAGAAAAATTAGATACTGGAATACTGACGTAGCAGACTTCTCTTCTTCTTTCTCTCTATAATAATTGCTCTATAGTTTTAGTGAATTGGTGAGAAATGAAGGAAGAATGAGCTTCTATTTATAGAAAAATATAGTTTCGATAATTACATGTTTTGGGGCTCAAAATATTACAGTACAATACCTTCAATTTTTATTTTATTTTTAATTTAGTCCTGCAAGTATTATCGAAATTGCACCACCTCCCCTAATAGTAAATTATGTGAATTAATAGTTCATTCATGTGAAAAAACTAATTATAGTATAGTACCTTCAACTATACCTCCATCTTTAATTTAGTCATGCAAGTATTATCAATCTTACACCAACTCCCCTAATAGTACATGAATGTTAATCAATAGTACACACATGTGAACAAATAGTTATATGTATGTGAATTAATAGCAATTAATTTCTCATTTATCCGATTAATTACTCGATAACTTCTGGACATCAATTATTATCGAAATAAATGCCAATTTCCACTAACACTAATAATTCCCACACAATGGAACTATAAACTTCATCTTTAATCAACACGAACTTATTCATCATTAATATTATAATTCACAATATTTAACAACCAGGTCGTTCCCAGAAAAGAGGAGGCTTTCCAATAAGGATTTCTCCCTATTGGCGCGCAATTAGGTGACCAAACCTCTCCTTGACAAAACTTCTAGACATTGTCAATATTGCAAATAATAATATGAATAACTTTGTCATCTCAATTATTGATTTAATAATATATAAAATATTATGCAGATGATACTATGACAATAACTGAATATAATATGAGATATATGATGCAGCAATTACTGTAGCAATAATTGAGTATAATTGAGTGACTTCTCATGTAAGCATCAATAATCAATGCCATGTGCTACTATGCAAGTACGCGTATTACTGTACTTTTACTACCGGGTAGTTCAACAGTTTAACGGTAAAACTTCTGCTATTATTTTTATAAAAAGATAATTATGTCATTTTCTAACTACAATAATACTTTCGTTGTGGGGTCCATCAATGATTGTGTAGTCATACGAATATTCCCTATTAAAATGAATATTCCCCGACCAATTGAATATTATATAACCACTTGCTTACTTTGCAAAATTTGTAAATATTACCCACAACTATAACATTATATCATATCCACACCATAATATTCAAAAAATATATTTAGAGAGAAATTAATCTTTATTCATAAAAGTTGGGTTCTTACAGTTATAAAATATTCATTGTTGTCGGGGAATATTCGTTTGGTTGTGGAATATTTCTTCTTTGTTGGGAATATTAAATGCGGCCAGGCGCAACCTTGTAAATGGGCCCCATAATGTAAAACGATTGGATGAAGAAAACGACATGTATAAGTTGTTTATAAATAACGGCGTAGTTGTTACCGTTAATATTGTTGGAATACCCGGTGGTTAAAATACAGTAGCACATGGTATTACACCAATTATTTATACTGTTCAATATTTTATTTTATTGATTCAATAATTGCTACGCTAATATTTTATGTTATTGTTGTTTCAATAATTGTCAATACATAGTATTTTCCATTATCTGATCAATAATTCATATTATTTAAATAATATTATTAGATAGCATTATTGGCAATGTCTAGAAAGCTCTGTCTAAGGAAAGGTTTGGTCACCTAATTGCGCGCCAGTAAGGAGAAATCCTTATTGGAAAGCCCCCTGTTTCCTGGGAACGGTCTTGTTGTCAGTATTGTGATTCTGTAATATTATTTGTGAATAATTAATTATTGATTTATATGATAAGGAAAATATTCATTTTATGTGGATATATATGGAGAAAATTTGTTAATGTGACAATTGTTGAAAATTGATATTTTATCTTTTCTAATAAAATAATTCAATTAAATATATTATTATATTATAATAATATAATAATGGTGATATTTTACAATGAATGTGTAATATATGAATATATGAGGAGGAAGAGTATTTTTGTTACAGAAAATATTTAAAACATATTAAACATGTTCGTGGGCCCCATTTCTTGACTGAAATTTGATTATAGATTGTAAAATCGTTCATATGTGGATTTCGGTCAATTTCTGTTGGGAATTTGGAAAAACTTAAACTTACGAAGTCGTAGAGAATTGAATTTCCTATGGAATGGACATAAGATTCTATTCTGATAAAAAGACTATTTATTATGAATTATTGAAGTTCCGGAATAATTGATTTTTGAAGTTTTAATTATATTTTTTAAGAAAAATGTTTTTTTTATTTTGGTGAGGGGGCCCACTTGTGTGGCTGATGTTTTGGATCAAAGTAAGTGTGCGTAGGAATTTATAAAAAATATATTAATATTTTATTAAATTTTCTGCTTTGGTGTTCTAAGCATTTTCCTATAAATAGGTGCTTAGGTTAGAATTGAAAATCACACGTAAGCTGAAATCTTCTCTCTCTATATTATCGAGCGTATTCTTGTGAGTATTTTGATACTTTGAGTGTTGTGCTCTGGTGCAAGTTCCTTGAAAGATTATATCGATATTCAAATTTAGAAGTACTATTCTTTCGAGGTAAGGGATGTTATTTTTTTTTTAAAAATGATATTATTTCTTTCAATATCATTATGCCGGAATATTGGTAAGATTTTTCTTGTGAAATTCTTGTCTTTTTGTGTCGGGGTTACTATTCATGTATACGACACTATTCACGTATACGACACTATTCATGGAAAAATTAAAATTTTCTTTTCTTCGTCTAAGTTATTTATTATGATTACTAGCTTTGATTGTATCCATGTTTTGAACTTCATTCTTGAATTTTGCTCCACAATAGTTTATTATGGAGTATTTTTGATCATGGATAAACCAAAGTACGAATCCGTAATATTTGTTCTTTTGTTTCACTGGATTCATTTTCTTTAAAATATTTTTCATCATCCTCAGTCCTAAATGATGATATAACTTAATATCTTTGGCATGTAGTGCAAAGATTAATGATTTTCTGATGAATATATTTGGCCTGTAGTGTAAAGAAGAATATTTGATTCAAGATGTATATTGATTGATGTTACAGGGATAAAATATTGATAATAAACTTTTAAATTCATAGAAGAAAGTAGATTTCATTCTCTACGTAACTCTTCTAATGAATTGTTATTTTCGCTGCGAATATTGATTTAAAACTTGTTGTCTATTGTATTCTATCAGATTTTTTCCTGTTGAGGACTAACGATAATTTGTTCTATATTATCTTAGTCATAATATTCTTTACTGGGCTAGTTGAGCTCACCCTTTTCCTTTTTGTTCCATTTTTTTTCCTCAGGAAGTGAGAATATAGCGGGGAGTAGTCGGGGTGTGGAGTGATGTTCCAAGGCAGTTGTTATAGTAGTCCTCACTATTTTGTAAAATAGTGTATCAATAATTGTGATGATGACTTATTTGGGTGTGGATATTGTCTAGATGACAATATTTGTATTTTAACTCACAGTTTATGTGTTGTCGTATTTTGCACGACAATTGTATTAATAAAGTTATAGTTAGTTCTGTACCATGTATTTGGCGACTCAGAATGGGTGTTGTATACCTATTTTGGGGGCGTCACAGTTGGTATTAGAGCTTAGGGATATGATCTCCGGCAGAGATCGGGGAATCGAACTAGGAGGGGAGAGACGAGAAAATCCTTTGCTAGTGTGTCCTACCTAAGCTTATTTGTTGGTTGGTCAGAATATAAGAATATTATGTGATATATTAATTTCTTTAATTAACCCTTATTTTATAGCAGTATTTGACAATGGAAACTGAGAATGTTAACAGTGGAGTAAATGAGACCATGGAGACTTCTTTACTCACCAATGAGGAGAATGTGCAACAGGCCGACAATGTTCCTCCTATAAACAACACCACTGATCAGACGATGAACGATGGGATGTTTATAAGCTTTTTGCATTTCATGCAAAATCAGACGAAGGAGACTTGTGTACAAAATACAGGTGAAAATGATACCAGCGCACGGTTTGTCACAGCCAAACAGTTCAAAGAGTTGGGACCACCAGAAGTCTGGGGAAAGCCGGATCCAATTAAGGCGGAGACGTGGGTCAAGCAAATTACCAAGATATTTGATATCTTGGGATGCACGGAGGAACAAAAAGTTCCATTCATTACCTTTATGTTCCATAATAAGGCAGATTACTGGTGGGAATCTGTGAAGTGTACCCATCCAGCTGCACTTAGCATATCTTGTGAAACGTTTTAGAAACTGTTCAATGATAAGTACTTTCCTGAAAGTATTCGTCATATGAAGGAGGTAGAGTTTATTAGACTGGAGCAGAACAGCATGATGGTGTCCCAGTACGAGGCAAAGTTCGCGGAGTTATCCAGGTTTGCACCTCATTTGGTGGAGAATGAGGAACATATGACGCGGATGTTTCTGAGAGTTTTGAAACCTGACATACATCAGTATCTCATTTCTCATAAATTTTCTCTATATTCAGATGTTGTCAACAGGGCTCAATTATTAGAGCAAGATAACGAGTACGTTCAACCGAGGGACCACAACCAAGGTCATACCAGTGACACCAATCATCGAAGCAACGATAACCAGCGGGGAAAGAAAAATACGGACAATAGCGGTAACCACTCTTATGGTAATCATGTCCATGAAAATAGAAGATGCGAGTCGGGGGGAGATTTTAAAAAGAGGAGATTCAACAATGACCATGTGAAGACGTCAGAACCAGCAGTAACTAGTTCTAAGGGAAGAGAAGGACCACCGATCGTATGCTATAAATGCGAAAAAGAGGGACATATTAGCCCAAACTATCCACAATAGTTCAAGGTATGCTATAATTATGGAAAAGAAAGACATAACGCTCGAGATTGTACGGTAGCAAAACCAAGACCAGTGGGGATGGTGACTCAAAAGGCTGTCCCAAAAAAGTCAAAGTCAACGGTTCCTGGAAGAGCGTTTGTCGTGACTGGTCAAAATGCGAGGAACCCAAACGAGGTGATCACGGGTAAGCTAATCATAAATTCTTGCGAAGTTTATACCTTACTAGATACCGGTGCTACCCATTCATTTATGTTAGTTCCCAGTAGGCACAATATAGATCTAGAAGGGGGGGTTGAATAGATCCTTTTAATTTTCAAATACTCTTTCTCGTTTATTTTGTATTGCTCATTAAGTTACATATGACAAACATAAGAATCTTTTCAAGAACATCAGAATAAGTAAAAGATCCCCTTCATTGATATATTCATAATCATATATACATTGTTCGTAGAGTTAGTTCAGTAGTAAGAAGTTAAAACATACATAGCAGTTATAGTAGTTAATATACATAAAGTAAATAACATAAAATAAAAGACACAAGGGGTTTTAAGAGGTTCAGAGACTCAAACTCCTAATCCACTCTTCTTCTTTCAACTAGCAGGATTTTCACTAAGGAAGGGCAGCACCCTGAATCACTAAGATTCCTTCAAGGCCAGCAGCCTTGGGACATCAGTTCACTAAGAACTCTTTAAGGCCAGCAACCATGGAACTTCTCTAGTTCCGTAGGAACTCTTCAACCCCAGTAGGCTTGGAACTTCATTTAGTCTCATCGGACAAGGACCCCTCAGGCCCTGGCTTCTTGTTGTTGAGTTGTTTATTTGTTTGTTGGAGTTGGTGCTGAGCTGCTAAGATGTCTTTAAGCTCTGAACATCTTCTATACATAGAAGCTTGGCGTGATCATCTTTGAATTGCAGTTGAGTGTTGCATGATGCTCAGCTTCTTCAGTTACTCAACCACTTCTGATGATCCCTTGATGAACTTCCTTGAAGATCATTCTTCTTGATACTTGATGTCTGCACATGATGGGTTTCTAAGATGACTGTAAGCTCTTCTGCTAGGTACTTAGAAACTTTCTCATGCTTGACACCATGATGGCGTTGGTGATCTTATTTCTTAACACTTGATACCTTCTCATGATGGACTTGCTAAGATGAATTTAGGCTCTTCTCTTTAGTACTTAGAGTCTTCCCATGTTGGACATCAAGATGACATGATGCTCTTCTTTCTCTCGGTAGTTCAAAACACTCTTCTTATAATAGAACTCTAACTTCTACATTGTAGAACTCTCACTTCTACTTCTTTCTTTGTCTGTCTCTAAGTGTTCTTGGAGGATCGTAGAGTGAGCCTTCGGACCTTCATTGGTCACTCACTATTTTACGTTAGTTAGATCACTCCACAATTTCTCCAAACTCAGCAACTCCAGCAACCTTTGATCTTTGAAGCTCTAGCTGATTTATATTCCTTCCCAATCTTCCCATTGGAAAGTAGCCGTTGAGAGCTCTTTGAATTGCTTCGCAGATCTCGAGTTGTTTGGTGCAGACTATAGATGTGACATGACATAAATTTTTGACACTGCAGTCTACTGTTTCACCTACCCCGTCAAAGATGTTACTTTGATGTCTCGGCCAGGTCAATAACTTTATTTCCCCCTTCTGATTTCTCAATCAGAGGTTGTCCTTGCATCAATGCTCTCAATAAGCTTTTGTTCGAATATAAATCTTCAGATTGAACTGTTGTTAATGCTTCAATCCTCAGTTATTCGAACTCTATGATTCTGATGCACATGTCTTAGACCTGATCGTAGTGTCTTCTTGACTGATGCTTATAGACATGTAGAGTCAATAGTACGATCTTTGAAGAGTGTTCATTTAATCTTCAGTGTAGAACACCTCTTCCTTCTATTGTGCAGTGCTTCATTACTTCTGTTTGCCTTAACTATTCTTAGATACTGATGGCTTGATTCCTTGCTCTGGCCCCTTCTGACTAACAAGACACTTCAGATTTGTGGCATATCCAGCTCGCTTTCTCCTTGTGATCTCCCGTTTACTTATCATCAATGGACTGACCCAATGCTTAATCACTTTAGCCTTGTTCTTCAGAGGTTGTAAAGTATATCAGTGTGTACTCCATCAGTTCCTTCTTCGTTTAGTAAACACTATGATCTTGGTTACTTCCAAGATTGTTGACATCTTTCTACTTGACAGCTACTGCAAAAGCTGACATTCCTTAGTCAGCTACTGAAGTCTTCTTATGATCATCTTGTGGAAGACTTCATCTTGAATGGCTTCACAACTCAATTTGGATGCTGATTAGGTTGATTCTTAGATCTTCTAATAGCTTGCATGCCATTCATTGAGAGCTCTCTGGCTTCCTTTAGGTGAGTTGTATCTTTGCAATACCAATCATAGGCTTCATTCCTTTAGGTGAGAATCATGTTTGCTTTATGATTCTTCTTTGGCTTTGCGAGCACATCTTTTGAGGTCTTAACTCTGCACTCTACGATTCAGTTTCGGCTGTGGAGACACTACAACTCCGAGATCAGATCTTGACACTATAATTTCTGTCGTTGTGCTTGTTGTCTTCATCTGATCTTGTTCGACTACGATCTTTGCCTTTGATATGATCAATAGACTCTACGACTCTGAGTGTAGTCTACGATTCTTGACTTGGCTTCGACATCAGCAGGCTCTACGACTCAGAGTGTAGTCTACGATTCTTAACTTGGCTTCGGCAGATGCTCGGTCGCCTCATAGGCAGGCTGTCTCTACGATTCTGAACATGACTTCCTCAGTAGACTATGTCTCCGAGGAAGTGCTACTCGACACACTACGATCCTTCCTCAGTCTATGAACTCTGAGATCTATAATCTTGCAGACTACGATTCTGCTTCAATAGCTCTCGAGTTATCCTTGACTCTCCTGGCAAACTACGATTTCTGGTGCAGTGCTCGACGATTACTCAAGCCTATCTATTACATCATAAGATCAACCTAACATGGTTGATCTTTCTATATTTATAGTCCTTGTACATCATTTCTTTTTAAGGACTTTACAGAGCTATTTTGCTTATGTAGGATCACCCTAACATATTTTATCAATTCAATCTAAGTCCTTGTACATATGTTTCTATTATCTATCAAAGGACTTTACAACTTTTCTTAATGCAAGCATACTTGCATATTCATTCATATATATATCATAATCAAATTATATGTAAATAGGAATATCATTCACATGCTTATTCCTAACAATCTCCCCCTATTTGATTACGACAAAAACAATAAGTGCATATGCATGTTATGAATGAATCTTATATACAGTGAGCAGCTATATCTCTAAAATAGATAATCATGAATATCATTTATAATGATGTGGAATTTAATACACTATGACATTTTACATCTTGGATCCAGAACATACCTAACTAGTTAGAGATGTACTTCTTTAGCTTCATGTATGTTTCCAGGATGCTTGTTGATCAGCTATTCATCTGTTTGATCTCCTTGCACCTGCTCACCTTGAGATGTATGCTTCTCTTCTTCTTCTTCTAGCTCCCCCTGTAGATGTACGCTCCTCTACTTCTTCTGGCTCCCCCTTAGCCTTGCTAGATATAGGCTCATCATCCTTTGGCTCCCCCTCAGATGATGACCCAGCTTCTTCTTCTGTAGTCTTCTTTTTCTCCCCCTTTTTGTCATTAATCATTTGGGAGAGCTGCTCCATGTTGGACATTAGTTGCTCCATCAGGTAGGAGGAGTTACCGACTTCAATCTTGAGTTCTTGTTGGCTTAACTCAAGTTGCATAGAGAAAGACTGATTCATGTTATCAACCTTTTCAGAGAGGACATAGAGTTGTTCTTCAGTGGCCATCTGTGTTCATAGAGCTTCTTCCATCTGATCATGTATGACCTTCAGATAGATGTTATCTCTCTCTTTGATTTTGAGAGATATATCAGCCATAGTAGCTTGAAGTCTATTTTGAACTGAGTTATCTCCTTCTTCTGTCAACCTCTTTGATTCTTCATTGATTAGAGATATCTTCTCAATCAGTTCGTCAGAATTCTTTAATAGTTCCTGCTCCATATGAATTTGGTCATTTGGTTGGGCAGCCTCTTGTTGAACACCAGATTGGACTCTACAATTTTCATCCTTGGACAGATTTTCGAAAGTGTTGAGAATCTAAAAAATCATTGAGTACCAAATGCTATTAGAGGATGAAGGAATGTTGGGCAACAATCCTTGAGCAGATGAAGGCTTCTCATTTTGGACTTGAGCACCATCAGTGGTAGAGTGAACAGAATCTACGTTTATCTCCTTGGACATAATCCTTCTGCCTTCAGAGTCCACTCTATGATCATAGGTAATATAATGGTTGCCAGCATGTCTGTAGATTTTGTAATGGGGCTTGTCTTTAATCAGCATTGTTACATAATTCTTCACCCTTAGGAAGTTCTGAGACACCAGCTCTAGGCTTGGAATTTCTGGAAGTACTTTTCGTGGTTCATTTGAGCTTTCTACTACTCTTCTTTTGTTAATCCTATCTGGAGAGATGACATGATAATTTTGTGATTCCTCTAATTCCTGATTTGCAGAACTGGAATCTTTCTCCAATTCTTCACTTCTTGAACTTGAATCTTGCTGAATCCTTTTATCAGATTCATCAGTGAATTCTTCTTACTGAATTTCATTACCAGAGCCTTCTTTAGCAACATCGTCCTTGGATCCATCCTCTTCATTACTAGTTCCATCTTCAACACTTTCTTCTCGTGATTCAAATTCATCATCACTTAATTCAATGATTGCAGTAGAGTGATCATTTCTCTTATTGGGGGAAAATTGAGCAAGTAATCTGTAGCTCTTCCTTCTCCTTGGGGGTTCAGCTATGGGAGCGTCAGACTCTTCAGACTTTGAGGCCTTTGAATCATCAGACAAGCTTCCTTGATTTTTAGCATTGGCAGGGGCATGTCCTTCTTCTTCAGAATTAACATCATTTGACCCATCATCTGGGCTTGTTGGAGCATTTGCATTTGGAGATGCAGTTGGGTCATCATGTAGCTTTTCTTCATCATCAGAGTGAATGCTCTGAGAGTTAGCCACAAGGCTTCTGCATTCTTCTTCATCAGCAGATTCTGCATTTTCTTCCATGAATCCAACTTTAGCTTCATTGCTGGATTCGTTCTTTGGGGACTAGGTCTTGAGATCGTTAGTTCCCTTTTCTTCCTCTGACTCTACGTTCTCCTTTTTGTCAGATGTACTTTCTTGGGAAACTGGGACTGGTTTGTTTTCTACCTTAGCTCTCTTTCTTGATGGCCCTTGAAGCACTCTGTTACTTATCCTCTTATTAGTTTCTGTAGTCAGGACTTTTTCTTCTTCAACCTTGTCTTCCATGGAGAGACTTTTTGGTAGGACCTCAGTTTTCCTCACACCTTTGGATTTCTTCCTGGCCGGTGTGGTTGTTACTGGTACAGAGTCACTAGATTCAGAACTTTCCACCTCTTTTGCCTTTCTTTTCTTAGCAGAGTTCTTTCTGCTGCCCCTAGTTGTTGTTAGCCTCCTATTTTCCTTTGGGTTCTTCTTCCAGTTTACCAACAGCTGAGGAGACATTGCTTTGTGAACAATTAGAGGCTCTCCTTCATCATCCTTGATTTTGCTTCCCAACTTCTTCTTTAGCACTATACTCAACAGTCTTCCATGAAACACCTTTGTAAGTAGTTTTTTTGTAGACTTCTTCAACTCAGCCTTTTCCACCCATTTTGAGATTTGATCGAACATGATAACTCCAAAGTTTATTCGTTTCTTCAGAACTATTGCAGACATAATCTTCAGTTGTTGATCAAGCACAGTGTCATGTGCAGTATCCTTGCATAGTATACATTTGCCTACTATCCCAACAGGGAACTCGAATTCCTCTGGAAACTCCTTTTTCTTCATGTCCTTCAGACCAGGGTTTCTTTGGTATCCCATAATCTCCTTTGCTTTCTCAGTGTCAATCTCATCAAGGTTTTTCAGTCCTAGGTCAGGAAAACCTAAGCATTGATTGATATCGACTGATTTCAGTTTTAGAGACTGACCGTTAACCTTGGTTGAAAGAGTTCCGGCATTTATGGATGCATTTGAGTAGAATTCCTTAACCAGTTCAGTGTATACTCGAGTGCTTACTTCAAGATATTTTGAGAATCCAGGTTTCTTTACAAGTTCAAGAATGTCTCTGAACTTCTTTTTGGATTTCTCAAATGACTTAGCTCCGAGCTGAATGCCAGTGATTACTCGCCAATCTTCTATTTGAATGATTCGAGGAATATGGATATTGATTCAGGGAGATTTAAGTAGTATGGCTGTGATTTGGATTCAGGAAATTTGAGTGGTTTGGCTTCAAAGAGAATTCTAGGGTTTAAAAATGGGAGGGAGAGAGATTAGATAGGTTAGGGTAACTATTTGCAGATTTTGAATTTATCTTTATGGCAGTTTCTTCTAACTCTGCATACTCTGTGATGTGTTAACCGGTCATTGGTTGCACGATGCCCAGTAACTAGTTGTAACTCCCCATTAACTTGTCAGTTCAATGTCTATTTTAGAAGAGTAGACGTTTGATTGACATGGATTGACCATTGACATCTTGAGTTCGTAGAGGAACTTGATAAAACAGATATGGACTCTACGTTTTCCTTTATGAATTCAATGATCAACTTTTGAGAGATGTTGTAGTGGATGGTTTTGGCAATTCTTCTCATTTTGAATCTTTATGATTCTGCCATTGATTTACCTCATGAAGTCTTGGGCACTTCTCTTCAGCAAGACATCTTTCCAATCAGTATTCGAACTTGTCTCCCATTATCTAAATGCTTGAGCAATTGTCTTGTTCTTCCAGCTCCTCATAAGTTATGAGTAGCCTCTTGTAGGACTGCAATCGTCGAGTCTGTTTCTACGATTGCTGAGATTGTACTACGATCTTTGAGTTCTCTCAAATTGTACTCTACTATCGTTGACTATCTCGATTCTTGAGATGAACTTGATTAAGAAATTCTTCTGGGTTAATGTAGCTTAGGAAGGGCCAACCTCTTAGAGTGAGCTAAGGGTCAGGTTTGTCCCTGAGGCACTTTCCAGATGAATTTCTTTAGGAGTAGTTTGCACTGATATCTCTTTTGACCTTTTCTGGTGAGGAGGTCTTTTATCAACTTTAGACAATTGCATTTGTTGTGATCGTGGTGTCTTCTTGCTTTTACACTACGATCATATGTTTGATTGTGGGCACTCCATGATTTTGAGTTGGGTGGCTGATAGGTTATCAATAGTACGTTTTAAGACGTTCCTACTGACTATGGATCTTCATTTGATTCACCAGCCACAAAGTTTTGGGACTCTACAGCTGGTACATTGCTTCATAAAACATTTTAGTACTGTTGTTCCTTAACATATCACTGCTCCCCCATGGTTGATGCTGTCTTTTCAGTGAGGTTTGATTCTTTTTTCCTTATGCACATAAGGAAGCATCCCTGCATATCTTCTTCTATCTGAAGTCATCAAATCTTCTTATATCGTAGAAATGAGTATCTTCAGGGTTGATCATTCTACGATACTTTGATAGAACTACGAACGTAGTCTTCCTTATCAATATGTGCTCGTGGAGTTCTGCTTCCGTACTGAGTTCCTAATGTTTGATGCTCGATAGTCCTCTGATGTGAGCTTCCTTGAGAACAAGTTTTGCATGCTTGAGCATCTAAGACCATTTTTCATCTCTAGTTGAGTGACCTGCTTTCATATAAAGGTATGCAGCCATTTGAGCTTCATTTAGGTTAGCTCAGCAGGTCTTCAAGGACAGGCTTTGACATGTAGGAATTTTGTCAGAATTATTTCTGAACAGTCCTAAGCCTTCTGCTTGTTGACTCTTCTTGACTGAAGTTTTTTTCTTTTAGCATTCCTTAGTGTGGTCAGATAGACCAAGTACCTGCAGGTTATTCATTTCTAATTTTTGGTACCCATGGTCAAATGGGTCCTGCTAGGTTAGTTTACCAAACCCTTGTTCCTCATATTTGAATAATCATCATGTTGACCACCATCAGTCGTATTCATGCATATACTTCATTTAGATAATATATTTTGAGAAGCATGATGGTGAGTGTGAGAGAAATCTGTCATTTTATAAAACACTCTTTTCCTTGATGATTTCATCATACGCTAAGTTATGATCACATGGTTTAAATGTTCACAAGGTAAGAATCAACTCTACGATTTATTAGCATCTGGTTGATTCATGGAGGTGATCAGTTTCTATGAATTTTCAAGATTCTCTTGTAGATCTGATCATACTCTGTGTGTCATTAAACACTTAGACTATAAGATGTACAAATCACATTAACCCATCAGCAAAGATTACTTCACATTCAATCAACCTGTGAGGCTCTTAAAACCATTTCAGGTCTCTTTCAAGTTGTCATTTTCAACCTAAAACTTGGATGGGGTGAAAGTTTATAGACATTTGAGTTTCCATCATCAGTGTACTTGCTCTCTTCACCTCTTTAGATAGATTATGAATACTTGAAGGAAAACTGTTATAGTTCATAAGTGAGGTGCAATAATGATGTTCATTATTTTAATAGTGAGGAACCGTACCTTTTTACTGTCAGTTTCCTGACAGTCATTTATCTTAGATATACTGAATTTAGGTATTGATGTGCATGTTTTCTCATTTGCTTCTGACAGCTTGTTGCTCCAGTTGATCTTTAATCAATCAGTCGTGGTCTTGAAGATGCAAGCTAAGAGAATATCGGTGTCTTCAGTTCTTCGACATCCTTGAGTTTACAAGGCTTACATCCAGCTGCTAGTTGGCCAGATACATGTTTGAGAAGTTCTTCTTCCTTCTTTGAATAAAAACATTTCTTAGCATGTATGACCTTTTCTTCTCTTTAGCATGGTGGATGTTTGACTCTTTTCTGTTGATGTCATTTGAGCTTTCTAGCCTGGTCTTCAAACAATAAGATTGACTGCAAGCAAGGATTGGTTTTGTTGATATGGTAATCGAGAGTATGGACCAATCTGAGTAGCTTCAGATATATATACACATTTACCTGTACACATTATTTCCAACGTGTGAGCTCATCTGCATATAACAAGTGACTTACTACTAAACTAAGTTTAGAACAATGTTTGTGCCTAGGATCAGACTCAAAGCGATTAGCTTTTGAAATTAGCATGAGAACCTACTCTGATACCAATTGTTAGTTCCCAGTAGGCATAATATAGATCTAGAAGGGGGGGGGGGGGTTGAATAGATCCTTTTAATTTTCAAATACTCTTTCTCGTTTATTTTGTATTGCTCATTAATTTGCATATGACAAACATAAGAATCTTTTTAAGCACAATGAAATAAGTAAAAGATCCCCTTCATTGATATATTCATAATCATATATACATTGTTCATAGAGTTAGTTCAGTGGTAAGTAGTTAAAACATACATAGCAGTTATAGCAGTTAATGTACATAAAGTAAATGATATAAAGTAAAAGACACAAGGGGTTTTAAGTGGTTCAGAGACTCAAGCTCCTAATCCACTCTTCTTCTTTCAACTAGCAGGATTTCCACTAAGGAAGGGCAGCACCCTGAATCACTAAGATTCCTTTAAGGCCAGCAGCCTTGGAAGTTCTCTAGTTCCCTAGGAACTCTTCAAGCACAGCAGACTTGGAACTTCATTTAGTCCCATCGGACAAGGACCCCTCAGGCCCTGGCTTCTTGTTGTTGAGTTTTTTGTTTGTTGGAGTTGGTGCTGAGCTGCTAAGATGTCTTTAAGCTCTGAACATCTTCTGTACATAGAAGCTTGGCATGATCATCCTTGAAGTGCAGTTGAGTGTTGCATGATGCTCAACTTCTTCAGTTACTCAACCACTTCTGATGATCCCTTGATGAACTGCCTTGAAGATCATTCTTCTTGATACTTGATGGCTGCATATGATGGGTTTCTAAGGTGACTGTAAGGTCTTCTGCTAGGTACATAGAAACTTTCTCATGCTTGACAACATGATGGCGTTAGTGATCTTCTTTCTTGACACTTGATACCTTCTCATGATGGACTTGTTAAGATGCCTGTAGGCTCTTCTCTCTGGTACTTAGATTCTTCCCATGTTGGACATCAAGATGACATGAAGCTCTTCTTCCTCTCGGCAGTTTAAAACACTTTTCTTATAGTAGAACTCTCACTTCTACATTGTAGAACTCTCACTTCAACTTCTTTCTTTGTCTGTCTCTAAGTGTTCTTGGAGGATCGTAGAGTGAGCCTTCGGACCTTCATTGGTCACTCACTATTTTACGTTGGTTAGATCACTCCACCATTTCTCCAAACCCAGCAACTCTAGCAACCTTTGATCTTTGAAGCTCTAGCTAATTTATATTCCTTCCGTTGAAAAGTAGTCGTTGAGAGCTCTTTGAATTGCTTTGCAGATCTCGAGTTGTTTGGTGCAGACTATAGATGTTACATGACATGACTTTCTGACACTGCAGTCTACTATTTCACCTACCCCGTCAGAGATGTTACTTTGATGTCTCGGGCAGGTCAATAACTTTATTTCCCCCTTCTGATTTCTTGATCAGAGGTTGTCCTTGCATCGATGCTCTCAATAAACTTTTGTCCGAATACCAACCTTCAGATTGAACCATTGCTAATTCTTCAATCCTTAGTTGTTCGAACTCTACAATTCTGATGCACATCTCTTGGACCTGATCGTAGTGTCTTCTTGACTGATGCTTATAGTCATGTAGAGACAACACTACGATCTTTGAAGAGTGTTCATTTGATCTTCAGTGTAGAAAACCTCTTCCTTCTATTGTGCAGTGCTTCCTTACTTCTGTTTTCCTTGATTATTCTCAGATACTGATGGCTTGATTCCTTGCTCTGGCCCCTTCTGACTAACAAGACACTTCAGATTTGTGGCGTGTCCAGCTCGGTTTCTCCTTGTGATCTCCCGTTCACTTATCATCAATGGACTGACCCAATGCTTAATAACTTTAGCCTTTCTTTCATCCAGCGGGAGCTAAGTTTTTATCCATATAGAGTCATAGAAGTCTACATTGGCAGCCCACTGTAAGCCTTCTTACATTCTATAAAGCCTTTCTTCTCATAATAGCACACACTATTATACACATTGAGAGTCGTGTGTGTGGGTTTTCATTTCTGTCTATATATATATATATATATACTTATTTATATATGTATATATTTTTATATGGACTAACATTATCGAGTTATGCCTCGATTGAGCCTAAACTTATGTCTGGTGCATTTAATTGCATTTATATATATATATAACTGTTTTCAGACTATATCCGATGAGCCTGGATTTTAAATCCTGTGCGTTTAATTGCTTATATATATATATATATTTACATTTCGTCCTGCCTGGAGTTTACTTCGTGGCAGTTGATAGCTTTTACAGCTTTCCTTAAATTTAAATCCATTCGAGTTTACTTGTGGCGCTTGATAGCTTTTATGACTTTATTTACATTCAAGTCCCGCCTGGAGTTTACTCCGTGGCGGTTGATAGCATTTATTGCTTTATCTATATTTTTGATCCCCCATGGAGTTGCTTCGTGGTGGCTGATCATGCACATATATATATTTACCGCTTTTATATATATATAACTGCTTACTACTTTCCATACAAATTGCAGTATCATGTGAGCCTAGGAATCATGTGATCACAGATTCAGTATATTGAATCTAGATTCGTTTCCCATGATGGACTTTTTCCAACTGTAAGTAGCTTGTACATTATTTATAGTGTCTGAGTTCCCTTGGATTGCTATCGTGCCCATAAGGAGTTCGGCACTGCTGTATATTATTTTCTCGCAGATGCCTCGCATCTCGAAAATAAAAGCAAACAAATCGAACATTTAATAATAAAATGGAAGTATCAAAGGCCACAATTACTATTGAGCACAAGGTTTGAAAAACCTTTTTTACAAAACTTCATTGCTATATCTTTCTTAAAACTGAATTTTCTACAAAATTCAAACCCTATGTGTATAGGTGCGAACGAGGCATAACACTACTTCCAAATAATTGCACATTGATCCACACACACGCACACACACAATAGTTTCTTTGAAAAGTGGCGGTCACCGTGACAACACGGATGTTGGGGGGTGCCTAACACCTTCCCTCTGCATAACCAATCCCCCGGACCCTAAATGAATCTCGGTTTCACAGACCCATTTAGCAGTGTCACATCACTGGGTCAATTGCAAACCTTTTCGGTTGCATTGGTGCAACCAGTTAAATACACCAATTGGCGACTCTTAAAGTCCAATAGTTGACATTATACATGCTGGACCTTTTTTACTTGTTTTTTCAAACAAATCTCACATTAACATGAGAACACCAAAGAACAAGTAACGAAAAGGGACATTAAAATTGAACAGTTCAATCAGAGAATAGTTTATCTCATAGAAACATAGAAGTGTTCACATTGTGGCACAAGGCCTCATACATTCTACAACCTTGTACAAATATCACACATTTGCACATAGACAAAACTTCTCAAGTTTAACATTTGAGAAATTTTAGAAACTAGCATTCATTTAAAATATGAATGAAGTTAGGGAACTTGCCTTACGCACAGCTACAACTTATAGTTTATGCTGAACTGCTCATTCCAATTCCTATTTAGCGTATAAGGAAATAACATATACACCAATTAGTGATATACTTGACTTACGCATTGGTTTTCTTAACTTTACTTCTTAGGGTTCGCGTTCTTACAATCTAAGTTTACGTAACCAACTTCCTTTACCAGTTAACGGCTTCATGATATACAGAGATGTCTTACTCAATACGTTCATTATCTTTGATGATTTACATTATTATCTTCTTCTTATACTCTCCTAGGACTCAGCACACATCGTGTCTCGGCTAGTAGTCCATACGGTACTCTGAGTGGTTTCCCACAAATAACCAACAAACAAGTTCCCATCTCATCTACACTTCCCATAACAGTGAGTTAGATCGGTTGCCAGTTTTGTATATACCTTCAGTCTCTGAAGGAATTGTTTAGCCCATCTCCCATATGCCAACCATCAAAGATTATGATTGTACTACAACCTAAATTCATCTTAACTTATCCGAACCATTAACTATAATGTTCGTTAAGTAAATTTGTTATTCCTTATAGCTTTCTGGCAACTAAATGCCATACCTCAGGTTCATTCTTTATCGTCTACGTTATATGGTCCTTTGTATACTCAGAATGATCATTCCATATTCATTCTACACATTTATAGGGTTAACCATTTTGCGTTACCTTATTCTTATCTTACAACCTCCGGTTCATTTGAGTCGGAACGTCATCCAAGTCATAAAGATTAACTCGGCTTGTTTTATATTATACGTACTTGTCTTTAATTCAGCTTCTTCACCATTCAAAGGTTTAATCATTAGTCTTCATTATCTTACGGTCAAACCATACACGGGGTGTAGGTTCTACCCGTTTAATATTCGCGTACACTTAACCTTCACGTCGTTTAAAGTGTTCAACGCCTACATTTCATTCTAACGTTCTCATCCGACTCACATTCAATTTTCATTAATGTTCTTACCATTCGATACGGCTTTCTTGATAATTTGTATCTTACTTACTACCTTCGTCAACGTCTAAGTAATACAACCAATGTATACTTAGAATGTTCGCTCGACGTAAATATGATTCACGAGGATCATTTATGTATTCAACGTTTACGTTGTTCATCCCTAAATCTCACATTCAACCTTCACTTAAGGTTTTAATTGCTTTCCATCGTTATCCAGCCCATGAACCCCATGTTCATTATTCTTTCTTAATGTCAAAACCATACGGTTCATTGTATACTAAGACCAATCGTTCATCCCAATAATGTTGCGTTCACAGCGTCTATACGCTTTACATTTATCTCTCATTACCATGTCCTAACATCAAAATGTTATACATTACCATCATCACTCAATGTCTAAGGAATCAAAATCATAACAATCCCCCACGTTCATTTCATTGTGACTATGGTCCCCAGATATCGGTTATGTAACCCGCATCTACATTCTTTGTCTTTTAATCTCGTTTAATCTTTTCATTTAACCTTCATCAAAGGTTTAATACACTTAATTAAGTGTTACATTAGTTGAACTACATGTTCATATTTCTTTCTTGCACATCCCCCAGTAATTGAGAAGTTAAAAGCTCATCACAGAGAACTAACTTGCACCGGCATTGCGGCGCCGTGCCCCTTCCTTTACATCATGCTGCAACGCCACTCTGCAGTGTCAAACTACCGAGGGTGGCGTTGTGGTGCCACTCTCTTCTCTATTTCTTTGCCCATGCGGTGCCACACTCAAGAAGATGGTGATGGCATTCGGCCTCATATTCTTGGCGCCACCTCCCAAGGCTTGACTAGTGCTGCGGCTCCGAGCACAAAACCTAGAAATTTTTTCTAAGTCTTAGAAATTGTTTAAGACGCTCACTTCTCGATTCCACAAGTTATTTGTTATAACTAGGAACGAGGTCGTTCCAAAGCCATTCTCTTCCTTATCTTTCGTACTTCGATTACCCATGGACAGAACTTCGTTCTGAATCCGTTAACATGCCATTAACTTGGCTTAATCTTTGCTCTTCGTTCGTTTTACGTTTTTAACGCTCTTCGTTCGTTCGTCCGTAATTCAGGTCATCCAAACTCACGTTTTACTCACGTTTTATACATTCTCTTACATTATTAGGAAACCCTACACATTCGGGTTTATTTACTTCTTTTATGAAATTTTCGCCATAACTTCGTTATAGTTCAGTTTTTATCCATTCTTCATGAACGTTTCTAACATTCCTAACCAAGCAATAAGCAACTAACTTATACGCAATGGTTTTAAACTTGTCCATCAACAACAATTATCCTACGATGGTTTTAAATTTGTCCATCAACAACGTTCTTCGCGTTCTTCGTGTGTTCTTCGCGCTCTTCATTCGTTCTTCATTTTTAATAGATATTTTTATTACAATTTTACTTTTTCATGGAATTTAATGTTATAGAACACCATTCCTTACTTAATTCACCTACTCATTCATATAATCTACACGAATCGTTCTAATTCATTATGAATCGTACACTTCCTTAAGAAATTTATAAACTAAATTTCTACTTTCTTATTTCTTCTTTTCACATGATTTCAACCATATGAAATCATTTCTAACATCTTTTACTCCTTATTCTCATTAAGCTATGTTTTAACATAACAACTTAAAGAAAACTAATTAGAAGCTAGGTTTTCGGATTACCTTTAATCTTTAATCTCCTTCCATTAGACAAAGTTTGCTCATGAGCAAGCTTTTCCTCTTCCTTTTCCTTCGCTTTCTCATCCAAAATCTCTATCTCTCTCTCTTTCTGTCTCAAAAGTTGTAGGATTTTCAAAATCCTAAACAAATGAGTTAAGCTTCCTATATATAGAAAACCAAGGCTAGGGGTATTTTAGTTATTTCGGCCCCCAAACCTCCTTACTATTTATGACTTAAGCATTAAGTTAACTTATCCCTTATGTTTACTTAGCCTTTAAGTTTACTTACTCCTTAAGTTTACTTAGCCCTTAAGTTTACTAACTCCTTAATTTTACTTAGCCCTTAAGTTAACCTCCTTACTATTCACGAAGCTTCCCTTGGAAGCTTCGTGCTTCCGTCTCGCAAAATTTATCCGAAAGATCGAAAAATTGCGATTCTCGAAATTCAAATATTTTTGAATATTTCGTCTTTTCTTTACCGATTAACTTTTATTTATTCTTCGAATTTCTGAAAAACTGAAAAACACTTTTTGGTGTCAAGCGTTTTCCTTCACATTTTCCCCTAATGTAGTTAAACGAGTGAAAAGTACATAACAGTACTTTTCGTCATTTTTGCAAATTTTTTTAGAACAACTTTTATCGGCTTACTTAACTTTTCATGACATATTATTGTCAAATCTTTCGATGGAATGTCATTTTGACATACTAAACTCTCGAAAAGGCTTAGGTTATTTAAACCCTAACCCTTAGGGTTTCGTTGGGTGAATAGTGCCTAATTCGTCTTTTCTTCAAAAATATTTTTGTTCTAGAATTTTTTTTATTTTCGTCTTGAAAATTCTTACTTGTTCAGTCCAGGTCATAGCCAGAATCCTCCCGATTAATAATCATCCTAGGTTATAGAATTATTAAGAAACACATAACACATAATAGTATTAATAAAAATTCACTTTATTAATAACTAATCCTTTAAATCTTAAATTCTGGACAATTCGATTTTTCGGTTTATCACAGATACTTTATCAATGAATGAAATTGGCATTGTGACCCCACTGGGGATTATGTTAAGGCTACTTGACCTTTATTGACGCATATATAAATGGTCGAATTGAGTTGTAACCCCCGCTAGGGAAGGTGTCTTTTAGGGTTACGACCCTGTATTTGGCGGCGTTAAACCTGTGTGAGGTATTGACGGTCATAATTTGCAATAGCTGATGTCACTGGTATAGTATACCTTGCATTTAGGCAAATACCAATGAGTGATATGTGGAGCAAGAGTTGGGCCTGTGAAAACCAGGATTCCATGTTATTCCGCTCAATCACGTAGCATTTTTATTCCTGATTTAGCCTTTTCAGCTTGTGAGACCTCCTTTGCAACTCGAACTGAACTGAGATTGATGAGTGGGACCCATATAGGGGTGCCGCAGGTACAGCTGTGGCAGCCGCAGGTGGACCTATGGCCAACCGTGTCTATGTAAAGCCTACAAGTTACTTTCATAAGTCACTTTTCAGTGGTATGCATGAAGGAAATCTAAGAGCTCTTTTTTCGCACTCTTTGAAGTTCAAAGCGACTTTCTGCAAATTCTGCTATCGTACAAGTGTTATACACTGTCCTAGTAACGTATGCATGTATTCTTTTCCAGTTTCTATTCGTTGGAAAATGACTTATCACATGAAATACATCTAGACACATAGTAGTGAATATGCATGCTGATATGGCTTTATAAAAAATATTCAACATAGTAAATGTTAGTATTAAACCATGCTGAACATAATTATGTGAAAAAAATTTGACTTTTGAAACAGTCAAATTGGTACTTTTTACTGTCATTTCTTATCCTATTTGAGGACAAATGAGTAAAGGTAGAAAAGAAAAAATAATCCTGGTAATTAGAGTACACTTACGGATTTTTCACTATAATGTATTAATACATGTAGGATGTATATGACTGTAGATAGGTGTGCTGCTGAATGGCCACCTAGTCATGCCTATGTACATGTTGATAGTCCTATTTACAAAGGAGACTATGGCAAAAATTTCAAACTTTTAGGCATTAGGTAGTCATGCATTTTTAACTCTATTGTAGATGTATGTTAAAATAATGCATGCATGCATGTAGTCATAAAATGCATTTTGAAAAGCTCCAGGTAAGAATTTACCACACCATTTATGAGGTGATTTGGATACTTGTTGTCCAGATATATGGATCTGGATCAGTCGAGTAGTTCCCGCAGGACCACTGTAATATCTGAGAATTTCCACGTATTATTAATTGAATATATTAATGGAAATAATATTTCTGTGAATATAAGTGTTATTAATTTGTGAGTCAGTTAAATCAAGTGATTCGTATTTGATCGATGCTTAATAAGAAGTGTGAATTTACAATGAGGATTGTGAAATGCCTTGTGTGGCATAATGCGAAACCAAAAAATCCATAAAGAAAATTAAAATGAGAGTTAAGAAGATTAATCATGTTGATCATGTGATTTCATATAAGTAATCAATACACTTGTAGACTCGTAGTAACACTCTTGTGGATATTAATCCATGTCGTGTAGGACGAGTATGGCGATAGGGGTTGACACTAGCTTAAGCTAAACCAATCGAGAACCACAAGTACAATGCTACCGTCTCAATAAGATAAATCAAGCGATTCATGCCTAATGGTCATTGAGAGAAAAATTAATTCTTCTACCTTGGAAAATTAAATGAACAATTATGTGGTGTGTGTGACATTAATAAACCATGAAATAAAGTGCGCAATTAAGTAATATTATTTGTTAATTGTTATATTAATTAATTATTAATGGTTATGGTAGGATATTGAATTCTTAGTAATTAACTAATAATGTGTGATTACTATTATTTGCAATATATTATAAAGATGAATAATGATTATGGAAATCCATAACTACATTAATCAATGATTGGATTAATTAATATGGGTGTTAATTAATCAAGGAAGTGCATGATTTATTTAACATAAATAAGTAAGTTAGTAAATATAATAATATTATATCGATAATTATATGTATATGAAAGCAATAACACAACTATACTATATAGTGTAGTGTGAGATTGTGTGACTATATATTAAGTGGTAAGTAATCAAGGGAAGGAATAAATTTATTTATTTAACATAAATAAATAAGTTATTAATATAATAACGTTATTATATGGTTATATGAGTGGTAGAAATAATTATGGAACTACCCGAAAAATAATACCTGACTGCATTATTTTCTTGCGTATATTTAATGTACATGCACTATATAATGTGAGTGTATAATTAATCCAAAAATTCCTAATATGGTAATAATTGTACATTAAGATTTCATTGTGGGAATTAAGTAGACCAAACCAAGCCTAGATAATAAGAGTGCTGAGTTTTTCATTTTGTCCCAAAATGAGTGGCACAAGTACATGAACAGTAGCTGACATTAAAACACGTCTTCTTCCACAAGGCTAGCTCTAGGTGATGATGGCTAAGCTTGAGGGGTGTTGGACAACCCTTGAGAAACCATTGTTTCATTGCATTGAACCTTGGTTTCAAGATTTGTGTAACAGCAATGTCCAGTCCATCCTTCTCCTTTAAATACCAGACTAAAATCTCAATGGTGTGGCTTGGAGTTGTCTGAGAATTTCTAAGTAGGAGGTTGAGAGCATACAAGTGTTCTAGGAGCTTGAGAGTTTATTAGGAGCAAGTTTCTTTCACAATTCAGAGGTATAACTCTATTCCATACTTTCCAATTTCAGTTTCTGTAAATAGATTTTTGAGTTCTTAAAATTCAAAATTTTTATTTTGCAGAATTGGATGTAAATGAGGGTGGGTAATGTTCATATGGTTGTTCTATGACATTATAAGCATGTTTAAACTCTAATAGGAACGTTTAGAATCAATTTCATAAGTAAATTATATGTTTAGGCTAAGCAATTCTTCGAGGTTTCTCGTTCTGGCTCAAACCATATGCGTGCATACTTGCCATCGAGATCATGAAATGTTCTGCTTTTCAATTTTGATCAATGATAGGCAATCATTTTGGCTTAAACTAGCATACAAGCATGTGTAATGTGTATGCATAAGTATATTATGCTAAGTTGAGCATGTTTTAACAGATTTGCATGATTAACGAAGGTGTATGATTTAAAATGAATTTAGAAACATAGAAACGAACATAATATATATGTATGCCACGTATGTATACTGACTTTGAAAACATGTTAGTATAACATAGAAATGCATGAATAAACCTTTAGCTTGTGTTTATATGATTGGCAATAAAGCATGAACATGTTGAACGAATTAGTACACTTTGCAAATGAAAATATGACCTTTGAAATGTGAATATTGTCAAGCTACCACGAGGACTAAAATCTGATATTTGTGATCGTGTTTGATGACACTCTTAGACTCACTCATATAGTATAAACCTATATATACCATGCTTATGTATCATATTTCAAATAAAGCATGAACGAAGCATATTTTCAATTAAAGTAGTGTTAGTTTCACTTGTGTGCTATAAATACTCACAAGCATACCTAAAATAAGTTTTATAACTATCTTGTACGTTTAGAGAGCAAGCATGATAGACTTTGTGTGTTCATGCCTTTGAATGGCCTTAACTTGTTGAAATGTTTAAATTAGAAATGTATCATAGAGAGGGAACCTAAATTGAATTGACAAGCATGAAAGGACCCTTAACATGACAAATATATCATGTATGATTGTTTTGGTAAGAGAATGACAGAGACCACAAGGCAACAAATTTGAGTCTTTCATGTAGCTAGAGGATGGTGCAAATTTGGGCCCCAAAGCTTTAGCCATGCAATTGCTCCAAATGAAGTTAGGATTTGGTCAGTTTTGAAATCTAAACTTTAGCAATCAACTTGTATGGTACCTAAAATGCTAGAGGTGGTTTTAAAACCTATTGATATATATATATATATATATATGTGTGTGTGTGTGTGTGTGTGTGTGATGCTTAAATGATAAGTTGGTGTTTTCCTTGTAATGGAAAGTCCATGAGTAATGAGATCTTAAACTTAAGCATTCTTAAATTGTTTATGGAGTAACTAGGGATTTGATGCCGTATGAACTGATTTTGTACCATATGTGCATACTAGAATCGTGTCAAGCTTGTTTAAAGACTGTGTTAGCTAATGAACATCTTGAACATATAATACGTTATAAATAGGATTCGAAAGTATTGATTTCTTAAAGTGGATAAACTACGCTTAAGGCAAGTATCCAAACCCTACTCGTATTATGCAAGTATTCTAACTCTTGCATTACTTTATTTGACGGACATCGTAAGCCTATCTCTTTGACTGCATGTTATATTACTTTCTCGTCAATTGAGCTAGCATGTTTAAACTCTTGTGAAAGCTATTATTCATGTTTAACTTAGTATTGTTCTTAAGTATTGTAAAAGAGTCAATGCCATTTGATTCGGATAGACTATATGCATGTTTATAAAACTGCCCAAACCAATTGATTGGTGTGAAAATCTTGAAAACTGAGTTGAACAACCCTTTTGATATTATTATGATGTTATGCATAACTTATAGGTTTTTGATCATTGATGTACATTTTTTATCTCCTCTCTTTATCTAAATTACTAAATAAAATTATCTTTTCATTTCTGGAGATTTTGGTGACTTGGAACAAGCTGGAAACAGGACTTGCATCAGAGAATAACGGATTTGTTTTATCATTCCGATTACTTCTATTGATTGCATTTCTTAATTCAATGTTTTGCTTTGATCCCATAATGGCTTTCGATTCAAAAATGAACTAAACTCCATTATGGGATTCTAGTGGATTTTGATGCATAATTTAAATAGGAATATCTGATTTTATTGTTGTAAATTTATCATTGGATTACCCAGTATGATTGAGCTTAATGAATGAATGTTTGATCACCATTCACATTGTGTGCTTGTATGGATTTGAAAAATGAAATATAAGAATGGATTAAATCATAATGGCATATGTTCATAAGGCTGATTTGTTTAAGCTTTATGATTCGTGGACTGGATAGACATATACCATTTTATCATGTGTAGTCATTAAAAGAGCTTGTATTTAAATCATATTTGCTTTAAACTCACATAGAAATATAGTTACTTTGGTAATTATGATGCTTACATGATTTCTATCAAATGTGGAGGTTATGTGAATTGGTCATAGTTCATTGAAAAATGGTTATGTACACTTTTGTACTCTTGACTAGTTTTCAAAGATAAATATTTAAACATTACATGAGGGTTGCAGTTTAGATGAAACATTAAATGAAATTAGAATCCCATTCTTTTCCAATTTGATTGCATCACTTTAGTAATTATAATTTTTATTGTATGAATTAATTTAGAATCAAATTTAATTGTGAGTTGACCGTTTAAGCATATAAAAATAGTGATAAAGTTGTTGCATGATAATTTAGATTTAATACCTTTCTCCGTGGTTTGATACTTTTCTTACTCTGTACTACTTGTTGACCCATGTATACTTGCATGAGTTAGAGTCCTTTTTGTTAGACTAAAAGGAGGCAACAATATGTAGCTCAATGCATCATGCTCAAGATCCATGAAAGTAATGAGCTTCAGCCAATAATATGAAACCATGGATGCTCCTACTATTTATTCTCTGCACTGCAAGAGTTGTATGGTGAACAAAGTAGGACTGCTAGATATGAAATATCTAAGGATCTCTTCCGATCAAGGATGACTGAGGGCACTACTGTTGAGACTCATGTCCTAAAGATGATCAATCTGATTGAACATTTTAGACATCTTGGGTTCGTCATGGATGGGGAGTTGAGTCAAGATTTGATCTTGAAGTCACTCCCTGACACCTTTTCACAATTTGTTATGAATTTTCACATGAATAAGTTGGACGTCAGCTTGCATGAGTTACTTAACATGTTGAAAATTGTTGAAGGTCACTTCCCATTCAAGAAGAACCATGTATCTTCTAAAAAGAAGAAATTTAAGAAGGCTAAGGGAAAGGCAAAAGTGAAGGATCAAAAGAAACCTGATCCAGCTAGTAAAGGAATTTTCTTCCATTGTAACAAGCCTGGTCACTAGAAGAGGAACTACAAGGATTATCTCTGGGAACAAAAGCAGAAGTAGCTTCTAGAAGCTTCGAATCCTAATCAAGGTTTGTTTATGATTGAAATTAATTTTTTTGAAAGTTAATCTTCTACTTGGGTATTGGATACCGGCTGTGGTTCTCACATATGTAATAATATACAAGGACCGGGTCAAGTAGAAAGGCGGAAGCAACGATGAGGTCGCCCTACAGTGGGAAATGGAGCAAAGGTTGTTGCATTAGTTGTAGGGACTTATTGTTTAGCAACGCTTACTGTAAGTTCATTAATTTAAATAATTGTTATTTTGTTCCAAATATCATTAGAAACATTATTTATATCTTTGTATTGGATATGGATGGTTTTAACATTATAATAAAGAACAACAGTTGTTCTATTTATAATGATAATGTTTTATATGGTGTTGGTAATTTACGAAATGGACTTTATATACTTGACTTGCATGAAAATATACTTCAAATTAAATAAACTAAGAAAAAGAAAAGAGATGATGTTAATTATACCTATATGTGGCACTGTAGACTTGGTTATATTAATGAAACAAGATTATTCAAGTTGTATAAAGATGGGCTCCTAGAGCTATCGGATTATGAATCATATCCAACTTGTGAATCTTGTATCATGGGGAAAATGACGAAATCTCCTTTTAGTGGAAAAGGAGAGAGAGTTACAGAGTTGTTAGCGTTGGTACACACAGATGTATGTGGACTTATGACAACAAATGCATGAGGAAGGTATTCTTATTTTATTACATTCACTGATGATCACTCAATATTTGGATATGTGTATTTAATGAAATACAAATCTGAATCATTTGAAAAATTCAAAGAGTTCAGAAGTGAAGTAGAGAAATAAATGGGCAAAAGTATTAAGATTTGTCGACGTCAGGATTTTTATTTTTCCCTTTTCTGTTCTTATCTTTTGGTGTTCTCATGTTAGGTGAGATTTGTTTGAAAAAACAAGTTGTGAAAAGGTCCAACATGTATATGTCGACGATTAGACTGTAAGAGTCGCCAGTTGGTATTTTTAAATGCTTGCACCAATTTAACCGAGAAAAGGTTTGCACATTGACCTAGTGATGTAACACTACTTAACTGGTCTGTGAAACAGAGATTCGTTAGGGTCCGGTGGCTTGATAATGTGGAGGGAAGGTGTTAGGAACTCCTCGACATCTGTGTTACCACGGTGACCGCAACTTTTTAATTTTAACTGTTATATGAATGTGTGGGGGGGGGGGGGGGGTCAATGTGCAATTATCTGGAAGTAGTGTTATGCCTCATTTGCACCTATATACAAAGGGTTTGAATTTTGTATAAAAGTTCTGTTTTAACAAGATATAGCAATGATGTTTTGTAAAAGAGGTTTTTCAAACCCTTATGCTCAATAGCAATTGAGGCCTTTGATACTTCCATTTTATTATATGTATTCGACTTGATTGATTTTATTTTCGAGATGCAAGGCACCTTCGAGAAAATAAGATACATAGCAGTGTCGAATTCCTTGTGGGCATGAGAGTCATCTAAGGAAATTCAAACACCGTGAACAATTTACAAGCCGGTTATAGCTGAAAATGTCTATCATGGGAACCGAATCTAGATTTAGAATCACATGATTCCTAGGCTCACATGATGTTGCAGTTTGTATGAAAGCTGTAAGCAGTTATATATATAAAAGTTGTACATATATATATATATATATATATATATATATATATATATATATATATGAACGATCAACCACTACGAAGTAAACTCCATGGGGGATTGAAAATGTAAATATATAAAAGTTGTAAATATATATATATATAGAGACGATCAACCGCTATTAAGAAAACTCCATGGGGGATTGGAAATGTAAATATATAAAAGTTATAAATATATATAGAGAGACGATCAATCGCCACGACGTAAACTCCAGGCGGGACTAAATGTAAATAAAGTAGTAAATGGCCATAAGTAAACTCTGAAGTTCTGACAGTAAAATTTTGATTATTTGAAATCCAGGGTTATTACAAAGATTTATCACTGTAATAACCCGAGATTTCGAATAATCCGAATTTTTCGAATAAATTTTTATTTATTTAATATTGATATTGACTATTAATATTGTGATGTGTATATGTGATACGAGTCTTGAGAAGTAGTCAATTTGTGTATTGACTGAGAAAATAAGAGTAGAGTTTTGCTTAACTGAGAATTTAAAACCCTAACCCTAAGTTCAGATAGGGATTCGATAGAAATTGCAATTATAATAAAGGTATCTGTGAGTACAAGTTTCTACTGTATAGAATTATTGATCAATGATTGATCGGATAGGGTTTAAAATTAGTAAACCCTAATAATGGATTAGAAACCCTAATCTTAGGTTTAGAAACCCTAATGTATAGTTAGGAACCCTAAACGAAACCTAAAAAACCCTAATTTTAATTTGGGAACTCTAAACCCTAATTAAAAAACACTAATCCTAATTATTAAACCCTAAGGTGATTAGTAAACTTCAATATAATTTGAAAACACTAATTATATTTTTGTTATCTTAATTTTCTATTTTAAAAACCCTAAGTAGAAAATTTCTAGAAACTAAAGTTGTAAAACCTAAGGGTTAGAACCTTAGGGTTAAACCCTAAGGGTTTGGATAAAAGTCTATTATGCCATTAAAATTATAATGCAAATGTCCAAAATACCCTTTTCACATTCTTTAATTGTTAACTTGTAAATCTTACCAAATTAGGAGTTGGTGACCAACTAATTTTGACCTTTTGACTTAAAAATCTCCAGCAAATCAACCTAGTATAGTAGCAACATACATTGCATTATAATATATATAGATTTGAGAGAGAGATAAAGTCCACAAAATTGGATCATTTGCACCCAAGCTCTCAACAACTCTCTCTCTCTCCCAAAACCTCTGAATTTCTTAAGTGTTTTAGTCACTCGTATAACCCCTAGATCACCAATATCAGTTAAGGAGATCAAAGATCAAAGCATATTCAAGAGGAGGTATAAACCCTAGCTAACATTTTGATCATGTATGTTTAAGCCAAGTTCATGTTTATGTGTTTATCTGTGTGCTAGAAGATGTTTCATGATGACCTGTGATGATCAATCCTAGATCTATAGCATAAAAAAGTGCCTTAAAATGATGTTTTTCAAAAATGGCTCAAGAACATTCATAGTGGTCTGACAAGCAAATGTCAGTGGCTCTAGATTCTTCCATATTCATGATTTTTGTTGTTTTATGTTTTAGATCTGTAGTTTGATATGAGGTATGTGATCTGGAGGTGGTGTGACAACCCGAAAAATTGGATTGTCTAGAATTTAAGATTTAACTAATTAAGTTATTAATAAAATGAATTTTTATTAATATTATTCTATGATATGTGTTTATTAATCATTCTAGAACCTAGAATGATTATAAATCGGGAGGATTCTGCCTACGAGCTAGACTGAATGAGTAAGAATTTTCAAGATGAAAATAAAATTTTTCCGGGAATAATATATTTCCAGGGAAAAAGACGAAATAGGTATTATTCAGCCGACGAAACCCTAAGGGTTAGGGTTTGAATAACCTAAGCCTTTTTGAGAGTTCGGTATATCGAAATGACATTCCGTCGAAAGATTTGACGATAATATATCGTGAAAAGTTAAGTAAGTCGATGAAAGTTATCTCAAAAAATGTGCAAAAATCAGACGAAATAAAAACGACGAAAAGTACTGTTCTGTACTTTTAATTCATTTAACTACGTTAGGGAAAAATGTGAAGGAAAATGCTTGACACCAAAAAGTGTTTTTCAGTTTTTCGAAAATCCAAAGAATACGTAAAAGTTAATCGATAAAGGAAAGACGAATTATCCAAAAATATTTTGATTCCGAGAATCGCAGTTTTTAAAACTGTCGGATAAAACTCGAAAGACGGAACCAGTAAGGAGGTTAACTTAACGAGTAAGTAAACTTAAGGGCTAAGTAAACTTAAGGGCTAAGTAACTTTATGGCTAAGTTAACTTAGTGCTTAAGTCATGAATAGTAAGGAGGTTTGAGGGCGAAATGACTAAAATACCCCTAGCCTTGATTTTCTATAAATAGAAAGCTTATTTCATTGTTTAAGGATTTTGAAAATCCTACACTTTGAGAGAGAGTGAGAGAGAGTTCGGATGGGAGAAGAAAAGGAAAAAGAAGAGGAAAAGCTTGCTCGTGAGCAACCTTTGTCTAACTGAAGGAGATTAACGGAGAAAGGTAGTCCGAAACCTTGTCTCGTATAATTTTTCTTTAAGTTTTTATCTTTAAAAACATAACTTAATGAGAATAAGAAGTAGATGATGTTAGGAATGATTTCATATTGTTGAACATGAGAAACAAAAAAATAAGAAAGTAGAAATTTAGTTTATAAATTTCTTAAGGAAGTATACGATTCATAATCAATTAGAACCATCCGAGTAGATTATATGAATGATTAGATGAAATAAGTAAGGAATGGTCTTCTATAACATCAAACTCCAAGAAAAAGTGAAATCGTAATCCCAAACATCGATTAAAAATGAAAAACGAACGAAGAACACGAAGAATGTTGTTGATGACAAATTTAAAACCATCGTAGTATAAATGTTATTGATGGACAAGTTTAAAACCATCGCGTATAAGTTATTTGCTTATTGTTTGGTTAGGAAAGGTAGAAACGTTCATGAAGAACGGATTAAAACTGAGCTATAACGAAGTTATTGCGACAATTTCGTGAAAGACGAACAAAAATTAGAAAGTTAGTAAATGAACCCGAATGTATAGGGTTTCATAATAATGTAAGAGAATGTAGAAAATGTAAGTCGTGGAGTCAAGAACAAATGTGTTCCGAGTTTTGATGACCGAATTACGGACGAACAAACGAAGAACGTTAAAAATGTAAAACGAACAAAGGGCGAAGATTAAGCCAATCAAATGGCATGTTAACCAATTCAGAATGAAGTTCTATCCAAGGGTAATTGAAGTAAATAAGATAAGGAAGAGAATGACTTTGGAACAATCTCGTTCCGAGTTATAACGAATAAGTTATGAGATTGCAAAATCAGCGTCTCAAGCTTGTAAAGACTTAGGAATTTTTTTAGGTTTCATGCTCACATACCAGCAATATTTGATGTGCCTTTGGGAGGCACCATAGCATACGAGCTCGGACCATCACCATCGTTGAGTGGCACTACAAATATGAGGTAAAGGAAGGGCCCGTTGATCGATTTCATTTCAATCAATGAATACACGCAAGTATACACAATCAACAAGTAATAAAGTGAAAGTAGAATATCGTTCCACGAGGAATTATTTAATAAAAATTACCAAATACTAACTCTTAACCAAATCAATTTTATTTAAACAACCAATAATTGTGATTTCTAGATTTAAGAAAACTAAATTAAACAAAACAAAAAGATTATTCTAAAAGAAAGTAAATAAACAACTAAGAATTGATGGAATTTTGATAAATAAGAATTAAGACTCCAATATCCCCAATTATGAATTATAAATCAATTATTCAACTATTCCAATTATTATGTCTACTGAATTGTTAACAGGAATTCTGAAATGCCAAAAGCCCTTTCTCAAGTGATCATTTGCCTTCTATTTAATCCAAGTTAATTTTGCTATATCCCTATGCAAAATAATTGAATTAAACTCACTACAATCCCAATTCCTTATGTGTTACGTGCAAAGAAATAGATATTCTCATTCTATTCACAAACCTAATTATTCATCGTGGCAAATAACTAAGTCACATGTCACCATGCCCAGTTCTAACCCTAGAATTCCTTTCCCAATTCCTTCTAGAGTAACAAGGTAATTATTGGCCAGATAATTAATTAATAAGCACAAAGCAAGATGAACAATTCACTTCAACATAAATAATTGGAATAAATCAAATAATCAATTCATAATCATAAAAGGTTCAATTGGAATCTTAATGAAAGAATTAGTTCATAATTAATGAATTAAAACCAAGAATCCACAATTGAATAGACATTAAAAGATAAAAGTATGATAAGAGAAAAGAATAGAATCTGTTGTCAGCAAATCTGATGCTCCCCTCTTGCTCTTGCTCTTGATCTGCGTGTTCTTCAATTTGCTTCAATCTTCAATGGCTAATTAAGAAATAGGGTTTAGATTTTAATTTAATGGAATGTTTAATCTAGTCTAATATATGTAATCTCCTTTTATTTTATGCCTTACATCATGTATTTATAGGTTACAAGTCAAATTTTTAGCTTAGGAACAAACCCAATACAATTTGGAGTCAAAAAGTTATCAAAATTCGCCCAAAAACGCGTCCAGGCCATCATCAAGCCCTTCCCCAGTGCCCCAGCGCTGGGCTTGACGATCAAACACTATTCCCCAGTGCCCCGACGCTGGGCATACGCCTATTTTGGGGGCCCCAGCGCTGTCACATGTTCTGACATTTTCTACTCCGATGTCCTTTGGGAAAATGGCCATAACGTTTTCGTTCGAACTTCGATTTTGATGATTCAAAATGTTCCAGAAAGAGGAGAAGCAGATCTACAACTTTCATTCTTTCAGGATTTCGAAATAAGGTACAGAGAAATACTCAAATTGGCTCTGAAGTGACTGTTGTGTAAATGGCAAGCCGAAAACACGAATCTAGCCACTCCAAACGTCGATCCAAGTAACTTATGTCCCAATTCCTACAAAACAACATAAAACATGCTTGAATTGACACAAACACTTAAAAACTATTCTAAAAGACTTGAGAACAACAATAAATTAAGCCCAAATGTATCCAGTTCGTGGGTATATTACCCATTCATCAAATACCCCCAAACTTAAACCGTTGCTTGTCCTCAAGCAAAAACACAAAAGAACTAAAAATAAACAAAATAACTCAACTAAATGAATGCATATGCATGATCTACTTCCTTATATACCTACGAACCGAGTAATAAATTAGTATGATATATAGCAACAGGCCTCAAAGATACCAATGATACTCAAACAATATATCCAACCAAGTAAAAATCCATAACTCTAACCAATTATTCAATCCAAACATGTCATCACCCATGTTGTGCGTGTGTGCTTGTTAACCATTCTAACCAACCACAGTTCAAGATAATCACACAACAAACTTCTTAGAAGGAAAATTTCAGTTCCAATTCAATTACTTTTGTGAACATGAAAACTCCAGTTAAAACTAAGCAATTACCACGTTTAAGGGTAAATACAAGATTTATTTATACTCTTATTCAATCACGAGGGCATTTTTGTTCTTTCTCGTGTTTTATTCATTTTTTTTCTCATGGCTGAGCAATGTCTTATTCCCTTAGGCTTTTCAGGGCTACCTTAATGAGCTTTCGACCAACGACTCCCAAGCCATTAAGACTTTAGGGCGCTAGGTGTAAAGACAATCCCCTCGGGCTTACTTACTCAAGTAACAAAGGCCACAAAACTAGACAAGCATGCCATGGTGTTTATTCTTTTTTTTTTCTTTCTGGATTTTTTTTTCTCTTTTCATCATTTCTTTTTTTCTTTTTTTTCTTTTTATAGTATATATATCCCATAGATTCCCCCAAACTCAAGCTTTTACGTCATTCCAACCTTTACTGCCAGTTCACTAATTTCCTTAAATTTTAACCAAGATTTTCCCTCAGAAACAAATTATGAAACCCTTGAACCAAGTCGATTAAAACAGTTAAACTTTAAGTGCTATCCGGTTACATAAGTTTCAGACAGGCTCAGATTATCATCATGATTAAAATTAGAACTCATCATCAATTATCAACACTGTTCAAGTTAACATTTAATACCAATCTTATTATAGGGCGAACTAAGACCATACCAACCGATCACACAGATTCATGTAAAAAATAAAAAAATGCAATTATACTACATGAACACATACTAATGCAACACATATATGAATATGCAAATAACTACCATGTATTATATGCAACCTAAAAAAAACACAATGTTAACACATAAAAAAAATGAACTACTATATGCAATACGACACTAAAATGCTCCCAAACTTAAACTAGACATTGTCCTCAATGACTAAGATAGAAAAATTAAAGCAGATGACTTCCCTGAAAATATAGCAATCTTCCTCCTTGTCCGCTAAGTTTGGAGAATAAGCTAGGCACATGGAACAAATTGGGCACCACACTTGAATTTGACTTGAATAACCTATAAAACCATGATAGAAGCAATTTTATTACATCCTAAATAAATACAAATTCAAAACTACTAATATAAAACCTAATAAAAACTAAAAATAAAAATTAAACTTGGGTTGCCTCCCAATAAGCGCTTGTTTTATAGTCTCAGCCTGACTTCTTTAATTCTCTATCCAATTCCCTTACGAAAATTGAGGAACCCTCCATCCATCAGAAGTAATGTCTCTTTTGGGAGGTTTCCATTCACAAAAACCCTTGAATTGAAGTCACCTAGCATGCTCTTTGCAGATAGGTTCCCTATTAAGAACGTCCAACAACTAGGTATTTTCTCCATTATGTCTATGATTAGATTGGGGCATTGAAGCTTAATAAACATAATGGTGTCTTCCTCTATCTTCTTCTTTTCATCCCACCATGACTCCACAACTGTACTAGCTCTTATGTCACAAAGAGCTTTGCCGACGACATGACTGCCAATTGGGCATGGTTTTGAAAAATTGCCCAGATTCTTGAACTTTGGTGGAGAAGGTACATGGGACACTATCAAAATTGGCTCATCTTCGTTGGTACTCAAAGTTAGATCTTTGCCAATCTCCTTTTGTTGGTCTCCAAGTCTTTCCTCTCTTTCAACATCTATATCATTTGTCACATCCGGTTGCAGAATTGGTTCGGGCTCATCATCAGTCTCGTCATCCATGTCATAGAGCCAAGGGTATTGAGGACAAATGTTTGAGGCATTGGTTAGTTGTTCTGTTTGGTTCATAAAATTTTGACTCAATATCTCTTGATTAATCCTCCTCTCCTCACATGAAGCTATGTACTTGGACAAAGTTTCCTCCAAATTTGAATGTTCTTCCTGTTGTAGTGGAGGTGGACACGAGAAATCTGGTGGGTATGTTGGACTTGGAGCATAAAATTGATCTTGATGAGTATGGCTCCATGAAAAATCCGGGTGATACCCCCAATCCTAATAATAGTTGTTAGGATTGACATAATTATTGGGGTAATCACCACCGCATCTTTATCTGCGGCTCAAACCCGATGGCTAATTGATGACTCATATGATTTCCAAAGACAATAATCACAAAGTAATCGCCACACTTTGACGACGTTGAGCTTCAAAAAGCTTCAAACATCCTCAAAAGTGTCTCAATCTGTACGACAATGCGAGAGAAAGTTTCTCGAGTCTGTCAATCTCATCTCCCCTCGGGTCGAAAGTCATTCTTGCCATCCTTCGACTCAGATGGTCAAGACAAACCTCCAACGTCTTCGAAGTTGTCTCTATAGAAGATGTATTAAGTCCATCAATCCATGTTTCCCTTGGTTGAGCCAAGAACGTGTATGGCCATTGATACTCAAACTCATCCATGGTACCTGAAAAGAGAGAAATATAGGAAGAGAATTAAAAATAAAAATAAAAATGTTTAAATTAAGACTAATTTAATTGAAATTAATATTGGTAAATAATTATTAAATTAATTCCCCGGCAACGGCGCCAAAAACTTGTTGATCAATTTCGCAATCAATGAATACGTGCAAGTTTACACGGTTAACAAATAATAAAGTGAAAGTAGAATATCGTTTCCACGAGGAATTATTTAATAAAAATTACTAAATACTAACTCTTAACCAAATCAATTTTATTTAAACAACCAATAATTGTGATTTCTAGATTTAAGAAAACTAAATTAAACAAAACAAAAAGATTATTCTAAAAGAAAGCGAATAAACAACTAAGAATTGATGGAATTTAGATAAATAAGAATTAAGACTCCAATATCCCCAATTATGAATTATAAATCAATTATTCAACTATTCCAATTATTATGTCTACTGAATTGTTAACAGGAATTCTCAAATACCAAAAGCCCTTTCTCAAGTGATCATTTGCCTATTCACTGTGCAAATAACTAAGTCACATGTCACCATGCCCAGTTCTAACCCTAGAATTCCTTTCCCAATTCCTTCTAGAGTAACAAGGTAATTATTGGCCAGATAATTAATTAATAAGCACAAAGCAAGATGAACAATTCACTTCAACATAAATAATTGGAATAAATCAAATAATCAATTCATAATCATAAAAGGTTCAATTGGAATCTTAATAAAAGAATTAGTTCATAATTAATGAATTAAAACCAAGAATCCACAATTGAATAGACATTAAAAGATAAAAGTATGATAAGAGAAGAGAATAGAATCTGTTGTCAGCAAATCTGATGCTCCCCTCTTGCTCTTGCTCTTGCTCTTGATCTGCAGTGTTCTTTAATTTGCTTCAATCTTCAATGGCTAATTAAGAAATAGGGTTTAGATTCTAATTTAATGGAGTGTTTAATCTAGTCTAATCTATGTAATCTCATTTTATTTTATGCCTTACATCATGTATTTATAGGTTACAAGTCCAATTTTTAGCTTAGGAACAAACCCAATCCAATTTGGAGTCAAAAAGGTGTCAAGCCCTTACCCAGTGCCCCAGCGCTGGGCTTAACGCTCAAACACTGTTCCCCAGTGCCCTGGCGCTGGGCATAGGCCTATTTTGGGCGCCCCGGCGCTGCCACATGTTTTGACATTTTCTACTCCGACGTCCTTTGGGAAAATGGCCATAACTTCTTCGTCCGAACTCCGATTTTGATGATTCAAGATGTTCCGCAAAGAGGAGAAGTAGATCTACAACTTTCATTCTTTAAGGTTTTCGAAATAAGGTATGAAAAAATACTCAAATTGGCTCTAAAGTGACTGCTGTGTAAATGGCAAGCCGAAAATGCGAATCTAGCCACCACAAACGTTGATCCAAGTAACTTTTGTCCCAATTCCTACAAAACAACATAAAACATGCTTGAATAGACACAAACACTTAAAAAATATTCTAAAAGACTTGACAACAACAATAAATTAAGCCCGAATGTATCCAATTCATGGGTATATTACCCATTCATCTTGGCCCAGCGCCTCGGCGCCGGTGCAACGAAAAAGTCAGTGATGAAATTTTAAGTGCTCAATTATTGGGGGATGTGCAAGAAAGAAATATGAACATGTAGTTCAACTAATGTAACACTTAATCAAGTATATTAAACCATTAATGAAGGTTGAATAAAAATATTAAACGATATTAAAAGACAAAGAATGTAGACCTTGGGTTACAGAATCGATATCAAAGGTAGTAGTGCAATGAAATGAAATGAACGTGGGGGATTGCTATGATTGTGATTCCTTAGACGTTGCGTGACGATGGTAATGTATAACATTTTGATTTTATGACATGGTAATGAGAGATAAATGTAAAGCGTATATACGCTGTGAATGCAATGCAGTTGCGATAAATAATCGGTCTTAGCATACAACGAATTGTATGGCTTCGACATTAAGAAAGAATATTGAATACGGGGTTCAGATGGTAGTAATGAATGAAAGAGATTAAAACCTTAGATAAAGGTTGAATGAGAGATTAAGGGATGAACAATGTAAATGTTGAATACGTAAACGATCCTCGTGAATAGTATTTACGTCGGGCAAACGTTCTAAGTATACATTGGTTGTATGACTTAGACATTGATGAAAGTAGTAAGTAATATATGAATTATAAATAAAGTCATAGCGAATGGTAAGAAGATTAATGAAAGCCGAATGTGAGTCGGATGAGGATATTAGAATGAATTTCAAGCGTTGAACACTTTAAGCAACCTGAAGGTTAAGTGTACGCGAATATTAAACGGGTAGAACCTACACCCCGTGTATGGTTTGACCGTAGGATAATGAATACCAATGATTAAACCTATTAACAGTGAAGAAGCTAAATTAAAGACAAGTATATATTACGTAAAGAAGCTGAGTTAATGTGTATAACTTGGATGATGTTCCGAGTCGAATGAACCAGACGTTGTAAGATGAGAATAAGGTAATGTAAAATGCTTAATGTTGTAAATGCGTAGAATGAATATGGACTGATCGTTCTAAGTATACAAAAGACTGTATGACTTAGACGATGATGAATAAATCCTGAGGTATGACATTTAGTTGCCAGAAAGCTATAAGGAATAAGAAATTGACTTAACGAACATTATAGTTTAATAGTTCGGATAAGTTAAGATGAATTTAGGTTGTAGTACAATTGTAACCTTTGATGGTTGATATATGGGAGCTGGGCTAAACAATTCCTTTAGAGAGCGAAGGTATATACACAACTGGAAACCGATCTAACTCACTATTATGGGCAGTGTAGATGAGACGGGAACTTGTTTGTTGGTTGTTTGTGGGAAACCACTCAGAGTACCGTATAGACTACTAGCAGAGACACGATGTGTGCTGAGTCCTAGGATAGAATAAGAAGAAGATAAGAATATAAATCATCAAAGATGATGAACGTATTGAGTAAGACATCTCCGTGTCGTTAACCGGTAAAGGAAGTTGGTTGCGTAAACTTAGATTGCAGAAACGCGAACCCTAAGAAGTAAATTTAAGTAAACCAATGCGTAAAGTCAAGTATATAACTAATTGGTGTATGTGTTATTTCCTTATGAGCTACATAGGAATTGGAATGAGCAGTTCAACGTAAACTGTGTAAGGCAAGTTTCCTAACTTCATTCATATTTTAAATGAATTCTAGTTTCTAAAACTTCTCAGATGTTGAACTTGAGAAGTTCTGTCTATGTGTAAATGTGTGATATTTGTACAAGGTGTTAGAATGTATGAGGCCTTGTGCCACAATTTGAACAGTTTGGTGTTTCTATGATATGAACTTTTCTGTGATTGAACTATTCAATATAAGAATGTTCTGTTTATACATGAACCGTTATTGTTAAGTCAGTGCTAATGATTCTAGCCAGACAGGATGTCTATGAAATAAGGTAGAAGAATGAAAGTATTTCAAAGTGAATGTGTCTAATGTTTTAAAATGATAAGAATTGAGATTATTCCTATTATTCAAACTGCTTCATAACCTTTGTTCGGTTATTGAGGTCTTAAAAGCATGTTTGAATTCTTAAAGTTGTTTTTTCAACTGTTATGACTTGCTGGGCAATTGAATGCTCACACTTGCTTAAAATAAAAACATTTTCAGCAAACGATGTTAGAAGAACTTAAGGATCTCAGAAAGATCAAGTTGATCAGTATCCAGAAGAAGTACCACTCATTATATGAATGAGCGTGAAGATCAAGCGAAGACTTGTAATATAGAATGATAGAATTAAACTATAGAATAGTTTAATGAATGATTATGTAACCTTGGTGGCGGATAAAAGTCACTTGTACAAGATGTAAAGAATAATGTAATTTTCATTGTTTGTAATGGAAGAGGTTATAAGGTTTTAGAACTTGGGATTTGAGGATGTATGTTTTTATATTTGGCTATATAATGATGTATGTTTGGAAGAAGATGGGTTCGTGACATACGGAATCCGGATGTGAAAATAGACCGAATTTTGGGGCGTTATAGATTGGTGTCAGAGCTGATAGATTATAAACCTTAGGTGTGAGTACCTAAGGCTATAATTGTAGAGAGAAGGATAAGAAAATCATTGAGTTAAATGATTAAGGAAGGAGATTATCACGTGATTATAGTGAATCGTAATAATAGATGAGTTGTTAACCAATGGATGATTTGTAGCTAATGTTATAAATGAATGATACAATGAAGTAGTACGGGAAGAAGAACTCAGATTGAGTTGTAAAGGATATCATACAAATTAAAGAAAATTAGTATTAAGTAAAGAGAAAATTTAGAAGTTGTAAAATTTCAATTGAGGACTCATGTGATAGCTGAGTTGTATGAACCTTTGTTATGGACAGAGGTTTGTGCTTGGTGTAACAACTGTTTAGCTTATTACAGTGATAATCATTGGAATTAGTCGCGTTGTCAAGATGTATATAACGAGAAGGTGAATCTTTTCTCATGTATATTCTTGATAGGTAGAGAACGATAAGGTAGGTGCAAGTTCTTGAAACTCATACTTATGGTACGTTCGTGACTCATAATGATATGGTAGGTTTTTGAACTTCTCAGCGAATGGAGGCTTATGGTCTGTTTGGGATAGTTCTTAAACTCATATTATTATGGAAAGTTCCTGAACTCATAATGCGTGGTAAGTTAATGGACTGTACTAAGGTATAGAAATGTGTAGACTGAAAATGAGTTATTTTCAGTAAACTTAGCATTGAAGGTGCTAGAGAAGATTAAGTATTGTCTCAAGTAAGACAATGAAGGAAGATAGAGAATAGGATATTCCAAGTCATGTAGATATGATAGATTTCGAAGTTTATTGAAATCGTGCTTATATGTGCGTGTTTTGAAAATGAAAAAATTGGTTCACCTTTTGGAACCAATGGATTTTAAAAGAACTATTCTTAGTATGTCTAAGCTAATCATTTCGGCTAGACAGAAATTGATTCAAAATATCAAAATGAATTTTATATCATCGGTGCATTTAATGCAAAGATGGTAAAAGGATGGAGTTGTTAACGCAATTGAACCTGGTGTTGGATGTGATCTTATTATCAACAACCAGCTATGGTATGATGTATAATGATGAAGTCCTCAATGTACTGTGAAAAGTACGGTATCATAACGTCATAAAACATTTTGATGTATTGCGAAAGAATTTAAAGAAGTAGTTGATGTCAATTAATTTGACTAGATAAATTTTTCAAGTTGATGTCTAATTTATTGGCATGGTCTAAGCTACTTGATTCGGCTAAGACGAATGGTATGTCATGATTAAAAGAAAATTGAGCTTTCTTTGAAGAGTTATGCCGAACTAAATTATTTTGGTGCGGAATCTAATGATTAAGTTTGAGGTGAACATACCCTAAAATGAGGTTATACGATGGGTTGATCGCCTACGTATGGAAGATATAGTTTACCTTCTTTGTGATTGTAAACTGACCGTGAAAGAAAGGTTTACTGTGAAATATTGTTAAACCAAGTAAGAGTTCATGGTCGATTGGACCCCTCACAAACTATGAAATGTTTTAAAGGAATGCTTATACTCCTATTTATTCCTTTCACTTCATGATTCTTGATAAGTTATGAAGGGTAGGGAATGTATGAAAGATAAGAAATTCTTTGAAGAGAAGTTGAGAAGAAGGGTAAGCTAAAATTTCGAGGATGAAATTATGTGAAGAAGGGGTGAATGTGATGATCCAGGAATGGGTGTGGTTTTAGAAATTCCGAGGACGAAATTTTTATAAGGAGGGAAGAATGTGACAACCCAGAAAATTGGAGTGTCCAGAATTTAAGATTTAAAGAATTAGTTATTAATAAAATGAATTTTTATTAATATTATTTTGTGTCGTGTTTATTAATCGTTCTAGAACCAAGAATGATTATAAATCAGGAGGATTCTGGCTACGAGCTAGATTGAACGAGTAAGAATTTTCAAGATGAAAATAAAAAAATTTCGGGAACAAAATATATTCGGGGAAAAAGACGAAATAGGCACTATTCACCCGACGAAACCCTAAGGGTTAGGGTTTGAATAACCTAAGCCTTTCTAAGAGTTCAGTATGTCGAAATTGCATTCCGTCAAAAGATTTGACGATAATATATCATGAAAAGTTAAGTAAGCTGATAAAAGTTTTTCTTAAAAAAACGTGCAAAAATCGGACAATATAAAAACGACGAAAAGTACTATTATATATTTTTCATTTGTTTAACTACATTAGCGAAAAATGTGAAGGAAAACGCTTGACACCAAAAAGTGTTTTTTAGTTTTTTGAAAATCCAAAGAATATGTAAAAGTTAATCGGTAAAGGAAAGACGAAATATCCAAAAATATTTTGATTCCGAGAATCGCAATTTTTAAAACTATAACCCAAAAGACGGAACCACGAAACTTACAGGCTAAGTTTCGTGAATAGTAAGGAGGTTAACTTAAGGACTAAGTAAACTTTAGGAGTAAGTAAACTTAAGAGCTAAGTAAACTTAAGGGCTAAGTTAACTTAGTGCTTAAGTCATGAATAGTAAGGAGGTTTGAGGGCGAAATGACTAAAATACCCCTAGCCTTAGTTTTCTATAAATAGAAAGCTTATTTCATTGTTTAAGGATTTTAAAAATCCTACACTTTGAGAGAGAGAGAGAGAGTTCGGATGGGAGAAGAAAAGGAAAAAGAAGAGGAAAAGCTTGCTCGTGAGCAACCTTTGTCCGATGGAAGGAGATTAACGGAGAAAGGTAGTTCGAAACCTTGTCTCGTATAATTTTTCTTTAAGTTTTTATGTTTAAAAATATAACTTAATGAGAATAAGAAGTAGATGATGTTAGGAATGATTTCATATGGTTGAAATCATTAGAAAAGAAGAAAGTAGAAAGTAGAAATTTAGTTTATAAATTTCTTAAGGAAGTATACGATTTATAATGAATTAGAATGATCTGAGTGGATTATATGAATGATTAGATGAAATAAGTAAGGAATGGTGTTATATAACATCAAATTCCAAGAAAAAGTGAAATCGTAATCCAAAATATCGATTAAAAATGAAGAACGAGCGAAGAACACGAAAAACGTTGTTGATGGACAAATTTAAAACCAACGTAGTATAAATGTTGTTGATGGACAAGTTTAAAACCAACGTAGTATAAATGTTGTTGATGGACAAGTTTAAAACCATCGCGTATAAGTTATTTGCTTATTGTTTAGTTAGGAAAGGTAGAAACGTTCATGAAGAACGGATTAAAACTGAGTTATAACGAAGTTATGGCAAAAATTTCGTGAAAGACGAACGAAAATTAGAAAGTTAGTAAATGAATCCGAACATTTAGGGTTTCATAAGAAGGTAAGAGAATGTACAAAACGTAAGTCGTGGACTCAAGAATGAACGAGTTCCGAGTTCGGATGACCGAATTACGGACGAACAAACGAAGAATAGAATGACATGTTAATGGATTCAGAATGAAGTTCTGTTTGAGGGTAATCAAAGTACGTAAGATAAAGAATAGAATGGCTTAGGAACGACCTAGTTCCGAGTTATAATGAAGAAGTTATGAGATTGTGAAATCAGCGTCTCAAGCTTGTAAAAGACTTAGGAAATTTTCTAGGATTCATGCTCGGCGCCGCAACACAAGATATGCCTTGGGAGGCGGTGCCTTGTATAAGTGTTTCAGGCCATCACTCATTCTTGGCGAGCGCCATAGTGCTAGGTAAAGTAATGGGCCCAAAGATCATGGGCGCAGACAGGAAAAAGCCAGTGATGAGCTTTTAAGTGCTCAATTACTAGGGGATGTGCAAGAAAGAAATATGAACATATAGTTCAACTAATGTAAAACTTAATCAAGTATATTAAACCTTTAATAAAGGTTAAACGAAAAGATTAAACAATATTAAAAGACAAAGAATGTAGACGCGGGTTACAGAACCGATATTCGGGGACCGTAGTCGCAATGAAATAAACGTGGGGGATTGCTATGATTGTGATTCCTCAGACGTTGAGTGACGATCGTAATGTATAACATTTTGATGTTATAACATGGGTAATGAGAGATGAATGTAAAGCGTATTGACGTTGTGAACGCAATGCAGTTGCGATGAACGATCGGTCTTAGCATACAACGAACCGTATGGCTTCGACATTAAGAAAGAATATTGAGCATGGGGTTCAGATGGTAGTAATAAATGAAAGCGATTAAAACCTTAGATAAAGGTTGAATGAGAGATTAAGGGATGAACAACATAAACATTGAATACGTAAACGATCCTCGTGAATCGTATTTACGTCAGGCGAACATTCTAAGTATACATTGGTTGTATGACTTAGACGTTGACGAAAGTAGTAAGTAATATATGAATTATAGAGAAAGCCATAGCGAACGGTAAGAAGATTAATGAAAGCCAAATGTGAGTCGGATGAGGATGTTAGAATGAAATGTAAGTGTTGAGCACTTTAACCAACGTGAAAGTTAAGTGTACGCGAATATTAAACAGGTAGAACCTACACCCCGTGTATGGTTTGACCGTAGGATAATGAAGACCAATGATTAAACCTGTGAATGGTGAAGAAACTGAATTAAAGACAAGTACGTATAACGTAAAGAAGTAGAGTTAATGTTTATAACTTGGATGACGTTCCGAGTCGAATGAACCGGACGTTGTAAGATGAGAATAAGGTAACGTAAAATGCTTAAAGCTATAAATGCGTAGAATGAATATTGAATGATCGTTCTTAGTATACAAAAGACTGTATGACTTAGACAATGATGAATAAATCCTGAGGTATGGCATTTAGTTGCCTGAAAGCCATAAGGAATAAGAAATTGGCTTATCGAACATTATAGTTTACTAGTTTGGATAAGTTAAGATGAATTTAGGTTGTAGTACAATTGTAACCTTTGATGATTAACTTATGGGAGCTGGGATAAACAATTACTTTAAAGAGCGAAGGTATATACAAAACTGGCATCCGATCTAACTCACTATTATGGGCAGTGTAGATGAGACGGGAACTTGTTTGGTTCTTGTTTGTGGGAAACCACTCAGAGTACCGTATTGACTACTAGCAGAGACACGATGTGTGCTGAGTCCTAGGAGAGTATAAAAAGAAGATAAGAATATAAATCATCAAAGATGATGAACGTATTGAGTAAGACATCTCCGTATGTCATGAAGCCGTTAACTGGTAAAGGAAGTTGGTCGCGTAAACATAGATTGCAGAAACGCGAACCCTAAGAAGTAAAGTTAAGTAAACCAATGCATAAAGTCAAGTATATGACAAATTGGTGTATGTGTTATTTCCTTATGTGCTACATAGGAATTGGAATGAGTAGTTCAGCGTAAACTATAAGTTGTAGCTGTGCGTAAGGCATGTTTCCTAACTTCATTCAAATTTTAAATGAATGCTAGTTTCTAAAACTTCTCAGATGTTGAACTTGAGAAGTTCTATCTATGTGCAAATGTGTGATATTTATACAAGGTTTTAGAATGTATGAGGCCTTGTGCCACAATTTGAACACGTCGGTGTTTTTTTGATATTAACTGTTCTGTGATTGAACAATTCAATATAAGAATGTTCTGTTTATACATGAACCGTTATTGTTAAGTCTGTGCTAATGATTCTAGCAAGACAGGATGTGTATGAAATAAGGTAGAAGAATGAAAGTATTTCAAAGTGAATGTGTCTAATGTTTTAAAATGATACGAATCGAGATTATTCCTATTATTCAAGCTGTTTCATAACCTTTGTTTAGTTATTGAGGTCTTAAAAGCATGTTTGAATTCTTAAAGTTATTTGTTCAACTGTTATGACTTGTTGGCCAATTAAATGCTCACACTTGCTTAAAATAAAAACATTTTCATCGAACGATGTTAGAAGAACATAAGGATCTCGTAAAGATCAAGCTGATCGGTATCCAGAAGAAGTACCATTCATTATATGAATGAGCGTGAAGATCAAGCCAAGACTTGTAATATAGAATGATAGAATTAAACTATAGAATAGTTTAATGAATGATTATGTATCCTTGGTGGCGAATAAAAGTCACTTGTACAAGTTGTAAAGAATAATGTAATTATCATTATTTGTAATGGAAGAGGTTATAAGGTTTTAGAACCTGGGATTTGACGATGTATGTTGTTATATTTATCTATATAATGATGTATGTTTGGAAGAAGATGGGATCGTGATGTACGAAATCCGGATGTGAAAATAGACCAGATTTTGGGGCGTTACAGGTGGAATCACAGTCATTCCATGTCTAGTTTTCATGTTATTCTTGGTCAAAACCTGTTGACCGGGCATGACCAGATGATTTCTGGGTAACCCAGAAATCAAATATTAGTGTCTGACAACATTTTTAATCACCTTGATCTATTAGATGATAAGAGATATGATGATGTTGTTATAACTAGTTTGTAGCCTGTCATATGTACTTTATATTTGTGGATTTAGATCCCTTAAATATTCAACAGATCAAACGGAGTAGATGGTCAAAGTAGGCCATTCGACCATGACTTAGAATTTCTGGACTTTCCAGAAATTGTTTGCATGAACTTTCTAATAGGGTTTGACCAGATCAAATTTGTTCATAGTTTTGTACTCGGACTGATTTGTTGATTCCTATGTGTTCCATGACATATGGGCTATAGATTTGAACCTTAAGAACACCAATTGGATGACCAGAACGTGTGGATGATTGAGCCACAAAGTAGGCAGTCGAAATTATCTAGGTTTCTGGGTAACCAAGAAAGCCTAGAAAGCTTCTGACAACTACTTTGAAGCTTTTGATCGTGCAATTATGATATTGTATGACCTATATGATGATTGATTTGTGTAGTGCTACATAAACACTACATGATCAATGTTTAACATGGCCCAGAAAGACTTTAAGATGAGAATTAAATGTGGTCAAACCTGGCATGTTGGTAACTGACTGTCAGTGTTCTTAAGGCTCAAGAACACCAACAACAACGGTTACTATCGCTATAGGCTATAACGACGGTTTCTAATAATTTTATTTTCCTAATTTTTGGAAAATGATTAAAAATAGAAAATAAATTCTAAAAATTACAAAAATATTTTTAAAAATTATTTTAAATTATGAAAATAACTTTTGATAATTTGGGTTATTTTTCATTAATATTTATAATTATTTGAATATTAATGTTATTTAATTTATTTAATTAATATATTAAAAAATAGAGAAAAATGATTTTAATATTATAAAAATCATTTTAAATAAGAATAAAGTGTTTAAAAATATTTTGAGTTATAAATGTAACTTTTAATATTTTTGGAGAATTTTCATTAATAAATTAATATTAATGATATTACATTTATTGAATTATTAAATTAAATAAATAATGGAAAAAGGGTTTTATTGATTTAAAAATAAGAAAAATAATTTTAAAATATTTGAAGTTATAATTAATGACTTTTAATATTTTGATAACAAATTCATTAATATTTAAACATTAATGGTGATGGTTTAAAATGATTTTAATTATTTTAAAAATCAATTATGTAGAATATTGGTGATTTAAAAATATTATAAGTTATTATTGATAACTTTAATAATTTGACAAATATATCATTAATATTTTAATATTATTAAATATTAATGATGATGGAATTAAATGATAATTAAATCATTTAAAAATGACTTTGGTGTTTGAAAAATTATTATAAATTATAATAATTGTTAAAAAATTATTATATCATTAATGATGTTTGACTTATCTAAAATAATATTAAAGCTTTGAGACCGAGTTTAGTTGACAATACAAGTGTTAATTGTCAGTTAGGGTGACCAGTACACCAAGAATAGACCAAGGTCCAATCAAACCGAACTAGTTAGGCTTGATGAGTATTTATATAAGTTATAAAAACTGATGTGACTATATGGTATTGTGTCTAGGGGAAAGATTGACTGTAAATTACAATATTGTGTGTTGTGAATTATTCTGCTAATTATGAGACCGATATTGTTTATTATAGGTCTTACGAACGCAGATAAGTATATTCTATAGTGATAAGTAGGTTTTATACCTACTTATTCGGTATATGTTACTTGAATTAGTTGCTTATACTCATATTTCTTAATTACTTTTCATGCATTTTGTGTTCATTTTGTAGATTTTATGCTTGGGAGCTGTGTGAGCGATTATTGATATGCAAACGCAAGGAAAAATAATCTAGACATCGTTTGGGCTATCACGTTTATTTCATGTTCTTGGCTTGGAACTTGGATTATGTTGTAGAGCTTCTTCTTAGCTTTTCGGAACATCTTTAATCATTCCAATCGGAGTTCAGATGCAAGAGTCATGACCTTTATACCAACGAACGTTGAACGTCACTGTTTTGGGTGGCTATTTGCGTAGCTGTCACGTCCAACCCAATTTTAACCTTCATCCGTTCATTATTTCTCAATTCTCAAACAATGAAAGTTATAGATCTCGTCTAGAGCTTTGATTTGATAGGTGGAAGACCCCATAACTCCTTCCGAATCAAATGTTATGGAAATTTTACCAGAGGACACTGCAGCAGAAAATCAACAGCGCAGGCGCGCGGATTTCTAGGACATTTCATGCACGGCTATTCCAATCCTTGGAGCAAAAAAACGTCATCTGCTACTTGGGCGTGGGCGCACCCAAATCCAGGCCAATTCCAACGTGGTCGCGCCACTTTTGATGTTGTCAAGAACTGTCTTTTTTACTAAACAATGCAATTAAAGCGTAATTTGGAGGAGGGTTCAATTAGGGCTTATATAAATAGAAGACATATATCAGATGTAAACAGGATTCCACCCCTTGGGGGATCACGTAGCTAATATTGCTTTCTTCTCTTTAATTTCCATATTAGAATAGAGTAGGGTAGAGTAGTTAATTTTTATAATTGATTAGGTCTGAAGATTTGAAGCAATTTGATTTCATAATAGATTCAAACTTGGAGCAAGAGAACTGATTTGCATTTCAATTCTTACTCTTATCCTCTCTTTGATTCCTATTTGTAATTTTATGATGTTTATTCAATCTATGGATGATGGATTTGATTCAGCTATGAGTTAAACTTTATCTTGGGATTGCAATGGATTCTATTGCTTAGTTTAATCTGATATACTTCATTGTTAACCTTATTTATTGCTATGGGATTGTCTATTAAGATTCATGCTTATTTGCTTAGTTGATTAGCCATCAATTACTGTGATAACCCATATGAACTTGAAAGACAAAAGTATGGGTTTAGATTTGATCTTGATAGCTTGTGTTTCTATGTTCTACATGGTGATGGAATGTATGATTCTTGCTTAGGATAGACATATACCGAGGCATCACTCATATTCAATTGAGAATTTGGGCTTAAACCCTAATTATTTGTAAATCACATAGATGTATAGTGGTTAGGTAATGTGGGTGTTCATGTGTATTTTATCAATTGTGTATGCGATATGGGTATGGTACATTGAGATATGCCTGTACTTTACTTTCGTGTTCTCGACTAGCAATCCAGTGCAAGTAATTTGGCTTAACAGGGAGTGTGTTAATTTAAATGATTCAATATATGAAATTGTAATATCAAGTCTTCATTATCTAGTTTTCATAGTTAGTATTAGTTAATTTCATAGTTTTCATCACTATATTAAATCATTTATTTAAATAAGACTGAAATGGTTATAGACTAGTGCTTGGTGAACTTTATTAGTTAATTCTCCGTGGAAACGATACATTACTTACACTTTATTACTTGTTAATCGTGTATACTTGCATGCATATATTGATCGGTAAAACGACCAACATGTAGCAGTAATCAACGCAGAAGGCAAGTTTCCTTAACTCAACCTTGAGTTATATCTGTTCAATTATTATAGTGGTTAATTATTGTTGATTAGACCACGTCTGAGAATTATTTTTGATTATTCATAGTTAGTGCATATTTATTAATTCAAATTAAATTAGTGATTCTGAAAATATACTTAGAGAATAATTGTTCTTGGACACTTACATCCGTAGAAGCTATTATTGACAGTACACATAATTCATGTCTATTGTCGAATTGTTTTGAGATATGTCTTGGCCAATTATTCTGGCTAGATGAATATTTATTAGAACTTGATAGGTTCGAGAAGAGAATTCAATTATTTTTGATAGATCAATGACAATTTTTTCAGCTAGATGGAGAAAATGATTAGATATTGAAATCATTGTATTTTATTGTTATAAATCAAACTCTTATTATAAGACTGAGAAGAACAACCTTTTTATATAAAGGAAACATTTTTGGTCGTATATTCGGCCTTTGCGCGCGTGTAAGTATTATGCATAATATAGGGTACAAGGAGTTGGCCGCTCTAAGTACTTGTAGAGGGGTTTGATTTAATCTTTATGGTTATCTGATACACCTGGGTATATTAAAGTATATCTTTGATAGTTACTTAAGAAGAAAAGTTCAAGATCCTTTGTGATCACTCAATATAATTCTGGAAAATATTTCCATCTTGTTATTTGGGTATATCAAAGTAAATCTTTGATAGTTACTCGAGAATAGAATTTCAAAATCATTTAAGATCATTCAGTATAAACTCTGGAGAATATTTCTAAATTGTTATTGAATTGAATATCGTAGAAACTTTGATAGCATTGTATTCTTTCATTACTGTGTTGAATATGTTACGAGAAGATAGGTTAGAGAAGAATAAATTGTTCAGCTATTTCAAAGTTCCCCGAACTTTGGTGTCATTCTATCAAAATAGATAATCTGTTGTTCTGATTCTTATACATTCATTGTATATTTAACTTGCGTGGAAAATTTGTTGCTTACCCTTGCTAAATAAAACATTTGAGCTAGAGACGAGGTGGCAGGAGGTACTGTGAAGAACAAAGGCAAAGGTGTTATGCTGGGATAATTATGAATAGCATTATTATTATGTTATATTTCTAAACCCTTTATGTATATCTATGGGTATGTTTGTAATGTTAATGTTAGATGACCTGGGATGATGTTGTTAATATATTAATTAATGATATGTATGTTTGTATTCATCAATGAATGGGTAGTTAGATGTTAATTATATTATGGATTGTGAACACCAAACTCGGGGGTCAGGTAACCCGGATTTGGGGGTGTCACAAACACTCCGGATATAAATCCAAGCTTAATCGAGGAATAACTCGATGATGTTCATATATATATATATATATATATATATATATATATATATATATATATATATACAAAAGAAATAAAATCCACAAACCGAAGTCCGGGCATACGCACACAACACGACTCTCAACGTGAATAACTGTGTGTGCAAAAAATGGAGAAAGGCTTGAAGAAATGTATGAAGTCTTACAGTGGGCTGCCAAGAAGACTTCAAATGGCTTTAAATGAATGAAAACTCGGTTTCCACGGGTAAAAAATGACAAAGCACAAGCTCACCAGTGTATGAAAAGAGAAAGCACTCAGTTTATAGTGTGTACAGAGAAAAATGGACAGGGCTTTCTCGCCTTTTTCTCTTCTAAAATGGCCACCCTATGCCCTCTATTTAAAGAGGGGGTGGGGGGTCACTGGTGTACCTGCGGTAGCCGCAGGTCCACCTACGGCTACCCAGGGTACGCCCGAGCTCTGTGGGCCCCACCGTCATGAAGTACGTGCACGTATAGAACGTGTTATCCGTTCAAACCTTTATAACTTTTGATTTGGGCATCCGATTAAGGTGTATAATACCTTTTTGAAATGTTGTTGTCGAGAGCTACACAATGACATGGGATAAGAGGTTGTATGAAGTCGGGAAGATAGGGACATGCCTAGATCTTCAGGCCTTCAAATTCTATCTGGTGTGTTATCTTGTGTAGTAGTCACTCGGGATTTTGAGCTATGTTTCTTGTAGGACGCTTCTGTGTAGAATATATATTGAAATGTTGTTGAGACGGCGTAAATATGGAATCAAGGTGGCAAAATGATTATTTAGCAGTTGTTGCTCAGAGTTATCTCTGAGATGTGTAGCTATGAGGACTGAAGGTCCTTAGGGTTGTCTCTGAGGTGTGCCTGGCCTCTTGGGGTTGTTTCTGGGATTGGAACTGAGTGCCTCGGGATTATTTCTAAGGTTGAATCTGACTGCAAGGGTTTTAAATGAGCTTTTTCGGGGTTATCTTCAGAACTGCAACTGCATTCTTTGGGGTAATCTCCGAGGTTAGAACTGACACTCCCGGAGTTATCTCCGGGACTGGACTGAGTATCTTGGGGTTGTCTTTGAGATGAAAAAACTAATAATTCCGGGGTTGTCTTTGAAACTGGACCTGCATTCTTCGGGGTTATCTCTGAGGTTGGAACTGAAACTCCCGGGGTTATCTCTGGGATTGAAACTAGGTATCTTGGGAATGTCTCCGAGATGAAAAACTGAGTATCCCGGGGTTGTCTCCAGGATTGAGCTGATTTGACCTCTAGGGTTATCTCTGGAAGACGATTCTGCCCTCCTGCAATGTTAGTAACAGGAATGCAAAATTTTGAGTGTCTACATATGCCCCTCTTTATCGTATTCTTGCAGTGTAATGGCATGGATAAGATAAAAAATACTAGAAACTTGAAATGTGACAAGATAATCATGATGCAATGTACTGTAGTATGATGCAAATGCATTATATATGTGGTTTGTTGGATTATTATCCAATAGGATGTGATAACTGTTTGCTCCCATAACTTCAGACGGAGATTGGAGTAATCACTGATGATCCTGATGAACTGCTTGAATATGTGATCCAAAGTTCGCAGGAACTTCCAGGATGTTGATGTTGGGGTTATCACCAAAGTCCTTAATCTTTGGTACAAAATTTCCACTAAGGATGTTTCTCTCATGTACAAGAGACTCTGGGGGATTTGTGCTTTGTCTGACGAAGATGTGTATAACATATTCCATTATCGATCCTATCCGATGAGGTTGTTCTTCCTGGTTTGCATCGCTAGGTCCTTCCAATGTTCTTTTAAAGTTACGGCCAATAGTTTGTGTGTTTTTCAGGCTTGCCTAACCCTTGCTGAAATGTTCTTCAATTGATACCATCATCGAACCATTCTCTGATGCTTCGCTGGGTTTAATTACTAACGGCTGGAATCATCAAATGACTTCTAACACTTCGTTGGATTTACTTGCCAGCAGATAATGATGTCAAGGCTTCTTGACCCTTGTTGACATGTGCATCAATGACTGAGACCATCGGATTGTTTCCGATGCTTTGCTCAATTTACTTGCCAGCGGCTGAATGTCTTCAAGGTTGCTTGACCTTCACTGACGTGTGCATCAACGGATGAGACCATAGAATGGTTTTCGATGCTTCACTGGATTTACTTTCCAGCAGTTGAATGTCGTCAATGTTTCTTGACCTTCGTTGAAGTATGTATCAAGGAATGAGTTGTATGAAGTTTCCTTTTGAGAGAAGTGTTTTGGAGTTACGACCCTAAACTGACGGCATCGGACCTTTGTGAGGTATTACTGAGTGTAGTTTTGCAACAATTGTGATCATCGGTATAGTGAACCCTGTGTCCGAGAAAAAACCAATAACTGGTAGATAGACCTGCAGTTTGGTCTGTGAAAACCAGGATTTCAGGCTTTTCTACTCAATCACGTAGCATCTTTTTCCTGATTTAACTTTTTCAACTTGTGAGACCTCATTTGCAAATCATATTGGACCGAGCCGGAGGGGTGGGACCCACCTAGGGGAGCCACAGGTACACCTGTGGTAGCTGTAGGTACACCTGCGACCAACCGTGGTGGGTTTTAAATGTCTTGTTGCTTTTACAAGTCATTTTCAAGTTGCGCCACATAGAAAATCCAAGAGCCCTTCTTCAGATCTGCTGAGTTCGGGCGGCTTTCTGCAAAATTTGTCACCGTACAAGAGTTCTACACTGCCTTGGTAACGTATGCATATCTTCTTTTCCAGTTTTTATCCGTTGGAAAATGAGTTATCACATGAAATCCTTCTAAACACATAGTAGTGAATATGTATGCTCATATGACTTGATAAAAAAATTTAACATAGTAAATTTAGTATTTAACCATGTTGAACATAATGATGTGAAAAAATTTAACTTTTGAAATAGTCAAATTGTCACCTTTTTCTGCTATTTCTTATCCTATTTGAGGACAAATAAGCAAAGGTTCCAAAGCAAAGTAATCCTGGTAATTAGTCTACCCTTACAGATTTTACTTTGATAATGTTATGTAAATAAGATGTTTATGACTGTGGGTAGGTGTGCTACTGAATGGCCACCTAGTAATGTCTATGTGTATGTTGATAGTCCTTTTTACAAAGGAGACTCTGGTAAAATTTTCCAAAAGTCTAGGTATTGGGTAGACATGTATTTTTAACTCTATTGTAGGTGTATGTTAAAATAATTCATGCATGCATATAGTCATAAAATGTATTTGAAAAGCTTTAGGTTAGAATTTACCACACCCTTTCTGAGGTGATTTGGAGACTTGTGTCCAGATATATGGATCTTGATCAGTCAAGTAGTTCCCGCAGGATAACTTTAGGTGTACGGAGGAGGGCTTCTGATGTGCCTTAACCTCGTTTAGTTAGACAGCCTCGCCGTTGGGTGGAGGCGGTGATCCGTCCTATCCAGGTTGAGGTACCAGATGTTGAGGATGAGGAGGAGGATGTACCATTTGCGGACCCCACTCCTGCTGCTCATGTTCCACGTAGGGATTTCCCAAGCATTCAGGAGATGATCCCAGAGCTTCTGGGTGATTTGAGTCGACACCCCTCAGTTTACTTGCATGCAAACGAGGTAAAAGCTGGATGTGATCTTCCTTTTTTCCTATTGATGAAGAGCAAAGGTTCTGATGTTGATTTGCTTTTGTGATGTAGGTTCCTGGCTTTATGCAGCCTCGAGGGAACTGTTTCAGTATTCACTCTTTATATCAGGCTCTACATCCCGATTATCGAGCGATTGTGCACGGCTGGGGCTTCGAGTCATTCTTTTCCATCCTCCCTCGTCGTTATCCCTGGGGTTATCTCAGGGCATTATCTGAGTGTTGGTTCCACCAGACTCAGTCTCTCCCTTTATTAGACTATGAGGTGATGATGACGCTGATGGAATGACAGTTCATCACCAGTATGGAGTTTGGAGGGGTGTCAGTGCCTTGTATAACGAACATTACCACTACTGCCATTAGATCCTTGCTAAAAGTCCCGGCTGAGGCGCTCAAGGGCAGGACGGTTCGTACAGGTCCTTTGAGCATAGATGATATGACTGGGCTGTTGAGTGAGCCCATACCCGCTGATGTGAGAGTTAGGGATCACATTCTTTGGTGATTATTCCTGGTTATTATCAGGGGTTGCTTCATAGCGGATAACTCTTCCACGGTGTTATTCACTTTAGTCAGCGCCACACGGGATGTGGAACGTATTGGAGAGTATGATTGGGGCTCCTATACCTTCGCATATTTCCTCAGAGGAATGTGCAAGCGTTCATAGGGCTTGAGAGAGGCTTGGCTAGGATTTTACCCATTTCTGCTGGTGAGTGTTTCGCTTTTGATTTTCTATGTACAAGTTAAGAGTGTTGATTGAGAGTAGATGTCTACCTTTGTGTTGGCAGTTTTGGGCTTATGAGAGGCTCTCATGCTTGCGTCCTATTTGTGTGTTAGGTCCATATACCTATCCACGAGGTCAGAGATGGCATCACTTCATACTGGTAGAGGTTCCTATAGTTGAGGGTTTAACCCATTGTCATCTATAATTAGAGTTGTTGCCAGCTGATGCTATCACTTGGGTTCCCTACTCTGGGGACCGTTTGACTGTTGGGTTTGAGGATGGGTACCCGACTAGTGTCGAGTATGTGATATCCACCCGTAGGATTCCTTTCTTCATAGATAGAGGGTGGGAGCTCTATTTGGGAGAGCGTGCTATTAGGAGCACCACAGGGGAGATTCGTATACCAATCTTGCCTCCTACCAGGCATTATGGGTCTGTATTGAAGTTGCCTATCATTGATATCCCATTGATGGGAGTTGACGGCTTTACGTTGTTAGAGGGTCCGTTTACTCAGGATATGTTCCATCGCTGGTGGTCCCCTAGTACCATCGGAGCCTAGGCCCGCGCCACTCAGTTAATGGGGAATATGGTTCATGGATCCATGATGATGATGGATTGGATGGCATGTGTCCTAGATTTGACTCATTTGATATAGATTAACAGTTTGACCCGGCAGTTGGACCGGGCACATTTTTTTATCCAGCACTTGGGCAGAAATCCTGCAGAGGCAGATACTTTTGATCCTTCCATCTCTGATTTGGCCCTTCAGGTGACCTATATGGTTTTTTTTACCCAGATCCTCCATTGTATAGGCCTGACATCCCACTTGGCGGAGATCTAGTGACTAAGGAGGAGTTACATCAGTTGGATAGGATTGATGATGTTAACATTGACATCATTGTCTTCTTCTGATGTGTATTCTCATTATATTTTTTGATAGGCCTCTGTTAGATACTAGGTGGATGTGCCCCATTTTTGCTATATCTTTTGATAGGCCTCAGTTAGTTCTTGGGCATCGGTGCCCCATTTCTCTGTATTTTAAGATTGACGGAGATGATGTATGAGATGATGATGTACTTAGGAATGTATGTATTATTTTCCATTCAATACATCATATTTCCATCTATTATTTATCATGCATGTATCATGTTATACATATGAATGTCCAGAGATATTTAGCATTGACCCCTGGATGGTCTTATGATACGACCCACACAGATGGCATCATTCGTGGGTAAAGTTGCGGCTTCTACCGATTTGGAAACATAATCGACCGCCAACAGAATGTACTGATAATTGAAGGAAGATGGGAAGGGTCCCATAAAGTCGATTTCCCACACGTCGAATAGTTCAACCTTCAAAATTGTGTTGAGTGGCATTTCATTGCCCTTGGAGATATTACCTACTTGCTGGCACCGATCACACTTCAGCACATAAAGGTACGCATCTTTGAACAGAGAAGGCCAGAAAAATCCTGATTGTAACACTTTGGCCGCTGTTCGATCACCAGAATATTGGCCTCCGTAATCCGATGAGTGACAATGGCCTAGTATGTTGTCCATCTCTTCATGTGGCACACAACGTCTAATCATTTGATCCGCGCAGGCCTTAAACAGAAATGGTTCGTCCCAATAGTATTGCTTCACGCCATGGAGGAATTTCTTCCGTTGTTGTGAGTTCAAATTCGGTGGTAACACCTTAGCAACCACGTAATTCACGTAATCTGCGTACCATGGTAATATTGTGGTTACTCGAAGATGTTGTTCATACGAAAATTTCTCATTGATCATTATGTTGTCTTTATTCTGAACCTCCATGTTTTCCAACCGCAAAATATGATCCGCCACCTGATTTTCGGTACCTTTTCTATCCCGGATCTCCAAATCAAATTCTTGCAGCAACAATACCCATCGTATTAACCGCGGTTTTGCATACTTCTTCTCAATCAGGTATTTAATGGCAGAATAATCAGTATAAACGATTACCTTGGTCCCAATGAGATATGCTCTGAATTTGTTAAAGGCAAACACAACTGCAAGTAATTATTTTTCGGTGGTTGTGTAGTTCAACTGGGCATCTGTCAACATCTTGCTGGAGTAGTAGATAGTGTGAAAAATCTTGTCGTGCCCTTGTCCCAATACTACTCCAACTACGTAGTCATTGGCGTCACACATCAATTCGAACGGTAGAGACCAATCGGGTGCCACAATAATTAGCGTAGAGACCAATTTCCTCTTTAGTACCTCAAATGCTTCGATACATGACTGATCCATCTTGAAAGGCACATCTTTCTCTTGCAAGGAACATAAGGGTTTTGAAATTTTTGAAAAGTCTTTAATGAAGCGTCTGTAGAAACCCGCATGTCCCAAGAAGCTCCGAATTCCCTTCACAGATGATGGAGGAGGTAATTTCTCAATTGTCTCAATCTCCGCTTTGTCCACCTCTAACCCTGCTGCAGAAACCTTATGCCCCAGAATAATCCCTTCTTTCACCATAAAATGGCATTTTTCCCAATTAAGAACCAGATTAGTCTCCACGCATCACTTCAACACTAAAATCAGATTTTTCAAACATAAATCAAAGCTATCACCGAACACAGAAAAGTCATCCATAAATACCTCCAAATTCTATTCGACCATATCGGAGAAGATAGCCATCATGCACCATTGGAAGGTTGTCGCCGCATTATATAACACAAAAGACATGCGCCAGAATGCAAACGTGTCGTAGGGGCATGTGAATGTAGTTTTCTCTTGATCCTCAGGTGCTATGGCAATTTGATTATACCCAGAATATCCATCCAAAAGACAGTAGAACTGATGTCCTGCTAGCCTATCCAACATCTGATCAATGAGCGAAGGGAAGTGATCCTTGCGTGTGGCTTTATTCATCTTGCGGTAGTCCATACATACTCTCCCTCCTGTAACTATTCTAGTAGGGATGAGCTCATTAGCTTCATTCTTCACCACTGTCATACCCCCCTTTTTGGTACACATTGTACAGGACTTACCCATGACCTATCCGAGATTGGGTAAATAATGCCGGCATCCAACCATTTTATGATCTCCTTTTTCACTACATCTTTCATAATGGGGTTTATCCTTCTTTGCATCTCAATGGTTGGTTTTGCCCCCTCTTCCATTAAAATTTTATGCATGCAATATGATGGACTAATTCTAGAATATCCGCTTATAGACCACCCAATTCTTTGTTTTGAACTCTTGTAAGACCCGTATGATTTTCCTTTTTTTGACGTGTCGCTTAACTCCGTTGAAACAATAACTGGTAGAGTAGCATCTTTTCCCAAATAAATATACTGCAGATGAGATGGAAGTGGCTTTAATTCTAACACCGGTGGCTCTTTTATCGAGGGTTTGAACTTTTTACCTTCTGTTTCAAGCATATCAAGGGTGTCAAATGTTTGATTGCTTTTCCGAAAGACAGATGATGTATCTAGCCATTTGGCATATTTAATGTCCTCTTCAATGCCGCAGTCGTCTGTCCCAAGCAAAATGGATTCAAGCGGGTCCTCCGAATAATTTTCGCTGAACTTGTGATTAATCAATTCCTCCATGATATCAACCCTCAAACATTCACCTTTTTCTTTCGGATAAGACATTGACTTAAAAACATTAAAGGTGACATGTTAATCTTCAACTCACATCGTTAATTCACCTTTTTGAACGTCAATCAAAGTTCTACCCGTTGCTAAAATGGTCGCCCAAGAATGATTAGGATTTTGCTATCCGCTGCACAATCCAAGATGAAGAAATTCGCGGGGAAGATGAATTTATCCACTTTAACTAAAACATCCTCAATAATACCTCGTGGATATGTAATCGATCGATCATCATTATAAATCGATAATTGCTCGGTCAGGAGCACAAGTCTAAACCGGGTCAGAGCGGATAATGACATCAAATTTATACTGGCCCTCAAATCACACAATGCTCGACCCGAAAACTGATTTCCAATTTCACATGGTATATTAAAGGTACCTCGATCCTTAAGCTTCAGCGATAACTCATTCTGAATGATCGCGCTGCATTCTTCGGTCAATGCCACTGTTTCGAACTCACCCAATTTCCTCTTTCTTGACAAAACCACCTTCATAAACTTAGCGTAACTCGGCATTTGTTCCAAGGCTTCGACAAAGGGGATGTTGATATGCAGTTTTTTGAAGATTTCCAAGAATCGTGAAAACTTCTTATCCAACTTGGATTTCTGATACCTCTGCGGATACGGTATGGGAGGCATTGTGGTGGTTGGTTCCGGTTCTTTCTGTCTAAGGTCTCATCTTGATGTTTTTCGGTGTTTTCCACTTCCTCTGTTTCACTTGTTGCGCTTTCCCTCTTTTCCCTATCCGTGACTGTCTCTTGCAATTCCTTTCCACTTCGTAGAGTTACAGCCTTACAATGCTCATCTCTGCCCGGATTTTTCTCTGTGTCACTCGGAAGTGTTCCAAGTGGTCGGTTATTAAGTGCATGTGCTATTTTCCCCAGTTGATTTTCCAGATTCTTGATCGACGCACCTTGGCTTTGCATATTCAGCTCCATTTGATTAAAAAAAAAAAATCATGTTCCTCGTTCTTTTTTTCAGAAGCTTTAATAAATCTATCCAAGGCTTCTTCCCAACTTGATTTTCGCTCTGGTTGTTGTGTCTGATTTTGAAATCCGGATGTGTTTTGTTGTCTCGGTGCTTGAGCTTGAGCTTGATTGTTACTCCATGAAAACCCAGAATGATTTTTCTAACCCGGATTATATGCATTTTGATTCGGGTAAGGTTGGGTAGATCGATTATAGCTCCCTAAGAACTGAGCTGATTCAGAATTTATGGCACATTGATCCGTAGCATGACCCCCAACACATAATTCACAAACCATTGCTACCTGCTGTGTGGATTGTGGACGTCATGTTTCCACTTGCTTAGCTATTGCGGCCACTTGTGCTACTAATGCTGTCATAGCATCTACGTCAAACTTTTCGGGTGTTTTTGGAGGGTTAGACCTAGTCATGGGCCACTGATAGTTTTTAGTGGCCATTGTCTATAACAACTGATATGCCTCATTAAAAATCTTAGACATGATCGCTCCCCCGTCATCTTTGCAAGATCAATCATCTGGCCTCGAGTGGACGCGTGCAAACCATCACAAAATATCCCTAACTGCATCCACTGCGGAATTCAGTGATGTGGGAACTTACGGAGCATATCCTTAAATCTTTCCCATGCCTCATATAACGATTCTGAGTCAAATTGTGCAAAGGTGTGAATATTGTTCCGTAGTTTTGCCGACTTCGCTGGTGGGAAAAACTTAGCTAGAAATTTTTGAGCTAAGTCATCCCAAGTTGTGATTGAGCCAGGAGGCAAAGAATGTAGCCAACTACGCGCTTTATCTTTCAAGGTAAACGGGAACATCCTCAACCCTGTAGCATCTTCCGATATATTGTTGAATTTGAAGGTGTCGCAAACTTCCAAGAAACTTAAGATATGCTCATTCGGATCATCTATCGAACTACCCCTAAACTGACATGTATTTTGTAGCATTTGAATTGTTCCTGGTTTAATCTCAAAACTGTTTGCATTGATCGTCGGCCTCCTAATACTTGAATGTATATCCGTGACATTCGGCATGGCATAGTCCCTAAGTGATTTCTGGTCGTTCCCTGCCATGTTCGCTGAAATTTCTTGTTCTGCCAGTTCTTCTTCCACAGGTGACACTGCACTAGTCGACTGCAATTTCCAGAACTTCCTTTCAATATCGTCAGTATAAGGAAAATGTTCCTTTTTCACCCTTGATCTAGTGTGCATACACTCGCAAAGAATTCCTGCAAATATAAGAAGAAAAATAAGTAACGTTTAAATTAAGACCGAATTGATTATAACTAATATGGAATTAATACTAATAAAGAAGTTTCCCGGCAACGGCGCCAAAAACTTATTGGTTGATTTCACAATCAAAGCAAATGTGCAAGTATACACAGTCAACAAGTAATAGAGTGATAAGATAGTGTTGATCCCACAGAGAATTCTAATTAATAAATTCCAACTACTAGCACTATATCAATTCAATTTTATTTAAACAACCATAAATTGTGATTTTTTGAATTAAGAAAATTAAATTAAACAATTAAAAGAAATTAATCTAAAAGAAAGAAAATAAACAAAACTAAGATTTGATTGAATTCAGATAAATAAGGATTAAGACTACAATATCCCCTATTATGAACTATAAATCAATTATCCAATTATCCCAATTATTCTGTCTACTGAATTGTTAACAAGAATTCTTAAATGCCAAAAGTTATTTTCCAAGTGATCAATTACCTTCTATTTAATCCAGATTAATCGTGCTATATTCCTATGCAAAACAATTGAATTAAACTCTTCTCAATCCCAATTCCTTATGTGTTACATACGGTGAACATATATTTCCAATCAATTCACAAACCTAATTATTCACTATGCAAATAACTAAGTCGCAGGTCATCATGCCCAGTTATAACCCTAGAATTCCTCTTTCAATTCCTACTAGAGTAACAAGGTCATTATTTGCCAGATAATTAATCAATAAATGCAAAGCAAGATGAACAATTCACTTCAACAAAAATAATTGGAATAGATCAAATAATTAATTCATAATCATAAAAGGTTCAATTGGAATCTTAATTAAAGAAATTAGTTCATAACGGAAATTAAAACCAACAATCTTTGAAAAATCATCCTTAATGAATTACACAAATTAAAAGAATGAAGGGGAAGAAAAACTCCAAGTAAAATCCTTCAAATTCTCCTCTTGCTTCCTTGATCAATCTCCAATTGTGTAGATTCATTCCCCTATTTCAATGTAAAAAAAACCTTATATACTTCCCATCTTGTGCTCCAATCCTTCACCAAATCAACTTTGTTAAATAACCTCCCTTTAGCAAATCAATCGCTTTGGTCCCACGCCTTTACATTGGTCAACTTTTGCCAAGACCCACCCGCCTTGATCTTTGGGATTAGTGCGTGAGAGCGCCCCATTGGAGTCCGTAATTTCCACAACTAGCCCTTGTTCAGTCCAAAATGCCCCTGTTGATCCTACAGCTCCCACATATGCGAAACAACACCTAAACACAATAAAATAATTCTTAAATGATCTGAGAATGCACAAATTTAAGCTCAAATGTATCCGATTCATGGGTTTATCACCCAATCATCACTGGCTGCCTACGTACTCCTATTGAAGAGGAGATCAGGTTTGCGCAGTTCGAACCTGGTGTAAGAGGTTCAACGTTGTATGTGAAAAGGTGTATAACGGTATAGAGATTTTTTTTATGTGGTGTGACTGGGCCATAAAAATGGTTGCCTATGTACTCCCATGTATTGGGGAGATCAAGTCGACGTAGTTCGCCCCATGTGTAGGATGGATTGTTGATGAAATGTTTGATCCCATGTACAGGACAGACGGCATATGAAAAAGTCTTATCCCTAGTGGGACAAAACTGTAGGCTTGAAAAGTTTTATCCCTGATGGGAGAAAATTGTAGGTGTCAAAGGTTTAATCCATGGTGGGATAACCTGAATTGAGCAAAAGGTTTTGAAAACGAAGTTGAGTGAAGGATCTGTTGATTTAAAACTAGACTGCTGGTTTAAAGAGTGTGTTTGTCCCTGATGGGGTAGATGGGTATTAAGAAGGGTTGTATGTAGTGAAAGGTTAGAAAACTAGAAGTGACTAGGGATCTGGTGATCCCAAAACCAGGATGTTTGTTTGATGGTAACCTCAGACATAGTACCATTTCATGGTGTCCGAGTTGATGAGCTATGGAAATTCATCGCTGTCCATTTCCTGTAATCTGAGAGCACCTCCTATCAATACCTCCTTGACAACAAACGGGCCTTCCCAAATTGGGGAAAATTTTCCCTTAGACTGATCTTAATTGTCAATGATTTTCTTTAAAACTAGGTCATGTGGTTTAAACTACCGTTGCCAAACTTTTCTGTTATAGGATTTGGCGATCCTTTGTTCGTATAACTAACCATGGAAGATAGCATCGGTTCGCCTTTCGTCTATTAGAGACAATTGGTGATACCTATCTTGTAACCATTGGTCTTCATCTAGCTGAGCATCTATCAACACTCTGAGGGAATCCATTTCCACTTCTATGGGGAGTACTGCTTCCATCCCATAGGTTAATGAGTAGGGGGTTACCCCAGTGGAAGTACGCATTGAGGTTCTGTAGGCTAATAGAGTAAGAGGTAATAAGTCAGGCCATCCTTTGTGATTGGCTAACATTTTTTGCATGAGCTTTTTGATATTATTATTAGCCGCTTCAACAGCACCATTCATCTTTGGACGATAGATGACGGAGTTGAGATGTTTGATGTGGAATTGTTTGCATAACTCCTCCATCATTTTGTTGTTGAGGTTCTTAGCATGTCTGACACGATTCCCTCTGGTTGTCCATATCGACAAATGACATTATTTCTGATGAAACCAATGATAACTTCTTTGGTAACCCTGGGGAAGGAGGTTTCTTCTACCCACTTGGTGAAGTAGTCGATCATGGTGAAGATAAATCGATGCCCATTACTGGTTTTAGGTTCGATGGGCCTGATCACGTCCATTCTCCACATTGAGAAGGGTCAGGGAAAACTCATATTGTGGAGCTCCCTTGGAGGGGCGTGGATAATATTCCCATGAATTTGGCATTAATAACATCTCTTGACGTGATCATCACAATCAGCTTTGAGATAGAGCCAGTAATTCCCTATTCTGATGATCTTTTTGACAAGTAGAGGGCCACTCATGCGTGGGCCACATACTCCACCATGGATTTCTTCCATGAACCTCTGAGCATGGTCCTTGTCCAGTCATCTGAGGAGACCTAGTCCTACATATCGTTTGTAGAGTGCATCTCCGCTCATGTAGAATTTCATAGCAATTCGATGGATCCGCTTTTTCTCAGCAAGACTTCCCTCAGTGGTTGTAGATCCATCTCGTAGATACTCCTTGATGTGCCGATACTGTTGGTCATAATCCTGATCAATATATGTGTGCAAGTATACACGGTCAACAAGTAATAAAGAGTAAGTAAAGTATCATTCCCACGGAGAATTATCTAATAAAGTTCATCAAGCACTAGCCCATATACATTTCAGTCTTATTTAAACGTTTGATTTGAAACCTATATATTCAAACTATGAAGTTAAATAAGCCTAACTATCCCTAGAGTGAGACTAGACAATAAAGACTTGAGATTGTAATTTCACCTATTAAATCACTTAAATCAACACACTTCCTGTTAAGCCAAATTAATTGTACGAGATAGTTAGTCGAGAACATGAAAGTGAAACATGGCCATCTCTCGATGTACCATACCCATATCATATATAATCCACAATTGATAGAATACATGAACACCTACATTACCTAAACCACTATATGTCTATGTGATTTACAAATAAATAGGGTTTAAGCCCAAGTTCTCAATTGACTATGAATGATTCTTCGGTATATGTCTATCCTAAGCACGAATCATACATTCCCTAACCATGTAGAACATACGAACATAAGTTATCAAAATCAGATCTAAACCCATACTTTGTCTTTAGAGTTCATATGGATTATCACAGTAATTGATGGCCAATCAACTAAGCAAATAAGCACGAGTCTTAATAGATAATCCCATAGCAATCAATAAGACTAACAATGAAGTATATCAAAATAAGCTAGGCAATAGATTCCATTACAATCCCAAAATAGAGTTTAGCTCATCATAGAATCAAAATCCATAATCCTGAATTGATTAAACGTTGAGAAATAAAGATAGAAGTAGAGAGAAGTTACGGAATTGGGATTGCAAATCTGATCTCGCTTGCTCCAATTCTGAATTTCCTATGCTCTCCAATTGCTTTAATCTTCAACTCTAATCTAATTTAGGGTTCTAATCTAATCTAACAAAGAAAGAGAAGAAAAGAGAATATGTAATCTAGATTGATCCCCCAAGGGTGGAATCCCATTTTACATACTAATATCTCTTCTATATATAAGCTCTAATTGAACCCTCCTCCATGTTACGCTCCAATTGCACTATTTAGTGAAAAAGTCAGCTCTAGTCAACTTCGAGTGGCGCGCCCAGCTGGAATAACTGCTGAGTTGGTGTGCCCGCACTCAAGTAGCAGATGGTGTTTTTTGGTCCGGGGATTTGGGCGACCAGTACCCAAATTTCCTTTGGAAATCTGCACGCCCATGGCCGTAGGTTTTTCTCTGCGCAGTGTCCTCTGGTAAAACGAACATAACTTTTGATCCAGAAGGAGTTATGGTACGTTCCACCTATCAAATCAATTCTCTCGACGAGATCAACAACTTTTATTCTCCAAGAATTGAGAAATAATGGATGGATGAAGGTCGAAATTGGGTTGGAAGCCACCCAAAACATTGAAGTTCAACGTTTGTTAGTACAAGGTCATAACTCTTGCATCCGAACTCCGATTGGAATGATTGAAGATGATATGGAAATCTAAGAAGAAGCTCTATATGTATACTAACTTAAGTGGGTAAACTTAGTATTTCAAGTGACTAATAACTTTAAACCTAATTCTTGTAAATCTAATTAGGTTATGAGATAAAATCATATGTGTAAGTAATTAAACTTCATATGATTAGAAATGAAAGCCCTAAATTATCAAATTGGGTAACATTATTGAAATTGCTAGACTATGTTTATTATCTAGCCCAAATCAATTAAAAGAAAAGCCCAAAGGAAATATTATACAATCCAATACTTAGCCCACTTGATTAGGGGTATTCTAGACATTTGATTAATCAAAATTGGAAATTTAAAATAAAAGCTAAATGGAGGATATTATGAGGATCCTAAGTGGAATAATTAAGCTAACTTGTCCATGAGTAGACATTATTAAACACAAGGACAATGTTGTCATGCTTCCATTGGTTGCCACTCCATTATGCACATTTAATCATGTTTAGCCTAATGGAAGTAATAATACAAAGTTTTTACCTAATGGGCAACAAAATAATTGTGGGAGGATTATTAGTGAATCACCCACTTCATTTTGTTTTCATTCTTCCAACATCTCATTCTCTCTTCATCTTTTTCTTCTATCTTTTGCTCCCAAGCTAGCTAACTTCAAAAAGAGAAAAGAGTGAGAGGATTGACCATAGGAAGAAAAAAAAAAAATATAGGAGTGCTAGTTGTTTATGCCCCTAAGTTTATTAGTTACTTTGGAAAATCAAGGAAGGTAGCAACTAAGTCAAGGTATAATGTACCTTCATCTTCTTCTTTTACTTTGTTTTGCTAGCTTGAGTTTTGATGGGGTTGTGTACAACTACTCAAGATACACTAGTTCTACATATCATCATGCATGAAATTAAGTATCTTGAGTGTTAGATCAAAGACTTAGAGGAAGAAAATGAGCATATGTTCTCCAAGGGTGAAAACTCTTGTTTTTCTTCCACTAAATCTTGTGTAACTCACGTTGTACAACTTGGAATTGTGATCCGTCGAAGGGGGGTGCTAGATACATGAGTTACCTAGTAAACCCAAGTGATAGGACACAATTCTAGCAAGTTTTGGAACCTTTAAGATTATTTTTCCCAAGACAGTCCACTTTATATGCTAAAGCTTTGAAACTCTAAATCAGCTGCTGACTTGTTTTTCATGAGGCTGTTTCAGTCAGTTCCTTGTCTTGTAAAAATCTGGAAAAATATTACAGAGGTACCTTATGAAGTTATCTACGCGTAGGAAAAAGAACGGACACGTTTCAAGTTATATATTGTGCGTAATGACTATTTCCGTAAAGGACTCCATAAATATTATCCTATGAATATCTCACTGTGTATACACTGGAAAATTCCAACATTTTTACAGTAGCTTCATATATGTTAAGAGGGCATACCCTGAAAATTTCAGATTTTTCTGAGTAAAACTCAATTTATGAAAAATAGAGCAAGATCCGAGTGTTTTGGGACACTTTAAAAATAGTAAATCATTTTCTAAAATTCCAGAAAAATTAGGAGATCATTGTTGGCTCATATTCTGTCAAAATCCAGAAGCTGAGAATTTTTGGAATCAGTTTGCTATTTTTTCTAAAAATGATTAGGTTATGAATTAAAGGAAATAAATAGTTAAATGATGCCTTTAATGAGAAAAATATGATTTTTATGCTTGAATGCTCATAATATATTATATCATGACTATCTTAGGGCATGTTGGTAATTTATAATAATAAATATTATTTATGACCTTTTATGGATATTAAATAAGAGGTTAATAAAGGATGAACAATTAGAATAAATTGTTTATTAATTTAATAAATCATGGGAATATTATTATAATATTAATAATATTAATAATATTATAATATGATGTTGTTATGTAAATAAAATATTAGATTAGAGTATTATTATTAAATAATAATATTCGAGATTAAATAAAATATTATTAAATGATTAATAATATTAGTAAGTGATTAAAATATTAGTAAATGATTTAAAGTATTATTAGTGAACCAATAATACTAGAAGCGAATTAATATTATCTAAGTGAATAATATTACGTGAATTAAAGGTGATCGTTAATTAATAATAACACTATCTAGACATGATAATGTTTATAAGAACTTAATGTAATGTAATGTATAATATCTATGTGATTACATAATCGATGTTATGCATTCACTAATTGAAAGACTAATTATAGGTCTCTCAAAGGAAGATAATTTAACTGCATAGTGGATAGAAATTAATTTCAGATTTGTAACCTACGATCGAGGCAAGTTTCCTAACTCAACTTGAGTTATTATTTTCAAAGCATGTTAGTGAATAATTATTGATGATTATTCACGTCTTTATTGATCATTGAAATTACGCACTTTGTGCAATCGAATTCTACATTCTCTTTTGCCATTGAACCGTGAATTAAATTAAAGTTCTTCATTTATGAAGCTGTTTATGGGATAGATCTATGCTAATTGTATCGACTTGATCAAGTATGTCTAAATTCGTTAAATCAAATGAGTTTTAAATAACTGTTCTGGTTAATTGATATGGTAAGAACTCTTGACTGAGAAATGGACAAATTTGATTAAGGCATGATATCAATGTCGGATTTTTAAGTGTTTATGCATAAATCACGGGGTATGAAAGGTTGATCCCTTGAATACCAAAACTTATTAAAAGGTCGATTTAAATCATCGAGCACCTTGGCAAATGTTCATGGTTATTCAAAACCACTCGATTCATGTTATTCAATTATCGAATATTCAATTGTTGATTATTAATTCATGTTCCTCCACAATCTTATATTATTGTTGAACATTGAAGGCAATATTTCTTTCTAAGTCATGATATATCTCCTTTGTCTTTATAAACTTGTGAAGCAAATTAGTTGCTTACTCTTGCTATATCATGACCTCTATTTTTAGCTAAGCCCGAAGGATCTAATGCGAAGGACAAGGGCAAGGGCAAGGGCAAGATCCAGGAGTAATTTAGAATGAATGTCAATTAAATTATTATCTGATGGATTTCCTTAAGTAAACTTTTTGTATTATAAATGGTGTATTTTAAAGTTGAGGTAGGGAGACCTTGGGGCCATGTTATGAGGCTTTATTATAATGAACAATGTATGTTTATTATTTCGAAATAGTTATGGAATGCTTGATGATAATAGGATCGTGAGCATTGAATCTGAGGTTAGAGAACCTGGATTTAGGGGTGTCACAGGTTGGTATCAAAGCCGTAGGTTATAAACATTAGGAATGAAAAACCTAGGTTATAACCTTAGTAGAAAACTCTTATAGAGTATGTTAGGAGATGGATTATGGAAATTCATCAAGTTTGTGTTGTACTTAATAAAATATTATTTCATTTCATCAATGAATATATTTTATTGTGGTACTGATGTTGATTTTATTTATGGTGTTTGTAGGATGTGTCTAGCGCCAAGCAGTAGTTACTCGAGTTGATCGAGAACCCATTGAGCATGAGGTCAACCAAGATGTCCCTCATGGTCCTCCGATGAGGGGACTTGTTGAGGAGAATCGATCAATTAGAAGGCGAGTGGAGGAATTTGAAGTAGAAAACCACACCTCCAATTTCTTTGAAGGACAATACAAGGATGCGGCTCATCAAGCCGAGATGGAGAAAGTCGAGCGAAGGGAAAATTGGATGAGTCCGATTGCAAGTTGAGATCTTTGAGGGTACACTAGAGAATGAAAAGGCAAATTTGGAGAGTGAGCATAAAGCATTTGGAGATGCAAATTTGAGTTTGATGTAGAAATTGCCGATAAGATCTTTAAGTGGAAGAGGCACTCCATGAGTCGGATGAGTGGTGGGCCAATTAAAGATCGAAGCATGAGGCCATAAAGGTTGAGTATAAACTTTAGGGGTGGCCCTTGATGCAGGTGATATGAGGGCCGGTATGATTCAGGCGAGGAGGGCACACTATGAGATAGGAGAGCCTAGTCGATCCGATTCGACGTAAGTCCTGCGATAGTTGCTTCCCTAGGAGCACTGTCGGAGTGACTGGCGGGGCCACAGTGGTGATGATGTGATGGCCCGATTATAAATAGATGCATTAGTACCTTTCTTGTTGTGTAATAAGGTTTTATGTTGATGTAAACCTCAACAGGTGTGAGGTAGTAAATGGTTGAGTACTTTCCCTAATTGTGTTTGTAGGGGAGGTATCATTATGAGTTAATCCCATCTTTTGTGTTAAAATGGGATAGTAGCATTTATAAAATATACATGTATTAATCATGTAAGTCACTGAAGATTGGTGTATGAATATAAATGCAGTATTATTATGATATGTGTTGGAAGATTTTAAATAGTAAATTTTCTATTTAATGTTATGTGAATCCAGTAGACTGATTTGGAAAATGTTCTTTAACAACAAACTTAACTCACTAAGCAGGGAGAAAGACTTCCAAATCTTGGTAACTTAAAACTCTCACATAATGATCATCTGATTGTTTAAATAAATAGCGTATTACATGCTAAGTAATCATATGATAATAAATCCGAGTAATGTGTTAGAATTTTGTTTTACTAGATAATGGCGTGCGAGGGCGTGGGTGAGGAACCAAGAGATTGAAGAGTCGATTAATAAATGGCGGGATCTCAACAAAACCCAATGCAAGATTTTATCAACATGATGATATTTGAAGCCATGAGGAATCAAGCTCAACTGCAGGAAATCAGGCGTGCACCCAACTAGTCAACTTTAAAGACTTCAAGCGGTGGGACCGCATGGGAGTTGAGGAGGAGCAGCAGACGATAGAAGCCCAAATGTGGGTAAAGGAGATTGAGAAGGCCTTCGTTATTGCTAGAGTAGCGGAAGAAGCGAAGACCATTTTTGCTACCTACATAATGAAGGTGAGGCTAACTATTGGTGGGATGCCAACCGAACAAAGTAGGAAGCGGAATCGTGACTTGGGAAGCATTCAAGAAGTTGTTCTTGAGAACTACTTCCACGAGAGTGTTCAAGCAAGAATGGAGATCAAGTTCTTGGAATCAAAGCAGGAGAATATGTCGATGTCGAGTATCTTTGCGAAATTCAATGAATTGGCGGATTCGCTCCACATCGGTGGATCTGAGAGGTGAGAAAGCGAGAAGTTTTGAAAATGGACTAAAGTCGTGGATTTATAGTAAGGTTACGGTTTTACAAATCACATCATTCTCAACTCTGTTGGAAAAAGCTCTTATAAGCGGAAGGAGAAGCGAAGCGGTCTCAAGATACAATCGGGAGAAGAACAAGAAGAAAGCGGAAGGTGGGAATCAAAATGTAAATGATGGCGGTAGCAACAATAAGAAAGCGAAATGGAGCGATGGGGGTAGTAATGGAGATGCGCAAGGAAGTGTGCAACAAAAAGAAGTCGATTGTGTGGGAAGCTGTGGAAAGGGTCACTGGGGAGTGCTTGAAAGGAAAAAGCGATATGTTATACATGTGGGCAAGAAGGGCATACCTCACCCAATTGTACTAAGGTGAAGAAAGGAGGTTGCTTTAATTGTGGTGAAGTGGGACATCGGATCAAGGATTGCCCGAAGAAGAAAAGCACGGATGGTGGAAATGGCAACATGGGCAATAACACTAAGACAACCAGTGGAGGACCAGCCCAGCCAAACTAGCCGACAGCACAGACATTCAATATGACGGTGCAAGATGCCATAGCATCCAGGGAGGTGGTGTCAGGTATAATTCCGATCAATGATATAAATGCCTATGTGTTATTTGATTCGGGAGCTTCATGTTCTTTTGTATCTGATGAATTTGCTCAAAGATTAAATTTACCTCATGAATTATTAGAACACCGATAATGAATGTAGAAGTAGCAACAAAGAAATTGTCCTGTAGACTACATCTATAGGGCTGTTGTGCTAATGTAAGAGGGTTTAAGCTTAACGTGGATTTGATCCGATTTGTCTTGGAGAGTTTGATGTAATCCTTGGGATGGATTGGTTATCAAGTCATGGGCGGTCATTGATTGTAAGAAAAGTGCGTACACCTAAAGACTCTAATAAGTCAAAGGTTGTATTTTATGGCGATAAATTGCCAAGACAATCTTGTTGTCGTGAGCGATGATCAAGCAAAGGAAGTTGCTTAGGAAGGGTTGTATAGGTTATTTGGCTCACGTTGTGGATACCCACAGAATCGAGGGTGAACCGGGTCAAATACCTATTGTAAGGGAATTCGTTGACGTTTTCCCATATGAGATTAAAGGATTGCCACCAGATAGAGATAGAGTTTGTTATCGATTTAGCGCCGAGGACATCATAGGTATCCAAAGCGCCATATCGTATGGCTCGGTAGAAATGAAGGCGATGGTTCAACTACAAGAGTTGTTAGATAAAGGGATACATTCACCAAGCGTATCACCATGGGGAGCACCGGTCTTATTCGTAAAGAAGAAGGATGGGTCATTAAGGCTTTATATATCGACTAAGGGAGTTGAACAAGGTCACCATTAAGAACAAAATGCCGTTGCCCGAGGATCGACGATTTGTTTGATCGTTAAAGGTGGCAAAATACTTTTCAAAAATTAACTTGAGGACTGGTTATCACCAACTGAAGGTGAGACATGAGGATGTTCCAAAGACGGCATTTAGAACTCGATATGGACACTTTGAGTTTCTGGTAATGTCTTTTCGGTTAACTAATGCACCAGAAGCATTCATGGATTTGATGAACAGAGTGTTTAAGCAGTATTTGGATAAGTTTGTTGTCGTGTTCATCGATGACATTACGGTATATTGAGGAGGCAGAGAGGAAGATCACGTTGAACATCTAAGGAAAGTGTTGGAGGCGTTAAGGAGGGAGAAGTTGTATGCAAAGTTCTCCAGTGTGAATTTTAGTTGCGAGAGAGTGCGGTTTTTGGGTAACGTTATCGACAAAGATGGTGTTTGATGAGATCCAAAAAAAGTAAAGCGGTTATCAATGAGGAACGAGTAAAGACACCGGCGTAAATTAGGATTTTCTTGGGATTAGAAGGATACTATCGAAGATTCATCCAAGATTTTTCAAAGGTAGCGTCGCCATTGACCAACCTTACTAGAAAGACAGTGAAGTTCGTTTGGACGGAAAAATGTGAACAGAGTTTCATGGAATTGAAGAAGAGGCTCGATTAAGCTTTTGTGTTGGCTTTTCTTAGGACAACACGGGAGGATTTGTAGTGTATAGTGATCGTCACACAAGGGTCTTGGTACGTATCTTGATGCAAACATGGCAAAGGTCATTCGTGCGCTTCACGTCGACTAAAGGACTATGAGTATACACCGAAAATTCCAAAATATTTACTGATAGCTTCATATATGTTAAGAGAGCATACCTAAAAATTTCAAATTTTACGAGTAAAACTCAATTTATGAAAAATAGAGCAAGATCTCGAGTGTTTTGGGACACTTTAAAAATAGTAAATCATTTTCTAAAATTCCGGAAAAATTAGGAGATCATTGTTGGCTAATATTACGTCAAAATCCGAAAGTGAGAATTTTTGGAATCGGTTTTGCTATTTTTCTAAAAATGATTAGGTTATGAATTAAAGGAAATAAATAGTTAAATGATGCCTTTAATGAGAAAAATATGATTTTTATACTTGAATGCTCATAATATATTATATCATGACTATCTTAGGGCATGTTGGTAATTTATAATAATAATTATTATTTATGACCTTTTATGGATATTAAATAAGAGGTTAATAAAGGATGAACAATTAGAATAAATTGTTTATTAATTTAATAAATCATGGGAATATTATTATAATATTAATAATATTATAATATGATGTTGTTATGTAAATAAAAATATTAGATTAGAGTATTATTATTAAATAGTAATATTCGAGATTAAATAAAATATTATTAAATGATTAATAATATTAGTAAGTGATTAAAATATTAGTAAATGATTTAAAGTATCAATGTCGGATTTTTAAGTGTTTATGCATAAATCACGGGGTTTGAAAGGCTGATCCCCTTGAATATCAAAACTTATTAAAAGGTCCAGTTTAAATCACTGAGCACCTTGGCGAATGTTCATGGTTATTCAAAACCACTCAGTTCATGTTATTCAATTATCGAATATTCAATTGTTGATTATTAATTCATGTTCCTCCACAATCTTATATTATTGTTGAACATTGAAGGCAATATTTCTTTCTAAGTCATGATATATCTCCTTTGTCTTTATAAACTTGTGAAGCAAAATAGTTGCTTACTCTTGCTATGTCATGACCTCTATTTTCAGCCTAAGCTTGAGAAGGATCTAATCACGAAGGACAAGGGCAAAGGGCAAGATCCGGGAGTAATTTAGAATGAATGTCAATTAAATTATTATCTGATGGATTTCCTTAAGTAAACTATTTGTATTATAAATGGTGTATTTTAAAGTTAAGGTTGGGGAGACCTTAGGGCCATGTTATGAGGCTTTATTATAATGAACAATGTATGTTTATTATTTCGAAATAGTTATGGAATGCTTGATGATGATAGGATCGTGAGCACTGAATCTGAGGTTAGAGAACCTGGATTTGGGGGTGTCACATATAAAATTATAACTAAGCTCAAGATATCAACCAAGTTCAAAAATCTATCAAATTTCTATATCATCAATGGCTATATTGGAATTCAACCGACTAAAAACATGGGAATATGCTATGTAATGCAACTAAACACATTCTAAGTAAATAAGACAAAAGAAAACTAGTTAAATTCATGTAGAATTAACTACAAAGATACTAAAATACCCCTATTATGCAACTTGAACATGCAATAAAACTATATGCAATTAACTATATGCAACAACTACTCATTACAACCCAATACCACAAACATAAAATTAACAATGCCATCATTATTTACGTCTCCGTTTGTTTTCTTCCACTTCGTTTGTTTACATCTCCGTTTGATAATCGTATTACTACTTCTGATCCTATTGAGATTGATGTTCATCTTCTCGAAGGTGGCGTAAGGGAAGATGTTTAAAGATGATCATCCATCTATCAAAACTCCTCCCACTATATATCCGGAGGGCAGAACCGCTATATGCAATGGTTTGCAATGACCAGTCCCTTCGGGAGGTATGTCGTCATCAGTGAAAGATATCACATTGTTGTTCAAAATATGATCAACCAGATGCTGGAACTTTTCAACATCTACTGATTTTGGTAAGTGGGCTTCTTCTAAAACCCTTAGCAAGACCTTCTTGGGATCTTCGGAAGATAAAACCAAGTCCAGTATGGAAATCTGTTATGGAGCTTCTTCCAAGCTTAAAAACATATTGGCTTCATTGTGGCCCATAGTACGGAGGAATTCTTTAATTTACTCCATGGGAACTTTCCTCTTTGATCTGATGGTAAGCTTCATCACCCGTTGGGGAAGATACAGTAGATTCTCCTTCAATACTGCAACAATTATGTGGGATGTGGATCCTTCAGCCTCTCCATAATTCCATGGCACTTTTGTAGACCGACAACAAGAGGCGTAGTGCAGTATGGCAAGATGATTGGCTTTGGTGTAGCCACATTCAAAGGATTATCAACATCTTTGAGTTGAATTGCTTGTATTATGAGTGGTATGGCAGCCAAATCATCCTCAGCGGATATAACTGCTACAACTTCCTTCCATTTTATAGGAAATGTGTCCCCACTCTCGAGTAATACAGTGTCATTATCTTCTAACTATAGGACACCACTGTCAATTAGGTTCTGAATAAGATGGCGGAGTGCCCATCATTCATCAGTGTTGTGTTCGCGATAGTGGGAGTGGTACTGACATACTCCATTATAATAGAACTGTCTTGAACGAGGATTAATGTGACGGCCCCAAAATTGGTATACATCACCCATCTTGAGTCACCAAATACATGGTACATAAATCAAATACAACTTAATAATATAACTATCGTGTAAAATACGACAAAACATAAACTGAGAGTTTAAACAAGAATATTGCTTTCTAGACAATATCCACTCTCAATGGAGTCCTCATAGACAGTATACAAACTCAAATTCAGTCCTCATTACATTTATTATCACACTATTTAACAGAATAGTGAGGACTACTAATGCTATCATCCGGGTCATCAATCTGGTTCCCCAGGCTTCGTCCCAACTATATTCTCATTTCCTGAAGAGAACAGAGAAGGAAAGGGTGAGCTCAACTAGTCATACAACAATTACATTCTCTACGATAACCTACTAAAAGGTTGCATAGCCTTACGACTCTCCTTTTCCATAATACGGAACATTTTTCTGCGATCTAACATATACCAAGGCAGCTTTTCGAACTTAATCGGATAATACATGACTCAGTCTTGAGCTCGGTTGATCACGGTGTTGAAAAAGCCATTCATCTCTTCCATCTTGATCTTCTTTGCTTGTACTTCCCCCTCTGCTACTCTTGCACGCTGAGAAGCTTCCTCGTACGCATCTTTAAATCTTGCTCTCTTGGCAGATTCTTCTTTCAATTTGTCCTTCAGCTTCGCAATCTCCTTCGTTCGCTGCTCATTCTCCCCCTTAGTGTGAATCAGCTTCCATTCCACATTTCTCAGACGCTCGTCAAGATCCCATATTTTATTGTCCTTCTGCGCCATCAAAGTCTGACGTTCAGCAACTAGCTCCTCCAACTCTTAGACTCTATCTTGAAGCTCAATGTTGCGATCGTAAACTTCGTCATACATATGAGCTATGATAGAGTTTGATGGAAACTCATCCTCCTCATCCTTGTCATCCTCATTTGTCTGTGGCAGCTCAACGGGGTCTTCATCCTCCGTCTCTACCACATCGTCCTCATCAGGTATCCCCTCCTGCTCAAACTCCAGGGCAGCATCACCAACCACTATGACCAACGGAGATGACTCCCTTGGCACCCATTGTTCCCATACTACCTGAATATCTTGAGGCTCCTCCTCTCTAAGCATCTTAGGTCCCTTCTCCCTAGCCTGACTAGATTCTCCCAACATTAGCCATCCTAACAACAAAAAATTTAAGTGTTTAATTACTATTCGTCATTATTCATCACTCACGAACACATAGGTTGCAACCACATAAGCACATAAGTGTTTTACAATTTCTTTCTTAAAACTCAATAAGAGTTTTTCACCACTATCTTTTCAAAGGTTACTTCCTAAAGCTTTTTCCCCACCTAAGGTTCATAACCTAATGCTTTGATACCAACTTGTGACACCTCCAAATCTGGGTACTTCATTCCCACAAGATTTGGTGTTCACTGTCTAAACATTCATTTCTAACTACCCAAATATAATATAATTTAAACAATAAACTTTCCCATTAAAGGGTTACATCAATAAGTTAAATAAAATCCCCCAGGTTATCTATCTTTAAAACAACATCAAGTGCGGAAAAAATAAATAATACATCACAATATTTAATATAAAGTCTGACATCATAAAGTCAATAAAATTTTACAAGTCTTCAACACTTCTTTAATTTTCCTTTCCCTTTGCTAGTGGTTGGTTCATCAACCTTCTCAACTTTAGCTGCAATAATTATATATGCAAGAGTGAGCAAAACAATTGCTCACTTGAAATGATAATGAATAATAACAACATAATAACTGCCAATAAATAGGCTCAATATAACTGAATAATATTCTCTATCAGTGATAATCAAGAACTGAAAAACAGAATTTGGAATGTCTGAGGGTCACAAGACCACGAACTATGTCCATGGTTATAAGTATTTTTTCAGCTTAAACCTAAATAGTCATAAGACTGTAGGGACTTCCCGTACTTACGGGGATAAGCCCTTCGTACCATGTATTGTGCACAACCATCTATACGATTGCACGTAATAAATTCCCTATAATAGGGATTCTCTTCTCAGTTTTAGAATACAAGTTCGCACCAAAGTAAGTTTGGTTTGGATAAGCTTCAAGGGTAATTTAGAGTTCAACGAACATCAACTAAGGATTAGTTGAATCAAAACTTAATAATATTTTAAGGTTTTGATAACAAGATGTTATGGAATAGTTATGAACCACCAAAAAATAAACATATTGCATCAAAGTCATGCTTAAAGAATAAACTTAAAAGCATTGAAAGATATTCTAAACCTTCCTTAAGCAATAATAACAAGCTAAGGTTACATTCTTTTTCGATAAAGAAACAGAATTAGAAACTTTGTTTAATGTAAGAGTAAGTTTAGGAATAGGAACTTGTTCAATAAAGATACAACTTGAACATTTGTCAGTCTACAAAAAGTGCCATGGAATTATGGAGAGGCTGAAGGATCCACATCCCACATAATTGTTGCAGTATTGAAGGAGAATCCACTGTATCTTCCCCAACGGGTGATGAAGCCTACCATCAGATCAAAGAGGAAAGTTCCCATGGAAAAAATTGAAGAATTCCTCCGTACTATGGGCCACAATGAAGCCAATATGGTTTTAAGCTTGAAAGAAGCTCCATAATAGATTTCCATACTGGACTTAGTTTTCTCTTCCGAAGATCACAAGAAGGTCTTGCTAAGGGTTTTAGAAGAAGCCCACTTGCCAAAATTAGTAGATGTTGAAAAGTTCCAACATCTGGTTGATCATATTTTTAACAACAATGTGATATCTTTCACTGATGACGACATACCTCCCGAAGGGACTGGTCATTGCATATAGCGGTTCTGTCCTCCGGATATATAGTGGGAAGAGTTTTGATAGATGGATGATCATCTTTAAACATCTGCCCTTACGCCACCTTCGAGAAGATGAACATCAATCTCAATAGGATCAGAAGTAGTAATACGATTATCAAAGCTTTTGATGGATCCTGACGAAATGCTGTCGGAGAGACTGAACTACCTGTGGAGATTGGTCCACATACATTTTGAGTATCCTTTCACATGCTCAAACTAGCTACAAGATACAACATGCTCTTAGGGAGACCGTGGATTTATATGGCTAGAGCCGTCCCTTCCACCCTTCACCAACAACTCAAATACATCATTAATAATATCATAGTCATTGTTAGTGCTGAGCCGGAATGTCCTGAACAAGGTGACATACCACTCATCAACTTCAATTTAGAAGTTGATCTTATCAGCTTCTATGCCCTAGAGGTGAGAAACATTCACTATCATCCCATATGGGCACCACCTCTCATACCCAGAATTTCTACTGATGTAATGTCGGCAACTCAAAGGATGATATCATTGGGTTATCAACCTGGACAAGGGTTGGGTAAAGATCATCAGGGCATTAAGCGCCCAATTCAAATTCCCAGTCAAACAGGAATAGTCGGGCTTGGCTATTCTGCTAGCTCCAGTCATAGGAATCCTCACAAACAGAAATAGGTTCCTTCAGTTTTAGCCACACGACGATTTTCTCAACCTACAGATCCTGAGCCTGTACGGTCTCCGATAAAGGTTCCTACCCATGTAATGTCTATGTTGTTCCCTAAAATGATACCAGTTAAAGGAAAGGAGGTCCAGATTCCAGATCCCGAAGTGGAAGAAAACAAACGGAGACGTAAACAAGATATTGCCAGGCGATTATCAAACATGCGCATCATTGTTCATACTGAGGGTATGAATAGAGACATCCTAGAAGATGATTGTCCAGATATCATGGTCATCATTCAGGAGAAGGAAGACGATGACAGCCCCTTCATCACTGCTTTCCAATAGGACTTCACCCTTGGCAATTGGAGTAGCATTCCATACATTTGTCGACAAGGGTAAAAAGGGCAAAAACTCCCTCTGCCCTGTAGATAGCCATAACTGCTTACTTTTTCTATACAGTATTAGCAGTTATTTTTAAGTGAAAGCATTTTTGTTTTAGGACTCTAAATTTAGATGTGCCTAAACTTGCTGATGAGGTGCCTATTCTCCACAAAGACTGTAACTTTGATGTAAAGTTGGACTCAGACTTGATGGAAGTACAAGAGGACTATGAGATACCTCAGGAGATCAAAGAATGGTTCGAAGAAAAACCCAAACCAAATCTTAATCAAACAACCTCTTTCAACCTCGGAACCATAGAAAAACCCAAACTAATCCAGATTGGTACAAACCTTACTCCAAACCAAAGGAATGACATGGTTACTCTATTGACCCAATTCCAAGATGTGTTTTCATGGTCTCATGAAGACATGGTTGGTTTGTCTACGGACATTGTCATTCATCACCTCCCCATCAAAGAGGGATTCAAGCCAGTCAGACAGAAGCTCAGGCGATTAAAACTTGAGTGGAGTTTAAAAGTTATAGAAGAAATTGTGAAACAATTTCAAGGTGGCATCATCATGGTGTCAACATACCCTGAATGGCTATCCAACATAGTCCTCATGCCTAAACCGCAAGGAAAGGTGCGAGTTTGCGTGGATTACAGGGATCGGAATAAAGCTTGCCTTAAAGATACCTTTCCTGTGCCATTTATCCACATTCTCATTGACAATACAGCTTAATACGACATGTACTCCTTTGCTGATTATTTTGCGGGGTACCATCAAATCATGGTTGTTGAAGAGGATCATGAGAAAACTGCATTCATCACACCTTGGGGAACCTTTTGCTGTAAACGGTTGTCATTCGGACTCATCAATGCTGGAGCTACCTATCAGCGGGCCATGATGGCTCTTTTTTACAATTTAATGCACAAAGAGATAGAGATCTATGTTGATGACATGATTGTCAAGTCCCGAAGGTAAGAAGACCACCTAGACCATCTTAGAAAGCTCTTCAACAGGTTGTGTAAGTATAACATGAAGTTGAATCCATCCAAGTTCTCCTTTGGCATTAAATCAGGCAAGTTGCTAGGATTCCTAGTTAGCTACAAAGGGATTGAGTTGGATTCCACCAAAATCCTGGCCATCACGGAAATGCCCATTCCTTAGACAGAGAAGGAAATACTGGGATTTTTGGGAAGGATAAACTTCATCAGCCGATTCATCTCCCAACTCACAGCAACCTGTGAGCCTATCTTCAAGCTGTTAAGGAAGAACTCCTCCATGAAATGGAATGATGAGTGTCATAAAGCCTTCCTTACAATCAAAGAACATCTAGTCAAAGCTCTTGTTTTGGTACCTCCCAAGGATGGTGTTCCCCTGTTCATGTCAATCAATGACAATGCTACGGGCTGCATGCTGGGATAGAAAGACGATAGAGGCCAATAGCGAGCTATCTACTAACTCAGCAAAAGATTCAGCAGAAGTGAACACAAGTACACTCTGATTGAGAAACCTTGTTGTGATTTAACATGGGCTTCCATGAGGTTACAACATTACCTCCATGGTCACACAACCCATCTCATATCATGTGTTGATCCTCTCAAGTACGTGTTCAGCAAACCCATATTGAATTGTCGGCTGTCCAGATGGCAGTTGATCCTAAAACAATTTGACATCGTCTACATGACACAGAAGTCTATCAAAGGTCAAGGAATTACGGATCAACTGACCACCGCACCTTCAAGGGATTTCAAACCTTTGGAAACATACTTCCCCGATGAAAGGGTAATGACATTTTAGCAATACCATCAGGATGATACACACCAGACATGGAAGATGTATTTTGATAGAGCTATAAATATGGAAGGTTCTGGGGCTGGAGCAGTTCTAATAGCCATTACGGGGGAGTAGTATCTCATCGTCGTCAAATTGCAGTTTATCAGCACCAACAACACAACTGAGTATGAAGGCTGTATCATGGGGTTGAAACTTACCCAATCAATGAGCATCAAGTGATTAACTGTCTTTGGAGATTTTGAATTGGTAATCAGACAAACCACTGGGATCTATCACGCCAAAGAGCTACATTTGCTGCCTTACCATCGATAGGTTATCCAGATGGCTTTGGAATTTGAAGAAATAACCTTCCTCCACATTCCTCGGAATAGGAATGACTTTGCGGATGCACTAGAAAACATGCCAAACCTCACATTTTCCATGCATAAAGCTCCAGTCTATGGGAACTACATTAGAGAAGTATCGGATGAGCTACCTCCCATCCATCACCCTTGGTATCTGATAAGTAGGTTTAAACCTACTTATCAGGTATCTGCTACTATAATTAGTTGCTTAAACTCATGTTTCTTAGTTACTTTTCATGCATTTTGTGTTCATTTTGAAGATTATATGCTTGGGAGCTGTGTGAGCGACTATTGGTATGAAAACACAAGAAAAAGAAATTTGGACATCGTTTGGGATTTCATTTTTATTTCATGTTCTTGGCTTGGAACTTGGATTATGTTTTAGAGCTTCTTCTTAGCTTTTTAGAACATCCTGAATCATTCAAATCGGAGTTCGGATACAAGAGTTATGACTTTTGTACCAATGGACGTTGAACTTCAATGTTTTGGGTGGCCATTTGAATAGCAGTCACTTCCAACCCAATTTTGGCCTTCATCCGTCCATTATTTCTCAATTTTCAAAGAATAAAAGTTGTATAGCTAGTCGAGATCTTTGATTTGATAGGTGGTAGGCCCCATAAGTCCTCCTAGATCAAAAGTTATGGATGTTTTACCAAAATAAACTGCAATAGAAAACCTACATGGGCGGGCATGGTTTCAGTGTATTTTGGGGACCATTCTACGCCAATCCTTGGACCAAAAACACCATATGCTACTTGAGTGAGTGTGGGCGCCCAACTCGAGCCATTCCCGGCATGGTGGTCGCCACTTGAAGTTGACGAGTGACTTTTTTATTAAACAGTGCAATTGGAGCGTAACTTGGAGGAGGGTTCAATTAGGGCTTATATATAGAAGATATATCAGTATGTAAAAAGGGATTCCACCCTTGGGGGATCAATCTAGATTATATATGTTCTTTTTTTCTCTTTCTTTGTTAGATTAGATTAGAACCCTAGATTAAATTAGAGTTGAATATTGAATCAATTGGAGAGCATAGGAAATTTAGAATTGGAGCAAGCGAGATCAGATTTGCATTCCTAATTCCATAACTTCTCTCAATGTATAATCAATTATGAATTATGGATTTTGATTCTATGATGAGCTAAACTCTATTTTGGGATTGCAATGGAATCTATTGCCTAGTTTATTTTGATATATTTCATTGTTAGTCTTATTGATTGATATGAGATTATCTATTAAGATTCATGCTTATTCTATCAATTTTGTATTATATATGATATGGGTATGGTACATCGAGAGATGGCCATGTTTCACTTTCGTTTTCTTGACTAATAATCCTGTACAATTAATTTGGCTTAATGGGAAGTGTGTTGATTTAAGTGATTTAATAGGTGAAATTGTAATCTCAAGTCTTCATTATCTAGTCTCACTCTAGGGATAGTTAGGCTTATTTAACTTCATAGTTTGAATATATAGGTATCAAATCAGTCATTTAATTAAGACTGAAATGGTTATGAGCTAGTGCTTGGTGAACTTTATTAGTTAATTTTCTGTGGGAACGATACTTTACTTACTCTTTATTACTTGTTGACCGTGTATATTTGCACGCATATATTGATCGAGATTACGACTAACAAATTTTTGGCGCCGTTGCCGGGGAATTAGTTTAATAATTTTTGCCAACATTAATTTCAATCAAATTAGTCTTAATTTTAAATTTTTATTTTATTTTAATTCTCTTCCTATATTCTCTCTTTTTAGGTACAATGGATTACAATGCTTATCAATGGTCGTACATGAGGATGGATCAATTAAAAGAAATAGGGATTAACGGACTCAACACAATTGTTACATTATCATGACAAATTGAGATTCTTTCGAGGAAGTTGGACATTGTTGCAAGCTAACGTACTCGAGAGATAGTAGTTACATGTGAATATTGTTACATCCGAGTTATCAGTGCAACATCAGTGTTAGACAAGTACAGTATGGGGATGATTACCTCAACAACTATGCTTATCCCAATTATCATCAAGGTTGGGGGTATCACCCAGATTCTTCATGGAGCTATAATTATGAAGACATACTACGCTCCAAATTCAACATATACGTTGGAATTCTAATATCCACCTCCAATGCAACAAGAAGAAAATTCAAGGTTGAAGAAATTCATGTCAAAAAGCATAGCAGACCATGAAGAGATGATGATGTGTCAGGAATTATCAAGCCAAAATCTTAATAGACAGATGGAACAACTCATTAATCCTTAATGAATGGTCTTCAATACAGGGATTCTGAAATTAAAAAATATAATTCAAGACTAGAGGATTTGTGGTTCAAGTTTATAGCATTAACTAATGAGAAAATGATTGATCAAGAGATGTCAATTCAAAATCTTCAGAATAAGATGGATCAAATGTTCAAAGCCTTGAACAATTGCCCTCAAAACAATTGGTGCTATGACATGGATGCTGAAACTGATGGATATCCAGAAGTGTACATGCCACTGGATGAACTAAAAGAAGTGGATATTGAGGAGACAACTAGGAATATGGAAAATGAAGAATATGAGCTGACTTTTATAATACCACAAGTGCCTTCTCAGCCAAAGTTGAAAAATCTAGTAAATTTTGCACACCCATGTCCCCTTGGTAGTCACATCCAATGTAAAGATCTTTATGATAATGAGGCATTTTACAAAACATGGTGGGCTGAGGAAGAGAAAGTAGAATAAGAATAGCCCATTGTATTTTTCATGCCTCAATGCAAAAATCTATTCACAAATACAATGGAAGAAGCACCTAGTTATGCAATGGAAATTGGGACATCATGTACAAGAAATATGCTAGGTGGCTTCAATTCGAAGAGTCTCATGAAGAGGAACCTCCCAACGCACACTGCAGTTCTAATGGATGGAGGGTTCCTCGCCTATCGTAGAGGAATCAGATAGTGGTGTCAAGAAAAGAGTTCAGCTAACGGACTATAAACTGAGCACTAGATGGGAGGCACCCCATCCAATCTTTTTCCCTCATTGTTTAACTCTTATTTATATTTCCATTTACTTCTTTTGCTATGTTTAATTCTTCATACATTCCATATTTCATAGATGTTTGATAGTTAAAAATCTTAATAATAGTTTGATTGGTTCTTCTCTCAGGTTCAATCAAATTTCTATAAGCATTCAAGATCACACAGAAGTAAAAAAAACTGAAGCTGCCAAGGTACAGGGTAGCGTGGTCGTGCCCAACTACAAGCCAAACACTGCGTGACTGCGCCATCTCTCAGTCATAGAAACCAAATACTGTTCAATTTTTAAAATTTTTGACTCAAGCATTTAGATAGTTAGAAGCCCACACTCAGTTTCCAACGTTAAAATATCTCAAACTTATCCATCGCCTGATATTCCATCGGATAATGAGGAGGCGAACGGAGATGACATTGCCACTTAGGGGAGTATTCTTTCACTTTTAATTATAATGATGGCATTGTTAATTTTAAGTTTGGGGGTATTGGGTTGTAATGAGTAGTTGTTGCATATAGTTAATTGCATATAGTTTTATTGCATGTTCAAGTTGCATAGTTGGGGTATTTTAGTATCTTTGTAGTTAAATTCTACATGAATTTTTTTAGTTTTCTTTTGTCTTATTTACTTAGAATGTGTTTAGTTGCATTACATAGCATATTCCCATGTTTTTAGTCGGTTGAATTCCAATATGGCCATTGATGATATAGAAATTTGATAGATTTTTGAACTTGGTTGATATCTTGAGCTTAGTTATAATTTTATACATGATATAATTCATGCTTACTATTTAGATGTTACCGGGTAGCACGACAATGTTCCTTTTTGCTTGTTGGTTTAGATTAGCATGCTTGTCTTTTGAGGAGAAAAATGTTGTTTTTAATGATAGAATCATGTAGAAAGTGATTAATGACTATAAGACACAGAAACTTAAGTTTTGGGAACACATTGGGTATACTTGCGTAAGTACACCCGAGGGGATTGTTTCTACACCTAGCGCCATAAAGCCTAAATGGTTTGGGAGTCGTTGGTTGAAAGCTCGCTAAGGGGTAACACTTTTAGCCTAATGGAATGAGACATTGCGCAACCATGGGATATAAAAAACCAATAAACACCATGGGAAAGTGCAAAAATCGCCCTCGTGAGTAAAATAAAGCAGAATAAACCCTTTGTTGAACCTTAGCTTGTATTGATGTGTTGGATTGGTTGTTGTTTCAACTATGTGCATAGTTCTTGATTTGGAACCTCGATTTTCTTTCTTAAGAAGTATATCATGTGGAATCTTCACCTTTGTCAAGCTTATTTGTGAACATAGTACACACTTACTACATCTTTGTAGCAGGTTGTGATTTTTTGAGTGTATGTCCTTATGACTTTAGTTTAGTTTGATGCTTTTTTCATATATCTTGTTATTTCTCTGAGGCAGATCTTATTGGAATTCATATTTGGCTGAGAATGTGGGATTCATTGTCATAGTAACGTAGCTTGCATAACATTTAGATTGCATTATGATGTGTTGCTTGGGGATAAACAACGGTTTAAGTTTGGGGGTATTTGATAAGAAGGTTTATACCTATTTATCTGGTATCTATTACTTGAATTAGTTGCTTAAACTCATGTTTCTTAGTTACTTTTCATGCATTTTGTGTTCATTTTGAAGATTATATGCTTGGGAGCTGTGTGAGCGACTATTGGTATGGAAACGCAAGGAAAAGCAATCCAGATATCGTTTGGGCTTTCATATTCATTTCATGTTCTTGGTTTGGAACTTGGACTATGTTGTAGAGCTTCTTCTTAGATTTCCATATCATCTTCAATCATTCCAATCGGAGTTCGAATGCAAGAGTTATGACCTTTGTACTAACGGACATTGAACTTCAATGTTTTGGGTGGCTTCTAACCCAATTTCTCAATTCTTGGAGAATAAAAGTTGTAGATCTCGTCGAGAGATTTGATTTGATAGGTGGAACGTACCGTAACTCCTTCTGGATCAAAAATTCTGTGCGTTTTACCAGAGGACACTGCAGTAGAAAACCTACGGCGAGGGCGTGCGGATTTCCAGTGAATTTTGGGCACGGCCGCGCCAGTCCCTGGACCAAAAAAACACCATATGCTACTTGAGTGCGGGCGCACCCAACTCCAAGCCATTCCCAGCGTGGCCGCGCCACTTCAGAAGTTGACGAGAGCTGACTTTTTCACTAAATAGTGCAATTGGAGCGTAGCATGGAGGAGGGTTCAATTAGGGCTTATATATAGAAGAGATATTAGTATGTAAAATGGGATTCCACCCTTGGGGGATCAATCTAGATTACATATTCTCTTTTCTTCTCTTTCTTTGTTAGATTAGATTAGAACCCTAGATTAGATTAGAGTTGAAGATTGAAGCAATTGGAGAGCATAGGAAATTCAGAATTGGAGCAAGCGAGATCAGATTTGCAATCCCAATTCCCTAACTTCTCCCTACTTCTATCTTTATTTCTCAATGTATAATCAATTCTAGATTATGGATTTTGATTCTATGATGAGCTAAACTCTATTTTGGGATTGCAATGGAATCTATTGCCTAGTTTATTTTGATATACTTCATTGTTAGTCTTATTGATTGCTATGGGATTATCTATTAAGACTCATGCTTATTTGCTTAGTTGATTGGCCATCAATTACTGTGATAATCCATATGAACTCTAAAGACGAAGTATGGGTTTAGATCTGATTTTGATAGCTTATGTTCGTATGTTCTACATGGTGATGGAATGTATGATTCGTGGTTAGGATAGACATATACCGAAGAATCATTCATAGTCAATTGAGAACTTGGTAACCCTATTTATTTGTAAATCACATAGACATATAGTGGTTTAGGTAATGTGGGTGTTCATGTGTATTCTATCAATTGTGGATTATATATGATATGGGTATGGTACATCGAGAGATGGCCATGTTTCACTTTCGTGTTCTCGACTAACTATCCGGTACAATTAATTTGGCTTAACAGAAAGTGTGTTGATTTAAGTGATTTAATAGGTGAAATTATAATCTCAAGTCTTTATTATCTAGTCTCACTCTAGGGATAGTTAGGCTTATTTAACTTCATAGTTCGAATATATTGGTTTTAAATCAACCGTTTAAATAAGACTAAAATGTATATGGGCTAGAGCTTGATGAACTTTATTAGATAATTCTCCGTGGGAATGATACTTTACTTACTCTTTATTACTTGTTGACCGTGTATACTTGTTCACATATATTGACCGAGATTACGACCAATAGTATCGGCACATCAAGGAGTATCTACGAGATGGATCTACAACCACTGAGGGAAGTCTTGCTGAGAAAAAGCGGATCCATCAAATTGATATGAAATTCTACTTGAGCGGAGATGCACTCTACAAATGATATGTAGGACTAGGTCTCCTCAGATGTCTGGACAAGGACCATGCTCAGAGGTTCATGGAAGAAATCCATGGTGGAGTATGTGGCCCACACATGAGCGACCCTCTACTTGTCAAAAAGATCATCAGAATAGGGAATTACTGGCTCTATCTCAAAGCTGACTGTGATGATCACGTCAAGAGATGTTATTAATGCCAAATTCATGGGAATGTTATCCACGCCCCTCCAAGGGAGCTCCACAATATGAGTTTGCCCTGACCCTTCTCAATGTGGAGAATGGACGTGATGAGGCCCATCGAGCCTAAAACCAGTAATTGGCATCGATTTATCTTCACCATGATCGACTACTTCGCCAAGTGGGTACAAGCAACCTCCTTCCCTAGGGTTACCAAAGAAGTTATCATTGGTTTCATCAGAAACAATGTCATTTGTCGATATGGACAACCAGAGGTAATCGTGTCAGACATGCTAAGAACCTCAACAACAAAATGATGGAGGAGTTATGCAGACAATTCTACATCAAACATCTCAACTTCGTCATCTATTGTCCAAAGATGAATGGTGTTGTTCAAGTGGCTAATAATAATATCAAAAAGATCATGCAAAAAATGTTAGCCAATCACAAAGGATGGCCTGACTTATTGCCTCTGACTCTATTAGCCTACAGAACCTCAATGTGTACTTCCACTGGGGTAACCCCCTACTCATTAACCTATGGGATGGAAGCAGTACTCCCCATAGAAGTGGAAATGGATTCCCTTAGAGTGTTGATAGACGCTCAGCTGGATGAAGACCAATGGTTACAAGATAGGTATCACCAATTTTCTCTAATAGACGAAAGGCGAACCGATGCTATCTTCCATGGTTAGTTATATGAACAAAGGATCGCCAAATCCTACAACAGAAAAGCTCGGCTACGGTAGTTTAAACCACATGACCTGGTTTTAAAGAAAATCATTGACAATTAAGATCAGTCTAAGAGAAAATTCACCCCAAATTGGGAAGGCCCATTTGTTGTCAAGGAGGTATTGACAGGAGGTGCTCTCAGATTACAGGAAATGGACGACGATGAATTTTTATAGCTCATCAACTCGGACACCATGAAATGGTACTATGCCTGAGGTTACCATCAAACAAACATCCTAGTTTTGGGATCACCAGATCCCCAGTCACTTCTAGTTTTCTAACCCTTCACTATAAACAACCCTTCTTCATACCCATCTGCCCCATCAGGGACAAACACATTCTTTAAACTAGCAGTCTAGTTTCAAATCAACAGATCCTTCACTCAACTTCATTTTCAAAACCTTTTGCTCAATTCAGGTTATCCCACCATAGATTAAACCTTTCACACCTAAAATTTTCTCCCACCAGGGATAAAACTTTTCAAGCCTGCAGTTTTGTCCCACTAGGGATAAGACTTTTTCCCATGCCATCTGTCCTGTACATGGGATCAAACTTTTCATCGACAATGCATCCTACACATGGGGCGAACTATGTCGACTTGATCTCCCCAATACACGGGAGTACGTAGGCAACCATTTTTATGGCCCGGTCACAACACATAAAAAAAATCTCCATACCCTTATACACCTTTTCACATACAACGTTGAACCTCTTACACATGGTTCGAACTGCGCAGACCTGATCTCCTCTTCAATAGGAGTACGTAGGCAGCCAGTGATGATTGGGTGATAAACCCATGAATCGGATATATTTAAGCTTAAATTTGTGCATTCTCAGATCATTTAGGAATTATTTTACTGTGTTTAGGTGTTGTTTCGCAGATGTGGGAGCTATAGGATTAACAGGGGCATTTTGGGCTAAACAAGGGCTAGTTATGGAAATTCTGGACTCCAGCGCTGGGGTGCTCTCTCACGTACTAATCCCAGCACCGGGGCGCTGGGTCTTGGCTGGCGTTAACCAACGCAGGCACGTGGACCAGGCGATTGATTTGCTAAAGGGAGGTTATTTAACAAAGTTGATTTGGGGAAGGATTGGAGCACAAGATGGGAAGTATATAAGGTTTTTTTTACATTGAAATAGGGGAACGAATCTACACAATTGGAGATTGATCAAGGAAGCAAGAGGAGAATTTGAAGGATTTTACTTGGAGTTTTTCTTCCCCTTCATTCTTTTAATTTGTGTAATTCATTAAGGATGATTTTTCAAAGATTGTTGGTTTTAATTTCTGTTATGAACTTATTTCTTTAATTAAGATTCCAATTGAACCTTTTATGATTATGAATTAATTATTTGATTTATTCCAATTATTTATGTTGAAGTGAATTGTTCATCTTGCTTTGCATTTATTGATTAATTATCTGGCCAATAATGACCTTGTTACTCTAGTAGGAATTGAAAGAGGAATTCTAGGGTTAGAACTGGGCATGATGACATGTGACTTAATTATTTGCATAGTGAATAATTAGGTTTGTGAATTGAATGGAAATATCTGTTCACCGCATGTAACACATAAGGAATTGGGATTGAGAAGAGTTTAATTCAATTGTTTTGCATAGGAATATAGCAAGATTAATCTGGTTTAAATAGAAGACAATTGATCACTTGGAAAATGACTTTTGGCATTTGAGAATTCCTGTTAACAATTCAGTAGACATAATAAATGGGATAATTGGATAATTGATTTATAGTTCATAATAGGGGATATTGGAGTGTTAATCCTTATTTATCTGAATTCAATCAAATCTTAATTTTGTTTATTTGCTTTTTTTTTAGATTAATTTCTTTTAATTATTTAATTTAATTTTCTTAATTCGAAAAATCACAATTTATGGTTGTTTAAATAAAATTGAATTGATATAGTGCTAGTAGTTGGAATTTATTAATTAGAATTCTTTGTGGGATCGACACTCTATCTTATCACTCTATTACTTGTTGACCGTGTATACTTGCACGTTTGCTTTGATTGTGAAATCAACCAACAAGTTTTTGGCGCCGTTGCCGGGGAACTTCTTTATTAGTATTAATTCCATATTAGTTATAATCAATTCGGTCTTAATTTAAACGTTACTTATTTTTCTTCTTGTATTTGCATGAATTCTTTGCGAGTGTATACACACTAGATCAAGGGAGAAAAAGGAACTTTTTCCTTATACGGACGATATTGAAAGGAAGTTCCAGAAATTGCAGTCGACTAGTGCAGTGTCACCCGTGGAAGAAGAACTGGCAGAACAAGAAATTCCAGCGAACATGGAAGGGAACGACCAGAAATCACTTAGGGACTATGCCATGCCGAATGTCACGGATATACATTCAAGTATTAGGAGGTCGGTGATCAATGTAAATAATTTTGAGATTAAACCAGGAACAATTCAAATGCTATAGAATACATGTCAGTTTGGGGGTAGTTCGATAGATGATTCGAATGAGCATATCTTAAGTTTCTTGGAAGTTTGAAACACCTTTAAATTCAACAATGTATCGGAAGATGCTACAAGGTTAAGGATGTTCCCGTTTACCTTGAAAGATAAAGCGCGAAGTTGGCTACATTCTTTGCCTCCTGGCTCAATCACAACTTGGGATGACTTAGCTCAAAAATTTCTAGCTAAGTTTTTCCCACCAGCGAAGTCGGCAAAACTACAGAACGATATTCACACCTTTCCACAATTTGACTTAAAATCGTTATGAGGTGTGGGAAAGATTTAAGGATATGCTCCGTAAGTGCCCACATCACGAATTCGCATGGATGGATGCAATAGGGATATTTTGTGATGGTTTGCGCGCGTCCACGAGGGCCGACAATGAATGATGCAAACGTGAGGGGAGCGATCATGTCTAAGATTTTTAATGAGGCATTTTAAATTTATTTAGACAATGGCCACCAACAACTATCGATGGCCCATGACTAGTTCTAACCCTCCAAAACACACGAAAAAGTTTGGCGTAGATGTTATAATGACATTAGCGACAAGTGGCGCATAATAGCTAAGCAAGTGGAAACATAGCGTCCACAATCCACTGTTGATGGTAGCAATGGTTTGTGAATTATGTGTTGGAGGTCATGCTTATGGATCAATGTGCCATAAATTACAGAATCATTTCGATTCTTAGGGAGCTATAATCGATCTACCCAACCTTACCCGAATCAAAACGCATATAATCTGGGTTGGAGAAATCATCCGTGGTTTTCATGGAGTAACAATCAAGCTCAAGCTCAAGCGCCGAGATAACAAAACACATCTGAATTTCAAAATCAGACACAACAACCAGAGCGAAAAACAAGTTGGGAAGAAGCCTTGGATAGATTTATTAAAGCTTCTGAAAAAAAGAACGAGGAACATGAATTTTTTTTTTAATCAAATGGAGCTGAATATGCAAAGCCAAGGTGCGTCGATCAAGAATCTGGAAAATCAAGCGGGAGGCGGATAAGCGATGCACTTAATAACCAACCACTTGGAACACTTCGAGTGACATAGAAAAATCAAAGGCGAGAGATGTGCATTGTAAAGGTCAGTAACTCTGAAGTGGAAAGGAATTGCAAGAGACAGTCATGAATAGGGAAAAGAGGGAAAATGCAACAAGTGAAACAGAGGAAGTGGAAAACACCGTAAAACATCAAGATGAGACCTTAGAGCAGAAAGAACCGGAACCAACCACCACAATGCCTCCCATACCGTATCCGCAGAGATTTCAAGAATCTAAGTTGGATAAGCAGTTTTCATAATTCTTGGATATCTTCAAAGAACTGTATATCAACATCCCCTTTGCCGAAGCCTTGGAACAAATGCCGAGTTACGCTAAGTTTATGAAGGTGGTTTTGTCAAGAAAGAGGAAATTGGGTGAGTTCAAAATAGTTGCATTGACCGAAGAATGCAGCGCGATCATTCAGAATAAGTTACTGCTGAAGCTTAAGGATCCAGGTACCTTTAATATACCATGTGAAATTGGAAATCAGTTTTCGGGTCGAGCATTGTGTGATTTGGGGGCCATTATAAATTTGATGTCATTATCAAAAATCTGACCCGGTTTGACTTGGGCTCCACGACCAAACAAATATCGGTTTTGTAGTTGACGGATCGATCGGTTACATATCCACGAGGTATTATTGAGGATGTTTTAGTTAAAGTGGATAAATTCATCTTCCCCGTGGATTTCTTCATCTTGGATTGTGCAGTGGATAGCGAAATCCCAATCATTCTTGGGCGACCATTTTTAGCAATGGGTAGAACTTTGATTGACGTTCAAAAAGGTGAATTAACAATGTGAGTTGAAGATCAACATGTCACCTTTAATGTTTTTAAGTCAATGTCTTATCCGAAAAAAAAGGTGAATTATCCGCTTGAATCAATTTTTCTTAGGACAAACGACTACGGCATTGAAGAGGACATTGAATATGCAAAATGGCTAGATACATCATCTGTCTTCCGGAAAAGCAATCAAGCATTTGACACCCTTGATATGCTTAAAACGGAAGGTAAAAAGTTCAAACCCTCGATAGAAGAACCACCGGTGTTAGAATTAAAGCCACTTCCATCTCATCTGTAGTATGTTTATTTGGGAAAAGATGCTACTCTACCAGTTATTGTTTCAATAAAGTTAACTGATACGCAAAAGGAGAAACTGCTACGGATCTTACAAGAGTTCAAAACAGCAATTGGGTGGTCTATAGCAGATATTCGGGGAATTAGTCCATCATATTGCATGCATAAAAATTTAATGGAAGAGGGGGCAAAACCAACCATTGAGATGCAAAGAAGGTTAAACCCCATTATGAAGGATGTAGTGAAAAAGGAGATCATAAAATGGTTGGATGCCGGCATTATTTACCCAATCTCGGATAGCTCATTGGTAAGTGCTGTACAATGTGTACCAAAAAAGGGGGGTATGACAGTGGTGAAGAATGAAGCTAATAAGCTTATCCCTACTAGAATAGTTACAAGATGGAGAGTATGTATGGACTGCCGCAAGCTGAATAAAGCCACATGCAAGGATCACTTCCCATTTCCGTTCATTGATCAGATGTTGGATAGGCTAGGGGGACATCAGTTCTATTGTCTTTTGGATGGATATTTTGGGTATAATCAAAATGCCATAGCACCTGAGGATCAAGAGAAAACTACATTCACATGCCCCTACGACACGTTTGCATTCTGGCGCATGTCTTTTGGGTTATGTAATGCGCCGACAACCTTCCAATGGTGCATGATGGCTATCTTCTCCGATATGGTCAAACAGAATTTGGAGGTATTTATGGATGACTTTTCTGTGTTCGGTGATAGCTTTGATTTATGTTTAAAAAATCTGATTTTAATGTTGAAGTGATGCGTGGAGACTAATCTGGTTCTTAATTGGGAAAAATGTCATTTTATGGTGACAGAAGGGATTATTCTGGGGCATAAGGTTTCTGCAGCAGGGTTAGAGGTGGACAAAGCGAAGATTGAGATAATTGAGAAATTACCTCCTCCATCATCTGTGAAGGGAATCCGGAGCTTCTTGGGACATGCGGGTTTCTACAGACGCTTCATTAAAGACTTTTCAAAAATTTCAAAACCCTTATGTTCCTTGCTAGAGAAAGATGTGCCTTTAAAGATGGATCAGTCATGTATCGAGGCATTTGAGGTACTAAAGAGGAAATTGGTCTCTACGCCAATTATTGTGGCACCCGATTGGTCTCTACCGTTCGAATTGATGTGTGACGCCAATGACTACGCAGTTGGAGCAGTATTGGGACAATGACACGACAAGATTTTTCACACTATCTACTACTCCAGCAAGATGTTGACAGATGCCAAGTTGAACTATATAACCAGCGAAAAAGAATTACTTGTTGTTGTGTTTGCCTTCGACAAATTCAGAGCATATCTCATTGGGACCAAGTTAATCGTTTATACTGATCATTCTGCCATTAAATACCTGATTGAGAAGAAGGATGCCAAACTACGGTTAATACGATGGGTATTGGTGCTGCAAGAATTTGATTTGGAGATCCGGGATAGAAAAGGTACCGAAAATCAGGTGGCGGATCATCTTTCTCAGTTGGAAAACATGGAGGTTCAGAATAAAGACAACATAATGATCAATGAGAAATTTCCAGATGAACAGCATCTTCGAGTAACCACAATATTACCATGGTACACAGATTAAGTGAATTACGTGGTTGCTAAGGTGTTACCACCGAATTTGAACTCACAACAACGGAAGAAATTCCTCCACAACATGAAGCAATACTATTGGGACGAACCTTTTCTGTTTAAGGCCTGCGCGGATCAAATGATTAGACGTTGTGTGCCACATGAAGAGATGGACAACATACTAGGCCATTGTCACTCATCGGATTACGGAGGCCATTATTCTGGTGATCGAACAGCGGCCAAAGTGTTACAATCAGGATTTTTCTGGCCTTCTCTGTTCAAAGATGCGTACCTTTATATGTTGAAGTGTGATCGGTGCCAGCGAGTAGGTAATATCTCCAAGCGCAATGAAATGCCACTCAACACAATTTTGAAGGTTGAACTATTCGACGTGTGGGGAATCGACTTTATGGGACCCTTCCCATCTTCCTTTAATAATCAGTATATTCTGTTGGCGGTCGATTATGTTCCCAAATGGGTAGAAGCCGCAGCTTTACCCACGAATGATTCCAACTTTGTCCTTCGCTTCTTAAAGAAAAACATCTTCACAAGATTTGGGATGCTAAAGGTGATAATAAGTGATGAGGGAACTCATTTCTGCAATAAGCAGTTCACGAAATTGCTTTTAAAGTATGGGGTTCATCATAAAATTGTAGCCGCCTATCATCCCCAAACCAATGGTCAAGCGGAGATCTCGAATAGGGAGTTCAAGTGAATTCTAGAAAAAGTGGTCAATCCATCACGAAAAGATTGGTCATTGCATCTTGACGATGCTCTATGGGCATATCGAACAACATATAAGAATCCGATCAGAATGTCACCTTATCGAATGGTCTACGGAAAGGCGTGTCATCTCCCGGTTAAACTAGAACACAGTGCACATTGGGCCATTTAGAAACATAATTTTGATCTACAAGCAGCTGGTGAGAAAAGGTTATTGCAGTTAAACGAGATGGATGAATTTTGGTTCAATGCCTGTGAGAACGCAAAACTCTACAAGGAGAAAGTCAAAGCCTGGTACGATAAGAAAATTCTGGATCAAACATTTGAACCAGGACAACAAGTCTTGCTTTTCAACTCTTAATTGCGTTTATTCCTTATCAAACTGAAATCTCGTTGGTCGGGACCTTTCAAAGTTGTATCTATTGCACCACACGGTAATATCGAAGTCGAGGAACCAAATTCAAAATGCACATTCAAGGTTAATGGTCAACGACTTAAACACTATTGGAGTGGACCCATTAATCGATAATCTACGGTCGTGTACCTCTCCGAACCAGTAGACAATTGAACAACACATCACAGTCGGGTTGAAGACTATAAACCAAGCACTTCAGGGAGGCAACCCCGAGAGTTTTAATTTATTTAGATTTACTTTAGTCTAATTAGTTGCACTTCAATTTATTTCATTTTCAATTTTGTGGTAAGTATATTCCCTTGCATGACCTTACAATTGAAATTTGTGTTCCCAGGAAAATTGCAAGAAAGAGGTTAAATGGGCAGGGCCAGGATAATGACAGCACCCCGGCGCTTGAATTGCTCACAAACATAGCGCCCCGGCGTTAGGGGTCAGTGTCACGTTCTACTGGATAGCGCCCCGGCGCTGTGTTCACCCTTTAGAGCAGCGCCCCAGCGATGGGGATAATTACCAGATATTGCTTTATAGCGCCCTGGAGCTAGATTTCTATACACTTACAGTGCCCCCGCGCTGAGACTCAGACTCAGAACCTATTGTCTAGCACCCCAGGGCTACGGTTTAAAATAGGACTCCTACAAGAATGTAAACACTGAACGGTTACATCTCTTTCTTTTCAATTGTCCTCACATCTTCTCACAAACTCTCTCACACGTCTCTAAGACTCTCATAAGGTAACCGAAACTTGGAAAGTGGATATCTGCATAACACAAAGACACAACTTCATATCTTTTTTTCTGTGATCTCTGTGTTCCGTAATTTTCATCTCTCACGTTCATCGTCAAAGGTATGTCTTCAAATAAATTCATATTATTGTGAAACAAACCCTTGTTGATGGTGCAATTGGTGAGTTAATATTCATCTTGATATACATTCTCCTACATCTAGAGCAAGGATTTTAATTCTTCTGATCAAATATTGCCCATGGATGACTCACTTTTGATTGGAGAATTCATACATATGTAATTATTGAATGATAAGAGGTATGCATTGATAGTAAATTAGTGTGATTTAAAGCAATTTATGAGTTTCCCATAACGTGTTCGATAAATTGCCTGACTCAATGCTAACGGTTCAATTTGCACATATCACTATATCCACACACTGTATTTACTTGCCAACTTGCCACCACAATAGTATAGGCCTACTATCACACATATTAATCACTATTATGGGAGGGTACTAACCGAATTGATGCATACATGGATTATATTGCTGTACACGACAAATCTTTTGGGCATATCTCGTGTTTCTTTTACCGATTATAAAAGTTGAAGAGTACATGAATCTAATCGGTACAATTGTGCATTTTTATGCTATTTTGTGTCATGCCACACCCCAACAATATACTCAACGTACATATATATTTTGAAGTTTGGGGGTATTATCATGAATGCGGGTATCCTAACTAGAATTCTGTTCAATGCTAATACATGTGTATGTCTTTACGTGCAGAATTTTCTACATGGCTTCCAAGCATCAACGTGGCGAAGGTTCAGGGACCGCTTCGAATCCACCTCCAAAATTCGACAGCCACCGTTTTGTCAGTACCGCGGCTCAAGAACGCTATAACCGCATGGCTACACGCTCACTAGTCCCAGAACGCGGTTTCAGACCCGATCAATCAAAGGATGGGGACTTGGCGGTTATGATAGCCGAGAGGAATTGGGTCACACTCACCGCCCAGCCTGATCCAGCCGTGATTGCAGTTGTCAAGGAGTTCTACGCCAATGTGCCTGAGCATTGCCACTATGGGGTGTTTGTGAGGGGCAAAACTGTTGAAATTGGCGAAGAGGACATAAACGGGTGTTATCAACTGCCATTAGAGGGACTAAATGATGAGTATGCTAGACTTGTGAGTGATGGGCTGGACTATGAGAAGATAATTCGTGAGCTTTGTCAATCGGGCACCACATGAACATTGCATGAACGTGGCAGCATGACCTTTCCACTCTCTAACCTCAGTCTATATGGAAAGTCATGGTACGCTTTCATTTGCGCTAAACTCATGCCATGCACACATGTGAGCCATGTCACCAAAGAGAGGGTTGTCCTGCTGTATTCCATCATTCAAGGATTAAAGATAGATGTTGGCCACCTTATCCAGCAGTCTATTCTCAGAGCATCACAAGGAGGGACCGCATGAGGGTTACCCCATCCGTCTCTTATCTGCGTGTTATGTGCTAAGTTTGGGGTAAAATGGAAATCCGATGAGATGATTCAAACGCCTATGCCAGTTTTGGACCATAAGTTGATAAGCAGGTATAAAGTGTGGACAGGTGGAGCAAACCACCCTAGGGGATTGGCTTTCATAATTCCCCAAGTTGAAGCTTCTCAAGCTCCACCACCTTAGGCTCCACCTACTTATGGCCCTTCCTTCGCATCTCACCATGGTGTGGTTCCAGAAGCAGTCCAACATGAAATAGATGGATGGTTTTACAATCTCAAAGCCCAAAATGTCCGCTTGTATGAACGTTAAGATGTGATTTATAAGTATTTGGTCGACTAGTTTACAGCCCAGAATGCCATGAATGCCCAGTTGTTCCCGGGTGTTACTCTTAGCCAGTTCCCCACTGCTCCAATTCTGCCTGTGTTTCCCCCTTCTGATCAAGAGATGAGAGATGATGAGGATGCTCCACCCGAGGAATAAGCTCGTCAGGGAAGTCCTCTGTTTTATATTGTTTTATCTTTCGCATGAGGACATTGCTCTTGTTAAGTTTGGGGGTAGTTAATTTTTATTTTAAATTATTAAATTGTTAATGGTTTTAATTTTGATCTTTGTTATTGTGATTAAGTGTGGCATTTTAGGATTGCATGTTAATTCCAGCTTTGATAGTAAGTATGTTTGGGGCCAATGATGAAATTAAAATTGCATGAACAAGTCTAGTAAGGATTGTTCAGATAGTGATATGATTTTCTTGACATGATGTAAATCTTCATATGTTTGACACTGATATTATAAGGATAGCAAGTTTTGAAAAATGACCATGACATGTTGGCTATGATAGTTTAAATGGATAGATAGTAGAGTTCTAAAAGATGAATGCTAGTGAAATGAAGGAACAATTTGAATAGCTAGTGAAGACTGACTTTAGATATAAACTCAAGTTTGGGGGAAAAATATTTGGAGTATATAAGCTTAAAAAAAAAATTACAATAAACACCGTGGCATGCTTTTCTAGTTTTGTGGCCTTTGTTACTTGAGTAAGTAAGCCCGAGGGGATTGTCTCTACACCTAACGCCCTAAGGTCTTAATGGCTTGGGAGTCGTTGGTCGAAAGATCATTAAGGTAACACTGAAAGCCTAAGGGAATAAGACAATGCATAGTCTGAGAAATATATATATATATATATATATATAATAAAGCGGGAAAAGTGCAAAAAGCCCCCATATAACAAAAACAAGCATAAGTATTCCATTTTGACCCCTGGACTTTGGTGATTGTTTAATTTCAGTTGAATCAAGTTTATTTGATGAGTTCTCGAGTTGAAACTGTATGATGCCTATTAAGAAATTTATTATCTTTCATATTTTGCTGTTCATTGGTTAGCATGATTGTTGAACACACACTCACAATATTAGTAATAACAGATTTAGATTCATTGATTGTTGAGATATTATTGAACTGTAGTAACATGATGTATTAGCATGTTTTTATAATTTTTCTGAGGCCTAATGAATATATTTGTGCTATTGGATTGCTGGGATTAAGTGCATACAGATAATTTGCATATTGCATGGTTGTTTAGTTATCTTTTGTGTCTTGTGTCTTGTTGCCTGAGGACATGCAACGGTTTAAGTTTGGGGGTATTTGATGATTGGGTGATAAACCCATGAATCGGATACATTTGAGCTTAAATTTGTGCATTCTCAGGTCATTTAAGAATTATTTTACTGTGTTTAGGTGTTGTTTCGCAGATGAGGGAGTACGTAGGATCATGGGGGCATTTAAGGTGAACAAGGGCTAGTTGTGGAAATTCTGGACTCCAGTATTTGGGCTCTCTCTTGATCTTAATCCCGGTATTGAAGTGGCTGGGTCTTAATTAGCGTTGACCAATGCAGACACGTAGACCAGGCGGTTGATTTGCTAAAGGGAGATTATTTAACAAAGTTGATTTGGAGAAGGATTGGAGCACAAGATGGGAAGTATATAAGGTTTTTTTTTTACATTGAAATAGGGGAACAAATCTACACAATTGGAGATTGATCAAGGAAGCAAGAGGAGAATTTGAAGGATTTTACTTGGAGCTTTTCTTACCCTTCATTCTTTTAATTTGTGTAATTCATTAAGCATGATTTTTCAAAGATTGTTGGTTTTAATTTCCGTTATGAACTAATTTCTTTAATTAAGATTCCAATTGAACCTTTTATGATTATGAATTAATTATTTGATTTATTCCAATTATTTATGTTGAAGTGAATTGTTCATCTTGCTTTGCATTTATTGATTAATTATCTGGCCAATAATTACCTTGTTACTCTAGAAGGAATTGAAAGAGGAATTCTAGGGTTATAACTGGACATGATGACATGTGACTTAGTTATTTGCACAGTGAATAATTAGGTTTGTGAATTAAATGGAAATATATGTTCACCGCATGTAACACATAAGGAATTGGGATTAAGAAGAGTTTAATTCAATTGTTTTGCATATGTATATAGCAAGATTAATCTAGATTAAATAGAAGGCAATTGATCACTTGGAAAATGACTTTTGGCATTTGAGAATTCATGTTAATAATTCAGTAGACATAATAATTGGGATAATTGGATAATTTATTTATAGTTCATAATTGGGGATATTGGAGTCTTAATCCTTATTTATCTGAATTCAATCAAATCTTAGTTTTGTTTATTTGCTTTCTTTTAGATTAATTTCTTTTAATTATTTAATTTAATTTTCTTAATTCAAAAAATCACAATTTATGGTTGTTTAAATAAAATTGAATTGATATAGTGCTAGTAGTTGGAATTTATTAATTAGAATTCTCTATGGGATCGACACTCTATCTTATCACTCTATTACTTGTTGACCGTGTATACTTACACGTTTGCTTTGATTGTGAAATCAACCAACAGCCAGTCATGGTTTGGTCTTACCCCCTACAAAACATAAAAACTTGTCAAATGCTATTCAGATCAACCTTCAATCCACCTCACTTTATTGGCTTTAGACCAAAGGGACAGAACTAACTAATCTCCCCATACCAATGGGAGAATCGACGACCATCTAAGCTACGGTTGAGTCCTCAAAGAGAAATACCAATCCATAAGAGATGGAACTACCTGGGCTCCCGCATACAAAGGAGTACCGGCGACCATCTGTGGTGCGGTCAACCTAAGAGAGGAAAGCCGCACTCCTCTCCATTACTACATACAGAAACCAGTCCCAAGACACCAAAGGGTAGGGATACACACAAATCAACGATCCATTCTTAAAGATCCTGAGACATCTAAATGTCCATCCATCAAGGGGCAGTTCAGAATATATCAAGATCACAAGACCTAAAGAAACAAGCAAATATCAAGCAAGTAACAATGCACAACTAAAATTAGTGTATATGCGAGCTATCAAGTCCAACATGGCATCTCTCTCCGAAGAAGGAGGTAACTCTATGAGCTCCTTCTCAAGGGTATCTACACGAGCCAACAAATCCACAACCAACTGCATAGTGACACTATGTTCATTAATATACGTGCTCATCTCTACAACAATAGCAGTAGTATGGGACCTCAATGCAGTACTATCTGTAACGGCTACATCTCGGGCAGATATAGCAATGTCCTACTCAATAATCAATACATCTTTGGATGATCTAGCCTCATCCCACTTAGAAATAGCGGCATCTCTATGAGCTAAGGCATCCTCTCTCTAATATAGCGACATCTCTCCCAGCAAGAGCTGTCAACATCAAGGCTCTAGCCTGATCTCTCTCAAATGTCATCAGATGAAGACTCTATCTAAATATTCTACTGAATGCGGGGTCACAGTAGCAGTCATACAGGGAGAATCCGTCACAGCTGCTGGCAACCAAACAAATAGCTCCTCCTCGATAGGAGAATCAATGTCCTCTATGGGCTCTATGGGCTATCCATCATCAGAATCAATCCTCAGCACGGTGGATACAACCACGGATGATGTGGTCTCTGCCTCCATCCATGCAGAATACTTTGTAGAATGGCCCAAATGGCTAACAAAAAACTCAGCTGGCTCATGCTGATCCCAATAGGTATACACCATGGATCTATCCTCTGCTAAAAAATGGTGAGAAGCCAAACGCTAACCTAATACCCCCTCAAAAGGATGGACATCCTGAAACTGGTCAAATTGTGACATCACAACTAGTGGGTGATAAGTGGTCATGCCCCTCAAACCAGCCAGAGGTAGATAATCCATGACAGATGCATGGGTAATGAAGTTGTAGGGAGAACTGAGCCCTGTACACGAAAAAATGCTAAATAGATTCCTGATCCCTGCCAAGAACACTGACCAAGATACAACATTTGTACACTCCACTGGATGAAAGGAGTAAGACATGGCTATCTCATTGGAAAAGAAGTACCCATGCCGTCAGAAGGAGCCAACAAGTCTCAAGTCTAACATGAACCATACATACAACATGACTGAGCTACCTATGAATACCCCTGTGAGATAGGTGTAACAATACGTGGACGATCTCAATGTCTCTGTCACAATCAATGGCACAATGGTATGACCCTCCCTGAGAGTTCTCACTACTATGACAACACCGATGTCCAGCCCATCCATATATAGTGGCATGTACACATAAACCACTATGAACATCATGAGTACGTCTACCATGGACATACGCCACTGATCCTCCAACGTGGTGAAATCCCCAGAGTGTCGTGCATAACTATCCACTTAGCCAAATCTGTCTAATAAAAAATGATGGGACACCACATGGCCGGATGTAATCTCATCCTATACTACTCTACGCCTCAGCCCGGTGAGGGTCATGAAATTTTAGATCATGTCGTCAATGGCCATTCGAGTGCAAGGCTTGTCCAATGGAAAAGCCGTCAACCGTTCATACTCCTATAAGGTGGGAGTCAACTCCTGGGTCCCAAACAAGAAAACCTGCATCTCCAGAACCCAATGCTCTAGCATAACCTCTACAAAGCCCACTGGAACCTGGAACATCAAGAGGGTCATGGAATGCTGTAATAACTGATCTACGGTCACCCGATCTAGAGGTGACAAACTATCATACCATGACATCAAACGGGAGGCTACCAATACCGGTGGGGTGTGATCAATGCGGCTAACTGTCGAGGAAGACATCTGTGTGGGTCGCATCATAAGACCATCCAGGGGTCAATGCTAAATATCTCTGGACATTCATATGCATAACATGATACATGCATGATAAATAATAGATGGCAATATGATTTAGGGAATGGAAAATAATACATACATTCCTAAGTACATCATCATCTAATACATCATCTCCGTACATCTAAAAATACAGGGAAATGGGGCACCGATGCCCAACAACTAACAGAGGCCTATCAAAAGATATAGCAAAAATGGGGCACATCCACCCAGTATCTAACAGAGCCCTATCAAAAAATATAGTGAGAATACACATCAGAAGAAGACAATGGTGTCAATGTTAACATCATCAATCCTATCCAACTGATGTAAGTCCTCCTGATTCACTGGATCTCCGCCAAGTGGGATGTCAGGCCTATACAATTGAGGATCTGCACAAAAAAAATCATATAGGTTAGCTGAAGGGCCAACCCAGAGATGGAAGGATCAAAAGTATCTGCCTCTGAAGGATTTCTGCCCAAGTGCTAGATAAAAAAATGTGCCCGGTCCAACTGCCGGGTCAAACTATTAATCTATATCAAATGAGTCAAATCTAGGACACATGCTATCCAATCCATCATCATCATGGATCCATGAACCATATTCCCCATTAACTGAGTGGCGCGGGCCTAGGCTCCGATGGTACTAGGGGACCACCAGCGATGGAACATATCCTGAGTAAACGGACCCTCTAACAACGTAAAGCCGTCAACTCCCATCAGTGGGATATCAATGATAGGAGACTTCAATACAGACCCATAATGCCTGGTAGGAGGCAAGATTGGTATACGAATCTCCCCTATGGTGCTCCTAATAGCACGCTCTCCCAAATAGAGCTCCCACCCTCTATCTGTGAAGAAAGGAATCCTATGAGTGGATATCACATACTCGATAATAGTCGGGTACCCATCCTCAAACCCAATAGTCAAATGGTCCCCAGAGTAGGGAACCCAAGTGATAGCATCAGCTGTCAACAACTCTAATTATAGATGACAATGGGTTAAACCCTCAACTATAGGAACCTCTACCAGTATGAAGTGATGCCATCTCCGACCTCGTGGATAGGTATATGGACCTAACACACAAATAGGATGCAAGCATGAGAGCCTCTCATAAGCCCAAAACTGCCAACACAAAGGTAGACATCTACTGTCAATCAACACTCTTAACCTGTACATGGAAAATAAAAAGAGAAACACTCACCAGCAGAAATGGGTAAAATCCTAGCCAAGCCTCTCTCAAGCCTTATGGATGCTTGCACATTCCTCTAAGGAAATAGGCGAAGGTATAGGAGCCACAATCATACTCTCCAATACGTTCCACATCCCGTGTGGCGCTCACTAAAGTGAATAACACCATGGAAGAGTTATCCGCTATGAAGCAACCCCTGATAATAACCAGGAATAATCGCCAAAGAATGCGATCCCTGACTCTCACATCAGTGGGTATGGGCTCACTCAACAGCCCAGTCATAGCATCTACGCTTAAAGGACCTGTACGAATTGTCCTGCCCTTGAGCGCCTCAGCCGGGACTCTTAGCAAGGATCTAATGGCAATCGTGGTAATGTTCGTCGTACAAGGCATTAACACCTCTCCAAACTCCATACTGGTGATAAACTGCCATTCCATCGGCGTCATCACCACCTCATAGTCTAACAAATGGAGAGACTGAGTCTGGTGGAATCAACACTCAGATAATGCCCTGAGATAACCCCAGGGACAATGATGGGGGAGGATGGAAAAGAACGACTCGAAGCCCCAGCCGTGCACAATCGTTCGATAATCGGGATGTAGAGCCTGATATAAAGAGTGAATGTTGAAACAGTTCCCTCGAGGCTGCATAAAGCTGGGAACCTACATCACAAAAACAAATCAACATCAGAACCTTTGCTACTCATCAATAGGAGAAAAGGAAGATCACATCCAGCTTTTACCTCGTTTACATGCAAGTAAACTGAGGGGTGTCGACTCAAATCACCCAGAAGCTCTGGGATCATCTCCTGAATGCTTGGGAAATCCCTACGGGGAACATGAGCAGCAGGAGCGGGGTCCTCAACTGGTGCATCCTCCTCCTCATCCTCAATATCTGGTACCTGAACCTGGATAGGACGGATCACCGTCTCCACTAAACGACGAGGCTATCTAACTAAATGAGGTTAAGGCACATCAGAAGCCCTCCTCCATACACCTAAAGTGGTCCTGCAGGAACTACTTGACTAATCAAGATCCATATATCTGGACACAAGTCTCCAAATCACCTTAGAAAGGGTGTGGTAAATTCTAACCTAAAGCTTTTCAAATACATTTTATGACTATATGTATGCATGAATTATTTTAATATACACCTACAATAGAGTTAAAAATGCATGTCTACCCAATTCCTAGACTTTTGGAAAATTTTACCAGAGTCTCCTTTGCAAAAAGGACTATCAACATACACATAGACATGACTAGGTGGCCATTCAGTAGCACACCTACCCACAGTCATAAACATCTTATATACATAACATTATCAAAGTAATAATCTGTAAGGGTAGCCTAATTACCAAGATTACTTTGTTTTGCAACCTTTACTTATTTGTCCTCAAATAGGATAAGAAATAGCAGAAAAAGGTGACAATTTGACTATTTAAAAAGTTAAATTTTTTCACATCATTATGTTCAGCATTGTTAAATAATAAATTTACTATGTTAAATTTTTTTATCAAGTCATATGAGCATTCATATTCACTACTATGTGTTTAGAAGCATTTCATGTGATAACTCATTTTTCAATGGATAAAAACTGGAAAAGAAGATAAGCATACGTTACCAAGGCAGTGTAAAACTCTTGTACGGTGACAAATTTTGCAGAAAACCGCCTGAACTCAGCAGATCTGAAGAAGGGCTCTTAGATTCTCTGTGTGGTGCAACTTGAAAATGACTTGCAAAAGTAGCAAGACATTTAAAACCACCCACGGTTGGTCACAGGTGCATCTGTAGCTACCACAAGTGTACCTGCAGCTCCCCTAGGTGGGTCCCACCCCTCCGGCTCGGTCCAATATGATTTGCAAAGGAGGTCTCACAAGTTGAAAAAGTTAAATAAGGAAAAAAGATGCTACGTGATTGAGCAGAAAAGCCTGAAATCTTGGTTTTCACAGACCAAACTACGGGTCTATCTACCACTTATTGGTTTTTTCTCGAACACAAGGTTCACTATACCGATGATCACAATTGTTGCAAAACTACACTCGGTAATACCTCACAAGGTCCGATGCCGTTAGTTCAGGGTCGTAACTCCAAAACACTTCTCTCAAAAGGAAACTTCATACAACTCATTCGTTGATACACACTTCAGCGAAGGTCAAGAAATGTTGACGACATTCAACTGCTGGAAAGTAAATCCAGCGAAGCATCAAAAACCATTCTATGGTCTCATCCATTGATGCACACGTCTGTGAAGGTCAAGCAACCTTGAAGACATTCAGCCGCTGGCAAGTAAATCCAGCAAAGCATCGTAAACAATCCGATGGTTTCAGTCCTTGATGCACATGTCAACGAGGGTCAAGAAGCCTTGACATCATTATCTGCTGGCAAGTAAATCCAACGAAGTGTCAGAAGTCATTTGATGATTCTAGCCGTTAGTAATTAAACCCAACGAATCATCAGAGAATGGTTCGATGATGGTATCCGTTGAAGAACATTTTAGCAAGGGTTAGGCAACCCTGACAAACACACAAACTATTGGCAGTAACTTTAAAAGAACATTGGAAGGACCTGGAGATGCAAACCAGGAAGAACAACCTCATCGGATAGGATCGATAATGGAATATGTTATACACATCTTCGTTAGACAAAGCACAAATCCCCCACAGTCTCTTGTACATGAAAGAAACATCCTTAGTGGAAAGTTTGTACCAAAGATTAAGGACTTTGGTGATAACCCAAACATCAACATCCTGGAAGCTCCTGCGAATTTTGGATTACATATCCAAGCAGTGCATTAGGATCATCAGTGATTACTCCAGTCTCCGTCTGAAGTTATGGGAGAAAACAGTCATCACATCCAATTGGATAATAATCCAACAAACCACATATATCATGCATTTGCATCATACTACAGTACATTGCATCATGATTATCTTGTCACATTTCAAGTTTCTAGTATTTTTTATCTTATCCATGCAATTACACTACAAGAATACGATAAAGAGGGGCATCTATAGACACTCAAAATTTTGCATTCCTGTTACTAACATTGCAGGAGGGCAGAATCATCTTCCAGAGATAACCCTAGAGGTCAAATCAGCTCAATCCTGGAGATAACCCTGGCATACTCAGTTTTTTATCTCAGAGACATTCCCAAGATACCCAGTTTCAATCCCAGAGATAACCCCGGGAGTTTAAGTTCCAACCTCGGAGATAACCCCAAAAAATGCAGGTCAGTTTCATAGACAACTCCAGAATTATTAGTTTTGTCATCTCGAAGATAACCCCAAGATACTCAGTCCAGTCCCGGAGACAACCCCGGGAGTGTCAGTTCTAACCTCAGAGATTACCCCGAAGAATGCAGTTGCAGTTCTGAAGATAACCCCGAAAAATCTCATTTAAAACCCTTGCAGTCAGATTCAACCTTAGACATAACCCCGAAACACTCAGTTCCAATCCCACAAATAACCCCAGGAGGCCAGGCACACCTCAGAGACAACCCTAAGGACCTTCAGTCCTCATAGCTACCATTCTCAGAGATAACTCTGAGCAACGACTGCTAAATCATCATTTTGCCACCTTGATTCCATATTTACGCCATCTCAACAACATTTCAATATATATTCTACACAGAAGCGTCCTACAAGAAAATAGCTCAAAATCTCGAGTGACTACTACAAAAGACAGCACACTACATAGAATTTGAAGGCCTGAAGATCTAGGCATGTCCCTATCTTCCCGACTTCATACAACCTCTTATTCCATGTCATTGTGTAGCTCTCGACAACAACATTCTAAAAAGGTATTATACGACTCAATCGGATGCCCAAATCAAAAGTTATAAAGGTTTGAATGGATAACGTGTTTTATACGTGCACGTACTTCGTGATGGTGGCCCACGATGTTCGGACGCACCCTGGGTAGCCGTAGGTGGACCTGAGGCTGCTGCAGGTACTCTAGTGACTCCCCCTCTTTAAATAGAGGGCATAGGGTGGCCATTTTAGAAGAGAAAAAGGTGAGAAAGCTCTGTCCATTTTTCTCTATACACACTATAAACTGAGTGCTTTCTCTTTTCATACACTTGTGAGCTTGTGCTTTGTCATTTTTTACCGGTGGAAAACTGAGTTTTCATTCATTTAAAGCCATTTGAAGTCTTCTTGGCAGCCCACTGTAAGACTTCATACATTTCTTAAAGCCTTTCTCCATTTTTTGCACACACAGTTATTCACGTTGAGAGTCGTGTTATGTGCGTATGCCCGGACATCGGTCTGTGGCTTTTTATTTCTTTTGTATATATATATATATATATGTATATATATATATACTAACATCATCGAGTTATTCCTCGATTGAGCTTGGATTTATATCCGGAGTGTTTTTGACACCCCCAAATTCGGGTTACCTGACCCCCGAGTTTGGTGTTCACAATCCATAATATAATTAACATTTAACTACCCATTCATTGATGAATACAAACATACATATCATTAATTAATATGTTAAAACATCATCCCAGGTCATCTAACATTAACATTACAAACATACCCATAGATATACATAAAGGGTTTACAAATATAACATAATAATAATGCTATTCATAATTATCCCAGCATAACACCTTTGCCTTTGTTCTTCACAGCACCTCCTGCCACCTCGTCTCTAGCTAAAATGTTTTATTTAGCAAGGGTAAGCAACAAATTTTCCACGCAAGTTAAGATATACAATGAATGTATAAGAATCAGAACAACAGATTATCTATTTTGATAGAATGACACCAAAGTTCGGGGAACTTTGAAATAGCTGAACAATTTATTCTTCTCTAACCAATCTTCTCATAACATATGCAACACAGTAATGAAAGAATACAATGCTATCAAAGTTTCTACGATATTCAATTCAATAAAAATTTAGAAATATTCTCCAGAGTTTATACTGAATGATCTTAAATGATTTTGAAATTCTATTCTCGAGTAACTATCAAAGATTTACTTTGATATACCCAAATAACAAGATGGAAATATTTTCCAGAATTATGTTGAGTGATCACAAAGGATCTTGAACTTCTCTTCTCAAGTAACTATCAAAGATATACTTTAATATACCCAGGTGTATCAGATAACCATAATGATTAAATCAAACCCCTCTACAAGTACTTAGAGCGGCCAACTCCTTGTACCCTATATTATGCATAATACTTACATGCACGCAAAGGCCGAATATACGACCAAAAATGTTTCCTTTATATAAAAAGGTTGTTCTTCTCAGTCTTATAATAAGAGTTTGATTTATAACAATGAAATACAATTATTTCAATATCTAATCACTTTCTCGATCTAGCTGAAAAAATTGGAATCGATCTGTCAACAATAATTGAATTCTCTTCTCGAACCTATCAAGTTCTAACAAATATTCATCTAGCCAGAATAATTGGCTAAGACACATCTCAACACAATTCGATAATAGACAGGAATTATCTATACTGTCAATAATAGCTTCTACGGATGTAAGTATCCAAGAACAGTTATTCTCTAAGAATATTTTCAGAATCACTAATTTAATTTGAATTAATAATATATGCACTAACTGTGAATAATCAAAAATAATTCTCAGACGTGGTCTAATCAACAATAATTAACCACCATAATAATTGAACAGATATAACTCAAGGTTGAGTTAAGGAAACTTGCCTTCCGCGTTGATTACTGCTACATGTTGGTCGTTTTACCGATCAATATATGCATACAAGTATACACGATTAACAAGTAATAAAGTGTAAGTAATGTATCGTTTCCACGGAGAATTAACTAATAAAGTTCACCAAGCACTAGTCTATAACCATTTCAGTCTTATTTAAACGAATGATTTAATATAGTGATGAAAACTATGAAATTAACTAATACTAACTACCCCTAGAATGAGACTAGATAATAAAGACTTGATATTATAATTTCATCTATTGAATCATTTAAATCAACACACTCCCTGTTAAGCCAAATTACTTGCACTAGATTGCTAGTCGAGAACACGAAAGTAAAGTACAGCCATATATCAATGTACCATACCCATATCGCATATAATCCACAATTGATAAAATACGCATGAACACCCACATTACCTAAACCACTATACATCTATGTGATTTACAAATAATTAGGTTTTAAGCCCAAATTCTCAATTGACTACGAGTGATGCCTCAGTATATGTATATCCTAAGCAAGAATCATACATTCCATCACCATGTAGAACATACAAACACAAGCTATCAAGATCAAATCTAAACCCATACTTTGTCTTTCAAGTTCATTTGGGTTATCACAGTAATTGATGGCTAATCAACTAAGCAAATAAGCATGAATCTTAATAGACAATCCCATAGCAATCAATAAGGTTAACAATGAAGTATATCAGATTAAACTAAGCAATAGAATCCATTACAATCCCAAGATAAAGTTTAACTCATGGCTGAATCAAATCCATCATCCATAGATTGAATAAACATCATAAAATTACAAATAGGAATCAAAGAGAGGATACGAGTAAGAATTGAAGTGCAAATTAGTTCTCTTGCTCCAAGTTTGAATCTATTATGAAATCCAATTGCTTCAAATCTTCAAACCTAATCAATTATAAAAATTTATGTCTAGCCGAAATGATTAGCTTAGACATACTAAGAATAGTTCTTTTAAAATCCATTGGTTCCAAAAGGTGAACCGATTTTTTCATTTTCCAAACACGCACATATAAGCACGATTTCAATAAACTTCGAAATCTATCATATCTACATGACTTGGAATATCCTTTTCTCTATCTTCCTTCATTGTCTTACTTGAGACAATACTTAATCTTCTCTAGCACCTTCAATGCTAAGTCTACTGAAAATAACTCATTTTCAGTCTACACATTTTTATACCTTAGTACAGTCCATCAACTTACCACGGATTATGAGTTCAGGAACTTTCCATAATAATATGAGTTTAAGAACTATCCTAGATGCACTATAAGCGCCCATTCAACCGGAGAAGTTCAAAAACCTACCATATCATTATGAGTCACGAACGTACCATAAGTATGAGTTTCAAGAACTTGAACCTACCTTATCGTTCTCTACCTATCAACTATATACATGAGAAAAGATTCACCTTCTCGTTATATACATCTTGACAACGCGACTAATTCCAATGATTATCACTATAATAAGCTAAGCAGTTGTTACACCAAGCACAAACATCTGCCCATAACAAAGGTTCATACAACTCAGCTATCACATGAGTCCTCAATTGAAATTTTACAACTTCTAAATTCTCTTTACTTAATACTAATTTTCTTTAATTTGTATGATATCCTTTACATCTCAATCTGAGTTCTTCTTCCCGTACTACTTTATAGTACCATTCATTTATAACATTAGCTACAAATCATCCATTGGTTAACAACTCATCTATTATTACGATTCACTATGATCACGTGATGATCTCCTTCCTTAATCATTTAACTCAACAATTTTCTTATCTTTCTCTCTATGATTATAGCCTTAGGTACTCACACCTAAGGTTTATAATCTATCAACTCTGACACCAATCTGTAACGCCCCAAAATCCGGTCTATTTTCACATCCGGATTCCGTATGTCATGAACCCATCTTCTTCCAAACATACATCATTATATAGCTAAATATAACAACATACATCCTCAAATCCCAAGTTCTAAAACCTTATAACCTCTTCCATTACAAACAATGAAAATTACATTATTCTTTACATCTTGTACAAGTGACTGTTATCCGCCACCAAGGTTACATAATCATTCATTAAACTATTCTATAGTTTAATTCTATCATTCTATATTACAAGTCTTCGTTTGATCTTCACGCTCATTCATATAATGAGTGGTACTTCTTGTGGATACCGATCAACTTGATCTTTCAGAGATCCTTAAGTTCTTCTAACATCGTTCGCTGAAAATGTTTTTATTTTAAGCAAGTGTGAGCATTCAATTGCCCAGCAAGTCATAACAGTTGAAAAAACAACTTTAAGAATTCAAACATGCTTTTAAGACCTTAACAACCGAAGAAAGGTTATGAAGCAGCTTGAATATTAGGAATAATCTCAATTCGTATCATTTTAAAACATTAGACACATTCACTTTGAAATACTTTCATTCTTCTACCTTATTTCATACACATCCTGTCTGTCTAGAATCATTAGCACAGACCTAACAATAACGGTTCATGTATAAACAGAACATTCTTATATTGAATAGTTCAATCACAGAACAGTTCATATCATAGAAACACCGAAGTGTTCAAATTGTGGCACAAGGCCTCATACATTCTAACACCTTGTACAAATATCACACATTTACACATAGACAGAACTTCTCAAGTTCAACATCTGAGAAGTTTTAGAAACTAGAATTCATTTAAAATATGAATGAAGTTAGGAAACTTGCCTTACACAGTTTACGCTGAACTGCTCATTCCAATTCCTATGTAGCACATAAGGAAATAACACATACACCAATTAGTTATATACTAGACTTTACGCATTGGTTTACTTAACTTCACTTCTCAGGGTTCGCGTTTCTGCAATCTAAGTTTACGCAACCAACTTCCTTTACCGGTTAACGGCTTCATGACATACGAAGATGTCTTACTCAATATGTTCATCATCTTTGATGATTTATATTCTTATCTTCTTCTTATACTCTCCTAGGACTCAGCACACATCGTGTCTCTGCTAGTAGTCCATACGGAACTCTGAGTGGTTTCCCACAAACAACAAACAAACAAGTTCTCGTCTCATCTACACTGCCCATAATAGTGAGTTAGATAGGTTTCCAGTTGTGTATATACCGTCGCTCTCTAAAGAAATTATTTAGCCCAGCTCCCATATATCAACCATCAAAGTTTACAATTGTACTACAACCTAAATTCATCTTAACTTATCCAAACTATTAAACTATAATATTTGTTAAGTCAATTTCTTATTCCTTATAGCTTTCTGGAAACTAAATGCCATACCTCAGGATTTATTCATCATCGACTAAGTCATACAGTCTTTTGTATACTCAGAATGATCAGTCCATATTCATTCTACGCATTTACAACATTAAGCATTTTACGTAATACGTACTTGTCTTTAATTCAGCTTCTTCACCGTTCACAGTTTTAATCATTGGTCTTCATTATCCTATGGTCAAACCATACACGGGGTGTAGGTTCTACCCGTTTAATATTCGCGTACACTTAACCTTCACGTTGGTTAAAGTGCTCAACGCTTGAATTTCATTCTAACATCCTCATCCGACTCACATTCGGCTTTCATTAATCTTCTTACCATTCGCTATGACTTTCTTTATAATTCATATATTACTTACTACTTTCATCAATGTCTAAGTCATACAACCAATGTATACTTAGAACGTTTGCCCGACGTAAATACGATTCACGAGGATCATTTACGTATTCAACATTTACGTTGTTCATCCCTTAATCTCTCATTCAACCTTTATCTAAGGTTTTAATCTCTTTCATTCATTACTACCATTTGAACCCCGTGTTCGATATTTTTTCTTAATGTTGAAGCCATACAGTTCGTTGTATGCTAAGACCGATTGTTTATCGCAACTGCGTTGTATTCACAGTGTCTATACACTTTACATTTATCTCTCGTTACCATTTCATAAAATCAAAATGTTATACATTACCATCGTCACTCAACATCTAAGGAATCACAATCATATCAATCTCCCACGTTCATTTCATTGCGACTACGGCCCCCGGATATCAGTTCTGTAACCCGCGTCTACATTCTTTGTCTTTTAATATCGTTTAATATTTTCATTCAACCTTCATTAAAGGTTTAATATACTTGATTAAGTGTTACATTAGTTGAACTACATGTTCATATTTCTTTCTTGCACATCCCCCAATAATTGAGAACTTAAAAGCTCATCACTGGCTTTTTCCTTGCATCGCGCCATGACAGATCGGGGCCCTTTCCTTTACCTCGCATCGCTGGTGCCACTTTCTAAAGATGTCGATGGTCCGAGATCGTGCTATGGTGCCGCCTCTCCCACACACATCAAAATATTGTACAACGAGCATGAAACCTAGAAAAATTCCTAAGTTTTTTACAAGCTTGAGACGCTGATTTTGCAATCTCATACTTCTTTGTTATAACTCGGAATGAGGTCGTTCCAAAGCCATTCTCTTCCTTATCTTATGTACTTCAATTACCCATGGACAAAACTTCATTCTGAATCCGTTAACATGCCATTTGATTGGCTTAATCTTCGCCCTTTGTTCGTTTTACATTTTTAACGTTCTTCGTTTGTTCGTCTGTAATTCGGTCATCCAAACTCGGAACTCATTTGTTCTTGAGTCCACGACTTACATTTTCTACATTCTCTTACATTATTATGAAACCCTATACGTTCAGGTTCATTTACTAACTTTCTAATTTTCGTTCGTCTTTCACAAAATTTTCGTCATAACTTCGTTATAGCTCAGTTTTAATAAGCTCTGCATGAACGTTTCTACCTTTCCTAACCAAACAATTAGCAAATAACTTATATGCGATGGTTTTAAACTTGTCCATCAATAATATTTATACTACGATGGTTTTAAATTTGTCATCAAAAACGTTCTTCGTGTTCTTCGTCCGTTCTTCATTTTTAATCGATATTTTGGATTATGATTTCACTTTTTCTTGGAATTTGATGTTATAGAACCCCATTCCTTACTTATTTCATCTAATCAGTCATATAATCCACTCGGATCGTTCTAATTGATTATGAATCGTATACTTCCTTAAGAAATTTATAAACTAAATTTCTACTTTCTTATTTCTTCTTTACTCATGATTTCAACCATATGAAATCATTCCTAACATCATCAACTTCTTATTCTCATTAAGTTATGTTTTTAAACATAAAAACTTAAAGAAAAATTATACAAGACAAGGTTTCGGACTACCTTTCTCTGTTAATTTCCTTCCGTTAGACAAAGGTTGCCCACGAGCAAGCTTTTCCTCTTCTTTTTCCTTCTCTTCTCCCATCCGAACTATCTCTCTCTCTCTCAAAATGTAGGATTTTCAAAATCCTTAAACAATGAAATAAGCTTTCTATTTATAGAAAATCAAGGCTAGGGGTATTTTAGTCATTTTCCCTCAAACCTCCTTACTATTCATGACTTAAACACTAAGTTAACTTAGCCATTAAGTTTACTTAGCCCTTAAGTTTACTTACTCCTTAAGTTAACCTCCTTACTACTCACGAAACTTAGCCTGTAAGTTTTGTGGTTAAAATCTTTCGGGTTTTATCCGCAGATTTTAAAATCACGATTCTCGGAATCCAAATATTTTTGGATAATTCGTCTTTCCTTTACCGATTAACTTTTATGTATTCTTCGGATTTTCGAAAAACTGAAAAACACTTTTTGGTGTCAAGCGTTTTCCTTCACGTTTTTCCCTAACGTACTTAAACGAATGAAAAGTACATAACAGTAATTTTTGTCGTTTTTATTTCGTCCGATTTTTGCACGTTTTTCGAGATAAACTTTTATTGACTTACTTAACTTTTCACGATATATTATCGTCAAATCTTTCGACGGAATGTCATTTCGATATACCGAACTCTAAAAAAGGCTTAGGTTATTCAAACCCTAACCCTTAGGGTTTCGTTGGCTGAATAATTCCTATTTCGTCTTTTTCCCCAGAAAAATTTTATTTTCATCTTGAAAATTCTTACTCATTCAGTCTAGCTCGTAGCCAGAATCCTCCTGATTTATAATCATTCTAGGTTCTAGAATGATTAATAAACACATAGCATAGAATAATATTAATAAAAATTCATTTTATTAATAACTTAATTAGTTAAATCTTAAATTCTGGACAATCCAATTTTTCGGGTTGTCACACCACCTCCAAATCATGTACCTCATATCAAACTACAGATCTAAAACATAAAACAACAAAAATCATGAATATGGAAGAATCTAGAGCCATTGACATTTGCTTGTCAGACCACTATGAATGTTCTTGAGCCGTTTTTGAAATGCATCATTTTAAAGCACTTTTTTATGTTATAGATCTATGATAGATCATCATGAAACATGTTCTAGCACATAGATAAACACATAAACATGAACTTGGCTTAAGCATACATGATCAAAATGTTAGCTAGGGTTTATACCTCCTCTTGAATATGCTTTGATCTTTGATCTCCTTAACTGATATTGGTGATCTAGGGGCTGTATGAGTGACTGAAACACTTAAGAAATTCGGAGGTTTGGGGAGAGAGAGAGAGTTGTTGAGAGCTTGGGTGCAAATGAGCCAATTTTGTGGACTTTCTCTCTCTCTCTCTCAAATCTATATATATTATAATGCAATGTATGTTGCTACTATACTAGGTTGATTTGCTGGAGATTTTTAAGTCAAAAGGTCAAAATTAGTTGGTCACCAACTCCTAATTTGGTAAGATTTAAAAGTTAACAAGTAAAGAATGTGAAAAGGGTATTTTGGACATTTGCATTATAATTTTAATGGCATGATAGACTTTTGTCCAAACCCTTAGGGTTTAACCCTAAGGTTCTAACCCTTAGGTTTTACAACTTTAATTTCTAGAAATTTTTTACTTAGGGTTTTTAAAATAGAAAATTAAGATAACAAAAATTTAATTAGTGTTTTCAAATTATATTAAAGTTTACTAATCACCTTAGGGTTTAATAATTAGGATTAGTGTTTTTTAATTATGGTTTAGAATTCTCGAATTAAAATTAGGGTTTTTTTGGCTTTCCTTTAGGGTTTTTAACTATACATTAGGGTTTCTAAACCTAAGATTAGGGTTTCTAATCCTTTATTAGGGTTTACTAATTTTAAACCCTATCTGATCAATCATTGATCAATAATTCTATACAGTAGAAACTTGTACTCACAGATACCTTTATTATAATTTCAATTTCTATCGAATCCCTAACCGAACTTAGGGTTAGGGTTTTAAATTCTCAGTTAAGCAAAACTCTACTCTTATTTTCCCAGTCAATACACAAATTGACTACTTCTCAAGACTCGTATCACAGATACACATCACAATATTATTAGTCAATATCAATATTAAATAAATAAAATTTATTGAAAAATTCAGATATTGAAATCCGTGTTATTATGTTGATGAACGTTGTAATAACCCGGGATTTTGAATAATCCGAATTTTTCTGTCAAGCCTGGAGTTTACTTCGTGGCCATTTACTGCTTTATTTACATTTAGTCCCGCTTGGAGTTTACTATGTGGTGATTGATCGTTTCTCTATATATATTTACAACTTTTATATATTTATATTTCCAATCCCCATGGAGTTTACTTCATAGCGGTTGATCGTCTCTATATATATTTACAACTTTTATATATTTACATTTTCAATCCCCCATGGAGTTTACTTCGTGGTGGTTGATCGTTCATATATATATATATATATATATATATATATATATATATATATATAACTCGCCATGACTTTCATACAAACCGCACCATCATGTGAGCTTCTAGGAATCATGTGATTACGAATCTAGATTTGGTTCCCATGATGGACATTTTATTTATGTGAAGCTTTGTAAATTGTTCACGGTGTTTGAATTTCCTTAGATGACTCTCATACCCACAAGGAATTCGACACTGCTATGTATCTTATTTTCTCAAAGGTGCCTTGCATCTCGAAAATAAAATCAATCAAGTCGAATACATATAATAAAATGGAAGTATCAAAGGCCTCAATTACTATTGAGCATAAGGGTTTGAAAAACCTCTTTTACAAAACATCATTGCTATATCTTGTTAAAACTGAATTTTTTTACAAAATTCAAACCCTTTGTATATGGGTGCAAATGAGGCATAACACTACTTCCAGATAATTGCACATTGACCCCCACACACATATTCATATAATAGTTAAAATTGAAAAGTGGCGGTCATCGTGGTAACACGGATGTCGAGGAGTGCCTAACACCTTCCCTCCACATAATCAAGCCATCGGACCCTAACGAATCTCTGTTTCACAGACCAGTTAAGTAGTGTTACATCACTAGGTCAATGTGCAAACGTTTTCTCGGTTGAATTGGTGCAAGCATTTAAAAATACCAACTGGCGACTCTTACAGTCCAATCGTCTACATATAAGTGTTGGACCTTTTCACAACTTGTTTTTTCAAACAAATCTCACCTAACATGAGAACACCAAAAGATAAGAACAGAAAAGGGAAAAATAAAAATCCCGACGTCGACAAATCTTAATACTTTTGCCCATTTGTTTCTCTAATTCACTTCTGAACTCTTTGAACTTTTCAAATGATTCAGATTTGTATTTCATTAAATACACATATCCAAATATTGAGTGATCATCAGTGAATGTAATAAAATAAGAATACCCTCCTCATGCATTCGTTGTCATAAGTCCACATACATCTGTGTGTACCAACGCTAACAACTCTGTAACTCGTTCTCCTTTTCCACTAAAAGGAGATTTCATCATTTTCCCCATGATACAAGATTCACAAGTTGTATATGATTCATAATCCGATAGCTCTAGGAGCCCATCTTTATACAACTTGGATAATCTTGTTTCATTAATATGACCAAGTCTACAGTGCTACATATTGGTATAATTAACATCATCTCTTTTCCTTTTCTTTGTTTGTTTAATTTAATTTATATTTTCATGCAAGTCAAGTATATAAAGTCCATTTCGCAAATTACCAACACCATATAAAACATTATCATTATAAATAGAACAACTGTTGTTCTTTATTATAATGTTAAAACCATCCATATCCAATACAAAGATATCAATAATGTTTCTAATGATATTTGGAACAAAATAACAATTATTTAAATTAATGAACTTACCCGTAGGAAGCGCTAAACAATAAGTCCCTACAACTAATGCAACAACCTTTGCTCCATTTCCCACTCGTAGGACGACCTCATCCTTGCTCAGCTTTCTACTTCTGACCAGTCCTTGTATATTATTACATATGTGAGAACCACAGCCGGTATCCAATACCTAAGTAGAAGATTAACTTTCAAAAAAATTAATTTCAATCATAAACAAACCTTGATTAGGATTCGAAGCTTCTACAAGCTTCTTCTGCTTTTGTTCCGAGAGATAATCCTTATAGTTCCTCTTCTAGTGACCAGGCTTGTTACAATGGAAGAAAATTCCTTTGCTAGCTGGATCAGGTTTCTTTTGATCCTTCACTTTTTCCTTTCCCTTAGCCTTCTTAAATTTCTTCTTTTCAGAAGATACATGGTTCTTCTTGAATGGGAAGTGACCTTCAACAATTTTCAACATGTTAAGTAACTCATGCAAGCTGACGTCCAACTTATTCATGTGAAAATTCACAACAAATTGTGAAAAGGTGTCAGGGAGTGACTTCAAGATCAAATCTTGACTCAACTCCCCATCCATAACAAACCCAAGATGTCCAAGATGTTCAATCAGATTGATCATCTTTAGGACATGAGTCTTAACAGTAGTGCCCTCAATCATCCTTGATCGGAAGAGCTCCTTAGATATATCATATCTAGCAGTCCTACTTTGTTCACCATACAACTCTTGCAGGTACAGTAGCATAGTAGGAGCATCCATGGTTTCATGTTGACGCTGAAGCTCGTTACTCATGGATGAGAGCATGATGCATTGAGCTACATATTGTTGCCTCCTTTTAGTCTAACAAAAAGGACTCTAACTCATGCAAGTATACATGGGTCAACAAGTAGTACAGAGTAAGAAAAGTATCAAACCAGGAAGAAAGGTATTAAATCTAAATTATCATGCAACAACTTTATCACTATTTTTATATGATTAAATGGTCAACTCACAATTAAATTTGATTCTAAATTAATTCATAAAATAAAAATTATAATTACTAAAGTGATGTAATCAAATTGGAAAAGAATGGGATTCTAATTTCATTTAATGCTTCATCTAAACTGCAACCCTCATGTAATGTTTAAATATTTATCTTGGAAAACTAGTCAAGAGTACAAAAGTGGACATAACCATTTTTCAATGAACTATGACCAATTCACATAACCTCCACATTTGATAGAAATCATGTAAGCATCATAATTACCAAAGTCACTATATTTCTATGTGAGTTTAAAGCAAATATGATTTAAATACAAGCTCTTTTAATGACTACACATGATAAAATGGTATATGTCTATCCAGTCCACGAATCATAAAGCTTAAACAAATCAGCCTTATGAACATATGCCATTATGATTTAATCCATACTTATATTTCATTTTTCAAATCCATACAAGCACACAGTGTGAATGTTGATCAAACATTCATTCATTAAGCTCAATCATACTGGGTAATCCAATGATAAATGTACAACAATAAAATTAGATATTCCTATTTAAACTACGCATCAAAATCCACTAGAATCCCATAATGGAGTTTAGTTCATTTTTGAATCGAAAGCCATTATGGGATCAAAGCAAAACATTGAATTAAGAAATTCAATCAATAGATGTAATCGAAATGATAAAACAAATCCGTTAATCTCTGATGCAAGTCCTATTTCTAGCTTGTTCCAAGTCACCAAAATCTCCAGAAATGAAAAGATAATTTTATTTAGTAATTTAGATAAAGAGAGGAGATAAAAAATGTACATCAATGATCAAAAACCTATAAGTTATGCATAACTTCATAATAATCAATTCATGCATCGAGGTTTCTGACAACATACGCTCCCCTTACCAAAAGGGTTGTTCAACTCAGTTTTCAAGATTTTTGCACCAATCAATTGGTTTGGACAGTTTTATAAACATGCATATAGTCTGGCCGAATCAAATGGCATCGACTCTTTCACAATATTCAAGAACAATACTAAGTTAAACATGAATAATAGCTTTCACAAGAGTTTAAACATGCTAGCTCAATTGAACGAGAAAGTAATATAATATGCAGTCAAAGAGATAGGCTTACGATGTCCGTCAAATAAAGTAATGCAAGAGTTAGAATACTTGCACAATACAAGTAGGGTTTGGATACTTGCCTTAAGCGTAGTTTATCCACTTTAAGAAATCAACACTTTCGAATTCTATTTATAACGTATTATATGTTCAAGATGTTTATTAGCTAACACAGTCTTTAAACAAGCTTGATACAATTCAAGTATGTACATATGGTACAAAATTAGTTCATACGACATCAAATCCCTAGTTACTCCATAAACAATTTAAGAATGCTTAAGTTTAAGATCTCCTTACTCATAGACTTTCCATTACAAGGAAAACATCAACTTATCATCTAACCATCACACACACACACACACACACACACACATATATATATATATATATATATATATATATATATATATATATATATATATATATATCAATAGGTTTTAAAACCACCTCTAGCATTTTAGGTACCATACAAGTTGGCTGCTAAAGTTTAGATTTCAAAACTAACCAAATCCTGACTTCAGACTAGAAAGACTACACCATGGCTAAGTTCGGGAGGGCCAAGTAGCATGCTGCTGCCATCCTCTAGCTACACCAAGACTCAGCTGTTACCTTGTGGTCTCTGTCCGGCTCGCCCAAAACAATCATACATGATATATTTGTCAGGTTAAGGGTCCTTTCATGCTTGTCAAGTCAATTTAGGTTCCCTCTCTATGATACATTTCTAATTTAAACATTTCAACAAGTTAAGGTAATTCAAAGTCACGAACCCACAAAGTCTATCATGCTTGCTCTCTAAACGTACAAGATAGTTATAAAACTTATTTTAGGTATGCTTGTGAGTATTCATAACACATAAGTGAAACTAACACTACTTTAGTTGAAAATATGCTTCGTTCATGCTTTATTTGAAATATGATATATAAGCATGGTATATATAGGTTTATACTATATGAGTGAGTCTAAGATTGTCATCAAACATGATCACAAATATCAGATTTTAGTCCTCATGGTAGCTTGACAATATTCACATTCAAAGGTCATATTTTAATTTGCAAAGTGTACTAATTCGTTCAACATGTTCATGCTTTATTGCCAATCATATAAACAGAAGCTAAAGGTTTATTCATGCATTTCTAAGTTATACTAACATGTTTTCAAAGTTAATATACATACGTGGCATACATACATATTAAGTTCGTTTCTAAGTTTCTAAATTCATTTTAAATCATACACCTTCGTTAATCATGCAAATCTGTTAAAACATGCTCAACTTAGCATAATATACTTATACATACACATTACACATGCTTGCATGCTAGTTTAAGTCAAAATGATTGCCTAACATTGATCAAAATTGAAAATGAATGATTTTAATCGATCTCAGAACAAAATACCAATTGCGTCAAGCGCCTTAGTGTTAATATACAAGCAAATTGCTGGCAGACATGGTTTGAGCCAGGAACAATAAACCTCAACAACTGTTTAGCCTAAACATAGAATTTACTCACGAAATTGATTTTAAACGTTCCTATTACAGTTTAAACGTGCTTATAAGGTCATAGAACAACCATATGAACATTACCCACCCTCATTTACATCCAATTCTGCAAAATAAAAAATTTAAATTTCAAGAACTCAAAAATCTGTTTACAAAAATTGAAATTGGAAAGTATGGAATAGAGTTATACCTCTGAATTATGAAAGAAACTTGCTCCTAATGAACTCTTAAGCTCCTAGAACACTTGTATGCTCTCAACCTCCTACTTAGAAATTCTCAGACAACTCCAAGCCACACCACTGAGATTTTAGTCTGGTATTTAAAGGAGAAGGATGGACTGGACATTGCTGTTACATAAATCTTGAAACCAAGGTTCAATGCAATGAAACAATGGTTGCTCAAGGGTTGGCCAACACCCCTCAAGCTTAGCCATCATCACCTAGAGCTAGCCTTGTGGAAGAAGACGTGTTTTAATGTCACCATCGCTGTTGTATGCTTGTGCCACTCATTTTGGGACAAAATGAAAAACTCAGCACTCTTGTTATATAGGCTTGGTTTGGTCTACTTATTTCCCACAATGAAATCTTAATGTAAAATTTTTACCATATTAGGAATTTTGGGATTAATTATACACTCACATTATATAGTCCATGTACATTAAATATACGCAAGAAAATACTGCAGTCAGGTATTATTTTCCGGGTAGTTCCATAATTATTTTTACCACTCATATAACCATATAATAACGTTATTATATTAATAACTTATTTATTTATGTTAAATGATTAAATTTATTCATTCCCTTGATTAATTACCACTTAATATATAGTCACACAATCTCACACTACACTAAATAGTATAGTTGTGTTATTGCTCATATGCACATAACTGTCAATATAATATTATTATATTACTAACTTACTTATTTATGTTAAATAAATCATGCACTTCCTTGATTAATTAACACCCATATTAATTAATCCAATCATTGATTAATGTAGTTATGGATTTCCATAATCATTATTCATCTTTATAATATATTGCAAACAATAGTAATCACACATTATTAGTTAATTACTAAGAATTCAATATCCTACCATAACCATTAACAATTAATTAATATATCAATTAACAATTAATATTACTTAATTGCGCACTTTATTTCATGGTTTATTAATGTCACACACACCACATAATTGTACATTTAATTTTCCAAGCTAGAAGAATTAATTTTTCTCCAACTGACCATTGGCGCAATACTTGCCATTTATCTTCTTTGGGATGGTTAGCCTACACGCTGCGTTCTCGATTGGTTTAGCTTAAGCTAGTGTCAACCCCTATCGCCATACTCATCCTACACGACATGGATTAATGTCCACAAGAGTATTACTACGAGTCTACAAGTGTATTGATTACTTATATGAAATCACATGATCAACACGATTAATCTTCTTAACTCTCGTTTTAATTTTCTTAATGGATTTTTTGGTTTTGCATTATGCCACACAAGGCATTTCACAATCCTCATTGTCAATTCACACTTCTTATTAAGCATCGATCAAATACGAATCACTTGATTTAACCGACTCACAAATTAATAACACTTATATTCACAAAAATATTATTTCCATTAATATATTCAATTAATAATACGTGGAAATTCTCAGATATTACAGTGGTCCTGCGGGAACTACTCGACTGATCCGGATCCATATATCTGGACAATAAGTATCCAAATCACCTTAGAAATGGTGTGGTAAATTCTTACCTGGAGCTTTTCAAAATGCATTTTTATGACTACATACATGCATGCATTATTTTAACATACATATACAGTAGAGTTAAAAATGCATTACTACACAATGCCTAAAATTTTGAAATTTTTTGCCATAGTCTCCTTTGTAAATAGGACTATTAACATGCACATAGGCATGACTAGGTGGCCATTCAGCAGCACACCTACCCACAGTCATATACATCCTACATGCAATAATACATTATAGTGAAAAATCCGTAAGTGTACTCTAATTACCAGGATTATTTTTGTTTTTCTACCTTTACTCATTTGTCCTCAAATAGGATAAGAAATGACAGTAAAAAGTACCAATTTCACTGTTTCAAAAGTCCAATTTTTTCACATAATTATGTTCAGCATGGTTTAATACTAACTTTTACTATGTTGAATATTTTTTATAAAGTCATATCAGCATGCATATTCACTACTATGTGTCTAGATGTATTTTATGTGATAAGTCATTTTCCAACAGATAGAAACTGGAAAAGAATACATGCATACGTTACCAGGACAGTGTAGAACACTTGTACGATAGCAGAATTTGTAGAAAGTTGCCCGAACTCAGCAGGTCTAAAAAAAAGCTCTTAGATTTCCTTCGCGGTGCCACTTGAAAGTGACTTATGAAAGTAACCTGTAGGCTTTACATAGACACGGTTGGCCGCAGGTCCACCTGCGGCTGCCACAGCTGTACCTGCGGCAACCCTATATGGGTCCCACTCATCCGTCTCAGTTTAGTTTGAGTTGCAAAGGAGGTCTCACAAGCTGAAAAGGCTAAATCAGGAATAAAAACGCTACGTGATTGAGCGGAATAGCCTGGAATCCTGGTTTTCACAGGCCCAACTCTTGCTCCACATATCACTCATTGGTATTCGCCTGAATGCAAGGTATACTATACTAGTGACCTCAGCTTTTGCAAATTATGACAGGCAATACCTCACACAGGTTTAACGCCGCCAAATATAGGGTAGTAACCCTAAAAGACACCTTCCCTGGCGGGGCTTACAACTCAATTCGACTATTTATATACGCGTTAATGAAGGTCAAGCAGCCTTAACATAATCCCCAGCGGGGTCACAACGCCAATTTCATTCATTGATAAAGTATCTGTGATAAACTGGAAAATCGGATTGTCCAGAATTTAAGATTTAAAGGATTAGTTATTAATAAAGTGAATTTTTATTAATACAATTATGTGTTATGTGTTTATTAATCATTCTATAACCTAGGATGATTATTAATCGGGAGGATTCTGACTATGAGCTGGACTGAGAGAGTAAGAATTTTCAAGACGAAAATTAAAAAATTTTGGAAACAAAAATATTTCTGAAGAAAAGACGAATTAGGCACTATTCACCCAACGAAACCCTAAGGGTTAGGGTTTGAATAACCTAAGCCTTTCCGAGAGTTCAGTATGTCAAAATGACATTCCATCGAAAGATTTGACAATAATATGTCGTGAAAAGTTAAGTAAGCCGATAAAAGTTGTTCTAAAAAAATGTGCAAAAATGACGAAAAGTACTGTTACGTACTTTTCACTCGTTTAACTACATTAGGGGAAAATGTGAAGGAAAACCCTTGACACCAAAAAGTGTTTTTCAGTTTTTCAGTTTTTCAGAAATCCGAAGAATACATAAAAGTTAATCAGTAAAGGAAAGATGAAATATCCAAAAATATTTGGATTCCGAGAATCGAAGTTTTTCGATCTTTCGGACAAATTTTGCAAGACGGAAGCACGAAGCTTCCAAGGGAAGCTTCGTGAATAGTAAGGAGGTTAACTTAAGGGCTATGTAAAATTAAGGAGTAAGTAAACTTAAGGGATAAGTAAACTTAAGTAGTAAGTAAACTTAAAGGCTAAGTAAACATAAGGGATAAGTTAACTTAATGCTTAAGTTATGAATAGTAAGGACGTTTGGGGGGCGAAATAACTAAACTACCCCTAGCCTTGGTTTTCTATATATAGGAAGCTTAACTCATTTGTTTAGGATTTTGAAAATCCTACAACTTTTGAGAGAGAGAGAGAGAGAGATTTTGGATGAGAAAGCGAAGGAAAAGGAAGAGGAAAAGCTTGCTCATGAGCAAACTTTGTCCGATAGAAGGAGATTAAAGAAGAAAGGTAATCCGAAAACCTAGCTTCTAATTAGTTTTCTTTAAGTTGTTATGTTAAAACATAGCTTAATGAGAATAAGGAGTAAAAGATGTTAGAAATGATTTCATATGGTTGAAATCATGTGAAAAGAAGAAATAAGAAAGTAGAAATTTAGTTATAAATTTCTTAAGGAAGTGTACGATTCATAATGAATTAGAATGATCCGTGTGGATTATATGAATGAGTAGGTGAATTAAGTAAGGAATGATGTTCTATAACATTAAATTCCAAGAATAAGTAAAATCGTAATCAAAATATCAATTAAAAATGAAGAACGAACGAAGAGCGCGAAGAACATTGTTGATGGATAAATTTAAAACCATCGTAGGATAATTGTTGTTGATGGACAAGTTTAAAACCATTGCGTATAAGTTAGTTGCTTATTGCTTTGTTAGGAATGTTAGAAACTTTCATGAAGAATGGATAAAAACTGAACTATAACGAAGTTATGGCGAAAATTTCATAAAAGAAGAACGAGAATTATAAAGTTAGTAAATGAACTCGAACGTGTAGGGTTTCATAATAATGTAAGAGAACGTATAAAACGTGAGTAAAATGTGAGTTCGGATGACCTGAATTACGGATGAACGAATGAAGATCGTTAAAAATATAAAACAAACAAAGAGCAAAGATTAAGCCAGGTTAATGTCATGTTAACGGATTCAGAATGAAGTTCTGTACATGGGTAATCGAAGTACGAAAGATAAGGAAGAGAATGGCTTTGGAACGACCTCATTCCTAGTTATAACGAATAAGTTGTGGAATCGGGAAGTAAGCATCTTAAAAAATTTCTAAGACTTAGAAAAATTTTCTAGGTTTTGTGCTCGGTGCCGCAGTGCTAGTCAAGCCTTGGGAGGTGGCACTGTAGCGCGAGGCCCGGGCCATCAGCTACTGCTGGGTGGCACCGTGGTGCGAGAAATAGAGAAGATAGTAGCACTGCAACGCCACCCTCGGTAGTTTAACACTGCAGAGTAGCGTTGCAGCGCGAGGTAAAGGAAGGGGCACGACACCGCAGCTCCGGTGCAAGTTAGTTCTCAGTGATGAGCTTTTAACTTCTCAATTACTGGGGGATGTGCAAGAAAGAAATATGAACATGTAGTTCAACTAATGCAACACTTAATTAAGTGTATTAAACCTTTGATGAAGGTTGAATGAAAAGATTAAACGAGATTAAAAGACAAAGAATATAGATGCGGGTTACAGAACCGATATCTAGGGATCGTAGTCACAATGAAATGAACGTGGGGGATTGTTATGATTTTGATTCCTTAGACGTTGAGTGACGATGGTAATGTATAACATTTCGATGTTATGACATGGTAATGAGAGATAAATGTAAAGCGTATAGACGCTGGGAACGCAACATTGTTGCGATGAACAATCGGTCTTACTATACAATGAACCGTATGGTTTTGACATTAAGAAAGAATAATGAACATGGGGTTCATGGGCTGGATAACGATGGAAAGCAATTAAAACCTTAAGTAAAGGTTGAATGTGAGATTTAGGGATGAACAACGTAAACGTTGAATACATAAATGATCCTCGTGAATCGTATTTACGTCGGGCGAATGTTCTAAGTATACATTGGTTGTATTACTTAGACGTTGACGAAGGTAGTAAGTAAGATACAAATTATCAAGAAAGCCGTATCGAATGGTAAGAACATTAATGAAAATTGAATGTGAGTCGGATGAGAACGTTAGAATGAAATGTAAGCGTTGAACACTTTAACCGACGTGAAGGTTAAGTGTACGCGAATATTAAATGGGTAGAACCTACACCCCGTGTATGGTTTGACCATAAGATAATGAAGACTAATGATTAAACCTGTGAATGGTTAAGAAGCTGAATTAAAGACAAGTACGTATAATGTAAAACAAGCCGAGTTAATGTTTATGACTTGGATGACGTTCCGAGTTAAATGAACCGGACGTTGTTAGATGAGAATAAGGTAATGTAAAATTCTTAATGCTGTAAATGTGTAGAATGAATATGGACTGATCGTTCTGAGTATACAAAAGACTGTATGACTTAGACGAAGATGAATAAATTCGGAGGTATGGCATTTAGTTGCCAGAAAGCCATAAGGAATATGAAATTGACTTAATGAACATTATAGTTTAATAGTTCGGATCAGTTAAGATGAATTTAGGTTGTAGTACAATCGTAATCTTTGATGGTTGGCATATGGGATATGGGCTAAACAATTTCTTTAGAGAATGAAGGTATATACAAAACTGGCAACCGATCTAACTCACTGTTATGGGAACTTGTTTGTTGGTTGTTTGTGGGAAACTACTCAGAGTACCGTATGGACTACTAGCTGAGACACAATGTGTTCTGAGTCCTAGGAGAGTATAAGAAGAAGATAAGAATGTAAATCATCAAAGATGATGAATGTATTGAGTAAGACATCTCTGTATGTCATGAAGCCATTAACTGGTAAAGGAATTTGGTTGCGTAAACTTAGATTGTAAGAACGTGAACCCTAAGAAGTAAAGTTAAGTAAACCAATGTGTAAGTCAAGTATATGACTAATTGGTGTATGTGTTATTTTCTTATATGCTACATAGGAATTGGAATGAGCAGTTCAGCGTAAACTATAAGTTGTAGCTGTGCGTAAGGCAAGTTCCTTAACTTCATTCATATTTTAAATGAATGCTAGTTTCTAAAATTTCTCAAATGTTGAACTTGAGAAGTTTTGTCTATGTGCGAATGTGTGATATTTGTACAAGGTTGTAGAATGTATGAGGCCTTATGCCACAATGTGAACACTTTGATGTTTCTATGAGATAAACTATTCTCTGATTGAACTGTTAAATATGAGCATGTTCTGTTTATACGTGAACCATTATTATTAAGTCCGTGCTATTGATTCTAGCCAGACATAATGTGTATGAAAGAGAGTAGAGAATGAAAGTTTTTCAAAGTGAATGTGACTAATGTTTTAAAATAATAGGAATCGAGATTATTCATATTATTCAAACTGCTTCATAACCTTTGTTCGTTTATTGAAGTCTTAAAAGAATGTTTGAATTCTTAAAGTTGTTTGTTCAACTGCTATGACTTGCTGAGAAATTGAATGCTCACAATTTCTGTGACACCCCCAAATCTGGTACATCCATTTCCACAGGATTTGGTGTTCACTATACAAACATCATCTATCTATCTACCCATAAATAAATGCAAACCATGCAATAGATAGAAATAAATAATAAATCTCTCCCCTTATGGGGTTACATCAACTGAATAATAAATAAATCCCAGGTTACTCTAACCTTAAAACATCTGTGAGAAAAACATAATCAAATAATTCTAAGTAACATCAATTCTAATTACATCACATAACCACATTAATTAAGCAGTCTTCATTACTTGCTAAGCTTGCCCTTGCCCTTACTAGTGAAAGGTTCGTCTACTCTTTCGTTCTTAACTGCAATGTTATTATTATGCAAGAGTGAGCACGATTGCCCACAAGTATAACATTATAACAAATGAATAATAACATGCGAGAGAAATAATAACTTCTGATATAAAGCTCAAATTTTGAATCAAGAATGAATAACAAGAATCAAAAGAAATTCTGAGGGTCATAAGACCTAGAACTATGTCCTAGGTTGTCAAGTGTTTTTACTTGAAACCTTTAACAGTTATAAGACTATGGACTCTTCTTCTCGTACTAACGGGGATAAGCCCTTAGTACCATACTGTGCACAATATCTTAACGCTAAAGCGTAAATAATCCCCTATACAGGGTTGTTCATCTCAGTTTTGACATTTGAGTCCGCACCAAAGGAAGTTCGGTTTGGATAATTCATCAAGGGGTTCTGAAATTTAGAACGCTCATCAACTATGGACTAGTCGAATCAATAAGGGTTCGCTAGTCTAAAAAGGTTTAACAATAACATATAATTTAACTTGGATAAAATCTCAAAAGTGTACAATAGAATAATTATTGTATAACAACATCATGCTTGAAGATTAATAAACTTTAATATACAAGACAGGCTTGATCAATAATAATGAGAATTTGCTCAATATCGAAAGATGAATTAATCAACTTATATAACGATAACAAGTAGGGTTAAGAAACTTGCTCAACGAAAGTTTAGGGTAAGAAACTTGCTCAATGTAACAAGAAAAGGTTTAGAAACTTGCCTCGTGCGTAGATTACACTTAAACAAACTCGTTCTTTGAATTAAATCCTACAAATCAATTACGTTCACGATACTAGTCAATAATAACGTACTAAATATCATAAGTTATTCTTTGTCTAAACTCGACTTCATGACCACACTTAGTCAATTATTATACTTAGTGTAAAATTAAGACTTCACGAAAAATAAACTAATTATGCATTCGATCATTCAATCCACACGTAATTGTGTTATGGATATGTTAAGAATTTATTTTAACATCTCATTATAGGTCTAACAAGTCTTTATAATCATTAGACTAAGTTGCTATCACATTTCCATACTTGAACATTAAAAATTTGCATTTTCTGGACAATCTGCTAAGTGGCGTTGTGGCGCCACTTTTGTATTAACTCTTCGCATCTACGGACACTGACACTGCATGGCATGGTATGGTGCCAGAAGACGGGAAAAGAACTAGGAGTTGGAGGCATGCGTACATGAGACTCCGATTCAGTTTCGTAATTCGCGAAAATTGCAAAATACGACTAAAAATTTTCCAAGCAACTTATTTTTACACGAATTTAGACATACCCACATGCTAAAATTCATAAATAATCAATACTTAACATCTATGGAGTGATTTTCACCCATTAAAACACATAATCACAGAATTAAAGCATGCAAATTGGACTGTTCTTGATGTTCTTGAAGTTCTTGAACAAAAACATGGATTTTAATGCTACGGATTCGTTATAAAGCCAAATCCAACCATTCAAGTTTCATTTTGTTCATTTTAACATGCATAATCATATCAATGTGTGAATTTTGCAAAATAAATTATATTTGACATATAAAATCACGTATAAGGCCATATGGTCATATCATGTACTCTATAAATTTTTGAAATAACAAGCCATAATCATACGTTGTACTCTTATGAAATTGATGATATGGAAACACACAATATATATATAAAACATGTCATACAACTCGAATTATTACATATATTCTCATAACAACAAAATTTCCCAATTTCAGAGAATTACAGAATGAATAAAACCATATTCATGAAAACTTTAAAAGACGTAAAATATATAAATTGGGTTGAAGAGATTACCCAAGCGTAGATTAGATAAATTGACAATTTTCTCTACTTCAATCACAGAGTTTCTCCCAATCTCTCTCAAAATTTTCTCAACTCTCTCTGTATCTCTCTCTGCTTAATATTAAACTTAGAAAAAATGAAAGAAAAAGAAAGGAAGACGTATATAATATAGAAATCAACTGACGCGTTGGTGGTCAATTACCCAGTCATGGGTAATTGCCCTCAACTTCCCATAGTGACATGTTTGGCTAGATAGAATAGGTTTTAAAAATCATTTAATTTAATAAAACTTTATTATATAGTTTTAAATAATGTCACACTCCTTATAAAATAAATCTAATATCTTATTTAATTTACTTTAAATAAAATATAATAATTTCTCATTAATTCACATAGTCACATAATTAAATTTCTCATTAATAAAAATATTAAATTATTAAATCTCTAATTAATAATTAAATTAATTAAAATAACAATAGGCTTATTAAATATTTCTTTTAATTCAATAAGCTCACATAATCGCATACTTCGAATAATAAAAATTCTCTACATGAATTTAATAAATATAACACATATAATTAAATTAATCTACCACAACTTCATCAATTAATTATTTAATCTAATAATTAACTCATCGAAAAATATTTATTCAATCCAATAAATATTAAAATTAATTTACAAAATTACGGTTGTCACAATTTCTTTAAATAAAAAAACTTTCAGCGAACAATGTTAGAAGAACTTAAGGATCCCGTAGAGATCAAGTTGATCGATATCCAGAAGAAGTGTCATTCATTATATGAATGAGCGTGAAGATCGAGCGAATACTTGTAATATAGAATGATAGAATTAAACTATAGAATAGTTTAATGAACGATTATGTATCCTTGGTGGCGGATAAAAGTCACTCGTGCAAGATGTAAAGAATAATGTAATTATCATTATTTGTAATGAAAGAGGTTATAAGGTTTTAGAACCTGGGATTTGAGAATGTATATTGTTATATTTGGTTATATAATGATGTATGTTTGGAAGAAGATGGGATCGTGATGTACGAAATTAGGATGTGAAAATAGACTTGATTTCGGGGCGTTATAGATTAGTATCAGAGCTGATAGGTTATAAACCTTAGGTATATGTACCTAAGACTATAATCGTAGAGAGAAGAATAAGAAGATCACCACGTGATCATAGTAAATCGTAGTAATAGATGAGTTGTTAAATGATGAATGATTTATAGCCAATGCTATGATTGAATGGAACTACGAAGTAGTATGGGAAGAAGAATTCAAATTGAGTTGTAAAGGATAGCATACGAATTAAAGAAAATTCATATTAAGTAAAGAGAAAGTTAGAAGTTGTAAGATTTCAATTGAGGACTTATGTGATAGCTGAGTTGTATGAACCTTTGTATGGGCAGAGGTTTGTGATTGGTGTAACAACCACTTGGTTTATTATAGTGATAATTTGTGAGATCCCGAATTTTATGAAATAAAAGTATTCAATTTTCTTATAATTATTATTTTATTTAGTAAATGGTTAAATTGATAAAAGTTTAAAGTTAAGGGTGATATTTGAAAATTTTGCAAAGTAAGCAAGTTGATATAAAATATTCTTTTTATCGGGGAATATCCATATCGACGTCGGGATTTTTTAATGTCCCTTTTCGTTACTTGTTCTTTGGTGTTCTCGTGTTAATGTGAGATTTATTTGAAAAACAAGTGAAAAAGGTCCGACATGTATAATTTCGACTATTGGACTTTAAGAGTCGCAAGTTGGTGTATTTAACTGGTTGCACCAACGCAACCGAAAAGGTTTTCACATTAACCCAGTGATGTGACAGTGCTAAATGGGTCTGTGAAATCGAGATTCATTTAGGGTTCGGGGGCTTGGTTATGTGGAGGGAAGGTGTTAGGCACCCCCCGACATCCGTGTTGCCACGGTGACCGCCACTTTTTAAAGAAACTGTTATATGAATGTGTGTGTGTGTGTGGATTAATGTGAAATTATTTAGAAGTAGTGTTATGCCTCGTTCACACCTATATACATAGGGTTTGAATTTTGTAGAAAATTCAGTTTCAAGCAAGATATAGCAATGAAGTTTTGTAAAAAAGGTTTGTCAAACCCTGTGCCCAATAGTAATTGATGCCTTTGATACTTCCATTTTATTATTAAATGTTCGGCTTATTTGCTTTTATTTTTTAGATATGAGGCATCATGAGAAAATAATATCAAAGAAAGGTCAACTCCTTATGGGCATGATGACCATCCAAGGAACTCGAGATAATTGTAAATAATGTACAAGTTGCTTATAGCTGGAAAAAGTCCATCATGGGAACCGAATCTAGATTCAATAGACTGAATCTGTGATCACATGATTCCTAGGCTCACATGATACTATAATTTGTATGGAAAGCAGTAAGCAGTATATATATATATATATATATATATATATAAGTATATATATATATATATATATATATATATATATATATATATATATGCATGATCAGCCACCATGAAGCAACTCAATGGGGGATCAAAAATGTAGATAAAGTAATAAATGTTATCAACCGCCAAGGAGTAAAATCCAGGCGGGACTTGAATGTAAATAACGCTGTAAAAGCTATCAACTAAGCTATGGATATTGAGAGTGGATAAATGTAATGAGGACTCTATTTGAGAGTGGATATTGTCTAGAAGCAATATTCATGTTTAAACTCTAAGCTATGTTTTGTCGTATATTACACGACGGTTGTATAATTAAGTTTATATTTGTATTTTGTACCATGTATTCGGCGACTCAAGATGGGTAATGTATACCTATTTTGGGGCGCCATGATTAGTATCAAAGCTTAGGATATGATCCTCAGGCCGAGATGTGAGACTAGAACTAGGAGGAGAGAGACGTGTAATTCCTTCGCTAGTTTGACCTACCTAAGTTATTTGGAATTTAATTGGTCGGTCAGAGTATAGGGATAATATGTGGCATGTCAATTAACCCTTATTTTGAAACTATATTCTAGAATGATATCTGAAATATAGGAGATGAGAAATGGGAAAATCATGATATAGAGCAAATAACCGGGAAGGTACAATCCGAAAATAAAGCAAGGTATTTTCATCTCTTCGATCTACCAGGTACGTAAATTTTGAGGTCAAAATTTCATAAGGAGAGGAGATTGTGAGATCCCAAATTTTATGAAATGAAAGTATTCAATTTTCTTATAATTATTATTTTATTTAGTAAATGGTTAAATTGATAAAAGTTTAAAGTTAATTGTAATATTTGAAAATTTTGCAAAGTGAACAAGTTGATATAAAATATTCTTTTTGTTAGGGAATATACGTACGACGACACAATCATTAGTGGACCCCACAACGAAAGTATTGTCGTAGTTAGAAAATGACATAATTATATTTTTGTAAAAATAACGGCGAAAGTTGTACCGTTAAACTGTTGAACTACCCGATAGTAAAAGTACAGTAATACACGTGGTTACATAGTAGCACACGGTATTGATTATTGATCCTTACGTAAGAAGTCACTCAGTTATACTCAATTATTGCTATAGTAATTATTGAATCATATCTCTCATATTATTGATTCAATTATTGTCACAGTATCATCTGCATAATATTTTTTATCAATAATTGAGACGATAAAGTTATTCATATTATTATTTGCAATATTAACAATGTCTAGAAGTTCTGTCAAGTAGAGGTTAGATAATCTAAATGCGCGCCAATAGGGAGAAATCCTTATAGGAAATCCCCATCTTTCCTGGGAAGACCTGGTTGTTAAATATTATGAGTTATAATATTAATGATGAATAAGTTTGTGTTGATTAAAGATGAAATTGATAGTTCCATTGTTTGGGAATTATTAGTGTTAGTGGAAATTGAGATTTATTTCGATGATAATTGATGTCTGGAAGTTATATTGATTAATCCGGTAATTCACCAGATAAATGAGCAATTAATTGCTATTAATGTCCCTTTTCGTTACTTATTCTTTGGTGTTCTCATGTTAATGTGAGATTTATTTGAAAAAACAAGTGAAAAAGGTCCGACATGTATAATGTCGACTATTGGACTTTAAGAGTCGCAAGTTGGTGTTTTTATCTGGTTGCACCAACGCAACTGAAAAGGTTTTCACATTAACCCAGTGATGTGAAACTGCTAAATGGGTCTGTGAAATCGAGATTCATTTAGGGTTAGGGGCTTGGTTATGTGGAGGAAGGTGTTAGGCACCCAGAGCACATCCGTGTTGCCAGTGAGTGACCGCCACTTTTTAAAGCGTTATATGAATGTGTGTGTGTGTGTGTGGATTAATGTGCAATTATTTAGAAGTAGTGTTATGCCTCGTTCACACCTATATACATAGGGTTTGAATTTTGTAGAAAATTTAATTTCAAGCAAGATATAGCAATGAAGTTTTGTAAAAAAGGCTATTAATAATATAATTATATATCTTGCATAATTATATATTTATTATATTTATTTTTAATATGTTAATATTAAAAATAATATTAATATTTATATATTTATTTATATATAATATAATTATATTTATTTTTATATTAATAATATTTATTTTTAACATTATATTTGTAAGTCAAAATAAATTTTGTGCAATCTCTTTATATTTGATTAAAAAGTGATAAAGCATGAATGTGTTAAAAATAAAGAGTAGGCCGGTATAACTTGTACCGGTCGGAATATTTTAAAATATTTTAATATTTTGTGCAATCTCTTTATATTTGATTAAAAACTGATAAAGCATCAATGCGTAAAAAAAAGAGTAGGCCGGTAAAACTTGTACCAGCCGGAATATTTTAATAGTAAATATTCATTTTGTTTAACTATACTGACAATATGTTAAAATGTGGGCCCCTCTTATTTAAATAGAAACCCAAATATATAGCTTGTCACGGCTTGGTATTAATATATCCCAATCTCAAATTTTCTAATAAGTTGATCAACGGTCCAAAAGGGATGTTGCATGCAGTTCATAGCAAGCCATTTTGCCATGGAAGTGATCCCATATATATATATATATATATATATATATATATATATATATATATAAGCAATTGAACGCACCAGACATAAGTTTAGGCTCAATCGAGGCATAACTCGATAATGTTAGTCCGTATAAAAATATATACATATATAGATAAGTATATATATACAGACAGAAATGAAAACCCACACACACGACTCTCAATGTGTATAATAGTGTGTGCTATTATGAGAAGAAATGCTTTATAGAATGTAAGAAGGCTTACAGTGGGCTGCCAATGTAGACTTCTATGACTCTATATGGATAAACACTTAGCTTCCATCGGATGAAAGTATAGCTATATGTGAGCTAACAGATGTTTAAAATGAGGAAAACACTCAATATGGGTGTGTACAGAGTAAAGTGGACAGGGCTTTATCGCCTTTTCTCTCTATTCTCCCTCTCAAAATAGCTGACCCAAGGTCTATATTTATAGACTGATGGCCGCAGGTGTACCTGTGGTAGCCGCAATTACACCTGCAGCTGGTCGTGGTGGGCCCGAGCTTCGTGGGTCCCATCGTCTCGAAGAACATGCAATCGCGCACTGTAATGTCCACTCAAACTTACAGAACTTCAATCCGAGCATCCAAACGAGGTGTACAAGACCTTCTTCGGACTGCTTTTGTCGAGAGTTATGCTATGACATGGGATTGGCCCTTTTGATTCTAGGAAGATGGGTCCATGACTGAAATGGCATTTACGGATTTTCGTCAAGAAGTCCGTTGAGCCGGTTTGCGTAGTTTGCGTTTAGAAGTTGAGATACGAGTCTTGTGGGACTACTTTTGAATCAAATTGAATTGACATGAGTGTATTTGATTTGAAGTGAAGTTGAGTTGGAAAAATGACCATTTTGCCCCTCCTAGGGTTATCCCCGATTTTCGCACAGTTGTAGCAGGTTTTTCTCAGGGTTATCTCTGAGATGGTCATGTTGTTGACTCTGAATGTACTCAGGGTTATCTCTGAGGTTGAAATTGATGTTGTGGTCCTCCAGGATTACCTCTGGAGTGTGAAAAAGATGTTTTTCCCTCCTTCATAGTTAGCAACAGGAAAAGAAATTTTTGAGTGTCTACGGCACAATCATTGGTGAACCCCACAACAGAAGTATTGTCGTAGTTAGAAAATGACAGAATTATCTTTTTATAAAAATAACGACGAAAGTTTTACCGTTAAACTGTTGAACTACCAGGTAGTAAAAGTACAGTAATACGTGTGGTTGCATAGTAGCACACGGTATTGATTATTGATGCTTACGTAAGAAGTCACTCAGTTATACTCAATTATTGTAACAGTAATTTCTGCATCATATCTCTCATATTATTGATTCAATTATTGTCACCGTATCATCTACATAATATTTTATATCAATAATTGAGACGACAAATTATTCATATTATTATTTGCAATATTAACAATGTCTAGAAGTTTTGTCAAGTGGAGGTTAGATAATCTAATTGCGCGCCAATAGCGAGAAATCCTTATCGGAAAACCCCCTCTTTCCTAGGAACGACCTGGTTGTTAAATATTGTGAGTTATAATATTAATGATGAATAAGTTCATGTTGATTAAAGATGAAATTGATAGTTCCATTGTGTGGGAATTATTAGTGTTAGTGGAAATTGAGATTTATTTCGATGATAATGGATGTTTGGAAGTTATATTGATCAATCGGGTAATTCACCAGATAAATGAGCAATTAATTGCTATTAATTCACATGCTTATAACTATGTGTTCACATGTGTGTACTATTGATTCACATGATTTACTATTAGGGGAGTTAGTGCAAGATTGATAATACTTGCATGACTAAATTAAAAATGGAGGTATAGTTGAAGGTACTATACTATAATTAATTTTTTTCACATGTTTAGAACTATTGAGTCACATGATTTACTATTGATTCACATGATTTACTATTAGGGGAGGTGGTGCAAGTTTGATAATACTTGCGGGATTAAATTAAAAATGAAGGAAAAGATGAAGGTATTATACTGTAATATTTCGAGTCCCAAAATGTGCAATTATTAAACCTATATTTTTCTATAAATAGAAGCTTATTCTTCCTTCATTTCTCACCAATTCACTAAGTCTCATAAGAGCAATTATTATATAAAAATTATAGAGAGAAAGAAGAAGAGAAGTCTGCTACCTCACTATTCCAGTATCCAGTTTTCTTCTATGGTAAGGGGTATTATTCTTTCATATTCATGAAGAGAGTTATTTTCTTTCAATACTCGTAAGGGTTGTTATTCCATTCTTTATTATTATGTTGGAATAACACATACATGTGAAGTACCGCATACATGGTGAAATTCTTTCCGTTATTCCATTCTTTTTATTATTACATTGGAATAACCTATCATGCATGATCTATCGCATGCCCAGTGAATCTGTTGTTATTCTATTCTTTATTATTACATTGGAATATTTTGTGCTGCATGCGGATTACGCATGATTCGGTTCCATTCTTTATTATTACATTTGGAATAATATCACATGCATGCGGATTACGCATGACCGGTTCTATTCTTTATTATTCTATTGGGAATAACCTCATCTATGCGGTTTATCGCATGCTTGGTGAATTCTTACATTATTCCATTCTTTATTATTCATTGGAATAACTTTGTCTATGTGGATTACCGCATGCATGGTGAATGATCCTTCAGTATTCATTCTTATTAAATTGTGGAAATGATGCATCTACGTGGATTACCGCATGGCATGGTAAAATCCATTTGTAGTTTCATATATTCTATTATACTCGGTTGGTTAAAGTTTTGACTTCTATACTCCATGAAATTAGTAGAATATCCACGGATATTTGCGCTTCATCCAAAGATCTTTTCATGGAAATATTCTTCTGATCATTCTTGAATTTTACTCTACAAAGCAGTATCATGTTGACAATTTGGACGTTATTGATTTCAGGATAAATTAACTTATAAATCTTTAAAATTTATTCTTGAACTTGTTTTATCGAATTATTATATCATTGTCGTCATCCTCATGCTTATATTGTGATGAAAGTCATCTTTGGCTTACGTGCATAGATGGACTCGGTGATGATTATGATCGAGGATTATTAGGTATAATCATGACTGTAATGTTATAAATGATGTGGTAAAAATCCTCGAGGCTTTGTGGTGCATTGATGGACGCTTTTTGATATGATTATGACCGAGGGATTATTGGTATAGTCATTACCATTGATGATTTAATGAATATACTTGGCAGTAAAGGAGGATGATTCGATGATGTGGTTTATTTATTGTTGAGTCTCGGTTGATAAAATTGATGAAAACATTTTAAATCATAAAAGATAGTAGATATCATGCTCTACTTGACTCTTTTAATGGATTTCTTATTCCGCTGCAGTTAAACACTATGTCTATTGTATTTTATCAGTTTAACATTGTTGAAGACTAATGATAATTTATTCTGCATTATCTTAGTCATAATATTTCTTACTGGGCTAGTTGAGCTCACCCTTTTGCTTTCATTGTTCTCTTCAGGAAATGAGAACGTAGCCGGGACTAGTCGCGGAACGAAGTGATGGTACGAGATGGTGTATTAGTAGTCTTCACTATTCTATAAAATAGTGTGACAATAAATGTAATGAGGACTTTATTTGAGAGTGGATATTATCTAGAAGCAATATTCATGTTTAAACTCTAAGCTATATTTTGTCGTATATTACACGACGGTTGTATAATTAAGTTTGTATTTGTATTTTGTACCATGTATTTGGCGACTCAAGATGGGTGATGTATACCTATTTGGGGGGCGTCACAGTTGGTATCAAAGCTTAGGGATATGATCCCTGGCTGAGATGTGAGACTAGAACTAGGAGGAGAGAGACGGGTAATTCTTTCGCTAGTTTGACCTACCTAAGTTATTTGGAATTTAATTGGTCGGTCAGAGTATAGGGATAATATGTGGCATGTCAATTAACCCTTATTTTGAAACTATATTCTAGAATGATATCTGAAATACAGGAGATGAGAAATGGGAAAATCATGATATTGAGCAAATAACCGGGAAGGTACAATCAGAAAAGAAAGAAAGGTATTTTTATCTCTTCGATCTACCAGGTACGTAAATTTCGAGGTCAAAATTTCATAAGGAGGGGAGATTGTGAGATCCCAAATTTTATGAAATGAAAGTATTCAATTTTCTTATAATTATTATTTTATTTAGTAAATGATTAAATTGATAAAAGTTTAAAGTTAAGGGTGATATTTGAAAATTTTGCAAAGTGAGCAAGTTGATATAAAATATTCTTTTTGTTAGGGAATATACGTACGACGGCACAATCATTAGTGGACCCCATAACGGAAGTATTGTCGTAGTTAGAAAATGACATAATTATCTTTTTGTAAAAATAACGGCGAAAGTTGTACCGTTAAACTGTTGAACTACCCGGTAGTAAAAGTACAGTAATACACGTGGTTGCATAGTAGCACACGGTATTGATTATTGATCCTTACGTAAGAAGTCACTCAGTTATACTCAATTATTGCTACAGTAATTGTTGCATCATATCTCTCATATTATTGATTCAATTATTGTCACAGTATCATCTGCATAATATTTTATATCAATAATTGACACGATAAAGTTATTCATATTATTATTTGCAATATCAACAATGTCTAGAAGTTCTGTCAAGTAGAGGTTAGATAATCTAATTGCGCGCCAATAGGGAGAAATCCTTATAGGAAATCCCCCTCTTTCCTGGGAAGACATGGTTGTTAAATATTGTGAGTTATAATATTAATGATGAATAAGTTTGTGTTGATTAAAGATGAAATTGATAGTTCCATTGTTTGGGAATTATTAATGTTAGTGGAAATTTAGATTTATTTCGATGATAATTGATGTCTGGAAGTTATATTGATCAATCCAGTAATTCAACAGATAAATGAGCAATTAATTGCTATTAATTCATATGCTTATAACTATGTATTCACATGTGTGTACTGTTAATTCACATGATTTACTATTAGGAGAGTTGGTGCAAGTTGATGTCCAATTTATTGGTATGGTCTAAGCTATTTTATTTGGCTAAAACGAATGGTATGTAATGATTAAAAGAAAATCGAGCTTTCTTTGAAGAGTTATACTGAACCAAATTATTTTGGTGCGGAATCTAATGATTAAGTCTAAGGTGAACATACTCTGAAATGGGGTTATACGATGGGTTGATCGCCAACGTATGGAAGAGGTTTATGATTGTAAACTGACCGTGTAAGAAGGGTTTACGGTGAAATGTTGTAAAACCTAGTAAGAGTTCATGGTCGATTTGACCCCTCAGCAAAAGTATGAAATTCTTGATTTGGGTTGTAACATCCCCAAATCTGGGTCCTAAATCGCCATGGATCTGGTATACTAATTCGATAACTATTGCGGAATATATAAACATAAATTTTTTATACATTAAACATTACGCACTATTCCCCAAGGTCGAGTAACCTTAACTTATACAAAATTCATAAACTATCTAACATATATCATTATTATCATACATAACTGTTACAAATATAGTTGCACACATAGTCCCAAGCTGAAGTGGGCTTTGCCCTTTCCTGTATCCGATGTATTCGTCTTAATCTGCAATGTTTATCATGATATAGCAAGGGTGAGCATATGTTTGTCGAACAAGTATAAGTTTATTTGAGGATATATCATGTTTGAAAGAATTTGAATAATAAGATGGCTATAATTCAACAATATAGTTGTGAATTAGCACGAACAAACTTACATAGCTGAAAAACATTTAACATGAACATATCAATTATATCTGGATCGAATGGTAATAAAGATGATCAGCCTTTCATACCCGATTAATACATGCAATATGTATAGAGTACAATTTAACAATTCTTAGACATGACAATCAACAATGATTAACCATAAGTATATTTGAATGAAACAACTCGAGATCGAGTTAAGAAAAACTTGCATGTTCGGTCGATTACAGTTACGAAATTTATTAAGCTTTGTCTGAAGACCTAATATATAAATAATATCGATATACAAATTAGAATAATACCATCACAGTATTTAAAATAACCTAAACACATTATCACATAATCCTATCTGTCTATAACATACATAAGACTTAACCTCAAGTCAAACTTTTACAGTCTCAATTGGGTTCGGCATAATTCTGACATCCCGACGGCTTAGTCGAACCATTATCGAGTTTAAGTTCAATTAAACTCTGCCTAAACACTTAACACTTAACTTAGATAATTTTATTATCAGTCAAAAATATTTTTCATAAGCTCGTAATAATTTTCAAGTAATTATTACCATTTTTCATAATTTTTCAATCACTTATATCGTATTTATTTAATATAAATACCACATTATTCTCTTATCATTAATATTTATTTAATATAAAATATTAATGAAAATCATAACATAATATTATAATATATTTATAATATATCAAAGTATTTTAATACTTTAATTTCTCATTTATATGATTTTTAAACCTTTAAATTCATTATTCGATAATTGTTATTAATATTAAAATATTAATATTTTCATGGAAAAATATCATAAGTTATATTTTATAACTCAAAATATTTTTCTAACCATTAAATTATTTTATATGATTTTAAAGCATTAATTCTAATTTTCTATAACTTATTTAATATATTTATTAGATAAATCTATTACCATTAATATTAATTTATTAATGAAATTCATCATAAAATATCAAAAGTTATTAAAAATAACTTAAAATATTTTCTAATACCATAATATGATTTTTCAAATATTAAAATTATTTTTGAATAATTTATTTAATATTATAATTATATAAATTAAATACCTTTTATATTCCAAAAATATTAAATATTTATGAAATATGCTCTAAATAATTAAAAACTATTTTTCGGACTTTAAAATAATTTTTAGGTATTTATTTTGTATTTTTAATAATTAAAAACTATTTTTTTCATTTATTAATTAAAATAATTAATTTCAGAAATTAAGTGTCGCTAAAAGGGCTTTAGGCGACAAAACCGTCACCGTAGGTGTTCTTGGCCAAAACCCAAATCTTCAAGTCAGTTTACAAGGTGCTAGGTTTGACCATTAATAGATCTAGGATCGCGTTGATTCAGGGCTGGTAAATTGTGTTATAATTATAGTATAAGTGTAATACTATCATTATCAATCAATTTCATAGCCATCCAAAAAAAATCAATGAGATATAGGCCACAAAAATTCATGTCAAACCCGTTCTTCATTTCTGGGTTTTCCAAAAATGAAGAACAGTTCGAGGTTCTTACTTTGCTCCTTTTAATGTATATGATCCCAACTTTCTTAGTCTGTTATATCGATTCAGTCGTGTAGTATTGATGTCAGTGTACCATTTTATAACATTAGATCATCATAACAACAACAGAAGCACAAGATTCAAGCCAGTCAAAGTGCATGTCAAAAAATGTTCTTGGTGAATTCTAGGTTTTCCAGAAATTCAACCGGACAATTGGTCAACACTTGTTTGACCACTGATTACTTTGATTCTGATCAAGATCCGGGTGATATAAAGGTTTGAGTATGTAGATTACATGTCAGAATACAATATCCAACCAACAGCATGACATAAACACTAACATACTGCAAGATCCGAGCCTCCAAAAATGGTTGTCAGACTTTTTTAGGTAATCTGGGTTACCCAGATTTGTTCAGTCATGGTCGGTCAACGACCTTTGACCACTAAAAACATGCAATCTAGACCTGATCTGACCATGATTCAAGTTTCAGAACAAAGGCCACATGGCATAGAACAAATCCATAACAAAAAAACACACATAACACCTAACATACACGGATCTACGAGCCCTGACATATGGTTGTCAGGCCAAAAATTTCTACCTTTCCAGATTTCTAAAAATTCAAATTTTGAGCACTTTGATGTTATGGATCTGGGATTTAACAACCCAGATCACTAAATGACATCTTATTACACAACTTTAAACAATAAATTACAACATATAACATAAGATCACATGTTATCTAAAATTTAGAGTTTTATACCTTTTCTAGCTTTGATCTAGATTCTGACTTTGTGATCTAATCTTGGTAAGTTATGAACTGATCATGGCTTATCTTTTCTCTCTCTCTCTCTCTAACTCTACATTCCCGATTTTTAGAGAGAGAAAGGTCTAGGAGGAAATGAAATTAAAGTGGATCTTTTCCCTCTCTTGAATCTCTTATAGTAGATGCATTGTATCTAATGTTGTAAGTTAGCTGAGATTTGCTGAGATTTAAGGCACAAGAGAAGTCAAAGGTTGGTCACCAAACAAAATCTTGGCAAGATTTACACTCAACATATTAGAAAATGTGACAAAAGGGCATTTTGGACATTTTCCTTATAATTTTAATGGCAAGTTAGTCTTTTGATCCAATCCTTAGGGTTAAAACCTAAGGTTTCCATAATTTTATTTTCTATGATTTTCAGATTAGGGTTTTCGAAATATAAAATTAATATTTCAAAATTATAATTAGGATTCTATAGTTATATTTAGATTTCCTAATCATAAGTTTAATCTTGCTAATTAGGATTAACATCCCCTAAGTAAAATTGCTAATTTTAGCAGTTAAGTCCATAATTATACCTTAGGGTTTCAAACTGAATAATTAGGGTTTCTAATAATTAGATTTTCTAATTATTAGGGTTTCAAGTAAATCATTAGGGTTTTCCCTAATTAGGTTATAATTAATAACGTTAAACCTTATACTAGCATTTGAATTCCCAAATTAGGGTTTTTAATTTCTGAATTAGGGTTTTGGATTCTCGGAACTGAAATTAGGGTTTTTAGAACCGGTTTCTAAGGTTTCTTATCCGTCATTAAGGTTTTCTAACTGAACGTTGATATTTGACAATAATATTAGGGTTTGACACTGATAAAATTTATCTGGTCAACCCTTGAACCTTAACCACATTCTGAACACATATAATATTATATTCACAAAACATATATACATATACACTTAATCCTGAATAATTCACCACAAAAATTTTAAATCCTTGAAATTTCTTCCAAGAAATGTCAAATCCATTCACTTATTTTCTGTCTAGGTTCTAATATTGAACCTTAAATCAATCAATTATGATTTTATAAATTTTCTAAATTCTCGGGTTGTCACATTCACCCATTCTTCTAAGAATTTCGTCCCCGAAACTCACCTTAAACTTGCACCACACTACTTACACCATCCCTACACATCATTACATGCTACCCAATACACCACTCACAAGAGTAAAAAATTTCAAATATTGCTGAGGAATTATATAGACTATTGTCTGTCATTTTCGCAAAGGTTATATGGAAATTCATCCGCAAATCGTCTTACCCTGAAGACATAGAGGGTGATTAGCCCGGTATGCCCAAAGATCTTATTGATGTCTGGTTTTATCATTTCTCGTCACTGCCATAGGCACAAAAATTTTACCTCAGTCTTATTGGATTCCGCACCAAAATAATTTGGTTTGAGAAATTTTTTTCAATGAACACATAGAGTTTTCATAAACATTAGTCTAGCTGAATCAAATAGCGTAGACATATCAATAATCAATTTCAATCGATTTACGAATGTGTATAGCCAAACACCGTTGGCAAATTAAATTTCTGAAAATATTTTTGAGAATGACGTCATGATGTCGTACTGTATTAACAGTTCATTTGAGGATGTCGTCATTGTATGACTTTGTCATAACACATCATACAATAGTGGAACAATGATTTTTAGATCGAATTCACACTAAGTATTCCTGTATTTATAACTCTATCAACTTTTTATCATCTTTGCACCAGGTTAAATGGTACAAGAGTGATAAATAAAAATATATTTTGATATTTTAAATCATTTTCGTCTAGCCGAAATAAGTAGCATAGACTATACTTTAAACCGTTCAACAATAATTACAAATATATTTTTTTTTTTCAAAAGCACATAGTGCGTATTTAGCACTAGGAGTTTTGGAAAACTTATGTCTCCACTAATAATTATTTGCTTAAACAGTCTATGTGAGACCCCAAATTTTATGAATAAAGATTCAAATTTCTCAAAATATATTTTTTTAAATATTATTGTGTGGATTTGATATAATGTTATAGTTCTGGATAATATTTATAAATTTTGCAAAGTATGCAAGTTGTTATAAAATATTCGTTTGGTCGGGGAATATTCTTTTTGTCGGGAAATATCCGCAAATGCGACGACACAATCATTAGTGGACCCCACAACGAAAGTATTGTGTCGTAGTTAGAAAATGGCGTAATTATCTTTTATAAAAATAGCGGTGAAAGTGTTACCGTTAAAGTTGTTGAACTACTTAGTAGTAGTAAAAAATACGCTGATGTCTGGCGTGGTTGCGTAGTACCACCACGGTATTAATTATTGATGCTTACGTAAGAAGTCACTCAGTTATACTCAATTATTGCTACAGTAATTGCTGCATCATATCTCTCATATTATTGATTCGATTATTGTCACAGTATCATATGCATAATATGTTATATTATTAAATTAATAATTGAGACGGCAAAGTTATTCATATTATTAAATTGAAATATTTACAATGTCTAGAAGTTCTGTCAAGGAGAGGTTTGGTCATCTAATTGCGCTCCAATAAGGAGAAATCCTTATCGGAAGCCCCCACTTTCCTAGGAACGACCTGGTTGTTAAATATTGTGAGTTATAATAATATTAATAATGAATAAGGTCGTGTTGATTAAAAATGAAATTGATAGTTCCATTGTGTTGGAATTATTACTTTTAGTGGAAATCGATATTTATTTCAATATTAATTGATGTCTGGAAGTTATACTGACCAGTCGGGCAATTAATCGGATAAATGAGCAATTAATTGCTATTAATTCACATGATTATAACTATTTGTTCACATGTGTGTACTATTGATTCACATTCTTGTACTATTAGGGGAGTTGGTGCAAGATTGATAATACTTGTATGACTAAGTTAAAAACAGAGATGTAGATGAAGGTATGATACTATAATTGATATTTTCACATGATTATAACTATTGGTTCACATGTTTGAACTATTGATTCACATTATTTACTATTAGGGGAGGTGGTGCAAGTTTGATAATACTTTTAGGACTAAATTAAAAACGAAAGAAAAGTTGGAGGTATTGTACTATAATATTTCGAGCCCCAAAACGTGCAATTATCGAAACTATATTTTCCTATAAATAGAAGCTCGTTCTTCCTTCATTTCTCACCAATTCACTAAAGCTTTAGAGCAATTATTATAGAGAGAAATTATAGAGAGAAAGAAGAAGAGAAGTCTACTACCTCACTTTATTCCGATTATCCGGTCTTCTCTTTCGAGGTAAGGGGTATTATTTTTTCGTATTCATGAAGAGAGTTATTGTTATTCCATTAGTATTATTACATTGGAATAACTCATATCTGTGAACTAAAGTATATATGATGAAATTCTTCTGTTATTCCATTCTTTATTATTATGTTAGAATAACCTGTCTATACGAAGTACCGCATACGTGGTGAAATTATTCTATTATTCCATTCTTTATTATTCCGTCGGAATATCATGTCTGTGCGTTTACGCATGACCTGGTTCCATTATTTATTATTCTATCGGAATATTCTGTCTGTGCATTTACGCATGACCTGGTTCCATTATTTATTAATCTGTTGAAATATCCTCTCTGTGCGTTTACGCTTGACCTGGTTCCGTTATTTATTATTCTGTTGGAATAACATGTCTGTGTTGTCTATCGCATGCCTGGTGAATTCTTCTGTTAATTCCATTCCTTATTGTTCTGTTGGAATAACATGTCTATGTGGATTACCATATGCATGGTGAATGATCCTTCGTATTCATTCCTTATTAAATTTTTGAAATGATCTGTTTACGTGGATTACCGCATGTTCGGTGAAAATCCATTTGCAGTTTCGTAGTTTTTCTGACCCTCAAAAATTCTGGAAAAATTTGTAATAATGGTTTGTTGAGTTTTCTAGATTGTGTCCAAAAATGTAGAATTTTGGATGTATAGATTAGGAGTTATGAATTTTATGGGAAAAGACTATTTTAAAAGTAAACCCTTATAACTCCTTCTGGTTAACTCCAAAATTAGTGAAATATTTATTGGGAATACATATATATAACATAAGTATACCCTGTAAATTTTGGATTTTTTGGACAAAAGTACAGTTTATGATAAATATTTAAATATTCGGCAGTTTTGGCTATATGAAAACTAGTAAATGAATTTTAAAAATTCTGAGAAAAAATATGTTCAATATGGGACTATATTCTATTAAATCCCAGAAAAGAAATATTTTTGGGACTGATTTGGTATTTTTCATGAAAATGAACTAGTTATGAGTAAATGAATTAAATATGTTATGTGAAGTAACAAATTTGGAAAATAGGATTTTATGGCTTGGGAATCCTATATAGGGTATATGCAGATTTTTGATAAGGGATTTGATCATTAGTGATGAAATCTTATGAGTATGGCATTTTTGAATGATTAAATGCATTATTTAGTAAAGTGTAAACAATTAAAATAAATTATTTATAAGTTTAAGAAGTGATTAAAATATTGTTATAATATTAATAATATTAGATTATGAGTTTATTAATAATATTTGGATAAATTTAAAGTCTTTAATATTTATCCTTGTTTTTTTTATTAACGCTTATATCATTGTCATCATCTTCATGCTTATATTGTGATGAAAGTCATCTTTGGCTTACGTGCATAAATAGACTTGGTATGATTATGACCAGGGACTATTCGTTATAATCATGACCTGTAATGTTATAAATGATGTGGTAAAAGTCCTCAGTGGCCTGTAGTGCATTGATGGATAGTTTTTGGTATGATTATGACCAGGGATTATTCGGTATAGTCATGACCATTGATGATTTAATGAATATCCTTGGCCCGTAGTGCAGGGATGACTCGATGATGTGGTTTATTTATTAAGATGAGTCTCAATGATAAAAATTGATGAAAACATTTTAAATCATAGAAGATAGTAGATATCATGCTCTACTTGACTCTTCTAATGGATTGCTTATTCCGCTGCAGTTAAACTTGATGTCTATTGTATTTTATCAGTTTAACATTCTTGAAGGCTAATGATAATTTATTCTGCATTATCTTAGTCATAATATTTCTTACTAGGCTAGTTGAGCTCACCCTTATGCTTTCATTGTTCTCTTCAGGAAATAAGAACGTAGCCGGGACTAGTCGGGGAATGGAGTGATAGTCCGAGATGGTGTATTAGTAGTCCTCACTATTCTATAAAATAGTGTGACAATAAATGTAATGAGGACTCTATTTGAGAGTGGATATTGTCTAGAAGGCAATATTCCTGTTTAAACTCTCAGCTATGTTTTGTCGTATATTACACGAAGTTTGTATAATTAAGTTTGTATTTGTATTCTGTACCATGTATTTGGCGACTCAAGATAGGTGATGTATACCATTTTTGGGGGCATTACAGTTGGTATCAAAGCCATAGAAAAGAGCCCTGAGCCTTTATCTGGTGGCTTCCAGGTCTTGGGATGTACCAAAGCCAGGCTTTCCGTAGGGGACGCCATGAGTAACGGTGGCAAGTTGATAGGTATCATCGTGAGGTGTTATCCTAGTCTTGGATGCGGGTCACAGTTGGTATCAAAGCTTAGGGATATAATCCCTAGCTGAGATGTGAGACAAGAACTAGGAGGGGAGAGACGGGGAATTCCTTCGCTAGTATGACATACCTAAGTTTATTTGGTATTTAATTGGTCGGTCAGAGTATAGGGATAATATGTGACATGTTAATTAACCCTTGTTTTGTGACACTGTTTGAAAATGGCATCTGAAAATGTTGAGATTAGCAATGAAGCACATGAGACCGTTGAGTCACCAACGATCAATACCCAAGATAATGTGCAATAGGAAGATAATAATCCTCAGGTACACACCAACACCGATCAAATGATGAACGATGGGATGTTCAGAGGCTTTATGCAATTCATGCAACATTAGGTAAGAGAGACTCCTGTTCAAAATATAGGTGGAAATAATGGCGGCTGCATGATCGGTGCGCTAAGCGATTCAAGGAGTTGGGACCACCGGAGTTTTTGGGAAAGCTAGAACCACTTAAGGCGGAGACGTGGTTAAAGCATATCACCAAGATATTTGATGTCTTGGGATGCTCCGAGGAGCAAAAGGTTCCCTTTGCCACCTTTATGTTGCGTGAAGAGGCAGATTATTGGTGGGAATCTATAAAACGTACCCAGCCTGCCGCACTGAAGATGTCTTGGGAGAAGTTCCAAGAGTTGTTCAACGACAACTACTTTCCCGAAAGTATTCGTCACATGAAGGAGGTGGAGTTTATCAAGTTGGAGCAAAATAATATGACTGTGTCGCAATACGAGGCTAAATTTGCGGAGTTAACCCGGTTTGCATCCCATTTGGTCGATAATGAGGAGCGAATGACGCGAATGTTTCTAAGATGTTTGAAACCCAATATACGTCAATTCCACATTTCTCACAAACTTTGTTTATATTCAGATGTTGTGAATAGGGCTCAGTTATTGGAGCGAGATAATGAGTCAGCACAACCAAAAGGCAACGACCAACAATACGATAATAATCGTACTGGTGGCAACGGCCATCAGAACAATGATAACCATCATGGGGGAAATTATCATGCCAAGAATGGTAACCACTTCGGTGGTAATCATGGCCAAGATAATAGAATTAGAAAATTCAAGAAGAGAAGATTTAACGATGATGGGAAGACGTTGGCAGCAACACCAACACCAACAACAAATTCTAGGGGAGAAGAACGACCGCCAATTAGATGCTACAGATGTGGAGAGGAGGGACACATAAGTCCAAATTGTCCACAACCTTCCAAGGTATGTTTTAGTTATGGAAAAGACGGTCACATAGCTCGATTTTGTCCTGTAGCAAAATCAAGTCTAGTTGGGACGGTTGCACCAAAGACGGATACGGACAAAAAAAGTCAGTGGTTTCAGGAAGAGCGTTTTCGTGATTTTACAAAAAGCGAGTAACCCAAACGAAGTTAGCACGGGTTAGATATTTATAAATTCTTGGGAAGTCTATACCTTATTAGATACCGGTTCTACCCATTCTTTTATCTCTCTTGCTTGCGTTCAACGTTTTTTGACCCCAAAAAAGTTAGACTTTGACTTATCTGTTGAAAATGCGTTAGGAGAAACCTTCATTACTTGTGTTATCCAAGTCTTGGATGAGAGCCACAGTTTTGAATGATATTTCTATTGTTAATAAATTTCCTGACGTATTCTCTGAAGACTTCCTAGCCTACCTTAGAGCGTGAAATTGAATTTTGTATTGACCCTAGTACAAAAACCTATTTCTAAAACTCTCAAATATTTCTTCAACTAAAATAAATGTATCATGCGCCAAAGACATTCGCTCGAGATGTTGAAGATTACGACCATACCATTCATTATCATCGTGGAAGAGCGAACGTGGTAGCTGACGCGTTGAGTAGAAGATTATATGCGGTTACGAGTGTGACATTGTTAACACAAAAATCCATTTCGTATAACTTACAAATGATGAAGATAGAGTTAAAGACTCTAGGGACCCACGTGATGATAACGAATATACGAGTAAAATTGACTTTAATCGATAAATTTAAAAGTCTTTCAAGCTTCACACCCGAATCTGATGAATGTGGAGAAGAAGGTTCAAAAGGGCGTTATTCTAGAAGCAAGACTGGATGAAGAGAGGAAATCTCAACCCTTGATTTTATTGGTTTATTTGAAATCCTCGATCGAGTAGGAACTGTGGCCTATAGACTCGTTTACCGCCAATTATATCGCGTGTTCATAACATTTTTCACGTATCATTGTTACGTAAATATGTGGACGACCCGAACCACATTATTGAATTGGAACTAGACGAGATAGCAGAAGATTTAATGTGTGAGGAGATACAGGTTAAAATCTTGGATAAGAAGGATCATATTCAACACTCAAAGGTTATACCTCAAGAGTTAGAATCTGAAATAAAGTCAAGGTATCCTCACCTCTTCGGCATACCAGGTACGTACGTAAATTTTGAGGGCAAAATTTCATAAGGAGGGAAGATTGTGAGACCCCAAATTTTATGAATAAAGATTCAAATTTCTCGAAATATTTTTTTTAAATATTATGGTGTGGATTTGATATAATGTTATAGTTGTGGGTAATATTTATAAATTTTGCAAAGTATGCAAGTTGTTATAAAATATTCGTTTGGTCGGGGAATATTCTTTTTGTCGGGAAATATCCCTACGACGGCAATCATTGGTGGACCCACAACAGAAGTATTGTCGTAGTTAGAAAACGACAGAATTATCTTTTTATAAAAATAACGGTGAAAGTATTCTTTTGTTAAAAGCTGTTGAACTACTCAAGCGGTAAAAGAAATGCGATGTCTGGCGTGGTTGCATAATAGTACACGGTATTGATTATTGATGCTTACGTGAGAAGTCACTCGGTTATACTCAATTATTACTACGATAATTCTTTGCATCATATCTCTCATATTATTGATTCAATTATTATCACAGATCATCATCTGCATAATATGTTATATTATTAAATCAATAATTGAGACAGAAAAGTTATTCGTATTATTAAATTACAATATTTACAATGTCTAGAAGTTTTGTCAAGGAGAGGTTTGGTCATCTAATTACGTGCCAATAAGGAGAAATCATTATCAGAAAGTCCCCTCTTTCCTGTAAACGACCTAGTTGTTAAATATTGTGAGTTATAATATTAATGATGAATAAGTTTGTGTTGATTAAAAATGAAATTGATAGTTCTATTATGTTGGAATTATTAGTGTTAGTGGAAATTGACATTTATTTCGATATTAATTGATGTCTAGAAGTTATACTGACCAGTCGGGTAACTAATCAGATAAATGAGTAATTAATTGTTATTAATTCACATGATTATAACTAGTTGTTCACATTTGTGTACTATTGATTCACATTCTTGTACTATTAGGGGAGTTGGTGCAAGATTGATAATACTTGCATGACTAAGTTAAAAATAGAGATGTAGATGAAGGTATTATACCGTAATTGATATTTTCACATGATTATAACTATTGGTTCACATGTTTGAACTATTGATTCACATTATTTACTATTAGAGGAGGTGGTGCAAGTTTGATAATACTTTCAGGACTAAATTAAAAATGAAAAAAAAGTTGGAGGTATTGTACTATAATATTTCGAGTCCCAAAACGTGCAATTATCGAGACTATATTTTCCTATAAATAGAAGCTCATTCTTCCTTCATTTCTCACCAATTCACTAAAGCTTTAAAGCAATTATTATAGAGAGAAATTATAGAGAGAAAGAAGAAGAGAAGTCTGCTACCTCACTATTCCAGTATCCAGTCTTCTTTCGAGGTAAAGGGCATTATTTCTTTCTTATTAATGAAGAGAGTTATTGTTATCCCATTCCTTATTATTCTGTTGGAATAATCTGTATACGCGGACTACCGTATATATGATGAAATTCTTATGTTATTCCATTCTGTATTATTATGTTGGAATAACCTGTCTATGCGAAGTACCTCATACGTGGTGAAATTCTTCTATTATTCCATTCTTTATTATTCCGTCAGAATATCATGTCTGTGCGTTTACGCATGTCCTGGTTCCATTATTTATTATTCTATCAGAATATTCTATCTGTGCATTTTTGCATGACCTGGTTCCATTATTTATTATTTTGTTGGAATATTCTGTTTGTGCGTTTACGCATGACCTGGTTCCATTATTTATTATTCTATTAGAATAACCTGTCTGTGCGGTCTATCGCATGCCTGGTAAATTCTTCTGTTAATTCCATTCCTTATTGTTCTGTTGGAATAACATGTCTATGTGGATTACCACATGCATGTTGAATGATCCTTCGTATTCATTCATTATTAAATTGTGGAAATGATCTATCTACGTGGATTCCCGCATGGCGGGTGAAAATCCATTTGGAGTTTCATAGTTTTTCTGACACTCAAAAATTTTAGATAAATTTGAAATGACGGTTTGTTGAGCTTTCTAGATTGTGTCCAAAAATGGCGATTTTTGGATGTATAGATTAGGAGTTATGAATTTTATGGGAAAAGACTATTTTAAAAGTAAACCCTTATATCCTTCTGGTTAACTGCAAAATTAGTGAAATTTTTATTGGGAGTACATATATATATAACATAAGTATACCATGTAAATTTTGGAAATTTTGGACAAAAGTACAGTTTATGATAAATGTTTAAATATTCGGTAATTTTGGCCATATAAAAAATAGTAAATGAATTTTAAAAATTCTGAGAAAAATATATGTTCAATATTGGACTATATTCTATTAAATCCCAGAAAAGAAATATTTTTGGGACTGATTTGGTATTTTTCATGAAAATGAACTAGTTATGAGTAAATGAATTAAATATGTTATGTGAAGTAACAAAATTGGAAAATAAGATTTTATGGCTTAGGAATTCTATATAGGGTATATGAAGATTTTTAATGAGGGATTTGATCATTGGTGATGAATTCTTATGAGTATGACATTTTTGAATGATTAAATGCATTATTTGGTAAAGTGTAAACAATTAAAATAAATTGTTTATAAGTTTAAGAAGTGATTAAAATATTGTTATAATATTAATAATATTAGATTATGAGTTTATTAAGTGATTGATAATATTTGGATAAATTTAAAGTCTTTAATATTTATCCTTGTTTTCATTTGATTAACGCTTATATCATTGTCATCATCTTCATGTTTATATTGTGATGAAAGTCATCTTTGGCTTACGTGCATAAATAGACTTTGTATGATTATGACCAGGGATTATTCGTTATAATCATGACCTGTAATGTTATAAATGATGTGGTAAAAGTCCTCAGTGGCCTGTAGTGCATTGATGGACAATTTTTTGTATGATTATGACCAGGGATTATTCGGTATAGTCATGACCATTGATGATTTAATGAATATCCTTGGCCCGTAGTGCAGGGATGACTCGATGATGTGGTTTATTTATTAAGATGAGTCTTAGTGATAAAAATTGATGAAAACATTTTAAATCATAGAAGATAGTAGATCATGCTCTACTCGACTGTTTTAATGGATTGCTTATTCCGCTGCAGTTAAACTTGATGTCTATTGTATTTTATCAGTTTAACATTGTTGAAGACTAATGATAATTTATTCTGCATTATCTTAGTCATAATATTTCTTACTGGGCTAGTTGAGCTCACGAACGTAACATAAGCATGAGTCACGAACGTAACATAAGTATGAGTTTTAAGAACTCGTACTTAACCTTATATTCTCTACCTATAACCTATCTATCTGTTATATACATGAGAAAGGAATCACCCTCTTAACATGCATATAGCAAATAGCGCGACACAGACATTTCAATGATTATCAGTACCAGAAACTAAGTGGTTGTTACACCAAGTACAATTCAACTCTCATACGAAGAATCATACAACTTAGCTGCTGACGTGAGTCCTCAATTAAAATCCCAACCTAATCTTAACTCCCTTCTCAATACAAATTTTATTCAACTCGTATTCATAATCCTTTCCTGAATCTGTACCAATTCATAGTACAACTAACACACGACAATCTTTGTTGTAACTTTTCAATCATTAGATTAATTCTTCTCCCTGCTATCATCTTATCAAATCACGGGGTGATCTCAACATATATATTATGATTCATTTCTATATCTTGATCGTTTTGTTTTACGATCTCCTATTCCTGCACTTTTAGTCTTTTAGACTCGATCTATTCATCACTACTGTTCACCTTTATTATCAGATTTAGGGAACTCTGTATCTTAATAACTTGCTGAGATTCGTATTTGAATCTTACCAACCAACTAACTCTATATGAGTTAGATCTTATCCAAATAACTCCGGTTATTAGTCTCAGGTATTCCTACCTAAGGTTCATAACCAACAGCTTTGATACCAAATGTAACGTCCCCAAATTCGGGTCCTAAATCACCACGTATCTAGTATACTAATTCTATAACTATTGCTGAAGATATAAATATAAAATTTTTATACATTAAACATTACACACTATTCCCCAAGGTCGAGTAAGCTTAACTTATACAAAATTCATAAACTATCTAACATATATCATTATTATCATGCATAACTATTACAAATATAGCTGCACACATAGTCTCAAGCTGAACTTGGCTTTGCCCTTTCCTGTATCCGACGTATTCGTCTTAATCTGTAATGTTTATCATGATATAGCAAGGGTGAGCATATGTTTGCCCATCAAGTATAAGTTTATTTGAGGATATATCATGATTGAAAGAATTTGAACAATAAGCTGGATATAATTCAACAATATAGTTGTGAATTAGCATAAACAAACTTTCATAGTTGAAGAATATTTATAACATGAACATATCAATTATATCTGGACCGAATGGTAATGAAGGTGATCAGCCTTTTATACCTGATTAATACATACAATATGTACAAATTACAATTTAATAATTCTTAGACATGGCAATCAACAATGATTAACCATAAGTATATCTGAATGAAACAACTCGAGATTGAGTTAAGGAAAACTTGCTTGTTCGGTCGATTACTGTTACACAATTTATTAAGCTTTGTCTAAAGACCTAATATATAAATAATATTGATATACAGATCAAAATAATATCATCACAATATTTAAAATAACCTAAACACATTATCACATAATCCTATCTGTCTATAACACACATAAGACTTAACCTCAAGTCAAACTTTTACAGTCTGAATCGGGTTCAGCATAATTCTGACATCCCGACGGCTTAGTCGGACCATTATTGAGTTTAAGTTCAATTAAATTTTGCCTAAACACTTAACACTTAACTTAGATAATTTTATTATCAGTGAAAAATATTTTTCACAAGCTCGTAATAATTTTCAAATAATTACTACCATTTATCATAATTTTTCAATCACTTATATCGTATTTATATAATATAAATACCACATTATTCTCTTATCATTAATATTTATTTAATATTAAATATTAATGAAAATCGTAACTTATAATATTATAATATATTTATAATATATCAAAGTATTTTAATACTTTAATTTCTCATTTATATGATTTTTAAACATTTAAATCCATTATCCAGATAATTGCTATTAATATTAAAATATTAATATTTTCATGGAAAAATATCAAAAGTTATATTTTTCACACAAAATATTTTCCTTAAATCATTTTTATATGATTTCTAAAGCATTAATTCTAATTTTCCATAACTTATTTAATATATTTATTAAATAAATCAATTATCATTAATATCAATTTATTAATGAAATTCATCACAAAATATCAAAAGTTATTAAAAATAACTTAAAATATTTTCTAATACCATAATATGATTTTTCAAATATTAAAATTATTTTTGAATAATTTATTTAATATTATAATTATATAAATTAAAAACCTTTTATTTTCCAAAAATATTAAATATTTATGAAATATGCTCTAAATAATTAAAAACTAATTTTCGGACTTTAAAATAATTTTTAGGAATTTATTTTGTATTTTTAATAATTAAAAACTATTTTTTTTCATTTATTAATTAAAATAATTAATTTCATAAATTAAGTGTCTCTAAAAAGGCTTTAGGTGACAAAACCGTCGCCGTAAATGTTCTTGGCCAAAACCCAGATCTTCAAGTCAGTTTACAAGGTGCTAGGTTTGACCATTAATAGATCTAGGATCACGTTGATTCAGGGTTGGTAAATTCTGTTATAATTATAGTATAAGTGTAATACTATCATTATCAATCAATTTCATAGCCATCCAACAACAAATCAGTGAGATATAGGCCTCGGAAATTCATGTCAGACATGTTCTTCATTTATGGGTTTTCCAGAAATGAAGAACAGTTCAAGGTTCTTACTTTGCTCCTTTTAATGTATATGATCCCAGCTTTCTTAGTGTGTTATATCGATTCACTCATGTAGTATTGATGTCAGTGTACCATTTTATAGCATTAGATCATCATAACAACAACAAAAGCATAATATTCAAGCCGGTCAAAGTGCTTGCCAAAAACTGTTCTTGGTGAATTCTGGGTTTTCCAAAATTCAACCGGACAGTTGGTCAACGCTTGTTTGACCACTGATTACTTTGATTCTGATCCAGATCCTGGTGATCTAATGGTTTGAGTATGTAGATTACATGTCAGAATACAATATCCAACCCACAACATGACATAAACACTAACATACTGCAAGATTCGAGCCTCCAAAAATGGTTGTCAGACTTTTCTAAGTAATATGGGTTACCCAGATTTGTTCAGTCATGGTCACTCAACGAGCTTTGATCACTAAAAACTTGCAATCTATACCTGATCTAACCATGATTCAAGTTTCAGAACAAAGACCACATGGCATAGAACAAATCCATAACAAAAAAACACACATAACACCTAACACACACAGATCTACGAGGCCTGACATATGGTTGTCGTCAGGTCAAAAATTTCTACTTTTCTAGATTTCTAAAAACTCAAAATGTGAGCACTTTGATGTTATGGATCCGGGATTTAACAAACCAGATCACTAAATGACATCTTATTACATAACTTTAAACAATAAATTGCAACATATAACATAAGATCACATGTTGTCTAAAATTTAGGGTTTTATACCTTTTCTAGCTTTGATCTAGATTCTGACTTTGTGATCTGATCTTGGTAAGTTATGAACTGATCATGGCTTATCTTTTCTCTCTCTCTAACTCTACATTCCCGATTTTTAGAGAGAGAAAGGTCTAGGAGAAAATGAAATTAAAGTGGACCTTTTCTCTCTCTTGAATCTCTTACAATAGATGCACTGTATCTAATGTTGTAAGTTAGATGAGATTTACCGAGATTTAAGGCACAATAGAAGTCAAAGGTTGGTCACCAAATAAAATCTTTGCAAGATTTACACTCAACATATTAGAAAATGTGACAAAAGGGCATTTTGGACAATTTTCTTATAATTTTAATGGCAAGTTAGTCTTTTGATCCAACCCTTAGGGTTTGACCCTTAGGTTTTAACCCTTAGGGTTTAACCCTTAGGATTTGACCCTTAGGGTTAAAATCTAAGGTTTCCATAATTCAATTTTCTATGATTTCCAAATTAGGGTTTTTGAAATATAAAATTAATATTTCAAAATTATAATTAGGATTCTATAGTTATATTTAGATTTCCTAATCATAAGTTCAATCTTGCTAATTAGGATTAACATTCCCTATTTAAAATTGCTAATTTTAGCAGTTAAATCCATACTTGTACCTTAGGGTTTCAAACGGAATAATTAGGGTTTCTAATAATTAGATTTTCTAATTATTAGGGTTTCAAGTAAATCATCAGGTTTTTCCCTAATTAGGTTATAATTAATAACGTTAAACCTTATACTAGCATTTGAATTCCCAAATTAGGGTTTTCAATTTCTGAATTAGGGTTTTGGATTATCGGAACTAAAATTAGGGTTTTTAGAACCGGTTTCTAGGGTTTCTTATCAGTCATTAAGGTTTTCTAACTGAACGTCGATATTTTACAATAATATTAGGGTTTTACACTGATAAAATTTATCTGGTCAATCCTTGACCCTTAACCACATTCTAAACACATATAATATCATATTCACAAAACATATATACATATACACTTAATCCTGAATAATTCACCATAAAAAGTTTAAATCCTCGGAATTTCTTCCCAGAAATGTCAAATTCATTCATTTATTTTCAATCTAGGTTCTAATATTGAACCTTAAATCAATCAATTATGATTTTAAAAATTTTCTAAATTCTCGGGTTGTCACATTCATCCCTTCTTCTAAGAATTTCTTCCCCGAAATTCACCTTAAACCTTACACCACACTACTTACACCATCCCTACACATCATTACATGTTACCCAATACACCACTCACAAGAGTAAAAATCTTCAAATATTGCTGATGAGTTATATTGACTATTGTCTGTCATTTTCGCAAAGGTTATATGGAAATTCATCCGCAAATTGTCTTTTATTTCAAGACATAGAGGGTGATTAGCCGGTATGCCCGATCTTGTTGATATTCTTGGTTTTATATGTTTCTAAATCCTTCGCCATAGGCACAAAAATTTTACCTCAGTCTTATTGGATTCCGCAACAAAATAATTTGGTTCAATTTTTTTTTTAATGAACACTTAGAGTTTTCATAAACATTAGTCTGGCTGAATCGAATAGCGTAGACTTATATCAATAATCAATTTCATTCGATCTACGAATGTGTATAGCCAAACGTCAATGTCAAATTAAATTTCTGAAAATATTTTTCAGAATGACGTCATGATGCCGTACTGTATTAACAGTCTGTTTGAGGATGCCGTCATTGTATGAATTTGTCATAACACATCATACAATAGTGGAACAATAATTTTTAGATTGAATTCACACTAAGTATTCCTGTATTTATAACTCTATCAACTTTTTATCATCTCTGCACCAGGTTACATTGTAAAAGTGTGATTAATAAAAATATATTTTGATATTTTAAATCATTTACGTCTAGCCGAAATAAGTAGCATAGACTATACTTTTAACCGTTCAAAAATCATTACGAATATATATTTTTTTTTTCAAAAGCACATAGTGCGTATTTAGCTTGATGTCAAAATTTTGAAGTTTAACATAGCTAGGAGTTTGGGAAAACTTATGTCTCCACTAATAATCATTTGCTTAAACAGTCGATCTATTCCTATTATCATTAATACTCCATTCACACATGACTATTCCCAGTTCGTCAAACCACACTCATGAGTTCAAGAACTTTCCACAATCATATGAGTTTAAGAACTTACCCTAGTCAGACCTTTGGCGTCCATTCGCTGAGGGGTTCATAAACATTTCATATAACTATAAGTCACGAACGTAACATAAGTATGAGTTTTAAGAACTCGTACTTAACCTTATATTCTCCACATATAACCTATCTATCTGTTATATACATGAGAAATGAATCACCCTCTTAACATGCATATAGCAAATAGCGCGACACAGACATTTTGAATTATTATCAGTACCAGAAACTAAGTGGTTGTTACACCAAGTACAATTCAACTCCCATATGAAGAATCATACATCTTAGCTGCTGACATGAGTCCTCAATTAAAATCCCCACCTAATCTGAACTCCCTTCTCAATACGAATTTCATTCAACTTGTATTCATAATCCTTTCCGGAATCTGTACCAATTCATAGTACAACTAACACACAGCAATCTTTGTTGTAACTTTTCAATCATTAGATTGATTCTTCTCCCTGCTATCACCTTATCAGATCACGGGGTGATCTCATCATATATATTACGATTCATTTCTATATCTTGATCGTTTTGTTTTAAGATATCCTATTCCTGCACTTTTAGTCTTTTAGACTCGATCTATTCATCACTGCTGTTCACCTTTATTATCAGAGTTAGGGAACTCTGTATCTTAACAACTCGCTGAGATTCGTCTTTGAATCTTACCAACAGACTAACTCTATATGAGTTAGATCTTATCCTAATCATTCTGGTTATTTGTCTCAGGTATTCCTACCTAAGGTTAATAACCAACAACTCTGATACCAAATGTAACGTCCCCGATTTCGGGTCCTAAATCACCATGATTACGGTATACTAATTCTATAACTATTGCGGAAGATATAAACATAAATTGTTTATATATTAAACATTACACACTATTCCCCAAGGTCGAGAGTAACCTTAACTTATACAAAATTCATAAACTATTTAACATATATCATTATTATCATACATAATTGTTATAAATATAGCTGCACACATAGTCCCAAGTTGAACTTGGCTTCGCCCTTTCATGTATCCGACGTATTCGTCTTAATCTGCAATATTTATCATAATATAGCAAGGGTGAACATATGTTTGCCCATCAAGTATAAGTTTATTTGAGGATATATCATGATTGAAAGAATTTAAACAATAAGCTGGCTATAATTCAACAATATAGTTGTGAATTAGCACGAATAAACTTGCATAGCTGAAGAATATTTAACATGAACATCTCAATTATATCTGGACCGAATGGTAATTAAGGTGATCAGCCTTTCATACCTGATTAATAGATGCAATATGTACAGAGTACAATTTAACAATTCTTAGACATGGCAATCAGTAATGATTAACCATAAGTATATTTGAATGAAACAACTCGAGATCGAGTTAAGGAAAACTTGCTTGTTCGGTCGATTACTGTTACACAATTTATTAAGCTTTGTTTGAAGACCTAATATATAAATAATATCGATATACAAATTAGAATAATATCATCACAGTATTTAAAATAACCTAAACACATTATCACATAATCATATTTGTCTATAACACACAAAAGACTTAACCTCAAGTCAAACTTTTACAGTCTGAATCGGGTTCAGCATAATTCTGACATCCCGACGGCTTAGTCGGACCATTATCGAGTTTAAGTTCAATTAAACTCTGTCTAAACACTTAACACTTAACTTAGATAATTTTATTATCAGTCAAAAATATTTTTCATAAGTTCGTAATAATTTTCAAGTAATTATTACCATTTATCATAATTTTTCAATCACTTATATCATATTTATATAATATAAATACCACATTATTCTCTTATCATTAATATTTATTTAATATTAAATATTAATAAAAATCATTACATAACATTATAATATATTTATAATATATCAAAGTATTTTAATACTTTAATTTCTCATTTATATGATTTTTAAACATTTAAATCCATTATCCGATAATTGCTATTAATATTAAAATATTAATATTTTTCATGCAAAAATATCAAAAGTTATATTTTTTCACTCAAAATATTTTCCTTAAATCATTTTATATGATTTCTAAAGCATTAATTCTAATTTTCCATAACATATTTAATATATTTATTAAATAAATCAATTATTATTAATATCAATTTATTAATAAAATTCATCACAAAATATCAAAAGTTATTAAAAATAACTTAAAATATATTCTAATACCATAATATGATTTTTCATGATTTTTCAAATATTAAAATTATTTTTGAATAATTTATTTAATATTATAATTATATAAATTAAAAACCTTTTATTTTCCAAAAATATTAAATATTTATGAAATATGCTCAAAATAATTAAAAACTAATTTTCGGACTTTAAAATAATTTTTAGGAATTTATTTTGTATTTTTAATAATTAAAAACTATTTTTATTCATTTATTAATTAAAAAAATTAATTTCAGAAATTAAGTGTCGCTAAAAGGGCTTTAGGCGACAAAACTGTTGTCGTAGGTGTTCTTGGCCAAAACCCAGATCTTCAAGTCAGTTTACAAGGTGCTAGGTTTGACCATTCATAGATCTAGGATCGCATTGATTCTGGGCTGGTAAATTGTGTTATAATTGTAATACTATCATTATATTTCATAGCCATCCAACAACAAATCAGTGAGATATAGGCCTCAGAAATTCATGTCAGACTTGTTTTTCATTTCTGGGTTTTCCAGAAATGAAGAACAGTTCGAGGTCCTTTTAATGTATATGGTCCCAGCTTTCTTAGTGTGTTATATCGATTCAGTCGTGTAGTGTTAATGTCAATGTACCATTTTATAACATTAAATCATCATAACAACAACAGAAGCACAAGATTCAAGCCGGTCAAAGTGCATGCCAAAAACTGTTCTTGGTGAATTCTGGGTTTTCCAGAAATTTAACCAAACAGTTGGTCAACGCTTGTTTGACCACTGATTACTTTGATTCTGAGCAACATCCAGGTGATCTAATGGTTTGAGTATGTAGATTACATGTCAGAATACAATATCCAACCCACAACATGACATAAACACTAACATACTACAAGATCCGAGCCTCCAAAAATGGTTGTCAGACTTTTCTAGGTAATTTGGGTTACCCAGATTTGTTCGGTCATGGTCGGTTAACGACCTTTGACCACTAATAACTTGCAATCTAGACCTGATCTGACCATGATTCAAGTTTCAAAACAAAGACCACATGGCATAGAACAGATCCATAACAAAACAACACACATAATACCTAACACACACGGATCTACGAGCCCTGACATATGGCTGTCAGGCTAAAAATTTCTAGTTTTCCAGATTTCTAAAAAATCAAATGTCGAGCACTTTGATGTTATGGATCTGGGATTTAACAACCCAGATCAGTAAATGACATATTATTACACAACTTTAAACAATAAATTACAACATATAACATAAGATCACATGTTGTCTAAAATTTATGGTTTTATACCTTTTCTAGCTTTGATCTAGATTCTGACTTTGTGATCTGATCTTGGTAAGTTATGAACTGATCATGGCTTATCTTTTCTCTCTCTCTCTCTCACTCTACATTCCCGAATTTTAGAGAGAGAAGGGTCTAGGAGAAAATGAAATTAAAGTGGACCTTTTCTCTCTCTTGAATCTCTTATAATAGATGCATTGTATCTAATGTTGTAAGTTAGCCACTACTCCAAAACAATAAAAAGATAACGCAGAAAAAACATTGTGGTTTCAATCAGAAAAACGTTGTGGTTAAGGGTGTCATCTATTTGACACCCTTACACAACGTTTTTAAAATGTTGTAGTTAGACACATTCTACAACGTTTTTTTAAGAAAAAAACGTTGTAGATTTATTTTCCATTAATTAGCAGATGCTTGAAAACGTTGTAGAAGGTATGATTCCACAACGTTTTCTGGCTAAAAATGTTGTAGTTTAATATATTTAGACAACGTTTAGACACATTTACACAACATTTTTAAAATATTGTAGATCTTTTATGAATAAAGATGAATTTTCTATAATATCATTTTTGAATATTATGGAATGAATTTGATATAATGTTATAGTTGTGGGTAATATTTATAAATTTTGCAAAATCATGAAGTTGTTATATATATATCGATTGGTGGGGAATATTCGTTTTTATTCGTTTTAACAGGGAATATTAAATGCGATGGCACAATCATTGGTGGACCCCTAGCGGAATTATTGTCGGATTGAGAAAAGCGACAAAAATATTTTATTGAAAATAACGGCGGAAGTTTTCGTTATTGTTGTTGAACTACTCGGTGTTAAAAATACGATGTCTGGCGTGGTTGCATAGTAGAAGCACGGTATTGATTATTGATGCTTACGTGAGAAGTCATTCGGTTTTATTCAATTATTGTCGATATTTTATATATTATTAAATCAATAATTGAGATGATGAGTTATTAATATTATTATTTGCATTATTAACGATGTCTAGAAGTTACGCGAGGAGAGGTTTGGTCACCTAATTAATTTGCATGATAGGGAGAAATCCTTATTGGAAAGCCCCCTCTTTCACAGGAGCGACACAGTCGATTAATAGTGTGAATAATAATAATGATGATGAAGTTTTGTTTTATTAGTATTATTAATGTAATAAAACAGAAAAGCTTTTTATATAAAACAGAATACTTTTATAAAGTTATTCGTTTTATTAGGCTAATAGTAAAATCTTTTTATATAAAACAGAATACTTTTATAAAGTTATTCGTTTTATTAGACAATAATTAGAATATATTATATTTTATTATGCATAGTGTTTGCATATAGTATGCATAGTGTTTGCATAGTAAAATCTTTTTAAAAGTTATTCGTTTTATTAGATTATAAATAGAATATATTATATTTTATTGTAAACCAATGCGGGAAAAATCAGTTTAAAAGTAAATCGATCTGGGATAGTTCATGGATTGATTCTTTATTAGATCCATTCTTACTATAAATAGAAGCTCATTCCTTCATTATTTCTTTGAATTTCTTTGAAACTCTAGAGAAAGCGTAGAGAATTATTCTTATCTATCTTGGCGTATTTCTTTAGCGTTTAAGAAAGCTTTGAGCGTAGTGCAAGTTTCTTCAAGTATATATCCAGCCCTCTGGTGAGTAAGGGATACTCTTCTTTATAAGGTAAGGGGTATTATTTTTTTCATATTCATGAAGAGAACTTACATTATTCCATTCTTTATTATTACATTGGAATAACTTTTGTATCTGTGATCTACCTATACTTGGTGATTTACATTGTTATTGATTCTTTATTATTACATTGGAACATCACATCATACATTCGTTTCTGTGGGATTATTCTTTATTATTACATTGGAATATCACATGCATGCGTTTTCTGTGGGACTGGTTAAAATCTTTATTATTACATTGGAATATCACATGCATGCGTTTTTTCTGTGGGACTGATTAGATTATTTATTATTACATTGGAATAACACATACATCTGATACTGCGCATGCATGGTGATTTACATTGTTATTCCATTCTTTATTATTACATTGGAATATCATCGGTGCGTATTATTACACTTTGACTGGTTAGATTATTTATTATTACATTGGAATAACTTAACATACATCTGCAATCTGCGCATGCATGGTGATTTCTTTTGTTATTCCATTCTTTATTATACTCGGTTGGTTAAAGTTTTGACTTCTATACTCCATGAAATTGGTGGAATATCCTTGATATTTTGCGCTTCATCGATATCTTTTCATGGAAATATTCTTACGAGCATTCTTAAATTTTACTCTCTAAAAAGTATCATGTTGACAATTTGGGCGTTATTAGTTCTGAATAAATTAATTCTTGAACTTGTTTTATTGAATTCTTATATCATTGTCATCATCCTCATATTTATATTTTGTTGAAAGTCATATGTGGCTTTGTGGTGCATAGATGGACTTGGTATGATTATGACGAGGGATTATTCGGTATAATCATGGTAGTAATGTTACAAATGATGTGGTAAAAGTCCTCATTGGCCGTAGTGCATTGATGGACGAGTTGTTGGCATGATCATGACCATTGATGAATACGAATATCCTTGGCCCGTAGTGCATGGATAATTTGTGGTTGTGATACTTATGAATATCCTTGGTAGTAGTGCGGGGATGATGTGGATTATTTATTAAATTTGAGTCCAGTGATAAAAGTGATGAAAAACCTTTTAAATCATAAAAGATAGTAGATTTTATTCTCTACTTGACTCTTTTAATGGATTGCATGTTCATTGTGAGTTAAACTTGATGTCTATTGTATTTTATCGGTTTAACATTGTTGAAGACTAATGATAATTTATTACGCATTATCTTAGTCATAATATTTCTTCTTGGGCTAGTTGAGCTCACCCTTTCTTTTCTTTGTTCTCTTGAGGAAATGAGAGCGTGGCGGGACTAGTCGGGGAGCGGGTGGCGGTCCGGATGATAGTATTAGTAGTCCTCACTATTACATTAAATAGTGTGACAATAAATGTAATGAGGACTTATTACGAGAGTGGATATTGTCTAGAAGACAATATTTGTATTAAAACTCACAGCTTTCTTGTTGTATATTAAAGATTGTATTTGTATTATGTACCATGTATTTGGCGACTCAGAATAGGTGATGTATACCTATTTTGGGGGCGTCACAGTTGGTATCAAAGCTTAGGGATATGATCCCTGGCTGAGATGTGAGACAAGAACTAGGAGAGGGAGGCGGGGGAATTCCTTCGCTAGTATGACCTACCTAAGTTTATTTGATATTTAATTGGTCGGTCAGAGTATAGGGATAATATGTGATATGTTAATTAACCCTTGTTTTGTGGCAGTGTTTGAAAATGGCATCCGAGAATGTTGAGAACATCAATGGAGCCACGAGGAGGCCGTTGAGTCTCCACAGATCAATGTCGAGGATAATGTGCATCGGGAGGCGACAATCCTCATGCAAACAACAACTTGACCAAATGATGAGCGATGGAATGTTCGAGAGGCTTTCATGCAATTCATGACAACATCGGGAGAGGCGGCTCATCCAAAATGCGGTGGAAAACTTGGCAACTCTCGGGACGGTCACTGCATGAAGCAGTTCGAGGCTGGGACCCAGGAGTTTTTGGAAGCAAAACCACTTAAAAGCGGAGGCGTGGATAAAAAATAGATCAACAAGATATTTGATGTCTTGGGTTTGCTCAGGAGCAAAAGGTTCCTTTGCCACCTTCGTGTTGTTGAGGGAGGATGATTCTTGGTGGAAATCGTAAAAAGCGTACTCGACTTCTGCCTTTGAAGATGTCTTGGGAAAAGTTCAAGAAGCTGTTCAGCGACAAGTACTTTCCGAAAGTATTTCGTCACATGAAAGAGGTAGAGTTCATTAAAGCTGGAGCAAAACAACATGGCCAGGTAGTGTCGCGATCTGAAGCCAAGTTTTTGAGAGTTGTCGGTTTGCGTCCCATTTGGTTGATAATGAGGAGAGAATGGCGCGAATGTTTCTAAGAGGTTTGAAACCGAGATCGTCGATATCTTATCTCTCATAAAGCGTGTTTGTATTGAGATGTTGTTAATAGGGCTCGATTATTGGAGCGCGATAATGAGTCAACCCAACCAAAAAAAAGCGGTAAGCAAAATGATAATACCGGTGATACTTGATCGTGAGCGGTGACAATAAGCGTGGAGGAATCAACATGCGAAATGGTAACCACCGCCGGTGGTAATCATGGCCAAAAGCAATAAGAATGGACATTTCAAGAAGAGGAGATTCAACAATGATGGAAAGGCGTCGACATCATTTTTGTTGTTAAGGAAGGAGAAGCGACCACTATCATATGCTTCAAATGCGGAGGGGAGGACACATCGGTCAAAGCTGTGCGATCTTAGTCAAAGCATGTTATAATTGTGGAAGAAGGTCACCTAGCCCGATTTTTTGTCGTTCACAGAAGACAAGTTAAAGCTAGGATGGAGGCACCAAAGGCGCCCCGGAAAAGTCGAAAAGCCCGGTAGTCTGAGGGAGGCGTTTGTCGTGACCTCCGAGAAAGCAAGGAAACGAATGAGGTCATCACGGGTAAGCTTATCATAAACTCTAGCGAAGTATATACCTTATTTGATACGGTTCTACCCATTCCTTTATTTCTCTACTTGCGCTCAGCGTTTAAATTTGACTCAGGAGAAATTGGACTTTGACTTATCTGTTGAAACTCCGTTGGGAGAAACCTTCATTACATCCTTTATTTATAAGTCTTGTTTGGTTCAAATCGGTACCCTCACATTACTGTCGATCTTATTTCATTGAAAATACTTGCATTTGGCGTAATTCTAGGGATTGATTGGTTAACTACTCATCATGCAAAAATTGATTATTTTTCGTAAGGTTGTTAGCTTTCATATTCTAATCAACCTATTATGCGAATTCAAACAACCAAACCATTAAAATCAATCTTTGTCATCTCTCAAGCCATAAAGCTATTCGTTTATTGAAAAATGGATGTCAAGCTTTCTTAGCTCATATCGCGGATCTAAACAAAAATCGTCGATTTTGAATGATATTTCTATTGTTAATGAATTTCTGGCGTATTCACTGAAGAACTTCTGGCCTACCCCGAGGCGTGAAATTGAATTTTGTATCGACCTTGAAACGGTACAAAACCCATTTCAAAGCCCCATATCGAATGGCTCTATTGAACTTGAGGAGTTAAAGACCCAGCTGCGAGAATTGTTAGACATTGGCTTTATTAAGTCTAGTACTTCTCCTTGGGGTGCTCTCTGTATTCTTATTAATTGTGAAGAAGAAAGATGGGAGTATCGACTTTGTATTGATTATCGGGAGTTGAATCATGTCACCATCAAAAATAGGTACCCATTACCCGCGTATTGATGACTGTTTGACCGATTTGCAAAGGCGCAAATTCTTTTCAAAGATTGATCTTCGTTAGGATATCACGATTGAAGATTAGAGCCGATGACATTTCAAAGGCGGCTTTGAGAACTCGATGCGGGCATTATGAATTCCTAGTCATGTCTTTTGGATTGACTAATGCTCCTCTTTGCCTTCATGGATATGATGAGCAGAGTATTGAGGAATATTTGGATCACTTTGTGGTCGTCTTTATTGATGACATCCTTATTTATTCAAAAGCCGTGAAGATCATGAGCAACACTTGAAATTTGATACTCAAAAAAGCCGTGAATATAAGCTTTATGCCAAGTTGAAGAAATCGAGTTACGGCGAGAAGTAGCATTCCTTGGGCGCGTGGTATCAAGTCATGGAATATCATTGACCCGGCAAAGATTGAAGCTATCAAAATTTGGGAACAACCTAAATCGATGATGAAATCGTAGCTTTCTCGGCTTATTTGGTTATTATCGGAGATTCGTGAGAAAGGTTTTCTCGAATCGCTACTCCTTAACTTCGGTGACTCGGAAAAGATACAAAATTCGGTTGGAGTGAGGAATGTGAGAAGAGTTTTCAAGAACTCGAGAGAAGACTCATTTTATTTTGTTACGACAATACCATCGGCTCGGAGGATTTGTCATCTCTGGTGATGCTTGAGGCAAAAAGGGTTAGGATGTGTTCTCATGCAACATGGGAAAGTCATAGCCTATGCCTCTCGACAACTCAAAGAATATGAGAGGAATTATCCTACTCATGATCTAGAGTTGGCAGCTGTTGTCTTTGCACTTAAAATTTGGAGGCATTACTTGTATGGGGAGAAAGTGGAGATCTTTACGGATCATAAAAGCCTCAAATATTTCTTCACTCAAAAGGAACTAAACATCGACACAATGACGTTGGCTTGAGCTATTGAAAGATTATGATCATACCATCAATACCATCTGGAAAAGCGAGCGTGGTAGGTGGCGCATTGAGTAGAAGATCATATCTTGAATATGAGTGCGATATTGTCAATATATGAGCCCATTTTGTATGACTTGCAAAGGATGGAGATAGAGATAAAGACTCGGGGACCCAGTGATGATGGCGAATATCTGAGTGGAACCGACTTTAATCGATAAAGTTAAAATTTGCTCAATTCTACGGACACTGGGTGATGCGTATGAGGAAGAAAGTACAAGAAGGTGTTATCTTAGGAAGCAAGAATCGATGAAGAAGGAATACTTGAGTCAACTCGGACTTTGTGTTTCTAACGACCACGAGTTAAAGTATAAAATCATGATGGGCGCACAACACACCATTTGCAATCCATCACAGGAGTACTAAAATGTATCATGATCTTGACATACATTTTGGTGGGGCAATATGAAGAGAGAGAGATAGTATTTGTTTATCTCAAGGTGTTTAACTTGTCAGCGAGTCAAGGCGGAACATCAAGTACCAAAAGGTCCATTGCAACCACTTGAAATTTCAGAATGGAAGTGGGAGCACATTACCATGGATTTCGATTCTTGGTCTTCCCAAGGTTTCTCGAGGTATAGATGCAATTTGGGTCATTGTTGATAGATTGACCAAGTCTGCTCATTTCTTACCTATCTGAGAAACTTATACACTTGAGCGTCTTGCTCGTATGTACATAAGCGAGGTTGTAAGATTGCATGGTATGCCGGTATCCATAGTTTTACGATCGAGACCCAAGATTCACTTCACGATTTTGGGTTTGTTTGCAAAAAGCTATGAGCGCGGATTTACGATTTAGTTCGGCATATCATCCTCGAAGCGGACGGACAATCGGAGAGGACTATTCAAACTCTTGAAGATTTATTAAGACTGTGTGTCCTTGACTTTGAGGAAGTTGGGACAAGTTCTTACCATTGGTGGAGTTTTCCTACAACAACGGTTATCAAGCAAGCATTGGCATGGCTCCATTGAGCGTTGTATGGAAGAAAGTGTCGTTCTCGATTATCTTTGGGATGAGGTGGGTGAAGCAGCGTTGTTGGGGCCGGAGTTGAATGCGTATGACTCTGGAAAAGATTCAAGCGATCCGACAAGCGTATAAAAACCTCACAAGGCAAAACGAAAAGAGTTATCTTGATCTTCATCGAAAGGGCGTGGAATTCGATATTGGAGATCATGTGTTGTTACGTGTTGCTCCATGGAAAGGAGTTCTGAGATTTGGAAAGAGAGAAAGCTCAATCCTCGATTCATTGGCCCATTTTAATCCTCGATCGAGTAGGAATTTGTAGCCTATAGACTTGCTTTTTACGCCAAGTATGTCTCGTGTTCATAACGTTTTTTCATATATCCATATTACGTAAATATGTGAAAGACCGAACCACATTATTGAGTTAGAAGCGGACGAAATAGCGGAAGATTTAGCGTATGAAGAGGTTCTGTTCAAATCTTGGATAAGAAGGAACATATTCTACGCTCGAGGTTATACCTCAAGTCAAAGTTTTATGGAGGAACCACGATGTTGAGGAAATGACACAGGAGTTAGAATCTGAAATGAAATCAAGGTATCCTTACCTCTTTGACATACCAGTCGTACCCTAATTTGAGGTGAAATTTCATAAGAAGGGAGATTGTAAGACCCCAACTTTTATGAATAAAGATGAATTTTCTATAATTATCATTTTTGAATATTTTGAATGAATTTGATATAATGTTATAGTTGTGGGTAATATTTATAAATTTTGCAAAAAAATCATGAAGTTGTTATATAATATTCGATTGGTGGGGAATATTCGTTTTTAACGAGGGGAATATTAAATGCTGACGACACAATCATTAGTGGACCCCTACAGCGGAATTATTGTCGGATTGAGAAAATGACAAAAAATATTTTATGAAAATAACGGCGGAAGTTTTATCGTTATTCTTGTTGAAACACCGGTGTAAAAAAATACGAGAATCTGGCGTGGTTGCATAGTAGCACACGGTATTGATTATTGATCTTACGTGAGAAGTCATTCGTTTTTTATTCAATTATTATCGATATTTTATATATTATTAAATCAATAATTGAGATGAAAGAGTTATTAATATTATTATTTGCAATATTAACGATGTCTAGAAGTTACGCGAGGAGAGGTTTGGTCACTAATTAATTGCGCATGATAGGGAGAAATCCTTATTGGAAAGCCCCTCTTTCACAGGAGCGACACAGTCGATTAATAGTGTGAATAATAATAATGATGATGAAGTTTTGTTTTATTAGTATTATTATTAATGTAATAAAGCAGAAAAGCTTTTTATATAAAGCAGAATACTTTTATAAAGTTATTCGTTTTATTAGGCTAATAGTAAAATCTTTTTTATATAAAGCAGAATACTTTTATAAAGTTATTCATTTTATTAGACAATAATTAGATATATATTATATTTTATTATGCATAGTGTTTTGCATAGTATTTTGCTGCATATAGTGTTTGCATAGTAAAATCTTTTTAAAAGTTATTCGTTTTATTAGATTATAAATAGAATATATTATATTTTATTGTAAACCAATCTGGATATAATCAGTTTAAAAGTAAATCGATCTGGATAGTTTCATGGATTGGTTCTTATTAGATCCATTCTTCTATAAATAGAAGCTCATTCCTTCATTATTTCTTACAATTCTTTGAAACTCTAGAGAGAAAGCGTAGAGAATTATTCTTCTATCTTAATCTTGGTATTTCTTTAGCGTTTAAGAAAGCTTTGAGCGTAGTGCAAGTTTCTTCAAGTATATCCCCCCCTCTAGTGAGAGTACTCTTCTTTATAAGGTAAGGGGTATTATTTTTTCATATTCATGAAGAGAACTTACATTATTCCATTCTTTATTATTACATTGGAATAACTTTTGTATCTGTGATCTACCCTATACTTGGTGATTTACATTTGTTATTCCATTCTTTATTATTTTGTTGGAACATCACATGCATGCGTTTTTATCGACGGACTGGTTTAAATTCTTTATTATTACATTCTGAATATCATATACATGCATGCGTTTTACGTGGGACTGATTTCCGTCTTTATTATTACATTGGAATATCACATGCATGCGTTTTCTGTGGGACTGATTAGATTATTTATTATACATTGGAATAACTTTGTATACATGCAATACCGCATGCATGGTGATTTTTGTTGTTATTCCATTCTTTATTATTACATTGGAATATCACAGCCGGTGCGTATTACTTTGACTGGTTTCGATTATTTATTATTACATTGGAATAACATATACTGTAATAAAAAGTACCGCATGCATGGTGATTTCTTTTGTTATTCCATTCTTTATTATACTCGGTTGGTTAAAGTTTTGACTTCTATACTCCATGAAATTGGTGGAATATCCTTGATATTTGCGCTTCATCGAGTATCTTTTCATGGAAATATTCTTACGAGCATTCTTAAATTTTACTCAAAAAAGTATCATGTTGACAATTTGGGCGTTATTAGTTCTGAATAAATTAATTCTTGAACTTGTTTTATTGAATTCTTATATCATTGTCATCATCCTCATATTTATATTTTGTTGAAAGTCATATGTGGCTGTGGTGCATAGATGGACTTGGTATGATTATGACCGAGGATTATTCGGTGTAATCATGGTAGTAATGTTACAAATGATGTGGTAAAAGTCCTCATTGGCCGTAGTGCATTGATGGGCGAGTTGTTGGCATGATCATGACCATTGATGAATATACGAATATCCTTGGGCGTAGTGCATGGATAATTTGTGGTTGTGATACTTATGAATATCCTTGGTAGTAGTGCGGGGATGATGTGGATTATTTATTAAAATTTGAGTCCAGTGATAAAAGTGATGAAAAACCTTTTAAATCATAAAAGATAGTAGATTTTATTCTCTACTTGACTCTTTTAATGGATTGCATGTTCATTGCAGTTAAACTTGATGTCTATTGTATTTTATCGGTTTAACATTGTTGAAGACTAATGATAATTTATTACGCATTATCTTAGTCATAATATTTCTTCTTTGGGCTAGTTGAGCTCACCCTTTCTTTCCTTTATTCTCTTGAGGAAATGAGAGCGTGGGCGGGACTAGTCGGGGAGCGGGTGATGGTCGGATGATAGTATTAGTAGTCCTCACTATTACATTAAATAGTGTGACAATAAATGTAATGAGGACTTATTACGAGAGTGGATATTATCTAGAAGACAATATTTGTATTAAAACTCATGACTTTCTTGTTGTATATTAAAGATTGTATTTGTATTACGTACCATGTATTTGGCGACTCGAGAATAGGTGATGTATACCTATTTTGGGGTGTGAAGAACCGTACTCTACATGGCAAAAAGAAAGGAAAACCAAGATTTCCTTTTACTTGCATCCCGCACCAAATGCTAGTGAAGATAGGAATTTACCATCTTGTTGTTGGGTTCCTCACGTAGTGATCGATCCATGACATTGTGATAGTCTGTCTTGATCGGCTATTGAGTTCGATGAATTGATTTACCTCTTGTATGATCATTGGCAAATTATATTGGTCGGCTCTTGCATTTGCTTTACTTCTACTTGATTTGTTGTTAAGTCATCCGTGATAGTGAAAATTTTCTTTTCTTTGCGGTAGACACTTCACTTCTTCGAGAATGGGAAAAAGGCGTCTAAAGTAATTTAGTCTTGATGTTCGTAGCTTAAAGGATATCGTGGAAAAACTCTACAAGTGATGTTCAATCAGAGTACATGCTTATTTATGTGCTTGTGAATCGAGAACACAGTTTAAGAATCGAGAATCCAGATATCAATTACCTTGACAAAACCAAAAACATGCAATAATATCAATCATTACTGGCTAGCGAATGTGTGTAGTATTATTTTCAAATGCATGTATTAAATAAAATGAATTTGATTAAGAAAGCTATATATGATGGAAATGGAAATACCAACTTGAGATTGCTCAATTTTTGGGTCAAGTCTTTAATCTCAAGGCTGGAAAGCCTGAGTGAAGAAAAGGTTCCGGGTATCTCTTTCGAAATTACTTTGGACAGTAAATCCATGGAAGTAATTAATCTAATAATTGCCTGCATAATTATAAGACTAACAAATCTTGGGTGAAATGACAAAAGAATTAAGTACATAAAAGACTAACGCTTATAGTCATAGTTGGAATGGAAATTATAGCCAAACAGATTATTGATCCAATGACTGAAACCCAGTCCCAGGCAGGCAGTATATGAGTGACACTAAATAATTAGTATATTATTATATATAAAAATGCATATGAACTAATCCTTCTCCCATAGTTCCAAAATGAAGGAGTTAGAAACCATACCATGGATAGAGCGAACAGGAGGGAAAGAAGACCCAATTCAGGAGTGGGTCGGATCCAAAGCTGCCTACTCGACTCAATGAGCGGAGCTGATGAATACCCCATAATGAATTTTGATGATTCTATTTTCTACGGCTTGGAAGCTTCATCGCAGCGGTTGGCTAATACGATTGATGATAGCTCCACTATTTTTTCCGGCCGCATCACTATTGATGCTAGAAAATGAGTTGAGCTCTCAGAAAAGACTACGACTCGACTGTGGGTCAGGCGGGTTTTGTGGTGTGAACCCTAGATTTATCAGAGACGCTCATAAAAGCCCTAGATTTATCCAAATTTCTCAAACCAAAACCTCGAATTACATGCTTGAAACCCGTGAAACAAACCGAATTAAAGCTTCTGAAGCTTCAAAAATGGCGAGATTTTGAGGAGACATGGAAAGGAAAAGGAGAGAGGAACTCATCTGCATAATACCAACACCCCAGAGCGAGAAAGTATAGAGATAGGAACCTTGTTTTAATTTCAAATTTTAGCTTTCGTGTTTTTTTTTTCTCCGTATTTTTTAGATAAACAACATTTTTTTTAAAAAATGTTATCTAGTTAAAATAAAAAAAATGTCCTTTTAAATAGATAACATTTTTGCATATATATCTACAACGTTTTGTTTAAAAATATTATGGAAAAAAAATACCACAACATTTTTATAAAAAACGTTGTCTTTTAAGCGTTGTCTATTTAGTACTTTGTAGTAGCTGAGATTTGCTGAGATTTAAGGCACAAGAGAAGTCAAAGGTTGGTCACCAAACAAAATCTTGGCAAGATTTACACTCAACATATTAGAAAATGTGATAAAAAGGGCATTTTGGACATTTTCCTTATAATTTTAATGGCAAGTTGGTCTTTTGATCCAACCCTTAGGGTTTAACTCTTAGGTTTAAAACCTAAGGTTTCCACATACATCTAAAATATAATTAAAAAATGAATATTTAAATTTCGCACAAATCACTTCACTGCCCTCTTCGTCTTCCTCATCATTGACTTCAGATTTAGACTTGTCAGATTCCTCATCATCGTTACCTTCAGCCTAAATTCATTCAAGGTTATATTTTGTTCAAAACTATAATAAATAAAAATGTTTCATACAAAAACTTAGAAAAATCATTACCAGTTTCTTGTTATAGCTTTGAAGTTTCTTTTCATATTCCTTCTTCCTTTGTTCTGCCTATGCTATAAATGGAGCCTTATCCTATATTTAACTAGATAATCATAAATAAATTATTGGCACTGCTTTCTTCAATAATTTGCAACATAGTAATATGTAGCTGCACATTATATCCAATCAAAGTATGCAACTTTAATTCCAAAACTTAATTACTTACATCATCTGACATTGACCTCCACTTATTTCCACTAGCCTTATCAATCTGTTTTTCAGTTAATTTAATGATTAACTACACAGTTAATTATAATAATAATAATATACAAATGCTAACAAAAAAAATGAACACAAAACATAAAATTAAAAGAACCAAATGACTCACAACAGTCTTTGTTTGATTACTAAGAGGAGATCCTCTTCTTCCTCTGAGTTCCATCTCTTTCTATGGTTTATATTTTCTCTTGATGGCCTCTGTTCGTTCTGTCTCACTCTCTCACATAGCTGCAGCCAACTCAGATTTGGATCAGCTCGATGGTACCAAAATACCAATGCCAACAGTATTGAATTGAGGAATGTGTCTTGCTCTAGGGCGCCATGGGAGGTCAGTTTTATTGGCCTGATTGATCAAGCTCTTTAAAATGAGTTTAGTGAGGTGATCCGATTTAAGGTTCCTCCTAAATCTGACCTCTTATTGTTTACAATTTTTGTATCCTAAAACTATAAAAGAACCACGGAGCTGAATGTATTTGAAATCTTTCTGCAAGGTTAAAATACAATTTTGATATGGGATTCTTATTATGAAATGGAGGGAGTCTTTATTCTCTAGTCCTCCTGTATGTTTTTCCTCCGTATGTTACCCTCCTCTTATGCAAGGAAACCTATAACGTTCTAAAAAGAAATTGTTGGTTTCTGTAGTCTTAGTCATTGGTAGTCTGTTCTTTTCTTTAAAATGGACTGCGATAATATTAATCAGCAAGAAAGAAACAAAAAGCAAAGAGTTTCTTAGTCCATCCTACAGAAATTGTTTGGCATTGAGGTAGACAAACAATGCATGTGGTTCAACATCTTTTTTATACACAAGGTCAAACGTAAGAGGTTGTTAATACTTCTTCTTGAGAGAGCTGCAACTTTTTCTTAAATTCATTTACATATAGGGGGAACAAGTTTGGCATGAATTTTATGAAGTGGCAAAAATGTATAACACATTTTATCTTCCAATGTATTTGTATATTATATCTTCATTATATCAAAGACTTGAAAATAATAACCTAAAAATGTGTTGCAAATCTTAGAATCTGCAGTATACCAACCCCACAAATGGTGACATCCTTTGTCAGGGCTGTAGTAGTAAATATTTATAATCCATCTATGTTTCTCTATTATGGTCATTAGTCTCACGTATTCATAACTAAGGTTCATAACCAACAACTCTAATACCAAATGTGATATCCCCAATGTAGGTCCTAAATCACCACGGATCTGGTATACTAATTTTATAACTATTGCGAAAGATATAAACATAAATTGTTTATACATTAAACATTACACACTATTCCCCAAGGTCGAGTAACCTTAACTTATACAAAATTTATAAACTATCTAACATATATCATTACTATCATACATAACTGTTACAAATATAGCTACACACATAGTCCCAAGCTGAACTTGGCTTTGCCATTTCCTGTATCCGACGTATTCATCTTAATCTGCAATGTTTATCATGATATAGCAAGGGTGAGCATATGTTTGCCCAGCAAGTATAAGTTTATTTGAGGATATATAATGATTGAAAGAATTCGAACAATAAGCTGGCTATAATTCAACAATATAGTTGTGAATTAGCACGAACAAACTTGCATAGCTGAAGAACATTTAATATGAACATATCAATTATATCTGGACTGAATGGTAATGAAGGTGATCAGCCTTTCATACCTGATTAGTACATACAATATGTACAGAGTACAATTTATTAATTCTTAGACATGACAATCAATAATGATTAACCATAAGTATATTTGAATGAAACAACTCGAGATTGAGTTAAGGAAAACTTGCATGTTCGGTCGATTACTGTTACACAATTTATTAAGCACATTCGAAGACCTAATATATAAATAATATCGATATACAAATTAGAATAATATCATCACAGTATTTAAAATAACCTGAGCACATTATCACATAATCCTATCTGTCTATAACACACATAAGACTTAACCTCAAGTCAAATTTTTACAGTCTGAATCGGGTTCAGCACAATTCTGACATCTCGACGGCTTAGTCGGACCATTATCGAGTTTAAGTTCAATTAAACTCTGCCTAAACCCTTAACACTTAACTTAGATAATTTTATTATCAGTTAAAATATTTTTCATAAGCTCGTAATAATTTTCAAGTAATTATTACCATTTATCATAATTTTTCAATAACTTATATCGTATTTATATAATATAAATACCACATTATTCTCTTATCATTAATATTTATTTAATATTAAATATTAATAAAAATCATAACATAATATTATAATATATTTATAATATATCAAAGTATTTTTAATACTTTAATTTCTCATTTATATGGATTTTAAACCTTTAAATCCATTATCGATAATTGCTATTAATATTAAAATATTAATATTTTCATGGCAAAATATCAAAACTTATATTTTATAACTCAAAATATTTTTCTAACCCTTAAATCATTTTTATATAATTTTTAAAGCATTAATTCTAATTTTCCATAATTTATTTAATATATTTATTAAATAAATCCATTACCATTAATATTAATTTATTAATGAAATTCATCACAAAATATGAAAAGTTATTAAAAATAACTTAAAATATTTTCTAACACCATAATATGATTTTTCAAATATTAAAATCATTTTTGAATGATTTATTTATTATTATAATTAAATAAATTAAAAACCTTTTATATTCCAAAAATATTAAATATTTATGAAATATACTCTAAATAATTAAAAACTAATTTTAGGACTTTAAAATAATTTTTAGGAATTTATTTTATATTTTTAAAAATTATAAACTATTTTTATTCATTTATTAATTAAAATAATTAATTTAAGAAATTAAGTGTCACTATAAGGTCTTTAGGCAACAAAACCGTCCTCGTAGGTGTTCTTGGACAAAACCCAGATCTTCAAGTCAATTTATAAGGTGCTAGGTTTGACCATTAATAGATCTAGGATCGCGTTGATTCTGGGCTGGTAAATTGTGTTATAATTGTAGTATAAGTGTAATACTATCATTATCAATCAATTTCGTAGCCACCCAACAACAAATCAGTGAGATATAGGCCTCAAAAATTCATGTCAGACATGTTCTTCATTTCTGGGTTTTCCAGAAATGAAGAATAGTTCGAGGTTCTTACTTTGCTCCTTTTAATGTTTATGATCCCACCTTTCTTAGTGTGTTATATCGATTCAGTCGTGTAGTACTGATGTCAATGTACCATTTTATAACATTAGATTATCATAACAACAACAGAAGAACAAGATTTAAGCCGGTCAAAGTGCATGCCAAAAACTGTTCTTGGTGAATTCTGGGTTTTCTAGAAATTCAACCGGACAGTTGGTCAACGCTTGTTTGACCATTGATTACTTTGATTCTGAGCAAGATCCGGGTTATCTAATGATTTGAGTATGTAGATTACAAGTCAGAATACAATATCCAACCCACAACATGACATAAACACTAACATATTGCAAGATTCGAGCCTCCAAAAATGGTTGTCAGACTTTTCTAGGTAATCTAGGTTACCCAGATTTGTTCGGTCATGGTCGGTCAACGACCTTTGACCACTAATAACTTGCAATCTAGACCTGATCTGACCATGATTCAAGTTTCAGAACAAAGACCACATGGCATAGAACAGATCCATAACAAAAAAACACACATAACACCTAACACACACGGATCTACGAGCCCTGACATAAGGCTATCAAGCCAAAAATTTCTAGTTTTCCAGATTTCTAAAAACTCAAATGTCGAGCAATTTGATGTAATGGATCTGGGATTTAACAACCCAGATCACTAAATGACATCTTATTACACAACTTTAAATAATAAATTACAACATATAACATAAGATCGCGTGTTGTCTAAAATTTAGGGTTTTATACCTTTTCTAGCTTTGATCTAGATTCTGTGGTTGTGATCATATCTTGGTAAGTTATGAACTGATCATGGCTTATCTTTTCTCTCTCTCTCAGTCTACATTCCTGAATTTTAGAGAAAGAAGTGTCTATGAGAAAATGAAATTAAAGTGGACCTTTTCTCTCTCTTAAATCTCTTATAATAGATGAATTGTATCTAATGTTGTAAGTTAGCTCAGATTTGCTGAGATTTAAGGCACAAGAGAAGTCAAAGGTTGGTCACCAAACAAAATCTTGGCATGATTTACACTCAACATATTAGAAAATGTGAATATTTAAATTTCGCACAAACCTCTTCACTGCCCTCTTCATCTTCCTCGTCATTGACTTCAGATTTAGACTTGTCAGATTCCTCATCATCGTTACCTCCAGCCTAAATTCATTCAAGGTTACATTTTTCAAAACTATAATAAATAAAAAAAATTCATACAAAAATTTAGAAAAATCATTACCAGTTTCTTGTTATAGCTTTGAAGTTTCTTTTCATACTCTTTCTTCCTTTGTTCTGCCTGTGCTACAAATGGAGCCTTATCCTATATTTATCCATATAATCACAAATAAATTATTGGCACTGCTTTCTTCAATAATTTGCAACATAGTAATATGTAGCTGCACATTATATCCAATCAAAGTATGCAACTTTAATTCCAAAACTTAATTACTTATATCATCTGACATTGACCTCCACTTATTTCCACTAGCCTTATCAATCTGTTTTTCAGTTAATTTAATGATTAACTACACAGTTAATTATAATAATAATATACAAATGCTAACAAAAAAAATAAACACAAAACATAAAATTAAAAGAACCAAATGACTCACAACAGTCTTTATTTGATTACTAAGAGGAGATCCTCTTCTTCCTCTGAGCTCCATCTCTTTCTATGGTCTATATTTTCTCTTGATGGCCTCTGTTCGTTCTGTCTCACTCTCTCACATAGCTGCAGCCAACTAAGATTTGGATCAGCTCGATGGTACCAAACTACCAATGCCAACAGTATGGAATCGAGGAATGTGTCTTGCTCTAGGGCGCCATGGGAGGTCAGTTTTACTGGCCTGATTGATCAAGCTCTGTAAAATGAGTTCTGTGAGGTGATCCAATTTAAGGTTCCTCCTAAATCTGACCTCTTATTGTTTACAATTTTTGTATCCTGAAACTATAAAAAAACCACGGATGAATGTATTTGAAATCCTTCTGCAAGGTTTAAATACAATTTTGATATGGGATTCTTATTATGAAATGGAGGGAGTCTTTATTCTCTAGTCCTCCTGTATGTTTTTGCTCCTTATGTCACCCTCTTCTTATGAAAGGCAACCTGTAACGTTCTGAAAAGAAATTATTGGTTTTTGTAGTCTTAGTCATTGGTAGCCTGTTCTTTTCTTTAAAATGGATTGCGTCAATATTAATTAGCATGAATGAAACAAAAAGCAAAGAGTTTCGTAGTCCATCCTACATAAATTGTTTGGAATTGAGGTAGACCAACAATGCATGTGGTTCAACATCTTTTTTTATGCATAATGTCAAACGTAAGAGGTTGCTAATACTTCTTCTTGATAGAGCTGCAACTTTTTCTTAAACTCATTTACATGTAGGGGCTTAGTGCTTCAACTGTCATGTAAAGGATATCACCTTTATTTGTGAGCAAGTTTGGCACGAATTTTAAGAAGTGGCAAAAATGTATAACACATTTTATCTTTCAATGTATTTGTATATTATATCTTCATTATATCAAAGACTTGAAAATAATAACCTAAAAATGTGTTGCAAGTCTTAGAATCTGCAGCATACCAACCCCACAAAATGTGACATCCTTTGCCAGGGCTATAGTAGTAAATATTTATAATCCATCTATGTTTCTCTATTATGTTCATAGTCTCTTATCATCAGTAGTAACCTATAACATTCTCAATTGTTTTTCTAGCCCTCATCTATAGCGGTATTTTCGTAAGTATTGGTAATTTGTGTCATGCGTCTCTCTTTACAATTATTTCGGATGAGTACTAATTAATTCTAAACTTTCTGTGAACGCCTCTTCCTCCAATTTTGCAAGCAATTCAAGCAGCTAGTTTCTCAACTTTTATATCCTTGAGGAACACTTTGTTTCTTGCTTATTATTTTTGGTTTAAATATATGTATTTTTTTCCTTGTGCATTCAAGTTTGCTAAGCTTAACAAATGAACATGTTTATTTATAGGTTTCTGAAGAGAGGCTCATATCATTGCTGGAACAAATTAATACCCAAACAACTAAGCAGACCAAAGTCACAGTAAGTCATTAAAATGTCTTCAAGACATTCCTTTGACATGTTTGCTTATTTTCTGCATGAATTTGGTTGTTTACTCATTTATTTTTATGTATTGTTGTTCTATCTCAAACCTAGCGGCGACAGAGTATTCTTGATGATGATGATTAACTCAGATTGATTCATATTTGATTTTCCAGTGCGTTGTTTGTAATGTATATCGTATGTTCCAATAATATTTGGACCCAGACAAATAGCGTAATTAACTTCAGAGTGGAATGTTCTTACGGGGATATGTGCACTTTGGGTTAAATTATTATGCATGTTATATTTCACATTTAGTTTGTGTACTTTAGACTTTTTTAGGACAAAATCTTGGTGTATTTACGGACATGCTTTTGAGGATGGAGTATATCGATCGAGATGACCTTGTAATAAAGATGGTCTATGTAATCAGAGAAAATAAGAACCCGATTTTGGGATAATGATTTCTTGATTCATTCTTCTCAATTACATTGGCTTATATACACAAGTATCCTAATTTACAGTGTACATTAGTACCACGTAGCAACTCTATTGTCTTTGTGTATTGATTTTGGCACTAAGTGCCTCTGGTGACCTATTTGCTTCATTTTCCTGACTTTGCTATTATTTTTAAATATGTTGGGAAGACGCTTTCTCTACGACACGCTTTACAATACTCGGTATCAAATTTTCGTGCTATGTTTACGGAAGACAAGGGACAAAATTATGAAGTGTACTCTCTCTATATATGTAGATATATACTTTGATTGAAGAACTGTGGTAGCTTTAGATGGTTAATTGTAAAGATAATGAATGATTATGTAGAGGATGATTTTATTAAGTTAATAATATTTTAGTTTTTTGTATTTTTGCCATTATTTGCTATGGGGACATTGAGCCAGCCAGGTACACAAAAAGAATGTCAAATTTTGATTTGGCAACAATATAATTCGTTACCAAAGCATTGAACAAGTTTTAATATAGCAACATTTTTTTATACATTTAGCAACAAATTTTTGTTTCTAATGGCATTAAAAATATACTATTTGGCAACAAAAAATTAACCTAATAACAACGGAGACGATATTGTTGCTAATACTAACATAAAAGGCAACATTTTTTATCGTTGGAAATCATATCAACTTTTATTGCACATATAACAAAACGACAACATATAATGTCGTTGCAAATCGACGAATTTCGTTGCTATTGAACAATAACCAGCAACAAACATTTTCTTTGCTGATTTAGCATAATGTCGTTGCCAAATAATATAATCAACAACAAAAATCGTTGCTAAAAAATTTACATTCCGCAACGAAAGCAAGCTTAGGCAACAATTTTCATAATTTACTACAACGAAAAATGTCGTTGCAAAATGGTGTCAATTGCAACGAAAATGCATGGTCGTAGCAAAAAAAAAGAGTTCATTTCGTTTCCAATTAGCAGGCTTTTGCAATGAAATGGGGTTTTTAGCAACGAAATTTTAATTATTATGCAACAATACTTTTTTTTGTTAAAGGATCGATGTCTCTATACGAAAGCCAAATTTCGTTACAAACTGTAGTACATTTGGCAACGAAAAAAAAACGTTCATTGTGGAACAATTAGCAACGCTCATTGCACAACGAAAGATGCAACGAGAGTAAAGTCGTTGCCAAAACCCTTTTGCAACAAAATTGGGCACCTTTAGCAACGAAAATTGGTTGTTGCTGAAGCCCCATTTTTTTGTAGTGGGGGATCGGAAATATAAATATATAAAAGCGATAAATATATATATATATATATATATATATATATATATATATATATATATATATATATTGACATGATCAACCACCACGTAAGCACCTCCGGGGGATCGAAAATGTAAATAAAGCGAAGAATGCGATCAACCGCCACGAAGTAAACTCCAGGCTTGACGGAATATAAATAAAGTAGTAAAAGGTCATGAAGTAAACTTCAGGCCTGACAGAAATGTAAATATATATATATATATATATATAAGTGGTAAACGCACATGATATATATTGATCCCAGCTCAGTTTATCTTGTGCGTTTACCACTTATATATATATAAGTATTTATATATATATAGACATAAATGAAAACCATGGACCAAAGTCTGGGCATACACACACAACACGACTCTCAATGTGAAGAAGAATGTGTGCAAAGATGAAGAGAAAGGCTTTATAATGTGTAAAAAGGCTTAAAGTGGGCTGCCAAAGAAGACTTTAAGTGGTTGAACACTCGGCTCCCGCCGGTAACAATATATCTATATGTGAGCTAACATGTGTTTAAAATGAGAAAGCACTCAATATAGGGTGTGTACAGAGCAAATTGGATAGGGCTTCCTCGCATTTCTTCTTTTGAATATGGCCACCCCAAGCTCTATATTTATAGAGCTGAGAGCCGCAGGAGTACCTGCAGCTACCCGGGGTGTCCCGGGGTCCGTGGGTCCTGCCATCTCGAAGTATATACACGCATGCACCGTGATGTCCGCTCAAACTTGCAGAACTTCAATCTGAGCATCCGATTGAGATGTATAAGACCTGTTTCGGATTGCTGTTGTCGAGAGCTACGCAATAACATGGGATTAGAGGTTGTATGAAGTCAGGAAGATGGAAGCATGTCCTATTTCTTCAAGCTTCAAATTATATCTTGTGTGCTGCCTTGCGTAGTAATCACTCCGGATTGCAACTCCTGGGTTCTTGTGGGACATTATTGTGTAGAGTGTATGTTGATTGTTGTTTATTGTGACGGCGCCATGTGAGGTTGAGGTGGCAATTTGACGATTTTTCCCTTCACCGGGGTTATCTCGGTTTTGGCTGATAAAGTAGATGTTGCTTAGGGTTATCTCTGAGATTGGGATGCTGCAAGTGTTGAATGCCCTCAGGGTTGTCTCTGAGGTGTGCTTATCCTCCTGGGGTTATCTCTGGGTTTATGAATTTAGTGCCTCTATGTGAGTCCCGAGGTTGAAGCTGACTGCATGGGTTGAAACGAGCATCCCCGGGGTTTTCTCCGGAACTGCAATTGCACTCCTTGGGGTTATCTACAAGGTTGACATTGTCTTTCCCGGTGTTGTTTTTGGGACTGAGACTAAACATCTCGTGGTTATCTCCAAGATGAATCGACCTTCTCCGGTGTAATTTTTGGTATTTGTACTGATATCCCCGGGGTTATCTCCGAGGTGGGGAAAAGATACTCCCGGTGTGTTTTCTGGGGTTGAAACTGAACTTCCGATGGTATTTCTGGGATTAAGCTGAGTTATCTTCCAAGGTTATCTTTAAAAGAAGATTTTGCACTTCTTGCAATGTTAGTAACAGGTAGGCAGAAAATTTTGAGTGTTTACAACTACCATAGAAAAATACCTTTAAAGGAGTCATAAGGTTTACACATTTCTTTTAGAAATCAATTATCGCTCCATAATTGAATATTCCCAATATGACATCAAAATCTCCAAATTTTATCTAGATTAAATCTATTGTCATAATATTTCCCTTAATATTCATCCTTCAATTCTTGTATACGAACCTAACAGAAATCACCTCCCTATTCGCAATTTCTATGTTTAAAGGAAAATTTAACTCTTCACTAGGCAATCCTAACATCTTAGCAAATTCATCAGATATAAACGAGCAAGTAGTACCCGAATTAAAAATACATATGCATTTATATCATTGATTGGGATAATACATGACACAACATCTTTTGATTGCACAACATCTTACACAGTCATGTTGAAGGTTCTGGTTGTGGGTCTGCTTGATGACGTTGGTCCAGCAATAGCTAATGTACCTCCACTGCCACCTCCCTTGCTACCAATTGTCTCTCCAGCTTTCTTCTTAAGGCTCTCGCGAGTAAAATGATCCTTTAACCCACATGTGTAACAAGCATTCTTCTTTGGTTGATGGCAATTTGGAGCAATGTGTCCTTCCTAGCCACAGTTGAAGCATACTAGCTTACCCCTTAAGCACACGCCCGTGTGATTCTTCCCGCATGTAGCACATGCTTCAAACTTCCTTTTCTGTTGTCTATTCTGTTAGCTTCCACCACCAACACTCGTACTCCACTTCCTCTTCAGGTTATTATTATTATTATTCCCACCACCACTACCACCATTCTTACCTTCACTCTCATTCTTCTTATTTCTTTGTTCCTGATTATATTTCGTCATAGTCTCGCCTCCACCCTCGGCTATAATCATCTTCTCAAGCACCGCCGCAAACATCTTCAACTGAAACATAAAGACTCTGCTATATAACCAGGGCTTCAATCCCTGTTCAAATCTTTTCGCCTTGCGCTCATCTGTGTTAACTTGATATGGCACAAACCTCACCAAATCATTGAACCTTGTTGTATACTCCGATACTGTCATCGTTCCCTGCTTTAGCTCTAAAAAATGCACTTCTATCTGATTCTTTGAACTCTCTAGGAAATAGGTCTCAAAAAATATTTCCTTGAACCTATCCCAAGTCATCACTCCCTGACCTCCTCGGGTTTTATTGGCTTGCCACCAATAACTATCCGCTGCTTTCAATATAAATGTTGTGAAATCAGTCTTTTGGGTCTCATCGACTCTAGCAACATCGAATACCTTTTCAATTTCCATGATTGAAGTATGTGCCTCAACTGGATTCATGATTCCACGGAATTCTGATGCTCTAACCGCTTGGAAATCCTTAAAAGTCGTAGCTTGATTCTGCGGTTGATTCTGTAGTGCTCCCGTTAGTAACACCACCAACTGCTGAACTAGGTTATCATCAACGTACTTGTTATTATTAGAACCCTTGGGGGTTCTTTGTTATGTTTGACGTATTAGAGGCATTCTCTGTTTAAAAAAACACTTATTAGATTATTACCCAATCTTTTAAGTATCTTTTACTTCACTTACACATCATAAAAGATCACCACAAAAACATATAACATCTTGAATAAATATTAACATTTTATTCATTCATCATTTTTAACAACATAAGAACAATAACATCACTGCTATTTACATTACTTTTCCTGAACTACAAAAGTTAAAGGATAACATCATCATCATATCCCATTGGTTACATAACACTTGGGACTTACATCTTATTTATTATATCATTAGTCATACAACAATTACATTCTCTACGATAACCTATTAAAATGTTGCATAGCCTTACGACTCTCCTTTTCCATAATACGGAACATTGTTCTGCAATCTAACATATACCAAGGCAGCTTTTCGAACTTAATTGGATAATACATGACTAGGTCTTGAGCTCGGTTGATCACGGTGTTGAAAAAGCCATTCATCTCTTCCATCTTGATCTTTTTTGCTTGTACTTCCCCCTCTGCTACTCTTGCATGCTGAGAAGCTTCCTCGTACGCATCTTCAAATCTTGCTCTCTTGGCGGATTCTTCTTTCAATTTATCCTTCAGCTTCGCAATCTCCTTCGTCAGCTGCTCATTCTCCCCCTCAGTGTGAATCAGCTTACATTCCACATTACTCAGACGCTCGTCAAGATCTCAGATTTCTTTGTCCTTCTGCGCCATCAAAGTCTGACGTTCAGCAACTAGCTCCTCCAACTCTTAGACTCTATCTTGAAGGTCAATGTTGTGGTCGTAAACTTCGTCATACATATGAGCTATGATAGAGTTTGATGGAAACTCATCCTCCTCATCCTTTTCATCCTCATCTATCTGTGGCAGCTCAACGAGGTCTTCATCCTCCGTCTCTACCACATCATCCTCATCAGGTATCCCCTCCTACTCAAACTCCAGGGCAGCATCACCAACCACTATGACCAACGGAGATGACTCCCTTGGCACCCGTTGTTCCCATACTACCTGAATATCTCGAGGGTCCTCCTCTCTAAGCATCTGAGGTCCCTTCTCCCTAGCCTGACTAGATTCTCCCAACATTAGCCATCTTGACAACAAAAAATTTTAAGTGTTTAATTAATATTCGTCATTATTCAACACTCACGAACACATAGGTTGCAACCACATAAGCACATAAGTGTTTTACTATTTCTATCTTAAAACTCAATAAGAGTTTTTCACCACTATCTTTTCAAAGGTTATTTCCTAAAGCTTTTTCCCCACCTAAGGTTCATAACCTAATGCTTTGATACCAACTTGTGACACCCCCAAATCTAGGTACTTCATTCCCACAAGATTTGGTGTTCACTGTCTAAACATTCATTTCTAACTACCCAAATATAATATAATTTAAACAATAAACTTTCCCATTAAAGGGTTACACCAATAAGTTAAATAAAATCTCCCAAGTTATCTAACCTTTAAAAAAACATCAAGTGCAGAAAAAATAAATAATACATCACAATATTTAATATAAAGTCTGACATCATAAAGTCAATAAAATTTTACAAGTCTTCAACACTTCTTTAATTTTCCTTTCCCTTTGCTAGTGGTTGGTTCATCAACCTTCTCAACTTTAGCTGCAATAATTATATATGCAAGAGTGAGCAAAACAATTGCTCACTTGAAATGATAATGAATAATAACAACATAATAACTGCCAATAAATAGGCTCAATAGAATTGAATAATATTCTCTATCAGTGATAATTAAGAACTGAAAACAGAATTTGGAATATGTCTGAGGGTCACAAGACCACAAACTATGTCCAAGGTATTGTGCACAACCATCTATACGATTACGAGTAATAAATTCCCTATATTAGGGTTGCTCTTCTCAGTTTTAGAATACAAGTTCGCACCAAAGTAAATTTGGTTTGGATAAGCTTCAAGGGTAATTTAGAGTTCAACGAACATCAACTAAGGATTAGTTGAATCAAAACTTAATAATGTTTTAAGGTTTTGATAACAAGATGTTATGGAATAGTTATGAACCACCAACAAATAAACATATTGCATCAAAGTCATGCTTCAAGAATAAACTTAAAAGCATTGAAAGATATTCTAAACCTTGCTTGAGCAATAATAATAAGCTACATTCTTTTTCGATAAAGAAATAGAATTAGAAACTTTGTTTAATGTAAGAGTAAGTTTAGGAATATGAACTTGTTCAATAAAGATACAACTTGAACATTTGTAATTGATTCAAGGTAATGAACTTGCATAATCGCAAACAGGTTAGGGTAAAGAAAACTTGCATAACAAGGATAAACGATATAGAATAAGGATCTTACTTCACATAAAGAATTAGGGTTTAAGGAACTTGTATAATCATAATCAGGATAAAGATAAATAATAGCTTGACAACAAAAGTAAATAGAGTTATGAAATTTGCGTTCGTTATAAAGAGAATGAAGTTAGGAAACTTGCTCAATTATAATCAGGATATGACAATCTCAAATAGATGTTAGAGTTCAAAAACTTACCTTGCGTGTAAGCTAAATTGTATACTTGATTCTCAATATCCTATACGCATGTCATCATGACATAATTAGTTACTACATATACTCAGTACATAATTTAGTATGTACAACTTGTAATCTTAGGTTCAATTACTTGGTTAAACCATAACTCTTCAATTTATCACATAATTCATTAATTGCTAATAATATTTTCATACTTGGTACTATAACACCATAATATGACAAAATCACATTTTAACAGTCATAGCATTACTCTTTATCAACAATTACAGAATTATATAATTAAAATAAATTTTTTCCGCCAAAATCAGTAATCGCGACCCCAGTAAATTTGGGCCAGAATGAATGTACTGTAGATCGACCAGACTGTAGTTATTACTGAATTGTACTTTGGACGACGCTTCAGAGCCAAAGTACAATTCCAGGCAGACAGTGTTCATGAAGAACACAAAACAAAGCCAAATTGGCTTACAAGCTACTTTCTAACAACAAATTTAGCACACATAAAATATATAAACCTTACAGAAACATAAATTATTGTTTCTAACATGCTTTTAACCATAAAATTAGTATAAATAACAACTTTAAAACCTCTAATTTCACTGTTCTTGCTAATACTTCACTTTTAGACATTCTTAGTAAAATAATTCACTATAAAATCATTTTTCAACCAAAACAGTTAATTTAAATTGCTTTGTTTTTGTTTCTTCATGTATTTTCACAATCAATAATCAATTTATACATTATACTATTAATTGAATATTAATTTTGACTCTAAAATAAGCCATATTCATATATATTTCACTATAATATAATTTTCTCCATATATATCATGTTTACATAGATTAAATTACTCTAAATCATATATTTTATCAACAAATTATTATATATACAACCATATAATTATTAATTAATCATCAATATAAATTTTATAGAGAGCTTTTAAACAAAAAGAGAACTAAAACTTAGAAGCTAAGATTATACCTTTGATTGCTTGCTTAGATTATAAATAGAATATATTATATTCAACACTTGCAGCAGCCCAATCTCAGAGATAACCCTAAGCAACGTCTACTTTATCAGCCAAAACCGAGATAACCCCGATGAAGGGAAAAATCGTCAAATTGCCACCTCAACCTCACATGGCGCCGTCATAATAAATAACAATCAACATACACTTTACACAATAATGTCCCACAAGAACCCAGGAGTTGTAATCCGGAGTGATTACTACGCAAGGCAGCACCCCAGATATAATTTAAAGCTTGAAGAGATAGGACATGGTTCCATCTTCCAGACTTCATACAACCTCTAATCCCATGTCATTGCGTAGCTCTCGACAACAGCAATCCAAAACAGGTCTTATACATCTCAATCGGATGCTCAGATTGAAGTTCTGCAAGTTCGAGCGGACATCACGTTGCATGCGTGTATATACTTGAGACAAAGAGATTCCCCCGGAGCCGGGGCATCCTGCAAACAGAATGCATCTGCGGCAGCGTGCAGAGCATCTCATGCACGCCATTAGTACTCTCATGGCTCCCAGCTCTATAAATATAGAACTTGGGGTGGCCATATTCAAAAGAAGAAATGCGAGGAAGCCCTGTCCAATTTGCTCTGTACACACCCTATATTGAGTACTTTCTCATTTTAAACACATGTTAGCTCACATATAGCTATATTTTTACCGACGGGAGCCGAGTGTTCATCCACTTAAAGTCATAAAGTCTTATTTGGAAGCCGACTTTAAGCCTTCTTACACATTATAAAGCCTTTCTCTTCATCTTTTCACACATTCTTCTTCACATTGAGAGTCGTGTTGTGTGTGTATGCCCAGACTTCGGTCCATGGTTTTCATTTATGTCTATATATATATATACTTATATATATATATAAGTGGTAAACGCACATGATAAACTGAGCTGGGATCAATATATATCATGTGCGTTTACCACATATATATATATATATATATATATATATATACATTTATATGTAGAGCTCGCATTTACTTCATGGCCTTTTACTACTTTATTTATATTTCCACGCCTGGAGTTTACTTACGTGGCGGTTGATCACATTATCGCTTTATTTACATTTACGATCCCCATGGAGGTGCTTCGTGGTGCTTGATCATGTCTATATATATATATATATATATATATATATATATATATATATATATATATATATTTATCGCTTTTATATATTTACATTTTCGATCCCCCACTACAAAAAAATGGGGCTTCAGCAACAACCAATTTTCGTTGCTAATGGTGCCCAATTTTGTTGCAAAAGGGTTTTGGCAACGACTTTACTCTCGTTACATCTTTCGTTGTACAATGAGCGTTGCTAATTGTTCCATAATGAACGTTTTTTTTTTCGTTGCCAAATGTACTATATTTTGCAACGAAATTTGGCTTTCGTACAGAGACATCGATCCTTTAACAAAAAAATGTATTGTTGCATAATAATTAAAATTTCGTTGCTAAAAACCCCATTTCATTGCAAAAGCCTGCTAATTGGCAACGAAATGAACTCTTTTTTTTTGCTACGACCATGCATTTTCGTTGCAATTGACACCATTTTGCAACGACATTTTCGTTGTAGTAAATTATGAAAATTGTTGCCTAAGCTTGCTTTCATCATGGAATGTAAATTTTTTAGCAAGCGATTTTTGTTGTTGATTATATTATTTGGCAACGACATTATGCTAAATCAGCAAAGAAAATGTTTGTTGCTGGTTATTGTTCAATAGTAACGAAATTCGTCGATTTGTAACGACATTATATGTTGTCGTTTTGTTATATGTGCAATAAAAGTTGATATGATTTCCAACGATAAAAAATGTTGCCTTTTATGTTAGTATTAGCAACAATATCGTCTCCGTTGTTATTAGGTTAATTTTTTGTTGCCAAATAGTATATTTTTAATGCCATTAGAAACAAAAATTTGTTGCTAAATGTATAAAAAAATGTTGCTATATTAAAACTTGTTCAATGCTTTGGTAACGAATTATATTGTTGTTAAATCAAAATTTGACATTCTTTTTTGTGTACCGGTCGGCTCAATGTCCCCATAGCAAATAATGGCAAAAATACAAAAACTAAAATATTATTAACTTAATAAAATCATCCTCTACATAATCATTCATTATCTTTACAATTAACCATCTAAAGCTACCACAGTTCTTCAATCAAAGTATATATCTACATATATAGAGAGAGTACACTTCATAATTTTGTCCCTTGTCTTTCGTAAACATAGCACGAAAATTTGATACCGAGTATTGTAAGGCAGGTCGTAGAAGCTGTCTTCCTGCACATATTTAAAAATAATAGCAAAGTCAGGAAAATGAAGCAAATAGGTCACCAGAGGCACTTAGTGCCAAAATCAATACACAAAGACAATAGAGTTGCTACGTGGTACTAATGTACACTGTAAATTAGGATACTTGTGTATATAAGCCAATGTAATTGAGAAGAATGAATCAAGAAATCATTATCCCAAAATCAGGTTCTTATTTTCTACAGATTACATAGACCATCTTTATTACAAGGTCATCTGACTTGATACTCCATCCTCAAAAGCATGTCCAGAAATACACCAAGATTTTGTCCTAAAAAAAGTCTAAAGTACACAAACAAAATGTGAAATATAACATGCATAATAATTTAACCCAAAGTGCACATATCCCCGTAAGAACATTCCACTCTCAAGTTAATTACGCTATTTGTCTGGGTCCAAATATTATTGGAACATACGATATACATTACAAACAACGCACTGGAAAATCAAATATGAATCAATCTGAGTTAATCATCATCATCAAGAACACTCTATCGCCTCTAGGTTTGAGATAGAACAACAATACATAAAAATGAATGAGTAAACAGCCAAATTCATGCAGACAATAAGCAAGCATGTCAAAGGAATGTCTTGAAGACATTTTAATGACTTACTGTGACTTTGGTCTGCTTAGTTGTTTGGGTATTAATTTGATCCAACAATGATATGAGCTTCTCTTCAGAAACCTATAAATAAACATGTTCATTTGTTAAGCTTAGCAAACTTGAATGCACAAGATAGAAAAATACATATATTTAAACCAAAAATAATAAGCAAGAAACAAAGTGTTCCTCAAGGATATAAAAGTTGAGAAACCTGCTGCTTGAATTTCCTGCAAAACTGGAGGAAGAGGCGTTCACAGAAAGTTTAGAATTAATTGGTACTCATCCAGAACAGTGTAAAGAGAGACGTAGACACAAATTACAAATACTTCTGAAAATACTGGCTACAGTAGGCTAGAAAAACAATTCAGAATGTTATAGGTTACAACTGATGATAAGAGACTATGACCATAATAGAGAAACGTAGATGGATTATAAATATTTACTACTACAGCCCTGGCAAAGGATGTCACATTTTGTGGGGTTGGTATGTTGCAGATTCTAAGACATGCAACACATTTTTAGGTTATTATTTTCAAGTCTTTGATATAATAAAGATATAATATACAAATACATTGAAAGATAAAATGTGTTATACATTTTTGCCACTTCTTAAAATTTGTGCCAAACTTGCTCACAAATAAAGGTGATATCCTTTACATGATAGTTGAAGCACTAAGCCCCTACATGTAAATGAGTTTAAGAAAAAGTTGCAGCTCTATCAAGAAGAAGTATTAGCAACCTCTTACGTTTGACATTATGTATAAAAAAAGATGTTGAACCACATGCATTGTTGGTCTACCTCAGTGCCAAACAATTTCTGTAGGATGGACTACGAAACTCTTTGCTTTTTATTTCTTTCATGCTAATTAATATTGACGCAGTCAATTTTAAAGAAAAAAATAGGCTACCAATGACTAAGACTAAAAAAACCAACAATTTCTATTCAGAACGTTACAGGTTGCCTTTCTTAAGAAGAGGGTGACATAAGGAGCAAAAACATACAGGAGGACTAGAGAATAAAGACTCCCTCCATTTCACAATAAGAATCCCATATCAAAATTGTATTTCAACCTTGCAGAAGGATTTCAAATACATTCAGCTCCGTGCTTTTTTTATAGTTTCAGGAGACAAAAATTGTAAACAATAAGAGGTTAGATTTAGGAGGAACCTTAAATTGGATCACCTCACAGAACTCATTTTACGGAGCTTGATCAATCAGGTCAGTAAAACTGACCTCCCATGGCGCCCTAGAGCAAGACACATTCCTCGATTCAATACTGTTGCCATTGGTAGTTTGGTACCATCGAGTTCATCCAAATCTGAGTTGGCTGCAGCTATGTGAGAGAGTGAGACAGAACGAACAGAGGCCATCAACAGAAAATATAGACCATAGAAAGAGATGGAGCTCAGAGGAGGAAGAGGATCTCCTCTTAGTAATCAAACAAAGACTGTTGTGAGTCATTTGGTTCTTTTAATTTTATGTTTTGATTTTTCTAAGTTTTTGTATGAAACATTTTTATTTATTATAGTTTTGAACAAAATGTAACCTTGAATGAATTTAGGCTGGAGGTAACGATGATGAGGAATCTGACAAGTCTAAATCTGAAGTCAATGATGAGGAAGATGAAGAGGGCAGTGAAGAGGTTTGTGAAAAATTTAAATATTCACTTTTTAATTATGTTTCAGATGTATGTGGAAACCTTAGGTTTTAACCCTAAGGGTTGGATCAAAAGACCAACTTGCCATTAAAATTATAAGGAAAATGTCCAAAATGCCCTTTTATCACATTTTCTAATATGTTGAGTGTAAATCATGCCAAGATTTTGTTTGGTGACCAACCTTTGACTTCTCTTGTGCCTTAAATCCCAGCAAATCTGAGCTAACTTACAACATTAGATACAATTCATCTATTATAAGAGATTCAAGAAAGAGAAAAGGTCCACTTTAATTTCATTTTCTCCTTGACAGTTCTCTCTCTAAAATTCGGGAATGTAGACTGAGAGAGAGAGAAAAGATAAGCCATGATCAGTTCATAACTTACCAAGATATAATCACAACGTCAGAATCTAGATCAAAGCTAGAAAAGGTATAAAACCCTAACATGTCATTTAGTGATCTGGGTTGTTAAATCTCAGATCCATTACATCAAAGTGCTCGACATTTAAGTTTTTAGAAATCTGGAAAACTAGAAATTTTTGGCCTAATAGCCATATGTCAGGGCTCGTAGATCCGTGTGTGTTACGTGTTATGTGTGTTTTTTTGTTATGCATCTGTTCTTTGCCATGTGGTCTTTGTTTTGAAACTTGAATCATGGTCAGATCAGGTCTAGATTGCAAGTTATTAGTGGTTAAAGGTCATTGACCGACCATGACCGAAAAATCTGGGTAAACCAGATTACCTAGACAAGTCTTACAACCATTTTTGGAGGCTCGGATCTTGCAGTATGTTAGTGTTTATGTCATGTTATGGGTTGGATATTTTATTTTGACATGTAATATACATACTCAAATCATTAGATAACCCGGATCTTGCTCAGAATCAATGTAATCAATGGTCAAACAAGCGTTGACCAACTGTCCGGTTGAATTTTTGGAAAACCCAGAATTCACCAAGAACAGTTTTTGGCATGCACTTTGACCAGCTTAAATCTTGTTCTTTTGTTGTTGTTATGATGATCTAATGTTATAAAATGGTACACTGACATCAATACTACACGGCTGAATCGATATAACACTAAGAAAGCTGGGATCATGTATACTAAAAGGAGCAAAGTAAGAACCTCGAACTATTCTTCATTTCTGGAAAACCCAGAAAAGAAGAACATGTCTGACATGAATTTTTAAGGCCTATATCTCACTGATATGTTGTTGGGTGGCTACGAAATTGATTGATAATGATAGTATTACACTTATACTACAATTATAACACAATTTACCAGCCCTGAATCAACGCGATCCTAGATCTATTAATGGTCAAACCTAGCACCTTATAAATTGACTTGAAGATTTGGGTTTTGGCCAAGAACACCTACGACGACGGTTTTGTAGCCTAAAGACCTTATAGTGACACTTACTTTCTGAAATTAATTATTTTAATTAATAAATTAATAAAAATAGTTTATAATTATTAAAAATATAAAATAAATTCCTAAAAATTATTTTAAAGTCCGAAGATTAGTTTTTAATTATTTAGAGTATATTTCATAAATATTTAATATTTTTTGAATATAAAGGTATTTAATTTATTTAATTATAATATTAAATAAATTATTCAAAAATGATTTTAATATTTGAAAAATCATATTATGGTGTTAGAAAATATTTTAAGTTATTTTAATAACTTTTGATATTTTGTGATGAATTTCATTAATAAATTAATATTAATGGTAATGGATTTATTTAATAAATATATTAAATAAATTATGGTAAATTAGAATTAATGCTTTAAAAATTATATAAAAATAATTTAAGGGTTAGAAAAATATTTTGAGTTATAAAATATAAGTTTTGATATTTTGCCATGAAAATATTAATATTTTAATATTAATAGCAATTATCGATAATGGATTTAAAGGTTTAAAAATCATATAAATGAGAAATTAAAGTATTACAAATACTTTGATATATTATAATAATATGTTATGATTTTCATTAATATTTAATTAAATAAATATTAATGATAAGAGAATAATGTGGTATTTATATTATATAAATACGATATAAGTGATTGAAAAATTATGATAAATGGTAATAATTACTTGAAAATTAAGCTTATGAAAAATATTTTGACTGATAATAAAATTATCTAAGTTAAGTGTTAAGTGTTTAAGCAGAGTTTAATTGAACTTAAACTCGATAATGGTCCGACTAAGCCGTCGAGATGTCAGAATTGTGCTGAACCCGATTCAGACTGTAAAAATTTGACTTGAGGTGAAGTCTTATGTGTGTTATAGACAGATAGGATTATGTGATAATGTGTTCATGTTATTTTAAATACTGTGATGATATTATTCTAATTTGTATATCGATATTATTTATATATTAGGTCTTCAGACAAAGTTTAATAAATTATGTAACAGTAATCGACCGGACATGCAAGTTTTCCTGAACTCAATCTCGAGTTGTTTCATTCAAATATACTTATGGTTAATCATTGTTGATTGTCATGTCTAAGAATTAATAAATTGTACTCTGTACATATTGTATGTACTAATCAAGTATGGAAGGCTGATCACCTTCATTACCATTCAGTCCAGATATAATTGATATGTTCATGTTAAATGTTCTTCAGCTATCCAAGTTTGGTCGTGCTAATTCACAACTATATTGTTGAATTATAGCCAGCTTATTGTTCGAATTCTTTCAATCATGAAATATCCTCAAATAAACTTATACTTGCTGGGCAAACATATGCTCACCCTTACTATATCATGATAAACATTGCAGATTAAGACGAATACGTCGGATACAGGAAATGGCAAAGCCAAGTTCAGCTTGGGACTATGTGTGCAACTATATTTGTAAGAGTTATGTATGATAGTAATGATATATGTTAGATAGTTTATGAATTTTGTATAAGTTAAGGTTACTCGACCATGGGGAATTGTGTGTAGTGTTTAATGTATTAATAATTTATGTTTATATCTTCCGCAATAGTTATAAAATTAGTATACCAGATCCGTGGTGATTTAGGACCTAGATTTGGGGACGTTACATTTGGTATCAGAGTTGTTGGTTATGAACCTTAGTTATGAATACGTGAGACTAATGACCATAATATAGAAACATAGATGGATTATAAATATTTGCTACTACAGCCCTTACAAAGGATGTCACCATTTGTGGGGTTGGTATACTACAGATTCTAAGACTTGCAACACATTTTTAGGTTATTATTTTCAAGTTTTGATATAATGAAGATAAAATATACCAATACATTGAAAGATAAAATGTGTTATACATTTTTTCCACTTCATAAAATTCGTGCCAAACTTGCTCACAAATGAAGGCGATATCCTTTACACGACATTTGAAGAACTAAGCCCCTACATGTAAATGAATTTAAGAAAAAGTTGTAGCTCTCTCAAGAAGAAGTATTAACAACCTCTTACGTTTGACCTTATGTATTAAAAAGATGTTGAACCACATGCATTGTTTGTCTACCTCAGTGCCAAACAATTTCTGTAGGATGGACTAAGAAACTCTTTGCTTTTTGTTTCTTTCATGCTGATTAATATTGTCGCAGTCCATTTTAAAGAAAAGAACAAACTACCAATGACTAAGACTACAGAAACCAACAATTTCTTTTTAGAACGTTATAGGTTGCCTTGCATAAGAAGAGGGTGACATACGGAACAAAAACATACAGGAGGACTAGAGAATAAAGACTCCCTCCATTTCATAATAAGAATCCCATATCAAATTTGTATTTCAACCTTGCAGAAGGATTTCAAATACATTCAGCTCCGTGGTTCTTTTATAGTTTTAGGATACAAAAATTGTAAACAATAAGAGGTCAGATTTAGGAGGAACCTTAAATTGGATCACCTCACCGAACTTATTTTACAGAGCTTGATCAATCAGGCCAGTAAAATTGACCTCCCATGGCGCCCTAGAGCAAGACATATTCCTCCATTCAATACTGTTGGCATTGGTATTTTGGTACCATCGAGCTGATCCAAATATGAGTTGGCTGGAGCTATGTGAGAGAGTGAGACAGAACGAACAGAGGCCATCAAGAGAAAATAGATAGCATAGAAAGAGATGGAGCTTAGAGGAGGAAGAGGATCTCCTCTTAGTAATCAAACAAAGACTATTGTGAGTCATTTGGTTCTTTTAATTTTATGATTTGTGTTCATTTTTTTGTTAGCATTTGTATACTATTATTGTAATTAACTGTGTTTAATCATTAAATTAACTGAAAAATAGATTAGTAAAATTTGGTGGAGATAAGTGGAGGTCAATGTAGGATGATGTAAGTAATTAAGTTTTGGAATTAAAGTTGCATACTATGATTGGATATAATGTGTGACTACATATTACTATGTTGCAAATTATTGAAGAAAGCAAAGGCTAATAATTTATTTATGATTATCTAGATAAATATAAGATAAGGCTCCATTTGTAGCACATGCAGAACAAAGGAAGAAAGAATATGAAAAGAAACTTCAAAGCTATAACAAGAAACTGGTAATGATTTTTCTAAGTTTTTGTATGAAATATTTTTATTTATTATAGTTTTGAACAAAATGTAACCTTGAATGAATTTAGGCTGGAGGTAACGATGATGAGGAATCTGACAAGTCTAAATCTGAAGTCAATGATGAGGAATATGAAGAGGGCATTGAAGAAGTTTGTGCGAAATTTAAATATTCACTTTTTAATTATGTTTTAGATGTATGTAGAAACCTTAGGTTTTAACCCTAAGGGTTGGATCAAAAGACCAACTTGCCATTAAAATTATAAGAAAAATGTCCAAAATGCCCTTTTATCACATTTTCTAATATGTTGAGTGTAAATCATTCCAAGATTTTGTTTGGTGACCAACCTTTAACTTCTCTTGTGCCTTAAATCTCAGCAAATCTGAGCTAACTTACAACATTAGATACAATTCATCTATTATAAGAGATTCAAGAAAGAGAAAAGGTCCACTTTAATTTCATTTTCTCCTAGACAGTTCTCTCTCTAAAATTCGGGAATGTAGATTGAGAGAGAGAGAAAAGATAAGCCATGATCAGTTCATAACTTACCAAGATATGATCACAACGTCAGAATCTAGATCAAAGCTAGAAAAGGTATAAAACCCTAAATTTTAGACAACATGTGATCTTATGTTATATGTTGTAATTTATTGTTTAAAGTTGTGTAATAAGATGTCATTTAGTGATCTGGGTTGTTAAATCTCAGATCCATTACATCAAAGTGCTCGACATTTAAGTTTTTAGAAATCTAGAAAACTAGAAATTTTGGCACGATAGCGTATATGTCAAGGCTAAATAGATCCATGTGTGTTACGTGTTATGTGTGTTTTTTTGTTATGGATCTGTTCTTTGCCATGTGATCTTTGTTTTGAAACTTGAATCATGGTCAGATCAGGTCTAGATTGCAAGTTATTAGTGGTTAAAGGTCGTTGACCGACCATGACCGAACAAATCTGGGTAATCCAGATTACCTAGAAAAGTCTGACAACCATTTTGGAGGCTCGGATCTTGCAGTATGTTATTATTTATGTCATGTTGTGGGTTGGATATTGTATTCTGACATGTAATCTACATACTCAAATCATTAGATAACCCGGATCTTGCTCAGAATCAAAGTAATCAATGGTCAAACAAGCGTTGACCAACTGTCCGGTTGAATTTTTGGAAAACCCAGAATTCACCAAGAACAGTTTTTGGCATGCACTTTGACCGGCTTAAATCTTGTTCTTTTGTTGTTGTTAAGATGATCTAATGTTATAAAATGGTACGCTGACATCAATACTACACGGCTGAATCGATATAACACACTAAGAAAGCTGGGATCATATACATTAAAAGGAGCAAAGTAAGAACCTCGAACTATTCTTCATTTCTGGAAAACCCAGAAAAGAAGAACATGTCTGACATGAATTTTTGAGGCCTATATCTCACTGATTTGTTGTTGGGTGGCTACGAAATTGATTGATAATGATAGTATTACACTTATACTACAATTATAACACAATTTACCAGCCCTGAATCAACGCGATCCTAGATCTATTAATGGTCAAACCTAGCACCTTATAAATTGACTTGAAGATCTGGGTTTTGGCCAAGAACACCTACGACGACGGTTTTGTCGCCTAAAGACCTTATAGTGACACTTAATTTCTGAAATTAATTATTTTAATTAATAAATGAATAAAAATAGTTTTTAATTATTAAAAATATAAAATAAATTCCTAAAAATTATTTTAAATTCCGAAGATTAGTTTTTAATTATTTAGAGTATATTTCATAAATATTTAATATTTTTCGAATATAAAAGGTATTTAATTTATTTAATTATAATATTAAATAAATTAATCAAAAATGATTTTAATATTTGAAAAATTATATTATGGTGTTAGAAAATATTTTAAGTTATTTTTAATAACTTTTGATATTTTTTTGTGATGAATTTCATTAATAAATTAATATTAATAGTAATGGATTTATTTAATAAATATATTAAATAAATTATGGAAAATTAAATTAATGCTTTAAAAATTATTTAAAAATAATTTATGGGTTAGAAAAATATTTTGAGTTATAAAATATAAGTTTTGATATTTTGCCATGAAAATATTAATATTTTAATATTAATAGCAATTATCGAGATAATGGATTTAAAGGTTTAAAAATCATATAATGAGAAATTAAAGTATTAAAAATACTTTGATATATTATAATATTATGTTATGATTTTCATTAATATTTAATATTAAATAAATATTAATTATAAGAGAATAATGTGGTATTTATAATATATAAATACGATATAAGTGATTGAAAAATTATGATAAATGGTAATAATTACTAGAAAATTATTACGAGCTTATGAAAAATATTTTGGTGATAATAAAATTATCTAAGTTAAGTGTTAAGTGTTTAAAGCGAGTTTAATTGAACTTAAACTCGATAATGGTCCCATAAGCCGAGTCGAGATGTCGTAATTGTCTTTGAACCCGATTCAATTTGTAAAATTTGACTTGAGGTTAAGTCTTATGTGTGTTATAGACAGATAGGATTATGTGATAATGTGTTAAGGTTATTTTAAATACTGTGATGATATTATTCTAATTTGTATATCAATATTATTTATATATTAGGTCTTCAGACAAAGCTTAATAAATTGTGTAACAGTAATCGACCGAACATGCAAGTTTTCCTTAACTCAATCTTGAGTTGTTTAATTCAAATATACTTATGGTTAATCATTGTTGATTGTCATGTCTAAGAATTAATAAATTGTACTCTATACATATTGTATGTACTAATCAGGTATGAAAGGCTGATCACCTTAATTACCATTCAGTCCAGATATAATTGATATGTTCATGTTAAATGTTCTTCAGCTATGCAAGTTTTGTCGTGCTAATTCACAACTATATTGTTGAATTATAGCCAGCTTATTGTTCGAATTCTTTCAATCATGATATATCCTCAAATAAACTTATACTTGCTGGGCAAACATATGCTCACCCTTATATATCATGATAAACATTGCGATTAAAGGCGAATCGTCGGATCGAAGGAAATGGCAAAGCCAAGTTCAGCTTGGGACTATGTGTGCAGCTATATTTGTAACAATTATGTATGATAGTAATGATATATGTTAGATAGTTTATGAATTTTGTATAAGATAAGGTTACTCGACCATGGGGAATAGTGTGTAATGTTTAATGTATAAATAATTTTTGTTTATATCTTCCGCAATAGTTATAAAATTAGTATATCAGATCCGTGGTGATTTTGGACCTGGATTTGGGGACGTTACATTTGGTATCCGAGTTGTTGGTTATGAACCTTAGTTTTGAATACGTGAGACTAATGACCATAATAGAGAAACATAGATGGATTATAAATATTTACTACTACAGCCCTGACAAAGGATGTCACCATTTGTGGGGTTGGTATACTACAGATTCTAAGACTTGCAACACATTTTTAGGTTATTATTTTCAAGTCTTTGATATAATGAAGATATAATATACAAATACATTGAAAGATAAAATGTGTTATACATTTTTTCCACTTCATAAAATTCGTGCTAAACTTGCTCTCAAATAAAGGTTATATCCTTTACACGACATTTGAAGAACTAAGCCCCTACATGTAAATGAATTTAAGAAAAAGTTGCAGCTCTCTCAAGAAGAAGTATTAACAACCTCTTACGTTTGACCTTATGTATTAAAAAGATGTTGAACCACATGCATTGTTTGTCTACCTCAGGGCCAAACAATTTCTGTAGGATGGACTAAGAAACTCATTGCTTTTTGTTTCTTTCATGCTGATTAATATTGTCGCAGTCCATTTTAAAGAAAAGAACAAACTACCAATGACTAAGACTACAAAAACTAACAATTTCTTTTTAGAACGTTATAGGTTGCCTTGCATAAGAAGAGGGTGACATACGGAGCAAAAACATATAGGAGGACTAGAGAATAAAGACAACCTCCATTTCATAATAAGAATCCCATATCAAAATTGTATTTCAACCTTGCAGAAGGATTTCAAATACATTCAGCTCCGTGGTTCTTTTATAGTTTTAGGATACAAAAATTGTAAACAATAAGAGGTCAGATTTAGGAGGAACCTTAAATTGGATCACCTTACTGAACTCATTTTACAGAGCTTGATCAATCAGGCCAGTAAAGTTGACCTCCCATGGCACCCTAGAGCAAGACACATTCCTCCATTCAATACTGTTGGCATTGGTATTTTGGTACCATCGAGCTGATCCAAATCTGAGTTGGCTGGAGCTATGTGAGAGAGTGAGACAAAACGAACAGAGGTCATCAAGAGAAAATAGATAGCATAGAAAGAGATGGAGCTCAGAGGAGGAAGAGGATCTCCTCTTAGTAATCAAACAAAGACTATTGTGAGTCATTTGGTTCTTTTAATTTTATGATTTGTGTTCATTTTTTTGTTAACATTTGTATACTATTATTGTAATTAACTGTGTTTAATCATTAAATTAACTGAAAAATAGATTAGTAAGGCTAGTGGAGATAAGTGGAGGTCAATATCAGATGATGTAAGTAATTAAGTTTTGGAATTAAAGTTGCATACTTTGATTGGATATAATGTGCAGCTACATATTACTATGTTGCAAATTATTGAAGAAAGCAGTGCCAATAATTTATTTATGATTATCTAGATAAATATAAGATAAGGCTCCATTTGTAGCACATGCAGAACAAAGGAAGAAAGAATATGAAAAGAAACTTCAAAGCTATAACAAGAAACTGGTAATGATTTTTCTAAGTTTTTGTATGAAATATTTTTATTTATTATAGTTTTGAACAAAATGTAACCTTGAATGAATTTAGGTTGGAGGTAACGATGATGAGGAATTTGACAAGTCTAAATCTGAAGTCAATGATGAGGAAGATGAAGAGGGCAGTGAAGAGGTTTGTGCGAAATTTAAATATTCACTTTTTAATTATGTTTCAGATGTATGTAGAAACCTTAGGTTTTAACCCTAAGGGTTGGATCAAAAGACCAACTTGCCATTAAAATTATAAGAAAAATGTCTAAAATGCCCTTTTATCACATTTTCTAATATGTTGAGTGTAAATCATTCCAAGATTTTGTTTGGTGACCAACCTTTGACTTTTCTTGTGCCTTAAATCTCAGCAAATCTGAGCTAACTTACAACATTAGATATAATTCATCTATTATAAGGGATTCAAGAGAGAGAAAAGGTCCACTTTAATTTCATTTTCTCCTAGACAGTTCTCTCTCTAAAATTCGGGAATGTAGACTGAGAGAGAGAGAGAAAAGATAAGCCATGATCATTTCATAACTTACAAGATATGATCCAACTGACGTCGAGAATCTAGATCAAAGCTAGAAAAGGTATAAAACCCTAAATTTTAGACAACATGTGATCTTATGTTATATGTTGTAATTTATTGTTTAAAGTTGTGTAATAAGATGTCATTTAGTGATCTGGGTTGTTAAATCTCAGATCCATTACATCAAAGTGCTCGACATTTAAGTTTTTAGAAATCTAGAAAACTAGAAATTTTTTGGCACGATAGCCGTATGTCAAGGCTAAATGAGATCCGTGTGTATTACGTGTTATGTGTGTTTTTTTGTTATGGATCTGCTCTTTTGCCATGTGGTCTTTGTTTTGAAACTTGAATCATGGTCGGATCGGTCTAGATTGCAAGTTATTAGTGGTTAAAGGTCGTAATGAAACATAATGAAGAAAAATCTGGGTAACCAGATTACTGAAAAATCGACAACCATTTTTGTAGACTCGGATCTTGCGATATGCTAGTGTTTATGTCATGTTGTGGGTTGGATATTGTATTCGACATGTAATCTACATACTAAAATCATTAGATAACTTGGGATCTTGCTCGAGAATCAAAGTAATCAATGGTCGAACAAGCGTTGACCAAGCTGTCTGGATTGAATTTTGGAAAACCTAGAATTCACGAAGCAGTTTTGGCATGCACTTTAACGGCTTAAATCTTGTTCTTTGTTGTTGTTATGATGATCTAATGTTATAAAATGAATGCTGTACGACATCAATACTACAGGTGAATCGATATAACACACTAAGAAAATTCGGGATCATATACATTAAAAGGATGAAAGTAAGAACCTCAAACTATTCTTCATTTGGAAAACCCAGAAAGGAAGAACATGTCTGACATGAATTTTTGAGTCCTATATCTCACTGATTTTTTGTTGGGTGGCTACGAAAATTGATTGATAATGATAGTATTACACTTATACTACAATTATAACACAATTTACCAGCCTGAATCAACGCGATCCTAGATCTATTAATGGTCAAACCTAGCACCTTATAAATTGACTTGAAGATCTGGGTTTTGGCGAGAAACACCTACTGACGATGGTTTTTGTCGCCTAAAGACCTTATAGTGACTTAATTTACGAAATTAATTATTTTAATTAATAAATGAATAAAAATAGTTTTTAATTATTAAAAATATAAAATAAATTCCTAAAAATTATTTTAAAGTCAGAAGATTAGTTTTAATTATTTAGAGTATATTTCATAAATATTTAATATTTTTGGAATATAAAAGGTATTTAATTTATTTAATTATAATATTAAATAAATTAATCAAAAATGATTTTAATATTTGAAAAATTATATTATGGTGTTAGAAAATATTTTAAGTTATTTTTAATAACTTTTGATATTTTGTGATGAATTTCATTAATAAATTAATATTAATAGTAATGGATTTATTTAATAAATATATTAAATAAATTATGGAAAATTAAATTAATGCTTTAAAATTATATAAAAATAATTTAAGGGTTAGAAAAATATTTTGAGTTATAAAATATAAGTTTTGATATTTTGCCATAAAAATATTAATATTTTAATATTAATAGCAATTATCAGATAATGGATTTAAAGGTTTAAAATCATATAAATGAGAAATTAAAGTATTAAAAATACTTTGATATATTATAATATTATGTTATGATTTTCATTAATATTTAATATTAAATAAATATTAATGATAAGAGAATAATTTGGTATTTATATTATATAAATACGATATAAGTGATTGAAAAATTATGATAAATGGTAATAATTACTTGAAAATTATTACGAGCTTATGAAAAATATTTTGACTGATAATAAAATTATCTAAGTTAAGTGTTAAGTGTTTAGGCCGAGTTTAATTGAACTTAAACTCGATAATGGTCCCGTAAGCCCGTCGAGATGTCGAATTATCTTTGAACTTGGAATTAAGGCGTAAAAATTTGACTTGAGGTTAAGTCTTATGTGTGTTATAGACAGATAGGATTATGTGATAATGTGTTCAGGTTATTTTAAATACTGTGATGATATTATTCTAATTTGTATATCGATATTATTTATATATTAGGTCTTCAGACAAAGCTTAATAAATTGTGTAATAGTAATCGACCGAACATGCAATTTTCCTTAACTCAATCTCGAGTTGTTTCATTCAAATATACTTATGGTTAATCTTTGCTTATTGCCATGTCTAAGAATTAATAAATTGTACTCTGTACATATTGTATGTACTAATCAAGTATGAAAGGCTGATCACCTTCATTACCATTCAGTCCAGATATAATTGATATGTTCATGTTAAATGTTCTTCAGCTATGCAAGTTTGTTCGTGCTAATTCACAACTATATTATTGAATTATAGCCAGCTTATTGTTCGAATTCTTTCAATCATTATATATCCTCAAATAAACTTATACTTACTGGGCAAACATATGCCCACCCTTGCTATATCATGATAAACATTGCAGATTAAGACGAATACGTCGGATACAGGAAATGGCAAAGCCAAGTTCAGCTTGGGACTATGTGTGCAGCTATATTTGTAACAGTTATGTATGATAGTAATGATATATGTTAAATAGTTTATGAATTTTGTATAAGATAAGGTTACTCGACCATGGGGAATAGTGTGTAATGTTTAATGTATAAATAATTTATGTTTATATCTTCCGCAATAATTATAAAATTAGTATACCAGATCCGTGGTGATTTAGGACCTGGATTTGGGGACGTTACATTTGGTATCAGAGTTGTTGGTTATGAACCTTAGTTATGAATACGTGAGACTAATGACCATAATAGAGAAACATAGATGGATTATAAATATTTACTACTACAGCCCTGACAAAGGATGTCACCATTTGTGGGGTTGGTATACTACAGATTCTAAGACTTGCAACATATTTTTAGGTTATTATTTTCAAGTTTTTGATATAATGAAGATATAATATACAAATACATTGAAAGATAAAATGTGTTATACATTTTTTCCACTTCATAAAATTCGTGCCAAACTTGCTCACAAATGAAGGCGATATCCTTTACAAGACATTTGAAGAACTAAGCCCCTACATGTAAATGAATTTAAGAAAAAGTTGCAGCTCTCTCAAGAAGAAGTATTAACAACCTCTTACGTTTGACCTTATGTATAAAAAAGATGTTGAACCACATGCATTGTTTGTCTACCTCAGTGCCAAACAATTTCTGTAGGATGGACTAAGAAACTCATTGCTTTTTGTTTCTTTCATGCTGATTAATATTGTCGCAGACCATTTTAAAGAAAAGAACAAACTACCAATGACTAAGACTATAAAAACTAACAATTTCTTTTTAGAACGTTATAGGTTGCCTTGCATAAGAAGAGGGTGACATACGGAGCAAAAACATATAGGAGGACTAGAGAATAAAGACAACCTCCATTTCATAATAAGAATCCCATATCAAAATTGTATTTCAACCTTGTAGAAGGATTTCAAATACATTCAGCTCCGTGGTTCTTTTATAGTTTTAGGATACAAAAATTGTAAACAATAAGAGGTCAGATTTAGGAGGAACCTTAAATTGGATCACCTCACCGAACTCATTTTATAGAGCTTGATCAATCAGGCCAGTAAAATTTACCTCCCATGGTACCCTAGAGCAAGACACATTCCTCTTTTCAATACTGTTGGCATTGGTATTTTGGTACCATCGAGCTGATCCAAATCTGAGTTGGCCGGAGCTATGTGAGAAAGCGAGACAGAACGAACAGAGGCCATCAAGAGAAAATAGATAGCATAGAAAGAGATGGAGCTCAGAGGAGGAAGAGGATCTACTCTTAGTAATCAAACAAAGACTATTGTGAGTCATTTGGTTCTTTTAATTTTATGATTTGTGTTCATTTTTTTGTTAGCATTTGTATACTATTATTGTAATTAACTGTGTTTAATCATTAAATTAACTGAAAAATAGATTAGTAAAATTTGGTGGAGATAAGTGGAGGTCAATATCGGATGATGTAAGTAATTAAGTTTTGGAATTAAAGTTGCATACTTTGATTGGATATAATGTTGACTACATATTACTATGTTGCAAATTATTGAAGAAAGCAATGCCAATAATTTATTTATGATTATCTAGATAAATATAAGATAAGGCTCCATTTGTAGCACATGCGAGAAAAAGGAAGAAAGAATATGAAAAGAAACTTCAAAGCTATAACAAGAAAGCGGTAATGATTTTTCTAAGTTTTGTATGAAACATTTTATTTATTATAGTTTTGAACAAAATGTAACCTTGAATGAATTTAAATTTGGAGGTAACGATGATGAGGAATTTGACAAGTCTAAATCTGAAGTCGATGATAAGAAGAAGATGAAGAGGCGTTGAAGAGGTTTGTGTGAAATTTAAATATTCACTTTTTAATTATGTTTCAGATGTATGTGGAAACCTTAGGTTTTAACCTTAAGGGTTGGATCAAAAGACCAACTTGCCATTAAAATTATAAGGAAAATGTCCAAAATGCCCTTTTATCACATTTTCTAATATGTTGAGTGTAAATCATTCCAAGATTTTGTTTGGTGACCAACCTTTGACTTCTCTTGTGCCTTAAATCTCAGCAAATCGGAGCTAACTTACAACATTAGATACAATTCATCTATTATAAGAGATTCAAGAGAGAGAAAAGGTCCACTTTAATTTCATTTTCTCTGAGCAGTTCTCTCTCTAAAATTGGGAATGTGGTCGAGAGAGAGAGAAAAGATAAGCCATGATCAGTTCATAACTTACCAAGATATGATCACAACGTCAGAATCTAGATCAAAGCTAGAAAAGGTATAAAACCCTAAATTTTAGACAACATGTGATCTTATGTTATATGTTGTAATTTATTGTTTAAAGTTGTGTAATAAGATGTCATTTAGTGATCTGGGTTGTTAAATCTCAGATCCATTACATCAAAGTGCTCGACATTTAAGTTTTTAGAAATCTAGAAAACTAGAAATTTTTGGCCTGATAGCCATATGTCAAGGCTCGTAGATCCATGTGTATTACGTGTTATGTGTGTTTTTTTGTTATGGATCTGCTCTTTGCCATGTGGTCTTTGTTTTGAAACTTGAATCATGGTCAGATCAGGTCTAGATTGCAAGTTATTAGTGGTTAAAGGTCATTGACCGACCATGACCGAAAAATCTTTGTAACCCAGATTACCTAGAAAAGTCTGACAACCATTTTTGGAGACTCGGATCTTGCAGTATGTTAGTGTTTATGTCATGTTGTGGGTTGGATATTGTATTCTGACATGTAATCTACATACTCAAATCATTAGATAACCCGGATCTTGCTCAGAATCAAAGTAATCAATGGTCAAACAAGCGTTGACCAACTGTCCGGTTGAATTTTTGGAAAACCCAGAATTCACCAAGAACAGTTTTTGGCATGCACTTTGACCGTCTTAAATCTTGTTCTTTTGTTGTTGTTATGATGATCTAATGTTATAAAATGGTACGCTGACATCAATACTACACGGCTGAATCGATATAACACACTAAGAAAGCTGGGATCATATACATTAAAAGGAGCAAAGTAAGAACCTCAAACTATTCTTCATTTCTGGAAAACCCAGAAAGGAAGAACATGTCTGACATGAATTTTTGAGGCCTATATCTCACTGATTTGTTGTTGGGTGGCTACGAAATTAATTGATAATGATAGTATTACACTTATACTACAATTATAACACAATTTACCAGCCTTGAATCAACGCGATCCTAGATCTATTAATGGTCAAACCTAGCACCTTATAAATTGACTTGAAGATCTGGGTTTTGGCCAAGAACACCTACGACGACGGTTTTGTCGCCTAAAGACCTTATAGTGACACTTAATTTACGAAATTAATTATTTTAATTAATAAATGAATAAAAATAGTTTTAATAATTAAAATATAAAATAAATTCTAAAAATTATTTTTTTAAAGTCCCAAGATTAGTTTTTAATTATTTAGAGTATATTTCATAAATATTTAATATTTTGGAATATAAAAGGTATTTAATTTATTTAATTATAATATTAAATAAATTATTCAAAAAATGATTTTAATATTTGAAAAATTATATTATGGTGTTAGAAAATATTTTAAGTTATTTTTAATAACTTTTGATATTTTTTTGATGAATTTCATTAATAAATTAATATTAATAGTAATGGATTTATTTAATAAATATATTAAATAAATTATGGAAAATTAAATTAATGCTTTAAAATTATATAAAAAATAATTTAGCAGTTAGAAAAATATTTTGAGTTATAAAATATAAGTTTTGATATTTTGCCATAAAAATATTAATATTTTAATATTAATAACAATTATCGAGATAATGGATTTAAAGGTTTAAAAATCATATAAATGAGAAATTAAAGTATTAAAAATACTTTGATATATTATAATATTATGTTATGATTTTCATTAATATTTAATATTAAATAAATATTAATGATAAGAGAATAATGTGGTATTTATATTATATAAATACGATATAAGTGATTGAAAAATTATGATAAATGGTAATAATTACTTGAAAATTATTACGAGCTTATGAAAAATATTTTGACTGATAATAAAATTATCTAAGTTAAGTGTTAAGTGTTTAGGCAGAGTTTAATTGAACTTAAACTCGATAATGGTCCGACTAAGCCGTCGAGATGTCAGAATTGTGCTGAACCCGATTAAGACTGTAAAAATTTGACTTGACGTTAAGTCTTATGTGTTATAGACAGATAGGATTATGTGATAATGTGTTCAGGTTATTTTAAATACTGTGATGATATTATTCTAATTTGTATATCGATATTATTTATATATTAGGTCTTCAGACAAAGCTTAATAAATTGTGTAACAGTAATCGACCGAACATGCAAGTTTTCCTTAACTCAATCTCGAGTTGTTTCATTCAAATATACTTATGGTTAATCATTGCTGATTGTCATGTCTAAGAATTAATAAATTGTACTCTGTACATATTGTATGTACTAATCAGGTATGAAAGGCTGATCACCTTCATTACCATTCAGTCCAGATATAATTGATATGTTCATGTTAAATGTTCTTCAGCTATGCAAGTTTGTTCGTGCTAATTCACAACTATATTATTGAATTATAGCCAGCTTATTGTTCGAATTCATTCAATCATTATATATCCTCAAATAAACTTATACTTGCTGGGTAAACATATGCTCACCCTTGCTATATCATGATAAATATTGCAGATTAAGAGGAATACGTCGGATACAGGAAATGGCAAAGCCAAGTTCAGCTTGAGACTATGTAAAAATATATATTTATAATGATTATGTATGATAGTAATGATATATGTTAGATAGTTTATGAATTTTGTATAAGTTATGGTTACTCGACCATGGGGAATAGTGTGTAATGTTTAATGTATAAATAATTTATGTTTATATCTTCCGCAATAGTTATAAAATTAGTATACCAGATCCGTGGTGATTTAGGACCTAGATTTGGGGACGTTACATTTGGTATCAGAGTTGTTGGTTATGAACCTTAGTTATGAATACGTGAGACTAATGACCACAATAGAGAAACATAGATGGATTATAAATATTTACTACTATAGCCCTGACAAAGGATGTCACCATTTGTGGGGTTGGTATACTACAGATTCTAAGACTTGCAACATATTTTTAGGTTATTATTTTCAAGTCTTTGATATAATGAAGATATAATATACAAATACATTGAAAGATAAAATGTGTTATACATTTTTTCCACTTCATAAAATTCATGCCAAACTTGCTCACAAATGAAGGCGATATCCTTTACACGACATTTGAAGAACTAAGCCCCTGCATGTAAATGAATTTAAGAAAAAGTTGCAGCTCTCTCAAGAAGAAGTATTAACAACCTCTTACGTTTGACCTTATGTATAAAAAAGATGTTGATCCACATGCATTGTTTGTCTACCTCAGTGCCAAACAATTTCTGTTGGATGGACTAAGAAACTCTTTGTTTTTTGTTTCTTTCATGCTGATTAATATTGTCGCAGTCCATTTTAAAGAAAAGAACAGACTACCAATGACTAAGACTACATAAACCAACAATTTCTTTTTAGAACGTTATAGGTTGCCTTGCATAAGAAGAGGGTGACATACGGAGCAAAAACATACAGGAGGACTAGAGAGTAAAGACTCCCTCCATTTCATAATAAGAATTCCATATCAAAATTGTATTTCAACCTTGCAGAAGGATTTCAAATACATTCAGCTCCGTGGTTCTTTTATAGTTTTAGGATACAAAAATTATAAACAATAAGAGGTCAGATTTAGGAGGAACCTTTAATTGGATCACCTCACCGAACTCATTTTACAGAGCTTGATCAATCAGGCCAGTAAAATTGACCTCCCATGGCACCCTAGAGAAAGACACATTCCTCCATTTAATATTGTTGGCATTGGTATTTTGGTACCATCGAGCTGATCCAAATCTGAGTTGGCTGGAGCTATGTGAGAAAGTGAGACAGAACGAACAGAGGCCATCAAGAGAAAATAGATAGCATAGAAAGAGATGGAGCTCAGAGGAGGAAGAGGATCTCCTCTTAGTAATCAAACAAAGACTATTGTGAGTCATTTGGTTCTTTGAATTTTATGATTTGTGTTCATTTTTTTGTTAGCATTTGTATACTATTATTGTAATTAACTGTGTTTAATCATTAAATTAACTAAAAAATAGATTAGTAAGGCTGGTGGAGATAAATGGAGGTCAATGTCAGATGATGTAAGTAATTAAGTTTTGGAATTAAAGTTGCATACTTTGATTAGATATAATGTGCAGCTACATATTACTATGTTGTGAAGAAAGCAGTGCCAATAATTTATTTATGATTATCTAGATAAATATAAAATAAGGCTCCATTTGTAGCACATGCAGAACAAAGGAAGAAAGAATATGAAAAGAAACTCAAAGCTATAACAAGAAACTTGTAATGATTTTTCTAAGTTTTTGTATGAAACATTTTTATTTATTATAGTTTTGAACAAAATGTAACGTTGAATGAATTTAGGCTGAAGGTAATGATGATGAGGAATCTGACAAGTCTAAATCTGAAGTCAATGATGAGGAAGACGAAGAGGGCAGTGAAGAGGTTTGTGGGAAATTTAAATATTCACTTTTTAATTATGTTTTAGATGTATGTGGAAACTTTAGGTTTTAACCCTAAGGGTTGGATCAAAAGACCAACTTGCCATTAAAATTATAAGAAAAATGTCCAAAATGCCCTTTTATCATATTTTCTAATATGTTGAGTGTAAATCTTGCCAAGATTTTGTTTGGTGACCAACCTTTGACTTCTCTTGTGCCTTAAATCTCAGCAAATCTCAGCTACTACAAAGTACTAAATAGACAACGCTTAAAAGACAACGTTTTTTTTATAAAAATGTGGTGGTATTTTTGTTCCATAATGTTTTGAAACAAAACGTTGTAGATATATATGCAGAAATGTTATCTATTTAAAAGGACATTTTTTTTTATTTTACCTAGATAACATTTTTTTAAAAAAATGTTGTCTATCAAAAAAACACGGAGAAAAAAAAACACGAAAGCTAAAATTTGAAATTAAAACAAGGTTCCTATCTCTATACTTTCTCGCTTTAGGGTGTTGGTATTATGCAGATGAGTTCCTCTCTCCTTTTCCCTTCCATGTCTCCTCAAAATCTCGCCATTTTTGAAGCTTCAGAAGCTTTAATTCGGTTTGTTTCACGGGTTTCAAGCATGGAATTCGAGGTTTTGGTTTGAGAAATTTGGATAAATCTAGGTTTTTATGAAGCGTCTTTGATAAATCTAGGTTCACACCACAAAAACACGCCGACCCACGATCGAAGTCGTAGTCTTTCTCGAGAGCTCAACTCATTTTCTAGCATCAATAGTGATGCGTAGGAAAAAATAGTGGAGCTATCATCAATCGATATTAGCCAACCGCGATGAAGCTTCCAAGTCAGTAGAAAATAGAATCATCAAAATTCATTATGGGTATTCATCACTCCGCTCATTGAGTCGAATAAGCAACTTTGGATCCGACCCACCCTAAATTGGGTCTTCTTTTCCTCTTGTTCGCTTCTATCCATGGTATGGTTTCTAACTCCTTCATTTTGGGATTTGTGGGAGAAGGATTAGTTCATATGCATTTTTATATATAATAATATACTAATTATTTAGTGGCACTCATATCGCTTGCGCTCTGGGATTGGGTTTCAGTCGTTAGATCAATAATCTGTTTGGCTATTATTTCCATTCCAACTATATATGTAAGCGTTAGTCTTTTTTATGTACTTAATTCTTTTGTCATTTCACCCAAGATTTGTAAGTCTTATAATTATGCAGCCATTATTAGATTAATTACTTCCATGGATTTCTTTGTTCAAAGTAATTTTGAAAGAGATACCGGAACCTTGTCTTCACTCAAAGCTTTCCAAATTTCTTGAGATTAAAGACTTGACCCAAAAATTGAGCAATCTCAAGTTGGTATTTCCATTTCCACCATATATAGCTTTCTTAATCAAATTCATTTTATTTTAATACATGTATTTGAAAATAATACTACCTACTACGTATTAGCCAAAGAATGATTGATACTATTGCTTGTTTCTAGTTTTGTCAAGGTAATTGATATCTGGATTCTCGATTCTTAAACTGTGTTCTTGATTCACATAAATAAGCATTGTACTCTGATTGAACATCACTTGTAGAGTTTTTCCACGATATCCTTTTAAGTTGTTGAACATCGGCACTAATTACTTTAGACGCCTTTTTCCCATTCCGGAAGAAGTGAAGTACCTAACGCAAAGAAAAGAAAATTTTCACTATCACGGATGACTCAACAACAAATCAAGTAGAAGTAAAGCAAATGCAAGAGTCGACCAATATAATTTGCCAATGATCATACAAGTGGGTAAATCAATTCATCGAACTCAATAGCGGATCAAGACGGACTATCACAATGTCATGGATCGATCACTACGTAGAGGAACCCAACAACAAGATGGTAAATTCATATCTTCACTAGCATTTGGTGCAGGATGCAAGTAAAAGGAAATTTTGGTTTTCCTTTCTTTTGCCATGTAGAGTACGGTTCTTCACAAGTCATGGTAGATAAGATTTTGGAATTAAATTGGGTACTTATTGTAATTTATGAATAATTGGTGATTATTTATAGTATTCAGGTCATTTTGACTGTGACGCCCCCAAAATAGGTATACATCACCCATTCTGAGTCGCCAATAACATGGTACAAAAATAACTACAACTTTATTGTTACAACATATAAACTGTGAGTTTAAATACAGATATTGCCATCTAGACAATATCCACATACAAATAAATCCTCATCATAATTATTGATACATTATTTTACAAAAATGGTGAGGACTACTAAACAACTCTAAAACCATCATTCCATACCGACACTCAGACTTTCGCTACATTCTCGCTTACCGAGAAGAAAAATAGAACAAAAAGGAAAAGGTGAGCTCAACTAGCCCAAATAAAGAATATTATGACTAAGATAATACGAGATCAAATTATCGTTAGTCTTCAACAGGAAAAATCTAATAGAATACAATAGACAACAAGTTTTAAATCAATACTGCGTAATGAAAATATTAATTCATAGAAGAGTTACGTAGAGGATGAAATCTACTAATATCTATGAATTTAATACCTATCATCAATATTTTTATCCTCGTAACATCAATCAATGCACCTCTTGAATCATATATTCATCCTCGCACTACTGAGCCGAGGATATTTATCGATTAGTTATGTTCATCTAAACACCTGTTCATCTTTGCACTACGGGCCAAAGATATTCATCAGAAATCATTCATCTTTGCACTACAGGCCAAAGATATTCAATAATATCATCATTTAAGACTGAGGATGATGAAAATATTTTTAAAGAAACGAATCCAGTGAAACAAAATGACAAGGATTAAGGATTAAGGATTCGTACTTTGTTTTATCCATGTCCAAAAATACCTCAAAAATAATCATAGTGGTGTAAAATTCAAGAATGATCAAAACATGGATACAATCAAAGCTAGTATCCACAATAGATATTTTAGATGAAAAGGGAAAAATTTTCATTTTTTGATGAATAGTGCCGTATTCGTGAATAGTACTGTATACGTGAATAGTGCCGTATACGTGAATAGTAACCTCGACACTAAAAGTTCCAAATTTAATTAAAAAGTTCAGATCAATACTTCGGCATAATGATATTAGAATAAATAATATCATTTAAAAAAAAAATATCCCTTACTCGGAAAGCATGATTTCTAATGGAATAATCGGATATAGGCTATAACTTGAACTTTCATAGTATAACAATACTCAAAGTATACTCAAAATACTCACAAGAATAAACCGACAATATAGAGAGAGAAAATTTTGAGTTTTCGTGTGATTTTCAATTCTAACCTAAGCACCTATTTATAGGAAATTGCTTAGAACACCAAAGCAGAAAATTTAATAAATTAATAATATATTAATTAATATTCCTACGCCAACATTTGAAGAATTGAAATCAGTCATTAACATCACATGCAAGACCCACCATTAATGCCAAAAACGTTTTTCTTATTTAAATTATTTTAAACTTTCAAAAATCAATTATTTCGGAGCTTCAGAACTTCAATAATTCACAATAAATAGCCCTTGTGTTAGAAAATTCAAATCTCGCGAGTTTTTATAGGAAATTCAATTATCTACAACTTTGCAGAAGGAAGTGTTTCCAAATTCTAAACAGAAATTGACCGAAATCCACAAACGGGCGATTTTACAGACTATAATCAAATTTCAGTCAAGAAATGGGGTCCACCGACATGAAAAACATGTTTTAAATATTTTTGGTAACAAAAATACTCCACATATACTCATATATCCCACATTCATCGTAAAAATATCATCATTATTATATTATTAAAATATAATAATATATTTAAATGAATTATTTTATCAGAAAAATTTCAATTTTCAACAATTGTCACATTAAAAATTTTCTCCATCTATATCCACATAAAATCAATATTTTTCTCATCATATGAATCAATAATTAATTATTCACAAATAATATTACGTAATCACAATATTGACAACCAGTGCAGCTCCTCAGAAAGAGGGGCTTTCAATAAGAATTTCTCCTTCTTGGCGCCGCAATTAGGTGACCAAACCTCTCCTTAGACAAAACTTTCTAGACATTGACAATAATGTTATCTAATAATATTATTCGGATAATATGAATTATTGCCGATAATGAAAAATCTTCGCAATGACAATTATTGAAACAACAACAATATAAAATATCAACACAACAATTATTGAACCAATAAAATACTGAACAGTAATTACTGTAACTATTATTGAGTAGTGCCTTCTTACGTGAAGAGTCAATAATTGGTGCAATACCGCGCTTATTGTGCAACAACGCCAGACATCGTGTTTTTAACCACCGGTATTCCAACAATTGTAAAGCGGTAATAATTACGCCTGAATTATTTTTAAACAACTTATATTTGTCGTTTTCTTCCTCCAATCGCTTTCCGTTATGGGCCCCACACATGGCTGCGCCGTCATACAAATATTCCTCGACAGTACGAATATTTCACGACCAAACGAATATTCCCCGTCAAAAATGAATATTTTATAACCACTTGCTTATTTTGTAAAATTTGCGCATTTTACCCATAACTAACCACATTAATCAAATCAACCCTTACTATTTCAAAATAATAAATAAAGGAAATTCCATTTTATTTATAAAAAAATTCGGGGTCTTACATTGACCATTAATTGTCTTGGTTAAGCTTAGGCATTTTAATTGGAGTATATGCTAGGAGTCAAAGTCCTGGTAGAACTAGGTTATTGATTATTCATCCTATATATAAGTGACCATATAGACTATGAAAGAAAGTTATGACATGCATATAGAAGAATAAGAATAGTTTCTCACTTAATGAGTGATCTAACACGAGCTTAGCCATGACAAAGCCGTGATTCTTGGTACCACCCCCAAACCATTCCTAGAATGTTTCAGAACATGTTTCCATCATTAGCATCTGGACAAGTACTTTCTTTGCTACTTGGGAAACTATTATCTTGTGAATGCTTTTGAGTTACCTTGTATTTTATTTTGTTGTTATACAGGTGTTTTATTGTTGATAATATTGGAAATTGTGGAAATTTATGCTTCAATTATGATCCTTTCTGTGTTGTTGGTAACAGGCTAAATTATGGGGTTCTGGCATAGTTTCCTGAAGGCTAACTGGGATGACAAGGTGGAGCTGAACAATTTGTTATGAAGGTCCCAAAGAACAAGGTAAAGTGCCATTGAAGCTTTGATTACTAATACCTGAATTTGTCTTTATTATTTTTTGTGATGTAACTTCTTCATTTTTAGGTTGGTCTTATAATAGGTAAAGGAGGTGAGACCCTAAAAATTATGCAAAACAATACAGGAGATCAGATTCAAGTATGTAAAATATATCATTCTTCTATCTACTAGTAGCACCGATTAATTGCCTCTAGTAAATGGCAATGCTTTATTTGAAATCCTAGCATTAGTTATTTCCTACTTGCATAATCATCTCTATAAATCTTATTTCCCTATGATTGAATTGTTACGGCAGAAAGTATGTTTCTGTAGTGCAATTTGTAACTGTTTTGCATGTACAGTCTATACAGGTGATACCTTTGCATCTTCCCCTAGGTGATACCTCCATGGAGAGGACATTACAGATTGATGGGTCCAGTGAACAGATTGAGGTTGCAAAAGTTTTGGTCAATGAAGTAATCAAAGTGAGGTATGTACATGTATGCAAAGATATCATGTTAGACTTGGTCTAATGAAGTATATTTTAGATTAGATCCTTCATCGCTTGTGCGTAATTTTCCTTTACATTTGAATTGTGTTCAAATTCTTCTACATGATTGAAATATATAGCCCATATGCAAAGTATAAGTTTGTACTCAAGATCTCTTACGCAAATAATTTGTAACATATATTAAAAAATTTCACCGCTTTAGATAATCTTGACGTGTTTTTCTTACATTTTTCTCGTTAATTTAATTTAATTTTGAATTACTCCTCTATTATCTATAATGTATTAATTGACATTAATTATTTCTCTCATTGGTTTCATTCGGATCTTCCTTCATATTGTTTTAGGTTCTTCGGGTTGGTGTAGTGTGAGTTATGTGACATTATTACTCAATACATATGGACCTTATTTCTGATATTCACTATTTTAGTATTATTGGATTCTTAGATTTTTTTTTGATTGTAGCTAATGATTAGAACTATGTAGTTTTGTGGGGCGCTCTTTCGGAACAAATGTACAATATTGTTGTGTATCAACTGTGCTTCCCTAGTTATCAGTTGTATCAGAGTTTGCATATTTCTCTAGTCTGGTCTTGTTTAATAACTGGCTTAAGTTCCTGTGTCTTGTAGAGAGTCTTGCTCTTGAATTAAAGCTGGGCTTGCTTTTACTGATTTGTGGTTGCAACATTCATCAACTATTGGTAACACAATGTCTAATGCGACTGGGATGTCAGAACCTGCTGATGATGATTTGCCAAGTGTGATGATGTGATGACCCCAAAATAGGTATACATCACCTATTCTGAGTCGCCAAATACATGGTACAGAATACAAATACAATCTTTAATATACAACAAGAAAGCTGTGAGTTTTAATACAAATATTGTCTTCTAGACAATATCCACTCTTAGAATAAGTCCTCATTACATTTATTGTCACACTATTTAATAGAATAGTGAGGACTACTAATACTATCGTCTGGACCGTCACTCCGTTCCCCGACTAGTCCCAGCTACGTTCTCATTTCCTGAAGAGAACAGTGAAAGAAAGGGTGAGCTCAACTAGCCCAGTTAAAAATATTATGACTAAGATAAAATACAATAGACATCAAGTTTAACTGCAGCAGAACATGCAATCCATTAAAAGAGTCAAGTAGAGAATAAAATCTACTATCTTTTATGATTTAAAAGGGTTTTCATCACTTTTATCGCTGGGACTCAACTTAATAAATAATCCACATCATCCCTGCACTACGGCCAAGGATATTCATAAGTATCACAACCAGAAATTATCCATGCACTACGGGCCAAGGATATTCGTGTATTCATCAATAGTCATGATCATGCCAATAACTGTCCATCAATACACTACGAGCCAATGAGGACTTTTACCACATCATTTGTAACATTACTACCATGATTACAACCGAATAATCCTGGTCATAATCATACCAAGTCCATCTATGCACTACATGTGCCAGATGACTTTCAACAAAATATAAATATGAGGATGATGACAATGATATAAGAATTCAATAAAGAAAGTTCAAGAATTAATTTATTCAGGAACTAATAACGTCCAAATTGTCAACATGATACTTCTTTGTAGAGTAAAATTTAAGAATGCTCAGAAGAATATTTTCACGAAAAGAATATTGGATGAAGCGCAAATATCAAGGATATTCCACCAATTTCATGGAGTATAGAAGTCAAAACTTTAACCAATCGAGTATAATAAAGAATGGAATAACAAAAGAAATCACGTGCATGCGGTATTGCAGATGTATAAAAGTTATTCCAATGTAATAATTAATAACGGAACGTGTCAAAGCGTAATAATGCACCGACAAGATATACCAATGTAATAATAAAGAATAGAATAACAATGTAAATCACCATGCATGCGGTACTTCACATGGCGAGTTATTCCAAATGTAATAATAAATAACGGAATCGAGTTAGGCAGAAATGCATGTATGAGGATATTCCCAATGTAATAATAAAGACGGAACCAGTCCCCGCGTATAACGCATGCACGAGGATATTCCAACAGGATAATAAAGGCGGAACTAGGTGGGTGTAAAACACATGCGAGGATGTTCCAATGTAATAATAACGAATGAGATAACAACAGAAATCACCAAGTATAGGGTAGACCGCGTATACAAGTTATTCCAACTGAATAATAAATAATGGAATAACTGAAGTTCTCTTCATGAATATGAAAAAAATAATACCCCTTACCTTATAAAGAAGAGTACTCACCGGTAGAGGCGTGGATATACTTGAAAAAATTTGCACTCACGCTCAAAGCTTTCTTAAACGCTAAAGAAATACGCTCAAGATAGAAGAATAATTTTCTCTACAGTTTCCCTCTCTAGAGTTTCAGTGAATTCATAAGAAATAATGAAGGAATGAGCTTCTATTTATAGAAGAATGGACTGAATAGTAACCAATCCACGAACGGTCCAGATTGGTTTACAATAAAATATAATATATTCTATTTATAATCTAATAAAATGAATAACTTTTAAAAAGATTTTACTATGCAAACACTATGCATAATAAAATATAATATATTCTAATTATTGTCTAATAAAATGAATAACTTTATAAAAGTATTCTGCTTTTATATAAAAAGATTTTACTATTAGCGTAATAAAATGAATAACTTTATAAAAGTATTCTGTTTTATATAAAAGTATTCTATTTTATATAAAAAGCTTTTCTGTTTTATTACATTAATAATACTAATAAAACAAAACTTCATCAGCATTATTATTATTCACACTATTAATCGACTAGGTCGTTCCTAGGAAAGAAGGGGCTTTCCAATAAGGATTTCTCCCTATTGGCGCGCAATTACGTGACCAAACCTCTCCTTGGCAGAACTTCTAGACATCGTTAATAATGAAAATAATAATAGTAATAACTCTATCATCTCAATTATTGATTTAATAATATATAAAATATCGACAATAATTGAATAAAACTGAATGACTTCTCACGTAAGCATCAATAATCAATATAGTGTGCTACTATGCAACCACGCGTATTACTGTAGTTTTACTACCGAGTAGTTCAACAGTAATTACGGTAAAACTTCTGCCGTTATTTTCGCTATAATATTTTTGTCATTTTCTTAATCCGACAATAATTCCGTTGTGGGGTCCACCAATGATTGTGCCGTCGTACGAATATTCCCTGTTAAAACGAATATTCCCCTACCAATCGAATATTATATAACAACTTGCGTATTTTGCAAAATTTATAAATATTTCCCACAACTATAACATTATATCAAATTCATTCAAAAATGATAATTATAGAAAATTCATCTTTATTCATAAAAGTTGGGGTCTTACAATCTCCCTTATGAAATTTCGCCTCGAAATTAGAGACGATACTTAGTATGTCAAGAGGTAAGGATACCTTGATTTCATTTTGATTCTAACTCCTGTGTCATTTCCTCAACATCGTGGTTCTCCATAAAACTTTGACTTGAGGTATAACCTTGGAGCGTAGAATATGTTCCTTCTTATCCAAGATTTGAAAAAGAACCTCTTCATACATTAAATCTTCTGCTATTTCGTCCGGTTCTAACTCTATAATGTGGTTCGGGTCTTTCACATATTTACGTAACATGGATATATGAAAAACATTATGAACACGAGATATACTTGGCGGTAAAGCAAGTTTATAGGCTACAGTCCCTACTCGATCGAGGATTAAAAATAGGACAATGAACCGAGGATTGAGCTTTTCTCTCTTTCCAAATCTCGTAACTCCTTTCCATGGAGCAACACGTAATAACACATGATCTCCAATATCTAATTCCACGTCCTTTCGATGAAGATCAGCATAACTCTTTTATCGGTCTTGTGAGGTTTTTATACGTTGTCGGATCGTTTGAATCTTTTCCGTAGTCATACGTACCAACTCTTGTCCCAACAACGTTGCTTTACCCACCTCATCCCAGTATACTGGAGAACGACACTTTCTTCCATACAACGCTTCGAATGGAGCCATGCTGATGCTTGCTTGATAACTGTTGTTGTAGGAAAACTCCACCAATGGTAAGAACTTGTCCCAACTTCCCTTGAAGTCAAGGACATAGAGTCTTAATAAATCCTCAAGAGTTTGAATAGTACTCTTTGATTGTCCGTCCGTTTGAGGATGATATGCCGAGCTAAATCATAAATCTGTGCCAATAGCTTTTTGCAAACTAACCCAAAATCGTGAAGTGAATCTTGGGTCTCAATCAGAAACTATGGATACTGGCATACCATGCAATCTTACAACCTCGTTTATGTACATACGAGCAAGACGTTCAAGTGTATAAGTTTCTCGTATAGGTAAGAAATGAGCAGACTTGGTCAATCTATCAACAATGACCCAAATTGCATCTATGCCTTGAGAAACATTGGGAAGACCAGTAACAAAATCCATGGTAATGTGCTCCCACTTCCATTCTGGAATTTCAAGTCGTTGCAATGGACCTTTTGGTACTTGATGTTCCGCCTTGACTCGTTGACAGGTTAAACACCTTGAGATAAACAATGCTATCTCACTCTTCATATTGCCCCACCAAAATGTATGTCGAAGATCATGATACATTTTGGTACTCCCAGGATGGATTGCAAACGGTGTGTTGTGCACCTCCATTATGATTTTATACTTTAAATCAGGGTCGTTAGGAACACAAAGTCTGGAATTGACTCAAAGTATTCCTTCTTCATCGATTCTTGCTTCCGACATAGCACCTTATTGTACTTTCTTCCTCATATGCTTCAGCTCCAGGTCTGTAGCTTGAGCAGCTTTAACTTTATCAATTAAAGTCGGTTCCACTCGTATATTCGCCATCATCACTTGGGTCCCTGGTGTCTTTATCTCTATCTCCATCCTTTGTAAGTCATACAAAATGGGCCTTTGCGTTGACAATATCGCACTCGTACCCGCATATGATCTTATACTCAATGCGTCAGCTACCACGTTCGCTTTTCCAAGATGGTATTGGATGGTATGATCATAATCTTTCAACAGTTCAAGCCAACGTCGATGTCACATGTTTAGTTCCTTTTGAGTGAAGAAATATTTGAGCCTTTTATGATCCGTAAAGATCTCCACTTCTCCCAATACAAGTAATGCCTCCAAATTTTAAGTGTGAAGACAACAGCTGCCAACTCTAGATCATGAGTAGGATAATTCCTCTCATTTTCTTTGAGTTGTCGAGAGGCATAGGCTATGACTTTCCTATGTTGCATGAGAACACATCCTAACCCTTTGGGTTCAAGCATCACTGTGAGATGACAAATCCCTCCGAGGCAGGATGCTATTATCGTAGCAGTCTTGAAATGAGCCTCTCTCGAAGTTCTTGAAAACTCTTCTCACATTCCTCGTTTACAACCGAATTTTGTATCTTTTCGAGTCATTAAGTTAAGGGAGTAGAGATTCGAGAAAATCCTTCACGAATCTCCGATAATAACCAATTTAAGCCGAGAAAGCTACGTGACTTTGATCATCGATTTAGGTTGTTCCCACTTTTGAATAGCTTCAATCTTTGCTGGGTCAACAGATATTCCATGACTTGATACCACGTGCCCAAGGAATGCTAATTCCTCAAGCCAGAACTCGCATTTCTTCAACTTGGCATAAAGCTTATATTCACAAAGCTTTTGGAGTATCAGCCTCAAGTATTGCTCATGATCTTCACGACTTTTGGAATAAATAAGGATGTCATCAATAAAGACGACCACAAAGTGATCCAAATATTCCTTGAATACTTAGTTCATCATATCCATGAAGGCAGCAGGAGCATTAGTCAATCCAAAAGACATGACTAGGAATTCATAATGCCCGTACCGAGTTCTGAAAGCCGTCTTTGGAATGTCATCGGTTCTAATCTTCAATTGATGATACCTTAACAAAGATCAATATTTGAAAAGAATTTGGACGCCTTGCAATCGGGTAAAACGGTCATCAATACGTGGCAATGGGTACCTATTTTTTATGGTGACATGATTCAACTCCCGATAATCAATACAAAGTCGCATACTCCCATCTTTCTTCTTCACGAACAGAATAGGAGCACCCCAAGGAGAAGTACTAGGACGAATAAAGCCAATGTCTAACAATTCCTGCAGTTGGGTCTTTAACTCCTAAAGTTCAATAAGAGCCATTCGATATGGGTCTTTGGAAATGGGTTTTGTACCAGGTTCAAGGTCGATACAAAATTCAATCTCACACTGGGGTAGGCCAGGAAGTTCTTCGGGGAATACGTCAGGAAATTCATTAACAATAGAAATATCATTCAAAACTGATGTATTTTTGTTTAGATCCGTGACATGAGTTAAGAAAGCTTGACATCCATTTTTCAATAAACGAATAGCTTTATGGCTTGAGATGATAGTGATTTATTTTAATGGTTTGGTTGCTTGAATTTGCATAATAGGTTGGTTAGGAATATGAAAGCTAACAACCTTATGAAAATAATCAATTTTTGCATGATGAGTAGTTAACCAATCAATCCCTAGAATTACGTCAAATGCAAGTATTTTCAATGAAATAAGATTGACAGGTAATGTGAGGGTACCGATTTGAACCAAACAAGACTTATAAACAGTGGATGTAATGATGGTTTCTCCCAACGGAGTTTCAACAGATAAGTCAAAGTCCAATTTCTCCGGAGTCAAATTTAAACGTTGAGCGCAAGTAGGAGAAATAAAGGAATGGGTAGAATAGGTATCAAATAAGGTATATACTTCGCTAGAGTTTATGATAAGCTTACCCGTGATGACCTCATTCGGGTTCCTTGTTTTCTGGGAGGTCACGACAAACGCTCTCCCTTGCACTACTGGCTTTGACTTTTCTGGGGTGTCCTTTGGTGCCTCCATCCTAGCTGAACTTGTCTTCGATGAACGACAAAATCGAGCTAGGTGACCTTCTCCTCCACAATTATAACATGTTTTGGACGGCATCGCACAGTTTGGACTGATGTGTCCCTCCCCTCCGCATTTGAAGTATATGATAGGTGGTCGTTCTCCTTCCTTAACAACTTGGTCTTGATCGTCGACGTCTTTCCATCATTGTTGAATCTCCTCTTCTTGAAATGTCCATTCTTATTTCTTTGGCCATGATTACCATCAATCAAGTGGTTACCATTTCGCATGTTGATTCCTCCACGCTTATTGTCACCGCTTGATGAGTGTTATCACTGGTATTATCATTTTGCCGGCTGCTCCCTTTTGGTAGGGTTAACTCATTATCGCACTCCAATAACTGAGCCCTATTAACAACATCTGAATACAAACACAGTTTATGAGAGATAAGATATTGACGCATTTTGGACAGGAGCTGCTCTCGCCTGATGTTGCATGAATTGCATGAAGCCTCGAAACATTCCATCGTTCATCATTTGGTCAGTGTTGTTGTTTGTATGGGGATTATCGCCTTCCTGATGCACATTGTCCTAGTTATTGATCTGTGGAGACTCAACGGTCTCATGTGCTCCATTGATGTTCTCAACATTCTCGGATGCCATTTTCAAACACTGCCACAAAATAAGGGTTAATTAACATATCACATATTATCCCTATACTCTGACCGACTAATTAAATACCAAATAAACTTAGGTAGGTCATACTAGCGAAGGAATTCCCCGTCTCTCCCCTCCTAGTTCTTGTCTCACATCTCAGCCAGAGATCATATCCCTAAACTTTGATACCAACTGTGACGCCCCCAAAATAGGTATACATCACCTATTCTGAGTCGCCAAATACATGGTACAGAATACAAATACAATCTTTAATATACAACAAGAAAGTTGTGAGTTTTAATACAAATATTGTCTTCTATACAATATCCACTCTCAGAATAAGTCCTCATTACATTTATTGTCACACTATTTAACAGAATAGTGAGGACTACTAATACTATCATCTGGACCGTCACTCCGTTCCCCGACTAGTCCCAGCTACGTTCTCATTTCCTGAAGACAACAGTGAAAGAAAGGGTGAGCTCAACTAGCCCAGTTAAAAATATTATGACTAAGATAATGCAGAATAAATTATCATTAGTCTTCAACAGTGTTAAACTGATAAAATACAATAGACATCAAGTTTAACTGCAGCAGAACATGCAATCTATTAAAAGAGTCAAGTAGAGAATAAAATCTACTATCTTTTATGATTTAAAAGGGTTTTCATCACTTTTATCGCTGGGACTCAACTTAATAAATAATCCACATCATCCCTGCACTACGGCGAAGGATATTTATAAGTATCACAACCACAAATTATCCATGCACTACGGGCCAAGGATATTCGTGTATTCATCAATGGTCATGATCATGCCAACAACTGTCCATCAATGCACTACGGGCCAATGAGGATTTTTACCACATCATTTGTAACATTACGGTCATTATTACACCGAATAATCCTTGGTCATAATCATACCAAGTTCATCTATACACTACAGGCCACAGATGACTTTCAACAAAATATAAATATGAGGATGATGACAATGATATAAGAATTCAATAAAACAAGTTCAAGAATTAATTTATCCAGGAACTAATAACGTCCAAATTGTCAACATGATACTTCTTTGTAGAGTAAAATTTAAGAATGCTCGTAAGAATATTTTCACGAAAAGATCTTCGGATGAAGCGTAAATATCAAGGATATTCCACCAATTTCATGGAGTATAGAAGTCAAAACTTTAACCAACCGAGTATAATAAAGAATGGAATAACAAAAGAAATCACCGAGCATATACCAGATTGCATGATAGACAAAGTTATTCCAATGTAATAATAAATAACGGAACTGTGTCAGCGTAATACGCACCGGATGGGATATTCCAATGAATAATAAAGAATGGAATAACAACAAAATCACCATACATGCGCGATTTCAGATAGATATATTATTCCAATGTAATAATAAATAACGGAATCAGTCCCACAGAAAATACACGCAGAGGGATGTTCCAATGTAATAATAACGAATGGAATAACAATGTAAATCACCAAGTATAGGGTAGATCAGCATGATACAAAGTTATTCCAATGAGTAATAATAAAGAATGTAATAATGTAAGTTCTCTTCATGAATATGAAAAAATATCCCTACCTTATAAAGAAGAGTACTCACCAGTAGGGCGGGGATATACTTGAAGAAACTTGAACTACCCTCAAAGCTTTCTTAAATGCTAAAGAAATACGCCAAGATAGAAGAATAATTTCTTTACGCTTCTCTCTCTAGAGTTTCAATTGAATTCGTAAGAAATAATGAAGGAATGAGCTTCTATTTATAGAAGAATGGACTGAATAGTAACCAATCCATGAACGGTCCAGATTGGTTTATAATAAAATATAGTATATTCTATTTATAATCTAATAAAATGAATAACTTTTAAAAAGATTTTACTATGCAAATACTATGCAGGCACTATGCAAACACTTTGCATAATAAAATATAATATATTCTAATTATTGTCTAATAAAACGAATAACTTTTATAAAAGTATTCTTTTTATAAAAAAAGATTTTACTATTAGCCTAATAAAACTAATAACTTTATAAAAGTATTCTCATTTTTATATAAAAGCTTTTTCTGCTTTTATTACATTAATAATACTAATAAAACAAAACTTCATCATCATTATTATTATTCACACTATTAATCGACTAGGTCATTCCTGTGGAAGAGGGGCTTTCAATAAGGATTTCTCCCTATTAGGCGCACAATTAGGGACCAAACCTCTCCTGGCATAACTTCTAGACATCGTTAATAGGTAATAATAATATTAATAAACTATGTCATCTCAATTATTGATTTAATAATATATAAAATATCGACAATAATTGAATAAAACCGAATGACTTCTCACGTAAGCATCAATAATCAATAGTGTGCTACTATGCAACACGCCAGACATCGTATTTTTTACTACCTAGTAGTTCAACAAGAATAACGGTAAAAACTTCGCCGTTATTTTAATATAATATTTTGTCGTTTTCTCAATCCGACAATAATTCCGTTGCCAGGTCCACTAATGATTGTCTTGGCTGCCGCATTTAATATTCCCTGTTAAAATGAATATTCCCCGACCAATCAAATATTATAAAACAACTTGCGTACTTTGCAAAATTTATAAATATTACCCACAACTATAACATTATATCAAATTAATTCAAAAATGATAATTATAGAAAATTCATCTTTATTCATAAAAGTTGGGGTCTTACAGATGACTTGTGCCAATTACCTAAAGCTTCCTCCTTATTCTACGAAGGTACGTTGTCATCGAGTCCTTTTATTTGATGCTTTCATTTTGGAGAAGATGAAGATAAAATTAAATGATATACTCGCGTCTTGTGGATTGTGAACTATCTTTTTATCCTCGTGCTTGTTATGGATCTGTTCTATGCCATGTGGTCTTTGTTTTGAAACTTGAATCATGGTCAGATCATGTCTAGATTGCAAGTTATTAGTGGTCAAAGGTCGTTAACCGACCATGATCTAACAAATCTGGGTAACCTAGATTACCTAAAAAAGTCTGACAACCATTTTTGGAGGCTCGGATCTTGCAGTATGTTAGTGTTTATGTCATGTTGTGGGTTGGATATTGTATCCTGACATGTAATCTACATACTCAAACCATTAGATCACCTGGATCTTGCTCAAAATCAAAGTAATCAGTGGTCAAACAAGCGTTGACCAACTGTCCGGTTAAATTTCTGGAAAACCCAGAATTCACCAAGAATAGTTTTTGGCATGCACTTTGACCGGCTTGAATCTTGTGCTTCTGTTGTTGTTATGATGATTTAATGTTATAATATGGTACATTGACATCAATACTACACGACTGAATCGATATAACACACTAAGAAAGTTGGGACCATATACATTAAAAGGACCACAAACTGTTCTTCATTTCTGGAAAACCCAGAAATGAAGAACAGGTCTGACATTAATTTCTGAGGCCTATATCTCACTGATTTGTTGTTGGATGGCTATGAAATTGATTGATAATGATAGTATTACACTTATAACACAATTTACCAGCCCAGAATCAACGCGATCCTAGATCTATTAATGGTCAAACCTAGCACCTTGTAAACTGACTTGAAGATATGGGTTTTGGCCAAGAACACCTACGACGACGGTTTTGTCGCCTAAAGCCCTTTTAGCGACACTTAATTTCTGAAATTAATTATTTTAATTAATAAATGAATAAAAATAGTTTTTAATTATTAAAAATACAAAATAAATTCCTAAAAATTATTTTAAAGTCCAAAAATTAATTTTTAATTATTTAGAGTATATTTCATTAATATTTAATATTTTTGGAAAATAAAGGTATTTAATTTATTTAATTATAATATTAAATAAATTATTCAAAAATGATTTTAATATTTGAAAAATCATATTATGGTGTTAGAAAATATTTTAAGCTATTTTAATAACTTTTGATATTTGGTGATGAATTTCATTAATAAATTAATATTAATGGTAATGGATTTATTTAATGAATATATTAAATAAATTATATAAAATTAGAATTAATGCTTTTAAAATTATATAAAAATGATTTAAGGGTTAGAAAAATATTTTGAGTTATAAAATATAACTTTTGATATTTCATTTTGAAAATATTAATATTTTAATATTAATAGCAATTATTGGATAATGGATTTAAAGGTTTAAAATCATATAAATGAGAAATTAAAGTATTAAAAATACTTTGATATATTATAAATTTATTATAATATTATGTTATGATTTTTATTAATATTTAATATTAAATAAATATTGATGATAAGAGAATAATGTGGTATTTATATTATATAAATATGATATAATTGATTGAAAAATTATGATAAATGGTAATAATTACTTGAAAATTATTACAAGCTTTTGAAAAATATTTTTGACTGATAATAAAATTATCTAAGTTAAGTGTTAAGTGTTTAGGCAGAGTTTAATTGAACTTAAACTCGATAATGGTCCGACTAAGCCATCTGGATGTCAGAATTATGCTGAACCCGATTCAGATTGTAAAAGTTTGACTTGAGGTTAAGTCTTATGTGTGTTATAGACAGATAGGATTATGTGATAATGTGTTTAGGTTATTTTAAATAATGTGATGATATTATTCTAATTTGTATATCGATATTATTTATATATTAGGTCTTCAAACAAAGCTTAATAAATTGTGTAACAGTAATCGACCGAACAAGCAAGTTTTCCTTAACTCGATCTCGAGTTGTTTCATTCAAATATACTTATGGTTAATCATTACTGATTGTCATGTCTAAGAATTGTTAAATTGTACTCTGTACATATTGCACCTATTAATCAGGTATGAAAGGCTGATCACCTTAATTACCATTCGGTCAAGATATAATTGAGATGTTCATGTTAAATATTCTTCAGCTATGCAAGTTTATTCGTGCTAATTCACAACTATATTGTTGAATTATAGCCAGCTTATTGTTTAAATTCTTTCAATCATGATATATCCTCAAATAAACTTATACTTGATGGGCAAACATATGTTCACCCTTGCTATATTATGATAAATATTGCAGATTAAGACGAATACGTCGGATACATGAAAGGGCGAAGCCAAGTTCAACTTGGGACTATGTGTGCAGCTATATTTATAACAATTATGTATGATAATAATGATATATGTTAAATAGTTTATGAATTTTGTATAAGTTAAGGTTACTCGACCTTGGGGAATAGTGTGTAATGTTTAATATATAAACAATTTATGTTTATATCTTCCGCAATAGTTATAGAATTAGTATACCAGAACTGTGGTGATTTAGGACCCAGAATTGGGGACGTTACATTTGGTATCAGAGTTGTTGGTTATTAACCTTAGGTAGGAATACCTGAGACAAATAACCAGAATGATTAGGATAAGATCTAACTCATATAGAGTTAGTCTGTTGGTAAGATTCAAAGACGAATCTCAGCGAGTTGTTAAGATACAGAGTTCCCTAACTCTGATAATAAAGGTGAACAGCAGTGATGAATAGATCGAGTCTAAAAGACTAAAAGTGCAGGAATGGGATATCTTAAAACAAAACGATCAAGATATAGAAATGAATCGTAATATATATGATGAGATCATCCCGTGATCTGATAAGGTGATAGCAGGGAGAAGAATCAATCTAATAATTGAAAAGTTACAACAAAGATTGTTGTGTGTTAGTTGTACTATGAATTGGTACAGATTCAGGAAAGGATTATGAATACGAGTTGAATGAAATTCTTATTAAGAAGGGAATAAGATTAGGTGGGGATTTTAATTGAGGACTCATGTCAGCAGCTGAGATGTATGATTTTTCGTATGGGAGTTGAATTGTACTTGGTGTAACAACCTCTTAGTTTCTGGTACTGATAATCATTCAAAATGTCAGTGTCGCGCTATTTGCTATATGCATGTTAAGAGGGTGATTCCTTTCTCATGTATATAGCAGATAGATAGGTTATAGGTGGAGAATATAAGGTTAAGTACGAGTTCTTAAAACTCATACTTATGTTACGTTCGTGACTCATAGTTATATGAAATGTTTATGAACCCCTCAGCGAATGGACGCCAAAGGTCTGACTAGGGTAAGTTCTTAAACTCATATGATTGTGGAAAGTTCCTGAACTCATTAGTGTGGTTTGACGAACTGGGAATAATCATGTGTGAATGGAGTATTAATGATAATAGGAATAGATAGACTGTTTATGCAAATGATTATTAGTAGAGACATAAGTTTTCCAAAACTCTTAGCTATGCTAAACTTTGAAATTTTGACATCAAGCTAAATACGCACTATGTGCTTTTGAAAAAAAAATATATTCGTAATGATTTTTGAACAGTTTAAAGTATAGTCTGTGCTACTTATTTCGGCTAGACGCAAATGATTTAAAATATCAAAATATATTTTTATTAATCACTCTTTTACCATGTAACCTGGTGCAGAGATGATAAAAAGTTGATAGAGTTATAAATAAAAGGAATACTTAGTGTGAATTCGATCTAAAAATCATTGTTCCACTATTGTATGATGTGTTATGACAAATTCATACAATGACGACATCCTCAAACGGACAGTTAATACAGTACGACATCATGACGTCATTCTCAAAAATATTTTCAGAAATTTAATTTGCCAACGACGTTTGGCTATACACATTCGTAAATCGATTGAAATTGATTATTGATATAAGTCTACGCTATTCGATTCAGCTAGACTAATGTTTATGAAAACTCTAAGTGTTCATTAAAAAAATTTCTAAACAAAATTATTTTGGTGCGGAATCCAATAAGACTGAGGTAAAATTTTTGTGCCTATAAGCGATGACGAAAGCAGATAAAACTAGTAATCTTGGGCGATCTTGGGCATACCAGGCTAATCACCCTCTATGTCTTCAGGGTAAGATGGTTTACGGATGAATTTCCATATAACCTTTACGAAAATGACAGACAATAGTCTATATAACTCATCAGCAATATTTGAAAAATTTTACTCTTGTGAGTGGTGTATTGGGTAGCATGTAATGATGTGTAGGGATGGTGTAAGTAGTGTGGTGTAAGGTTTAAGGTGAATTTTGGGGACGAAATTTTAAGAAGAAGGGGTGAATGTGACAACCCGAGAATTTAGAAAATTTTTAAAATCATAATTGATTGATTTAAGGTTCAATATTAGAACCTAGATAGAAAATAAGTGAATGGATTTGACATTTCTAGGAAGAAATTGCGAGGATTTAAACTTTTTGTGGTGAATTATTCAGGATTAAGTGTATATGTATATATGTTTTGTGAATATGATATTATATGTGTTTAGAATGTGGTTAAGGGTCAAGGGTTGACCAGATAAATTTTATCAGTGTCAAACCCTAATATTATTGTAAAATATCGACGTTCAGTTAGAAAACCTTAATGGCTTATAAGAAACCCTAGAAACCAGTTCTAAAAACCCTAATTTCAGTTCTGAGAATCCAAAACCCTAATTCAGAAATTGAAAACCATAATTTGGGAATTCAAATGCTAGTATAAGGTTTAACGTTATTAATTATAACCTAATTAGGGAAAAACCTGATGATTTACTTGAAACCCTAATAATTAGAAAATCTAATTATTAGAAACCCTAATTATTCTGTTTGAAACCCTAAGGTACAATTATGGATTTAACTTCTAAAATTAGCAATTTTAATTAGAGAATGTTAATCCTAATTAGCTAGATTGAACTTATGATTAGGAAATCTTAATATAACTATAAAATTTTAATTATAATTTTGAAATATTAATTTTATATTTTGAAAACCCTAATTTGGAAATCATAGAAAATTAAATTATGGAAACCTTAGATTTTAACCCTAAGGGTCAAATCCTAAGGGTTAAACCCTAAGGGTTAAATCCTAAGGGTTAAAACCTAAGGGTCAAACCTTAAGGGTTAAACCCTAAGGGTTGGATCAAAAGACTAACTTGCCATTAAGATTATAAGGAAAATGTCCAAAATGTCCTTTTGTCACATTTTCTAATATGTTGAGTGTAAATCTTGCCAAGATTTTATTTGGTGACCAACCTTTGACTTCTCTTGTGCCTTAAATCTCAGCAAATCTCAGCTAACTTACAACATTAGATACAATGCATCTATTATAAGAGATTCAAGAGAGAGGAAAGGTCCACTTTAATTTCATTTTCTCCTAGACCTTTCTCTCTCTAAAAATCGGGAATGTAGAGTCAGAGAGAGAGAAAAGATAAGCCATGATCAGTTCATAACTTACCAAGATCAGATCACAAAGTCAGAATTTAGATCAAAGCTAGAAAAGGTATAAAACCCTAAATTTTAGACAACATGTGATCTTATGTTATATATTATAATTTATTGTTTAAAGTTATGTAATAAGATGTCATTTAGTGATCTGGGTTGTTAAATTCCGGATCCATAACATCAAAGTGCTCACAATTTGAGTTTTTAGAAATCTGGAAAAGTAGAAATTTTTGGCCTGACGACAACCATATGTCAGGCCTCGTAGATCTGTGTGTTAGGTGTTATGTGTGTGTTTTTGTTATGGATTTGTTCTATGCCATGTGGTCTTTGTTCTGAAACTTGAATCATGGTCAGATCAGGTCTAGATTGCAAGTTTTTAGTGGTCAAAGCTCGTTGACCGACCATGACTGAACAAATCTGGGTAACCCATATTACTCAGAAAAGTCTGACAACCATTTTTGGAGGCTCGAATCTTGCAGTATGTTAGTGTTTATGTCATGTTGTGGGTTGGATATTGTATTCTGACATGTAATCTACATACTCAAACCATTAGATCACCGGGATGCGGATCGAATCAAAGTAATCGTTGGTCAAACAAGCGTTGACCAACTGTCTGGTTAAATTTCTGGAAAACCCAAAATTCACCAAGAACAGTTTTTGGCATGCACTTTGACCGGCTTGAATATTATGCTTCTGTTGTTGTTATGATGATCTAATGCTATAAAATGGTACACTGACATCAATACTACACGACTGAATCGATATAACACACTAAGAAAGCTGGGATCATATACATTAAAAGGAGCAAAGTAAGAACCTCAAACTGTTCTTCATTTCTGGAAAACCCATAAATGAAGAACATGTTTGTCATGAATTTCTGAGGACTATATCTCACTGATTTGTTGTTGGATGGCTATGAAATTGATTGATAATGATAGTATTACACTTATACTACAATTATAACAGAATTTACCAACCCTGGATTAACGCGATCCTTATCTATTAATGGTCAAACCTAGCACCTTGTAAACTGACTCGAAGATCTGGGTTTTGGCCAAGAACACCTACGGCGACGGTTTTGTCGCCTAAAGCCTTTTTAGCGACACTTTATTTTTGAAATTAATTATTTTAATTAATAAATGAATAAAAATAGTTTTTAAATATTAAAAATACAAAATAAATTCCTAAAAATTATTTTAAAGTCAAGAAAATTAGTTTTTAATTATTTAGAGTATATTTCATAAATATTTAATATTTTTGAAATATAAAAGGTATTTAATTTATATAATTATAATATTAAATAAATTATTCAAAAATGATTTTAATATTTGAAAAATCATATTATGGTGTTAGAAAATATTTTAAGTTATTTTTAATAACTTTTGATATTTTGTGATGAATTTCATTAATAAATTAATATTAATGGTAATGGATTTATTTAATAAATATATTAAATAAATTATGGAAAATTAGAATTAATGCTTTAAAAATCATATAAAAATGATTTAAGGGTTAGAAAAATATTTTGAGTTATAAAATATAAGTTTTGATATTTTACCATGAAAATATTAATATTTTAATATTAATAAAATTATCGAGATAATGAATTTAAAGGTTTAAAAATTATATAAATGAGAAATTAAAGTATTAAAATACTTTGATATATTATAAATATATTATAATATTATGTTATGATTTTCATTAATATTTAATATTAAATAAATATTAATGATAAGAGAATAATGTGGTATTTATATTATATAAATACGATATAAGTGATTGAAAAATTATGGTAAATGGTAGTAATTACTTGAAAATTATTACGAGCTTATGAAAAATATTTTTGACTGATAATAAAATTATCTAAGTTAAGTGTTAAGTGTTTAGGCAAAGTTTAATTGAACTTAAACTCAATAATGGTCCGACTAAGCCGTTGGGATGTCAGAATTATGTTGAACCCGATTCAGACTGTAAAAGTTTGACTTGAGATTAAGTCTTATGTGTGTTATAGACAGATAGGATTATGTGATAATGTGTTTAAATTATTTTAAATACTGTGATGATATTATTCTAATTTGTGTATCAATATTATTTATATAGTAGGTCTTTAGACAAAGCTTAATAAATTGTGTAACAATGTCGGCCGAATGTTAAGTTTTCCTTAACTCGATCTCGAGTTGTTTCATTCAGATATACTTATGGTTAATCATTGCTGATTGCCATGTCTAAGAATTATTAAATTGTACTCTGTACATATTGCATGTATTAATCAGGTTTGAAAGGCTGATCACCTTCATTACCATTCGGTCCAGATATAATTGATATGTTCATGTTATAAATATTCTTCAGCTATGCAAGTTTGTTCATGCTAATTCACAACTATATTGTTGAATTTTATCCAGCTTATTGTTCAAATTCTTTCAATCATGATATATCCTCAAATAAACTTATACTTGATGGGCAAATATATGCTCACCCTTGCTATATCATGATAAACATTGCAGATTAAGACGAATACGTCGGATACAGGAAAGTGCAAAGCCAAGTTCAGCTTGAGACTATGTGTGCAGCTATATTTATAACAGTTATGTATGATAATAATGATATATGTTAGATAGTTTATGAATTTTGTATAAGTTAAGGTTATGCGACCTTGGGGAATAGTGTGTAATGTTTAATGTATAAAAATTTTATGTTTATATCTCTCGCAATAGTTATAGAATTAGTATACCAGATCCGTGGTGATTTAGGACCCGAATTTGGGGACGTTACATTTGGTATCAGAGCTGTTGGTTATGAACCTTAGGTAGGAATACTTGAGACTAATAACCGGAGTAATTAGGATAAGATCTAACTCATATAAAGTTAGTTGGTTGGTAAGATTCAAAGACGAATCTCAGCGAGTTGTTAAGATACAGAGTTCCCTAACTCTGATAATAAAGGTGAACAGAAGTGATGAATAGATCGAGTCAAAAAGACTAAAAGTGCAGGAATAAGGGATCGTAAAATAAAATGATCAAGATATAGAAATGAATCATCATATATATGTTGAGATCACCCCGTGATCTGATAAGGTGATAGCAGGGAGAAGAATCAATCTAATGATTGAAAAGTTACAACAAAGATTGTCGTGTGTTCGTTGTACTATGAATTGGTACAGATTCAGGAAAGGATTATGAATACAAGTTGAATGAAATTTGTATTGAGAAGGGAGTTAAGATTAGGTGGGGATTTTAATTGAGGACTCATGTCAGCAGCTAAGTTGTATGATTCTTCGTATGGGAGTTGAATTGTACTTGGTGTAACAACCACTTAGTTTTTGGTACTGATAATCATTGAAATGTCTATGTCGCGCTATTTGCTATATGCATGTTAAGAGGGTGATTCATTTCTCATGTATATAACAGATAGATAGGTTATAGGTAAAGAATATAAGGTTAAGTACGAGTTCTTAAAACTCATACTTATGTTACGTTCGTGACTCATAGTTATATGAAATGTTTATGAACCCCTCAGCGAATGGACGCCAAAGGTCTGACTAGGATAAGTTCTTAAACTCATATGATTGTGGAAAGTTATTTAACTCATTAGTGTGGTTTGACGAACTGGGAATAATCATGTGTGAATGGAGTATTAATGATAATAGGAATAGATAGGTTGTGACGCCCCCAAAATAGGTATACATCACCCATCTTGAGTCACCAAATACATGGTACAGAAAACAAATACAAACTTAATTATACAAACATCGTGTACTATACGACAAAACATAGGTGAGAGTTTAAACAGGAATATTGCCTTCTAGACAATATCCACTCTAAAATAGAGTCCTCATTACATTTATTGTCACACTATTTTATAGAATAGTGAGGACTACTATAACACCATCTCGGACCATCACTCTATTCCCCGACTAGTCCCGGCTACGTTCTCATTTCCTGAAGAGAACAATGAAAGCAAAAGGGTGAGCTCAACTAGCCCAATAAGAAATATTATGACTAAGATAATGCATAATAAATTATCATTAGCCTTCAAGAATGTTAAACTGATAAAATAGATTAGACATCAAGTTTAACTGCAGCGGAATAAGCAATCCATTAGAATTTATTTGCATGAATTGCATAAAGCCTCTGAACATCCCATTGTTCATCATTTGATCGGTGTTGTTGTTTACCCGAGGATTATTATCTTCCTATTGCACATTATCTTGGGTATTGATCGTTGGTGACTCAACGGTCTCATGTGCTTCATTGCTGATCTCAACATTTTCAAATACCATTTTCAAACACTGTCACAAAACAAGGGTTAATTAACATGTCACATATTATCTCTATACTCTGACCAACCAATTAAATACCAAATAAACTTAGGTAGGTCATACTAGCGAAGGAATTCCCCGTCTCTCCCCTCCTAGTTATTGTTTCACATCTCAGCTAGGGATCATATCCCTAAGCTTTGATACCAACTGTGACCCCCATCCAAGACTTGGATAACACCTCACGATGATACCTATCAACTTGCCACCGTTACTCACGGCATCCCCTACGGAAAGTCTATCTTCGGTGCATCCCAAGACTTGGAAGCCACCAGATAAAGGCTCGGGGCTCTTTTCTATGGCTTTGATACCAACTGTGACGCCCCCAAAAATGGTGTACATCACCAATCTTGAGTCGCCAAATACATGGTACAGAATACAAATACAAACTTAATTATACAAACGTCGTGTAATATACAACAAAACATAGCTGAGAGTTTAAGCGGTGAATATTGCCTTCTAGACAATATCCACTCTAAAATAAAGTCCTCATTACATTTATTGTCACACTATTTTATAGAATAGTGAGGACTACTATAACACCATCTCGGACCATCACTCTGTTCCCCGACTAGTCCCGGCTACGTTCTCATTTCCTGAAGAGAACAATGAAAGCAAAAGGGTGAGCTCAACTAGCCCAGTAAGAAATATTATGACTAAGATAATGCATAATAAATTATCATTAGCCTTCAAGAATGTTAAACTGATAAAATAGATTAGACATCAAGTTTAACTGCAGCGGAATAAGCAATCCATTAGAATAGTCGAGTAGAGCATGATATCTACTATCTTCTATGATTTAAAATGTTTTCATCAATTTTTATCACTGGGACTCATCTTAATAAATAAACCACATCATCGAGTCATCCCTGCAATACGGGCCGAGGAATTCATTAAATCATCAATGGTCATGACTATACTGAATAATCCCTGGTCATAATCATACCAAAAACTGTCCATCAATGCACTACTGGTCACTGAGGACTTTTACCACATCATTTATAACATTACAGGTCATGATTATACCGAATAATCCCTGGTCATAATCATACCAAGTCTATCTATGCACGTAAGCCAAAGACGACTTTCATCACAATATAAGCATGATGATGATGACAATGATATAAACGTTAATCAAATGAAAACAAGGATAAATATTAAAGACTTTACATTTATCCAAATATTATCAATCACTTAATAAACTCATAATCTAATATTATTAATATTATAACAATATTTTAATCACTTCTTAAACTTATAAACAATTTATTTTAATTGTTTACACTTTATCAAATAATGCATTTAATCATTCAAAAATGTCATACTCATAAGATTTCATCACCAATGATCAAATCCCTCATTAAAAATTTGAATATACCCTATATAGAATTCCAAAACCATAAAATCCTATTTTCTAATTTTGTTACTTCACATAACATATTTAATTCATTTACTCATAACTAGTTCATTTTCATGAAAAATACCAAATCAGTCCCAAAAATATTTATTTTCTAGGATTTAATAGAATATAGTCCCATATTGAACATATATTTTTCTCAGAATTTTTAAAATTCATTTACTATTTTTCATATGGCTAAAACTGCTGAATATTTAAACATTTATCATAAACTGTACTTTTGTCTAAAAATTCCAAAATTTATAGGGTATACTTATGTTATATATAGGTACTCCCAATAAAAATTTCACTAATTTTGGAGTTAACCAGAAGGAGTTATAAGGGTTTACTTTTAAAATAGTCTTTTCCCATAAAATTCATAACTCCTAATCTATACATCCAAAAATCGCCATTTTTGGACACAATCTAGAAAACTCAACAAACCGTCATTTCAAATTTTTCTAGAATTTTTGAGTGTCAGAAAAACTACGAAACTCTAAATGGATTTTCACCCGCCATGTGGGAATCCACGTAGACAGATCATTTCCACAATTTAATAAGGAATGAATACGAAGGATCATTCACCATGCATGTGGTAATCCACATAGACATGTTATTCCAACAGAACAATAAGGAATGGAATTAATAGAAGAATTCACCAGGCATGCGATAGACCGCACAGACAGGTTATTCCAATAGAATAATAAATAATGGAACCAGGTCATGCGTAAACGCACAGACAGAATATTTCAACAGAATAATAAATAATGGAACCAGGTCATGTAAAAATGCACAGACAGAATATTCTGATAAAATAATAAATAATGGAACCAGGTCATGTGTAAACGCACAGACATGATATTCCGACGAAATAATAAAGAATGGAATAATAGAAGAATTTCACCATGTATGCGGTACTTCGCATAGACAGGTTATTCCAACATAATAATAAAGAATGGAATAACAGAAGAATTTCACCATATATACGGTAGTCCGAGTATACATGTTATTCCAACAGAATAATAAGGAATGGAATAACAAAATCTCTCTTCATGAATACGAAAGAAATAAATACCCCTTACCTCGAAAGAAGACTGGATACTGGAATAGTGAGGTAGCAGACTTCTCTTCTTCTTTTTCTCTATAATTTCTCTTTATAATAATTGCTCTAAAGCCTTAGTGAATTGGTGAGAAATGAAGGAAGAATGAGCTTCTATTTATAGGAAAATATAGTCTCGATAATTGCACGTTTTGGGGCTCGAAATATTATAGTATAATATCTCCAACTTTTCTTTCATTTTTTATTTAGTCCTGCAAGTATTATCAAACTTGCACCACCTCCCCTAGTAGTAAATAATGTGAATCAATAGTTCAAACATGTGAACCAATAGTTATAATCATGTGAAAATACGAATTACAGTATAATACCTCCATCTATACCTCCATTTTTAACTTAGTCATGCAAGTATTATCAATCTTGCACCAACTCCCCTAATAGTACAAGAATGTGAATCAATAGTACACAGATGTGAACAAATAGTTATAATCATGTGAATTAATAACAATTAATTACTCATTTATCCAATTAGTTACCCGACTGGTCAGTATAACTTCTAGACATCAATTAATATCGAAATAAATGTCGATTTCCATTATCACTAATAATTCCAACATAATGAAACTATCAATTTCATTTTTAATCAACACAAACTTATTCATCATTAATATTATAACTCACAATATTTAACAACCAGGTCCTTCCCAGGAAAGAGGGGGCTTTCCGATAATGATTTCTCCTTATTGGCGCATAATTAGATGACCAAACCTCTCCTTGATAGAACTTCTAGACATTGTAAATATTGTAATTTAATAATATGAATAACTTTGCCGTATCAATTATTGATTTAATAATATAACATATTATGCAGATGATACTGTGACAATAATTGAATCAATAATATGAGAGATATGATCAAAGAAATTCTTTGTAGTAATAATTGAGTATAAGCGGTGACTTCTCACGTAAGCATCAATAATCAATACCGTGTGGTACTATACAACCACGCCAGACATCGTATTTTTTACTACCGAAAGTAGTTCAACATGTTTTAACGGTAACACTTTCACCGTTATTTTTATAAAAGATAATTACATGCGTTTTGTATTCACGACAATACTTACATTGTGGGTCCACAAATGATTGCTCGTCGTACGGATATTTCCTGACAAAAAGAATATTCCCCGACCAAACGAATATTTTATAACAACTTGCATACTTTGCAAATTTATAAATATTACCCACAACTATAACATTATATCAAATCCACACCATAATATTTAAAAAAAATATTTTGAGAAATTTGAATCTTTATTCATAAAATTTGGGGTCTCACAATCTCCCCTCCTTATGAAATTTTGCCCTCGAAATTTACGTACGTACCTGGTATACCGAAGAGGTGAGGATACCCTGACTTTATTTCAGATTCTATGTTAAATATGATCCTTCTTATCCAAGATTTTAACATGTAACTCCTCACACATTAAATCTTCTGCTATCTCGTCTAGTTCCAATTCAATAATGTGGTTCGGGTCGTCCACATATTTATGTAACAACGATACGTGAAAAATGTTATGAACACGCGATATACTTGGCGGTAAACGAGTCTATAGGCCACAGTTCTTACTCGATCGAGGATTTCAAATAGACCAATAAAATCAAGAGTTGAGATTTCCTCTCTTCATCGAGTCTTGCTTCTAGAATAACGCCCTCTTGAACCTTCTTCTCCACATTCATCAGATTCGGGTGTGAAGCTTGAACGACTTTTAAATTTATCGATTAAAGTCAATTTTACTCGTATATTCGTTATCATCACGTGGGTCTCTAGATTCTTTAACTCTATCTTCATCATTTATAAGTTATACGAAATGGGTTTTTGACTTAACAACGTCACACTCGTAACCGCATACAATCTTCTACTCAACGCGTCAGCTAGCACGTTCGCTCTTCCACGATGATATTGAATGGTATGGTCGTAATCTTCAACAGCTCAAGCGAATGTCTTTGGCATATGATACGTTCATTTTAGTTAAAGAAATATTTGAGGGTTTTAGAAATGGGTTTTTGTACTAGGGTCAATACAAAATTCAATTTCACGCTCTAAGGTAGGCTAGGAAGTCTTCAGAGAATACGTCAGGAAATTTATTAACAATAGAAATATCATTCAAAACTATGACTCTCATCCAAGACTTGGATAACACAAGTAATGAAGGTTTCTCCTAACGGATTTTCAACAGATAAGTCAAAGTCTAACTTTTCTGGGGTCAAATTTAAACGTTGAACGCAAGCAAGAGAGATAAAAGAATGGATAGAACCGGTATCTAATAAGGTATAGACTTCCCAAGAATTTATAAATAACTAACCCGTGCTAACTTCGTTTGGGTTACTCGCTTTTTGTAAAGTCACGAAAAACACTCTTCTTGAAACCATTGACTTTTTTTGTCTGTATCTGTCTTTGGTGCAACCGTCCCAACTGGACTTGATTTTGCTACAGGACAAAATTGAGCTATGTGATCGTCTTTTCCATAACTAAAACATACCTTGGAAGGCTGTGGACAATTTGGACTTATGTGTCCCTCCTCTCCACATCTGTAGCATCTAATTGGCGGTCGTTCTTCTCCCCTAGAAATTTTTGCTGGTGTTGTTGTTGCTGCCAACGTCTTCCCATCATCGTTAGATCTTCTCTTCTTGAATTTTCTAATTCTATTATCTTGGCCATGATTACCACCAAAGTGGTTACCATTGTTGGTATGATAATTTCCCCCATTATGGTTATCATTGTTCTGATGGCCGTTGCCACCGGTACGATTATTATCGTATTGTTGGTCATTTCCATTTGGTTGTGCTGACTCATTATCGCACTCCAATAACTGAGCCCTATTCACAACATCTGAATATAAACAAAGTTTGTGAGAAATGAGGTATTGACGTATATTGGGTTTCAAACATCTTAGAAATATTCGCGTCATTCGCTCCTCATTATCGACCAAATGGGATGCAAACCGGGATAACTACGCAAATTTAGCCTCGTATTGCGACACGGTCATATTATTTTGCTCCAACTTGATAAATTCCACCTCCTTCATGTGACGAATACTTTCGAGAAAGTACTTATCATTGAACAGCTCTTGGAACTTCTCCCAAGACATCTTCAGTGCGGCAGGCTGGGTACGTTTTATAGATTCCGACCAATTATCTGCCTCTTCACGCAACATAAAGGTGGCAAAGGGAACCTTTTGCTCCTCGGAGCATCCCAAGACATCAAATATCTTGGTGATCTGCTTTAACCACGTCTCCGCCTTAAGTGGTTCTGGATTTCCCAAAAACTCTGGTGGTCCCAACTCCTTGAACTACTTAGCGGTGACCGACCGCGGGTTGCCATTATTTCCACCTATATTTTGAACAAGAGTATCTCTTACCTAATGTTGCATGAATTGCATAAAGCCTCTGAACATCCCATTGTTCATCATTTGATCGGTGTTGTTGTTTACCCGAGGATTATTATCTTCCTATTGCACATTATCTTGGGTATTGATCGTTGGTGACTCAACGGTCTCATGTGCTTCATTGCTAATCTCAACATTTTCAAATACCATTTTCAAACACTGTCACAAAACAAGGGTTAATTAACATGTCACATATTATCTCTATACTCTGACCAACCAATTAAATACCAAATAAACTTAGGTAGGTCATACTAGCGAAGGAATTCCCCGTCTCTCCCCTCCTAGTTATTGTTTCACATCTCAGCTAGGGATCATATCCCTAAGCTTTGATACCAACTGTGACCCCCATCCAAGACTTGGATAACACCTCACGATGATACCTATCAACTTGCCACCGTTACTCACGGCATCCCCTACGGAAAGTCTATCTTGGTGCATCCTAAGACTTGGAAGCCACCGGATAAAGGCTGGGGCTCTTTTCATGGCTTTGATAAGAATCTATGGCGCCCCAAAAATGGTGTACATCACCAATCTTGAGTCGCCAAATACATGGTACAGAATACAAATACAAACTTAATTATACAAACGTCGTGTAATATACAACAAAACATAGCTGAGAGTTTAAACAGGAATATTGCCTTCTAGACAATATCCACTCTAAAATAGAGTCCTCATTACATTTATTGTCACACTATTTTATAGAATAGTGAGGACTACTATAACACCATCTCGGACCATCACTCTGTTCCCCGACTAGTCCCGGCTACGTTCTCATTTCCTGAAGAGAACAATGAAAGCAAAAGGGTGAGCTCAACTAGCCCAGTAAGAAATATTATGACTAAGATAATGCATAATAAATTATCATTAGCCTTCAAGAATGTTAAACTGATAAAATAGATTAGACATCAAGTTTAAGCTGTAAATGAATAAGCAATCCATTAGAATAGTCGAGTAGAGCATGATATCTACTATCTTCTATGATTTAAAATGTTTTCATCAATTTTATCATCAGGACTCATCTTAATAAATAAACCACATCATCGAGTCATCCCGCAATACTGGTAGAGGAATTCATTAAATCATCAATGGTCATGACTATCTTGAATAATCCCTGGTCATAATCATACCAAAAACTGTCCATCAATGCACTACTGGTCACTGAGGACTTTTACCACATCATTTATAACATTACAGGTCATGATTATACCGAATAATCCCTGGTCATAATCATACCAAGTCTATCTATGCACGTAAGCCAAAGATGACTTTCATCATAATATAAGCATGAAGATGATGACAATGATATAAGCGTTAATCAAACGAAAACAAGGATAAATATTAAAGACTTTAAATTTATCCAAATATTATCAATCACTTAATAAACTCATAATCTAATATTATTAATATTATAACAATATTTTAATCACTTTTTAAACTTATAAACAATTTATTTTAATTGTTTACACTTTACCAAATAATACATTTAATCATTCAAAAATGCCATACTCATAAGATTTCATCACTAATGATCAAATCCCTCATCAAAAATCTGCATATACCCTATATAGGATTCCCAAACCATAAAATCCTATTTTCTAATTTTGTTACTTCACATAACATATTTAATTCATTTACTCATAACTAGTTTATTTTCATGAAAAATACCAAATTAGTCCCAAAAATATTTCTTTTCTGAGATTTAATAGAATATAGTCCCATATTGAACTTATATTTTTCTCAAAATTTTTAAAATTCATTTACTATTTTTCATATGGCCAAAACTGCCGAATATTTAAACATTTATCATAAACTGTACTTTTGTCTAAAAATTCCAAAATTTATAGGGTATACTTATGTTATATATATGTACTCCCAATAAAAATTTCACTAATTTTGGAGTTAACCAGAAGGAGTTATAAGGGTTTTCTTTTAAAATAGTCTTTTCCCATAAAATTCATAACTCCTAATCTATACATCCAAAAATCGACATTTTTGGACACAATCTAGAATACTCAACAAACCATTATTTCAAATTTTTCAGAATTTCTGATTGTCAGAAAAACTATGAAACTGCAAATGGATTTTCACCCACCATGCGGTAATCCTCGTAGACAGATCATTTCCACAATTTAATAAGGAATGAATACGAAGGATCATTCACCATGCATGTGGTAATCCACAAAGACATGTTATTCCAACAGAACAATAAGGAATGGAATTAACAGAAGAATTCACAAGGCATGTGATAGACAACACATACATGTTATTCCAACAGAATAATAAATAATGGAACCAGGTCATGCGTAAACGTACAGAGAGCATATTCCAACAGATTAATAAATAATGGAAACAGGTCATGCGTAAACGCACAGACAGGATATTCCGATAGAATAATAATAATGGAACCAGGTCATGCATAAACGCACAGACAGGATATTCCGACGGAATAATAAAGAATGGAATAATAGAAGAATTTCACAACGTATGCGGTACTTCGCATAGACAGGTTATTCCAACATAATAATAAAGAATGGAATAATAGAAGAATTTCACCATATATACGGTAGTCCGCGTATACAGGTTATTCCAACAGAATAATAAGGAATGGAATAACAATAACTCTCTTCATGAATACGAAAGAAATAATACCCCTTACCTCGAAAGAAGACTGGATACAGGAATAGTGAGTTAGCAGACTTCTCTTCTTCTTTCTCTCTATAATAATTGCTCTAAAGCTTTAGTGAATTGGTGAGAAATGAAGGAAGAATGAGCTTTTATTTATAGGAAAATATAGTTTCGATAATTGCACGTTTTGGGGCTCGAAATATTACAGTACAATACCTCCAACTTTTCTTTCATTTTTAATTTAGTCCTGCAAGTATTATCAAATTTGCACCACCTCCCCTGATAGTAAATAATGTGAATCAATAGTTAAAACATGTGAACCAATAGTTATAATCATGTGAAAATACGAATTACAGTATAATATCTCCATCTACATCTCTATTTTTAACTTAGTAATGCAAGTATTATCAATCTTGCACCAACTCCCCTAATAGTACAAGAATGTGAATCAATAGTACACACATGTGAACAAATAGTTATAATCATGTGAATTAATAGCAATTAATTACCCGTCTGGTCAGTATAACTTCAAGACATCAATTAATATCGAAATAAATGTCGATTTCCACTAACACTAATAATTCCAACACAATGGAACTATCAATTTCATTTTTAATCAACACGACCTTATTCTTTATTAATATTATTATAACTCACAATATTTAACAACCAGGTCGTTCCCAGGAAAGAGGGGGCTTTCCGATAAGGATTTCTCCTTATTGGCGCACAATTAGATGACCAAACCTCTCCTTGACAGAACTTCTAGACATTGTAAATATTACAATTTAATAATATGAATAACTTTGCCGTCCCAATTATTGATTTAATAATATAACATATTATGCAGATGATATTGTGACAATAATCGAATCAATAATATGAGAGATATGATCGCAAAGAATTCTTGTAGCAATAATTGAGTATAAGCGAGTGACTTCTCACGTAAGCATCAATAATCAATCTGGTGTGCTTCTTTGTGCAACCATAGCGTATTAAAGATACTTTTACTACTGAAAGTAGTTTAACAGTTTTAACGGTAACACTTTCGCCGTTATTTTTATAAAAAGATAATTTTGTCATTTTCTAACTACGACAATACTTTCGTTGTGGGGTCCATTAATGATTGTGCCGTCGTACGGATATTTCTCAATAAAAAGAATATTCCTCGACCAAACGAATATTTTATAACAACTTGCATACTTTGCAAAATTTATAAATATTATCCAGAACTATAACCTTATATCAAATCCACACAATAATATTTAAAAAAAATATTTCGAGAAATTTGAATCTTTATTCATAAAATTTGGGGTCTCACATGGACTGTTTAAGCAAATGATTATTAGTGGAGACATAAGTTTTTCAAAACTCCTAGTTATGCTAAACTTCAAGTTTTTGACATCAAGATAAATACACACTATGTGCTTTTGAAAAAAAAAATATATATTCGTAATGATTATTGAACGGTTTAAAGTATAGTCTATGCTACTTATTTCGGCTAGACGCAAATGATTTAAAATATCAAAATATATTTTTATTTATCACTCTTGTACCATGTAACCTGGTGCAGAGATGATAAAAAGTTGATAGCGTTATAAATACAGGAATACTTAGTGTGAATTCGATCTAAAAATCATTGTTCCACTATTGTATGATGTGTTATAACAAAGTCATACAATGATGACATCCTCAAACGGAATGTTAATACAGTACGACATCATGACGTCATTCTCAAAAATATTTTCATAAATTTAATTTGTCAACGGCGTTTGGCTATACGCATTCGTAAATCAATTGAAATTTATTATTGATATAAGTCTACGCTATTCGATTCAGCTAGACTAATGTTTATGAAAACTCTAAGTGTTCATTGAAAAAAATTTCTCGAACCAAATTATTTTGGTGCGGAATCCAATAAGACTGAGGTAAAATTTTTGTGCATATGGCAGTGACGAGAAATAGATAAAACCAGTATTATTGGGCCAGTACTGGGCATACCGGGCTAATCACCCTATATGTCTTCAGGGTAAGACGGTTTACGGATGAATTTCTATATAACCTTTGCGAATATGATAGACAATAGTCTATATAATTCCTCAGCAATATTTGAAAATTTTTACTCTTGCGAGTGGTGTATTGGGTAGCATGTAATGATGTGTAGGGACGGTGTAAGCAGTGTGGTGTAAGTTTAAGGTGAATTTTGGGGACGAAATTCTTAGAAGAAGGGGTGAATGTGACAACCCGAGAATTTAGAAAATTTTTAAAACCATAATTGATTGATTTAAGGTTCAATATTAGAACCTAGACAGAAAATAAGTGAATGGATTTGACATTTCTGGGAAGAAATTTCAAGGATTTAAAATTTTTGTGGTGAATTATTCAGGATTAAGTGTATATGTATATATGTTTTGTGAATATAATATTATATGTGTTCATAATGTGGTTAAAGGTCAATGGTTGACCAGATAAATTTTATTAGTGCCAAACCCTAATATTATTATCAAATATCGACGTTCAGTTAGAAAACCTTAATGATTGATAAGAAACCTTAGAAACCGGTTCTAGAAACCCTAATTTTAGTTCCGAGAATCCAAAACCCTAATTCAAAAATTAAAAACCCTAATTTGGGAATTCAAATGCTAGTATAAGGTTTAACGTTATTAATTATAACCTAATTAGGGAAAACCCTAAGGATTTACTTGAAACCCTAATAATTAGAAAATCTAATTATTAGAAACCCTAATTGTTCAGTTTGAAACCCTAAGGTATAATTATGGACTTAACTGCTAAAATTAGCAATTTTAATTAGGGAATGTTAATCCTAATTAGCAAGATTAAACTTATGATTAGGAAATCTAAATATAACTATAGAATCCTAATTATAATTTTGAAATATTAATTTTATATTTCGAAAACCCTAATCTGGAAATCATAGAAAATTGAATTATAGAAACCTTAGGTTTTAACCCTAAGGGTTAAATCCTAAGGGTCAAACCCTAAGGGTTGGATCAAAAGACTAACTTGCCATTAAAATTATATGGAAAATGTCCAAAATGCCCTTTTGTCACATTTTCTAATATGTTGAGTGTAAATCTTGCCAAGATTTTGTTTGGTGACCAACCTTTGACTTCTCTTGTGCCTTAAATCTCAGGAAATCTCAGCTAACTTACAACATTAGATACAATGCATCTAGTATAAGAGATTCAAGAGAGAGAAAAGGTCCACTTTAATTTCATTTTCTCCTAGACCTTTTCTCTCTAAAAAATCTGGAATGTAGAGTTAGAGAGAGAAAAGATAAGCCATGATCAGTTCATAACTTACCAAGATCAGATCACAAAGTCGTAATCTAGATCAAAGCTAGAAAAGGTATAAAACCTAAATTTTAGACAACATGTGATCTTATGTTATATGTTGTAATTTATTGTTTAAAGTTGTGTAATAAGATGTCATTTAGTGATCTGGGTTGTTAAATCCCGGATCCATAACATCAAAGTGCTCAAAATTTGATTTTTTAGAAATCTGGAAAAGTAGAAATTTTTGGCCTAACAACCATATGTCAGAGCTCGTAGATCCGTGTTTGTTAGGTGTTATGTGTGTTTTTTTGTTATGGATTTGTTCTATGCCATGTGGCCTTTGTTCTGAAACTTGAATCATGGTCAGATTAAGTCTAGATTGCAAGTTTTTAGTGGTCAAAGGTCGTTGACTGACCATGACTGAACAAATCTGGGTAACCCAGATTACCCAGAAAAGTCTGACAACCATTTTTGGAGGCTCGAATCTTGAAGTATGTTAGTGTTTATGTCATGTTATGGGTTGGATATTGTATTCTTGCATGTAATCTACATACTCAAACCTTTATATCCCCAGATCTTGATCAGAATCAAAGTAATCAATGGTCAAACAAGCGTTGACCAACTATCCGGTTGAATTCCTGGAAAACCCAGAATTCACCAAGAACATTTTTTGGCATGCACTTTGACCGGCTTGAATCTTGTGCTTTTGTTGTTGTTATGATGATCTAATGTTATAAAATGGTACACTGACATCAATACTACACGACTGAATCGATATAACACACTAAGAAAGTTGGGATCATATACATTAAAAGGAGCAAAGTAAGAACCTCAAACTGTTCTTCATTTTTGGAAAACTCAGAAATGAAGAACAGGTCTGACATGAATTTCTGAGGCCTATATCTCACTGATTTTTTGTTGGATGGCTATGAAATTGATTGATAATGATAGTATTACACTTATACTACAATTATAACACAATTTACCAGCCCTGAATCAACGCGATCCTAGATCTATTAATGGTCAAACCTAGCACCTTGTAAACTGACTTGAAGATCTGGGTTTTGGCCAAGAACACCTACGGTGACGGTATGGTAGCCTAAAGCCCTTTTAGCGACACTTAATTTCTGAAATTAATTATTTTAATTAATAAATAAATAAAAATAGTTTTTAATTATTAAAAATACAAAATAAATTCCTAAAAATTATTTTAAAGTCAAAAAATTAGTTTTTAATTATTTAGAGCATATTTCATAAATATTTAATGTTTTTGGAATATAAAAGGTATTTAATTTATATAATTATAATATTAAATAAATTATTCAAAAATGATTTTAATATTTGAAAAAAAATCATATTATGGTGTTAGAAAATATTTTAAGTTATTTTTAATAACTTTTGATATTTTGTGATGAATTTCATTAATAAATTAATATTAATGGTAATGGATTTATTTAATAAATATATTAAATAAGTTATGGAAAATTAGAATTAATGCTTTAAAAATCATATAAAAATGATTTAATGGTTAGAAAAATATTTTGAGTTATAAAATATAACTTTTGATATTTTTCCATGAAAATATTAATATTTTAATATTAATAACAATTATCGGATAATGGATTTAAAGGTTTAAAAATCGGATAAATGAGAAATTAAAGTATTCAAAATACTTTCATATATTATAATATTATGTTATGATTTTCATTAATATTTATATAATATAAAAATTAATGATAAGAGAATAATGTGGTATTTATATTATATAAATACGATATAAGTGATTGAAAAATTATGAAAAATGGTAATAATTACTTGAAAATTATTACGAGCTTATGAAAAATATTTTTGACTGATAATAAAATTATCTAAGTTAAGTGTTAAGTGTTTAGGCAGAGTTTAATTGAACTTAAACTCGATAATGGTCCGACTAAGCCGTCGGGATGTCAGAATTTTGTCGAACCCGACTCAGACTGTAAAAGTTTGACTTGAGGTCAAGTTTTATGTCTGTTATAGACATATAAGATTATGTGATAATGTGTTTAAGTTATTTTAAATATTGTAATGATATTATTCTAATTTGTATATCGATATTATTTATATATCAGGTCTTCAGACAAAGCTTAATAAATTTTGTAACAGTAATCGACCAAACATGCAAGTTTTCCTTAACTCGATCTCGAGTTGTTTCATTCAAATATACTTATGGTTAATCATTGTTGATTGTCATGTTTAAGAATTGTTAAATTGTAGTCTATACATATTGCATGTATTAATCAGGTATGAAAGGCTGATCACCTTAATTACCATTCGGTCCAAATATAATTGATATGTTCATGTTAAATATTCTTCAGCTATGCAAGTTTATTCGTGCTAATTCACAACTATATTATTGAATTATAGCCAACTTATTGTTCAAATTCTTTCAATCATGATATATCCTCAAATAAACTTATACTTGATGGGCAAACATATGATCACCCTTGCTATATCATGATAAATATTGCAGATTAAGACGAATACGTCAGATACATGAAAGGGCGAAGCCAAGTTCAGCTTGGGACTATGTGTGCAGCTATATTTGTAACAATTATGTATGATAATAATGATATATGTTAAATAGTTTATGAATTTTGTATAAGTTAAGGTTACTCGACCTTGGGGAATAGTGTGTAATGTTTAATGTATAAAAAATTTATGTTTATATCTTCCGCAATAGTTATAAAATTAGTATACCAGATCCGTGGCGATTTAGGACCCGGATTTGGGGATGTTACAACCCAAATCAAGAATTTCATACTTTTGTTGAGGGGACAAATCGACCATGAACTCTTACTAGGTTTAACAGCATTTCACCGTAAACCCTTCTTACACGGTCAATTTACAATCATAAACCTCTTCCATACGTTGGCGATCAACCCATCGTATAACCCCATTTTAGAATATGTTCACCTTTGACTTAATCATTAGATTCCGCACCAAAATAATTTGGTTTAGTATAACTCTTCAAAGAAAGCTCGATTTTCTTTTAATCATGACATACCATTCGTTTTAGCCAAATAAAATAGCTTAGACCATACCAATAAATTGGACATCAACTTGCACCAACTCTCCTAATAGTAAATCATGTGAATCAATAGTACACACATATGAACACATAGTTACAAGCATATGAATTAATAGCAATTAATTGCTCATTTATCTGGTGAATTACCCGATTGATCAATATAACTTCCAAACATCAATTATCAGCGAAATAAATCTCAATTTCTACTAACACTAATAATTCCCACACAATGGAACTATCAATTTCATCTTTAATCAACACAAACTTATTAATCATTAATATTATAACTCACAATATTTAACAACCAGGTCATTTCCAAGAAAGAGGGGGCTTTCCTATAAGGATTTCTCCCTATTGGCGCGCAATTAGATTATCTAACCTCTCCTTGACAGAACTTCTAGACATTGTTAATATTGCAAATAATAATATGAATAACTTTATCGTCTCAATTATTGATATAAAATATTATGCAGATGATATTGTGACAATAATTGAATCAATAATATGAGAGATATGATGCAACAATTACTGTAGCAATAATTGAGTATAACTGAGTGACTTCTTACGTAAGCATCAATAATCAATACTGGTGTGCTACTATGCAACCACGCATATTCATTGTATTTTTTACTCTTAGGGTAGTTCAACAGTTTAACGGTAAAACTTTTGCCGTTATTTTTACAAAAAGATAATTATGTCATTTTCTAACTACGACAATACTTCCGTTGTGGGGTCCACTAATGATTGTGCCGTCGTACGGATTGTAGACACTAGAAATTTTCTTTTCCTGTTGCTAACTATGCAGGAGGGAAAAAGCATCTTTTTCACACCCCAGAGGTAATCCTGGAGGACCACAACATAAATTCCAACCTCAGAGATAACCCTGAGTACATTTAGAGTCAACAGCATGACCATCTCAGAGATAACCCTGGGAAAAACCCGCTACAACTATGCAAAAACCGGAGATAACCCCGGGAGTGGCAAAATGGTCATTTCACCAACTCAACTTCACTTCAAATTAAATACACTCAGGTCAAATCAATTTGATTCAAAAGTAGTCCCACAAGACTCATATCTCAACTTCTAAACGCAAACTACGCAAAACGGCTCAACGGACTTCTTGACGAAAATCTGTAAATGCCATTTCGGTCATGGACCCATCTTCCTGGAATCAAAAAGGGCAAATCCCATGTCATAGCATAACCCTCGACAAAAGCAGTCTGAAGAAGGTCTTATACACCTCGTTCGGATGCTCGGATTGAAGTTCTACAAGTTTGAGCGGACATTACAGTACGCGAGTGCATGTACTTTGAGACGATGGGACCCACGAAGCTCGGGCCCACCATTACCTAGCAGAGTGTAGCTGTAATTCTGCTTGCGTAGTACACCCGCGCCATCGATCTATAAATATAGATCTTGGGTTAGCCATTTTGAGAGGGAGAAGAGAGAGAAAAGGCGAGAAAGCCCTATCCACTTTACTCTGTACACACCCATATTGAGTGTTTTCCTCATTTTAAACATCTGTTAGCTCACATATAGCTATATTTTCATCCGGCGAGAGCTAAGTGTTTATCCATATAGAGTCATAGAAGTCTACATTGGCAGCCCACTGTAAGCCTTCTTACATTCTATAAAGTCTTTCTTCTCATAATAGCACACACTATTATACACATTGAGAGTCGTGTGTGTGGGTTTTCATTTCTGTCTGTATATATATACTTATCTATATATGTATATATTTTTATACGGACTAACATTATTGAGTTATGCCTCGATTGAGCCTAAACTTATGTCTGGTGCGTTTAATTGCTTATATATATATATATATATATATATATTTATATATATATATATATATACTCATATATATAAACTGTTGTCATACTACATCGATGAGCCTGGATTTTACATCCTATATGCGTTTAATTATATATATATATATATATATATATATATATATATATATATATATATATATATATATATATATATATATATATATATATACTTATATATATATAGCATTGTTATGGGACATATCAGAGTGAGCTTTGGATTTTATATCAGGGTGCATTTCTTTATATATATATATATATATATATATATATATATACATTTAGATTCGCCTAGAAGTTTACTTACGTGGCGATTGATAGCTTTTATAGCTTTCTTAAATTTCTTCCTTTCTCAGAGTTTACTTCGTGGCAGTTGATAGCTTTTACAGCTTTATTTACATTCAAGTCCCGCCTGGAGTTTACTCCGTGGCGGTTGATAGTATTTATTGCTTTATCTACATTTTTGATCTCCCATGGAGTTGCTTCGTGGTGGCTGATCATGCACAAACACACACACACACACACACACACACACACACATATATATATATATATATATATATATATATATATATATATATATATATACCGCTTTTATATATATATATATATATAATCGCCATCGCTTTCCATACAAATTGCAGTATCATGTGAGCCTAGGAATCATGTGATCACAGATTAAGTCTATTGAATCTAGATTCGATTCCCATGATGGACTTTTTCTAACTATAAGTAGCTTGTACATTATTTACAGTGTCTGAGTTCCCTTGGATGGCTGTCATGCCCATAAGGAGTTCGACACTGCTGTATATTATTTTCTCGAAGATGCCTCGCATCTCAAAAATAAAAGCAAACAAGCCGAACATTTAATATTAAAATGGAAGTATCAAAGGCCTCAATTACTATTGAGCACAGGGTTTGAAAAACCTTTTGTTACAAAACTTCATTGTTATATCTTACTTAAAACTGAATTTTCTACAAAATTCAAACCCTATGTATATAGGTGCGAACGAGGCATAACACTACTTCCAAATAATTGCACATTGATCCACACACACACACATTTTCATATAACAGTTTCTTTGAAAAGTGGCGGTCACCGTAGCAACACGAATGTCGGGGGGTGCCTAACACCTTCCCTCCGCATAACCAATCCCCCGGACCCTAAATGAATCTCGGTTTCACAGACCCATTTAACAGTGTCACATCACTGGGTTAATGTGCAAACCTTTTCGGTTGCGTTGGTGCAACCAGTTAAATACACCAACTGGCGACTCTTAAAGTCCAATAGTCGACATTATACATGTCGGACCTTTTTCACTTGTTTTTTCAAACAAATCTCACATTAACATGAGAACACCAAAGAACAAGTAATGAAAAGGGACATTAAAAAATCCCGACGTCGACATGTGGCGACTCTGCTGGGGACTCCAGTAACAGGGCTTAAGCCGCTAGTACAAGCTTTTCAAAACTTTTATATGCTTGTGTGTGAATGTTGTATTTACATTTATGATGAATGTGTACGAATGCATTTTTACTTACTGCACTATACTATATCTATTTGTTATATTAGTGCTTCGCACATGTCATCATTTTCATAAACGGTGAGACACGTTGTATGTGAATGTATGTTGAATGGTTCCTCCACTAGGAGGCTATCCTATCAGTGTTTGATTACTGGACTTGTAGGAAGAATAATTCGAACGTGGCTCAGGAAAGGCACAACCCAGATTTGTTCCAGTTGAAAGACCAGATTAACTTCCCATCAAGTAAATTGCGATGATCTAGGAACCTTCATGCCAAAAAGTCGCGAGAGTAACCCTAAGATAGGTCAACCTCTGATAAACCAAACGCGGAGGAAAGTCTCTTCATGCTTTCCGTTTTCAATTCCTTTTAAAAGCATTTACTTGTAATTTTATTCCATGTTCATCTTTATATAATGAAAAATATGAAGAATATTTTGTGCATACATGTTATCAATTAACACCCATTTTTGCAGGACACTATTCCTAAAACGTATATAATATGTTAACATTTACATTACCCTAAGACTAAACTACACAAGTCTTTTGTAGGGAAGCAATTGGGCCCGTTTCCCGTTCAAATTCCAAAAGGGCATTAAGCCCACAGTTAGACATGGATAAAAGTGCCCAACCTGATCCTACTCCTATCTCTCGCAAAGAGTTCGAAAGATTAAGCTATCAAATTACGGAGTTGGTTGTTATGCTCAAAGAACTACACCAATCTACTCAAGGTCCACAAATACCCATCCATACAGAATCCTATACACATGGTGGAATCCAGGGCCAAATAATACCCACTCAAGCAGAGTCATCCATACTAGGGGACAGTCAGGGTATTAGCAAAAAAATGGAAACCCAGATACCTAAACCTCATTCCAATAAAGAAATCACAAATCTCAGGGATGATCGAGAGACTAGGGATATAAGAAAGAAAGTCCAATAAATGGAGGAGACCATCCGGTCAATCAAAGGGACTAGAAACTATGGGAGTGTCACCTATTCAGATCTTTGCATATTCCCAGGGGCTCGCTATCCTGTCAAATGCAAAGTCCCAGAGTTTAAAATGTACAATGGGGAAGGCGATCCCTATACGCACCTGAAAGTGTACATTGGCGAACTGGGATCTTATGTTGAAGATGAAAGCCTCAGAATGCAACCTTTTCAAAAGAGTCTTATCGAAGAGGTTAAATCTTGGTATGCCCGACTTGACAATGCCAAAATTCATAACTGGGAAGAATTGACCCACGCCTTTCTAAATTAGTACAATTTTCAGTCATAAATGCCACCTGATCGATACCAAGTGACTAAAGTCAAAAAGCAAAGTACTGAATCTTTCCGAGAATATGCCCAAAGGTGGAGACATCTAGTAGCTCAAGTCATTCCATCAATGACAGAAGCTGAGATGGTAATGATATTTATTGATATCCAAGAGGCTCCGTACTACGAAAGGATCCTAGCAGGCATAGGAAAGCCGTTCTCGGAAATGATCAAACACAACAAAATGGCAGAGATGGGCCTGAAGGCAGGCAAGATTAAAGACTACACTGCCTTGGAAGAAGTCGCCAAGAATATATAGACTGACAAGTATGCTAGCGATCCCAAGGGTGTACCCGATAAAGGCAATGAAGATGTATCCCTTGTTGTACAGGGGCAAGTTAGGAGACCAATAAATAGTCCCCCCATTTGGAAAATGCAAGACAATCTTCCATCTCAACAATAGGCTGCGTTCAACCAATACCCAGATAGGAAAAGAAAATTTTAAAGAACAGAAAATCGGGTGTTCACTCCACTAGGCGATTCCCTTGAACATGTATTGGCGATATTAATGGATCACAAGAAAATTACTGAACTGGCTCCACCTCAGGAACCAGGGAGCAAAAGATACAATCCAAGCCAGAAATGTGCTTACCACTCAAGGTCTCCAGGACACGATACATAAGATTGTTGGTCCTTAAAGCATAAAATTCAAAATCTGATCGAAAGTGGCAGTATTGTGGTCCAACAACCTGATCAACAAAATGTGAACACCAACCTTCTGTTGCAGCATGATACGGAAGAAGTAAATATGATCGAGTCAGGAAGCACTGAAATGTATCCAATTCATAAATGCATAAGAAGGATAGAGGACTACCCCCAAAGGCACATAATAAATGTCCTAAAGTGGGAAAACTCGGAGGAAGGTATCATAGTAATGCAAAAATTAGAGACGATCTAGAACCAAGTATATATATATATATATATATATATATATATATATATATATATATATATATATGAGCTGGATTTTATATCTGGTGCATTTTCTTGCTTATATATATATGTATATTTATATTTCGTCCTTCCTGGAGTTTACTTCATGGAAGTTGATAGCTTTTACAACTTTCCTTACATTTCGTCCTGCCTGGAGTTTACTTTGTGGTAGTTGATAGCTTTTACTGACTTTATTTACATTCAAGTCCCTTTGGAGTTTACTCTCGTGGCGATTGATAACATTATTGCTTTATCTACATTTTGATCCCCATGGAGTTGCTTTCGTGGTGGTGATCATGCATATATATATATATATATATATATATATATATATATATATATATATATATTACCGCTTTTATATATATATAATGCGCTTATCGCTTTCCATACAAATTACAAGTATCATGTGAGCCTAGGAATCATGTGATAATGATTGATCTATTGAATCTAGATTCGGTTCCCATGATGGACTTTTCCTCGTAGTATGGCGACTTGTACATTATTTACGTTGTCTAAGTTCCTTGGATGGTTTATCATGCCCATAAGGAGTTGAGCCTTTCTTTGTATATAATTTTCTCGCAGATGCCTCACATCTCGAAAATAAAAGCAAACAAGCCGAACATTTAATAATAAAATGGAAGTATCAAAGGCCTCAATTACTATTGAGCACAAGGCTTGAAAAACCTTTTTAACAAAACTTCATTGTTATATCTTGCTTGAAACTGAATTTTCTACAAAATTCAAACCCTATGTATATAGGTGCGAACGAGGCATAACACTACTTCCAAATAATTGCACATTAATCTATACACACACACACACATTCATATAATAGTTTCTTTGAAAAGTGACGGTCACCGTGGCAACACGGATGTCGGGGGGTGCCTAACACCTTCCCTCCACATAACCAAGCCCTCGAACCCTAAATGAATCTCAGTTTCACAGACCCATTTAGCAGTGTCACATCACTGGGTTAATGTGAAAACCTTTTCGGTTGCGTTGGTGCAACCAGTTAAATACCGACGTCAATACGGATATTCCCCGACAAAAAGAATATTTTATATCAACTTGCTTACTTTGCAAAATTTTCAAATATCACCCTTAACTTTAAACTTTTATCAATTTAACCATTTACTAAATAAAATAATAATTATAAGAAAATTGAATACTTTCATTTCATATAATTCGGGATCTCACAGATTATCACTGTAATAAACCAAGTGGTTGTTACACCAAGCACAAACCTCTGCCCATACAAAGGTTCATACAACTCAGCTATCATATGAGTCCTCAATTGAAATCTTACAACTTCTAAATTTCTCTTTGCTTAATATGAATTTTCTTTAATTCGTATGTTATCCTTTACAATTCAATTTGAATTCTTCTTCCCGTACTACTTCGTAGTACCATTCATTCATAGCATTGGCTATAAATCATTCATCGTTTAACAGCTCATCTATTACTATGATTTACTATGATCACGTGGTGACCTTCTTATCCTTCTCTCTATGATTATAGTCTTAGGTACACATACCTAAGGTTTATAACCTATCAGCTCTGATACCAATCTATAACGCCCTGAAATCCAGTCTATTTTCACATCCTGATTCCATACGTCATGATCCCATCTTCTTCCAAACATGCATCATTATATAGCCAAATTTAAAAATATACATTCTCAAATCCTAGGTTCTAAAACCTTATAACCTCTTTCATTACAAATAATGATAATTACATTATTCTTTACATCTTACACGAGTGACTTTATCCGCCATCAAGGATACATAATCGTTCATTAAACTATTCTATAGTTTAATTCTATCATTCTATATTACAAGTCTTCGCTTGATCTTCACGCTCATTCATATAATGAATGACACTTCTTCTGGATATCGATCAACTTGATCTCTACGGGATCCTTAAGTTCTTCTAACATTGTTCGCTGAAAGTTTTTTTATTTAAAAAAATTATGAGCATTCAATTGCTCAACAAGTCATAGCAGTTGAACAAACAACTTTAAGAATTCAAACATTCTTTTAAGACTTCAATAACTGAACAAAGGTTATGAAGCAGTTTGAATAATAGGAATAATCTCGATTCCTATTATTTTAAAACATTAGTCACATTCCCTTTAAAAAACTTTCATTCTCTACTCTCTTTCATACACATTCTGTCTGGCTAGAATCAATAGCACAGACTTAATAATAATGGTTCACGTATAAATAGAACATGCTCATATTGAACAGTTCAATCAGAGAATAGTTTATCTCATAGAAACATCGAAGTGTTCACATTATGGCATAAGGCCTCATACATTCTATAACCTTGTACAAATATCACACATTCGCACATAGACAAAACTTCTCAAGTTCAACATTTGAGAAATTTTAGAAACTAGAATTCATTTAAAATATGAATGAAGTTAGGGAACTTGCCTTACGCATTTCACAACTTATAGTTTCTATTTGAAGCTGCTCATTCCAATTCCTATGTAGCATATAAGGAAATAACACATACACCAATTAGTCATATACTTGACTTACACATTGGTTTACTTAACTTTACTTCTTAGGGTTCGCGTTCTTACATTCTAAGTTTACGCAACCAACTTCCTTTACCAGTTAATGGCTTCATGACATAAAGAGATGTCTTACTCAATACGTTCATCATCTTTGATGATTTACATTCTTATCTTCTTCTTATACTCTCCTAGGACTCAACACACATCATGTCTCGGCTAGTAGTCCATACGGTACTCTGAGTGGTTTCCCACAAACAACCAACAAACAAGTTCCCGTCTCATCTACACTTCCCATAACAGTGAGTTAGATCGGTTGCCAGTTTTATATATACCTTTAGTCTCTGAAGGAATTGTTTAGCCCATCTCCCATATGCCAACCATCAAAGATTACGACTGTACTACAACCTAAATTCATCTTAACTTATTCGAACCATTAACTATAATGTTTGTTAAGTCAATTTGTTATTCTTTATAGCTTTCTGGCAACTAAATGACATACCTCAGGGTTCATTCTTTATCGTCTAAGTTATATGGTCCTTTGTATACTCAGAATGATCATTCAATATTTATTCTACACATTTATAGGGTTAACCATTTTGCGTTACCTTATTCTTATCTTACAACGTCCGGTTCATTTGACTCAGAATGTTATCCAAGTCATAAACATTAGCTCGACTTGTTTTACATTATACGTACTTGTCTTTAATTCAGCTTCTTCACCATTCACAAGTTTAATCATTAGTCTTCATTATCTTACGGTCAAACCATACACGGGGTGTAGGTTCTACCCGTTTAATATTCGTGTACACTTAACCTTCACGTCGGTTAAAGTGTTCAACGCTTACATTTTATTCTAACATTCTCATCTGACTCACATTCAGTTTTCATTAATGTTCTTACCATTTGATATGGCTTTCTTGATAATTTGTATCTTACTTACTACCTTCGTCAACGTCTAAGTAATACAACCAATGTATACTTAGAACGTTCGCTCGACGTAAATACGATTCACGAGGATCGTTTATGTATTCAACGCTTACGTTGTTCATCCCTAAATCTCATATTCAACCTTTACTTAAGGTTTTAATTGCTTTCCATCGTTATCCAGCCCATGAACCCCATGTTCATTATTCTTTCTTAATGTCAAAACCATACAGTTCGTTGTATACTAAGATCGATCGTTCATCACAACAATGTTGCGTTCCCAGCATCTATACGCTTTACATTTATCTCTCATTACCATGTCATAACATCAAAATGTTATACATTACCATCGTCACTCAATGTCTAAGGAATCAAAATCATAACAATCCCCCACGTTCATTTCATTGTGACTACGGTCCCCAGATATCGGTTCTGTAACCCGCATCTACATTCTTTGTCTTTTAATCTCGTTTAATCTTTTCATTCAACCTTCATCAAAGGTTTAATACACATAATTAAGTGTTACATTAGTTGAACTACATGTTCATATTTCTTTCTTGCACATCCCCCAGTAATTGAGAAGTTAAAAGCTCATCACTGAGAACTAAATTGCACTAGTGCTGCAGCGTCGTGCCCCTTCCTTTACCTCGCGCTGCGACGCCACTCTGCAGTGTCAAACTACCGAGGGTGGCATTGCGGTGCCACTCTCTTCTCTATTTCTCACACCGCGGTGCCACTCAGCAGTAGCTAATGGCCCGGGCCTCACGCTGCAGCGCCACCTCCCAAGGCTTGACTAGCGCTACGGCACCGAGCACAAAACCTAGAATTTTTTTTTGAAGTCTTAGAAATTGTTTAAGACGCTTACTTCCTGATTCCACAACTTATTCGTTATAACTAGGAACGAGGTCGTTCCAAAGCCATTCTCTTCCTTATCTTTCGTACTTTGATTACCCATGGACAGAACTTTGTTCTGAATCCGTTAACATGCCATTAACCTGGCTTAATCTTTGCTCTTTGTTTGTTTTACGTTTTTAACACTCTTCGTTCATTCGTCCGTAATTCAGGTCATCAGAACTCACATTTTACTCATGTTTTATATGTTCTCTTACATTATTATGAAACCCTACACGTTCGGGTTCATTTATTAACATTATAATTCTCGTTCTTCTTTTATGAAATTTTTGCCATAACTTCGTTATAGTTCAGTTTTTATCCATTCTTCATGAACGTTTCTAACATTCCTAACCAAGCAATAAGCAACTAACTTATACGCAATGGTTTTAAACTTGTCCATCAACAATAATTATCCTACGATGGTTTTAAATTTGTCCATCAACAACGTTCTTCGCGTGTTCTTCGAGCTCTTCGTTCGTTCTTCATTTTTAATCGATATTTTGATTACGATTTTACTTTTACTTGGAATTTAATGTTATAGAACACCATTCCTTACTTAATTCACCTACTCATTCATATAATCCACATGGATCGTTCTAATTCATTATGAATCGTACACTTCCTTAAGAAATTTATAAACTAAATTTCTACTTTCTTATTTCTTCTTTTCACATGATTTCAACCATATGAAATCATTTCTAATATCTTTTACTCCTTATTCTCATTAAGCTATGTTTTAACATAACAACTTAAAGAAAACTAATTAGAAGCTAGGTTTTCGGATTACCTTTCTTCTTTAATCTCCTTCCATCAGACAAAGTTTGCTCATGAGCAAGCTTTTCCACTTCCTTTTCCTTCGTTTTCTCATCCAAAATCTCTCTCTCTCTCTCTCTCTCAAAAGTTGTAGGATTTTTAAAATCCTAAACAAATGAGTTAAGCTTCCTATATATAGAAAACCAAGGCTAGGGGTATTTTAGTTATTTCGCCCCCCAAACCTCCTTACTATTCATGACTTAAGCATTAAGTTAATTTATCCCTTATGTTTACTTAGCCTTTAAGTTTACTTACTCCTTAAGTTTACTTAGCCCTTAAGTTTACTTACTCCTTAATTTTACTTAGCCCTTAAGTTAACCTCCTTACTATTCACGAAGTTTCCCTTGGAAGCTTCGTGCTTCCATCTTGCAAAATTTGTCTGAAAGATCAGAAAACTGCGATTCTCGGAATCCAAATATTTTTGGATATTTCGTCTTTCCTTTACCGATTAACTTTTACGTATTCTTTAAATTTTTGAAAAACTGAAAAATACTTTTTGGTGTCAAGCGTTTTCGTTCACATTTTCCCCTAATGTAGTTAAACGAGTGAAAAGTACATAACAGTACTTTTCGTCATTTTTGAACATTTTTTTAGAACAACTTTTATTGGCTTACTTAACTTTTCACGACATATTATTGTCAAATCTTTCGATGGAATGTCATTTTGACATACTGAACTCTCGGAAAGGCTTAGGTTATTTAAACCCTAACCCTTAGGGTTTTGTTGGGTGAATAGTTCCTAATTCGTCTCTTCGGAAATATTTTTGTTCCCAATTTTTTTTTTATTTTCGTCTTGAAAATTCTTACTCGCTCAGTCCAGCTCATAGCCAGAATCCTCCCGATTAATCATCCTAGGTTATAGAATAATTAATAAACACATAACACATAATAGTATTAATAAAAATTCACTTTATTAATAACTAATCCTTTAAATCTTAAATTCTGGACAATCCAATTTTCCGGTTTATCATAGATACTTTATCAATGAATGAAATTGGCGTTATGACCCCGCTGGGGATTATGTTAAGGCTGCTTAACCTTCATTGACGCGTATATAAATGGTCGAATTGAGTTGTAACCCCCGCCAGGGAAGGTGTCTTTTAAGGTTACGACCCTGTATTTGACGGTGTTAAACCTGCGTGAGGTATTGTCGGTCTTAATTTGCAAAAGCTGAGGTCACTGGTATAGTATACCTTGCATTCAGGCGAATACCAATGAGTGATATGTGGAGCAAGAGTTGGGCCTGTGAAAACCAGGATTCCTGGCTATTCCGCTCAATCACGTAGCATTTTTATTCCTGATTTAGCCTTTTTAGCTTGTGAGACCTCTTTTGCAACTCAAACTGAACTGAGACGGATGAGTGGAACCCATATAGGGGTGCCGCAGGTATAGCTGTGGCAGCCGTAGGTGGACCTGTGGCCAACCGTGTCTATGTAAAGCCTACAGGTTACTTTCATAAGTCACTTTCAAGTGGCACCGCGAAGGAAATCTAAGAGCTCTTTTTCAGACCTGCTGAGTTTGGGTAATTTACTGCAGAATTCACATCGCACAAGTGTTCTACTTTATCACAGTAACGATATGCATGTATTCTTTTCCAGTTTTTATCCGTTGGAAAATAACTTATCACATGAAATACATCTAGACACATAGTAGTGAATATGCATGCTAATATGGCTTTATAAAAAATATTCAACATAGTAAATGTTAGTATTAAACCATGATGAACATAATTATGTGAAAAAATTTGACTTTTGAAACAGTCAAATTGGTACTTTTTACTGTCATTTCTTATCCTATTTTAGGACAAATGAGTAAAGGTAGAAAAGCAAAAATAATCCTGGTAATTAGAGTACACTTACGGATTTTTCACTATAATATATTAATGCATGTAGGATGTATATGACTGTGGGTCGGTGTGCTGCTGAATGGCCACCTAGTCATGCCTATGTGCATGTTGATAGTCCTATTTACAAAGGAGACTATGGCAAAAAATTTCAAAATTTTAGGCATTGGGTAGTCATGCATTTTTAACTCTATTGTAGATGTATGTTAAAATACTGCATGCATGCATGTAGTCATAAAATGCATTTTGAAAAGCTCCAGGTAAGAATTTACCAAACCATTTCTGAGGTGATTTGGATACTTGTTGTCCAGATATATGGATCCGGATCAGTCGAGTAGTTCTCGCAGGACCATTGTAATATCTGAGAATTTCCACGTATTATTAATTGAATATATTAATGGAAATAATATTTCTGTGAATATAAGTTTTATTAATTTGTGAGTCGGTTAAATCAAGTGATTCGTATTTGATCGATGCTTAATAAGAAGTGTGAATTAACAATGAAGATTGTGAAATGCCTTGTGTGGCATAATGCGAAACCAAAAAATCCATTAAGCAAATTAAAACAAGAGTTAAGAAGATTAATCGTGTTGATCATGTGATTTCATATAAGTAATCAATACACTTGTAGACTCGTAGTAACAATCTTGTGGACAGTAATCCATGTCGTGTAGGACGAGTATGGCGATAGGGGTTGACACTAGCTTAAGCTAAACCAGAACGAGAACGCCTTAATTGCTACTACTTGATAATAAAGCCGACGCAATTGCGCTTGATGGTCTCATTGGAGAAAAATTAATTCTTCTACCTTGGAAAATTAAATGAACAATTATGTGGTGTGTGTGACATTAATAAACCATGAAATAAAGTGCGCAATTAAGTAATATTAATTGTTAATTGTTATATTAATTAATTGTTAATGGTTATGGTAGGATATTGAATTCTTAGTAATTAACTAATAATGTGTGATTATTATTATTTGCAATATATTATAAAGATGAATAATGATTATGGAAATCCATAACTACATTAATCAATGATTGGATTAATTAATATGTGTGTTAATTAATCAAGGAAGTGCATGATTTATTTAACATAAATAAGTAAGTTAGTAATATAATAATATTATATTGACAGTTATGCGCATATGAGCAATAACACAACTATACTATATAGTGTAGTGTGAGATTGTGTGACTATATATTAAGTGGTAATTAATCAAGGGAAGGAATAAATTTATTTATTTAACATAAATAAATAAGTTATTAATATAATAACGTTATTATATGGTTATATGAGTGGTAGAAATAATTATGGAACTACCCGGAAAATAATACCTGACTGCATTATTTTCTTGCGTATATTTAATGTAGATGGACTATATAATGTGAGTGTATAATTAATCCCAAAATTCCTAATATGGTAATAATTGTACATTAAGATTTCATTGTGGGAATTAAGTAGACCAAACCAAGCCTAGATAACAAGAGTGCTGAGTTTTTCATTTTGTCCCAAAATGAGTGGCACAAGTACATGAATAGTAGCTGACATTAAAACACGTCTTCTTCCACAAGGCTAGCTCTAGGTGATGATGGCTGAGCTCGAGGTGGTTGGCCAACCCTTGAGCAACCATTGTTTCATTGCATTGCACATTGGTTTCAAGATTTGTGTAACAACAATGTCCAGTCCATCCTTCTCCTTTAAATACCAGACTAAAATCTCAATGGTGTGGCTTGGAGTTGTCTGAGAATTTCTAAGTAGGAGGTTGAGAGCATAAAGTGTTCTAGGAGCTTGAGAGTTCATTAGGAGCAAGTTTCTTTCACAATTCAGAGGTATAACTCTATTCCATACTTTCCAATTTCAGTTTCTATAAACAAATTTTTGAATTCTTAAAATTTAAATTTTTTATTTTGCAGAATTGGATGTAAATGAGGGTGGGTAATGTTCATATGGTTGTTCTATGACCTTATAAGCATGTTTAAACTGTAATAGGAACATTTAGAATCAATTTCGTGAGTAAATTCTATGTTTAGGCTAAATGATTCTTTGAGGTTCATTGTTCTGGCTCAAACAATGATGTCTGTAGCAATTGCTTATTATTAACACTAAGGTATGACGGCAATTTATGCGATTCATTGAATCAGATGAAAGTCATCTATTTTCAATTTTGATTAATGTTAGGCAATCATTTCGGCTTAAACTAGCATGCAAGCATGTGTAATGTGTATGTATAAGTATAGTATGCTAAGTTGAGCATGTTTTAACAGATTTGCATGATTAACGAAGGTGTATGATTTAAAATGAATTTAGAAACTTAGAAACGAACTTAATATGTATGTATGCCACGTATGTATACTGACTTTGAAAACATGTTAGTATAACTTAGAAATGCATGAATAAACCTTTAGCTTGTGTTTATATGATTGGCAATAAAGCATGAACATGTTGAACGAATTAGTACACTTTGCAAATGAAAATATGACCTTTGAATGTGAATATTGTCAAGCTACCATGTGGACTAAAATCTGATATTTGTGATCGTGTTTGATGACACTCTTAGACTCACTCATATAGTATAAACCTATATATACCATGCTTATGTATCATATTTCAAATAAAGCATGAACGAAGCATATTTTCAACTAAAGTAGTGTTAGTTTCACTTATGTGTTATGAATACTCACAAGCATACCTAAAATAAGTTTTATAACTATCTTTTACGTTTAGAGAGCAAGCATGATAGACTTTGTGGGTTCATGACTTTGAATGGCCTTAACTTGTTGAAATGTTTAAATTAGAAATGTATCATAGAGAGGGAACCTAAATTGACTTGACAAGTATGAAAGGACCCTTAACATGACAAATATATTATGTATGATTGTTTTGGGCGAGCGGAACAGAGACCACAAGGCAATAGCTGAGTCTTGGTGTAGCTAGAGGACGGCGCAGCTGCGCCGGTCCCAAGCTTAGCCATGGCGCAGCTGCTTCAGTCTGACGTAAGGATTTGGTCAGTTTTGAAATCTAAACTTTAGTAGTCAACTTGTATGGTACCTAAAATGCTAGAGGTGGTTTTAAAACCTATTGATATATATATATATATATATGTGTGTGTGTGTGTGTGTGTGTGTATGTGTGATGCTTAGATTATAAGTTGGTGTTTTCCTTGTAATGGGAAGTCCATGAGTAAGGAGATCTTAAACTTAAGCATTCTTAAATTGTTTATGGAGTAACTAGGGATTTGATGTCGTATGAACTGATTTTGTACCATATGTGCATACTTGAATCGTGTCAAGCTTGTTTAAAGACTGTGTTAGCTAATGAACATCTTGAACATATAATACATTATAAATAAGATTCGAAAGTGTTGATTTCTTAAAGTGGATAAACTACGCTTAAGGCAAGTATCCAAACCCTACTCGTATTGCAAGTATTCTAAGTCTTGCATTACTTTATTTGACGGACATCGTAAGCCTATTTCTTTGACTGCATGTTATATTACTTTCTCGTTCAATTGAGCTAGCATGTTTAAACTCTTGTGAAAGCTATTATTCATGGTTAACTTAGTATTGTTCTTGAATATTGTGAAAGAGTCGATGCCATTTAATTCGGCCAGACTATATGCATGTTTATAAAACTGTCCAAACTAATTGATTGGTGCAAAAATCTTGAAAACTGAGTTGAACAACCCTTTTGGTAAGGGGATTGTATGTTGTCGGAAACCCCGACGCGTGAATTGATATTATTATGATGTTATGCATAACTTATAGGTTTTTGATCATTGATGTACAGTTTTTATCTCCTCTCTTTATCTAAATTGTGACAACCGTAATTTTGTAATTTAATTTAAATATTTATTGGATTGAATAAATATTTTTCGATGAATTAATTATTAGATTAAATAATTAATTGAGGAAGTTGTGAAAGATTAATTTAATTATATGTGTTATATTTATTAATTTGATGTGGAGAATTTTATTATTTGATGTACGTATTTATGTGAGCTTATTGAATTAAAAGAAATATTTAATAAGCCTTTGTTATTTTAATTAATTTAATTATTAATTGGAGATTTAATAATTTGATATTATTAATCAATGAGAATTTGAATTATGTGACTATGTGTATTAATGAGAAATTATTATATTTTATTTAAAGTAAATTAAATAAGATATTAGATTTATTTTATAATGGATGTGACATTATTTAAACTATATAATAAGGCTTTATTAAATTAAATAGTTTTGAAATCTTATTCTTGCTAAACAAACAAAGCCCTAAGAGAAGTTAATAGCAGTTACCCATGACTGGGTAACTGACCATCATCACGTCCGTTTTTTTATACGCTTCAAGCGTATTATGTTGTTTCACGAATGCTAAGTTGAGAGCTCAAAGAGAAAAGTTAAGATTATTGAGTGTGTGATTGAAGAAGAATTGAGAAGGAATTCATTCCCTACTAATATACGCTTTAATAATCTACGCTTTACGTTTGGGTAATCTCTTCAACCCAATTCTTTTACGTCATATAGTTTTTATGAAAAATGGCTTTCATACTTTCTGTGAATCTCTGTAAATTGGGAAATTGTGTTGTTGTAGGAATATATGTAATAATTCGAGTAGCATAACATGTTTTATTGTATATTATATGGGTTTCCATATCTTCAGTTTCATGAAATTATACAGTAAAAGATTTCAGAGTATGTTATATGGCCATATGGCCTTATACGTGATTTTTATATGTCAAATATAATTTATTTTGCAAAATTCACACATTGATATGATTATGCATGTTAAAATAAACAAAATGAAAATTGAATGGTTGGATTTGGCTTTATAACAAATCCGTAGCATTAAAATCTATGTTTTTGTTCAAGAACTTCAAGAACATCAAGAACAGTCCAATTTTCATGCTTTAATTCTGTGATTATGTGTTTTAATGGGTGAAAATCACTCCATAGATGTTAGGTATTGATTATTTATGAATTCTAGCATGTGGGTATGTCTAAATTCGTGTAAAAATAAGTTGATTTGAAATTTTAGTCGTATTACGCAATTTTCAATTGAAGAATCGAAATGGAGTCTTAGCCGCCGGCACCAACTCCCGCTTATTTCTCGCTTCTGGTATACCTTGCACAAGCATGAGACTAAGTGTCCGTCGGCATGACAAGAGTTTAAGATACAAAAGTGGAAAAAGCAATTACACTTGGCGTAATGTCCAGAAATGTTTTTTAAAGTGTTCAAGTATAGAAATGAGTTAATGACCTAGTCTAATGAACATAAAAATTTGTTAGACATATAATGAGATATTAAAATGAGTTTTTACCAAGTCAAGAAGACAATTACATGTTATTTGAATCGTTGATTATGTAATTAACTTGTTGTTCGTGTAGTATTATATTATGTGAAAACAAGTATGGTAATTTGACTAAGTACGGTCATGAAGTCGAGTTTAGACAAAGAATAACTTATGATGTTTAGTACGTTATTATTGACTGGTATTGTGAACGTAATTGGTATGTAGGATTTAATTCAAAGAACGAGTTTATTTAAGTGTAATCTACACACGAGGCAAGTTTCTAAACCTTATCTTGTTACATTGAGCAAGTTTTCTAACTCTACATTTACGTTGAGCAAGTTTCTTAACCCTACTTGTTATCATTATATAAGTTGATTAATTCATCTTTCGATATTGAGAAAGTTCTCATTATTATTGATCAAGCCTGTCTTATATATTAAAGCTTATTAATCTTCAAGCATGATGTTGTTATACAATAATTATTCCATTGTATACCTTTTTAGATGTTATTCAAGTTAAATATTCATTCACTGTTAAACCTTTTTAAACTAGCGAACCCTTGTTGATTCGACTAGTCCATAGTTGATGAGCGTTCTAAATTTCAGAACCTCTTGATGAATTATCCAAACTAAACATCCTTTGTGTGGACTCGAATGTCAAATCGAGATGAACAACCACAATGTAGGGATTATTTACGCTTTAGCGTTAAGATATTATGCGTAAGATGGTACTAAGGGTCGATCCCCTAAGTACGAGAAGAAGAGTCCATAGTCTTACGATCATTAAAGGTTTCAAGTAAAAACACTTGACAACCTAGGACATAGTTCAAGGTCTTATGACCCTCAAAATTTCTTTTGATTCTTGTTATTCGTTCTTGATTCAAAAGTTGAGCTTTTATATCCGAAGTTATTATTCCTCTCACATGTTATTATTCATTTATTATATTGTTATACTTGTGGGAATCATGCTCACTCTTGCGTAATAATAACATTGTAGTTAAGAACGAAAGAGCAGACGAACCTTCCACTAGTAAAGGCAAGGGAAAGATTAGCAAGTAATGAAGACTATTTGTTCATGTTGTGGTATAATGACATTTAGAGTTGATGTTTCTTAAGACTTCTTGTTTATGTTTTCCGCACAGATGATTTAAGGTTAGAGTAACCAGGGATTTATTTATTATTCAGTTGATGTAATCCCATAAGGGGAGAGAATTATTATTTATTTATTCTATTGCATGGTTTTGTATTTATGGGTAGATAGATAGATGATGTTTGTATAGTGAACACCAAATCCTGTGGAAATGGAAGTACCAGATTTGGGGGTGTCACATAAATTACTAAATAAAATTATCTTTTCATTTCTGGAGATTTTGGTGACTTGGAACAAGCTGGAAATAGGACTTGCATCAGAGATTAATGGATTTGTTTTATCATTCCGATTACATCTATTGATTGTATTTCTTAAATCAATGTTTTGTTTTGATCCCATAATGGCTTTCGATTCAAAAATGAACTAAACTCCATTATGGGATTCTAGTGGATTTTGATGCGTAGTTTAAATAGGAATATCTGATTTTATTATTGTACATTTATCATTGGATTGCCCAGTATGATTGAGCTTAATGAATGAATGTTTGATCACCATTCACACTGTGTGCTTGTATGGATTTGAAAATGAAATATAAGTATGGATTAAATCATAATGGCATATGTTCGTAAGGCTGATTTGTTTAAGCTTTATGATTTGTGGACTGGATAGACATATACCGTTTTATCATGTGTAGTCATTAAAAGAGCTTGCATTTAAATCATATTTTCTTTAAACTCACATAGAAATATAGTGACTTTGGTAATTATGATGCTTACATGATTTCTATCAAATGTGGAGGTTATGTGAATTGGTCATAGTTCATTGAAAAATGGGTATGTCCAGTTTTGTACTCTTGACTAGTTTTCCAAGATAAATATTTAAACATTACATGAGGGTTGCAGTTTAGATGAAGCATTAAATGAAATTAGAATCCCATTCTTTTCCAATTTGATTACATCACTTTAGTAATTATAATTTTTATTTTATGAATTAATTTAGAATCAAATTTAATTGTGAGTTGACCGTTTAAGCATATAAAAATAGTGATAAAGTTGTTGCATGATAATTTAGATTTAATACCTTTCTCCGTGGTTTGATACTTTTCTTACTTTGTACTACTTGTTGACCCATGTATACTTGCATGAGTTAGAGTCCTTTTTGTTAGACTAAAAGGAGGCAACAATATGTAGCTCAATGCATCATGCTTGCATCCATGAGTAACGAGCTTCAGCGTCAACATAAAACCATGGATGCTCCTACAATGCTACTGTACCTGCAAGAGTTGTATGGTGAACAAAGTAGGACTGCTAGATATGAAATATCTAAGGAGCTCTTCCGATCAAGGATGACTGAGGGCACTACTGTTGAGACTCATGTCCTAAAGATGATCAATCTGATTGAACATCTTGGATATCTTGGGTTCGTCATGGATGGGGAGTTGAGTCAAGATTTGATCTTGAAGTCACTCCCTGACACCTTTTCACAATTTGTTATGAATTTTTACATGAATAAGTTTGACATAAGCTTGCATGAGTTACTTAACATGTTGAAAATTGTTGAAGGTCACTTCCCATTCAAGAAGAACCATGTATCTTCTGAAAAGAAGAAATTTAAGAAGGCTAAGGGAAAGGCAAAAGTGAAGGATCAAAAGAAACCTGATCCAGCTAGCAAAGGAATTTTCTTCCATTGTAACAAATCTGGTCACTAAAAGAGGAACTACAAGGATTATCTCTCGGAACAAAAGCAGAAGAAGCTTGTAGAAGCTTCGAATCCTAATCAAGGTTTGTTTATGATTGAAATTAATTTTTTTGAAAGTTAATCTTCTACTTGGGTATTGGATACCGGCTGTGGTTCTCACATATGTAATAATATACAAGGACTAGTCAGAAGTAGAAAGCTGAGCAAGGATGAGGTCGTCCTACGAGTGGGAAATGGAACAAAGGTTGTTGCATTAGTTGTAGGGACTTATTGTTTAGCACTGCCTACGGGTAAGTTCATTAATTTAAATAATTGTTATTTTGTTCCAAATATCATTAGAAACATTATTTATATCTTTGTATTGGATATGGATAGTTTTAACATTATAATAAAGAACAACATTTGTTCTATTTATAATGATAATGTTTTATACGGTGTTGGTAATTTGCGAAATGGACTTTATATACTTGACTTGCATGAAAATATACTTCAAATTAAATAAACTAAGAAAAGGAAAAGAGTTGATGTTAATTATACCTATATGTGGCACTGTAGACTTGGTCATATTAATGAAACAAGATTATCCAAGTTGTATAAAGATGGGCTCCTAGAGCTATCGGATTATGAATCATATCCAACTTGTGAATCTTGTATCATGGGAAAAATGACGAAATCTCCTTTTAGTGGAAAAGGAGAAAGAGTTACAGAGTTGTTAGCGTTGGTACACACAGATGTATGTGGACTTATGACAACGAATGCATGAGGAGGGTATTCTTATTTTATTACATTCACTGATGATCACTCAATATTTGGATATGTGTATTTAATGAAATACAAATCTGAATCATTTGAAAAGTTCAAAGAGTTCAAAAGTGAAGTAGAGAAACAAATGGGCAAAAATATTAAGATTTGTCAACGTCGGGATTTTTATTTTTCCCTTTTCTGTTCTTATCTTTTGGTGTTCTCATGTTAGGTGAGATTTGTTTGAAAAAACAAGTTGTGAAAAGGTCCAACATGTATATGTCGACGATTGGACTGTAAGAGTCGCCAGTTGGTATTTTTAAATGCTTGCAAAAATTCAACCGTGAAAAAGTTTGCACATTGACCTAGTGATGTAACACTACTTAACTGGTCTGTGAAACAGAGATTCGTTAGGGTCCGGTGGCTTGATTATGTGGAGGGAAGGTGTTAGGCACTCCTCAACATCCGTGTTACCACGGTGACCACCACTTTTCAATTTTAACTGTTATATGAATGTGTGTGTGTGGGTCAATGTGCAATTATCTGGAAGTAGTGTTATGCCTCATTTGCACCTATGTACAAAGGGTTTGAATTTTGTATAAAAGTTTAGTTTTAACAAGATATATCAATGATGTTTTGTAAAAGAGGTTTTTCAAACCCTTATGCTCAATAGCAATTGAGGCCTTTGATACTTCCATTTTATTATATGTACTCGACTTGATTGATTTTATTTTCGATATGCAAGGCACCTTCGAGAAAATAAGATACATAGTGATGTCAATTCCTTGTGGGCATGAGAGTCATCTAAGGAAATTCAAACACCGTGAACAATTTACAAAAGCTTTAAGTTCACAATTTGAAAATGTCCATCATGGGAACCGAATCTAGATTTAGAATCACATGATTCCTAGGCTCACATGATGTTGCGGTTTGTATGAAAGTCATGGCGATTATATATATAAAAGTTGTAATATATATATATATATATATATATATATATATATATATATATATGAACGATCAACCACCACGAAGTAAACTCCATGGGGGATTGAAAATGTAAATATATAAAAGTTGTTAATATATATATAGAGACGATCAACCGCTATGAAGTAAACTCCATGGGGGATTGGAAATGTAAATATATAAAAGTTGTAAATATATATAGAGAGATGATCAATCGCCACGAAGTAAACTCCAGGCGGGACTAAATGTAAATAAAGCAGTAAATGGCCACGAAGTAAACTTCAGGCCGGACAGAAAAATTCAGATTATTTGAAATCCCGGGTTATTACAGTGTTTACTGCTGTAATAACCTGGGATTTCGAATAATCTGAATTTTTCGAATAAATTTTTATTTATTTAATATTGATAATGAATATTAATATTGTGATATGTATCTGTGATACGAGTCTTGAGAAGTAGTCAATTTGTGTATTGACTGAGAAAATAAGAGTAGAGTTTTGCTTAACTGAGAATTTAAAACCCTAACCCTAAGTTCGGATAGGGATTCGATAGAAATTGCAATTATAATAAAGGTATCTGTGAGTACAAGTTTCTACTGTATAGAATTATTGATCAATGATTGATCGGATAGGGTTTAAAATTAGTAAACTCTAATAAAGGATTAGAAACCCTAATCTTAGGTTTAAAAACCCTAATGTATAGTTAGGAATCCTAAACGAAAGCCAAAAAACCCTAATTTTAATTCGAGAACTCTAAACCCTAATTAAAAAACACTAATCCTAATTATTAAACCCTAAGGTGATTAGTAAACTTTAATATAATTTGAAAACACTAATTATATTTTTGTTATCTTAATTTTCTATTTTAAAAACCCTAAGTAAAAAATTTCTAGAAACTAAAGTTGTAAAACTTAAGGGTTAGAACCTTAGGGTTAAACCCTAAGGGTTTGGACAAAAGTCTATTATGCCATTAAAATTATAATGCAAATGTCCAAAATACCATTTTCACATTCTTTAATTGTTAACTTGTAAATCTTACCAAATTAGGAGTTGGTGACCAACTAATTTTGACCTTTTGACTTAAAAATCTCCAGCAAATCAACCTAGTATAGCAGCAACATACATTGCATTATAATATATATAGATTTGAGAGAGAGAGAGAGAGAAAGTCCACAAAATTGGCTCATTTGCACCCAAGCTCTCAACAACTATCTCTTTCTCCCCAAACCTCCGAATTTCTTAAGTGTTTTAGTCACTCGTACAACCCCTAGATCACCAATATCAGTTAAGGAGATCAAAGATCAAAGCATATTCAAGAGGAGGTATAAACCCTAGCTAACATTTTGATCATGTATGCTTAAGCCAAGTTCATGTTTATGTGTTTATCTGTGTGCTAGAAGATGTTTCATGATGATCTATGATGATCTATCATAGATCTATAGCATAAAAAAGTGCCTTAAAATGATGTTTTTCAAAAACGGCTCAAGAACATTCATAGTGGTCTGACAAGCAAATGTCAGTGGCTCTAGATTCTTCCATATTCATGATTTTTGTTGTTTTATGTTTTAGATCTGTATTTTGATATGAGGTATGTGATCTGGAGGTGATGACAACCCAGAAAATTGGATTGTCCAGAATTTAAGATTTAACTAATTAAGTTATTAATAAAATGAATTTTTATTAATATTATTCTATGCTATATGTTTATTAATCATTCTAGAACCTAGAATGATTATAAATCGGGAGGATTCTGGCTACGAGCTAGACTGAATGAGTAAGAATTTTCAAGATGAAAATAAAATTTTTCCGAGAACAAAATATTTCTGGGGAAAAAGACGAAATAGGCATTATTCAGCCGACGAAACCCTTAGGGTTAGGGTTTGAATAACCTAAGCCTTTTTCAGAGTTCGGTATATCGAAATGACATTCTGTCGAAAGATTTGACGATAATATATCGTGAAAAGTTAAGTAAGTCGATAAAAGTTTATCTCGAAAGACGTGCAGAAATCGGACGAAATAAAAATGACGAAAAGTACTGTTATGTACTTTTCACTCGTTTAACTACGTTAGGGAAAAATGTGAAGGAAAACGCTTGACACCAAAAAGTGTTTTTCAGTTTTTCGAAAATCCGAAGAATACGTAAAAGTTAATAGGTAAAGGAAAGACAAATTATCCAAAAATATTTGGATTCCGAGAATCGCAGTTTTTAAAAGTGTCGGATAAAACCCGAAAGACGGAACCACAAAACTTACAAGCTAAGTTTCGTGAGTAGTAAGGAGGTTAACTTAAGGAGTAAGTAAACTTAAGGGCTAAGTAAACTTAAGGGCTAAGTAAACTTAATGGCTAAGTTAACTTAGTGCTTAAGTCATGAATAGTAAGGAGGTTTAAGGGCAAAATGACTAAAATACCCCTAGCCTTGATTTTCTATAAATAGAAAGCTTATTTCATTGTTTAAGGATTTTGAAAATCATACACTTTGAGAGAGAGAGAGAAAGAGTTCGGATGGGAGAAGGGAAGGAAAAAGAAGAGGAAAAGCTTGCTCGTGAGCAACCTTTGTCTAACGGAAGGAGATTAACGGAGAAAGGTAGTCCGAAACCTTGTCTCGTATAATTTTTCTTTAAGTTTTTATGTTTAAAAACATAACTTAATGAGAATAAGAAGTAGATGATGTTAGGAATGATTTCATATGGTTGAAATCATGAGAAAAGAATAAATAAGAAAGTTGAAATTTAGTTTATAAATTTCTTAAGGAAGTATACGATTCATAATCAATTAGAATGATCCGAGAGGATTATATGAATGATTAGATGAAATAAGTAAGGAATGGTGTTCTATAACATCAAATTCCAAGAAAAAGTGAAATCGTAATCCAAAATATCGATTAAAAATGAAGAACGAACGAAGAACACGAAGAACGTTGTTGATGGACAAATTTAAAACCATCGTAGTATAAATGTTATTGATGGACAAGTTTAAAACCATCGCATATAAGTTATTTGCTTATTGTTTGGTTAGGAAAGGTTGAAACGTTCATGAAGAACGGATTAAAACTGAGCTATAACGAAGTTATGGCGAAAATTTCGTGAAAGACGAACGAAAATTAAAAAGTTAGTAAATGAACCTGAACGCATAGGGTTTCATAATAATATAAAAGAATGTAGAAAATGTAAGTCCTGGACTCAAGAACAAATGAGTTCCGAGTTTGGATGACCGAATTACTGACGAATAAACGAAGAACGTTAAAAACGTAAAATGAACAAAGGGCAAAGATTAAGCCAATCAAATGGCATGTTAACGGATTCAGAATGAAGTTCTGTCCAAGGGTAATTGAAGTACAGAAGATAAGGAAGAGAATGGCTTTGGAATGACCTCGTTCCGAGTTATAACGAAGAAGTTATGAGATTGCAAAATTAGCGTCTCAAGCTTGTAAAAGACTTAGGAATTTTTCTAGGTTTCATGCTCGGCGCTGCAGCGCCTGATGTGCCTTAGGAGGCGACACCATAGCACAAGCTCGAACCATCAGCTACTGCTGAGTGGCATAGTAGCGCGAGGTAAAGGAAGGGGCCCAGCGCCACGGCGCCGGTGCAAGGAAAAAGCCAGTGATGAGCTTTTAAGTGCTCAATTATTGGGGGATGTGCAAGAAAGAAATATGAACATGTAGTTCAACTAATGTAACACTTAATCAAGTATATTAAACCTTAATGAAGGTTGAATGAAAATATTGAACGATATTAAAAGACAAAGAATGTAGATGCGGGTTACAGAACTGATATCCGGGGGCCATAGTCGCAATGAAATGAACATGGGGGATTGCTATGATTGTGATTCCTTAGACGTTGAGTGACGATGGTAATGTATAACATTGTGATTTTATGACATGGTAACGAGAGATAAATGTAAAGCGTATAGACGCTTTGAATGCAACGCAGTTGCGATAAACAATCGGTCTTAGCATACAACGAACTGTATGGCTTCGACATTAAGAAAGAATATTGAACACGGGGTTCAGATGGTAGTAATGAATGAAAGAGATTAAAACCTTAGATAAAGGTTAAATGAGAGATTAAGGGATGAACAACGTAAACGTTAAATACGTAAACGATCCTCGTGAATCGTATTAACGTCGGGCAAACATTCTAAGTATACATTGGTTGTATGACTTAGACATTGATGAAAGTAGTAAGTAATATATAAATTATAAAGAAAGTCATAGCGAACGGTAAGAAGATTAATGAAAGCCGAATGTGAGTCGGATGAAGATGTTAGAATGAAATTCAAGCGTTGAGCACTTTAACCAACGTGAAGGTTAAGTGTATGCGAATATTAAACGGGTAGAACCTACACCCCGTGTATGGTTTGACCGTAGGATAATGAAGACCAATGATTAAACATGTGAACGGTGAAGAAGCTGAATTAAAGACAAGTATGTATTACGTAAAGAAGTTGAGTTAATGTGTATAACTTGGATGACGTTCCGAGTCGAATGAACTAGACGTTGTAAGATTAGAATAAGGTAATGTAAAATGCTTAATGCTTTAAATGCGTAGAATGAATATGGACTGATCGTTCTCAGTATACAAAAGACTGTATGACTTAGACGATGATGAATAAATCCTGAGGTATGGCATTTAGTTGCCAGAAAGCCATAAGGAATAAGAAATTGACTTAACGAACATTATAGTTTAATAGTTCGGATAAGTTAAGATGAATTTAGGTTGTAGTACAATTGTAACCTTTGATGGTTGACATATGGGAGCTGGGCTAAACAATTCCTTTAGAGAGTGAAGGTATATACACAACTGGAAACCTATCTAACTCACTATTATGGGCAGTGTAGATGAGACGGGAACTTGTTTGTTGGTTGTTTGTGGGAAACCACTCAGAGTACCGTATGGACTACTAGCAGAGACACGATGTGTGCTCAGTCCTAAGAGAGTATAAGAAGAAGATAAGAATATAAATCATCAAAGATGATGAACGTATTGAGTAAGATATCTCCGTATGTTATGAAGCCGTTAACTGGTAAAGGAAGTTGGTTGCGTAAACTTAGATTGCAAAAACGCGAACCCTAAGAAGTAAAGTTAAGTAAACAAATGCGTAAAGTCAAGTATATGACTAATTGGTGTATGTGTTATTTCCTTATGTGCTACATAGGAATTGGAATGAGCAGTTCAGCGTAAACTGTGTAAGGCAAGTTTCCTAACTTCATTCATATTTTAAATGAATTCTAGTTTCTAAAACTTCTCAAATATTGAACTTGAGAAGTTCTGTCTATGTGTAAATGTGTGATATTTGTACAAGGTGTTAGAATGTATGAGGCCTTGTGCTACAATTTGAACACTTCGTTATTTCTATGATATGAACTGTTCAGTGATTGAACTATTTAATATAAGAATGTTCTGTTTATACATGAACCGTTATTGTTAAGTCTTTGCTAATGATTCTAGCCAGGCAGGATGTGTATGAAATAAGGTAGAAGAATGAAAGTATTTCAAAGTGAATGTGTCTAATGTTTTCAAATAATACGAATCGAGATTATTCCTATTATTCAAGCTGCTTCATAACCTTTGTTCGGTTATTGAGGTCTTAAAAGCATGTTTGAATTCTTAAAGTTGTTTTTTCAACTGTTATGACTTGCTGGGCAATTGAATGCTCACACTTGCTTAAAATAAAAATATTTTTAGCGAACGATGTTAGAAGAACTTAAGGATCTCAGAAAGATCAAGTTGATCGGTATCCAGAAGAAGTACCACTTATTATATGAATAAGCGTGAAGATCAACCGAAGACTTGTAATATAGAATGATAGAATTAAACTATAGAATAGTTTAATGAATGATTATGTAACCTTGGTGGCAGATAAAAGTCACTTGTACAAGATGTAAAGAATAATGTAATTTTCATTGTTTGTAATAGAAGAGGTTATAAGGTTTTAGAACTTGGGATTTGAGGATGTATGTTGTTATATTTAGCTATATAATGATGTATGTTTGGAAGAAGATGGGTTCGTGACATACGGAATCCGGATGTGAAAATAGACCGGATTTTGGGGCGTTACAGATTGGTGTCAGAGCTGATAGATTATAAACCTTAGGTGTGAGTACCTAAGGCTATAATCGTAGAGAGAAGGATAAGAAAATCGTTGAGTTAAATGATTAAGGAAGGAGATCATCACGTGATCATAGTGAATCGTAATAACAGATGAGTTGTTAACCAATGGATGATTTGTAGCTAATGTTATAAATGAATGGTACTATGAAGTAGTACGAGAAGAAGAACTCAGATTGAGTTGTAAAGGATATCATACAAATTAAAGAAAATTAGTATTAAGTACAGAGAAAATTTAGAAGTTGTAAAATTTCAATTAAGGACTCATGTGATAGCTGAGTTGTATGAACCTTTGTTATGGGCAGAGGTTTGTGCTTGGTGTAACAACTGTTTAGCTTATTATAGTGATAATCATTGGAATTAGTCGCGTTGTCAAGATGTATATAACGAGAAGGTGAATCTTTTCTCATGTATATAATTGATAGGTAGAGAACGATAAGGTAGGTGCAAGTTCTTGAAACTCATACTTATGGTACGTTCGTGACTCATAATGATATGGTAGGTTTTTGAACTTCTCAGCGAATGGACGCTTATGGTCTATCTAGGATAGTTCTTAAACTCATATTATTATGGAAAGTTCCTGAACTCATAATGCGTGGTAAGTTGATGGACTGTACTAAGGTATAAAAATTTGTAGACTGAAAATGAGTTATTTTCAGTAGACTTAGCATTGAAGGTGCTAGAGAAGATTAAGTATTGTCTCAAGTAAGACAATGAAGGAAGATAGAGAATAGGATATTCTAAGTCATGTAGATATGATAGATTTCAAAGTTCATTAAAATCGTGCTTATATGTGCGTGTTTTGAAAATGAAAAAATTGGTTCACCTTTTGGAACCAATGGATTTTAAAAGAACTATTCTTAGTATGTCTAAGCTAATCGTTTTGGCTAGACAGAAATTGATTCGAAATATCAAAATGAATTTTATATCATCGGTGCATTTGATGCAAAGATGGTAAAAGGATGGAGTTGTTAATGCAATTGAACCTGGTGTTGGATGTGATCTTATTATCAACAACCAGCTATGGTATGATGTATAATGACGAAGTCCTCAACTTACTGTGAAAAGTACGGTATCATGACATCATAAAACATTTTGATGTATTGCGAAAGAATTTAAAGAAGTAGTTGATGTCAATTAATTTGACTAGACGAATTTTTCAAGTTGATGTCCAATTTATTGGTATGGTCTAAGCTACTTGATTCGGCTAAGACGAATGGTATGTCATGATTAAAAGAAAATTGAGCTTTCTTTGAAGAGTTATGTCGAACTAAATTATTTTGGTGTGGAATTTAATGATTAAGTCTGAGGTGAATATACCCTAAAATGAGGTTATACGATGGGTTGATCGCCTACGTATGGAAGATGTAGTTTACCTTCTTTGTGATTGTAAACTGACCGCGAAAGAAATGTTTACGGTGAAATGTTGTTAAACCAAGTAAGAGTTCATGGTAGATTTGACCCCTCAACAAACTATGAAATGTTTTAAAGGAATCCTTATATTCCTATTTATTCCTTTCACTTCATGATTCTTGATAAGTTATGAAGGGTAGGGAATGTATGAAAGATAAGAACTTCTTTGAAGAGAAGTTGAGAAGAAGGGTAAGCTAAAATTTCGAGGATGAAATTCTATGAAGAAGGGGTGAATGTGATGACCCGGGAATGGGTGTGGTTTTAGAAATTCTGAGGACGGAATTTTTATAAGGAGGGAAGAATGTGACAACCCAGAAAATCGGAGTGTCCAGAATTTATGATTTAAAGAATTAGTTATTAATAAAATGATTTTTTATTAATATTACTCTGTGTTGTGTTTATTAATCATTCTAGAACCTAGAATGATTATAAATCGGGAGGATTCTGGCTACGAGCTAGACTGAACGAGTAAGAATTTTTAAGATGAAATAAAAAAAATTTCGGGAACAAAATATTTTCGGGGAAAAAGACGAAATAGGCACTATTCACCCGACGAAACCCTAAGGGTTAGGGTTTGAATAACCTAAGCCTTTTTGAGAGTTCAATATGTCGAAATGGCATTCTGTCGAAAGATTTGACGATAATATATCGTGAAAAGTTAAGTAAGCTGATAAAAGTTTTTCAAAAAAAAACGTGCAAAAATCGGACAAAATAAAAACGATGAAACGTACTGTTATGTACTTTTCATTCGTTTAACTACGTTAGCAGAAAATGTGAAGGAAAATACTTGAAACCAAAAAGTGTTTTTTAGTTTTTTGAAAATCCGAAGAATACGTAAAGTTAATCGGTAAAGGAAAGATAAAATATCCAAAAATATTTGGATTCCGAGAATCACAATTTTTAAAACTTTAACCCGAAAGACGGAACCACGAAACTTACAGGCTAAGTTTCGTGAATAGTAAGGAGGTTAACTTAAGGAGTAAGTAAACTTAAGAGCTAAGTGAACTTAATGGCTAAGTTAACTTAGTGCTTAAGTCATGAATAGTAAGTAGGTTTGAGGGAGAAATGACTAAAATACCCCTAGCCTTAGTTTTCTATAAATAGAAAGCTTATTTCATTGTTTAAGGATTTTGAAAATCCTACACTTTGAGAGAGAGAGAGAGTTCGGATGGGAGAAGAAAAGGACAAAGAAGAGGAAAAGCTTGCTCGTGAGCAATCTTTGTCCGACGGAAGGAGATTAACGGAGAAAGGTAGTTCAAAACCTTATCTCGTATAATTTTTCTTTAAGTTTTTATGTTTAAAAACATAACTTAATGAGAATAAGAAGTAGATGATGTTAGGAATGATTTCATAAGGTTGAAATCATGAGAAAAGAAGAAAGTAGAAAGTAGAAATTTAGTTTATAAATTTCTTAAGGAAGTATACGATTCATAATGAATTAGAACGATCTGAGTGGATTATATGAATGATTAGATGAAATAAGTAAGGAATGGTGTTATATAACATTAAATTCCAAGAAAAAGTGAAATCGTAATCCAAAATATCGATTAAAAATGAATAACGAACGAAGAACACGAAGAACGTTGTTGATGGACAAATTTAAAACCATCGTAGTATAAATGTTGTTGATGGACAAGTTTAAAACCATCGCGTATAAGTTATTTGCTTATTGTTTAGTTAGGAAAGGTAGAAACGTTCATGAAGAACGGATTAAAACTGAGTTATAACGAAGTTATGGCGAAAATTTTGTGAAAGACGAACGAAAATTAGAAAGTTAGTAAATGAATCCGAACATATAGGGTTTCATAAGAATGTAAGAGAATGTACAAAACGTAAGTCATGGACTCAAGAATGAACGAGTTCCGAGTTCGGATGACCGAATTACGGACGAACAAACGAAGAATGTTAAAAACGTAAAACGAACAAAGAGCAAAGATTAAGCCAATCGAATGGCATGTTAACGGATTCAGAATGAAGTTCTGTCCGAGGGTAATCGAAGTACGTAAGATAAAGAATAGAATGGCTTAGGAACGACCTAGTTCCAAATTATAATGAAAAAGTTATGAGATTGCGAAATCAGCGTCTCAAGCTTGTAAAAGACTTAGGAAATTTTCTAGGTTTCATGCTCAGCACCGCAACACAAGATGTGCCTTGGGAGGCGGTACCACAACGCGATGACTCGGGCCATCACTATCACGAAAGCGGCGCCACGCCGCTTAGGTAAAGAATGGGCCAGTATGGCCATTACCAAGAGACAGAATAATCCAAAGAACATCTTCCGATACATTGTTGAATTTGAAGGTGTCGCAAACTTCCAAGAAACTTAAGATATTCTCATTCGGATCATCTATCGAACTACCCCCAAACTAACATGTATTCTGTAGCATCTGAATTATTCCTGGTTTAATCTCAAAACTGTTTGCATTGATCGTCGGCCTCCTAATACTCAATCAGTATATCCGTGACATTGGCATGGCATAGTCCCTAAGTGATTTACAGGTCGTTCCTCGCCATGTTCATTTGAAATTTCTTGATCGCCAGCTTTTTCTTCCACGGTGACCTTTCGCACTAGTCGATTGCAATTTTAGGAACTTCCTTTCAATATCGTCAAGATAAGGAAAAAGTTCCTTTTTCGCCTTGATCTAGTGTGCATACACTCGCAAAGAATTCTCGCAAATATAAGAAGAAAAATAAGTAACGTTTAAATTAAGACCGAATTGATTATAACTAATATGGAATTAATACTAATAAAGAAGTTCCCTGAGAATTCAAGGCTTAAAAACTTGTTGGTTGATTTCACAATCAAAGTAAACGTGCAAGTATACACGGTCAACAAGTAATAGAGTGATAAGATGGAGTGTTGATCCCATAGAGAATTCTAATTAATAAATTCCAACTACTAGCACTATATCAATTCAATTTTATTTAAACAACCATAAATTGTGATTTTTCGAATTAAGAAAATTAAATTAAACAATTAAAAGAAATTAATCTAAAAGAAACCAAATAAACAAAACTAAGATTTGATTGAATTTAGATAAATAAGAATTAAGACTCCAATATCCCCAATTATGAACTATAAATCAATTATCTAATTATCCCAATTATTATGTCTACTGAATTGTTAACAGGAATTCTCAAATGCCAAAAGTCCTTTTTTAAGTGATCAATTGCCTTCTATTTAATCCAGATTAATCTTGTTATATTCATATGCAAAACAATTGAATTAAACTCTTCTCAATCCCAATTCCTTATGTGTTACATGCGGTGAACATATATTTCCATTCAATTCACAAACCTAATTATTCACTGTGCAAATAACTAATTCACATGTCATCATGCCCAGTTATAACCCTAGAATTCCTCTTTCAATTCCTTCTAGAGTAACAAGGTAATTATTGGCCAGATAATTAATCAATAAATGCAAAGCAAGATGAACAATTCACTTCAACATAAAGAATTGGAATAAATCAAATAATTAATTCATAATCATAAAAGGTTCAATTGGAATCTTAATTAAAGAAATTAGTTCAGAACGCAAATTAAAAGAATGAAGGGGAAGAAAAACTCCAAGTAAAATCCTTCAAATTCTCCTCTTGCTTCCTTGATCAATCTCCAATTGTGTAGATTTGTTCCCCTATTTCAATGTAAAAAAAAACCTTATATACTTCCCATCTTGTGCTCCAATCCTTCTCCAAATTAACTTTGTTAAATAACCTCCCTTTAGCAAATCAACCGCCTGGTCCATGCGCCTGCATTGGTCAATGCCAGCTAAGACCCAGCGCCCCAGCGCTGGGATTAGTACGTGAGAGAGCGCCCCAGCGCTGGAGTCCAAAATTTCCACAACTAGCCCTTGTTCAGCCCAAAATGCCCCTGTTGATCCTACAGCTCCCACATCTGCGAAACAACACCTAAACACAGTAAAATAATTCTTAAATGATCTGAGAATGCACAAATTTAAGCTCAAAATGTATCCGATTCATGGGTTTATCACCCAATCATCACTGGCTGCCTACGTACTCCTATTGAAGAGGAGATCAGGTCTGCGCAATTTGAACCTGGTGTAAGAGGTTCAACGTTGTATGTGAAAAGGTGTATAAGGGTATGGAGATTTTTTTTATGTGGTGTGACTGGGCCATAAAAATGGTTGCCTACGTACTCCTGTGTATTGGGGAGATCAAGTCGACGTAGTTTGCCCCATGTGTAGGATGGATTGTTGATGAAAAGTTTGATCCCATGTACAGGATAGACGACATGTGAAAAAGTCTTATCCCTGGTGGGACAAAATTGCAGGCTTGAAAAGTTTTATCCCTGGTGGGAGAAAATTGTAGGTGTAAAAGGTTTAATCCATGGTTGTATGTAGTGAAGGGTTAGAAAACCAAAAGTGACTGGGGATCTGGTGATCCCAAAACTAGGATGTTTGTTTGATGGTAACCTCAGACATAGTACCATTTCATGGTGTCCAAGTTGATGAGCTATGGAAATTCATCGTCGTCCATTTCCTGTAATCTGAGAGCACCTCCTATCAATACCTCCTCGACAAAAAACGGGCCTTCCCAGCTTGGGGAGAATTTTCCCTTAGACTGATCTTAATTGTCAATGATTTTCTTTAAAACCAGGTCATGTGGTTTAAACTGCCATAGCCGAACTTTTCTGTTATAGGATTTGGCGATCCTTTGTTCATATAACTAACCATGGAAGATAGTATCGGTTCGCCTTTCGTCTATTATAGACAATTGGTGATACCTATCTTGTAACCATTGGTCTTCATCTAGCTGAGCGTCTATCAACACTCTGAGGGAATCCATTTCCACTTCTATGGGGAGTACTGCTTCCATCCCATAGGTTAATGAGTAGGGGGTTACCCCAGTGGAAGTACGCATTGAGGTTCTGTAGGCTAATAGAGTCAGAGGCAATAAGTCAGGCCATCCTTTGTGATTGGCTAACATTTTTTGCATGATCTTTTTGATATTATTATTAGCCGCTTCAACAGCACCATTCATCTTTGGACGATAGATGACGGAGTTGAGATGTTTGATGTGGAATTGTCTGCATAACTCCTCCATCATTTTGTTGTTGAGGTTCTTTGCATGTCTGACATGATTACCTCTGGTTGTCCATATCGACAAATGACATTGTTTCTGATGAAACCAATGATAACTTCTTTGGTAACCCTGGGGAAGGAGGTTTCTTCTACCCACTTGGTGAAGTAGTCGATCATGGTGAAGATAAATCGATGCCCATTACTGGTTTTAGGCTCGATGGGCCTGATCACGTGAGAAGGGTCAGGGAGAACTCATATTGTGGAGCTCCCTTGGAGGGGCGTGGATAACATTCCCATGAATTTGGCATTAATAACATCTCTTGACGTGATCATCACAGTCAGCTTTGGGATAGAGCCAGTAATTCCCTATTCTGATGATCTTTTTGACAAGTAGAGGGCCGCTCATGTGTGGGCCACATACTCCACCATGGATTTCTTCCATGAGCCTCTGAGCTTGGTCCTTGTCCAGACATCTGAGGAGACCTAGTCCTACATATCGTTTGTAGAGTGCATCTCCGCTCAGGTAGAATTTCATAGCAATTCGATGGATCCGCTTTTTCTCAACAAGACTTCCCTCAGTGGTTGTAGACCCATCTCGTAGATACTCCTTGATGTATTTGTCATTGCTGGTCGTAATCCTGATCAATATATGTGTGCAAGTATACACGGTCAACAAGTAATAAAGAGTAAGTAAAGTATCATTCCCACGGAGAATTATCTAATAAAGTTCATCAAGAACTAGCCCATATACATTTCAGTCTTATTTAAACGGTTGATTTGAAACCTATATATTCAAACTATGAAGTTAAATAAGCCTAACTATCCCTAGAGTGAGACTAGACAATAAAGACTTGAGATTATAATTTCACCTATATATCACTTAAATCAACACACTTCCAATTAAGCCAAATTAATTGTACCAGATATTTAGTCGAGAACGCGAAAGTGAAACATGGCCATCTCTCGATGTACCATACTAATATCATATATAATCAACAATTGATAGAATACACATGAACACCCACATTAGCTAAACCACTATATGTCTATGTGATTTACAAATAAATAGGGTTTAAGCCCAAGTTCTCAATTGACTATGAATGATTCTTCGGTATATGTCTATCCTAAGCATGAATCATACATTCCATCACCATGTAGAATATACGAACATAAGCTATCAAATTCAGATCTAAACCCATACTTCGTCTTTAGAGTTCATATGGATTATCACAGTAATTGATGGCCAATCAACTAAGCAAATAAGCATGAGTCTTAACAGATAATAGCATAGCAATCAATAAGACTAACAATGAAGTATATCAAAATAAACTAGGCAATAGATTCCATTGCAATCCTAAAATAGAGTTTAGCTCATCATAGAATCAAAATCCATAATCAAGAATTGATTATACGTTGAGAAATAAAGATAGAAGTAGAGAGAAGTTAGGGAATTAGGATTGCAAATTTGATCTCGCTTGCTCCAATTCTAAATTTCCTATGCTCTCCAATTGCTTCAATCTTCAACTCTAATCTAATCTAGGGTTCTAATCTAATCTAACAAAGAAAGAGAAGAAAAGAGAATATGTAATCTACATTGATCCCCCAAGGGTGGAATCCCATTTTACATACTAATATCTCTTATATATATAAGCCCTAATTGAACCCTCCTCCATGTTACGCTCCAATTGCACTATTTAGTGAAAAAGTCAGCTCTGGTCAACTTCGAAGTGGCGACGACCCGCTACCAGGAATGGCTCGAGTTGGTGCGCGCGCACTTAAGTAAGTAGCAGATGGTGTTTTTTTGGTCCAGGGACTGGCGGGGCCGTGCCCAAAATTCACTGGAAATCCACATGCCCGCACCGTAGGTTTTCTACTGTAGTGTCCTCTGGTAAAACGGACATAACTTTTGATCCAGAAGGAGTTACGGTACGTTCCACCTATCAAATCAAATCTCTCGATGAGATCTACAACTTTTATTCTTCGAGAATTGAGAAATAATGGATGGATGAAGGTCGAAATTGGGTTGGAAGCCACCCAAAACATTGAAGTTCAACGTCCGTTAGTACAAAGGTCATAACTCTTGCATTCGAACTCCGATTGGAATGATTGAAGATGATATGGAAATCTAAGAAGAAGCTCTACAGCATAATCCAAGTTCCAAACCAAGAACATTAAATGAACATGAAAGCCCAAACAATGTCCGGATTGCTTTTCCTTGCGTTTCCATACCAATAGTCGCTCACACAGCTCCCAAGCATATAATCTTCAAAATGAACAAAAAATGCATGAAAAGTAACTAAGAAACATGAGTTTAAGCAACTAATTCAAGTAACAGATACCGGATAAATAGGTATAAACCTTCTTATCAAATACCCCCAAACTTAAACCGTTTTTTGTCCCCAAGCAACACAACATAATGCAATCTACATGTTATGCAAGCTACGTTACTATGACAATGAATCCCACATTCTCAGCCAAATATGAATTCCAATAAGATGTGCCTTAGAGAAATAACAAGATATATGAACAAAGCATCAAACTAAACTGAAGTCATAAGGACATACACTCAAAAAATCACAACCTGCTACAAAGATGTAGTAAGTGTCTTGCTATGTTCACAAATAAGCTTGACAAAGGTGAAGATTCCACATGATATACTTCTTAAGAAAGAAAATCGAGGTACCAAATCAAGAACTATGCACATAGTTGAAACAACAACCAATCCAACACATCAATACAAGTTAAGGTTCAACAAAGGGTTTATTCTGCTTTATTTTACTCACGAGAGCAATTTTTGCACTTTCCCATGGTGTTTATTGATTTTTTATATCCCATGGTTGTGCAATGTCTCATTCAATTAGGCTAAAAGTGTTACCCCTTAGCGAGCTTTCAACCAACGACTCCCAAACCATTCAGGCTTTATAGCGTTAGGTGTAGAGACAATCCCCTCTAGCGTACTTATGCAAGTATACCCAATGTGTTCCCAAAACTTATGTTTCTGTGTCTTATAGTCATTAATCACTTTCTACATGATTCTATCATTAAAAACAACATTTTTCTCCTCAAAAGACAAGCATACTAATATAAACCAACAAGCAAAAACGAACATTGTCGTGCTACCCGGTAACATCTAAATAGTAAGCATGAATTATATCATGTATAAAATTATAACTAAGCTCAAGATATCAACCAAGTTCAAAAATCTATCAAATTTCTATATCATCAATGGCCATATTGGAATTCAACTGACTAAAAACATGGGAATATGCTATGTAATGCAACTAAACACATTCTAAGTAAATAAAACAAAAGAAAACTAAAAAAAATCATGTAGAATTTAATTACAAAGATACTAAAATACCCCTACTTTCAACTTGAACATGCAATAAAACTATATGCAATTAACTATATGCAACAACTACTCATTACAACCCAATACCCCCAAACTTAAAATTAACAATGCCATCATTGTAATTAAAAGTGAAAGAATACTCCCCTAAGTGGCAATGTCATCTCTGTTCGCCTCCTCATGATCCGATGGTATATCAGGCGATGGATAAGTTTGAGATATTCTAACGTTGGAAACTGAGTGTGGGCTTCTAACTATCTGAATGTTTGAGTCAAAAATTCTAAAAATTGAGCAGTATTTGGTTTCTATGACTGAGAGATGGCACGGTCACGCTGTGTTTGGCTTGTAGTTGGGCACGGTCACGCTACCCTGTACCTTGGCAGCTTCAGTTTTTTTTTACTTCTATTTGATCCTGAATGCTTATAGAAATTGGATTGAACCTAAGAGGAGAACCAATCAAACTATTATTAAGACTTATAACTATCAAACATCTATGAAATATGGAAAGTATGAAGAATTAAACATAGCAGAAGAAGTATATGGAAATATAAATAAGAGTTAAACAAGGAGGGAAAAAGATTGGATGGGGTGCCTCCCATCTAGTGCTCGGTTTATAGTCCGTTAGCTGGACTCTTTTCTTGACACAACTATCTGATTCCTCTACGATAGGCGAGGAACCCTCCATCCATTAGAACTGCAGTGTGCGTTGGGAGGTTCCTCTTCGTGAGACTCTTCGAATTGAAGCCACCTAGCATATTTCTTGTACATGATGTCCCAATTTCCATTGCATAACTAGGTGTTTCTTCCATTGTATTTGTGAATAGATTTTTGCATTGAGGCATGAAAAATACAACGGGCTTTTCTTATTCTAATTTCTCTTCCTCAGCCCACCATGGTTTGTAAAATGCCTCATTATCATAAAGACCTTTGCATTGGATGTGACTACCAAGGGGACATTGGTGTGCAAAATTTACTAGATTTTTCAACTTTGGCTAAGAAAGCACTTGGGGTATTATAAAAGTCAGCTCATATTCTTCATTTTCCATATTCCTAATTGTCTCTTCAATATCCACTTCTTTTAGTTCATCCAGTGGCATGTACACTTCTGGATATCCATCAGTTTCAGCATCCATGTCATAGCACCAATTGTTTTGAGGGCAATTGTTCAAGGCTTCGAACATTTGATCCATCTGATTCTGAAGATTTCGAATTGACATCTCTTGCTCAATCATTTTCTCATCAGTTGACACTATAAACTTGAACCACAAATCCTCTAGTCTTGAATTATATTTTTTAGTTTCAGAATCCATGTATTGAAGACCATTCATTAAGGGATTAATGAGTTGTTCCATCTGTCTATTAAGATTTTGGCTTGATAATTCCTGACCCATCATCATCTCTTCATGGTCTGCTATGCTTTTTGACATGAATTTCTTCAACCTTGAATTTTCTTCTTGTTGCATTGGAGGTGGATATGAGAATTCCGGCGTATATGTTGAATTTGGAGCGTAGTATGTCTTCATAATTATAGCTCCATGAAGAATCTGGGTGATACCCCCAACCTTGATGATAATTGGGATAAGCATAGTTGTTGAGGTAATCATCCCCATACTGTACTTGTCTAACACTGATGTCGCACTGATAACTCAGATGTAACAATATTCACATGTAACTACTATCTCTCGAGTACGTTAGCTTGCAACAATGTCCAACTTCCTCGAAAGAATCTCAATTTGTCATGATAATGTAGCAATTGTGTTGAGTCCATTAATCCCTATTTCTTTTAATTTATCCATCCTCGTGTATGACCATTGATAAGCATTGTAATCCATTGAACCTGAAAAGAGAGAATATAGGAAGAGAATTAAAATAAAATAAAATTTTTAAATTAAGACTAATTTGATTGTAATTAATGTTGGCAAAAATTATTAAATTAATTCCTCGGCAACGGCGCCAAAAATTTGTTAGTCGTAATCTTGATCAATATATGCGTGCAAGTATACACGGTCAACAAGTAATAAAGAGTAAGTAAAGTATCGTTCCCAGGGAAAATTAACTAATAAAGTTCACCAAGCACTAGCCCATAACCATTTCAGTCTTATTTAAATGATTGATTTGATACCTATATATTCAAACTATGAAGTTAAATAAGCCTAACTATCCCTAGAGTGAGACTAGATAATGAAGACTTGAGATTACAATTTCACCTATTAAATCACTTAAATCAACACACTTCCCGTTAAGCCAAATTAATTGTACCGGATTGTTAGTCAAGAAAACGAAAGTGAAACATGTCCATCTCTCGATGTATCATACCCATATCATATATAATACAAAATTGATAGAATATACATGAACACCCACATTACCTGAACCACCATATGTCTTTGTGATTTACAAATAAATTGGGTTTAAGCCCAAGTTCTTAATTGACTACGAATGATGCTTCGGTATATGTCTATCCTAAGTACGAATCATACATTCCATCACCATGTAGAACATATAAACACAAGCTATCAAGATCAGATCTAAACCCATACTTCGTCTTTCAAGTTCATATGGATTATCACAGTAATTGATGGCCAATCAACTAAGCAAATAAGCATGAATCTTAATAGATAATCCCATATCAATTAAAAAGACTAACAATGAAAAATATCAAAATAAACTAGGAAATAGATTCCATTGCAATCCCAAAATAGAGTTTAGCTCATCATAAAATCAAAATCCATAATCCATAATTGATTATACATTGAGAGAAGTTAGGGAATTAGGAATGCAAATCTGATCTCGCTTGCTCCAATTCTAAATTTCCTATGCTCTCCAATTGCTTCAATCTTCAACTCTAATTTAATCTAGGGTTCTAATCTAATCTAACAAAGAAAGAGAAAAAAAGAACATATATAATCTAGATTGATCACCCAATGGTGGAATCCCTTTTTACATACTGATATATCCTCTATATATAAGCCCTAATTGAACCCTCCTCCAAGTTACGCTCCAATTGCACTGTTTAGTAAAAAAGTCAGCTCTGGTCAACTTCTGAAGTGGCGCGACCATGCTGGGAATGGCCTGGAGTTGGGCGCACCCGCACTCAAGTAGCAGATGGTGTTTTTTGGTCCAAGGATTGGCGCAGCCGCTCCCAAAATACACTGGAAATCCGCGCACCCGCTCTGTAGGTTTTCTATTGCAGTTTCTTCTGGTAAAACGTCCATAACTTTTGATCTAGGAGGACTTATGGGGCCTACCACCTATCAAATCAAAGATCTCGACGAGATCTACAACTTTCGTTATTTGAAAATTGAGAAATAATTGACGGATAAAGGCCGAAATTGGGTTGGAAGTGACTGCTATTCAAATGGCCACCCAAAACATTGAAGTTCAACAACCATTGGTACAAAAGTCATAACTCTTGTATCCGAACTCCAATTTAAATGATTCAGGATGTTCTAAAAAGCTAAGAAGAAGCTCTAAAACATAATCCAAGTTCCAAGCCAAGAACATGCAATAAAAATGAAAGCCCAAATGATGTCCAGATTTCTTTTTCTTGTATTTTTATACCAATAGTCGCTCACACAACTCCCAAGCATATAATCTTCAAAATGAAGACAAAATGCATGAAAAGTAACTAAGAAACATGATTTTAAGCAACTAATTCTAGTAACAGATACCGGATAAGTAGGTTTAAACCTACTTATCAAATACCAAGTGTGTTGGATGGGAGGTAGCTCATCCGATACTTCTCTAATGTAGTTCCTATAGACTGGAGCCTTATGCAGGGAAATGTGAGGTTTGGCATGTTTTCTAGTGCATAAGCAAAGTCATTCCTATTCTGAGGAATGTGGAGGAAGGTTATTTCTTCAAACTCCAAAGCCATCTAGATAACCTGCCGATGGTAAGGCAGCAAATGTAGCTCTTTGGCATGATAGATCCCAGTGGTTTGTCTGTTTACCAATTTGAAATCTCCAAAGACAGTTAATCACTTGATGCCCATTGATTGGGTAAGTTTCAACCCCATGATACAACCTTCATACTCAGTTGTGTTGTTGGTGCTGATAAACTACAATTTGACGGCGACGAGATACTGCTCCCCCGTAATGGATATTAGAACTGCTCCAGCCCCAAAACCTTCCATATTTACAGCTCTATCAAAATACATCTTCCATGTCTGGTGTGTATCATCTTGATGGTATTGCTAAACTGTCATTACCCTTTCATCAGGGAAGTATGTTTCCAAAGTTTTGAAATCCCTTGAAGGTGCGACAGTCAGTTGATCCGTAACTCCTTGACCTTTGATAGACTTTTGTGTCACGTAGACGATGTCAAATTGTTGTAGGATCAACTGCCATCTAGACAGTCGACAATTCAACATGGGTTTGTTGAACACGTACTTGAGAGGATCAACGCATGATATGAGATGGGTTGTGTGACCATGGAGGTAATGTTGTAACCTCATGGAAGCCCATGTTAAATCACAACAAGGTTTCTCAATCAGAGTGTACTTGTGTTCACTTCTGCTGAATCTTTTGCTGAGTTAGTAGATAGCTCGCTATTGGCCTCTATCGTCTTTCTATCCCAGCATGCAGCCCGTAGCATTGTCATTAATTGACATGAATAGGGGAATACCATCCTTGGGAGGTACCAAAACAAGAGCTTTGACTAGATGTTCTTTGATTGTAAGGAAGGCTTTATGACACTCATCATTCCATTTTATGGAGGAGTTCTTCCTTAACAGCTTGAAGATAGGCTCACAGGTTGCTGTGAGTTGGGAGATGAATCGGCTGATGAAGTTGATCCTTCCCAAAAATCCCAGTATTTCCTTCTCTGTCTAAGGAGTGGGCATTTCCGTGATGGCAAGGATTTTGGTGGAATCCAGCTCAATCCCTTTGTAGCTAACTAGGAATCCTAGCAACTTGCCTGATTTAATGCCAAAGGTGCACTTGGATGGATTCAACTTCATGTTGTACTTACACAACCTGTTGAAGAGCTTTCTAAGATAGTCTAGGTGGTCTTCTTCCCTTCGGGACTTGACAATGATGTCATCAACATAGATGTCTATCTCTTTGTGCATTAAATTATAAAAAAGAGCCATCATGGCCCACTGATAGGTAGCTCCAGCATTGATGAGTTCGAATGACAACCGTTTATAACAAAAGGTTCCCCAAGGCGTGATGAATGCAGTTTTCTCATGATCCTCTTCAACAACCATGATTTGATGGTACCCCGCAAAATAATCAGCAAAGGAGTACATGTCGTATTAAGCTGTATTATCAATAAGAGTGTGGATAAATGGAACAGGAAAGGTATCTTAAAGGCAAGCTTTATTCAGATCCCTGTAATCCAGGCAAACTCGCACCTTAACTTGCGGTTTAGGCATAAGGACTATGTTGGATAGCCATTCAGGGTATGTTGACACCATGATGATGCCACCTTAAAATTGTTTCATAATTTCTTCTTTAACTTTTAAACTCCACTCAAGTTTTAATCGCCTAAGCTTCTGTCTGACTGGCTTGAATCCCTCTTTGATGGGGAGGCGATGAATGACAATGTCAGTAGACAAACCAACCATGTCTTCATGAGACCATGCAAACACATCCTGGAATTGGGTCAATAGAGTAACCATGTCATTCCTTTGGTTTGGAGTAAGGTTCGTACCAAGTTTAGGCACATCTAAATTTAGAGTCCTAAAACAAAAATGCTTTCATTTAAAAACAACTGCTAATATTGTATAGAAAAAGTAAGCAGTTATGGCTATCTACAGGGCAGAGGGAGTTTTTGCCCTTTTTACCCTTGTCGACAAATGCATGGAATGCTACTCCAATTGCCAAGGGTGAAGTCCTATTGGAAAGCAGTGATGAAGGGGCTGTCATCGTCTTCCTTCTCCTGGATGATGACCATGATATCTGGACAATCATCTTCTGGGATGTCTCTATTCATACCCTCAGTATGAACAATGATGCGCATGTTTGATAATCGTCTAGCAATATCTTGTTTACGTCTCCGTTTATTTTCTTCCACTTCGGGATCTGGAATCTGGACCTCCTTTCCTTTAACTAGTATCGTTTTAGGGAACAACATAGCCATTACATGGGTAGGAACCTTTACTGGAGACCGTACAGGATCAGGATCTGTAGGTTGAGACAATCACCGTGTGGCTAAAACTGAAGGAAACTATTTGTGTTTGTGAGGATTCCTATGACTGGAGCTAGCAGAATAGCCAAGCCCGACTATTCCTGTTTGACTGGGAATTTGAATTGGGTGCTTAATGCCCTGATGATCTTTACCCAACCCTTGTCCAGGTTGATAACCCAATGATATCATCCCTTGAGTTGCCGACATTACCTCGGTAGAAATTCTGGGTATGAGAGGTGGTGCCCATATGGGATGATAGCGAGTGTTTCTCACCTCTAGGGCATAGAAGCTGATAAGATCAACTTCTAAATTGAAGCTGATGAGTGGTATGTCACCTTGTTCAGGACATTCCGGCTCAGTACTAACAGTGACTAGGCTATTGTTAATGATGTATTTGAGTTGTTGGTGAAGGGTGGAAGGGACGGCTCTAGCCATATGAATCCACGGTCTCCCTAAGAGCATGTTGTATCTTGTAGCTAGTTTTAGCATGTGAAAGGATACTCAAAATGTATGTGGACCAATCTCCACAGGTAGTTCAATCTCTTCGACAGCATTTCGTCAGGATCCATCAAAAGCTTTGATAATCGTATTACTGCTTCTGATCCTATTGAGATTGATGTTCATCTTCTCGAAGGTGGCGTAAGGGAAGATGTTTAAAGATGATCATCCATCTATCAAAACTCCTCCCACTATATATCCGGAGGACAGAACCGCTATATGCAATGGTTTGCAATGACCAGTCCCTTCGGGAGGTATATCATCATCAGTGAAAGATATCACATTGTTGTTAAAAATATGATCAACCAGATGCGGGAACTTTTCAACATCTACTAATTTTGGCAAGTGGGCTTCTTCTAAAATCCTTAGCAAGACCTTATTGTGATCTTCTAAAGAGAAAGCCAAGTCCAGTATGGAAATCTGTTATGGAGCTTCTTTCAAGCTTAAAACCATATTGGCTTCATTGTGGCCCATAGAACGGAGGAATTCTTCAATTTTCTCCATGGGAACTTTCCTCTTTGATCTGATGGTAGGCTTCATCACCCGTTGGTGAAGATAAAGTTGATTCTCCTTCAATACTGCAACAATTATGTGGGATGTGGATCCTTCAGCCTCTCCATAATTCCATGGCACTTTTTGTAGACTGACAACAAGAGAATGTGGTCTGTATGGCAAGATGATTGGCTTTGGTGTAGCCACATTCAAAGGATTATCAACACCTTTGAGTTGAATTGCTTGTATTATGAGTGGTATGGCAGCCAAATCATCCTCAGCGGATATAACTGCTACGACTTCCTACCATTTAATAGGAAATGTGTCCCCACTCTCGAGTAATACAGTGTCATTATCTTCTAACTATAGGACACCACTGTCAATTAGGTTCTGAATAAGATGGTGGAGTGCCCAACATTCTTCAGTGTTGTGTTCGCGAGAGTGGGAGTGGTACTGACATACTCCATTAGAATAGAACTGTCTTGAACGAGGATTGATGTGACGCCCCCAAAATTGGTATACATCACCCATCTTGAGTCACCAAATACATGGTACATAAATCAAATACAACTTAATTATACAACTGTCGTGTAAAATACGACAAAACATAAGCGAGAGTTTAAACAAGAATATTGCCTTCTAGACAATATCCACTCTCAATGGAGTCCTCATAGGCGAGTATACAAACTCAAATTCAGATCCTCATTACATTTATTATCACACTATTTAACAGAATAGTGAGGACTACTAATGCTATCATCATCTGAATTTGTCAATCCGTTTCCGACTCGTCCGACTATATTCTCATTTCAAGAGAAACGGTGAAGGAAAAGGTGAGCTCAACTAGCCTAGTAAGAAATATTATGACTAAGATAATGCGAATAAATTATCATTAGTCTTCAACAATATTAAACCGATAAAATACAATAGACATCAAGTTTAAGCACTTTGGAACAAGCAATCCATTAAAAAGAGTCAAGTAGAGAATAAAATCTACTATCTTTTATGATTTAAAAGGTTTTTCATCATTTTTATCGCTGAGACTCGGCTTAATAAATAATCCACATCATCCTTGCACTACGGCCAAGGATATTTATTATTATCACATCCATGAATTAATATTTCATTGCTGAGACTCAGCTCAATAATTAATCCACATCATCGAATCATCCCTGCACTACAGGTCATCGAATCATCCCTGCACTACAGGCCAAGGATATTCATTTGTATCACGACCACTAATTATCTATGCACTACGGCCAAAGATAATCGTGATTTCATCAACGGTCATGATCATGCCATAGAACAATTCATCTTTGCACCCTTGGCCAAAGAGAATCAATAGCCATAATCATACCAAAACTGTCCATCAATGCACTACGGGCTAATGAGGACTTTTTCTACATCATTTGTAACATTACAGTCATGATTATACCGAATAATCCCTGGTCATAATCATACCAAGTCCATCTATGTACTACAGGCCTCAGATGACTTTTAACATAATATAAACATGAGGATAATGACAATGATATAAAGAATCAATCAAATGAGATAAAGGATAAATATTAAACATTTATAATACAGTTTATCCAGCATTCAATAATAACCAAATGTTATCAAAATCCCTTATCAAAAATCTATATATACCCTATATAGGATTCCTAAGCCATAAAATCCTATTTACCAAATTTTAACTTCACATAACATATTTAACTCATATACTCATAACCAGTGCATTTTCATGAAAAATACCAAATCAGTCCAAAAAATATTTCTTTTCTGGGATTTAGCAGAATATAGTCCCATATTGAACATATATTTTTCTAGGAATTTTTAAAATTCATTTACTATTTTTCATAAATCAATTTCTAATTAATTCCTTAAGAGATTAGCTACCTCAAGTTTAACTCCAGAAATTCCCAAATCATGGCAGGATCTTACACAAGTTAACGTGATCTTCCAGTTTAAATTTTGTGGTCGTCAGAGTTATAGAACTCCGGTTATAGCATTTTTCATCGGAAAAAGCAAAATATTGAAATGGTCATAACTTACTCATTTTAAGTCGGAATGAGCTCATTTTTGGACAGGAGGTACTTTATACCATATATTTCCACGTCCCAAAAGGCCAGAATTTGTTTCATAAATTAAGTGGCCGAAACAGCCCTTACAAAATTTTGGGCAGTAGCCTTTTTGGTATTTTCAGTTTTTGATTCCTTTGCTAAAATCAGTCCACACAAAAATCTACAACACCTTATCCAGTGATTCCACTTGGATAAGTTAGAAAACGTCTAGATCTAAATCTAGGACTTGACCACACCCAAAAATTTGAAATATAATAGGAGATATGGTCAATTGAATTTCATGTTCCATTTTCACCAAAATCTGATTTTCAACTCTTTGTGATTTCTAAGAAACTTTTATGTTTTCACATAATAAGCAACATAACTTATCATAACACTTACTAATACTACATATACCTATGATTTTCATTAGTCCAATGCTTTTATTATGACTCTCATCATAATCAACGTAAATAGATCATTTTCACAATTTAATAATGAATGAATATAAAGGATCATTCACCATGCATGTGGAAGTCCACATAGTCAGGTTATTCCAACAGAATAATAAAGAATGGAATAACAGAAGAATTCACCATGCATGCGATAGACCGCACAGACATGTTATTCTCAACAGAATAATAAAGAATGGAACCAGGTCAGGCGTAATTCGCACCGACAGGATATTCCAACAGAATAATAAATAATGGAATAACAACAGAATTCACCATGCATGCGATAGACCGCATAGACAGATTATTCCAATAAAATAATTAATAATGGAACCAGGTCATGCGTAAACGCACTGACAGGATATTTCAACAGAATAATAAAGAATGGAACCAGGTCATGCGTAAACGCACCGACAGGGTATTCTAACAGAATAATAAAGAACGGAATAATAGAAGAATTTCACCATGTGTGCGGTACTTCACATATACAAGTTATTCCAACAGAATAATAAGTTATGGAATAACAGAAGAATTTCACCAAGTATAGGGTAGTCCCCGTATACAGGTTATTCCAACAAAATAATAAAGAATGGAATAACAGAAGTTCTCTTCATGAATACGAAAGAAATAATACCCCTTACGATACAACAAATAATATCCTTTACCTTATAAAGAAGAGTACTCTGACGGGTAGGGCGAGAATATACTTGAAGAAAACTTGCACTACGCTCAAAGTTTTCTTAAACTCTAAAGAAATACGCTCAAGATTATAGAAGAAGAATTCTCTCTACAGTTTCTCTTCCTAGAGTTTTAGTGAATTCGTAAGAAATAATGAAGGAATGAGCTTCTATTTATAGAAGAATGGATTGAATAGTAACTAATTCATGAACGGTCCAGATTGATTTACTTTTAAACGGACGGTCCAAATTGATTTAATAAAATATTCTAATAAAACAAAATCTTTTTAAATAAAATATAATATATTCTATTTATAATCTAATAAAACGAATAAATTTATAAAAGTATTCTGTTTTATATAAAAAGATTTTACTATGCAAACACTATGCAAGCACTATGCAAACACTATGCACTATAAAATATAATATATTCTAATTATTGCCTAATAAAACAAATAATTTTATAAAAGTATTATGTTTTATATAAAAAGATTTTACTATGCAAAACGCTATGCATAATAAAATATAATATATTCTAATTATTGCCTAATAAAACAAATAACTTTATAAAATTATTACATTTTTTATATAAAAAGCTTTACATTTTATACATTAATAATATTAATAAAACAAACTTCATCATCATTATTATAATTCACACTATTAATCGACCATATCGTTTCCGAGAAAGAGGGGGCTTTCCAATAAGGATTTCTCTCTATTGGCGCGCAATTAGGTGACCAAACCTCTCCTGGCGTAACTTCTGTAGACATTGTTAATATTGCAAATAATAATATTAATAACTCTGTCATCTCAATTATTGATTTAATAATATATAAAATATCGACAATAATTGAATCAAATAACGTGAGATACTATACAACAATTACTGAAGCAATAATTGAACAAAACTGAGTGACTTCTCACGTAAGCATCAATAATCAATATTGTGTGCTACAATGCAACCACGCGTATTACTATACTTTTACTACCGAGTAGTTCAACAGTATTAACGGTAAAACTTCCGCCGTTATTTTCATAAAATATTTTTATCGTTTTCTCAATTCGACAATAATTCCGTTGTGGGGTCCACTAATGATTGTACCATCGTACGGATATTTTCTGACAAAAAGAATATTCCCCGACCAATCGAATATTATACAACAACTTGCATACTTTGAAAAATTTATAAATATTACCCACAACTATAACATTATATCAAATTCACTCCATAATATTCAAAAAAAAATATTTCGAGAAATTGAAATCATTATTCGTAAAATTTGGGGTCTCACAATTGATTGGAGGTAATAAAGTTGTTATTCTTCCTTTATTGATCAGCATCCGAAATATCTCTTCCATCGGTTGGCCCAGATAGGTAATTTCCCTTTTGTTGGCAAAATCCCGACAGGCTTTGGCATTTGTTCTTTTTAGAATTTTATCCTCCAGTGTTTCATTTTCTAGAGTCAATGGTGGAGTATTTATAACAAGAGGAAGGAAACTAGCATGCTCCTGACTGACTAATTGGTGTGTGACTTGGTGCTGATGGATCACCAGTTCTGGCAATTGGTTGACTTGCTCACAAAGAGCCTTTATTTTGCATTCCATCATAAACTGGAACTGTGCATAATCCCATTTATCAGCATAATCCTTGCTAGTTTGGGAGGATTCTCCACTGTAATTGGAACTTTGTCCATTGCTCCAACTAATCATATTAGCCTCCTCTTCTTTGTGTTAGGGAAGAGGGTTGTCTTGCATGTGGGGTTAGTCAAGTTTTGTCACTATGACTTCACCATTATCAATCAAATCATGGATCTTATACTTCAAGGCCCAGCAATCCTGAGTATCATGGCCTGAAGCTCTAGCATGATAAGCACACTTCCTATTGGCATTGAAACCCTTCCCATTCGGATTGGCTGGTGGTAGAAGATGGGTAATTTTCTTCTGAGTTGTCAAAAGATTGAGAATATTCTCGAGCGAGTCCCCTAAGGGTGCGAACACTCGAGTGCGTCTGACTTCTCCACTCTTTGGCAATGGAGGGTTTGAAGACTGTGCTTGAAAAGGGGAGTAGTTTCTCCTCTGGATAGGCATGTTCTGACTGCCTTTCTGTCCTTGTAGTATCAAGGAAACATCCTCCTCTTTCTTCTTATGGACCCTCAGGGGGTGGTTTCCATAACTTCCAGACTAGATGTACTCAGCAACAGCTTTTCGAGCGGCAAGGTCTTGAATCTTTCCCGACTTCAATCCCATCTCAGCCATTTCTCCATGTTTGATCATTTCAGAGAATGGCTTGCCTATGCCAGCTAAGACTCTCTCATTGAAGGGAGCTTCTTGTATGTCTATGAAGGTCATCACCATTTCAGACTCAGTCATAAAGGGAATAACTTGAGCTGCAAGGTGCCTCCACCTTTGAGCATACTCTCTGAAAGACTCATTGGCTTGTTTCTTGACCTTGGTAATTTGGTACCAGTTTGGAGGCATCTGAGACTGGAAACTGTACTGACTAAGGAAGGCATGAGCTAGCTCTTCCCAACTATAAATCTTGGAGTTATCTAATCTGGTGTACCATAACCTAAATTCTCCAGTTAGACTTTTATGAAATAACTGCATTTGGAGCTTTTCATCTTCGGCATAAGATCCGAGCTCTCCAATGAATAACTTCAAATGTGTGTAAGGATCCCCCAACCCATCATACTTTTCAAAGTCAGGAGTCTTAAACTTTTCTGGATAATGAAAACCAGGGAATATGCAAAGGTCTGCATATGAAACACTCCCGTGTGCTCCAATCCCTTTAATAGATCGAATGGTCTCTTCCATTTGTAGGACTTTCTTCCTAATATCACCGGTGACTGGATCTTCTTTGAGATGGATAATTTCAGGGGTTTTGTTAGTTTTGTCCAACTGAGACTCGACAACTAAAATTGAATTGGCATATACAAGCATCAATTTACAGTTTCACACATGAATTGGCAACTAAAATTGATACTTTCATAGCTACACATGAAAACATATACACTGACAAAAATTTTCTACTGTTATCCGAAAATTAACATGCGATTTCCTTGTTTGACATAAACTCTAGCATTATAAACAAAAACAATTGCAATTACCAACTATATAAATCCACAATTCAACAATTTCTTATTACAGGACATGAGAAAATTCTTTGTCGTCCAACACAAATACATATATATTATCATAATTATGAACATACCTTTTGTTGCTTGACAGAAATTTCTTGCTAAGCACACAAGGATTGACGTGAAATTCTTAGACTCCTCTCCAATTATCTCTCAAGTTCTATAAAGTTCTCTCAACTCCCTCAAAACTCAGTATGCTAGAATGCGTATAGCTAGGCCAAGCCAAATAACATTAGGCGTATAAAAAAACTGACAAACCCTTAATACTATTACTAATTGTATTATCAGTTATAACGCCTAAGTTATAAATATATATTATATTTATTATTTTATTTATTTTGTTTATTTTATTAAATTTCAAAAATTAGAAATATCAAAAGCCAGAAGGCTTGTTTGGCAAACCATTTAAATTTTAAAGAATTAAAATATTTAAGACTTGTTTGGGAAAAAAACTAATTTCAATCCTTTTTAATTTATTTTAATAAACACTTTAATTTACAATTATAATCACATATTATTTATTTGGATTTCCATATCCAACACTAACCCATTACATTAATCACATACTATATTTTAATTAAATATAGCATTTTAACAAATATCACAAAATTATACTTTTCATTATAACTTTATTTAATAATTTAATATATCATTTAAATTACTAGTCACAATATAACATCTCATGTTATAATACAAATCTCTAAATTATAAATTAATTAAATTTAGAATTATCTAATAAATTTAGATTTACAAATATTTATTAACGACAATCACATCAACAATTATTTATTCCATCAATTCAATAATAGACACATCAAATAAATATTTATATTGTTCAATAAATATTTAATATTACAACTTGAAATTTCGGATCGTTACATCCTTCCCTCCTTACAAGGATTCTATCCCCAGAATCACAGTTCCAACAATCAAATCGTCACATTCTCCCCTACTTACAAAGATTATGTCCCCAGAATCGAAGACACAGACTAAACAAATAACTCGGGATAATTCTTCATCATATCAGCTTCAAGTTCCCACGTAGCCTCTTCGACATTGTAGTTTCTCCATATTACCTTTATAGAAGGTATCACTTTATTCCTGAGCACTTGTTCTTTCATGTCAACTATTTGGATAGGAATCTCTTCGTAAGACAAATCTTTACTGAACTGCAACGGTTCATACTCAATCACATGCTTTTAATCGGGTTTATACAGTCGCAACACTAACACATGAAAAACATTATGCACATGCTCTAATTCTGGAGGTAAAGCTACCTCATAAGCCACTTCCCCCACTCTACGTAGAATCTCGAAAGGTCCAATAAACCTTGGGCTGAGCTTTCCTTTCTTGCCAAGATGAATTTTTCCCTTCTAAGGGGAAACTTTTAGGAACACAAAATTTCCTACTTCAAATTCACGACTCTGTATGCGTTGATCAGCATACTTTTTCTGTCGATCTTGAGCAGCTACTAATCTTGCTCTAACGAGTTTGACAATATCAGCGGTCTGCTGTACCAATTCTGGGTCTAACAGTTGACGTTCACCAACTTCATCCTAGCATAGTGGAGTTCTACACTTCCTGCCGTATAACGCCTCGTATGGCGGTATACTAATTCTTTCATGGTAACTGTTGTTGTATGCAAATTCCACCAACGGTAGATGATCATCCTAGTTTCCTTTGAAATCCATGATGCACGCTCTGAGCATATCTTCAAGGGTCTGGATCGTTCTTTCGCTTTTCCAATCTGTGTGCGGATGATACGTTGTGCTCATCTTTAATTGTGTTCCCATGCATTCTTGTAGTCTCTTCAAGAAATTTGATGTGAACCTCGGATCTCTGTCTGATACAATTGACATTGGAACTCCATGTCTTAAGACGATCTCCTTAACGTATAGCTTCGCTAGCTTATCAAGATTAAATCTAATCTTTATTGGCAAAAAGTGTACTGATTTTGTTAATCTGTCCACTATCACCCAAATCGTATTGCATCCTTTCTGAGTCGTTGGAAGACCGACCATAAAATCCATTATGATATGCTCCCACTTCCATTCCGGTATCTCCAACGGTTGAAGTAATCCGCCTTGTCGTTGATGCTCAGCTTTCACCTTCTAACACGTCAAACACTTTGCAACGCATTCTGCAACATCTCTTTTCATTTTCGGCCACCAGAAATGATGCCGCAAATCTTGATACATTTTCGTACTTCCCGGATGAATCGAATATTTTGAGCTATGAGCTTCCGTCAAGATTTCCTCTTTAATATCCTGTACTGCTGGAACCCAAATTCGTCCCTCGAATCTCAGCATTCCTTCAGTATCAACCTTGAATTTAACTTCACTTCCTTCAATCACACTATCCTTTATTTTTATGCATTCCTCATCTTGTAATTGCGCGTTTTTCACCTTGTCCACCAAGGTTGGTTGTGCTTCCATCTAATACAATTTTTCATCAGATTCTTGTGGAAATTTGATTTCCAACTCTAGCCTTGCCATTGCTGAAATGAGCTCCTCCTTATCTGTTAACAACATCAACTTTTCTCTGACTTTCCTACTCAAGGCATCTGCAACCACATTAGCTTTACCCGGATGATAAAAGATCTCGCAATCATAATCTTTTATCGGTTCCATCCATCTCCTTTGCCGCATGTTCAGGTCTTTCTGTGTGAAAATATACTTCAGACTTTTATGGTCTGTGTAGATCTCATATTTCTCTCCGTAGAGATAGTGTCTCCATATCTTCAATGCGAACACAACCATCGTCAACTCCAAATCATGAGTTGAATACCCTTTCTCGTAGTCTTTCAATTTCCTTGATGCATACACAATAACCTTGCCGTTTTGCATAAGGACACAACCCAATCCCTTGTGTGACGCATCACTATACACCACAAAATTTCTTGTATTATCTGGTAATGACAACACAGGTGCCACACTTAACTTCTTCTTCAGTTCTTGAAAACTTTCTTCACACTTCTCCGTCCAAACAAATTTTACAAACCTTCTTGTCAAATTTGTCAATGGAGTAGCAATCTTGGAAAAATCTTGAATAAATCATCTGTAATATCATGCCAATCCCAAGAAACTTCTCACTTCTGATGGAATTCTTGGTTGTTCCCAATTTATCACAACTTCAACTTTTGATGGATCCATGGAAATCCCATTCTTATCGATTACATGTCCAAGAAATTGTACACATTCCAGCCAAAATTCACATTTAGAGAATTTCGCGTACAACTTTTCTTTTCTTAACGTCTCCAACGTCAAACGTAAGTGTTCCACGTGTTCCTCTTGAGTTTTAGAGTACACCAAAATATCATCGATGAACACCACCCCAAATTTGTCCAAAAATGGTTTAAACACCCTGTTCATCAAATCCATGAACACTGCAGGGGCATTTGTCAAACCAAATGACATCACCAAAAATTCGTAATGCCCATATCGAGTTCAGAATGCCGTCTTCGGTACATCCTCCTTCCTTACTTTCAATTGGTGATACCCACTTCTCAAATCTATTTTCGAGAAATATCTAGCACCCTTCAATTGATCGAATAAGTCATCTATTCTTGGCAACGGATATTTGTTCTTAATAGTGACTTTTTTCAATTCCCTATAATTAATGCAAAGACGCATTGATCCATCCTTCTTCTTCACGAATAACACCAGAGCTCCCCACGGTGACACGCTTGGTTGAATATACTTTTTATCCAACAGTTCTTGCAGTTGCACCATTAGTTCCTTTATTTCTATCGGAGCCATTCTGTACGGGGCCTTCGATATCGGAGCGGTTCCTGGCGCTAATTCGATCACGAACTCGATTTCTCGGTCAGGTAGAAGTCCTGGAAAATCCTCTGGAAACACGTCCATGAACTCCCTAACCACTGTATTTCCTCCAATTTCATACCCTTCTCTTTCTGAGTATCGACTATGTAAGCTAAATACCCTACACAACCCTGACTCAATAACTTTTTGGCCTGCATCATCGTCAGACATTTCATTTGTCTAGGTGATTTGCTACCATGGAAAACTACCTTTGACGAAATCATAAGGTTTACACTTTTCTTTTGGCAATCATAAGGTTGCCCCATGGGTTTTACCCATTCGGTGACCCACTAGTTCGATCCACGGTTCTGTTTTCTTGCATTAGGCTTAACCAATCTAATATGGGGCCTTGACTTGGGCTTAACACTATAATCCCTTGGGCTTGCTCATTCAATTGATTGGACTAAACATAATCCAACCCAAGTGACTTAACATTAAGTCTTAACTTAATTCCATAATACGAATCGTATTCTATACGTATAATTCATGTATTCTCTCTGTATAATACTCGTACTATAATCGTATTGTACCCCATATTAACTCATCGTATTATACATAGATACTAAATAGTATCATAATTGTATAACACCCGCTTTAACCATAACGCAATTCCTTCTACGCATTTCATTTCCTTTTCAGAAATCAATATACTCAACCCTTAGGTTTTAAGTCCGCAGGCAAAAACTTTGTTTGCCATAAATGAAATATTATCAGATATTTCATCTCATCTCGATATTCTATCATTACGCGTTTCTCGGAATCTCAAAATAATTCCTCGAACAAAAACGGATGAATAGTGTTTTTAAGGAAATTTCTCGAAAAACATTTATTTTCATCTCAAAAATTCTATACAATTAATTCTAGCACGTAGCCAGATTACTAACAACATAAACACCTTCTAGGTCATAGAACGACCTTCACATAGCTTAGTCACAAAATAAATCAATTAAATTTATTTAATTCACATAATCAAATAAAATTTTAATTGTCATAAAAATTCGATTTTCTCAGTTGTTACATTCTCTCCCTCTTATAAGGATTCTGTCCCTAGAATCTAGCTTATAATTACATAAACAAATGAGGAAAATCTTCCTTTATTTTACTTTCGAGTTCTCACGTTGCTTCTTCAGCATTGTGGTTTCTCCATAACACCTTTACTGTAGGTATTACCTTATTTCTTAATACTTGTTCCTTCCTATCAATAATTTGAATTGGAAGTTCCTCATAGGATAAATTTTTCTCTATTTGGATATATTCATACTCTATTATGTGTTTACATTTCGGTTTATAAGGACGCAACACAGACACATGAAACACATTATGAATGCGTTCTATTTTTAGAGGTAACGCTACTTCATAAGCCACCTCTCCTACCCTTCTTAAAATCTCAAAAGGTCCTACAAACCTTAGACTTAACTTCCCTTTCTTCCCAAAATGTATCTTCCCCTTCCAAGGCGATACTTTCAGAAAGACAAAAGATCCTACATCGAATTCACTCTTTTCTCTATGAGGATCTGCATACTTCTTTTGCCTATCTTGAGCCGCAAGTAATCGAGCACGTATTATCTTCACCATGTCTGTCGTTTGTTGTACCATCTCAGGTCCCAACATCCGATGTTCACCCACCTCATCCCAACACAATGGAGTTTGGCACTTCCTTCCATACAACACTTCGTAAGGCGGCATGCCTATACTAGCGTGAAAACTATTGTTGTACAAAAATTCCACCAACAGTAGATATTCGTCCCAACTCCCCTTGAAATCCAGAATGCCAGATCTTAACATATCTTCCAACGTTTGAATTGTCCATTCGCTATGACCATCCGTCTGAGGATGATACACCGTACTCAATCTTAACTGCGTTCCCATTTGCTCTTGCAAACTCCTCCAAAAGTTCGATGTGAATCGTGGATCATGATTTGACACAATCGAAATAGGTACTCCATGTCTAGAAATAATTTCCTTGACATACAACTTAGCTAACTGATCTAGGTTATACCTAACTCCTATTGGTAGAAAATGAGCCGATTTCATCAATTGATCCATTATCACCCAAATAACATTGTATCCTTTTCTTGTTGTTGGAAGTCCCACCACAAAATCCATTGTGATGTGCTCCCACTTCCACTCTGGAATTTCTAACGGTTGCAACAACCCTCTCGTTCGTTGGTTTTTAGCCTTAACCTTTTGACAAGTTAAGCACCTACTAACATATTCTGCTATCTCCCTTTTCATGTTTGGCCACCAAAAGTTTTGACAAAGGTCTTTATACATCTTCGTACTACCGGGATGTATCGAGTACCTCGAACTATGAGCCTCAATCATTATTTCTTCCTTTAATTCAAAATCATTTGGATCCCAAATTCTTCCTTCAAAACGAAGTAATCCCTCCTTATTGAGGTTATACTTAGTCTTTTCTTCATCTCCTATCCTGATCTTCATCTATTTTCATTCCTCGTTGCTCAATTGTACTTCCCTAACCCTTTCCACTATGGTCGGTTGGGTTTCCATGGAAAACAGCATTTCAACCGCTTCCTCCAGTAACTTGACTTCTAACTCCATATTTGCCATCGCTATTATCAACTCATTCTGAGTTGTTAACATTGACAGTTTCTCTCTACCCTTTCTACTTAGTGCATCGGCTACTACATTTGCTTTCCCCGGATGATATAAGATATCACAGTCGTAATCTATTATTAACTCTAACCACCTTCTCTGTCTCATGTTCAACTCCTTTTGTGTGAAGATATATTTCAGACTTTTGTGGTCCGTGTATATCTCACACTTCTCACCATATAGATAATGCTTCCATATCTTCAAGGCAAAAACTACAGCTACCAATTCTAGATCATGAGTATAATAGACCTTCTCATAATCCTTTAATTGACGTGACGCATACGGAATGACCTTGCCATGCTGCATGAGCACGCAACCTAGTCCTTTATGTGAAGCATCGCTATATACTACAAAGTTCCCTGCATCATCTGGTAAGGACAATACAGGTGCCTCACTTAACCTCTTCTTTAACTCCTAAAAACTGTTCTCACATTTTTCAGTCCACACATACTTCACCGACTTTCTTGTCAGATTTGTCAATGGAGTAACTATTTTAGAAAAGTCCGGAATGAACCTTCTATAGTATCCCGCTAACCCCAGAAAACTCCGAACCTCAGTTGGCATTTTCGGTTGCTCCCACTCATTAACTGCTTCTACCTTTGTTGGATCTACGCAAATGCCATCTTTATCAATAACATGTCCTAGAAACTGCACTCTCTCGAGCTAAAATTCACACTTTGTGAATTTCGCATACAACTTTTCCTTCCTTAGTGTTTCCAACACTATCCTTAAATGTTTGGCATGATCTTCTGACGTCTTAGAATAGACTAGAATATCATCAATGAACACTACGACGAACTTGTCCAAATACTGTTTGAACACTCTGTTTATCATATCCATAAATGCGGCTGGCGCATTAGTAAACCCAAACGACATCACCAGAAACTCGTAATGTCCATAACGAGTTCTGAACGCCGTCTTAGGTACATCCTCCTTCCTTACCTTTAACTGATGATACCCCGTGCACAAATCTATCTTAGAAAAATACTTTGCCCCTTTCAACTAATCAAAAAGATCATCGATCCAGGGCAACGGGTATTTATTCTTAATCATTAACTTGTTCAACTCTCGATAGTCGATACAAAGTCTTAACAACCCATCCTTTTTCTTTACAAACAATACCGGTGCTCCCCAAGGAGACACACTCAGTTGAATGTACTTTCTATCTAATAGTTCTTGCAATTGAACCATTAACTCCTTCATCTCAACTAGCGCCATCCGATATGGTGCCCTTAAAACTGGTGTCGTTCCCGGTAACAGATCAATTACAAACTCAACCTCCCTGTCCGGTGGAATACCCGGTAATTCCCTCAAAAATACATCCGCGAACTCTTACACTATAGGTATCTGGTCCAAGGATGTTCCCACTCTTTGGGTATCCACAACATGCCACAGAAACCTACACACCATTTCCTCAACATCTTCCTAGCTTGTGTCATCGATAGACAACAAGAGCGTCTCGGTGATTTATTATCGAAGAACACTACCTTGGTTTTTTTAGAAAGCCGAAGGTTTACACTTTTCTTATGATAATCTATTATCTCCTTATGGTTAACCAAGCAATCCATACCAAGAATTACATCGAATTCTTTTAACCTTATCGATACCAAATCTACCTATAACCTATTCCCTCTAATATCTACGCAACAATCCTTATGAATATGTTTAATAGGGATTATTTCTTCGTTGGCTACCTTAACGTCTAAAGGTATTGGTAAATGTTTAGGGATTAAACCTAATCGCTTAGCAAATTCACATGCTATAAAAGAACAAGTAGCACCCGAGTTAAATAGCACATAAGCATTTATCTCATTGACCGGAATGATACCTACTACCACATCCGTTGATGCAACCGCAACTTGGATAGTCATACTAAATGTACGGGCCGAGGGTCTACCCACTTACGGTGTTGGGCCAATAATGGCTAATTTACCACTACCAGAACCCTTATTTCCTTCTAAACCCTTCTTCGGGCAATTCCTTGCCATGTGGTCCAACGACCCACAGACAAAACACCCCTGGTTCTTCTTAGGGTTAGGACAGTTGGGTGACAAATTCCCCTCCTTCCCACAGTTGTAGCAGACTAATTTCCCCTTTAAACAGACTCCCATGTGAGTCTTTCCGCATGTCTTGCATGCCTCCATCCTCCGCTTAGGATCTCCCTGCTTTACCCCAGTACTCCCAGGGTTGAAGTTCTTCCTCTTAGGCAAGTTTCCGCTTCCGCTGGCAACTTCAACCTTACTACCTCCTTCTAACTTACTCTTGTTCTTAGCTCTTTGTGGTCTCGAGACAATGCCTCACCACCACCTTTGACTATTATCGCCTTTTCCGAGAATGGTCTCAGAGGGAAGCACTCTACGAAAACCGATATTCTCTTGTGAGAGCTGGGGTTTTAAGCCTTGCTCAAACCTGCGCGCCTTTCTCTCTTTGGTATCCACCTGATGTGGAGCAAACCTCGCTAATTCATTGAATTTGGCAGCATACTGGGGAACTGTCATATCCCCCTGCTTAAGTCCTAAGAACTTAATCTCCATCCTACCTTGCATGATAGTAGGGAAGTAGTTCTCGAAGAAGACCTTAAAATATTCCCACGTAATAGCTTCGGTCCTAGCCCCACCCTGGTGAGCCTCCCACCAGTAGTTGGCTTCCCCCTTCATCATGTAAGTCGCAAAAGAAGTCTTTTGTGGCTCACTTACATTTGTAATCACAAACGCCTTCTCAATCTCTTTCACCCATGTCTGGGCTTCTAAAGGGTCCGTCGTTCCTCGGAACTCAGGAGGACCCACACTCTTAAATTCCTTGGAGTTAGTTGTTCTTACTACCCCAGTAGCTACAGGAATTCCTCCCCCCAACTTGGTTAAATGATGCCGTTAATAAATTAACAAACTCTTGCATAGGGTTATTAGGACCCCCCAGATTTTCATTATGAGACTCAGCCTCTTGGTTACGTTGTCTCCTTCTTGGCGGCATAATTCTGATTAAATAAATAAAGTTTCGTTATTATCTATTTAACTGCTTAGTTATCATTCTCAAACAACAACCACTCATACCACAACAAACACATTAAATAAAAACTTCATTATATTAAGATGCTTTCATAGTCAAAACTATTTACATCATATTCCCTTAGCCAAAAAGCTATTACATACTATCCCGCGATTGCCTTCTACAAAAATTGGGATTTACAAAAAAACTACCCATTAATTATACAAAAGAGGGCTTTACGTCACTACACATATACCAAAAAGATCTAATGATCTATTAACACTGTCGAACGACATTCTCATATTTCTGATTTTCCAGTATCGACATAATATCTCAACTTATGGTATGTCAAGTCTACCCAGACTCAATGGAATAACAAGCAATTTTCAGCTTGAAATCCTAATGAGCACATTCATGGATGTATGACATCCTAGCTATCTTCTGGTCTTTTTCAACCAGTTTCTTTCAAAGCTCTAAGGCCTCTTCCTTATAGTCCTGTGCCTTATCCGTCATAAGCACTTTCTCATCGTGTTCTAACTCAAAATCCGCCTCTATAGATTCCTTCGCCTCATATAGGGCGGTTATCCTCTCCTCATTACGTATGCGCACTACGATGCGTGTAGATGCACATTCCTATCCAACACAGCCAGATACAATGATCTCATTGCATCCGGAGGTGTTGGCTCTTGAGTAGGTACCACCGTATTGATCGATGTTACCTCCATCTCCTCCTCCACGTCAATCATCATATTCAGATATGAAGCTATCCCCATTGTCTCCTCGGAGTATTTCTCCTCAGAGATGTACTCCTCAATATTCGAGTCTTCTAAAACCACTAACGGTAGCTCCGCCACTGGCATAGGTACAACCTCCACTTGGTTCTCTGACTCTTCACTCACAACGTAAATGTCTCTATACATCATGCTAACGATCGACATCTACATAACATATAACACATTGATTAGTACATAATACACAATAGTATAAGCACAAATCACATTTAATTTATTTAAGATTAATTTCCTTCTTTTAAATCTTTCGGTACTGAGTTTTCTCAATACCTTATAAATTCCTTCAACTCGAGTTTCTTTCTTCGGACATTACCTTCCTTACGAGGTTATTAGCCTAAGATTCTTCCCCCCTTAAGTTTTATAACCTAAGGCTTTGATACCAACCTGTGACGCCCCCAAATTCGAGTATCTTCTAACTTGAGCATATGGTGGTGATACATCAGCTCTATAACTATACAATCATTCCATTGAAATACAATATAATGAATGTAATTATTATCTTCTTATTACAGTCAAAGTATAATCCTTCCCAGGTTCATAAACTGATTACATCGTTCGTTGTTCATAATGTATAATACATACAAACATACTAGTCTATTACACGATGGCTAAGTATCCATCTTAGCTTTGCCCTTATCTCTCTTAGTATTCTCAGCACGTTCATCCTTAACTGCAAACATATAATTCACGCAAGAAGTCAGCATAACAAGCTCAGCAAGTTTTAACAAAGGATAACAATAATACCACATTCGTGAATTATATGACAATTCCTACATAACTGAACAAATAGTTATGAAGTATTATGAAACAATAATACTTTAACATTTCATAACATCAATTCCCAAGGTATAGAGTAGATTAGGAATTCTGAACCGGTCAATAGACCATGAACAGTAGCTTTCTTTTTTCATACTTGAAAAGGATATCACAGCACTAAGGTTGTACATCCTCATTACTTAGGAGCACTTCTAGGTGATCAGCCTATATTACCCTATGTTGATCAACACTCATTCGTTAAACGTATTTACGTTTAACATTTGGCAAACTCGCATGCCCATCGAATAATCGATGAAAAATACTTTTGTTTGTTCATAGACAAACCTTACCTTCACATCAGTACCAATTACTTGGCATAGAATAGCGTTAACATTTCTATATAGAAAGATATGAATATCAATCAATCTATATCTTACGAGTAGTCTAGCTGAGTTAAATCTGGCATTGACCCTTTCTTTAAAATCAATCGTGCAATTCAGTACAATGAATCACATAAAACTTGACTAACTTGAAGGTTAGACAAGCGTTAATAAAACTTTCCTTTCAGCGTCTTCAAATAACTTAATCGATTGACCACAGCCTTTACAGAATCTACATGATATACTCACATAGCACACTGTAATTAGCTATAAACAATTATTCACATTGTTCCTACCAACTTCTTTCTCTTCTATGTCTTTGTTAACTTAATATCATTAATAAAGTCAACTCGATTTATTACCCTTCGTCCCGGCTTATTAACTAACTTACGTTATTAACCGGACTCTATCATCAGTAGTGAAGTACCAACGTTGTTTACCGATTAAGGTTCATTAACAACACTTTGTGTTCGTCATTTATACATTACTAACAAGCATTCAATTCCTAAGTTTCAATACCATATACCTTCGTATAGGTAATATAGGAATAGTTTTAGTACACTTATGAAGTGCATAAACTTTACTCTTCTAGGTCTCTAAACAATTGCAGTTCAAAACCTAAGTCATCTATCAAAAACCCTGCACCCGTGCCGCGGCATGACAACTTAATACGAGACTGGCGTTGCGGCGCCGATTAGTTAGCGATACTCCATGCCGGTCTCTTGGTCATGGCCTGAGACGACGCCCTTCTATCGACATGGCGCTTATGGAGCCACTTTCCAGTAGCTAACTACACTGTGTTTGCCAGGCCACTGTGGCATGGCATTTAACACCTTTGTCTGGCGCCATGCGGTGCCTCAAAGACCGTAAAAATTTAACAGATAAAATTCTTGGTGAGCTTCTCGAATCCATAACATCTTCGTTATGAGTCCGATTGGGTTCGTTCAAAAGCCTACACATCATAAATGACATACTCTATGCGTTCATATAAGAATTCGACACATTTGAATCCGTTAAATCAAAATTCACTATTGAGTTCATTTTTTAAGCGTTCGTAAACGTTAATGAGCGTTTAATGCTCATTTTCTTCATTTTAAGTCGGAATCCAACGATTCTTGAGTCCACGACTCTTAAATACCCTATCTCACGTGTTGACATTAAAAAACAACATTTTTAAGTCTCATGACAACTTTTGACTATCAATCCGGAATTTTTACATTTTCGACGTTTAATGTCTATTTTCATGAAATTTGCAATAACTTCTTTACTAATGTTCTCTAAGAAAAATCACATGGAATACTCCATGGACTTCATATCTACATCCTAACCAAGCAAGATGCACATATTAACATATGGATGGAGTTCAATTGTTTATCAACAATCAATCTCAACAATCAATATTTCCATGATTTAAAGCTATAACAACCCTTATGATTTTTTATGATCTCCTGAATTATAGAGATTGAATCTATGGTAAGTCATTCTTATCCCACCATACAAGCCATACACCACCCATTTATGATTCTCCATACTAAAAGAAAACCAAAAGAGATGGAATTAGAATTAAGGAGTATTACCTTAAGAATTCTTAGGTAATCTTGAAAAACTCTAAGGCAAAGCTTCAAAGTATATTGTTTGCTTGAGTCTAGCTCTTTCTCTCTCTCAAAATATATGTTGGCAACTTGAAAAACCTTCAAATGACCAACTCTAGCTTTCTATTTATAAGCAATTGAAATGGAGGGGAAAATAGGCTTTATCCCCCACCTCTTTACTATTCAACACTTTGTCACCAAGTACAATACTTGGTGACCAAATGATTATCTTGCCTTGCACACCAAGTGGCCCGCCCACCTTGCCCATGGGTCATCCCCATGGGTTGCCCCATGGGTTTTACCTATTCGGTGACCCACCGGTTCGATCCACGGTTCGGTTTTCTTGCATTGGGCTTAACCAATCTAATACTGGGCCTTGACTTGGGCTTAACACTATAATCCCTTGGGCTTGCTCATTCAATTGATTGGACTAAACAGAATCCAACCAAAATGAATTAACATTAAGTCTTAACTTAATTCCATAATACGTCGTATTCTATACGTATAATTCACTTATTCTCTCCGTATAATACTCGTACGATAATTGTATTGTACCCCATATTAACTCATCATATTATACATAGATACTAAATAGTATCATAATTGTATAACACCCGCTTTAACCATAACGCAATTCCTTCTACGCATTTCATTTCCTTCTCGGAAATCAATATACTCAACCCTTACGTTTTAAGTCCGCAGGCAAAAACTTCGTTTGCCATAAATGAAATATTATCAGATATTTCATCTCATCTCGATATTCTATCATTACGCGTTTCTCAGAATCTCAAAATAATTCCCCGAACAGAAACGGATAAATAGTGTTTTTACGAAAATTTCTCGGAAAACATTTATTTTCGTCTCGGAAATTCTAAACAATTAATTCTAGCACGTAGCCAGATTACTAACCACATAAACACCTTCTAGGTCATAGAACGACCTTCACATATCTTAGTCACAAAATAAATCAATTAAATTCATTTAATTCACATAATCAAATAAAAATTTAATTGTCATAAAAATCCGATTTTCTCGGGCGTTACAGGGGCGATGTGACCTTCCTGGCCACAGTTGAAACATACTCGTTTCCCCATCAAGCACACCCCCTTGTGAAACTTTTTGCACGTAGCACATACTTCGAACTTCTTATTTTGCTGGTTTCTTTGCTGATTTCCAGCTCCCCCATTCGCATTCCACTTCCTTTTCAAATTGTTGCCATTTCCGCCGTTACTACCACTACTCTTAACTTCACCTTCACTTTTCTTCTTCCTCTGCTCTTGGTTGTATTTTGTTATAGCCTCACCTCCACTCTCAGCGAGAATTGCCTTCTCCATCACTGCTGCAAACATCTTCAACTAGAACAGGGAAACACTACTGTACAACCAAGGCTTCAATCCCTGTTCAAACCTCTTTGCCTTGCGATCGTCCGTGCTGACTTGATATGGCACAAACCTCGCCAACTCGTTGAATTTTGCGGCATATTCAGACACCGACATTGATTCCTACTTCAGTTCTAAAAAACTATACTTCCAGCTGACTCTTCGAACTTTCTGGGAAATAAGTCTCGAAGAACATTTCATTGAACCTTTCCCAAGTCATAATCTCTTGACCTCCTCGGGTTTTATTTGCCTGCCACCAATAACTTGCCTCTGCTTTCAACATAAACTTTGCAAAAGCAGTCTTCGGGTTATCCTCTACCCTAGCAACATCAAAAACCTTCTCGATCTCCATTATCCAGGTTTGGGCTTCAACTGGATTCATGTACCCACGAAATTATGGTGGTCCAACCGCTTTGAAGTCCTTAAACGTAGTACCTTGGTTCTGAGGTTGATTCTGCAAAGCACCTGTTAGTAACGTCACTAGCTGCTGAATAGGGTTTCCTTCCACGTTGTTGTTGTTTTCCTCAATGGTTCTTTGTCGTGGTGGTTGATGTCTTGGAGGCATTTTCTGTGAAAAATACACTCATTAGCTTTTATTCAACTTCTTAAGTATTATATACTTAAGTTGCACATCATAAAAGTTTATCACATAACACTTCGAATAAACTAATAACTTTTATTCATTAATCATCTTAAAAAACATCAAAACAATAGCATCACTGCTATTTACATTAATTTCCTGAACTATAATAGTTGCAGGATTACTTCATCATCATCAAATCCCATTGGTTATATCATACCTGGGATTTACATCATATTTATTCATTAATCACATAATAGTTACATATCAACCTACGACGTCCTACTAAGATACTACGTAGCCTTACGACGCTCTTCATCCATAATTCAGAACATTGTTCGGCGATCCAATATGTATGATGGTAATGTCTCAAACTGAATTGGGTAACCCATGACCCGATCTTGAACTCAATTGATCGCGGTGTTGAACACGTTATTCATCTCTTCCATCTTCATCCTCTTTGTTTGTGCGTCCCTCTCCGCTGTTCCAGCTCATTGATAAGCTTCACTGTACGCGTCTTCGGCTCTTGCCCTTTTTGTAGATTCTTCTCTCAACTTATTCTTCAACTCTGCAATCTCTGCCATCATTCGCTCGTTCTCTCCTTCAGTGTGAACCAGCTTCTCTTCAACGTTGTTCAGTCGTTCTTCTCGATCCTGGATCTCATCGTCTTTTTGTGCCATCGAGGTTTGTTGTTTAGCTACTATCTCTTGCAACTCCTCGACGGTGTCTTAAAGTTCCACATTGCGGTCATACACCTCATTGTACATACGGCCAACTATAGAGTTAAGTGGAATCTCTTCCTCATCGTCCTCCTCATCTGTCTCTATCTCATCATCCTCATCAGGTACTCTCTCCTGCTCAACTACTATGACCGACAGAACGGTTTCCCATGGCAGTAGTTGTTCCCAAACTACCTGAATATCTCGAGGCTCCTCCTCTCTAGGCATCTGGGATCCTTCCTCCCTAGCTAGACTGGATCCTCCTACATTAGCCATCCTGTCAATCAAATTTTAAAATTTTTTAATTACTAATCATTACTACTCGACACTCACAAGCACATAAGTTACAATCACATAAGCACATAAGTATTTTATTACTTTCTCTTTCTAAAACTCGATAAGTGTTTATCATCACTATCGTTTCAAAGGTTACTTCCTAAGGCTTTCCCCTACCTAAGGTTCATAACCTAAAGCTTTGATACCAACCTGTGACACCCCCAAATCTAGGTACTTCATTCCCACAAGATTTGGTGCTCACTATTTATACATACATACTATCTACCCAAATAAGATATTATTTAAACCATAATCCTCCCTTTAAATAGGGTTACAACATCAAATTCAAAAACATTCCCTGGGTTATCTAACCTTTAAACATCATTCAAGTGCGAAAAATAAAGTTATTACATCACATCGTTAAAATAAAAGTCTATCATCAAATTAAAGTCTAATCATCATAACAGAAATTATAATTACAAGTCTTCATCACTTGTACATTTATCCCTTTCCTTTGCTAGTTGAAGGCTCATCTACCTTCTCAGCTTTAGCTACAACAAGTGTATATATATGCAAGAGTGAGAAAAATAATTGATCACTGGATATAATAATGGACCAACAGGAGAATAACAATAATAACTGCCAATAATAGGATCATCAAAACTGAGTAGTACTCTATCAATGATAATCGAAAAATGGAATCCAAAATATGGAATATATCTCACTGAGGGGTTATAAGACCATGAACTATGTCCACAGTTTCCAGTAATCTTTCAACTCCAACTTTAACAGTCATAAGACTATAAGGACTCCTCATACTTAGGGGGATCAGCCCTTCGTACAATATATTATGCACAAACATTTTAACGCTACGCGTAAGTTATCCCATAAAAATAATAGGGTTGTTCATCTCAGTATTTAGAGTAAAAGTCTGTACCAAAGAAAGTTTGGTTTGGATAAGTTTTCAAGGGTAATTTGAAGTTTAACGAACATCAACTAGAGGACTAGTTGAATCAATAGTGTTTGATAATCACAACATAGCATAGATAATTGAGAATCATAGATGAACTAGTTATACATATTAAACTCATGCTGGAAATAACTACGGAGCATATGTCTTCAATAAAAATGAATAAAATGGTAAACCTTTGCTTAAACAATAAATAAGCTAAGGTTAGAGTCTCATAACAATAGAAATGAAATTACTGAATATACATTAGCTGATAAGAAGCTGGAAACTAAAAACTTGCCCAACATGGTATTAAATTCAAGCAAGGATTAAAAATAGTTCAAACATAAAAACGAGAGTTCAAACTGTGTTCAGTATACAAGAATGTAACTTAAGAAACTTGCTTAACTATAAATAAGTTAGAATGAATCAACAAAAATGAGAATTCAAATAACATTAGAGTAAAAGTTTGCTCGAATGAACTCTAAGAACAATTGACTTATTCAATCAACAGTTGAAATGGAAAGCTTGCTCAATCAAAGAGTAAAGCTACATAATGTAATAATGAAACTAGCTCAACGAAATTAAAGAATTAGGAAACTTCCTCAATGTAAAAGATAGAATTTAGAAGCTTGCCTCGAGCGTAAGCTATAATATTAAACTCATGTTCACCTACACATTGGTTTAAAATCACATTATCTATTAGATATGTTAACATACCATAACGTGTATACTTCTATCTAAACTTATCCTTTTAGCACAAGTTTTTCATATAAAACTCCATTTTTGATATTCATCCCAAAAAAATCATCACTTTGAATTCAATATTTGGCCAAATCACTCCATTCAAATTACGTTATGTTCGTATCTCAAAGAACTACCATATACAAGCGTCAATTTACAGTTTCACACATGAATTGGCCACTAAAATTGATACTTTCATAGCTACACATACAAAACTAACATGTGATTTCCTTGTTTGACATAAACTCTAGCATTATAAACAAATACAATTGTAATTACTAACTATATAAATCCACAATTCAACAATTGCTTATTACAGGACATGAGAAAATTCTTTGTCGTCCAACACAAATACATATATATTATCATAATTATGAACATACCTTTTGTTGCTTGACATAAATTTCTTGCTAAGCACACAGGGATTGACGTGAAATTCTTAGACTCCTCTCCAATTCTCTCTCAAGTTCTATCATGTTCTCTCAACTCCCTCAAAACTCAGTATGCTAGAATGCGTATAGCTAGGCCAAGCCAAATAACATTAGGCGTATAAAAAAAACTGACAAACCCTTAATACTATTACTAATTGTATTATCAGTTATAATGCCTAAGTTATAAATATATATTATATTTATTATTTTATTTATTTTATTAAATTTCAAAAATTAGAAATATCAAAAGCCATAAGGTTTGTTTGGCAAACCATTTAAATTTTAAAGAATTAAAATACTTAAGCCTTGTTTGGGAAAAAAAATAATTTCAATCCTTTTTAATTTATTTTAATAAACACTTTAATTTACAATTATAATCACATATTATTTATTTGGATTTCCATATCCAACACTAACTCATTACATTAATCACATACTATATGCATTTTAACAAATATCACAAAATTATACTTTTCATTATGACTTCATTTAATAATTTAATATATCATTTAAATTACTAGTCACAATATAACATCGCATGTTATAATACAAATCTCTAAATTATAAAATAATTAAATTTAGAATTATCTAATAAATTTAGATTTACAAATATTTATTAACGACCATCACATCAACAATTATTTATTCCATCAATTCAATAATAGACACATCAAATAAATATTTATATTGTTCAATAAATATTTAATATTACAACTTGAAATTTCGGATCGTTACATCCTTCCCTCCTTACAAGGATTCTGTCCCCAGAATCACAGTTCCAACAATCAAATCATCACATTAAAACCATCGCGTATAAGTTAGTTGTTTATTGCTTGGTTAGGAACGGTAGAAACTTTCATGAAGAATGGATTAAAACTAAGCTATAACAAAGTTATGGCAAAAATTTCGTAAACGACGAATGAGAATTAGAAAGTGTGTAATTGAACCTAAAGGTGTAGGGTTTCATAAGAAAGTAAGAGAATGTAGAAAACATGAGTCGTGGACTCAAGAACAAACGAGTTCCGAGTTCGGATGACCGAATTACGGACGAACGAATGAAGAACATTAATAACGTAAAATGAATGAAGGACGAAGATTAAGTCAATCGAATGGCATGTTAACGGATTTAGAACGAAGTTCTATTTGAGGGTGATTGAAGTACGTAAGATAAGGAAGAGAATGGCTTTGGAACGAACTCGTTCTGAGTTATAACAAATAAGTTATGAGATCAGGAAGTAAGTGTCTCAAAATAATTAAACATTTAGAAATTGTTTTCAAGAATTAGGTCTCAATACCACAAATACCATGCCCGTACTTTTAAGGTGGTGCCAAGACACTGAATCGGGAGTTGATGTAAGACCCCAACTTTTTATAAATTAAATTGAATTTTCTCTAATTATTATTTTGAATAATAAGGTATTAATTTGATATAATGCTTTGGTTATGGGTGAAATGTGCAAATTTTAGAAAATAAGCAAGTGGTTATAAAATATTCATTGTTGTCGGGGAATATTCGTTTGGTCGTGGAATATTCTTCTTTGTCGGGGAATATTAAATGCGACAGCGTAGCCATTTGGGCCCCATGTGAAAAATAGTCGGATGAAGAAAACGACAAGTTTAAGTTTTTATAAATAACGGCACAATTGTTACCGTAAACACTGTTGGATTACTTAGTGGTTAAAATACATAAGAATATGTGTGTTGCACAAGAAAGTAGCACACGATGTGCATGCATAGTATTTTTGAATTATTGATTCTTACTTAAGAAGGCACTACTCAATAATTGTTACAGTAATTACTGTTCAATATTTTATTATTGATTCAATAATTGTTGCGTTGATATTTTATATTATTGTTGTTTCAATAATTATCATTGCACAATATTTCCCATTATCAGATCAATAATTCATATTATTTGAATAATATTATTAGATAGCATAATTGGCAATGTCTAAGGAAGTTCTATCTAGGAAAGGGGTTTGGTCACCTAATTGCGTACCAATAAGGAGAAATCCTTATCGGAAAGCCTCATCTTTCCTGGAAACGACCTGGTTGTCATAATTATGATTTTGTAATATTATTTGTGAATAATTAATTATTGATTTATATGATAAGGAAATATATATTTTTATATGGATATAAATGAAGGAATTAATGTTGAGGTGTTTTATTAGTATTTTGTCGAAATGAAGAACGAAATTTGGAAATTTTCAGAAAATTACTCTTTGTGTATAATGAGTTAGGAGATGAGTCATATATCAAAAGAAAGCCCTGGAAGTAAGCTAAATGTAAATATTTGAATTACCCAAAAATTCTTTGTGGATTATTCGTGATGACTGTTTGAGTGAAACTAGTACAAGAGACTTATAGTCCGAAAATCAAATCAGTGTTCTTAAGCTCTATTGCATGAGATATAATTTTGATCCGACCATTGGATCGTTGTGATTTTTGGATATGTTATACGTATATAAGTTGAGTATATGTCCACAAATTTTGAACCGTTAAAAATTAACATATGATTTGTTATGAATTTTAAGAGGTGTTGAAAATCGTCCGTATGTGGATTTCAGTCATTTTTCGTTTTGAATTTGGAAAAACTTTTTTCTACAAAGTTGTAGAGAATTCGATTTCCTATGGAATAGATATGATATTCGAATATTTCTGATAAAAGGGATATTTATTATGAATTATTGAAGTTTCGGAAATAAATATTTTTATTAAAAATATGGGTGGGCCCCACTTTTGGTTGTTGGGAAAAGTTGGATGATTTTTGGTGGGGCCCACTTGTGTGGCTGAGTTTTGTTCAAAGGTGGTATGCGTAGAAGAAGAAAAAAAATATAATATTTTATTAATTTAGTCTCCTTTGGCGTTCTAGCATTTTTCTATAAATAGGGTGCTTAATTAAAATTGAAAATCACACCAGAAACAAGTTTTCTCTATATATATATTATCGAGCGTATTTTGTGAGTATTTAAATACTTTGAGAGTTTCTATTTAGTGCAAGTTTCCTTCAACATTTCATCCGATATTCCGGTCAGAAGTACTGTTCTTTTGAGGTAAGTGATGTTATTTTCTTCGTAAATGATATTATTTTCTTCAATATCATTATGCCGAAATATTGATATGAATTTTATTGTGGAAATTCTACCTTTTTGTGTCGGGGTTACTATTTACGTATACGACACTATTTACAAATACGGCACTATTCACCAAAAATTAGAATTTTCTCTTTTTCGTCCCAGATGTCTAGTATGGTTACTATCTTTGATTGTATCCATGTTTTGATCTTCATTCTTGAAGTTTACTCCACTATGGTTTATTATAGAGTATTTTTGAACTTGGATTATCTAAAGTACGAATCCCTAATCTTTGTCCTTTTATCTGACTGGATTCGTTCTCTAAATTTTTTTTCATCATCCTCAGTCTTTAATGGTGATACTTGATAAATATCTTTGGCCTGTAGTTCAAAGATGAATGATTACCTGATGAATATCTTTGGCCTATAGTGCAAAGATGAACAGGTGTTGAGATGAACATGACCAACTGGTGATACAAATGAATATCTTTGGCCCGTAGTGCAAAGATGAATATTTGATTCAAGATGTATATTGATTGATGTTACATGGATAAAATATTGATGATGGACTTTTAAATTCATAGATGATAGTAGATTTCATTATCTACTTAATTCTTCTAATGAATTGTTATTTTCGCTGCAATTATTGATCTAAAACTTGTTGACTATTATATTCTATGAGATTTTTCCCTGTTGAGGACTAAGGATAATTTGTTGTATATTATCTTAGTCATAATATTCTTTACTGAGCTAGTTGAGCTCACCCTTTTCTTTTTTGTTCCATTTTTCTTCTCATGGAGCGAGAATATAGTAGGAATCAGTCGGGGTATAGAGTGATGGTCCTAGACAGTTGTTTTAGCAGTCCTCACTATTTTTGTAAAATAGTGTATCAATAATTGTAATGGAGACTTATCTGAGTGTGGATATTGCCTAGAAGATAATATTTGTATTTAAACTCACAATTTATGTGTTATCGTATTTTGCGTGACAATTGTATTAATGAAGTTGTAGTTGTTTCTGTAGTATGTATTTTGCGACTCAAAATGGGTGGTGTATACCTATTTTGGGGGCGTCGTAGTTGGTATCAGAGCTTAGAGATATGGTCTCTGGTGGAGATCGGAGAATAGAAGTAGGAGGGGAGAGATGAGTAAATCCTTCACTAGTTTGTCCTACCTAAGCTTATTTGTTGGTGGGTCATAATATAGGGATATTATGTGATATGTTAATTTGTTTAATTAGCCCTTGTTTTATGGCAGTTTTTAAGAATGGCAGCAGAGAACGTTAACAATGGAGTGAATGAGACCGTGGAGACACCTCTAATCACCAACCAGGATAATGTGATGTCAGGCAAAGAAGGAATTAGAGATATTCTTATAGTGAGGGAAGAATTAATAATTGCACCCGAGCTAGTCGCAGAGGTAGCACTTGAGAGTGAGGAAGAAGAGGAACTTGAGGAGAATTTATTAGAAGAATTTTATGATCGAAATGTATAATTGCAAAATCGCATTCATGAGTTAGAAGAGCAGGCTGAAGAACAGCAGGTGGTCGTGGAGCAAAAGGATGCAACAATTCAAGCTTGTGTTACTCGATATGTGATGCTTGAACAGAAGCACTCTTTGGCAGAGTATAAAAAGATAAAGCTAGAATCTGAGCTGAATAAAGAAACAATTGAACGAGTGAGAATGAGAGATGCATGGGTAAAAGTCGCACGACGCGTTGATATTGTGGAAAGAGATGTCCGATCTAAGAAGGCTAAAATAGATGGTATGTATTTCTCATTTTGGACAACAATTGAGAAAACCCAACATCGAGTTTTGAATTGCCATGTACATTGTTGTCAACCCCAATTCGATATGGATCGAAGATTAATGATTCAGATCATGAAACAGGAGTACGACGAAGCAGTTGAGGGTGGAATATGCCCTATAGCAAAAGTTAATTCTAGCGGTAATGATGACACCAAAGGCTGTCCCAGACAAGTCAAAATTGGTGGTTCAAGTGAGAGCGCCTTTCGTGACTTCTCAAAAAGCGAGTAGCCCGAACGAAGTTATAACGGGTTAGTTAATCATAAACTCTTGCGAAGTCTATACCTTGTTAGATACCGGTTCTACCCATTCTTTTATTTCTCTTGCTTGTGCTCAACGTTTGAACTTGACTTCGGAGAAATTAGACTTTGACTTATCTATTAAAACTCCATTAGGAGAAACTTTCATTACATCTATAGTTTATAAATCTTGATTGATTCAAGTTGGCACCATCACATTACTTATTGATTTTATCTCTTTAAAGATACTTGCATTTGATGTGATTTTAGGGATTGATTGGTTAACTACTCATCATAGCAAAATTGATTGTTTTTGTAAGGTTGTTAATTTTTATATTCCTAACCAACCTGTTATGCAAATTCAAGCAACCAAACCACTAAAGTCAATTACTGTCATATCAAGCCATAAAGCCATTCGTTTATTTAAAAATGGATGTCAAGCTTTCTTAGCCCATGTTATGGACTTGAACAAAAATATGTCAGATTTGAATGATATTTCTATTGTTAGTGAATTTCCTGACGTATTTCCTGAAGAAATTCCTGGCCTACCCCAGAGCGTGATATTAAATTTTGTATCAACTTTGAACCCGGTACAAAACCCATTTCCAAAACTCCATATCAAATGGCTCCTATTAAACTTCAGGAGTTAAAAACCCAAGTACAAGAGTTGGTACCTGAGCCTCTATCTGGTGACTTCCTTTGTGGAATGCACTAAAGCCATACTCTCCGTAGGGGACTCTATATTTGTGTGGTGGTAAAATGATAGGTGCCATTGTGACGTGTTATCCAAGATTGGGATATGAGTCACAGTTGAGAGCAACCTAAGTCAGTAATCAAAATATCTAGCTTTCTAGGCTTAGCTGGTTACTATCGGAGATTCATGGAAGGATTTTCTTGAATCGCTACTCCATTAACTCAGCTGACTCAAAAAGATACAAAATTTGAATGGAGCGAAGAATGTGAGAATAGCTGACAAGAACTCAAGAGGAGACTCATTTCGGCACTTGTTCTGACCATACCATTCTGGAAAAGCGAACGTGGTAGCTGACGCGTTGAGTAAAAGATCGTGTACGAGTACGAGTGCGATATTATTGAACACAAAGACCTATTTTGTATAATTTACAAACGATAAAGATCGAGTTAAAGACTCTAGGGACCCACATGATGATGTCAAATATACGAGTAGAACCGACTTTAATCGATAAATTTAAAGTTGCTCAAGCTACAGACCTGGAGCTAATGAATATGAAGAAGAAGATGTAAGAAGTCGTTATTCCAAAAACGAGAATCAGCTATGTGAGGAAAGCTCAACTTTCGATTTATTAGTCCATTTGAATTCCTCGATCGAGTAGGAACTGTGGCATATAGACTCGCTTTACCGCCAAGTATGTCTCGTGTTCATAACGTGTTTCACATATCCATGCTACGTAAATATGTGAAAGACCTGAATCACATTATTGTGTTAGAACCAGAAGAGATAGCCAAAGATTTAACGTACGAGGAGGTACCTGTCAAGATCTTGGATATGAAAGAGCATGTCCTACGAACAAAGATTATACCACGAGTCAAAGTTTTGTGGAGGAACCATGCTATTAAGGAAATGACCTAGGAGTGGGAATCGGAAATGAAAGCGAGGTTGTGACACCCCCAAAACAGGTATACATCACCCATCTTGAGTCGCCAGATACATGGTACATAAATTCAAATACAACTTAATTATACAACAGTCGTGTAAAATACGACAAAACATAGCTAAGAGTTTAAACAAGAATATTGTCATCTAGACAATATCCATACTCAATGGTGTCCTCATTACAATTATTATCACATTATTCCATAGAATAGTGAGGACTACTAAAGCTATTTATCCTAAACCATCACTCCATTCCCCGACTCGTCCCAGCTATATTCTCATTCCCTGAAGAGAACAATGAAAGAAAGGGTGAGCTCAACTAGCCCAGTAAGAAATATTATGACTAAGATAATGCAGAATAAATTATCCTTAGCCTTCAATAGTATAACAACTGATAGAATACAATACACAACAAGTTTTAGATCAACAACTATAGCAGAAATAAACAATCCATTAGAAGAGTCAAGTAGAGCATAAAATCTACTATCTTCTATGATTTTAAAAAAATTTTCACCAACTTTATCACGAGACTCAAATTAATAAATAAATAAAATCGAATCATCCTCGCACTCACGGCCAAGGATATTCATGTAATCATCAATGGTCATGATTATACCTAATAATCCTCGGTCATAATCATACCAACAACTCGCCCATCAATGAACTACAATGTGCTAATGAAGACTTTTACCACATCATTCGTCACATTACGGCCATGATTATACCTAATAATCCTCGGTCATAATCATACCAAGTCCATCTATGCACGTAAGCCAAAGATGACTTTAATCACAATATAAGCATGAGGATGATGACAATGACATAATAATTCAATAAAACAAGTTCAACGATAAATTTTAAAGATTTATAATTTAATTTATCCGTAAATCAATAACGTCCAAATTGTCAACATGATATCGCTCAGTAGAGTAAAATTCAAGAATAATATTCATGTACCAAAAATAATTTGGATGTAAAAGAAATATATTTTTTGGGTGAATAAGACTCGTGAATAGTACTTTGAGAATAGTACCCGTGAATAGTACCCCATTACACAAAAAGTGTCCCAAATACCCGAAAGTGAATGATACTAGAATGAATAGTAATCTAAGTGAATAGTAACTCCATGAATAGTAATTCATGAATAGTACTCCCTACATAAAAAAGTGCCCCTAATACCCGAATGAATAATACTAGAGTGAATAGTAGTCGAGTGAATAAGTAAACATGAATAGTAACTCAGTAAAAGAAAAATACCAAAGAAAATGATATTCCATGATTTAGTACAAAAGAAATGATATCTCATATGAGTATAATAGAATATACAAACTCGCAAATGGATTTTCACCCGCCATGCCAGAATTCATGAGATGCATCATTTCCACAATTTAATAAAGAATGAATATGAAGGATCATTCACCATGCATGTAGTCCACATGTAGACAAAGTTATTCCAAATGTAATAATAAAGAATGGAATAATGTAAGAATTCACCATGCATGCAGTAGTCCGCATGCATGCACAAAAGTTATTCCAATGTAATAATAAAGAATGGAATAATGTAAGAATTCACCGTGCATGCGATAGACCGCATGCATGTGTTATTCCAATGTAATAATAAAGAATGGGAACCAGTCATGCGCCAGAATCCACATGCATGTGATATTCCAAATGTAATAATAAAGAATGGAACCAGTGTAACGCAGAATCCGCATGCATGTGATATTCCAACAAAATAATAAAGAATGGGAAATGTGTCATGTATGCGATAGCGCATGCATGCATAAGTTATTCAAAATGTAATAATAAAGAATGGAATAATGTAAGAATTTTACCATGTATGCAGATTGCATGCAGACAAAGTTATTCCAACATAATAATAAAGAATGGAATAACAACCCTTACGTAGTATTGAAAGAAAATAACTCTCTTCATGAATAACGAAAAAATAATACCCTTACCTCAAAAAGAAGATCGGATACTAGAATAAAGGAGGTAGCAGATTTCTTCTTCTTTCTCTCTATAATTTCTCACTATAATAATTGCTCTATAGCTTTATTGAATAGGTGAAAAATAATGAAAGAATGAGCTTCTATTTATAGGAAAATATAGTTTCGATAATTACACATTTTGGGGCTTAAAATATTACAGTATAATACCTTCCTCTTTTCCTTCATTTTTAATTTAGTCCTGCAAGTATTATCAAACTTCCACCATCTCCCCTAATAGTAAATCATGTGAATCAATAGTAAATCATGTGAATCAATAGTTTTAGACATGTGAAAATACGAATTATAGTATAGTACCTACATCTATACCTCCATTTTTAACTTAGTCATGCAAGTATTATCAATCTTGCACACCAACTCCCCTAATAGTAAATGAATGTGAATCAATAGTACACACATGTGAACAAATAGTTATAATCATGTGAATCAATAGTAATTAATTGCTCATTTATCCTAAGTTAATTACCCGATTGGTCAATATAACCTCCAGACATCAATTATTATCAAATAAATGCCGATTTTCACTAACACTAATAATTCCAACACAATGGAACTATCAATTTCATCTTTAATCAACACTTAACTTATTCATCATTAATATTATAATTCACAATATTTAACAACTGTGTCGCTCCTGTGAAAGAGGGGCTTTCCGATAAGGATTTCTCCTTATCATGCGCCGCAATTAGTGACCAAACCTCTCCTCGATGTAACTTCTAGACATATGTCAATATTGCAAATAATAATATGAATAACTTTGTCGTCTCAATTATTGATTTAATAATATATCATATTATGCAGATGATACTATGATAATAATTGAATCAATAATATGAGAGAAATGATGCAAGAATTATCATGAGTAATAATTGAGTATAATCGAGTGACTTTCACGTAAGCATCAATAATCAATACCGCAGCTACTATGCAACCACGCCAGACATCGTATTTTTTACTACCGGGTAGTTCAACAGCTTTAAAGGTAACACTTTCGCCGTTATTTTTATAAAATGATAATTCTGTCGTTTTCTAACTACGACAATACTTCCGTTGTGGGGTCCACCAATGATTGTGCCGCCGTACGGATATTCCCCGACAAAAAGAATATTTCCCGACCAATCGAATATTATATAACAACTTGCTTACTTTGCAAAATTTATAAATATTACCCACAACTATAACATTATATCAAATCCACACCATAATATTCAAAAAAATATTTTAAGAAATTTAAATCTTTATTTATAAAATTTGGGGTCTCACAATCTCCCTTCCTTATGAAATTTTGCCCTCGAAATTTATGTATGTACCTGGTATGCCGAAGAGGTGAGGATACCTTAACTTCATTTCAGATTCTAACTCTTAAGGTATAACCTTTGAGTGTTGAATACGATCCTTCTTATCCAAGATTTTAACACGTATCTCCTCATACGTTAAATCTTCTGCTATCTCGTCTAGTTCTAATTTAATAATGTGGTTCGGGTCGTCCACATATTTACGTAACATCGATACGTAAAAAAATGTTCTGAACAAGCGACATATTTGGCGGTAAAACGAGTCTATAGGCCACAGTTCCTACTCGATCAAGGATTTCAAATGGGCTAATAAAATCGAGGGTTGAGATTTCTCTTCATCGATTCTGCTTCTAGAATAACGCCTCTTGAACCTTCTTCTTCACATTCATCACCTGTGTGTAGTTTGAGCGGCTTTAACTTTATCGATTAAAGTCGATTCTAATCGATATTTGTTATCTTCACGTGGGTCCCTTAGAGTCTTTAACTCTATCTTCATCATTTGTAAGTTATACGAAATGGGTTTTTATGTTAACAACATCGCACTTGTAAACGCATACGATCTTCTACTCAACGCGTCAGCTACCACGTTCGCTCTTCCACGATGATATTGAATGGTATAGTCGTAATCTTCAACAAATTTCGAGCCAACGTCTTCTGGTTCATTATATACGCTCGCTTTTGGGTGAAGAAATATTTGAGGGTTTTAGAAATGGGTTTTGTATCGGGTCAATACAAAATTTGATTTCACGCCTGGGGTAGGCTAGGCTAAGAAGTCTTCAAGAATACGCCAGAAATTTATTAACAATAGAAATATCATTCAAAATCGTGACTCTCATCCAAGACTTGGATAAGACGTCACATTGATACCTATCAACTTGCCATCGTTATTCACGACGCCACCTACGTAAAGTCTAGATTTTGTACATTCCACACAAGAAGAAGTCAAATAACTAAAGGATCGGGGCTTTTACTTATGGCTTGATATGACAAATGATTGACTTTAGTGGTTTGGTTGCTTGAATTTGCATAATAGGTTGATTAAGAATATGAAAGCTAACAACCTTACGAAAAGCATGATGAGTAGTTAACCAATCGATTCCTAAAATCACATCAAAGGCAAGTATTTTCAAAGAGATAAGATCGACAGGTAACATAAAAGTGTTGATTTAAATCAAACAAGATTTATAAATAGTGGAGGTAACGAAGTTTTCTCCCAACGGAGTTTCAACAGATAAATCAAAGTCTAATTTCTCCGGAGTCAAATTTAAACATTGAGCGCAAGTAGGAGAAATAAAAGAGTGGGTAGAACTGGTATCGAATAAGGTATATACTTCGCAAGAGTTTATAATTAACTTACCCGTAATAACTTCGTTCGGGTTTCTCGACAAACGATTTCACTTAAACTACCAGATTTGACTTTGCTATAGAGTACATTCCACCCTTAATTGCTTCGTCACATTCCTGATCCATGATTCGAATCATTACTCTTCGATCCATATCGAATTGGGTTTGACCGCTCTGCACAGGGTAATTTCGAACTCGATGTTGGATTCTCCCAATTGTTGTCCAAAAAGCGAAATCCATTTCATCTATTTTGACTTTATTAATCTGGACGCCTTTTTCTACAATATCAACGCTGTCGCAAGCGGCTTTTTACCCATGCATCATCTATTCTCCTTCGTTTCAGCTTGTTTCTTCTTTCATCGTAACTTTGATCATAGCATTCTCGATTCCAAATTTAATATCTTATACTCGCCAAAGAGTGCTTCAATTCAAGCATCGCACATCGGTAAAACACAATTTTGAATTGTTGCATCTCTTTGCTCCACGACCGCCCGCGTTTCTTCAAATTTCGGTCTTCTAACTCATGAATACGATTTTGTAATTCTAAATTTATATCATAAAATCCTTCTAATAAATTATCCTCAGGTTCCTCTTCTTCCTCTTCTTCCTCTTCTTCCTCACTCTCAGCTGCTACCTTTGCAACTAGCTCGGGTGAAACTATTAGTTCTTAACTCACCACGTAGATATCTCTAATTTTTTCTTCGTCTGACATCACATTAACCTGGTTAGTGATTAAAGGTGTCTCAACGGTCTCATTAACTCCATTGTTAACATTTTTAGCTGCCATTTTCAAACACTAGCACAAAATAAGGGTTAATTAACATATCACATATTATCCCTATACTCTGACCGACCAATTAAATACCAAATAAACTTAGGTAGGTCATACTAGTGAAGGAATTCCCCGTCTATCCCCTCCTCGTTCTTGTCTCACATCTCAGCCATGGATCATATCCCTAAGCTTTGATACCAACTGTGACGCCCCCAAAACAGGTATACATCAGCCATCTTGAGTCGCCAGATATATGGTACATAAATTCAAATACAACTTAATTATACAACAAATGTAAAATATTACAAAACATAATCGAGAGTTTAAACAAGAATATTGTCATCTAGACAATATCCACACTCAATGGTGTCCTCATTACAATTATTATCACATTATTCCGTAGAATAGTGAGGACTACTAAAGCCATTTATCCTGGACCATCACTCCATTCCCCAACTCGTCCCAATTATATTCTCATTTCCTGAACAGAACAATGAAAGAAAGGGTGAGCTCAACTAGCCCAGTAAGAAATATTATGACTAAGATAATACAGAATAAATTATCCTTATCCTTCAACAATATAACAACTGATAGAATACAATAGACAACAAGTTTTAGATCAACAACTGCAGCAGAAATAAGCAATCCATTAGAAGAGTAAGTAAAGCATAAAGTCTACTATCTTCTATGATTTAAAAAGTTTTTCATCAACTTTATCGCTGAGACTCAGCTTAATAAATAAAATCGAATCATCCCTGCACCACGGCCAAGGATATTCATGTAATCATCAATGGTCATGAGTATACCGAATAATCCATGTTCATAATCATACCAACAACTGTCCATCAATAAACCACAGGCCAATGAAGACTTTTACCACATCATTCTTCACATTACGCTCATGATTATACCGAATAATCCTTGTTCATAATCATACCAAGTCCATCTATGCACATAAGCCAAAGATGACTTTAATCACAATATAAGCATGATGATGATGACAATGACATAATAATTCAATAAAACAAGTTCAAGGATAAATTTTAAAGATTTATAATTTAATTTATCCATAAATCAATAATGTCCAAATTGTCAACATGATAATGCTTTGTATAGTAAAATTCAAGAATAATATTCATGTACCAAAAATAATTTGGAAAGAAAAGAAATATATTTTTCGGGTGAATAGTATCCCATGAATAGTACTTCGAGAATAGTACCCCAACACGAAAAGTGTCCCAAATACCCGAGTGAATGATAATAGAGTAAATAGTAATCGAGTGAATAGTAACCCGTGAATAGTAACTCGTGAATAGTATTCGCTACACAAAAAGTGCCCCTTAATACCCGAAAGTGAATAATACTAGAGTGAATAGTAATCGGGTGAATAAAGAACTCATAAATAGTAACTATTAAAAGAAAAATGCCAAAGAAAATGATATTCCATGACGAGTACAAAAAAATGATATCTCATACGAAAGTATAATAGAATATACTTAAATCGCAAATGGATTTTTACCGCCCATGCAGAATCCACATGTAGATGCATCATTTCCACAATTTAATAAAGAATGAATACGAAGGATCATTCACCATGCATGCGTAGAATCCACATAGACAAAAGTTATTCCAATGTAATAATAAAGAATGGAATAATGTAAGAATTCACCATGCATGCATGGTAAGTCCGCAGACAGACAAGTTATTCCAAAAGAATAATAAAGAATGGAATAATGTAAGAATTCACTGTGCATGTGATGTAATCGCATTGCAAAAGTTATTCCCAATAATAAAGAATGGAACCAGTGTCATGCAGTAATCCGCATGCATGTGATATTCCAATGTAATAATAAAGAATAGAACTCAGGTCACATGAAGAATCCGCATGCATGTGGATATTCCAATGTAATAATAAAGAATGGAATAACAATAGAATTCACACCAGCATGCGATAGATCATCATGCATGCATAAAAGTTATTCCAATGTAATAATAAAGAATGGAATAATGTAAGAATTTCACCATATATGCAAGATTCATGACAGAATAAAAGTTATTCCAACATAATAATAAAGAATGGAATAACAACCCTTACGAGTATTGAAAGAAAATAACTCTCTTCATGAATACGAAAGAATAATACCCCTTACCTCAAAAGAAAATCGGATAATCGAATAGTGAGGTAGCAGTATTTTCTTCTTTTCTTCTATAATTCTCTCTATAATAATTGCTCTATAGCTTTAGTGAATTGGTGAAAAATAATGAAGGAATGAGCTTCTATTTATAAGAAAATATAGTTTCGATAATTACACGCTTTTGGGGCTCAAATATTACAAGATAATACCTTCCTCTTTTCCTTCATCATTTTAATTTAGTCCTACAAGTATTATCAAACTTTCACCATCTCCCTAATAGTAAATCATGTGAATCAATAGTTCTAGCACATGTGAAAATATTAATTACAAAGATAGTACCTCCATCTATACCTCTATTTTTAACTTAGTCATGCAAGTATTATCAATCTTGCACCAACTCTCCTAATAGTAAATGAATGTGAATCAATAGTACACACATGTGAACAAATAGTTATAATCATGTGAATCAATAGCAATTAATTGCTCATTTATCCTAAGTTAATTACCCGACGGGTCAATATAACCTCCAGACATCAATTATTATCTAAATAAATGTCGATTTTCACTAACACTAATAATTCCAACACAATGGAACTATCAATTTCATCTTTAATCAACACTTAACTTATTCATCATTAATATTATAATTCATAATATTTAACAATCCGTGTCGCTCCTCAGAAAGAGGGGCTTTTCGATAAGGATTTCTCCTTATTTGCGCAAGCAATTAAATGACCAAATCTCTCCTCGATGTAACTTCTAGACATTATCAATATTGTAAATAATAATATGAATAACTTTCGTCCTCAATTATTGATTTAATAATATATCATATTATATGATGATATGCGTGACAATAATTGAATCAATAATACGAGAGATATGATGCAAGCAATTATCGTAGTAATAATTGAGTATAACCGAGTGACTTCTCACGTAAGCATCAATAATCAATATCACCGCTACTACTATGCAACCACGCCAGACATCGCATTTTTTACTATCGGGTAGTTCAACAGCTTTTAATGGTAAAACTTCCGCCGTTATTTTTATAAAATAATAATTTTGCTGCTTTTTAACTACTTACAATACTTTCATTGTAGGGGTCCACCAATGATCGTGTGTCGTCGCATTTAATATTCCTATTAAAAAGAATATTCCCGACTAATCAAATATTATATAACAACTTGCTTACTTTGCAAAATTTATAAATATTACCCACAACTATAACATTATATCAAATCCACACCATAATATTCAAAAAAATATTTTGAGAAATTTAAATCTTTATTCATAAAATTTGGGGTCCCACAGAGGTACCCTCGCCGTTTCGAAACACCAAGTACGTCAATTTTGAGGACGAAATTTCATAAGGAGGGTAGGTTGTAAGACCCCAATTTTTTATAAATAAAATTGAATTTCCTCTAATTATTATTTTAAATAATAAGTTGTTAATTTGATATAATGCTTTGGTTATGGGTGAAATGTGCAAATTTTAGAAAATAAGCAAGTGGTTTAAAATATTCATTGTCATTTTTGAATATTTGTTTGGTCGTAGAATATTCTTGTTGTGGGAATATTCGTATTTACCAGGCAGTACCATTTGTGGGCCCTATAATCAAAAAAATAGCTGGATGAAGAAAATGACAAGTTTAAGTTTTTATAAATAACGACGCAATTGTTACCGTAAACACTGTTGGATTACTTGGTGGTTAAAATACAAGAATACGCGAAGTTCGCATAAAGAAGCACACCAGATTGCATAGTATTTTTGAATTATTGATTCTTACTTAAGAAGGCACTACTCAATAATTGTTACAGTAATTACTGTTCAATATTTTATTATTGATTCAATAATTGTTGCGTTGATATTTTATATTATTGTTGTTTCAATAATTATCATTGCACAATATTTCCCATTATCAGATCAATAATTAATATTATTTGAATAATATTATTAGATAGAATTATTGGCAATGTTTAAGGAAGTTTTATCTAGGAAAGGGGTTTGGTCACCTAATTGCGCACCAGTAAGGAGAAATCCTTATCGGAAAGCCTCATCTTTCCTGGAAATGACCTGGTTGTCATAATTATGATTCTGTATTATTTGTGAATAATTAATTATTGATTTATATGATAAGGAAATATATATTTTTATATGGATATAAATGAAGGAATTAATGTTGAGGTGTTTTATTAGTATTTTGTCGAAATGAAGAACGAAATTTGGAAATTTTTAGAAAATTAGTTTATTACTTGATTTTGTAAAATCTATAACTCTTTGTGTATAATGAGTTAGGAGATGAGCCATATATCAAAAGAAATCCATGGAAGTAAGCTAAACGTAGAAATTTGAATTACCCAAAAATTCTTTGTGGATTGTTTGTGGTGACTGTTTGAGTGAAACTAGTTCGAGAGACTTATAGTCCGAAAATCAAATCAGTGTTCTTAAGCTCTATTGCATGAGTTATAATTTTGATCTGACCATTGGATCGTTGTGATTTTTTAATATGTTATACATATATAAGTTGAGTATATGTCCACAAACTTTGAACCGTTAAAAATTAACGTATGATTATGAATTTTAAGAGGTGTTGAAAATCATTCATATGTGGATTTCAGTCATTTTTCGTTTGGAATTTGGAAAAACTTTCTTCTACAAAGTTGTAGAGAATTCGATTTCCTATGGAATAGACTTTAGATTCAAATTTTTCTAATAAGAGTGTTATTTATTATGAATTATTAAAGTTTCATAAATAAATATTTTATTAAAAATATGGGTGGGCCCCACTTTTTAGTGGGCCCCACTTGTGGTTGCTGAGTTTTGTTCAAAGGTGGCATGCGTAGAAGAAGAAAAAAAATATAATATTTTATTAATTTATTCTCCTTTGGCGTTCTAGTATTTTTCTATAAATAGGGTGCTTAATTAGAATTGAAAATCACACCGGAAACAAGTTTTCTCTCTCTATATTATCAAGCGTATTTTGTGAGTATTTAGATACTTTGAGAGTTGCTATTCTATCTTCCAACCCGATATATGGTGCTACACCCGATATATATAACTATACAATCATTCCATTGAAACACAATATAATGAATGTAATTACTATCTTTTTATTACAATCAAAGTGAAATCCTTTCCTGTGTTCATAAACCGATTACATTGTTTGTTGTTGTAAGGTATAATACATACAAACATACTAATCTATTACACGATGGTTAATTATCCATCTTAGCTTTGCCCTTATCTCTTAGCATTCTCAAGACGCTCATCCTTAATCGCAATCATATAATTCACGCAAGAAGTGAGCATATAACAAGCTCAACAAGTTTAACAAAGGATAACATTAATACCACATTCGTGAATTATATGACAAATCATACATAATCGAACAAATAGTTATGAAGTATTATGAAACATTAATACTTTAACAATTCATAACATCAATTCCCAAAGTATAGAATAGATTAGAATTTCGAACCTACGATAGACCATGAACAATAGCTTTCTATTTTCATACTTGAAAAGGACATCACAAAGACTAAGGTCAGTACATCCGCATTACTTATTTAGCACTTCTAGGTGATCAATTTATAGTACTCTATGTTGATCAACATTCATCCGTTAAACGATTTACATTTTAAGTTTTGGCAAACTCGTGCCCATCAATAATAATCGATGAAAAATACTTTTGTTTGTTCATAGACAAACCTTACCTTCAAATCTGCACTCAATTATTTTGGCATAGATATAATTAACATTTCTATATAGAAAGATATGTATACAAATCAATCTATATCTCGAGTAATAGTCTAGCCGAAAGTTAAAACCGGCATCGAACCCTTTCTTTAAAAACCACCATGCAATTCAAGATAATGAATCACATAAAACTCGACTAACTTTGAAAGTTAGACAAGCGTTAAGAAAACTTGCCTTTCAAATAAGCCTTCAAATAACTTAATCGATCGATCACAACCTTTATGTAATCTACATGATATATTCACATAAGACATCGTAATTAGCTACCAAACAATTACTCACATTGTTTCTACCAACTTCTTCTCTCTTCTATGTCTTAGTTAACTTTATTTCATTAATAAAGTCAATTCGACTTATTACCCTTCATCCCCCGCTTATTAACAAATCTTACGTTATTAATCGATTTCTATCATCATTGGTGAAGTACCAATGTTGTTTACCGATTATGGTTCATTAATAACACTTTGTGTTCTTCGTTCATAAGTTAATAACATGCATTCAATTCCTAAGTTTCATTACCATATACATTAGTATATGTAATATAGAATAGTTTTAGTACACTTATTAAGTGTATAAACTTAACTCATATAGGTCTCTCGAACAATTGAAGTTCAAACCTAAGTTTTCTAACAAAGACTCGCTCTTGCCGCCATGCACAGTGGCCTTATATATAACATCATGCGCACAAGGCGCCATTATAAGAGATCGAAGTCTCCGGTTCTCAAGGCACATACATGGAGAGACTCTTCATATGAGTGGTATGCCATAAGGCCACTCTTCAAGAGAGGTAATGACATCATACACCACACAGTACATGCAGACACTTTTTAAGCTTTTGTTCCGCATGCCGCATGCTGCACCTCAAAGACCGTAAAGTTTGAAAAATAAAATTTTTTGGTGAGTTTCCTGATTCATAACTTCTTCGTTATAAGTCCGATTTGGTCCGCTCAAAAGCCTACACATCATAAATTACATACTCTACGCTGCTCATATAAGAATTCTACATTTTGAATCCGTTAACTCAAAATTCACTATTAAGTTCATTTTAAGCCGCTCGTTAAACGTTAATGAGCCGCTCAATACTTGCTTTTTCGCTTTTAAGTCGAAATCCGACGATTCTTGAGTCCACAACTCTTAAATACCCTATCTCACGTGTTGACATTGAAAAACAACATTTTCAAGTCTCACGACAACTTTCGACTATCAATCCGAAATTTCTACGCTTTCGACGCTTAACGCCTAATTTCGTAAAATTCGCCATAACTTCATTATTAGTGTTCTATAAGCCAAATCACATGGAATACTCCATTGATTTCATATCTACATCCTAACCAAGCAAGATGCACATATTTAATATTGATGGAGTTTAATTGTTCATCAACAATCAACCTCAACAATCAATATTTTCATGATTTAAAACTTACATCAACCCTTATGATTTCTATGTCTTCATGACTTATAAAGATTGTATATATTACAAGTCATCCTTATTCCTCCATAAGAGACATACACCACCAATTTATGATTCTTCATACTCAAAGAAATCAAAAGAGATGGAACTATTATTAATGAATATTACCTTAAGGAATCTTTCGTGTTCTTGAAAAAAACTCTAAAGAAAAACTTCAAAGTAGTAAGTTTGATTGAGTCTAGCTTTTTCTCTCTCAAAAATATATGTTGAATACTCTTGAAAAAACCACAAAATGGCCAACATTTGTCTTCTATTTATAAGCAATTGAAATGGAGGGAAAAAAGGTCATTTTCCCCACCTCCTTATTATTCACTACTTTATCACCAAGTAAAATACTTGGTGATCAAGTAGATTTCTTTTTTTTGCACACCAAGTGGTCGGCCCACCATGCCCATGGTCATCCCCATGGGTTGCCCCATGGGTTTTACCCATTCTATGACCCACCGGTTCGATCCACTGTTCTTGTTTTTTGGATCTAGCTTAAATAATTCTAACATCGGGCTTTAGTTTGGGCTTAACCACTTAATTCATTGGGCTTATATATTCAATGTTTTGACTTGGCATAATCCAAAAATCTAATCGATCACTTTAAGTCTTAACTTAATTCCATAATACCAATCGTATTCTACACGATAATTCACGATTATTTTTCCAGATAATACTCATGACGATAATCGTATTGTACTTCAGATTAACTCTTCATATTATACATAGATACTAAATAGTATCATACTTGTATAACACACGCTTTATCATTATTATAATTCCTTCTACGCTGCCTCATTTCCTTCTCGAAAATCATTCTACTCAACCCTTAGGTTTTAAGTCCGCAGTAAAAACTTCATTTGCCATAAATGAAATATTATTAGATATTTCATCTCATCTTAATATTCTATCATTACGCTTTTTTCTAAATTTCAAAAATAATTTTCTGAAAGTAAAAATGGATGAATAGTGTTTTTACGGAATTTTTGAAAAAACATTTATTTTCATCTTGGAAATTCTAAACAATTAATTCTAGCACGTAGCCAGATTACTAACCATATCAGCAGATTCTAGGTCATAGAACCATTTTCACATAGCTTACTCACAAAATAAATCAATTAAATTCATTTAATTCACATAATCAAATAAAAATTTAATTATCATAAAAATCCGATTTTTCAAGTGCTACATTTCTCCCCTTATAAGGATTTTGTCCCCGTAATCTCGCTTATAATTACATAAACAAATGAGGAAAATTTTCCTTCATTTTACTTTCGAAGTTCTACACGCTGCTTTCTTCAAAGATTGTGGTTTCTCCATAACACCTTCAATCAAGGTATTACCTTATTTCTTAAAACTTGTTCCTTCCTATCAATAATTTGAATTGGAAGTTCCTCATATGATAAATCTTTTCTATCCGGATAGATTCATACTCTATTACGTGTTTATAGTCCCCGTTTATAAGGATTTAACACGTATACGTGAAACACATTATGAATGCTGCTCCATTTTCGGAGGTAAGGCTACTTCATAAGCTACCTCTCCTACCCTTCTTAAAATCTCAAAAGGTCCTACAAACCTTGACTTAACTTCCTTTCTTTCCAAAACGTATCTTTCCTTCCAAGGCGATATTTTTAGAAAGACAAAAGATCCTACATCGAATTCTCTTTTTTCTCGTGAGGATCTCAGATACTTTTCCGCCGCTCATATCTTGGGCCGCTACTAATCGAAAGCACGATTATCTTTTTACCATGTCCGCCGCTTGTCGCATTCATCTCAGTCCCAACATCCGACGCTCACCCACCTCATCCCAACACAATGGAGTTCGACACTTCCTTCCATACAACGCTTCGTAAGGCGGCAAGATGCCTATACTAGCGTGAAAACTATTGTTGTATAAAATTCCACCAATGGTAGAGATAGTCGTCCCAACTCCCTTTGAAATCCATAACGCAAGATCTTAACATATCTTCAAGCATTTGAATTGTCCGCTCACTCGCCCATCCGTCTCGAGGATGATACGCCAGACTCAATCTTAATCGCTGCTCCCATTTGCTCTTGCAAACTCCTCCAAAAGTTCGATGTGAATCGTGGATCACGATCCCACACAATCAAAACAGTACTCCATGTCCGGAAATAATTTCTCGACATACAACTTAGCTAATTGTTCTAGGTTATACCTAACTCCTATTGGTAGAAAATGAGCCGATTTCATTAATCGATCCACTATCACCCAAATAGCATCAGATCCTTTCCTTGTTGTTGGAAGTCCCACCACAAAATCCATTGTGATGTGCTCCCATTTCCACACTGAATTTCTAATGGTTGCAATAAACCCGCTAGGTCGTTGGTGTTCAAATTTTAACTTTTGACAAGTTAAGCACCTACTAACATATTCTCGTTATCTCCTTTTCATGTTTGGCCACAAAAGTTTTCGACGAAGGTCTTGATACATCTTCAGATTACCGGATGTATCGAGTACCTTCTAACTATGAGCCTCCATCATTATCTCCTCCTTTAATTCGTAATTATTTAGAACCCAAATTCTTCCTTCAAAACGAAGTAATCCTTCCTTATCGAGGTTATACTTAGTCTTTTCTTCATCTTCTATCCTCTTCTTCATCTGCTCGCATTCCTCGTTGCTCATTTGTACTCCCTTAACCTGCTCCACTATGGGTCATTGGGTTTCCATGGAAAATAACATTTCCACCGCTTCCTCCCAGAACTTAACTTCTAACTCCATTTTTGTTATCATTGTTATCAACTCATTCTCGAGTTGTTAACATCGACAGCTTTCTCTACCCTTCCTACTTAGCGCGATCGGCTACTACACATTTTTTTTCCCTGATGATATAAAATATCACAATCATAAATTTTTTATTAGCTCCAACCACCTTCTCTCGTCCTCATGTTCAACTCCTTCGTGTGAAGATATATTTTAGACTTTTGTGGTCCGTATATATCTCACACTTCTCACCATATAGATAATGCTCCATATCTTCAAGGCAAAAAACTACAACCGCTAATTCCAGATCATGAGTAGGATAGCCTTCTCATAATCCTTTAATCGACGTGACGATATATAATGAATGACCTTGCCATGCCGCATGAGCACGCAACCAAATTCCTTTATGCGAAGCATCGCTATATACTACAAAGTTCCTCAGATCATCCGGTAAGGACAATACAGTGCCTCACTTAACCTCTTCTTTAGTTCCTAAAACTGTTTCTCACATTTTTTAGTCCACACATACTTCACCGACTTTCTCGTCGATTTGTCAATGGAGTAGCTATTTTAGAAAAGTCCTCGATGAACCTTCTATAAGATCCCGCTAACCCGTAAAAACTCTCAAACCCTGCTGGCATTTTTGGTTGCTCCCACTCATTAATCGCTTCTACTTTTGTCGGATCCATGGAAATGCCATCTTTATCAATAACATGTCCTAGAAATCAAGACTGCTTTCAAGCCAAAATTCACACTTTGTGAATTTCAGATACAACTTTTTTTCCTTCCGTAGTGTTTCCAACACTATCCTTAAATGTTCAAGATGATCTTCTCGCATCTTTGAATAGACTAGAATATCATCAATGAACACTACAATTTAACTTGTCCAAATACTATTTGAACACTGCTCATCATATCCATAAATGCGGCGGGCGATTAGTCAACCCAAACGACATCACCGTAAACTCAGAATGACCATAACGAAGTTCTCAACGCCGCCTTAGGTACATCCTCCTTCCTCACTTTTAATCGATGATACCCCGCACGCATAAATCTATCTTAGAAAAATACTTTGCCCCTTTCAACTCGATCAAATAGATCATCGATCCCCGGCAACGGGTATTTATTCTTAATCGTTAACTTGTTCAACTCTCGATAGTCGATACAAAGTCTTAACGACCCATCCTTTTTTTTTTTACAAACAATATCGGTGTTCCCAAGGAGACACACTCTGCTGAATGTACTTCCTGTCTAATAGTTCTTGTAATTGAACCATTAACTCCTTCATCTCAATCGGCGCCATCCGATATGGTGCCCTAAAAACCGTGTCGCATCTTGCATAATAGATCAATTACAAACTCAACTCCCCTATCCGGTGGAATACCTGTAATTCCTCCAAAATACATCCGCAAACTCTTGAACTATAGGTATCTCCGTCCAAGGATGTCCCACTCTTTTGGGTATCCACAACATGGCACATGTAACCTACACACCCTTTTCTCAACATCTTCCTAGCTTCAGGTCATCGATAGACAACAAGAGCGCCTCTTGATTTACTATCAAGAACACTACCTTGGTTTTCTTAGAAAGTCAAGGTTCACACTTTTCCTATGGCAATCTATTATCGCCTTTATGGTTAATCAACCAATCCATACCAAGAATTACATCGAATTTTTTTAACCTTATTTGCACTCAAATCTACCGATAACTTATTACCTCTAATATCTACGCAACAATCCTTATGAATATGTTCAATGGGGATTATCTCTTCATTTGCTACCTTAACGTCTAAAGGTATTGCTAACTTTTCAGGGATTAAACCTAATCGCTTAGCAAATCCACATGCTATAAAAGAACAAGTAGCACCCGAGTCAAATACCACATAAGCATTTATTTCATTGACTGGAATGATACCTGCTACTACATCCGATGATGCAACCGTATCTTGCATAGTCATATTAAACGACGGCCGAGGGTCTACCCATCGATGGTGTTGGTCCAAGAATGGCTAATTTACCACTACCGTAACCCTTATTTCCTCTAACCCTTTCTTTTGGGCAATTTCTTGCCATGTGGTCCAACGATCCACAAACAAAACACCCATGGTTTTTTTCTTAGGTTAGGACAAATGGGTGACAAATGTCCCTCCCCCACAGTTTGTAGCAAACCTGATTTCCCTTTAAACAGACTCCCATATGAGTCTTTCCGCATGTCTTGCATGCCTCCGCCCCACGCTTTAGATCTCCTTGTTTTACCCCAAAGATTCCTGTGGTTAAAACTCTTCCTCTTAGGCATATTGCCACCACCACCCGGCAACTTCTCGCCTTATTTCCTCCCTCTACTTTATTCTTGTTCTTCTTCTTTTCTCAGGATATCGAGACAATGCCTCACCACCACCTTCACGCTATTATCGCTTTTTCTAGTAATGGTCCCGTAGAGAAGCACTCAAACACCGATATCCTACTATCAGAGAGCTGTGGTTTCAAGCCCCGCTCAAACCTACGCGCCTTTTCTCTCTTCCGTGTCCACCGATGTGGAGCAAATCTCGCCAATTCATTGAATTTGGCAAAGATATCGGGAACTATCATATATCCCTTGTTTAAGTTCCAAGAACTTAATTCCATCCTACTCAGATACTAGTAGGGAAGTAGTTCTCAAGAATACCTTCTTGAAACTGCTCCCATGTAATCGCTCTATTCTAGCTCCCCCCCTCGTGAGCCTCCCACCAAGAGTTGGTTTCCCCTTCATCATGTAAGTCGCAAAAGAAGTCTTTTTTGCGCTTCACTTACGTTTGTAATCACAAACGCCTTTCTATCTCTTTTCACCCATGTTCTGGCCTCTAAAGGGTCCGCTCTCTCTAACTCCTGAGGACCCACACTCTTAAATTCCTTAAAGGTAGTTGTTCTTACTACCCTAAGAGCTACAGGTGAATTCCTCCCCAACTTGGTTAAATGTTGCCATTAATAAATTAACGAACTCTTGATAGGTTATTAGACCCCCCGATTTTCATTATGAGACTCTACTTTCGTTACGTTGTCTCTTCTTTCATATAGATAATTCGATTAAATAAATAAAGTTTCATTATTATCTATTTAACTACTTAGTTATCATTCTCAAATAACAACTCATACCACAACAAGCACACATTAAATAAAAACTTCATTATATTAATATGCTTTCATAGTCAAAACTATTTACATCATGCTTCCTTAGCCAAAAAGCTATTACATTACTATCCCGCGATTGACTTCTACAAAAATTGGGATTTACAAAAAGACTACCCTTTAATTATACAAAAGGGGGTTTTACGTCACTACATATATATACAAAAAGATCTAACGATCTACTAACACTGTCATACGACATTCTCATGTTTCTGATTTGCTAAAATCAAACAATATCTCGACTAATGGTATGTCGAGTCCGCCTCGACTCAATAGAATAACAAGCAATTTTTAGCTTGAAATCCTCATGAGCACATTCGTGGATGTATGACATCCTAGCTATCTTCCGTCTTTTTCAACCAAGTTTCTTTTCAAGCTCAACGACCTCTTCCTTATAGTCCCTCGCCTTTATCCATCATCAAGACTTTTCATCGTGTTCGACTCAAAATCCGCCTCCGCAGATTCCTTCGCCTCATATAAGGTGGTTATCTCCTCATTCTCGCGGTTCTCGCACCACAAAGGCGCAGATGCACATTCCTATCCAACACCGCCAGATACAATGATCTCATCAGATCCGGAGGTGTTGGTCCTCGAGTAGGTACCACCGTATTAATCGATGTTACCTCCATCTCCTCCTCCACGCCAATCATCATATTTAGATATGACGTTATCCCCATTGTCTCCTCTGAGTATTCCTCCTCGTAGATGTACTCTTCAATATCGTAGTCTTCCGTAACCACTAATCTGCATTCTCCGCCATCGGCATCTGTACTATCTCCACTTGGTTCACCGACTCTTCACTTATCACGTGAATGTCTCTAAACATCAAGCTATCGTTTGACATCTACAAAACACATAACACGTTGATTAGTACATAATACACAATAGTATAAGCACAAATCACATTTAATTTATTTAAGATTAATTTCATCTTTTAAATCTTTTTTGCATCGAAGTTTTTTCAATACCTTATTAATTCATTTCGACTTGAATTTCTTTCTTCTGACTTTTACCTTCCTTACGAGGTTATTAGCCCAAGGTTCTTCCCCTTAAGTTTTATAACCTAATGCTTTTTGATACCAACTCGTGACGCCCCCAAATTTGGGTATCTTCCAACCCATATATATGGTGCTACACTAAGACTCATAACTATACAATCATTCCATTGAAATACAATATAATGAATGTAATTACTATCTTTTTATTACAATCAAAGTGAAATCCATTCCCAAGTTCATAAACTGATTACATCGTTTGTTGTTCGTAAGATATAATACATACAAACATACTAATCTATTACACGATGGTTAATTATCCATCTTAGCTTTGCCCTTATCTTTCTTAGCATTCTCAGTACGTTCAGCCTTAACTGCAATCATATAATTCACGCAAGAAGTGAGCATAACAAGCTCAGCAAGTTTAACAAAGAATAACATTAATACCACATTCGTGAATTATATGACTAATCATACATAACTGAACAAATAGTTATGAAGTATTATAAAGCATTAATACTTTAACAATTCATAACATCAATTCCCAAAGTATAGAATAGATTAGAATTTTGAACCCCACGATAGACCATGAACAAGAGCTTTTATTTTCATACTTGAAAAGGACATCACAAAGACTAAGGTCAGACATCCCAGCATTACTTATTGAGCACTTCTAGGTGATCAAATTTATAGTACTCTATGTTGATCAACATTCATCCGTTAAACGTATTTACGTTTAAGTTTTGGCAAACTCATGTGCCCATCGAATAATCGATGAAAAATACTTTTGTTTGTTCATAGACAAACCTTACCTTCAAACTGCATCAATTACTTGGCATAGATAATGTTAACATTTCTATATAGAAAGATATGTAGACAAATCAATCTATATCTTTATTTAATAGTCTAGCCGAAAGTTAAAACCTGCATCGATTCTTTCTTTAAAATCACCATGCAATTCAAGACAATGAATCACATAAAACTCGACTAACTTGAAAGTTTAGACAAGTTGTTAAGAAAACTTGCCTTTCAAATATTCTTCAAATAACTTAATCGATCGTTCACAGCCTTTTTATGTAATCTACATGATATATTCACATAAAGACATCGTAATTAGCTACCAAACAATTACTCACATTGTTTCTACCAACTTCTTTCTCTTCTATGTCTTAGTTAACTTTATTTCATTAATAAAGTCAATTCGACTTATTACCCTTCATCCCGCTTATTAACAATCTTACATTATTAACCGGATTTCTATCATCATTGGTGAAGTACCAATGTTGTTTACCGATTATGGTTCATTAATAACACTTTGTGTTCTTTGTTAAGTTAATTACGCGTTCAATTCCTAAGTTCATTACCATATACATTAGTATATGTAATATAGAATAGTTTTAGTACATTATTAAGTGTATAAACTTAACTCATATAGGTCTAGGAACAATTCAAGTTCAAACCTAAGTTTTCTAACAAAACCTCGCTTTCTTTGCCACGCATGGACTTTTCTATATTAACATCAAGGCCAGGGCGCCAGCCATGCAGAGATCGAAGTCCCTTGCCTGCTTTGCCGCAAGCACGAAATTTCTTTTTATATGAGTGGCATGCATGGCCACTCTCCAAAGAGGTAATGACATCTGATCGGCGCATGGCATGCATGCAAGCACTTTTAGCTTTTTTTCAGTCGCCAGTGCGCTGCACCTCAAAGACCGTAAAAATTTTGAAAGATAAAAAATTTTGGTGAGTTTCCTGATTCATAACTTCTTCGTTATAAGTCCGATTTGGTCCGCTCAAAAGCCTACACGTCATAAATTACATACTCTACGCTGCTCATATAAGAATTCTACAATTTTGAATCTGTTAACTCAAAATTCACTATTAAGTTCATTTTGCCGCTCGTTAAACGTTAATGAGCGCTCAATACTCGCTTTTCTTCGCTTTTAAGTCTAATCCGAACGACGATTCTTGAGTCCACGACTCTTAAATACCCTATCTCACGTGTTGACATTGAAAAACAACATTTTCAAGTCTCAAGGCAACTTTCGACTATCAATCCAAATTTCTACGCTTTTCGACGCTTAACGCCTAATTTCGTAAAATTCGCCATAACTTCGTTATTAGTGTTCTATAAGCCAAATCACATGGAATACTCCATTGATTTCATATCTACATCCTAACCAAGCAAGATGCACATATATATTAGTATTGATGGAGTTTAATTGTTCATCAACAATCAACCTCAACAATCAATATTTTCATGATTTAAAACTTACATAAACCCTTACGATTTCTATGTCTTCATGACTTATAAAGATTGTTTATATTACAAGTCATCCTTATTCCTCCATAAGATACATACACCACCAATTTATGATTCTTCATACTCAAAGAAATCAAAAGAGATGGAAACTATTATTAATGAATATTACCTTAATGAATCTTGGTGTTCTTGAAAGAAACTCTAAAGAAAAGCTTCAAAGTGAGATGTTTGGCTTAAGTCTAGCTTTTTTTCTCTCTCTCAATATATGTTGAATGACAACTTGAAAACCCTCAAATGACCAACAATTTGCTTCTTCTATTTATAAGCAAACAAAATGGAGGCAAAAAAAGGTCATTTCTCCACCTCCTCCTTATTATTCACTACTTTATCACCAAGTAAAATACTTGGTGATCAAGTAGATTTACTTAGCTTTTGCACACCAAGTGGTTATTACCACCATGCCCACGGGTCATCCCCATGGGTTGCCCCATGGGTTTTACCCATTCAAGTGACCCACCGGCTCGATCCACTTGCCTCGATTTCTGGGATTAAGCTTAATTAATTCTAACATTGGGCTTTAGTTTGGGCTTAACCACTTAATTCATTGGGCTTATATATATAATTAATCATTTGGACTTGGCATAATCCAAATCTAATTGGATCATACTAAGTCTTAACTTAATTCCATAATACCAATCATATTCTACACGATAATTCATTTATGATTCTTCGTCAGATAATACTATGTGACGATAATCGTATCAGATATCAGATTAACTCTTCAGATATACATAGATACTAAATAGTATCATACTTGTATAACACACGCTTTATCATTATCGTAATTCCTTCTACGCGCCTCATTTCCTTCTCTAAATCATTCTACTCAACCCTTAGGTTTTAAGTCCGCAGCAGTAAAACTTTGTTTGCCATAAATGAAATATTATTAGATATTCCATCTCATCTTAATATTCTATCATTACGCTGCTTCTAATTTCAAAATAATTTTCCAAGCAGTAAACGGTAAATGAATGAATAGTGTTTTTACTAGAATTTCTAAAACATTTATTTTCATCTTGAAATTCAAAACAATTAATTCTAGCACGAGCTGCATTACATTAACCATATTAGCACATTCTAGGTCATAGAATCCACCTTCACATAGCTTACTCACAAAATAAATCAATTAAATTCATTTAATTCACATAATCAAATAAAAATTTAATTATCATAAAAATCCAATTTTCGAGCGAATAGGTCTTAGCATACACTAAATTGTATGGCTTAGACATTAAGAATGAGTAATGAACGTGGGGTTCATGTAATGGATAACAAAAATATTAAGTAAGATATGAATTATCAAGAAAGCCGTAACGAATGGTAATAATTTTAATGAAAGCCGAATGTGAGTCGGATAAGGAATGAATTCTGAGGTATGGCATTTAGTTGCCAAAAAGTCATAAGAAATAAGAAATTGACTTAACAAACGTTATAGTTTAATGGTTCAGATAAGTTAAGATAAGTTTAGGTTATGGTACAATTATAACCTTTATGATTGACATATGGGAGCTGGGTTAAACAATTCCTTCAGAGAGCGAAGGTATATACAAAACTGGCAATCGATCTAACTCAATGTGATGACAGTGTATATGAGACAGGAACTTGTTTGTTGGTTGTTTGTGGGAAACCACTCAGAGTACCATATGGACTAATAGCAGAGACACGATGTGTGTTGAGTCCTAGAAGAGTTATAAGAAAAGATATGAATGAAAATCATCAAAGATGATGAACATATTGAGTAAGACATCTCCGTATGTCATGAAGCCGTAAACCGGTAATGAAAGTTGGTCGCGTAAACTTAGTTTGCAAGAACGCAAACCCTAAGAAGTAAAGTTAAGTAAACCAATGAGTAAGTCAAGTATATGACTAATTGGTGTATGTGTTATTTCCTTATGTGTTTTATAGGGATTGGAATGAGAAGTTCAGCATAAGTTGTAGTTGTGCGTAAGGAAAGTTTCCTAACTTCATTCATATTCTAAATGAATGTTAGTTTCTTAAACTTCTCAGATGTTGAACTTTAGAAGTTTTGTCTATGTGCGAATGTGTGATATTTGTATAAGGTGGTAGAACGTATGAGGCCTTGTGCCATAATTTGAACACTTCGGTGTTTCTATGAGATGAATTGTTCTGTGATTGAACTGTTCAATAAGAGAATGTTCTATTTATACACAAACCGTTATTGTTAAGTTTGTGCTATTAATTCTAGCCAGACATGATGTGTATGAAAAAGGTAGAAGAATGAAAGTATTTCAAAGTGAATGTGACTAATGTTTTAAAGATAGGAATCGAGATTATTCCTATTATTCAAGCTTCTTCATAACCTTTGTTCGGTTATCGAAGTTCTAAAAAAATGTTTGAATTCTTGAAGTTGTTTGTTCAACTGCTATGACTTGCTGAGCAATTGAATGCTCACACTTGCTTTAAATGAAAAATATTTTCAGCGTACGATGTTAGAAGAACTTAAGGATCCCGTAAAGATCAAGCTGGCCAGTGTCCAAATGAAGTGCCATTCAGTTTATGAATGTACGTGAAGATCAAGCGAAGACTTATAATGTAGAATAGTTTAATTAAGCTATAGACTAGTTTAATGAACTGTTATATATCCTTGGTGGCGGATGAAAGTCACTCGTGTAAGATGTAAAGAATAATGTAATTATCATTATTTGTAATGAACGAGGTTATAAGGTATTAGAACCTGGGAATTGAGAATGTATGTTATTATATTTCAGTATATAATGATGTATGTTTGGAAAGAAGTGGGATCGTGACGTACAGAATACAGGTGTGAAGATAGATCAGATTTTGGGGTGTTACACTAAACACACATAATATCTAACACACACAGATCTAGAGGCCCTGAAATATGGTTGTCAGACCTTAAAACTAGGGTTCTTGATCAGTTTCTAAAAACTCATTTTCTTGCATCTAGATGTTATGGATCTATGATGTAACATCTTAGATCACTAAATAACATCCTATTACACACTTCTAAACAGCAAATAACATAGATTAACATGAATCACAAGGATTTAGAAAATTTAGGGTTTATACCTCTTTCATGCTTAACACTTGAATCTGATCTTTGATTTTTGTTCTTGGGATGTTAAGGATCATACTAGTGACTGATTCACTTAAGAATTTCGTGGGTCTAGAGAGAGAAGGGCTTGGTTGGGTGTAAGGATACAAAGGAGCTTTGTTTTTGGAATTTTCTCTCTTTAATCACCCTATATTTGATACATTAAATCTATAAGTGGTAAGATGGCAATGTAAGGATGATTTTACTGAGATTTAGAGCACATGTGATATCTTAGTTGGTGAACCACCTAATATCATGGCTAGATTTACACTCCATCTCATTAAAGAAATATAATAAGGGTATTTTGGACACTTTGCTCTTAATTTTAATGGCAATCTTGTATTCTTATCCAACCCTTAGGTTTCAACCCTTATGGTTTAACCCTTAGGTTTTGCAAAAAAATAATTTTTTTAGGATTTTCTAATTAGGGTTTAAACTAGAAAATTAAACTTTCTAATTTAGAAATTAGGGTTTCCTAATTAGATTAGTGTTTGAAAATTAGGTTTAAGGTTTCCTAATTAACATTAACCTTTCTAAATTAACATTTAAGTTTTACCTAATTAAACATTAGGGTTTCAGACTTAGAAATTAGGGTTATCTAACTAATCTATAGGGTTTCCCTAATTAAATTTATAATCAATAATATATAAGCCTTTTTACTTATCCTTTGAGCTCCCAAATTAGGGTTTTGATATTCCGAATTAGGGTTTTAGATTCCCAAAACTGAAATTAGGGTATCCAAAACCAGTATTAGGGTTTCTTATAAATCGTTAGAGTTTTCTAACTGTACATTGATGTTCTTAATATATCCTTAGGATTTGTTACTAATATAATTCACCTAATCAACCTTTAACCCTTAACCACATAATGTACACATATATGATCATATACACAGAACATACACACTTATACACTTAACCTTGTAAGTCTTCACCAAAAAATTTTAAATCCATAAAAATCCTTCACAAAAATGTCAAATCCATACACTTATTTTCTGTCTAGATCTATTATTTAACCTTTATTCAATCTTTTAAGATTTTATTAAATTGTCTAAATTCTCGGGTTGTCACATTCACCCCTTCTTCTAAGAATTTCGTCCCCAAAATTCACCTTACACCTTTTATACTCATCATCACATGATACCCAAAACATCACTCACAAGAGTTCAATTTTTTTCAAATTATGATGAGGAGTCATATAGACTACGAACTTTCATTTTTAAGAAGGTTTATGAAAAAATTCATCTGCAAACCGTCATGACTTACGGACACAGAGGGTGATTAGCCCAATATGCCCTGTATTGATCAAATACTGTTGGTCGGAACAATTTTTACTATTCCTCTTATCCGCCTTGGGCGCACAAAAGTTTTCCCAAATTTTGGGATGCTTACCTCAGTCTTATTGGGTTCCGCAACAAAATAATTAGGTTCGAGAAAATTTTCAAAGAACGCTTAGAATTTTCATAAAAATTGGTCTAGCTGAATCAAATAGCTTAGACTCATACCAATAATTCAATTTCAATCGAAATATTTATGTATAGCCAAACCCTATTGGCAATTAATTATTTTTGAAAATAGTTTGAAAATGGCATCATGATATCGTACTGTATTAACTACCCTTTTGAGGATTCCGTCATTGAGTGACTTTGTCATAACACATCATACAATAGTAGGACAATGATTTTTCAATTGAATTCAACACTAAGTATTCCTGTATTTATAACTCCATCATTTTTTATCATCTGTGTACCAGGTTATATAATACATTAATGATAAATAAAATACATTTTGATATTTCAAATCATTGTAGTCTAGCCGAAACAATTAGCATAGACTATCCTTTAAACAACTTAAAAACCTTTGCAAATCAGTTTTATCATCTGAAAAGGTAACGATGTGTCAGTGTCCCGAAGTCCACACATACACAATGGTAACCAAGAGTTGAGAATAAAAATTCATTTTTAAAAGGCACATAGTGCGTATTTAGCTTGACGTTAAAGATTTCGAAGTCTAGCATAGCTACAAGATTCAGAAAACCAATGCTTCCATTAATGATCCATTGCTTAATCAGTCTATCTATTCCTATCCTCCTTAATTCTCCATTCATACATAGCTATACCCAGTTCGTCAGACTTACCACACATTATGAGTTCAGGAACTTTCCATAATCATATGAGTTTAAGAACTTATCCTAGTAAGACCATAAACATCCATTCGCTGAGGGGTTCAAAAATATACCATACAATTATGAGTCATGAACTTACCATAAGTGTGAGTTTTAAGAACTCGCACCTAACCTTATATTCTCTAACTATACTCTACCTATCTGTTATACACATAAGAAAAAAATCACCTTCTCAACATGTATATAACAAATAGCGCGACATGAACATTTCAATGATTATCAGTACCAAAAACTAAGTGGTCGTCGAACCAAACTCAGCCACTAATCAGTATAGGAAGCTAAGCAAAAAATTCACCGCCCATACAAAGAATTGTTTAACTTAACCACTATATCGAATAGGAAGCTAAGTGGTTCTAAAACCAAGTACAAATTCCCCGCCCATACAAAGAATAATACAACTCAGCTGCTGACATGAGTCCTCAATTGAAATCCCACCTAATCCTAGCTACATACATACTCCATACGAATTTTGTTCAATTCATATTGCATCACCCCCAACCCTTTTTTTGAGTTGGCATAGTACTAATTCATAGTACAACTAAAACACAACAATTTTTCTGTAACATTTTCAATTATTCGATTGATCCTCCTCCTTCCTTGACCTTATCAGATCACAGGGTGATCTCATCACATATATTTGATTCATTTCTATGTTCTAATCGTTTAGTTTTATGATCTTCTATCCATGTACTTTTAGTCTTTTAGACTCTATCTATTCATTAATGTTGTTCACCTTTATTATCAGAGTTAGGGAACTCTGTATCTTTATAACTCGCCGAGATTTATCTTTGAATCTTATTGACTCACTAACTCTATTTGAGTTAGTTTTTATCCTTATCATTGCGGTTATTTGCCTAAGATAATACTACCTAAGGTTCATAACCTACAGCTCTGATACCAACTGTAGCATCCCCAGATCATGGTCTCAATCACCATGAATCTGGTATACTAATTCTATAACTATTGTGGAAGTTATAAATATATTTTATTTCTACATTAAACTTTACACATTATCCCCAAGGTCAATAACCTTAACATATTACCTGAATTCAATATCCTATCTGATATACAATATCATTATCATACAATACTGTTAAAAAATTTAGCTGCACATATAATCCAAGGCTGGATTTATCTTTTCCTTTGTCGATATTCGACGTATTCGTCTTATTCTGTAATATTTATCATGATATAGCAAGGGTGAGCAACAAGTTTGCCCAGCAAGTTTAAGTTCAATAACGAATATATTATGATTAAAAGAATTGAATAATAAGCTGGCTAACGTTCAACAATATAACAATTGTGAACTAGCTTGAATCAAGTTTCATAACTGAACGATTAGGACAATAAGAATGAATGGTCAATAATGAACATAGACAAATCAACTGGAGCAGATGGTAATGAAGGTGATCAGCCTTTCATACCTGATGAACACATGCAACATGCACAAAGTGCGAATAAATAAATTTTAGACGTGATATAATCAGCAATGATTCAACACTAGCATACTTAAAAGAACAACTCGAGTTCAAGTTAGAGAACTTGCCTTTATCGCCAATTACTGCTATGACACCCCCAAAACAGGTATACATCACTCATCTTGAGTCGCCAGATACATGGTACATAAATTAAATATAACTTAATTATACAACAGTCGTGTAAAATATGACAAAACATAATCTAAGAGTTTTAATAAGAATATTGTCATTTAGACAATATCCACACTCAATGGAGTCCTCATTACATTTATTGTCACACTATTTTATAGAATAGTGAGGACTACTAATACATCATCTCGGACCATCACTCCGTTCCCCGACTAGTCCCAGCTACGTTCTCATTTCCTGAAGAGAACAATGAAAGCAAAAGGGTGAGCTCAACTAGCCTAGTAAGAAATATTATAACTAAGATAATGCAGAATATATTATCATTAGTCTTCAACAATGTTAAACTGATAAAATACAATAGACATCAAGTTTAACTGCAGCGGAATAAGCAATCCATTAGAAGAGTCAAGTAGAGCATGATATCTACTATCTTCTATGATTTAAAATGTTTTCATCAATTTTTATCATTTGAGACTCGACTTAATAAATAAACCACATCATCAAACCATCCACCTTTTCTGGGCCAAGGATATTCATTAAATCATCAATGGTCATGACTATACTTAAGAATAATCCATGATCATAATCATACCAAAAAGCGCCCATCAATACACTACATGAGCCTTCGAGGACTTTTACCATCATTTATAACATTATGGTCGTCATGATTATCTTGAATGATCCCTGGTCATAATCATACTGAGTCCATCTATGTACGTAAGCCAAAGATGAATTTCATCACAATATAAGCATAAGGATGATGACAATGACATAATAATTCAATAAAACAAGTTTAAGAATAAATTTTAAAGATTTATAAATTAATTTATCCAGGAACCAATAACGTCCAAATTGTCAACATGATACTGCTTTGTGGAGTAAAATTCAAGAATGCTCAGAAAAATATTTCCATGAAAAGATATTCGATGAAGTGAAAATATCCAGGATATTCTACTAATTTCATGGAGTATAGAAGTCAAAACTTTAACCAACTAAGTATAATAGAATATATGAAACTGCAAATGGATTTTTGCCCACCATGCGGTAATCCACGTAGATAGATCATTTCCATAATTTAATAAGGAATGACTACGAAGGATCATTCACCATGCATGTGGTAATCCACATAGACAGGTTATTCCAACAGAATAATAAAGAATGGAATAATATAAGAATTCACCAGGCATGCGATAGACCTCACAGACAGGTTATTCCCAACAGAATAATAAAGAATGGAACCAGGTCATGCGTAATCTGCACAGACAAGATATTGCAACAGAATAATAAAGAATGGAATAACAACAGAATTCACCATGCATGCGATAGACCGCACAGACAAGTTATTCCAACAGAATAATAAAGAATGGAATAACAGAAGAATTTCACCATGTATGCGGTACTTCGCATAGACAGGTTATTTCAACATAATAATAAAGAATGGAATAACAACAGAATTCACCATGCATGCGATAGACCGCACAGACAGGTTATTCCAACAGAATAATAAAGAATGGAATAATAGAAGAATTTCACCATGTATGCGGTACTTCACATAGACAGGTTATTCCAACATAATAATGAAGAATGGAATAACAACCCTTACGAGTATTGAAAGAAAATAACTCTCTTCATGAATATGAAAGAATAATACCCCTTACCTTAGAAGAAACTGGATATTAGAATAGTGAGGTAGCAGACTTCTCTTCTTCTTTCTCTCTATAATTTCTCTCTATAATAATTGCTCTAAAGCTTTAGTGAATTGGTGACAAATGAAGGAAGAAAGAGCTTCTATTTATAGGAAAATATAGTTTCGATAATTGCACGTTTTGGGGCTCGAAATATTACAGTACAATACCTTCAACTTTTCTTTAATTTTTAATTTTTAATTTAGTCCTGCAAGTATTATCAAACTTGCACCACCTCCCCTAATAGTAAATAATGTGAATCAATAGTAAATCATGTGAATCAATAGTTCTAGACATGTGAAAATACGAATTACAATATAGTACCTCCATCTATACCTCTATTTTTAACTTAGTCATGCAAGTATTATCAATCTTGCACCAACTCCCCTAATAGTACAAGAATGTGAATCAATAGTACACACATGTGAACAAATAGTTATAATCATGTGAATTAATAGCAATTAATTGCTCATTTATCCGATTAATTACGTGATAACTTCCAGATATCAATTATTATCGAAATAAATGTTGATTTCCACTAACACTAATAATCCCAACACAATGGAACTATCAATTTCATCTTTAATCAACACATTTTATTCATCATTAATACTATAATTCACAATATTTAACAACCAGGTTGTTCCCAGAAAAGAGGGGGCTTTCCGATAATGATTTCTCCTTATTGGCGCGCAATTAAATGACCAAACCTCTCTTTGACAGAACTTCTAGACATTGTCAATATTGCAAATAATAATATGAATAACTTTGCCATCTCAATTATTGATTTAATAATATAACATATTATACAGATGATACTGTGACAATAATTGAATCAATAATATGAGAGATATGATGTAGCAATTATTGTAGCAATAATTGAGTATAACTGAGTGACTTCTTACGTAAGCATCAATAATTAATACCGTGTGCTACTATGCAACCATGCGCGACATCGTACTTTTACTACCGGATAGTTCAACAGTTTTAACGGTAACACTTTCGCCGTTATTTTTAATAAAATATAATTCTGTCGTTTTCTTACTACGACAATACTTTCGTTGTGGGGTCCACTAATGATTGTGTCGTCGTACGAAAATTCCTTGTTAAAACGAATATTCCCCGACCAATCGAATATTATATAACCACTTGCTTACTTTGCAAAATTTATAAATAATACCCACAACTATAACATTATATCAAATCCACACCATAATATTCAAAAAAAATATTTTGAGAAATTTAAATCTTTATTCATAAAATCTGGGGTCTCACAACTCCTACGCAATCTATTTAGCTTTATCCAAAGAACCTAATATTAATAATATAGGTCTCACAAGTTAGAATAATATCATCACAGTTAATACTGTTAATTACAGTTATAAAATAACCTAAACACATTACCACATAACCCTAACAGTCTATAAAACACATAAAACCTAATCTCAAGTCAAATTATTTCAGTTTGAGTTAAGTTCCGTACTATTTCGACATCTCGATTGCCTAATCAGAAAATTATCGAGCCTAATTCTAATATAACTCTACCTAAACTGCTTCAAAATTATCTTAAATAATTTATTAATCAGTCAAAATATTTTTCATAAGCTCGTAAAGATTTTCAAGTAATTATTATCATTTAAAATGACTTTTCAATCATTAATATCATATTTATATGATTTAATATTATTATTAATAATATTTATTTAATTTCAAATATTAATGAAATACTTAACATAATATTATTAAATCATTTATAATATCTCAAAGTATTTTAATACATTATTATTGCCTTTAAATTATTTTAAAGTATTTAAAACCATTATTAAATAAGCGCCATTAATATTAAAATATTCTTTGTATTTAATGTCAAAATATCAAAAGTTATATTTTATAACTTCAAATATTTTATAACCCTTAACTTATTTTTTTATGATTTTAAAATATTAAAACTAATTTTCCATAACTTATTGAATACATTTATTAAATAAATTAATTATCATTATTATTAATAAAATTCATCACAAAATATTAAAATTAAAGTCATTTAAAATAACTTCAAATATTTTCTAACACTTTAATATATTTTCAAATGATTTTTAAAGTATTAAAATCATTTTTAAATAATTTATTTAATATAATTATTAAATAAATTAAATATCATTAATATTTAAAAATACTAAAATATTAATGAAATATATTCCAAATTATTAAAAATCCATTTTTAGGCTTTAAAATCATTTTAAAAAATTAATTATGAATTTTTCATAATTAAAAATCATTTTTCTCTAATTATTTAATAAAAATAATTAATATATATAAACTGTCACTAAAGGTGGCTATAGCGACAAAACTGTCGCTATAGGTGTTCTTGAGCAACCAAGAACATTCATACATTGTTATCAGATTGCCATATTTGACCACATGTAGATCCTTGATTTTACTGTTTTCTGGGCTGCTAAAGTGTTAGACATGTAGTATTGATGTAATAATATATATCCCAACTAAGTTCATGGTCAACCTAGAACAAATTAGAGAGATATAAGCTCTCCAAGTTCATGTCAGAGTTGTTCTTCATTTCAGGGTTACCTAGAAATGAAGAACAGTTGCAAGGTACCTACTTTGGATCCTTATAGCTTACATTCTGGGTCTACTCAATGTGATATAAGAGTTCAGTCTTGTAGTAGAGATGTTAGGATACAATTATCATACACTTTTATAGCATTTTATCATCACATGTGAGAGATCTAAGCCGGTCAAACCATGTCAGAACAGTTGTTCTTGAGTTTTCTGGGTTTTCCAAAAAACTCATTCGGGCAGTTGGTCAACCCATGTTTGACCATGATTATCTTTGATTCTATATAATACCTAAGGGTTCTAGGGACATGGATTGATAATCCATATATCAGTCTACACAACCATAACACTAACATGACCTAACTTATTAACAACAGGATGATTCAAGCCCTACAAAACGTTGTCAAACAATCTGGAAAATTTATGGGTTGCCCAGAAATAGTTTCCATGGTTGGTCAACCATGTTTGGCCACTTATAACTTGAGATCTAGACATAGTATGGACTTGATTACACTTCCAGTCTACTCTCCTCATGGCAAAGAACAAGTCTATAACACTAAACACACATAACATCTAACACACACAGATCTAGGTTGATAGTGATTGTTTCTCACCTCGAGCGCTTCAAAACTAACAGACTCAACTCCTTTATTGAGACTGATGAGAGGCATATCACATTGGACATGGACAGGATATTCTGGTTCAGCATTAACAGTGACCAGATTACCGTTGATGATATATTTGACATGTTGATGAAGAGTAGATGGAATGGCTCCTGCCATATGGATCCAAGGCCTTCCCAACAGCAAATTATATCATGTGGTGATGTTAAGCACTTGAAAGTATATGTAAAAGGTATGTGGACCGATCTCCACTGGCAGTTGAATTTCTCCTACAACATTCCGTTGAGATCCATCAAAGGCTCTTATGACTATGTGGCTGCTTCGGATCCAGTTGGGATTGATCTTCATCCTTTCCAACGTGGTATAAGGGCATATGTTCAAGGAAGATCTTCCATCTATTAACACACCTCTAACCACATATCTGGAATGCATCACTGCTATATGCAATGGCTTGCAATGACCCATCCCTTCGGGGGGTATGTCATCATCAGTGAAAGATATCACATTGCTGTTGAAAATGTGATCCACCATATGATGAAACTTTTTAGTGTCTACCGTCTTTGGCAGGTGGGCTTCTTCCACTACTTTCTCCTCAGGCACTTTCTCCTTTGATTTGATGACTGGCCTCATCACTCGCTGAGGTAGATACAGCGAGTTTACTCTTAAAACCACAACAGTTTGATTTGAAGTTGATCCCTCAACATCCCTATAGTTCCATAGGACTTTTTTCAGGCTGCTAATAGGATACTACAGTTTGAATGGCAATACCAGTGGTTCTGGTGCAGCCACCTTCAAAGGGTTTTTCACTCCTTTGAGCTTCATTGCTTGAATTGTAAGAGGTGTTGTAGACAAGTCTCCTTCAGAGGATATGACTGCTATGACTTCCCTCCATCTCTGAGTTCCTTGAGGAAATATCTTCCCATCCTCAGGTAATACAGTGTTATTGTCTGCCATTTGCAGGTCAGCGCTTTCAATGATGAAGTGCCCAATAGCTTTCAGTTCTATGACCACGAGTATTGGTGTGGTATTAAAAGACCCCGGTAGCATCAAATCTCTTTGAACGTGGATTGATTGGGGTTAGTAGTGTTGTGATCTTCCCTTTGTTAATCAACATCTGCAAAATTTCTTCCATTGGTTGACCCAAAAGGGTGAACTCCCTTTGGTTTTCATAGTCCCAATGAGTCTGGGATCTTGCTTTTGTTGCAAGTTGTTCTTCTAAGGTTTCATTCTCTTGGGCTTGTTGTTGATTCTTTATGATAAGGGAGAGGAGACTTGCATGCTCCTGACTGAGCAATTGGCGTGTAACTTGATGATGATGCATCACCAGTTCTACAAGTTGATTAACTCGTTCACTGATAGACTTCATTTCCCGTTTTATAATAAACTGGAATTCTAAATAATCTCATTTATTTGAATTGTCTTTGATGGTTTGGGGAGAACAACCCATATATCTGAAGTAATTGGAACTTTCTCCACTCCCTCTGTTGATCATGTTGACATTCTCTTCCTTATGTTGAGGGAGAGGGTTATCTTGGATATGTGGTTGTTCTAGCTTTGTTACCACAATTTCACCACTGTCTATCAAATCCTTGATTTTGTGTTTGAGCGCCCAGCAATCTTGGATGTCGTGACCCGGAGCTCCAGAATGGTAATCACATTTCTTGCTTGTATTAAAATTATTTCCACTTGTATTAGTTGGTGGAAGGAGCTGGACAATTTTCTTCTGCGCTATCAGAAGCTTGAATATGTTTTCCAATGAGTCCCCTAAGGGTGTGAAAACTCTTGGACGTCTGACTTCTCCACATTTTTGCAATGGAGGGTTTGACGATTGTTCTTGAAAAGGGGAATAGTTTCTCCTTTGAATGGGTAAGTTTTGATTGCCTCTCTGAGTTTGTCCTTGTAACATCGAGGAGACATCTTCTTCTTTCTTCTTATGGACCCTCCGGGGGGTATTCCCATAATTTCCAGCTTGAATATTCTCAGCCACGGCTTTTAAAGTAGTGAGGTCTTGAATCTTCCCAGATTTTAACCCCATCTCAGTCAATTACCCGTGTTTGATCATTTTTGAGAATAGTTTTCCTATGCCTGCTAAGACCCTCTCATAAAATGGAGCTTCTTGTATGTTAATGAAAGTCATTACCATCTCAGTTTTTGTCATGGATGGGATTACGTAAGCAACCAGACGCCTCCATCTTTGGGCATAATCTCTGAATAACTCTGTGCTTTGTTTTTTGACCTTGGTGATTTGATATCTGTCTGGAGCTATTTGTGTTTGGAAACTGTATTGGTTTAGAAAAGCATGGGCTAGTTCCTCCCAGCTATGGATTTTGGAGTTGTCCAATCTGGCATACCATGCTCTGGCTTCTCCAGTTAGACTCTTTTGAAATAAATGTATTCTCAATTTTTCTTCCTCGGCATAGGATCCAAGTTCTCCAATGAACACTTTTAAGTGAGTGTAAGGATCTCCCAATCCGTCATATTTCTCAAAATCGGGAGTCTTGAACTTGGCTGGATAATGTACCCCTGGAAAGATACAAAGGTCTGACTAAGTCACACTTCCATGCGTTCCAGTCCCTTTGATTGACCGGATGGTTTCTTCTATTTATTGGACTTTCTTCTAAATATCACCAATTTCTTAATCTTCTTTAGGATGGGTGTTTTCAGGGGTTTTATTGGATTTTTTAATTTGGGACTCATGTATCTGAACTTCTTTGTCAGTACCCTGGATTCCTCCTGTTTGAATTAGTATTTGTGGACCCTGAGTTTTCTTGTTTAACTCTTTCAGAAATACAGCCAATTCTGCTATCAGATTTCTTAGTCCCTCGAACTCCTCTCCGGAAATAGGAGTAGGTTCAGGATGGGCACTTGTAGCCATGTCTAGAGGTTGGCTTAGTTCCTTTTTGGACTTTAAACGAGTGACGGGACCAATTGTTTCCCCCTACAAAAATACTATGTAGTTTAGTCTGGATAAACATAAAGAGGTTGCATGCTATGCAATGTCTCTGATTAAGGAGTTTTTTGAATGTTCTCCTGCAAAACAGATGTTAGTTGTTTTGATGATAGGATAGCATGACAGGTTTTGATAGGGAAAGGAATGCATATTTACATCTCCCTTTACATTGGGATTTATATGGAATTTAATTTACATATAATTTACATTGAATTGAAAGGGAAAGGCAAGAAGAGACTTCCCTTCGCGTTTGGTGTCGACGTCGGGATTTTTAATTGTCCCTTTTCATTACTTGTTCTTTGGTGTTCTTATTTTTAGGTGAGATTTGTTTGAAAAAATAAGTGAAAAAGGTCTGACATGTGTAATGTCGACGATTTGACTTTAAGAGTCGCCAGTTGGTGTTTTTAACTGGTTGCACCAATGCAACCGAGAAAAGGTTTGCACATTGACCTAGTGATGTGACACTGCTAAACGAGTCTGTGAAACCGAGATTCATTTGGATTCGGGGGCTTGATTATGCGGAGGGAAGGTGTTAGGCACCCCCCGACATCCGTGTTGCCACGGTGACCGCCACTTTTCAAGAAACTATTATATGAATGTGTGTGTGTGTGGATCAATGTGTAATTATTTGAAAGTAGTGTGAGGCCTCATTCGCACCTATATTCAAAGGGTTTGAATTTATAGAAAAATTTTGTTTTAAACAGAATATAGCAATGAAGTTTTGTAAAAGAGGTTTTTCAAACCATGTGCTCAATAGAAATTGAGACCTTTTCATACTTCCATTTAATTGTTAAATGTTCGGCTTGTTTGCTTTTATTTTTGAGATGCGAGGCATCTTCGAGAAAATAATATACAACAGTGTCGAACTCCTCATGGGCATGATAGCCATCTAAGGAAATTCGTACACTGTAAATAATGTACAAGCTGCTTACAGCTGAAAATGTCCATCACGGGAACCGAATCTAGATTCAGTAGACTGAATCTGTGATCACATGATTCCTAGGCTCACATAATACTGCAGTTTGTATGAAAAGCAATAAGCAATTATATATATAAAAGCTGTAAATATATATATACAGACATGATCAACCACCACGAAGACACTCCATGGGGGATCGGAAATGTAAATATATAAAATCGGTAAATATATATATATGGACATGATCAACCACCACGAAGCAACTCCATGGGGGATTAGAAATGTAAATAAAGCAGTAAATGTGATCAACCGCCACGAAGTAAACTCCAGGCGTGACTAAATGTAAATAAAGCAATAAATACAATCAACCGCCATGAAGTAAACTCCAGGCGGGACTAAATGTAAATAAAGCAGTAAAAGGCCTCGAAGTAAACTCCAGGCCTGACAGAGATGTAAATATATATATATATACATATATATATATATATACCGGATATAAAACCCAGGCTCATCGGATATGTCCAACAATAATTATATATATAAGTATATATATATATATATGTAAAAGCAATAAACGCTCCGGATATAAAATCCAAGCTCATCAGATATGTCTGACAACAGTTATATATATATATATATATATAAGCAGGTAAATGCTCCAGATGTAAAATCCAGGCTCATCAGACAAAGTATGACAACAGTTTATATATATATAAGTATATATATATATATATATATATATATATATATATATATATAAGCGAGTAAACGCTCCAGACATAAGTCTAGGCTCAATCGAGGCATAACTCGCTAATGTTAGTCCATATATAAAATATATACATATATAAGTATATATACAGACAGAAATGAAAACCACGGACCGAAGTCCGGGCATACGCACACAACACGACTCTCAATGTGTAGAATAGTGTGTGTAAAGATGAAGAGAAAGTCTTTATAGAGTGTGAGAAGGCTTACAGTGGGCTGCCAATGCAGGCTTCTATGACTCTAAATGGATAAACACTAAGCTCCCGCCGGTAAAAAGATAGCTATATGTGAGCTAACAAGTGTTTAAAATTCGGAAACACTCAATATGGGGTGTGTACAGAACAAATTTGACAGGGCTTCCTTGCCTTTTTCTTTTTTTTAATGGCCACCCCAAGCTATATATTTATAGATCTGGGAGCCGCAGTGTACCTCTACTGCACAGTAGATGCACACTTGGCCGCCTCACGCCCGCCAGCTCCATGGTCCAGTTGTCTCAAGCACGTGCACTTCGTGCCGTGTGATGTCTGCTCGAACTTGCAGAACTTCAATCTGAGCATCCGAACGAGGTATATAAGACCTTCTTCGGACCGCTTGTGTCGAGAGTTACACAATGACATGGGATTAGAGGTTGTAAGAAGTCAGGAAGAGGGGACCATGCCCATGGTCTTCAAGCTTTAAATTCTATCCGGTGTGCTGCCACGCGTAATAGTCACTCAAGATTGGAACTCCTTAGTTCTTGTAGGACATTGTTGTATGTATGTATGTATGTATGTATGTATGTATGTATGTATGAAGTGTTGAGATGACGCGCAGGTGTTGAGGTGGCAAGATGATAGTTTGACTCCTCACCGGGGTTATCTCCAGTTTGAGTTGAAAGCAGACATTGCTCAGGGTTATATCTGAGATTGGACTGCTGCAAGTGTTTGAATGCCGCAAGGTCATCTGTAAGTATGTCTGTATTCCTGGTGTTAGCTCCGGGTATGAGGAATGAGTGCCTCGGTAGGAGGTCTGAGATTGAAGCTGATCGCATTTGAAATAAGCATTTCTGGGGTTATCGTCGGAACTGCAACAGCATTCCTTGGGGTTATCTTCAAGGACGAAACTCGGGGTTATCTCTGAGGTTGGAAATGATACTCCCGGTGTGTGTTCCGGTGTTGAGACTGAATTTCTGGTAGTATCCGGAATGGATGTAAGCTGTCTTCCAGGGTTATCTTCGAAAGACGAATCTGCCCTCCTATAATGTTAGTAACAGGTGTGCAGAAAATTTTAAGTGTCTACAGATGCCCCTCTTTATCATATTCATGCAATGCAAGGCATGAATATGATAAAGAATTCTAGACACTTGAAATGCAATAGATAACCATGATACTATTTGCAGCAATATGATGCAAATGTATGATGCTTGAATGATTGATTGTTGGTTCCCTATTAATCCTGTTGGGATGAAAGTCAGTGATATCTTAGATATACGATCCAAGTCTTCAAGGATGTTAACATTGGGGCTATCACCAAAGTCGTGAATCCTAGACACAGACTTCTACTCCTTAGAGGTGCCTCCTGTGTGAAAGAGATCTATGGGGAGAAAGCTTTGTCTGTTTGAGGATGTGAATAACATATCCCACCATCATATCGGAGTTACTGCCAATAGTATGTATTTGTCAGGGTTGCCTAACCTTCACTGATGTATGTATCACCGGATAGATCCCTGCTGGGTGCATTGTCAAGGTTGCTTGACTTTCATTGATGTGTGTATCAATGGTTGCATCGCGTTGTGACCCCCACCGGGGAGTATGTCAAGGCTGCTTGACTTTTATTGACGTGTATATCAACAATTTCATCGCGTTGTAACCCCCTCCGGGGATACGTAGACATGAATATGTTACTTCGATGGGTTTACTTGCCACCAGCTGAGATAACGTCAAGGTTGTTTGACCTTCATTGATGCGTGTATCAATGGTTGAGAATACGTTGTAACCCCCGTCGGGGATATGTGGATTCTTGAATTTCTACGTTGTAACCCCCGCCGGGGATACGTCGTCAATTCATAACTTCGGAATTGTAACCCCCGCCGGGGATACGTAGACATGAATATGTTACTTCGATGGGTTTACTTGCCACCGGCTGAGATAACGTCAAGGTTGCTTGACCTTCATTGATATATGTATCATTGGTTGAGAATGCACTATAACCCCCGTCGGGGATACGTGGATGCTTTAATTTCTGCGTTGTAACCCCTGCTAGGGATACGTCATCAAATCGTGACTTCGGAATTGTAACCCCCGCCGGGGATACATCATCAATTCGTGACTTCGGTATTGTAACCCCTGCCAGGGAGGTTTTCTGATTTGGGACCCAGGAGTTGACTCCTACTCTGGAGGAGTATGCACGGTTGACGATGCTGCCATTGGACAGACCTTGTGTGCACATGGTGATCAGGGACATGAGTAGGCAGTTCATGACCATCACCGGTTTGAGGCGTAGAGTTGTACATGATGAGATCACATCTGGCTACGTGATATCCCAATGTTACTGAGGATAGTTATGCACGACATTCTGGGGATTTTACCATGCCAGAGGATCATTGGCGTTTGGCCAGAGTGGATGTACTGTTACTGTGCGTACTGTCGTACGTCTACATGCCATGATTCATGGATGAGCTAGACATCGGCGTCATTATGGCAGTGAGAGCTCTTAGGGAGGGTCATACCATCATACCGATGATTATCATAGAGACTCTAAGGTAGCTACATACTGTTGCACTTATCCGATAGGAATGTTCATAGGCAGCTCGGTCATGCTACACGTGTGGTTTATGTCGCACTGGAGACCGATTGGCACATTTAGACGGCATGGGTATTGTTTCACCCATGATATAGCCATGTCATACTCCTTCCAGCCTGCGGAGTGTACAGATGCTGCATCTTGGTCAACTTTCCTTGCAGGGATTGGAGATCCATTCTCTATATTGTCGTGTACAGGGCTCAGCTCACCCTACAGCTTCATTACTCATGCTCCAGGCATGGATTATCTTCCTCTAGCTGGTTTGAGAGGGATAATCACTTACCATCCACTGGTCGTGATGTGTTAGTTTGACCAGTTTCAGGATTTCTATCCACTTGAGGGGTGCAAGTGAGTCATTTTTTCTTCACATTTGTTTATCGTTGAGAGGACAGATCCAGTTGTATACTGTTGGGATTAGTGAGAGCTAATGAGTTTTCATCGTCATCATCGGGTTATTTCGCAAAGTATTCGCATGGATGGAGATAGGGGCGCACGATCGACTATGGTAGTATCCACGTCAAGGTGATATTGATTAGGACGATGAGGAGCTCGTGGAGGAGGCTAACATTCCCATCGATGGGGACTGAATCGATGGTCGCCAAAGATATGTGATGGATTCTCCCACCCCGAAAGTGCCCTTTGTTACTCAAGATTCAAAGATGATTTGGAGCAGAGCCTACATCTGATGACCTATGAGAGAGATCAGGCTAGGGCCTCGATGTTGACAGCTCTTGATGGTAGAGACGTTTCTCTATTAGAGAGGGATGAGGCTAGATCAGCCAGAGATGCATTGATTGTGGAGAGGGATATTGCCCTATCTGATAGGGATGTGGCCATTACAGACAGTACTTCAGTGAGATCTCATACGACCGACATCCTTGCCGATATGAGTGCATATATCAATGAGCATCATGCCACCATGCAGTTAGCCTCAGATCTGCTAGCTCGTGTAGATACCCTTGGGCAGGAGCTTGCAGCTTTACCTCCTTCTTCGGAGAGGGATGCGATGTTAGATCTGATAGTCCGCATACACACAGATCCGTAGATAGCTTTGTATTTTTCTTTCACAGACTAGCTTAGCCATTTTGTCATGTACAACACAGATGTATATATCAAACAGTATTATATCTGGCAAAGAAATATATTTTGATTTACTTCCCTTTTAGTTATGCCTTGATACTTGCTTGATATTTGTCTATTTCTTCAGGGCTTGTGATCTTGATGTATTCTGAACTTATCCTTGATATGTGGACATTGAGCCATCGTAGGATCTCTCAGAACGGATTATTGATATGTATGTATCCCTACCATCTTTGGTGTCTTGGGACTGGTTTCTGTATGGAAATGTGGAGAGGAGTGTGGCTTTTCCTTTCTGAGATTGACCGCACCACATATGGTTGCCAGTACTTCTATTTGTGAGAAGCCTAGTTAATTTCATCTCTTATGGATTGGTGTTGCTCTTTGTGGCACAACCGCAGCTTAGATGGTCACTGAATCTCCTATTAGTGAGGAGAGGTTGGGTAATTCCATCCCTTTGGTCTGAAGCCGATGAAGTGTAATGGATTGAAGTTTGATCCTAGTACCGTGTGACAAGTATTTTTGTTCTGGTAGGGGTTAGACTGAACCATAAATGGCTGCCTACGTACTCCTATTGAAGAGGAGATCAAGTTTGTGTAGTTCGAACCTGGTGTAAGAGGTTCAACACTGAATATGAAAGGCAGATGGGTGTAGAAGCTTTATTACTGAAGAAGGTGTAGAAGTATTTTTGTGGTTTTTATTTTTGTAGAGAAAGGGCAGAAATGTTTTTATTGTTTTTTGTTTATTACGACTGGGCCATATAGAATATGGTTGCCTACGTACTCCCGTATATCAGGGAGATCAGGTCAATGTAGTTCGCCCCTCAGGACGAATTGCAGCCAAAGAGAAATGTGAATCCCATGTACAGGCTATACTGCGGGGAGAAAAAAGTTTGATCCCATAATTGGGACAAACTGCAGGTGTGGAAAAAGTTTGATCCTGTCTTCAGGACAAACTGCAAGCGTAGAAAAATTTAATCCCGTCTTCAGGATAAACTGCAAGCGTAGAAAAGTTTAATCCCGTCTTCAGAATAAACTGCAGGTGTGAAAGGTTCAATCTCATCTTCAGGATAACCGAAATTGTATGAAAATTTTGAAATGAGGTGAAACCAGGCTGCTTGTTTGAAATGTATGTTTCCCTGAGGGGTAGAAGAGTTTGTAAAAGAGAGGGTTAAAAACCGGAATGACTGGTGATTGGATGATCCATACCAAGATGTTTTCTTGATGATATCCTCAGACATAGTACCGTTTCATGGTGTCCGAGTTGATAAGTTGTGGAGATTCATCGCCATCCATTTCCTATAGTCTGAGAGCGCCTCCTGTCAATACCTCCTTGACAACAAATGGGCCTTCCCAGTTAGGAGCGAATTTTTGCTTAGATTAATCTTGGTTGTCAATGATCTTCTTCAAAACCAATTCATGTTATTTGAACTGCCGTAGCTGGACTTTTCTGTTATAGGATCGTGCGATCCTTTGCTGATATAACTGACCATGGAAGATTGTCTTGATTCATCTTTCGTCTATCAGAGACAATTGGTGATACCTGGCGTATACCCATTGGTCTTTATCCAACTGAGCATCCATCAACACTCTGAGGGATTCCATTTCCACCTCTATGGGGAACACTGCTTCCATCCCATAGGCTAATGAGTAGGGGGTTGCCCCAGTGGAAGTACGCATGGAAGTTCTGTAAGCTAATAAAGTCAGAGGCAAGAGGTCAGGCCATCCTTTGTGATTGGCAGACATTTTCTGCATGATCTTGATATTTTTATTAGCCACTTCAACAGTACCATTCATCTTTGGACGGTAGATGACGGAGTTAAGGTGTTTGATGTGGAATTTACTGCATAACTCCTCCATCATTTTGTTGTTAAGGTTCTTAGCATTGTCTGACACAATGACCTCTGGTTATCCATATCGATAGACGATATTGTTTCTGATGAAAGCAATGATGACTTCTTTGGTAACCCTGGGGAAGGAGGCTGCTTCTACCCATTTGGTGAAGTAGTCGATCATGGTGAATATGAATCGATGTCCATTACTGGCTTTGGGCTCGATGGGCCCGATCACGTCCATTCCCCACATTAAGAAGGGTCATGGAGAACTCATATTGTGGAGTTCCCTTGGAGGGGCGTGGATAGCATTCCCATGAATTTGGCATTGATAGCACCTCTTGACGTGATCATCACAGTCAACTTTGAGTGTAAGCTGATAATGCCCTGTTCTGAGGATCTTCTTAACAAGGGGCCGCTCATGTGTGGGCCACATACTCCACCATGGATTTTATCCATGAGTCTCTGAGCTTGGTCTTTGTCCAGACATCTGAGGAGACCTAATCCTGTATCTCTTTTGTAGAGTGAATCTCCGCTCAGGTAGAATTTCATAGCAAGTCGATGGATCCTCCTCTTTTCAGTCAGGCTCGCCTCAGCGGGTGTAGATCCATCTCGCAGATACTCCTTGATATGCTGATACCAAGGGTGGTAGATGGGAGGTAGCTCATCCAATACTTCTCCAACATAGTCCCATAAGTTGGGGCCTTTTGCAGGATAAATGTGATGTTTGGCATGTTTTCCTTGTCAAGTATGTGAATCAAGGAGGCCAACGTTGCTAATGCATCTGCAAAATCATTCCTATTACGAGGAATGTGTAGAAAGAAGTTTTCTTCAAACTCCAAAGCCATCTGTAAAACTTGCCGATGGTAAGGCAGCAAATGTAATTCTTTAGTTTGATAGATTCACGTGGATTGTTTGATTACCAATTCGGAATCCCCAAAGACAGTTAACCGCCTCATGCCCATTGAACGGGTAAGTTTTAGCCCCATGATCTGACCTTCATATTTTCAATTTGTGTTGTTGGTGCCGATAAATCGCAATTGATGGCTGACGGATCTCGCTCCCCGTCTGGGATACTAGGCGCTCGGCTCAAAGCCTTCGTGTTAATGACTCCATCAAAATACATTTTCCATGTGTGGCATGCATCGTACTGACAATTTAGACAGCTGACAATTTAGTATGGGCTTACTAAACACATACTTGAGAGGATCCACGTGGGATATGAGATGGGTTCTGTGACCATGGAGGTAATGTTGTAACCTCATAGAAGCCCATGCTAAAGCACAACAAGTTTTCTCAATTAGAGTGTACTTGTGTTCACTGATGTTGAATCTTTTGCTAAGGTAATAGATAGCTCGTTCTTGGCCTCTATCATCTTTTTTCCCCAGCATGCAGCCCATGGCATTGTCATTAATGGACTGGTACATGAATAGGGGAACATCATCCCTGGGAGATACCAAAACAAGAGCATTTACCAGCTACTCTTTAATGGTAAGGAAGGCTTTCTGACACTCATCGTTCCATTTCATGGAGGAGTTCTTCCTTAACAGCTTGAAGATGGGCTCACAGGTTGCTGTGAGTTGAGAGATAAACCTGCTAATGAAGTTGATTCTTCCCAAAATCCTCAGATTTTTCCTTCTCATCGAGGAATGGGCATTTCCTTGATGGCCTGGATTTTGGTGGGATCCAGCTCAATCCCTTTGTGGCTGACTAGGAAACCTAGCAACTTGCCTGATTTGACACCAAAGGCGCACTTGGTTGGATTCAACATCAAGTTGTACTTACGCAACCTATTGAAAAGCTTTTTGAGATGGTCTAAGTGGTCTTCCTCCCTTTGGAATTTGACGATGATGTCATCCACGTAGATCTCTATCTCTTTATGCATTAAATCATGGAAAAGAGCCATCATAGCTCGCTGATAGGTTGCCCTGGCATTGATGAGGTCGAATGACAACTGTCTGTAGCAAAAGATTCCCCAATGCTGATGAAAGCAGTTTTCTCACGGTCTTCCTCAGTGACCATAATCTGATGGTACCCCACGAAGCAATCCGCAAAGGAGTACATGCCATATTGAGCAGTATTGTCAATGAGAATGTGGATAAAGGTTACGGGAAAGCTATCTTTAAGGCAAGCTTTGTTCAAATCCCAGTAATCCACACAAACTCGCACCTTTCCTCCGGGTTTAGGCACGGGAACAATGTTGGATATCCACTCCGGATATGTAGACACCATGATAATGCCAGAATTTTTTCACAATTTCTTCTTTTACCTTTAAACTCCACTCAGGTTTCAATCGCTTGAGCTTCTGCCTAACTGGCTTGAATCCCTCCTTAATGGGAAGGCGATGAAGAACAATGTCAGTGGACAAACCCACCATGTCTTCATGAGACCATGCAAACACATCCTGGAATTGAGTTAATAGCACCACCATGTCATTCCGTTGGTTTGGGGTGAGATCTGAACCAATCTGGATTAGCTTAGGGCTTTTTAAGGTTCCAAGATTGAAAAAAGTGGTTTGGTCAAGGTTGGGTTTAGGTTTGTCTGCGAACCATTCCTTAATCTCATGAGGTGTCTCAATGTCCTCTTGTATTTCCATCAAGTCTGAGTCCAACTTTGCATCAAAGTTACAGCCCTTGTGGAGAGAAGACACCTCATCAACAAGTACAGGCACATCTAAATTTATGGTCCTGAAACAAAATATGCTTTCACTTAATATATGAAACTGTTTAATCATACACAAATGTTAGCATGTACTAATAAAATAACTGCTAATACTGTATAGAAAAGTAAGCAATTAAATTTATCTGCAGGGCAGAGGGATTTTTTGCCCGTTTTACCCTCGTCGACCAATGCATGGAGTGCTTCTCCAATTGTCGAGGGCAAAGTCCTGATGGACTGTAGTGATGGAGGGATTGTCATTGTTCTCCTTCTCCCAAATGATAACCATGACATCTGGGCAATCATCGTCTGGGGTATATCTGTTTGTATGTTCATCATGGACAATGATGTGTATGCCTGACATCATCAAGGCGATGTCGTGTTTACGTTACCGTTCCCTTTCTTCCACTTCGGGATCAGGAATCAGCACCTCTTTTGCTTTGAATGGTACTGGTTTGGGAAACAGCATAGCCATAACATGGGCTAGCACCTTTACTGGAGACTGTATTAGCTCATGCGGTGCAGATGGAAAAAATCGCCGTGTGGCGGAAGCTTGAGGAACCTGTTTATGCTTATGAGGATTCCAATGAGTGGAACTGGCAGAATAGCCTAGTCCGGCTGTCCCAATTTGACTGGACACTTGAATAGGGTGCTTAATACTCTGCTGATTTTTACCAAGCCTTTGTCCAGGCTGATGACCCAATGACATCATTTCTTGTGTGGCCGACATAACCTCGACAGAAATCTTGGGTATGGGAAGTGGTGCTCCAATAGGATGGTATTGCGTGTTACTCACTTCCAAAGTATGAAAACTGGCTAGCTCAACTTCTGAATTGAAGCTAATGATTGGTAGATCTCCTTGTTCGGGACATTCTGGCTCAGCGTTGACATTGACTAGACTGTTGTTGACAATGAATTTGAGTTGTTGATGTAGTGTAGAAGGAACGGCTCTAGCCATATGAATCCACGGTCTCCCCAAAAGCAGGTTGTATCCTGAATCTATCTTGAGGACATGAAAGGATACATTGAATGTATTTGGACCAATCTCAATTGGCAGCTCAATCTTTTTGACGGAATTTCACTAGGATCCATCAAAAGCTTTGATAACCGTATGGCTGCTTTGGATACGTTTGAGATTGACATTCATTGTGACACCCCCAAAATAGGTATACATCACCCATCTTGAGTCGCCAGATACATGGTACATAAATCCAATACAACTTAATTATACAACAGTCGTGTAAAATATGAAAAAACAAAGTCTAAGAGTTTAAACAGGAATATTGCCTTCTAGACAATATCCACTCTCAAATAGAGTCCTCATTACATTTATTGTCACACTATTTTATAGAATAGTGAGGACTACTAATACACCATCTCGGACCATCACTCCGTTCCCCGACTAGTCTCGGCTACGTTCTCATTTCCTGAAGAGAACAATGAAAGCAAAAGTGTGAGCTCAACTAGCCCAGTAAGAAATATTATGACTAAGATAATTCAGAATAAATTATCATTAGTCTTCAACAATGTTAAACTGATAAAATAAAATAGACATCAAGTTTAACTGCAGCGGAATAAGCAATCCATTAGAAGAGTCAAGTAGAGCATGATATCTACTGTCTTCTATGATTTAAAATGTTTTCATCAATTTTTATCGCTGAGACTCAGCTTAATAAATAAACCACATCATCGAATCATCCCTGCACTACGGTCCAAGGATATTCATTAAATCATTAATGGTCATCACTATACTGAATAATCCCTGGTCATAATCATACCAAAAATTGTCCATCAATGCACTACAGGCCACTGAGGACTTTTACCTCATCATTTATAACATTACGGGTCATGATTATACCGAATGATCCCTGGTCATAATCATACCGAGTCCATCTATGCAAGTAAGCCAAAGATGACTTTCATCACAATATACGCATGAGGATGATGACAATGATATAATAATTCAATAAAACAAGTTCAAGAATAAATTTTAAAGATTTATAAGTTAATTTATCCTGAATCAATAACGTCCAAATTGTCAACATGATACTGCTTTGTGGATTAAAATTCAAGAATGCTCAAAAGAATATTTCCATGAAAAGATACTGGATGAAGCGCAAATATCCAGGATATTCTACTAATTTCATGGAGTATAGAAGTCAAAACTTTAACCAACTTAGTATAATAGAATATATGAAACTGCAAATAGATTTTAGCCCACCATGCGGTAATCCACGTAGACAGATCATTTCCACAATTTAATAAGGAATGAATACGAAGGATCATTCACCATGCATGTGGTAATCCACATAGACAGGTTATTCCAACAGAATAATAAAGAATGGAACCAGGTCATGCGTAATCTGCACAGATGGGATATTCCAATAGAATGATAAAGAATGGAACCAGGTCATGCGTAATTCGTACAGACAGGATATTCCAATAGAATAATACATAATGGAATAACAACAGAATTCACCAGGCATGCGATAGACCGCACCGACAGGTTATTCCAATAGAATAATAAAGAATGGAACCAGGTCCTGCGTAATCCGCATAGACAGGATATTCCAACAGAATAATAAAGAATGAAATAACAACAAAATTCACCAGGCATGCGATAGACTGCACAGACAGGTTATTCCAATAGAATAATAAATAATGAAATAACCGAAGAATCTCACCATGTATGTGGTACTTCGCATAGACAGGTTATTCCAACATAATAATAAAGAATGGAATAACAACCCTTATGAGTATTGAAAGAAAATAACTCTTTTCATGAATACAAAAGAATAATACCCCTTACCTTAGAAGAAACTGGATATTGGAATAGTGAGGTAGCAGACTTCTCTTCTTCTTTCTCTCTATAATTTCTCTCTATAATAATTGCTCTAAAGCTTTAGTGAATTGGTGAAAAATAATGAAGGAATGAGCTTCTATTTATAGGAAAATATAGTTTCGATAATTGCACATTTTGGGCCTCGAAATATTATAGTATAATACCTTCATCTTTTCCTTCATTTTTAATTTAGTCATACAAGTATTATCAAACTTGCACCACCTCCCCTAATAGTAAATAATGTGAATCAATAGTAAATCATGTGAATCAATAGTTCTAGACATGTGAAAATACCGAATTACAATATAGTACCTCCATATATCCTCCATTTTTAACTTAGTCATGCAAGTATTATCAATCTTACACCAACTCCCCTAATAGTACAAGAATGTGAATCAATAGTACACACATGTGAACAAATAGTTATAATCATGTGAATCAATAGCAATTAATTGCTCATTTATTCGGTTAATTACCCGATTGGTCAATATAACTTCCAGACATCAATTATTATCGAAATAAATGTCGATTTCCACTAACACTAATAATCCTAACATAATGGAACTATCAATTTCATCTTTAATTAACACGAACTTATTCATCATTAATATTATAATTCACAATATTTAACAACCAGGTCGTTCCTAGGAAAGAGGGGGCTTTCCGATAAGGATTTCTCCTTATTGGGGCGCAATTAAATGACCAAACCTCTCCTTGACAAAACTTCTAGATATTTTCAATATTGCAAATAATAATATGAATAACTTTGCCATCTCAATTATTGATTTAATAATATAACATATTATACAGATGATATTGTGACAATAATTGAATCAATAATATGAGAGATATGATGCAGCAATTACTGTAGCAATAATTGAGTATAACTGAGTGACTTCTTACGTAATCATCAATAATCAATACCGTGTGCTACTATGCAACCACGCGTATTACTTTACTTTTACTACCGGGTAGTTCAACAGTTTTAATGGTAACACTTTCGCCGTTATTTTTAATAAAAGATAATTCTATCTTTTTCTTACTACAACAATACTTCCGTTGTGGGGTCCACCAATGATTGTGCCGTCGTACGAATATTTCATGTTAAAACAAATATTCCCCGACCAATCGAATATTATATAATCACTTGCTTACTTTGCAAAATTTATAAATATTACCCACAACTATAACATTATATCAAATCTACACCATAATATTCAAAAAAAATATTGCAAGAAATTTAAATCTTTATTCATAAAATCTGGGGTCTCACATTCATCTTCACCAAGGTGGCATAAGGACAGATATTCAGAGATGAACCTCCATTTATCAACACTCCAGCTAACATATACCCGGAGGACAAAACTGCGATGTGCAATGGCTTGCAATGACCGGTCCCTTCAGGCGGTATGTCATCATCAGTGAAGGATATCACATTGTTGTTGAAAATGTGATCAACCATATGTTGAAATTTTTCCACATCCACTGATTTTGGTAAGTAGGCTTCTTCCAAAACCTTGAGTAAGATCTTCTTGTGATCCTCGGAAGAGAAAACCAAGTCCAGTATTGATATCTGATGTGGAGCTTCATTTAAGCTTAAAACCACCTTGGCTTCATTATAGCCCATAGTGTGAAGGAATTTTTCAATCTTCTCCATGGGAATCTTCCCATTTGCTTTGATGGCAAGCTTCATCACCCTCTGAGGAAGATAAAGTGGATTTTCCTTTAACACTGTAGCAGTAGTATGAGACGTGGATCCTTCAGCTTCTCCATAATTCCATGGAACTTTGTGTGTGGCCAACAGGATATTGTGGTGCGAAAGGTAAAGAAATTGGCTCAGTGCGGCCACTTTCAAAGGATTGTCAGCTCCTTTGAGTTGAATTGCTTGTATGGGAAATGCTTTGACAGTCTCATCATCCTCAGTGGATATAACTGCCACTGATCCCTTCCATCTGGTAGGACATGTATTCCCATTCTCGAGTTGCACAGTGTCATCATCTGCTAGCTGCAAGACACCGCTATCAATAAGATTATGAATAAGATGGTGGAGTGCCCAGCATTCTTCTGTGCTGTGACCGCGAGAATGTGAATGATATTGACAAACTCCACCAGAGTTGAACCGTCTTGAACGGGGATTGATTAGAGGTAGAAGGGAGGTAATTCTTCCTTCGTTGATCAGCATTTGAAATATATCCTCCATAGGTTGGCCAAGGTATATGAATTCCCTTTGATTGGCAAAATCCCGACGGGCTTTAGCATTTGCTCTCTTTGTAACCTTATCCTCCATAGCTTCTCTTTCAGAAGGTGAGGGTGGAGCATTCATGACAAAAGGCAGGAGATAAGCATTCTCCTGGCTGACTAATTGGCGTGTGACTTGATGTTGATGGGTCACCAGTTCTTCCAATTGCTTAATTTTCTTGCAAAGAGCTTTCATTTTTCATTCCATAGAAATTTGGAAATTTGCATAATCCCATCTGTCAACACCATCTTTGATGGTCTGGGATGATTCACCATTAAGATTAGAACTCTGTACAGTGCTCCAACTAATCATGTTGACCTCTTCTTCTTTGTGTTGAGGAAGAGGGTTGCCTTACACATGAGGTTGATCTGGTTTGGTGACCATGATCTCCCCGTTGTCTATTAAATCTTGGATCTTTTGTTTCAAGGCCCAACAATCTTGAGTATCATGTCCAGGTGCCCCGACATAATAAGCACACTTCTGAGTAGCATCAAAACCCTTCCCATTAGGGTTGGCTGGTGGAAGAAGACGTGTGATTTTCTTCTGAGTAGTCAGATGAGCAAGAATATTCTCAAGCAAGTCCCCTAAAGGTGTGAACGTTCGAGGGCACTTTACTTCTCCACTTTTAGGCAATGCAGGGTTTGAATACTATACTTGGAAAGTGGAGTAGTTTCTCCTTTGTATAGGCATGCTCTGACTGCCTTTCTGACCTTGTAGTATCAAGGAAACATCCTCCTCTTTCTTTTATGGACCCTTCAGGGGTTGTTTCCATAAGATCCGGACTAGATGTGCTCAGCAACTGCTTTAAGAGCGGCTAGGTCTTGAATCTTACCGGACTTTAATCTCATTTCAGCCATCTCTTCGTGTTTGATCATTTCAGAGAATGGTTTGCCAATAATAGCTAAAACTCTCTCATAGAAAGGAGCTTCCTGTATGTCTATAAAAGTCATGACCATTTCTGATTCCGTCATGGAAGGAATAACTTGAGCAGCCAGGCGCCTCCACCTCTAAGCATACTCTCTGAAAGACTCATTAGACTGTTTCTTGACCTTGGTAATCTGGTACCAGTCAGGAGCCATCTGAGATTGAAAACCGTATTGAGTGAGGAAGGCGTGAGCTAGCTCTTCCCAGCTATGGATCTTTGAGTTGTCTAATCTGGTATACCACAAACGGGCTTCTCCAGTCAGACTCTTCTGGAATAGCTGCATTCTGAGCTTCTCGTTTTCCGTATAAGATCCAAGTTCTCCAATAAACACCTTCAAATGTGTATAAGTATTCCCTAACCCATCATACTTTTCAAAGTCAGGGGTTTTGAATTTCTCTGGATAATGAACACCGGGGAATATGCAAAGGTCAACATATGAAACACTTCCATGTGTTACAATCCCTTTGAGAGCACGAATAGTTTCCTCCATTTGGAGGACCTTCTTCCTGATATCATCGGTGTCTGGATCTCCTTTGAGATGGGTATTTTCAGGGTCTTTGTTGGCCGTATCCAACTGAGGTTCTGGAATTATTTTTTCCAAACCTTGAGATACTCCTTGTGCAGAGGATTCTATATGTGTAGTCATCTTTGTACCTTGAGTAGACTGATGCAATTCTTTTAGCAGAATAGCCAAGTCTGTAATTTGTTTACTTAATCCTTCAAATTCTTCTCGAGAAACAAGATTAGATTGGTCAGAAGAAGATATGATTGGCTGTAGGCTCGTGGCCTTTTTGGATTTTGAGCGGGTAACAAGACCAATGATTTCCCTACAAAAGACTTATGTAGTTTAGTCTTAGGGATAATGTAAATTCTATCATAATGTGCCCATTTTAGGAATATTGTCCTGCAAAAACGGGCGTTAATTGATAACATGTTATGTATGCACAGATATTCTTCATATTTTCCATTATATATGGATGAACATGGAATAAAATTAGAAGTAAATGCTTTTACAAGTAATTGAAAATGGAAAGTATGAAGAGACTTTCCTCCGTATTTGGTTTATCAGAGGTTGACCTATCTTAGGGTTACTCTCGCGGCTTTTTGGCATGAAGGTCCCCAGATCATCGCAATCTACTTGATGGGAAGTTAATCCGGTCTTTCAACTAGAGCGAATCTAGGTAGTGCCTTTCCTAAGCCTTGTTGGAATTAGTCTCCCTATGAGTCCAGTGATCAAACACCGACAGGATAGCCTCCTAGTGAAGGAACCACACAACATACATTCACATACAATGTGTCTCACCGTTTATGAAAATGATGACATGTGCAAAGCATTAATATCATATATAGATATTTAGTAGTGCAGTACGTAAAATGCATTCGTACACATTCATCATCAATGTAAATGTAACATTCACACACAAGCATATAACAATTTTGAAAAGCTTGTAATAGCGGCTTAAGTCCTCTTATTGGAGTCCCCAGCAGAGTCGCCACCTGTCGACGTCAGGATTTTTAGTGGTCCCTTTTCATTACTTGTTCTTTGGTGTTCTCATTGTTATGTGAGATTTGTTTGAAAAAACAAGTGAAAAAGGTTCGACATGTGTAATGTCGACGATTTAACTTTAAGAGTCGCCAGTTGGTGTGTTTAACTGGTTGCACCAACGCAACCGAAAAAAGGTTTGCACATTGACCCAGTGATGTGACACTGCTAAATGGGTCTGTAAAACCGAGATTCATTTGGGTTCGGGGGCTTGAATATGCGGAGGGAAGGTGTTAGGCACCCCCCGACATCCGTGTTGCCACGGTGACCACCAGTTTTTAAGAAACTGTTATATGTATGTGTGTGTGTGTGTCTGTGGATCAATGTGAAATTATTTGAAAGTAATGCAAGGCCTCGTTCGCACCTATATACAAAGGGTTTGAATTTATAGAAAAATTCAGTTTTAAACAGAATATAGCAATGAAGTTTTGTAAAAGAGGTTTTTCAAACCTTGTGCTCAATAGGAATTGACAAGGCTTTCTTGCCATTTTTCTTTTTTTTAATGTCTACCCCAAGCTCTATATTTAAAGAGCTGGGAGCCGCAGGTGTACCAGCGGCAGCCGCAGATGCATCTACGGCTGCTCGGGCTACCCGGGCTGCCCCAGGCTCCGTGGGTCCCATCGTCTCGAAGTACGTGCACTCGTACACTGTGATGTCCGTTCGAACTTGCATAACTTCAATCTAAGCATCTGAACGAGGTATATAAGACCTTCTTCGGATCGCTTGTATGGAGAGTTACGCAATGACATGGGATTAGAGGTTGTAAGAAGTCAGGAAGAGGGGACTATGCCCATGGTCTTCAAGCTTCAAATTCTATCCGGTGTGCTGCCACGCGTAATAGTCACTCGGGATTGGAACTCCTTGGTTCTTGTAGGACATTATTGTATGTATGTATGTATGTATAAACTGTTGAGACGACACGCAGGTGTTGAGGTGGAAAGATGACAGTTTGACTCCTCATCGGGGTTATCTCCAGTTTGAGTTGAAAGCAGACATTGCTAAGGGTTATATCTGAGATTGGACTGCTGCAAGTGTTTGAATGGCACAAGGTCATCTGTAAGTGTGGCTGTCTTCCCGGTGTTAGCTCCGGGTCTGAGGAATGAGTGTCTCGGTAAGAGGTCTGAGATTGAAGCTGATTGCATTTGAAACAAGCATTTCTGGGGTTATCATCGGAACTGTAACAGCATTCCTTGGGGTTATCTTCAAGGACGAAACTCGGGGTTATCTCCGAGGTTGGAAATGATACTCCTGGTGTGTGTTCCAGTGTTGAGACTGAACTTCCAGTAGTATCCGGAATGGATGTGAGCTGTCTTCCCGGGTTATCTCTGAAAGACGAATCTGCCCTCCTGCAATGTTAGTAACAGGTGTGCAAAAAATTTTGAGTGTCTACATTTGGTTTATCAGAGGCTGACCTATCTTAGGCTACTCTCGCTGCTTTTTGGTATGAAGGTCCCCAGATCATCGCAATTTACTGGATGAGAAGTTAATCCGATCTTTCAATTGGAGCAAACCTGGGTGGTGCCTTTCCTAAGCCTCTCGGGATTAATCTCCCTTGAGTCCAGTAATCAAACACCAACAGGTTTGCCTCCTGGTGGAGGAATCACACAACATAAATTCACATACATCGTGTCTCACCGTATAAAATGATGACATTGTGAGAGGCACTAATACCACATGCAGATATTGTGCGAGGCACTAAAGTGCAGTAAATAAAGCATTAGTACACAACCATTCAATATAAATGCAGTATTCACACATAAGTAGATAAAAAAGGGTTTTTTACAAAGGTTGAACAGTGGTTTAAGCCCTCTACTATCCCCAGTAGAGTCGCCACATGTCGACGTCGGGAAAATTTTACCCCTTTTTCTGTTCTTACCTCTTTTTGTTCTCTATTTGTTGAGTTTTGTCTGAAAAGGCGAGTTTGAAAAAGGTCAAACATATAAATGTCGAAGATTTGAAAATCAGAGTTGCCAGTTGGTAGATTTGAAATAGTTATACAAACTCAACCGAATTTGAAAAGGTTACAGAAAGGCCTAATGGTTAGAATCTGTTTAATAGGCCTAGAAACCGAGATTTATAGAGTTCGGGAGCTTAATTAAGCGGTTAGGAGGTGTTAGGCTCCCCCTGACTTCCGTAAAAACACGGTTACCGCAACTTTTCAATTTCCCTAATTTATCTACATGTGTGTATGTGTGTGTGTGTGTGTGTTTATTGGGCCTATGTACAATTATCTGCAAGTAGTGGTATACCTAGTTTACTACTGTGGAAATTATTGAATAATGAGTGACTTCTTACGTAAGAACCAATAATCAGAGATACTGTGCAATATCGTTTGCTACTGTGTAACCACGAGTATTACTGTACTTTTATCACCGGGTATTTCAACAGTTAACAGTAAAAGTCTTGCCATTATTTTTATAAAAAGGTTATTTCTGTCGCTTTCTATATCCGACAGTTATTCTATTATGTGGTCCACCAATGATTGAGCCGTCGTACGTATATTCCCCGATAAAAAGAATATTCCCCAACCAAACGAATATTTTATGACATCTTACTTACTTTGCAAAATTTGCACATTTCACCCATAACTAAAGCATTATATTAAATCAACAACTTATTATTTAAAATAATAATTAAAGAAATTAAATATTTATTTGTAAAAAGTTGTGGTCTTACACATTCTAATACCCTTATGTAACTAAACAAGACCTATATATGTACTCACCTAGTCGGGTATGAAACGAACTATTTAAGCATGAGATTAGACATGTTTTAAAGTGATAAACGATACTAATTATGCGTAAGTGAATCGAATACATGAAAGCATGCATCTTACAGATTATAGGATCACCTCATGTGTATACATGGCAAATATGGTAGCCTTTGTGATTTCATGACCTTGATTGGCCTTAACTCATTAGAGATCCCAAACTAAAACTATAACATGTAAAGTTGAACTTGGATGAACCTTAAAAGAATGAAAGAGTCCTTAATAAGTATCTATGCTATATGTTAATATCCATGCATGCTAAGGAATGGAACAGAACCAGGAAGTGCAAAGCTCAACTCGTCAAAGTTAGAGAGGCAGCCATGAAGGCTAGTCCCTAAGCCCAAATTGCGCCTCCCCGCCTTTTGATTCGACTTATTCTCGCTTTGTGATCTAAAACTTGATGCACGTGTATGTAGATGTTCTAAGCTGTAGTACATGACTCAAGTAATGTTTTATTCATACAATATGTGTTGACTAAAAGTTTGCTAAGTGTTTCTAAAAACTTACAAAAGCTAAGTTAACGAGATTCCAAAACCAAGTAGTCGGTTATGTAGTAACGTGTAATATGATTATGTAAACTAAGTTAGAACCTAATATTTGTGCTTAATGCATGTATCAAGTATATGTATTCGACTTATGTAACTAATAAATATACCTATATACGTAACTACGTTATAATAGGATTTCAAACTGTTGATAAGCTATAAATTTGGTAAATTACGCTTGAGGCAAGTTCTCTAACTTCATTTAATTTTCATATTGAATGAAAGTTTCCATAAACTCCTTACACTTTATATATTATATAATTCCGAATTATTGCCATATCGACCATATTTACCTCGAGAAAATATCTATTACTATTCGGAAATCACTTGTATATCTTGATGTTGTTGCAAGCATTGAACTTATCGTTCCTAAATACATTATAAAAGTTGTCTAAGCCATTGATTCGGCTAGACTATTATCATGTGTTAGAAAGCTATCCAAACCAATTGACTTGGTGTGGACTCTTGTAAATCTACTAAGATGAACAACCCTCATTGAGGGGGAAATTGTATAATTATCAGCAAACCGACGTGCCCACATACTAGCATATTTAAATGTTATGCATAATGTAGGGTACTTAAGCTGATCACATGTTGTAATCATTTTATTATATTTTTAGTGTAATATTGTTAATTCTAGTAGGAGTTCTTAGTCCCTAGTGAGTACTCAGTGTTCATTATTCTTGAAACTTGACATTATTAACTCTTTGAATCTTGTTGATGACGTTTAGTCCATAGCAACACTTATTGAGAATTATTGATAATTTATGAACCCTTATTCAAGGTTATACCCTTGAGATTTAAACTTTATAATTGTTCACCCTTATTGCTATATTACTTGCTGGGCAAATTTGTTGCTCATTCTTACTTTCCTTAAAACTTTCAGTTAAGGCAGAACGTGGTGAACCCTGAGGCAAGGAAAAGGGTAAGGACAAGTGTAAGACCCCGAATTTTGTGAATAAAGATTAATTTTCTCAAAATATTTTTTTAAGTATTATGGTGTGGATTTGATAGTTGTGGGTAGTATTTATAAATTTTGCAAAGTATGCAAGTTGTCATAAAATATTCGATTGGTCGGGGAATATTCGTTTTAACAGGGAATATTCGTAAAGATGCTTCAAGACAACAATTAGTGGACCCCACAATGTAATTATTGTCGGAATGAGAAAATGATGAAATATTTTTTATAAAAATAACTACCAAGTTTTACCGTTAACTGTTGAAATACCTGGTGGTAAAAGTAAAGTAATACGCGTGGTTGTATAGTAGCACATGGTATTGATTATTGATGCTTACGTGAGAAGTCACTCAGTTATACTCAATTATTGCTACAGTAGTTGTTGCATAGTATCTCATGTTATTTGATTCAATTATTGTCAATATATTATATATTATTAAATCAATAATTGAGACGATACAGTTATTCATATTATTATTTACAATATTGACGATGTCTAGAAAGTTCTGTCGAGGAGAGGTTTGGTCACATAATTGCTCGCCAATAGGGAGAAATCCTTATTGGAAAGCCCCCTCTTTCCTGGGAACGATCTGGTTGTTAAATATTGCGAATCATAATAATGATGATAAATGTTGTTAAAAATATTGAAGGGATTTTTATGAAGTATTTGTTGTAAATTTTGGCAAATAATTTGGACCCCCACTTACCCATTTTTCAAAATAATCGGTAGAAAGTTATTTAGTATATATATTAAAAGATGGGACCACTGGTGATGTTGATGTCTTGTGTGGGGGAGGGGGGAAATTGCATTGTCGGGAGGGAAAATGTGTATTATGGGTGGATGGTTATATAATTTGTATGTGTGTGACTATAATATATATATATATATAACATATAAGTGGGATTATATATATATATATATATATATATATATATATATATATATATATATAGCTTGCAAGTTGCAAGGATACTTGAAATCACAAGTATGCAAATTAATTCATCCGTGACTTTCTAGTTGTTTCGTCCGTGAGAAGAAAAAAAAAGTATTGTTCACCCATAATTAAATTTTTCATATAGTATCCTTCCATTCTCCCATAAATAAGATGCTTAGTTAGAATTGAAAATCAGAATTCTTCTTCTATAATATTGAGCGTATTTCTTTCGAGTTTTAGAAAGCTTTGAGCGTAGAAAATAGTGAAAGTTTTCTTCAAGAATATCCCCTCTATACCAGTTGGAATACTCTTCTTTTCAAGGTAAAGGGTATTATTTATTTCATATTCTGAAGAGATATTATTTTTGTTCAATATCCGTATGAAGTAATATTTTCTTGTGACGCCCCTAAATCTGGGTATCTTCAAACCCGACATATGGTGCTACACAGTACTCATAACTATACAATTATTCCATTGAAATCACAACATAATGAATGTATTAACTATCTTTTTATTAAAATCATAGTAAACTCCTTTCCCATGTTCATAAACCGATTACATCATTTGTTGTTCATAAGTATATTACATACAACCATACTAATCTATTACAAGATATTTAACTATCCATCTTAGCCTTGCCTTTATCTCTCATAGAATTCTCAGTACGCTTGGCTTTAACTGCAATCATATAATTCACGCAAGAAGTGAGCATAACTAGCTCAACAAGTTTAACAAACAATAATATCAATACCACATTCGTGAATTATATGACAATCTCCCATAACTGAAAAAATAGTCATGGAGTATTACGAAACATTGAATAATGCTTAACAATTCATAACATCAATTCCCAAAGAATAATAGTTTAGGAATTCTGAACCGGTCGAAAGACCATGAATAGTATCTTTCTATTTTCATACTTGAAAAGGATATCACAGCACTAAGGTTGTACATCCGACATTTCTTACGAGCACTTCTAGGTGATTAGCCTATAGTACTCTATGGTGATCAACATTCATCCGTTAAATGTATTTACGTTTAAGATTTGGCAAACTCGCGTGCCCATCAAAAAATTGATGAAAAATACTTTTGTTTGTTCATAGACAAACTTACCTTTGAATCTGTACTAAATACTTGGCATAGGATAGCGTTATCATTTTTATATAGAAAGACATGTTTACAAATCAATCTATCTCTTACGAATAGTCTAGCCGAGTTAAAACTGGCATTGACCCTTTCTTTAAAAATCATTCATGCAACTCAGTACAATGAATCACAGAAAACTCGACTAACACGAAGGTTAGACAAGCGTTAAGAAAACTTGCCTTCAAGCGTCTTCAAATAATTTATTCAACTGTTCTCGGTCTTTACAGAATCTACATGATATATTCACATAGCACACTGTAATTAGCTACCACACAATCAACTACATTGTTTCTACCAACTTCTTTCTCTTCTATGTTTTAATTGACTTTATTTCATTAATAAGGTCAATTCAACTTACTACCCTTCATCACGGCTTGTTAATGTTCTTACGTTATTAACCGAACTCGATCATCATTGGTGAAGTACCAATGTTGAATACCGTTCACGGTTTAATTATTAACACTTCATGTTCTTCGCTTACATACTAATAACTTGTGTTTACTTCCTAAGTTCATCACCATATACACTAGTATATATAACATAGGAATAGTTTTAGTATGTTCATTAAGTATATAAACTTATCTTATAGTGGTCTTGAAATAATTGAATTCAAAACCTAACTTAACCAACATTTCCCTTGTCTTGGCGGCATGACCCCCTCTATGCAACATCTGGCGCTTACTGGCGCGATTCTGATACTCTAAGCTCTCGGTTTGCCATTTGTGAAACTTAAGCTGTGTGAATGGTATTTCATGGTGTTATTCTTCATTAGCTCGACATCGCATGCATGGCTGTGGTGTGGCACATTTAGCTATGTCTGGCGCTGCGGCGCCAGACCTCAGACTCAGAAAAATTTGACAGACAACAAATTTAGTGAACTTCCCGACTTCATAACTTCTTCGTAATAAGTCCAATTTTGTCCGTTCAAAAGCCCACAACTCCCATTTTACATACTCTACATGTTCATATAAGATTTTACATTTCTGAATCCGTTAACTCAAAATTCACTTCTAAGTTCATTATTAAGCATTTGTTAATCGCTCTCGAGCGTTCAATACTTGTTTTCTTCGTTTTAAGTCGGAATTCGATGATTCTTGAGTCCACGACTCTTAAATACCATATCTCACATGTTGACATTGAAAACCAATGTTTTCAAGTCTCATGGCAACTTTTGACTACTAATCCAGAATTTCTACGTTTTCGACGTTTAACGTCTAATTCCGTAAAATTCTCCATAACTTCGTTACTCGTGTTTTATTTGCCAAATAAAATGGAACATCTCCATTGTTTTCATATCTACATCCTAACCAAGCAAGATGCATATATCCTAATAGTGATGGTTTTCAATTTGTCCATCAACAACCATGTTCATCATTCATTATTTCATACGATTGAAAATTACGTAAACCCTTACGATTTCTATTTATACATGACTTATAAAGGTTTTACTCCTTACAAGCCATCCTTATTCCTCCATAAGAGGCATGCTCTACCAATCTATGATTCTTTATAATCAAAGAAATTAAATAGGATGGAAACTAATATTAAAGGAATATTACCTTTCCGTTCTTTACGTTCTTGCTAAAACTTCAAATGAAAAGCTTCAAAGTAGGATGATTACTAGTTTCTAGCTCTTTCTCTCTCTCAATATAAGTTGGACAACTCTTGGAAAACCACAAATGACCAACTTATGCCTTCTATTTATAGGAAACTCAAATGGAGAGCATTATGGTCTTTTTCCCCACCTCCTTACTATTTACTTCTTTCTCACCAAGTAAATTACTTGGTGATCAAGTAGGTTACTTTACTTGGCCACCAAGTGGCCGGCCCACATGCCTATGGGTCATCCCCATGGGTTTTACCCATTCGGTGACCCATCAGTTCGATTTGCGGTTCAGTTTCTTGGATCGGGCTTAATTTAACCTAACATTGGGCCTTGACTTGGGCTTAACTACATAATTCATTGGGCTTGATATAATCAAAATCCAATTGGATCATATTAAGTCCTTAAACTCTAAATCCAATAACAATAATTATATTCTACACGTATAATTCATGTATTCTCTTCATATAATACTTTTACGATATTTGTATTGTACTTCGTATTAAATCATCATATTATACTCGTATACTAAATAGTATCACACTCATATAATGTACGCATAATAATCATAATTCATTATACGCATCTCATTTCCTTCTCAGAAATCATTCTTCCCAACCCTTAGGTTTTAAGTCCGAAGGCGAAAACTTCGTTTGCCATAAATGAAATATTATTAGATATTCCATCTCGTCTTCATATTCTATCATTACGCGTTTCTCAGAATTTCAAACTTAATTCCCTAGCAGAAACGGATGAATAGAATTATTACGAAAATTTCTCTGAAAACTTTTATTTTCGTCTTGGAAATTCAAAATAATTAATTCTAGCACATAGCCAGAATATTAACCACATCCACACATACTAGGTCATAGAACGACCTTCACATAGCTTACTCACATAAATAATCAAATAAATTCATTTAACTCTCATAATCAAATAAAAATTTAATTCTTATATAAATCCGATTTTCTCGGACGTTACATTCTCCCCCCCCCCCCTTATAAGGAATATGTCCCCAAAATCTCGCTTATAATTACATAAACAAATGAGGAAAATTTTTCTTCATTTTACTTTCGAGTTCACACGTTGTTTCTTCAGCATTGTGGTTTCTCCAGATCACCTTCACCGAAGGTATTATCTTATTTCTCAAAACTTGTTCCTTCCTATCAATAATTTGAATTGAAAGTTCTTCATACGATAAATCTTTTTCTATCTGAATAGATTCATACTCTATTACGTGTTTATAGTCCGGCTTATAGGGACGCAACACAGACACGTGAAACACATTGTGAATGCGTTCCATTTCTGGAGGTAAGGCTACTTCATAAGCTACCTCTCCTACCCTTCTTAAAATTTCAAAAGGTCCTATAAACCTTGGACTTAACTTCCCTTTCTTCCCAACACGTATCTTCCCTTTCCAAGGCAATACCTTCAGAAAGGCATAAGACCCTACATCAAATTCTCTCTTTTCTTTGTGAGGATCTGCATACTTCTTCTGTTTATCTTGAGCCGCTACCAATCAAGTACATATTAGCTTTACCATGTCTGCCATCTGTTGTACCATCTCAGGTCCCAACATCTGACGTTCACCTACTTTGTCCCAACACAGTGGAGTCCTATAATTCCTTCCATACAACGCTTCGTAAGGCGGCATGCCTATACTAGCGTGAAAACTATTGTTGTACGCAAATTCTACCAATGGTAGATGATCGTCCCAACTCCCTTTTAAAATCCATTACACAAGATCTTAACATATCATTCAGCGTTTGAATTGTCTGCTCACTTTGTCCATCCGTCCGAGGATGATACGTCGTACTCAATCTCAACTGTGTTCCCATTTGCTCTTACAAACTCCTCCAAAAGTTCGATGTCAATCGTGGATCACTATCTGACACAATCAAAACAGGTACTCCATGTCATGAAATAATTTCTTTGACATATAGTTTAGCTAATTGTTCTAAAGTTATACCTAACTCCTATTGGTAGAAAATGAGCCGATTTCGTCAATCGATCCACTATCACCCAAATAGCATCGTATCCCTTCCTTGTTGTTGGAAGTCCCACCTCAAAGTCCATTGTGATGTGCTCCCATTTTCACTCTAGAATTTCTAATGATTGCAACAACCAACTAGGTCATTGGTGTCCAGCCTTAACCCTCTGACAAGTTAAGCACCTACTAACATATTCTGCTATCTCTCTTTTCATGTTTGGCCACCAAAAGTTTTGACGAAGGTCTTGATACATCTTCGTACTACCGGGATGTATCGAGTACCTCAAACTATGGGCCTCACTCATTATCTCCTCCTTTAATTCGGAATTATTTGGAACCCAAATTCTTCCTTCAAAATGAAGTAATCCCTCCTTATCGAGGTTATACTTAGTCTTTTCTTCATCTTCTATCCTCTTCTTCATATGTTTGCATTCCTCGTTGCTCAATTGCACTTCCTTAACACGTTCTACTATGGTCGGTTGAGTCTCCATGGAAAATAACATCTCCTCTGCTTCATCCGGTAATTTAACTTCTAATTCCATTCTCGCCATCGCTGTTACTAACTCATTCTAAGTCGTTAACATTGACAGTTTCTCTCTACCCTTCCTACTTAGCGCATCGGCTACTACATTTGCTTTCCCCGGATGATATAAGATATCACAATCGTAATCTTTTATTAGTTCCAACCACCTTCTCTGCCTCATATTCAACTCCTTCTATGTGAAGATAAATTTTAGACTTTTATGGTCTGTGTATATCTCACACTTCTCACCATATAAATAATGCCTCCATATTTTTAAGGCAAAAGCTACAGCTGCCAATTCTAGGTCATGAGTAGGACAAGCCTTCTCATAATCCTTTAATTGACGTGACGCATACGCAATGACCTTGCCATGCTGCATGAGCATGCAACCCAGTCCTCTATGCGAAGCATCACTATATCATCATCATCTATGATGAATCCATACCTCCTAGGTATCTTCGGTACTATTCCAGACTTACAATTCAGTTGTGGTACAATAGGTCTATCTACAGGTTCCTCTTATTTGACTTATATTGTTTTGTGGTTCTTGAACTCTTCAATATTCTATTATCCTCCCACTAGCCCTTTCAATGATAAACACCTTTATCTTAGAAGGCAATGTGTTTCACAACAAACACCTTTTGCTAAGTAGGATTATAGAACATATACCCTAAACTTACTTTAGGATGTCCCACAAATCTGTACTTGTCAAATTTTGTCCCAAGCTTATCCTTTTGAAACTTTTTCACATAAGTTGGACAACCCTTATCTTAACATACTTAAGATTAGGAATCCTTCCTGTCCATAACTTTTATGGAGTCTTGGGGCCGGATTTTGAGGTTACCCTTTTCATAGATATGCAGCCATTTCTAGAGCATGACCCCAGAGGAATACTGGAATGTCGGTAAAATCACTATGCATCGCACCATGTCCAACAAGGTACGATTTTTCCTTTCAGATACATCAATCAATTATTGCGTATCAGGAGGCGTCCATTATGAGAAAACGATTTGAGATGATCTAGAAACTTATTGTACAAGTATTTATTCCTTGATCTAATCAAAGAATCTTAATACTTTGTCAATTTGTTTCACTTCTGAATTCTTTGAACCTTTCAAATAATTCACACTTGTATTTTAGCAAATACATACATTCAACTCTTTGAATGATTATCTCCTTTTCTTATACTAGTTTTTTCAATTTGTAAATTTATTTTCACGTAAGTCAAGTATACAAAATCCATTAAGTAATATTCTAGTTCTATACAAAACATTATTATTATAAATAGAACAACAATTGTTCTTAAATATAATACCAAAGATTTCATTGTCCAACAACAAAATAGAAATAATGTTTCTAACGAGAACTGGAATACAATAACAACTTATTGACTTAATAGGTTTGCCCGTAGGCATTGCTAAACTATAAGTTTCTATGACTAATGTAGCAACCTTTGCTTCATTTCCCACACATAGGATTACCTATCTTTGTTTAGCTTTCTACTTCTGCTTGGTCCCTTCATAAATCTATATTTATGATAACCAAAGTCGGTATCCAATACCCAAGTAGAACCTTGACTTAAAGAAAAATTTATTTCAATCATGAACAAAAACTATATTTGTAACCGAAACTTCACTAAGCTTCTTCTGGTTAGCCTCTGCAAGATGCTTCTTGCAGTTTCTTTCCAGTGTCCAGGCTTATTGCAGTGGAAGTAAACTCCTTTGCTATTCGTATCAGTTTTGTTCTTATTATCCTTTATTTTTTGTCTTTCCATTTACCTTCTTTGATTTGTTCTTCTTTTCAGAAGATCCTTTGACCCTACCAGTAAGACTTGGTCTTTCTTGGTTGGAAAGTGATTCTCAACATTTTTCAACATGTTAAGCAAATCAGTGAGGCTCATATCTAGCTTGTTCATATGAAAAATTCACAACAATTGTGAAAGGAGTCTGGGAGTGAGTGCAAGATCAAATCTTGGCTCAACTCTCCATCCGTGACAAAACCTATTGTCCTAATTGATCAATCAAATTGATAATGTTAAGGACTTTTTATCTGTACTGTAGTGTCATCGGTCATTCTAGATCGGAAGAGCTCCTTAGATATCTGATATCTATCAGTCCTACTTTCCTCACCATCAACTACTTGATGTGTAGGAATATAGTAGGAGCATCCATAGTTTTATGTTGATGCTGAAGCTCGTTACTCATGGATGCGAGCCTGATGCATTGAGCCAACTGTGCATCATCTTGCCACTTTCTAAAAGTAGCAATCTCTTCCTCAGAGGTATTTTCTGCAACCATTGCAAGGATAGGCGTATTAAGGACATAAGATAGCTTTTCAGCCGTGAGAACTATTCTCAAATTCCTTAACCAATCCGAGTAATTCAGTCCGGTTAAATAGCATCTAATATGCTTCGCAGTGATAGTGATTTAGACATTGTAAAATTCTATAAATGAATTGGTAATTAACAACATTTTGGCATACATTCTTTTATTAATTACCAAAATAAATTAGGCCTTGTTTTAAATTGGTATCTCCCACTATTTTCTTCAAACTATATTACCCTCAATATATAGTTCGGCAATATCTAATTAAAGATATGCTAGTGAGAATAAGAATCTCATTTCAAATGTATATAGTCTTGTGGTGACACAACAAACTATATATAAATAAATAGGTAGACAACTCTTGTCAATTACATCAACTATGCAACTCCTTGTATTTTGCCTCTTAGATCATAATGGTCAAGTGTGTGCACATTCGAACTAAAATGATCCAAGTTAAGTCCAACCTAGCACTCTATATATTCAAAAAGAAAAATCATCCTTGTGGTGACACAACAAAACAATATTGTTCAATTTTCTTTATAAGCATCAAATGTGATAAATTAACATCTTAAATACTTAATACTTGCCTTGTGGTGACACAACAAACTCATATTAAATATTTAATACTCTATTAATTTTAACATGCTAGAAAGGCGGCGTTCGATATTCCAAATATCTTTGAACGTTACAACTTAATATAAAATATTTGAGGGGTTTGTTATTAATTTGTTTCATCTTGTTTAGCTTATGCATACATATATATATATAAAATACGCGTTATATTAATTAACATGCTAAGCATGTTTGCATAATATATATATATATATATATATATATATATATATATATATATATATAGTATAAGCATGCACATATAGAATACTATATTCTACCTGGATTGATTATGGATTTTTATTCTAGTTTGGTTCACTAGAGCCACCAAGTGAACCAAAAGGTCAAACCCTAGGGGTGCAAGAATTAATATTTAAATATAACTATTACATTTAAACCCGGGCTCCATTACAAATCCGGGTCTTCACGCTCCTTGCTCCTTGATCTCCAATTCTTTCAAAATTAATTCTAACTATTCCTATTACAAAATTATTTAAAATAAATAGAAACCTTGATCAGCAGTCAAGGGGAAGTACATAGGAGAGAGATAGAATTTATATTAAGAAAAGTAGAGAAAACGAGGCACGCATACCCTATTTAATAAAACTCATACATTCATGCATCCAACTAAAATAAAATTCAATCACATTGGTCAATAGTCCATAATCAATCTCATTTATTATCATACACATCATCATATGCATCAATAAATAACATTCATCTCATGAATAATAAACATTCAATATATATATTGATATCATTTAATGGGAAAATTTAGTTAATATAAAATCTAATTTTGAATCAAAATAAACTCCTTTATTTTAATCCAAATTTAAATCAAAATAAACTCTTTTATTTTAATTTATCCAATTTTGAATAAAATAAACTATTTTATTTTAATCAAAATCTTTTATCAAAATAAACTCCTTTATTTTAATTAATTATGGAATCCAATTCCATGTAAAAAAAACTCCTTTATATAAGGAAACACATTCTCTTTCCTATTCACAAATAAACTCCTTTATTTTGAATAATATGAAATCTTATTTCATATCTAAATAAACTCCTTTATTTAAGGAAATTAGGATTCTCTTTCTTATTCACAAATAAACTCTTTTATTTTGAATAATATGAAATCTTATTTCATATCTAAATAAACTCCTTTATTTAAGGAAACATGAAATCCAAAAACTCTAATTAGTTATCATGGAATCTAATTCCAACTCTAATTAGTTAGTATGAAATTTAATTTTAAAATTAAAATAAACCTTTTTATTTTAATATTAAAATAAACATTTTATTTTAAAATTAAAATAAACTTTTATTTTAAAATTAAAATAAACTTTTATTTAATAATAAAATTATTAAGAATAGTATATATATATATATATATAAGTATATAATATTATATTACGTTAATAATATATATTATATAACTTGAATCCTTGAATCGGTAATCATCCCAGGCATGATTTATACAAGGTTTTAAAACCTAATTGGCCATCGAACCCTGAAAAAGTTATCGGTGGATGGGTCACCGGTTCAACCAAGATGGTGGGGACCGATTATTGACCCAGTGACGTCATTAATATGTAATAAATAATAAATAAATAATTATATTAATTATTATTATATATTGTATATAATATTTAGTAAATATGTAAAATTAATCAATTTATCTACAAAAAAAAAACTAAACATCTCTAAGATACATTCAAATTTCGAAATTCAACCACAAGTTCAAGTGTTTGATTAAATGAATGCAAAAATATGTAAAATAGCAAACAAAGTCTCAACTAAATTACTAAAATAAAATAAAATTTAATAATAATTTTTTTTAATCTTTAAGGAGAGAAATGGCCAAACCCGTGAACCAGGTCATTGGTTCCTTTGGGTCAACTTGGTTCAACCACGGCTCAATTTGGGATTACGAACGATTTTTGAGCAAAAGTGGTTTAGTGGTCCAAACCGGATCAGATTGAGTGAGCAAGGTTAGGTTTTTTTCGATTCAACCGGAGTGGTCATTCGGTTTGAAAACAGTGGATTTATATATATAGTGGTGATTAATATATATATATATATATATATATATATATATATATATATATATATATATACACGTGAATCAAATGATCCCGCAAGTTGAAGTGTTGCATGTTCCACGTGGATCATATACAAGATAAATCCTTCCTTGATAACATATCACGTCTCATTTAAGGATTCATGATTAGTCATCCACATGAAAAAGGAAACAGCGTAATAGCCAAAAAAAAAAATAATTCGCGATTTATCACATGCTTTCCGTTTTTTTTATATAAATTTTATACAATAAAATTATGCCCAAATAAATTGTTCTAAACACATATCAATATACATATCAAATTAAAACAATTAATAATTCGCATAAAGGTTTGGCTCTGATGCCACTGTTAGGTTTGTAATATTCATGAACGCAATCAAATTGCACAAAGTAAGCGGAAACGTGTAAAAATCAGAGTTTAAATATTTTACAAACCATATACCCGGATCATCATTTATGCATAATTATTAATTAAAACGAAAAAGAAAGAACAAGAATCATACCCTTGAAGATCTCGAGCTTCTCTGCACAAGTTCACCTCAATCCTTTTTTCGCTCAACTTGAATCCATCGGGTTTGGTTCCTTCCTTTGATCAACGTTAGCCACCCAAGTGTTTGGCCTCTAGAGATGATCCACCAAGGAAGAAGAAGAATTCAAGAAGATGGGTATTTGGCAAAACCCTAGTTTTCTATCTCTATAGAAAAGGTGTACTCTCCCAACTATTGCAATTACGTATTTACGTGTTGTGAAAGTGTCAACCTACTCACCCATAATAAGACTCCTCTTATTTATAGATGTGGGCAACCCTCCTTAACAATTAAGGAATTGGGTTTTATTTTAATTAATTAAATTCTTTTAATTAATTAAGCTCCCTAATCTTATTAGGGATAATTAATTAAACTCTTTTAATTAATTTATCTCCTAATCTTATTAGGAATAAATGAGAGTACTAATATTAAATTAATTTCTAAACTCTTTTAGAAATTAAAATAATAATAATTGTAATAATATTAATAAGACTCCTCTTATTAATTTATATTTAATATTTCTAAAATATTAAATAATAAATATTAAGCTATTTAATTTATTCTATCACCATAGATTAAATTAAATATACTTAACATATTATTATGATTATGCCATTAACTTCTTAAATAATTATTTTTCCTTTAATGGTGTGACCCTTTAGGTTCTCCATATTAAACCGGTTGTGAATAAATCAATTAAAACAATTCTAATCTTATTTAAATAAATAAATTAAACGATTAATTTATTTAAATAAATAATATTTATTCTACAATAGGGATAAGCCTCCCTAGCGATCAACGACTTTCCAGATAATATAGATTTCAACATTAATCATAAAAGAACCTTTGAGTTAATAGTTACCGTACAATTCAATCCTTCCACCATACAATGTCCCAATTAAATATAAGACATGGAATTACTGTCAAGTCTTATTTTATTTAATTATATGTATTTTGACTTTTAAATGCACAACTCCAAATAATGCAAATTAGAAACTCCTTTCTAATTTCATTCTGCCTTGGCCAAGGACTACTGAGTTGTCATTTATCGAATCACATAGGATATTTCTCTTCTTTTACTAGAAGTGGTAGATTCTTTATTGATCATACGTTATCTCCATGTACAACTTATTATACCCAAGCATACCCTTTGATATACCTTAAGGGTCTTAAGGAATAAGTCAAAGTATAACTCATCATACACAAGATACTATAATGATCTCAAGTCCAAGGATCACTTGTACTACTATCACTACAGGAATTCTTATTGACAGGCAAGTAAAACTCCATTAGGTATTCCTTAGCGAGCCACGTTCAGTGAACTTATTCTCTAATAAGCACCTACATACTTGCTTTAGTGCCTCCACACAAATGATCATGAGATCAATCATCCTCATCCAATGAGCAAGCAACGTATGTACCCATCTATCCGGATTCACTAATCCCCAATTTAGTAATCCAACGATTGGGAACTATTTTAGTTTTAAGCTTTCTAAGAATTTAGATCTCATTAGAATGATCATCATCATTATTCTAAAAGTATTGCTTAAAACTATGGGTTTATCACATATTATAAAACAGCATCATGTAGATAATTAAAAGCCTTTAATAAATTAATATTTTTTATTAATAAATGAATAAGATTGTTACAAAGTATATGCTTTATCATCAAACATGATTGGCTTGTGTGCATACTACTTTCACATATGCTATCCAAGTGCTAATTTTCATGTCCCAGCAGAGTTCAAGGAAAGATAGGAGACTCAGCTTTCGAGACCCCTTGCCCCGGCGGGGGTATATGCCTATAATCAGCCCGCCTCGGCGGGCATGCATTCTGTAAACAATATTGAAGACCATTTTACGTGGGTATGAAAACAAAAAGGGCCCACCCGTGAGTGTATATTATAAAACCGGCTTGGTGATCTTCATACTTGCAACCATAATGCTTCAATTGACGTCCTTTCTTCGCTACTTGCCATAACAACCACCCTACACATAAAAGAACACGAAACGAGTAAAAACGAACATGGAAACAAGAATTCAACAACGATTAAGCTTGAAATGGACATCAATTTGTGGATATAAAATCCACTTATCGTTAAGTTCCAATGGATCAATATAAATGCTTTATATATATGATATCTTGCAGTATAGGTTTCTAGATCCAAAAATTAGAAGAAATCAATATAATCATAACACCACTTGATTCCTCTATTTAGTTTTATCAAAAAAAATTGGGCTTATCTCTGGGGTTGGACTGATTTGACTTCCAGGGTTATCTCTGAAAGACGATTCTGTCTCCTGTATGATTAATAACAAGAATGTAAAATTTTAAATGTCTACTATAGTCGAATGTGACCAATAATCTTCATATTTATTTTTTTCAATCAACCTCAAATTTATTTGTTGACTTAATTCTGTTAAGTTACACTTGATCAATATAAATGCTTAGAATATATGATATCTTGCATTGTAGGTTTCTAGATCAAAAAATTAGAAGAAATCAATTTAATCATAACACCACTTGATTCTTCTATTTAATTTTATCAAAAAATAATTGCGCAAATATCCTAACTCGGATAACCGTTTGTTGGGAAAATACATCCGACTATAATCATATATGATAAATTAAACATAAAAAATACCAATAATATACCGTCTAACCAAATAAATAATAACTGAAAAAAGTAATAGTATAAAAATAAATCACCTGACGTGGACAACCCTCTCATTAACTACATAAATTACAACGAAAAAACACCTTTAGCATCACAACGGCGGTAAAAATTGATCTTAAAAATCAAAGGTGGTTTGTTGCGGTGTGAAGAGGGCTATTATGGTAAAGTCAAAGTTTCTTCAACATAGCAAACGATAATCGATAAGGTCTTCTTTGCCTTGCCCGCGCAGCTTCAAGTCCAGAGCAAGTGCAAGAGGAAGACAGAGATGGCTTACAATCTCATCTCTTCTTCACCATCTACAACTACAATTCTACATAATGAGCCGTTCTCGGTTTGCAATTACCTCTTTACACCATCTGTACTAAAACTCACTCCTTTTCAACCTGTTTTGAGACATGTTAGAAATTTCAATCGCTCTACTTTTCTCCAAATCAGTCATGTTTTTTTACAAGACCCAGTTATAGAACAAATCCAAAACCCAGATGAAAAATCCGGTTTTTCATCCAAAAGCTCCATCTGGGTCAATCCCAAAAGCCCCAGAGCTTCACAGCTTCGACAAAAATCGTACGATTCCAGGTACTCTTCTCTAGTGAAAGTCTCCGAGTCTTTGAATTCGTGTAAGCCAGTGGAGGAAGATGTGTTCGCCGTATTGGCTAGTTTAGGCGATAAGATTGTAGAGCAAGATGCTGTAATTATTCTTAATAACATGTCAAACTCTGAAACAGCTCCAATTGTGCTTAATTTCTTTCAGCAAAGAGCAAAATTGAATAACGAGGTGATTTTATATAATGTGACTTTGAAAGTTTTGAGGAAATCAAAGGATTTGGATGGAGCGGAGAATCTGTTTGATGAAATACTTGAAAGAGGGCTTAAGCCGGATAATGTAACATTTTCTACGATAATTAGCTGTGCTAGGTTGTGCTCTTTGCCGATGAAGGCTGTGGAATGGTTTGAGAAAATGCCTTCTTTTGGGTGTAAACCGGATAATGTTACTTACTCTGTGATGATTGATGCCTATGGACGGGCGGGGAATGTTGATATGGCATTGAGTTTGTATGACCGTTCAAGAACGGAAAAGTGGCGCATTGATGCTGTCACTTTTGCCATGGTGATTAGGATATATGGAACGTCTGGAAATTTTGATGGGTGTTTAAATGTGTACGAGGAGATGAAGGCTCTTGGTGTGAAGCCTAACTTAGTTTTGTATAACACTTTGTTAGATGCCATGGGAAGAGCCAAGAGGCCTTGGCAAGCAAAAACTATTTACAAGGAGATGATGAACAATGGGTTTACTCAGAGTCGGGCAACCTATGCTGCACTAATTCGGGCCTATGGTAGAGCTCGCTATGGTGAAGATGCTATTAGTGTATATAGAGAGATGAAGGAGAAAGGAATGGAGTTGAATGTTGTTCTATATAATACCCTTTTAGCTATGTGTGCTGATGTGGGCTTTACGGATGCAGCTGCTGACATATTTGAGGATATGAAGAGGTCTCAGAATTGCAAGCCTGATAGTTGGACATTTTCTTCTTTGATTACGATATATTCCTGCTGTGGGAAAGTGTCAGAGGCGGAGGCTGCACTGAATGAAATGTTGGAAGCAGGTTTTGAGCCTAATATATTTGTTCTAACATCACTCATCCAATGCTATGGGAAAGCCAACCGTACAGATGATGTTGTGAGAACATTTCATCGACTGATTGAGCTAGGTATAAATCCTGATGAACGCTTTTGCGGTTGTCTTCTTAATGTGATGGCCCAAACTACGAAGGAAGAACTTGGTAAGCTGACAAAATGCATTGAGAAGGCTAATTCAAAGCTTGGTTATGTTGTGAAACTTCTCGTGGAGGGGGATGAAATTGAAGGAGCAAACTTTAAAATCCATGCTGGTGAGCTCCTTGATTCTATTGGTACTGATATTAAGAAAGCATATTGCAATTGCTTAATTGATCTCTGTGTCAACCTTAATTTGTTGGAGAGAGCTTGTGAGTTGTTAAACCTGGGACTTACACGTGAGATATACACAGATATACAGTCGAAATCTTCAACCCAGTGGTCTTTACATTTGAAGTCTCTATCCCTTGGAGCAGCTCTGACTGCCTTACACGTGTGGATGAATGACTTATCTAGATCCCTTGAAAGTAGAGAGGAGCTTCCATCATTGCTAGGAATCAATACTGGGCATGGGAAACACAAATATTCTGACAAAGGATTGGCGGGTGTGGTTGAGGCACATCTGAAGGAACTTGATGCTCCATTCCATGAGGCTCCTGATAAGGTTGGCTGGTTTTTGACAACTAAAGTTGCAGCTAAGTCATGGTTGGAATCTAGACATTCCCATTAGGTAGTTACTGCATTAGTGCTGCGCTTAATTGCATTTAGCCCTTCAAGAAGAGCTCTAATGATGATTATGGATCTCCGTAATGGTATGAGTTTTTATGAGTTCTTATTACGCAGACTTTTTTTTTTTTGCTATATGTAGCTCTTATGATTCAGAAATATATTTTATTATTGCACCAAATACAGCTACTTATACTTGCTTACAATTCAGGCTATAATCGATCTGGTTATTAAATCATTAAGTTCTAATGTTACGTTTGGATTGAAGGAATGAAATGAATAGTGGAATTATTTATTTCATTCTAGTTGGAATGAGTTATTGTTCTCCCTCCTCCAAGGAACCAAACACAATTTTTTTTCATACCAATCGCAACCAAATACAATTTTTATCATTCCATATGGATGAGTCATTCCATTGTTAGAATATTTTATATCCTTATGTGACCTCTACTATTTATGGAATTATTGGGCTTACATATTGTATTAATTTAATCACCTTATTTATAAGTTTGGTAATTATGTGACTCATAAATATTATTACTAATATTAATTTGACATAATAGGCCCTAGAGTTTCATAATCTTGATAGACGATTTTGACCATTAGCTATTCTATAAATAAAACAGTTAGGGTTTGATCTCAATTGTGGTCTCAAGAAATTTATACACACATACACATTCATCATAAGATTGAAAGAGACAATTGAAGACATTCACCCTTAAGCGCAGCGGAAGCGTGATACACACAAGATGTCTTCTCTTAATTCATGTAAGTACCTAATTGATTAATTGATTTTATTCTATATAATAGCATGTTTCGATATAATTATTTCACATCTGGTATCAGAGCCATGGTTACGCTATTATATAAAATAAATTAATTGTGTTGTTATGCTAAAAATTTTAATTCCGCATAATCTCTTTATTGACATAATATAAAATTATTTAGTATGTTAAATAATTTTTGAATGAAAATAAATTTTTTTGAAAAGTAATTTGTAATATGATTCGGAAACTGATTATAATTCTATTTGATTTCGGAAATTAATGATTACGTTTCTTAGTGTTGTGACACCTCCAAATCCCGGTACCTCATTACCTCAAGATTTGGTGTTCGCTTGATAAAAACATTTATATCTATTTACACAAATATGATAAAATTAAATCATAAATCCTCCCTTTAAATAAGGTTACATCATTAAATAAAATCTTCCCAAGTTGTCTAACCTTAAACATCATTCAAGTTCGGAAATAAAATTATTACATCACATCATTAAACAAAAGTCTATCATCATATCAATAAAATAAAATTACAAGTCTTCATCACTTGTACATTTTTCCCTTTTCTTTGCTAGTTGTAGGTTCATCTACCTTCTTAACTTTAGCTGCAATGATTGTATTTATGCAAGAGTGAGCAAAATAAATGCTCACTAGATATAGTAATGAATCAACAAGATAATAATAACTTCCAATGAATAGGTTCATCAAAACTGAATAGTACTCTATCAATGATAATCAAAGACTGGAATTAAAATACGGAATATATATCTGAGGGTCATAAGACCACGAACTATGTCCACAGTTGTAAGTAATCTTTCAACTTCAACTTTAACAATCATAAGACTATAAGGACTCCTCGCATTGCTTGGGGGATCAACCTTAGAATACTGATGTATTGTGCACAAACATTTCAACGCTAAGTGTAAATTATCCCCTAATATTAGGATTGTTCATCTCAGTATTTAGAGTACAAGTCCGCACCAAAGTAAGTTTGGTTTGGATACATTTCAAGGTAATTTAGAATTTAACGGTCATCAACTACGGAGTAGTTGAATAAAAAGGTAACAACTTTATGTTATGGAATAAATCATAACCGAGTCGACATTGTAAATTAAGATCATGCTTTAGGAATAATCTAATAGCATACATATTGAAGACTATAACCTACCTTGCTTGAACAAGGTTAAGCTAAGGTTAAGATCTTATAATTGAATCTTAAGCATGCATCATAATCAATAACTTGAACGATAAAACTTGTTTATCAGAATGAAAATTATTGCATGCTAGAATAACAAGTTTAAGTTTAGAAAAACTTGCATAATGTAATCGAACAAGAAACAATAACTTGCTCAATAATAAACAAACTAGCTTCAACAAAAGTGTAAGCTAGCACAATGTAACAATAGATTTAGAGGACTTGCAAAATCATAAATAAACTAACTCAACGAAAGTGTGGAGATAGAAAACTTGCACAATAATAATCAAGGTAGAGTAAGAAACTTGTCTTGCTTGTAGGCTAAACCGTAACAATTCAATTCACAATATCCTATTCATATGCCATTAAGATACAATTACTTACTCTAGATACTTGTATACAAATAAGTACCTATTTCATGTATGTCTACATATAAGTACAAATAAGTCACTACATAATTGAGTTTCATAAATAATGATAACACTCGTTAAGTAATAAAAATATGTTTATTTATAGCATTATAATACCATCCTAACACAATTATATTTTTAACAGATATAATATTGCATTATATTAGTTATTACAGACTCTGCGCACATAAAAATAATTTTATGGGCCTTATTGTTAACCTAAGTGACTACATGCATGATTATCTGCTTTATTACGTGACTACTTGGTATGGGTGTATGGCTATGACGTGAAGTCAAGCCATTCGGCTACATTATGACCTTGAAAGTCGAAATGTATGCGAAATTAGAAACTAGTAGCAGCGAAATTATTTGATGAGGCTCCAAATTCGTAACACCCAAACGAAAAACAAAATCAAGCTACTATGTCTTAATTAAAATGTATAACTTATGCAAATTACACATAAACTTCACCAAGCATACATATACTAATTTATCACAACTTAAACCACAATATCAGAAACCTTAAATCTTTGAAAGCAAATTTTTAAACCAAAATGTATTATTAAAATTTTTTGACACAGTTAACTATAATTGCACAATTATAACCCAAATTGATTTATTCTAACTATGTTGTCTTCGTTTCTTACCAAGTTAATATATTCAAAATTAAATTTTGCAATTAGTTGTTAGGTTTGTAATATTTATGAACGCAATCAAATTGCATAAAATAAGCGGAAGCATGGAAAATCAGAGTTTTAAAATATTACAAACTATATACCCGGATCATCCTTTATGCATAATTATTAATTAAACGAAAAGATAACGAATAAGAATCATACCCTTGAAGATTCGAGCTTCCTCAGGTACGAGTTCACCTCCAAATCCTTTCACGTTCAACTTGAATCCACCGGGTTTGGTTCCTTCCTTTGATCAACGTTAGCCACCCAAGTGTTTGGCCTCTAAAGGTGATCCACCAAGGAAGAAGAAATATTCAAGAAGAAGGGTGGTTGGCTAAATCATAGTTTTCTATCTCTATAGAAAAAGAAGCGTACTCTCCAACAATTGGAATCATGTATGTTGTGAAAAAGTCAACAACCACTCAACACCCATAATAAGACTCCTCTTATTTATAGATGTAGGCAACCCTCCTTAACAATTAAGGAATTAGGTTTTATTTTAATTAATTAAATTCTTTTAATTAATTATGCTCCCAATCTTATTAGGAATAATTAATTAAATTTTTTTAATTAATTAACCTCCTAATCTTATTAGGATATATGAGAGTACTGCTATTAATTAATTCCCAAACTCCTTTAGGAATTAAATAATAATAATAGTAATAATAATAATAAGACTCCTCTTATTAATTTATATTTAATATTTCCAAAATATTAAATAATAAATATTAAGCTATTTAATTTATTCTATCACCATAGATTAAATTAAATATACTTAACTTATTATTACGATTATGCCATTAACTTCTTAAATAATTATTCTTCCTTTTATGGTATGACCCTTTAGGTTCTCCATATTAAACCGGTTGTGAATAAATCAATTAGAACAATTCTAATCTTATTTAAATAAATAAATTAAATTATTAATTTATTTAAATAAATAATATTTATTCTACAATAGGGATATGCCTCCCTAGCGATCAACGACTTTTCAGATAATATAGATTTCAACATTAATCATAAAAGAACCTTTGAATAAATAGTTACCATACAATTCAATCCTTCCACCATACAGTGTCCCAATTAAATATAAGACATAGAATTACTGTCAAGTCTTATTTTATTTAATTATATGTATTTCGATCCTTAAATGCACAACCCCAAATAATGCAAATTAGAAACTCCTTTCTAATTTCATTTTGCCTTGGCCAAGGACTACTGGGTTGTCATTTATTGAATCACATAGGACATTTGTCTTCTTTTACTAGAAGTGGTAAATTCTTTATTGATCATATATTATCTCAATGTACAACTTATTATACCCAAGCATACCCTTTGATATACCCTAAGGGTCTTAAGGAATAAGTCAAAGTATAATTCATCATACACAAGATACTATGATGATCTCAAGTCCAAGGATCACTTGTACTACTATCACTATAGGAATTCCTATTGACAGGCAAGTAAAACTCCATTAAGTATTCCTTAACGAGCCACGTTCAGTGAACTTATTCTCTAATAAGCACCTACATACTTGCTTTAGTGTCTCCACACAAATGATCATGAGATCAATCATCCTCATCCAATGAGCAAGCAACGTATGTACCAATATATCCGGAATCACTAATCCCCTATTTACTAATCCAACGATTGGGAAATATTTTAGTTTTAAGCTTCTAAGAATTTAGATCTCATTAGAATGATCATCATCATTATTCTAAAAGTATTGCTTAAAACTATGGGTTTATCACATATTATAAAACAGCATCATGTAGATAATTTAAAAGTCTTTAATAAATTAATACTTTTTATTAATAAATAAATAAGATTATTACAAAGTATATGCTTTATCATCAAACATAATTGGCTTGTGTGCATACTACTTTTAATCTCCCACTTGCACTAAAGCCAATCGTCATGGTATCTCATACCCTTCTTCTATAAGTGACGATTATCCTGTTGTTGGATAAGCTTTAGTTAATGGTTATGTAATGTTGTTCTTGAGAGTCCACTATCTCCATAGTGATTTCCCATCTTTCAATTATTTCTATAATCAAATGAAAGTGCCACAACACATGTTTAGATCCAAGATGAGACTTAGTAACTATTCCTAGTTCTATAATGAACTTTTCATCCAAACAATCAACTTGTATCTTCATTTATAGCTATATACTTCGTCTTTATCACTAAACCAGTAACACTTTGCTGTTTGAAACCTTTTCAATTCACTGCACCACTGTTCAAGGTAACGCTTTAGCTTAAAGTGGATTTTTTGTCGTCTTGGTCTGTCTGAAAAACTCGAGTCTATTAAGCCCTCTAGTTTTAATTCAGACTCACCATGAATATGATCACATCCTTAGTGCCGGCAAAGTACTTTCAGATGTTTTTCACTGTCTTACAGTGATCTTCTCCAAAATATGACCGATCAATATCAGGTCTCGTATATTTCATTGCGATCTCTCTTTTATGAGTCTATGTGGACTATTAAGAGAGATACACTCCAGGGCTCATCAACATGAGATATGCCACGGAGTTTTCCATGCTAAACTACTTTAGCATCAAATGAATATACGTTCCTTAGGTTAATTCGAGCATCCTCTTTAATCTATCTATATAGATTTGTATCCCCAATTAAGATACTCTTCCCAAATCATTCATGGAGGAATGTTTCGACAACTTTATCTTTACTGATTATAGCATTGGCATGTCATTCCTTATCCGTATTATATCAACATATAATATTAGGAATGTCACGGCGCTCCCATTGACCCTTTTGTACACACTAGGTTCATTCTTGTTTTTGATAAAATCAAACTCTTTTGATTATCATATCAAAACGAATGTTCCATTTTTGAGAAGATTGCTTCAATCTATTTCTCTGAGTGTCTACAACTCTTACCTCATCGTATGTAATTGGATCATCATCTTCTATGGTGCGTACCTCATCATCATCATCCATGATGAATCCATACCTCCCAGGTATCTTCGGTACTATTCCAGATTTACGATTCGGTTGTGGTACAATAGGTCTATCTACAAGTTCCTCTTATTTAACTTATAGTGATTTATGGTTCTTGAACTCTTTAAGATCTATTATCCTCCCACTAGCTCCTTCAATGATAAACACCTTTATCTTATAAGGTAGCTTGCTTCGCAACAAACACCTTTTGCTAAGCAGGATTATAGAACATATACCCTAAACTTACTTTAGGATGTCCCACAAATCTATACTTGTCAAATCTTGTCCCAAGCTTATCCTTTGAAACCTTTTCACATAAGTTGGACAACCCCTTATCTTAACATACTTAAGATTAGGAATCCTTCATGTCCATAACTTTTATGGAGTCTTGTGGCTGAATTTTGAGGTTACCTTTTCGTAGATATGCAGCCATTTCTAGGACATGACCCCAGAGGGATACTGGAATGTCGGTAAAATCATTATGGACCGCACCATGTCTAACAAGGTACAATTTTTCCTTTCAGATACATCAATTATTGCGTATCAGTAAGCATCCATTGTGAGAAAACCATTTAAGATGATCTAGAAACTTATTGCACAAGTATTTATTCCTTGATTCGATCAAAGAATCCTAATACTTTACCAGTTTGTTTGATTTATGAATTCTTTGAACCTTTCAAATAATTCACAATTGTATTTCAACAAATACACACATTCAACTTTTTAAATGATCATGTCCTTTTCTTATACTAGTTTGTTCATTTTATAAAATTATTTTTACGTAAATCAAGTATTCAAAATCCATTAAGTAATATTACAGTTCTATACAAAATATTATTATTATAAATAAAACAACAATTGTTCTTAAATATAATACCAAAGATTTCATTGTCCAACAACAAAATAGAAATAATGTTTCTAACGAGAACCTGGAATCTGATAACAACTTATTGACTTAATAGGTTTGCTAGTCAGTAGCAATGCTAAACTATAAGTTTCTATGGCTAATCGAGTAACCTTTGCTTCATTTCTCACACATGGGATTACTTATCTTTGTTTATCTTTCTACCTTGGTCCCTTTATAAATCTATATTTATGATAACCAAAGTCTCAGATCAATACCCAAGTAGAACCTTGACTTAAAGAAAATTTATTTTAAATCATGAACAAATTTGTATTTGTAACCGAAACTTCACTAAGCTTCTTTTGGTTAGCCTCTGCAAAATGCTTCGTGCAGTTTCTTTCTAGTGTCCAGAGCTTATCATAAATGTAAAGCAAACTCCTTTGCTATCCGTATCAGTTTTGTTCTTATTATCTTTTATTTTTCCTTTCTATTTACCTTCTTAGAATCGTTCTTCTTTTTAGAAGATCCTTTGGCCCCTACTAGTAAGACTTGGTCTTTCTTGGTTGGAAAGTGACTCAACATTTTTCAACATGTTAAGCAAATCAGCAAAGCTGATATCTAGTTTGTTTATAGGAAAAATTCACAACAATTGTGAAAGGAGTCCAGGAGTGAGTGCAAGATCAAATCTTGACTCAACTCTCTATCCATGACAAAACCAGTTGTCCTAATTGATCAATCAAATTGATTATGTTAAGGACTTTTATCTGTACTATAGTGTCATCGGTCATTCTAGATCGGAAGAGCTCCTTAGATATTTGATATCTATCAGTCCTACTTTCTTCACCATTAACTACTTGATGTGCAGGAATATAATAGGAGCATCCACAGTTTCATGCTGACGATGAAGCTTGTTACTCATGGATGCGAGCATGATGCATTGAGCCAACTGTGCATTATCTTGCCACTTTCTAAAAGTAGCAATATCTTCCTCAGAGGCATTGTCTGCAACCATTGTAGGGATAGGTGTATTAAGGACATAAGATAACTTTTCAGCCATGAGAACTATTCTCAAATTCCTTAACCAATCCGTTTAATTCAGTCCGGTTAATTTAGCATCTAATAAGCTACGCAGTGATAGTAATTTTAGACATTGTAAAATTCTGTAAATGAATTTGTAATTAACAACATTTTAGCATACATTCTTTTATTAATTACCAAAATAAATTAGGTCTTATTTTAAATTGGTATCTCCCACTAATTTTTTCAAACTATATTACCCTCAATATATATAGTTCAACAATATCTAATTAAAGATTTGCTAGTGAGAATAAGGATCTCATTTCAAATGTATATAGCCTTGTGGTGACACAACAAACTATATATAAATAAATAGGTAGACAACTCTTGTCAATTACATCAACTATGCAACTCCTTGTATTTTATCTCTTAGATCATAATGGTCAAGTGTGTGCACATCCGAACTAAAATGATTTAAGTTAAGTCCAACCTAGCACTCTATATATTCAAAAAAGAAAAATATTATCCTTGCGGTGACACAACAAAACAATATTGTTCAATTTTTTTTATAAGCATCAAATGTGATAAAATTAACATCTCAAAGAATTAAGATAAGCCTTGTGGTGACACAACAAACTTATAATAATTAATTGATACTCTATTATTTTATCATGCTAGAAGGCGACGTTCGATATTCCAAATATCTTTGAACGCTTAGGACTTAATATTAAAATTTGAGGGGTTTGTTATTAATTTGTCTTATCTTGTTTAGCGTACATGCACATATATATATATAAAATACGCGTCATATTAATGAACATGCGAAGCATGTTTGCATAATATATAATATATATAGTATAAGCATGCACATATAGAATACTATATTCTACCCGGATTGATTATGGACTTTTATTCTAGTTTGGTTCACTAGAGCCACCAAGTGAACCAAAAGGTCAAACCCTAGGGGTGCAAGAATTAATATTTAAATATAACTATTACATTTAAACCCGGGCTCCATTACAAACAGGTTTTCAAGCGCTCTTTGTCCCTTGATCTCCAATTCTTCAAAATTAATTCTAACTATTCCTATTACAAAACTATTTAAAATAAATAGAAACCTTGATCAGCAGTCAAGGGGAAGTACATAGGAGGGAGATAGAATTTACATTAAGAAAAATTAGAGAAGACGAGGTACGCAGACCCCATTTAATAAAACTCATACATTCAAGCATCCAACTAAAATAAAATCCAATCACATTGGTCAATAGTCCATAATCAATCTCATTTATTATCATACACATCACCATATGCATCAATAAATAACATTCATCTTATGAACAATAAACATTCAATATATATATTGATATCATTTAATGGACAAATTTAGTTAGTATAAAATCTAATTTTGAATCAAAATAAACTCCTTTATTTTAATCAAAAATTAAATCAAAATAAACCCCTTTTATTTTAATTTATCCAATTTTGAATAAAATAAACTATTTATTTTAATCAAAATCTTTAATCAAAATAACTCATTTATTTTAATTAATTATGAAATCCAATTCCAAGTAAAAAAAAGAACTCTTTATTAAAGGAAACACGGATTTTCTTTCCTATTCACAAATAAACTCCTTTATTTGGAATAATATGAAATCTTATTTCATTTCTAAATAAACTCCTTTATTTAAGGAAAGATTGATTCACTTTTCTATTCACAAATAAACTCCTTTATTTTAGAAAACATAAAATCCAATTTCAGCTCCAATTAGTTATCATGGAATTCAATTCTAACTCTAATTAGTTAGCATAAAATCCAATTTAAAATTAAAATAAACTTTTTATTTTAAGATTAAAATAATGTTTTTTATTTTAATTATATAATTATTAAGAATATATATATATATATATATATATATATATATATATATATATATATATATATATATTAGTAATATGCTTTCCAAAAGCAAATCTCAGTAACTATAATTGCAAATATATATTATTCCTAATCTCGCATCCACATGTGCATGAGAGTAATTAATTCCTAAATGCACATCTTTAGAAGCAGAGATTATTCACGTGATTCACGGAAGACGGTATAATATATATATATATATAACGTGAATCACTGATTTCCTAATAAACCGAATAGTCATGCAAACTGATTATATATGATTAATTCGGTTAATGAGAAGGATCAACCTCCTTAACAATTAATCAAAACACGGAACAGTGAGGAAAAAAAACAGTACCGTTTTTTTTTTAAATTTTATACAACAAAATTATGCCCAATTAAATTGTTCTAAACACATATCAATATACATATCAAATTAAAATAATTAATAATTCGCATAAAGGTTTGGCTTTGATACCACTATTAGATTTGTAATATTCATGAACGCAATCAAATTGTATAAAATAAGCGGAAACATGAAAAATCAGAGTTTTAAAATTTTACAAACCATATACCCGGATCATCCTTTACGCATAATTATTAATTAAACGAAAAGATAACGAATAAGAATCATACCCTTGAAGATTCGAGCTTCCTCAGGTACGAGTTCACCTCCAAATCCTTTCGCGTTCAACTTGAATCCACCGGGTTTGGTTCCTTCCTTTGATCAACGTTAGCCACCCAAGTGTTTGGCCTCTAGAGGTGATCCACCAAGGAAGAAGAAGGGTGGTTGGCTAAACCCTAGTTTTCTATCTCTATAGAAAAAGAAGTGTACTCTCCAACAATTGGAATCATGTATGTTGTGAAAAAGTCAACAACCACTCAATACCCATAATAAGACTCCTCTTATTTATAGATGTAGGCAACCCTCCTTAACAATTAAGGAATTAGGTTTTATTTTAATTAAATTTTTTTAATTAATTATGCTCCCAATCTTATTAGGAATAATTAATTAAAATATTTTAATTAATTAGCCTCCTAATCGTATTAGGATATATGAGAGTACTTTTATTAATTAATTCCCAAACTCTTTTAGGAATTAAATAATAATAATAGTAATAATAATAATAATAATAATAATAATAATAATAATAATAATAATAATAAGACTCCTCCTATTCATTTATATTTAATATTTCCAAAATATTAAATAATAAATATTAAGCTATTTAATTTATTCTATCACCATAGATTAAATTAAATATACTTAACTTATTATTACGATTATGCCATTAACTTCTTAAATAATTATTCTTCCTTTTATGGTGTGACCCTTTAGGTTCTCCATATTAAAGCAGGTAATGAATAAATCAATTAGAACAATTCTAATCTTATTTAAATAAATAAATTAAATTATTAATTTATTTAAATAAATAATATTTATTCTACAATAGGATAAGCCTTCCTAGCGATGACGACTTTTAGGATAATATAGATTTCAACATTAATCATAAAAGAACCGTTGAGTAAATACTTACCGCATAATTCAATCCTTCCACCATACAATGTCCCAATTAAATATAAGACATGGAATTCCTGTCAAGTCTTATTTTATTTAATTATATGTATTTCGATCCTTAAATGCACAACCCCAAATAATTCAAATTAGAAACTCCTTTCTAATTTCATTCTGCCTTGGCCAAGGACTACTGAGTTGTTATTTATCGAATCACATATGACATTTCTCTTCTTTTGCTAGAAGTGGTAGATTCTTTATTGATCATACATTATCTCTATGTACAACTTATTATACCCAAGCATACCCTTTGATATACCCTAAGGGTCTTAAGGAATAAGTCAAAGTATAATTCATCATACACAAGATACTATGATGATCTCAAGTCCAAGGATCACTTGTACTACTATCACTATAGGAATTCCTATTGACAGAAAAGTAAAACTCCATTAGGTATTCCTTAGCGAGCCATGTTCAGTGAACTTATTCTCTAATAAACACCTACATACTTGCTCTAGTATCTCTACACAAATGATCATGAGATCAATTATCCTAATCCAATGAGCAAACAACGTATGTACCAATCTATCTGGATTCACTAATCCCCTATTTAGTAATCCAACGATTGGGAACTATTTTAGTTTTAAGCTTTCTAAGAATTTAGATCTCATTAGAATGATCATCATCATTATTCTAAAAGAATTGCTTAAAACTATGGGTTTATCACATATTATAAAACAACATCATGTAGATAATTTAATAGCATTTAATAAATTAATACTTTTTATTAATAAATAAATAAGATTGATACAAAGTATATGCTTTATCATCAAACATGATTGGCTTGTGTGCATACTACTTTCATTAGTATACACCTCAACCACCAAATTTGTTACTGTCATTATCCATGTATAAGAACATACACTGAGAAACAGTTTGCCTTTCTTTTTAAATGAAATTAACACAATAACTCTTGGTTAAACACTATTCTAACATCAGGAAACCATATAATCACCATAGTTCAATTATATAACAACAATTATAGAAATTTTGTAAAAACTTTATACTACCGTTAAGAACACAAAAACTTCAAACTATGTCGTAAAACATATTAACGCATATATGTAAATATAACATTAAGGTTATTAGAGAAATACCTTTTGTTGCTTTGAAAATCCTTGCTAATCCTCTGAGAATAGCTTGAAGAACTCAGAACTTTCTCTTTTTTTTTCTCTCTCAAACTCTCTTAAGTCTTTGACAAACCCTTCTTCTATTCTTTTCTTAGACTTAAACCAATTACACTATACGTAAAATAAAAACACAAACAACGTAAGATTTTTAAAATGTCTAAACCGACGCTATACTTAATATACTAATACATTATCAGTTACCAAAATAATATATATTATTTATATTATATTTATTTAATTTATATTATTATAATTCAAAATTCAAAAGAAATCCAAAAGCCATAAGGCTTCGTTTGGCAAAACCCTTTTAAAATTAAACACTTAATAGTTTTAAGCCTTGTTTGGCAAAACTAAATTAAACTCCTTTATAATATAGTCATTTGTCACACTTTATTTAATTAAGTTTTCATACTTAATTTAATTAATTCTAATAACAAATTATTGAATAATATAATACTTCATTTAATCATTATAAATTTTCTAACTTAATAATTAAATTAAATTAGAAAATTTCCTTATAATAATAAATTTCCTTCACACATTCATTATTTATTTCGCAAACAAATAACCAAATCAAATCAAATTAAACAAATATTTATTTAGCAATAAACACACCCATTAAATAATTATATAATTCAATAAATATTTAAAATTATAATTAAAATTCTGGATTATTACATCATTCCCTCCTTACAAGAATTCTGTCCCCAAAAGCACAATTCAAACAAATCATTCGTTACATTCTTCCCTACTTACAAAGATTCTGTCCCCAGAATCTAAGACACAGATTAAATAAATAACTCAGGGAAATTTTTCATCATTTTATCTTCGAGTTCCCACGTTGCTTCTTCAGCATTGTGGTTCCTCCAAATCACCTACACAGAAGGTATCACTTTATTTCTGAGCACCTGTTCTTTCCTGTCGACTATCTAGATAGAAACCTCTTCATAAGTCAAGTCTTTATCAAACTGCAACGGTTCGTACTCGATCACGTGCTTGTAATCGGGTTTATACGGTCGTAATACCGAAACATGAAAAACATTGTGAACATGTTCTAATTCTGGAGGTAAAGCTACTTCATTAGCCACCTCTCCCACTCTTCGTAGAATCTCGAAAGGTCCAATAAACCTTGGACTTAGCTTCTCCTTTTTACCAAAATGAATTTTCCCCTTCCAAGGAGAAACTTTTAAGAACAAAAAATTTCCTACGTCGAATTCACGATCTTGTCGGTGTTGATCAGCATATTTCTTTTGTCGATCTTGAGCAGCTACCAGTCTTGCTTTGATAAGTTTTATAACTTCAGCAGTCTGCTGCACCAGTTCTGGTCCTAGCAATTGACGTTCACCAACTTCATCCCAGCATAGTGGAGTTCTGCACTTTCTGCCGTATAATGCTTCGTAAGGCGGTATGCCTATGCTTGCTTGGTAACTGTTGTTGTAGGCAAATTCCACCAACGATAAATGTTCATCCCAGCTTCCTTTGAAATCCATAATGCATGCTCTCAGCATATCTTCCAATGTCTGGATTGTTCGTTCTCTTTGGCCATCTGTTTGCGGATGATATGCCGTACTCATTCGCAACTGTGTTCCCATACATTCTTGTAGTCTCTTTCCGAAGATTGATGTGAACCTCGGATCTCTATCTGACACAATTGACACTGGAACTCCATATCTCGTCACGATTTCTCTAACGTACAACTTTTCTAACTGATCAAGATTGAATCTAATCTTTATTGGCAAAAAGTGTGTTGATTTCGTCAGTCTGTCCACTATCACCCATATCGCATCGTATCCTTTCTGAGTAGTTGGAAGACCCTCAAAAAAATCCATTGTGATGTGTTCCCACTTCCATTCTGGTATTTCCAACGGTTGAAGTAATTCGCTTGGTCATTGATGCTCGGCCTTGACTCGCTGACATGTCAAGCATTTTGCAACACATTTTGCAACATCTCTTCTCATGTTTGGCCACCAAAAGTATTGTCGTAAATCTTGATATGTCTTCGTACTTCCCGGATGAATCGAATATCTTGAGTTATGAGCTTTGGTCAAAATTTCTTCTTTAATATTTGGTACTGCTGGAACCCAGATTCTTCCCTCGAATCTTAGTAATCATTCAGTATCGATCTTGTATTTTACATCACTGCCCTTAACCACTTTCTCTTTGATTTTCCCACATTCCTCATCTTGTAGTTGAGCATTCTTCACCTTGTCCACCAAAGTTGGACCAAATTCTATATGGAATAGTCATTCGTCGGCTTCTTTCGAAAATTTTATTTCCAACTCCAATTTTGTCATTGCTGAAATAAGCTCCTCCCGAGTGGTTATCAGCATCAGCTTTTCCCGACCTTTCCTACTTAAAGCATCTGCAACCACATTCGCTTTACCTGGATGATAAAAGATCTCACAATCGTAATCTTTTATCAATTCCATCCATCTCCTTTGACGCATGTTCAGGGCCTTCTGAGTGAAAATATACTTCAGACTCTTATGGTCTGTGTATATCTCATATTTTTCTCTATAGAGATAATGTCCCAATATCTTCAGAGCAAATACCACTGCAGCCAACTCTAAATCATGAGTCGGATATCCTTTCTCATAGTCCTTCAATTATCTTGATGCATAAGCAATAACTTTGCCGTTCTACATAAGAACACAACCCAATCCTTTGTGTGAGGCATCACTATACACCACAAAGTTTCCTGTATTATCTGGTAATGACAACACAGGTGCCACACTTAACTTCTTTTTCAATTCTGAAAACTTTCCTCACACTTCTCCGTCCAAACAAATTTTACAACTTTCCTTGTCAAATTTGTTAACGGAGTGACAATCTTGGAAAAATCCTGAATAAACCGTCTATAATAACTGGCCAGTCCTAAGAAAATCCTCACCTCCGAAGGTGTTCTTGGTTGTTCCCAGTTGATTACAGCTTCAACCTTTGATGGATCCACTGAAATCCCATCTTTGTCAATCACTTGCCCAAGAAATTATACACGCTCTAACCAAAATTCGCACTTAGAGAATTACGCGTACAGTTTTTCCTTTCTTAGTGTCTCCAACGTCAAACGTAAATGTTCCACGTGTTCTTCTTAAGTTTTGGAATACACCAGAATGTCGTCGATAAATACCACAACAAATTTGTCTAAGAATGGTTTAAACACCCTGTTCATCAAATCTATGAATGCAGCAGGGGCATTGGTCAAACCAAAAGATATCACCAAAAATTCGTAATGTCCATACCGAGTTCGGAATGCCTTCTTCGGTACATCCTCCTTCCTTACCTTCAGTTGATGATACCAACTTCTCAAATCTATTTTTGAGAAATATCTAGCACCCTTCAATTGATCAAATAAGTCATCTATTCTTGGCAACAAATATTTATTCTTAATAGTGACTTTGTTTAATTCCCTATAATTAATGCAAAGACGCATTGACTCATCCTTCTTCTTTATGAATAACACCGGTGCTCCCCAAGGTGATACGCTTGGTTGAATATACTTCTTGTCTAACAGTTCTTGCAATTGTACCATCAGTTCCTTCATCTCTGCCGGAGCCATTATGTACGGGGCCTTAGATATCGGTGTTGTTATTGGCGCTAAATTGATCACGAACTCAATCTCTTTGTTAGGCAGAAGTCTTGGCAAATCCTCCGAAAAATACATCTACGAATTCTCTAACCACTGGTATCTCTTCCAGTTTCACCCCCTTCTTCTGAGTATCGACTATGTAAGCTAAATAACCCACACAGCCTTGAATCAACAACTTCTTGGCCTGCATAACCGTCAAACACCTTACTTGTCTAGGCGATTTGCTACCATGGAAAACTACCTTTGACGAAGTTATAAGGTTTACATATTTCCTTTGACAATCAATTATTGCTCCATAATTGAACAACCAATCCATTCCCAAAATAACATCAAACTCTCCAAGTCTAATCAGAATTAAATCTACCATCATAATATTGCCCTTAATATTCACCCTATAGTTCTTGTATACGAACCTAACAGGAATTACTTCTTTATTCACAATTTCTATGTTCAAAGGGAAATTCAATTCTTCACAAGGTATTTCTAACTTCTTAGCAAATTCATCAGATATAAATGAGCAAGTAGCACCCGAATCAAATAATACATAAGCATTAATATCATTGATTGGGATAATACGTGACACCACATCCTTTGATTGCACAACATCTTGCACAGTCATGTTTAAGGTTCTGGATATGGGTTTGTTTGATGCCGTTGGTGCAGCAATGACCCATGTACCTCCACTGCTACCTCCCTTGCTTCCCGTAGTCTCTCCAGCTTTCTTCTTAGGGCACTCACAAGCAAAGTGATCCTTAGACCCGCATGTGAAGCAAACGTTCTTCTTGGGTTGATTGCAATTTGGGGCGATGTGACCCTCTTGGCCACAGTTAAAGCATACTCGTTTTCCCATTAAGCATACACCCTTGTGAAACTTCTTGTATGTAGCACATGCTTCGAACTTCTTATTCTGCTAGTTACCCTGCTGATTTCCAGTACCCATATTTCCATTCCATTTTCTTTTCAGATTATTGTTACCATTTCCACTACTATCACCTCCATTCTTAACCTCCACTTCATTCTTCTTCTTTTTCTGTTCTTGATTGAACTTAGTTACAGCCTTGCCTCCACCTTCAGCGAGAATTGCCTTCTCTATTACCACTGCAAATGTCTTCAGCTAGAATAGGGAAACCCTACTGTACAACCAGGGCTTCAATCCCTGTTCAAACCTCTTCGACTTGCGTTTATCTGTGCTGACTTGATATGGCGCAAACCTTGCCAACTCGTTGAATTTTGTGGCATACTCAGACACCGTCATCGTTCCCTGCTTCAATTCTAAAAACTGCATTTCTAACTGACTCTTCGAACTCTTTGGGAAATAAGTCTCAAAGAATATCTCCTTAAACCTATCCCAAGTCATAATCCCTTGTCCTCCTCGGGTTTTATTGGCCTGCCACCAATAACTAGCCTCTGCTTTCAACATGAATGTTGCAAAAGCAGTCTTCTGATCCTCCCCTACTCCCGCAACATTGAATACTTTCTCTACCTCCATGATCCAGGTTTGTGCCTCAACTGGATTCATGGACCCACGAAATTCTAGTGGTCCAACCGCCTTAAAGTCCTTAAACGTTGTACCTTGATTCTGAGGTTAATTCTGCAACGCTCCTGTTAGTAACGTCACTAGTTGTTGAACGGGGTTAGCTTCAGCATTATTGTTATTAGTTCCCTCAGTGGTTCTTTGTCGGGGTGGTTGACGTTTGAAGGCATTTTCTGTTAAAAAATCACTCATTAGATTATTACTCAACTCTTTTAAGTAATTTCTACTTAACTTGCCCCCATAAAAGTAATAATCACATAACACATAACACTTTGGATAAAATAGAATAATAACTTTTATTCATTCATAATTTCTTTGAAAACATCATAACAATAACATCGCTGCTATCTACATTACTTTCATGAACTCTAAAGTTTCAGGACAACATCATCATTATATCCCATAGGTTACATAACACTTGGGATTTACATATTATTTATCATATCATAAATCACATATCAAGTACATTCCCTACGATGTCCTACTAAGATACTGTGTAGCCTTACGTCGCTCTTCATCCATAATTCAGAACATTGTTCGACGATCTAATATGTACGATGGCAGCATCTTGAACTGAATCATATAACCTAAAACCCGATTCTGAGCTCGATTAATCACAATGTTGAACACGTTATTCATTTCTTCCATCTTCATCCTCTTTGCTTGTGTGTCTCTCTCTGCTATTCCGGCTCGTTGATAAGCTTCCTCAAACACGTCTTCGGCTTTTGCCCTCTTAGTAGATTCCTCTTTCAACTTGTTCTTCAACTCTGTAATCTATACTACCATTCCCTCGTTCTCTCCTTCAGTGTGGACCAACTCTTCTTCAACATTGTTTAGACGTTCCTCACAATCCTGGATCTCGTCATCCTTCTATGCCATCGAGGTCTGTTGCTCAGCTACTATCTCTTGCAACTCCTCGACGGCATCCTGAAGTTCCACATTGCGGTCGTATACTTCGTCGTACATACGAGCAGCTATCGAGTTAAGTGGAAGCACTTCCTCCTCATCCGACTGTGGCAGCTCAACAGGGTCCTCCTCGTCCGTCTCTATCTCATCATCCTCATCATGTAACCTCTCCTGCTCAACCACTGTGACCAACAGGGCTGACTCCCATGGAAGTAGTTGTTCGCAAACCACCTGAATGTCACGAGATTCCTCCTCTCTAGGCATCTGAGGTCCTTCTACCTAGCCTAACTGAATTCTCTGACATTAGTCATCCTGACAACAAAAATTTTTAAGTTTTAATTATTAATCATTACTACTCGACACTCATGAGCACATAAGTTTTAAACACATAAGCACATAAGTGTTTTATTACTTCTTCCTTAAAACTCGATAAGAGTTTATCACCACTATCTTTTCAAAGGTAACTTCCTAAGGCTTTTTCCCCCACCTAAGGTTCATAACCTAAAGCTTTGATACCAACTTGTGACACCCCCAAATCCCGGTACCTCATTACATCAAGATTTGGTGTTCACTTGATAAAAACAGTTATATCGATCTACCCAAATATGATAAAATTAAATCATAAATCCTCCCTTTAAATAGGGTTACATCATTAAATAAAATCTTCCCAGGTTATCTAACCTTAAATATCATTCAAGTGCGGAAATAAAATTATTACATCACATCATTAAACATAAGTCTATCATCATATCAATAAAATAAAATTACAAGTTTTCATCACTTGTACATTTTTCCCTTTTCTTTGCTAGTTGTAGGTTCATCTACCTTCTCAACTTTAGCTGCAATGATTTTATTTATGCAAGAGTGAGCAAAACAAATGTTCACTAGATATAGCAATGAATCAACAAGATAATAATAACTGCCAATGAATAGGTTCATCAAAACTGAATAGTACTCTATCAATGATAACCAAAGACTGGAATCAAAATATGGAATATATATCTTAGGGTCATAAGACCACAAACTATGTCCATAGTTGTAAGTAATCTTTCAACTTCAACTTTAACAGTCATAAGACTATAAGGACTCCTCGTACTTAAGGGGATCAACCCTTCGTATGTATTGTGCACAAACATTTCAACGCTAAGCGTAAATTATTCCCTAATATTAGGGTTGTTCATCTCAGTATTTAGAGTACAAGTCCGCACCAAAGTAAGTTTGGTTTGGATACATTTCAAGGTAATTTAGAATTCAACGGTCATCAACTACGGAGAAGTTGAATAAAAAGGTAACAACTTTATGTTATGGAATAAATAATAACCAAATTGACATTGTAAATTAAGATCATGCTTTAGGAATAATTTAATAGCATACATATCGAAGAATATAACCTACCTTGCTTGAAAAACGTTAAGCTAAGGTTAAGATCTTATAATTGAATCTTAAGCATGCATCATAAACAATAACTTGAACAATAAAACTTGTTTATCAGAATGAAAATTATTGCATGCTAGAATAACAAGTTTAGGTTTAGAAAAACTTTCATAATGTAATCGAACAAGAAAAAATAACTTTCTCAATAATAAACAGACTAGCTTCAACAAAAGTGTAAGCTAGCACAATGTAACAATAGATTTAGAGGACTTACAAAATCGTAAATAAACTAACTCAACGAAAGTGTGGAGATAGAAAACTTGCACAATAATAATCAAGGTAGAGTAAGAAACTTATCTTGCTTGTAGGCTAAACCGTAACAATTCAATTCACAATATCCTATTCATATGCCATTAAGATACAATTAGTTACTACAGATACTTGTATACAAATAATACCTATTTCATGTATGTCTACAACTGAGTACAAATAAGTCACTATATAATCAAGTTTCATGAATAATGATAACACTCGTTAAGTAATAATAATATGTTTATTTATAGCATTATAATACCATTTTAACACAATTACATTTTTAACAGATATAATATTGCATTATATTAGTTATTACAGACTACAAGCACGTAGAAAAATAATTTTCTCGGGCCTATCTGTTAATCCCAAGACGCGGGGCGTTGTTTAAGTGCCAAGTCAAGGCCATTAGTACCGAGGCGCTTGAAAAGTCGAAGTAGGCGTGAAATTAAGAGTAGCGTAAATTCAAATTATTTGAGGCTCCAAATTACAGAACACCCAAAACGAAAAACAAAACCAAGCTACTATTTCTTAATTAACATGTATAACTTATGCAAATTACACATAAACTTCACCAAGCATACATATACTAATTTATCACAACATAAACCACAATATCAGAAACCTTAAATCTTTAAAAGCCAATTTTTAAACCAAAATCCATTATTAAAATTTCTTGACACAATTAACTGTAATTGCACAATTATAACCCAAATTGATTTATTCTAACTATGTTGTCTTCGTTTCATTCAAAGTTAAATTTTGCAATTAGTATACACCTCAACCACCAAATTTATTACTGTCATTATCCATGTATAAGAACATACACTGAGAAACAGTTTGCCTTTCTTTTTAAACGAAATTAACACAATAACTCTTGGTTAAACACTATTCTAGCATCAAGAAACCATATAATCACCATAGTTCAGTTATATAACAATAATTATAGAAATTTTGTAAAAACTTTATACTACCGTCAAGAACACAAAGACTTCAAACTATGTCGTAAAATATATTAATGCATATATGTAAATATAACATTAACGTTATTGGAATAAGAACGCCCCCGATAAGTGCAACGGGATGTGTCTATTTATCTATCTCTTGACTCGAAATGGGAGCAGGTTTGAAAAAGGATCTTAGAGTGTCCCTTTTGTTGCTTTGAAAATCCTTGCTAATCCTCTGAGAATAGCTTGAAGAACTCAGAACTTTCTCTTGTTTTTCTCTCTCAAACTCTCTCTCAAGTCTCTGAAAAACCCTTCTTCTATTCTTTTCTTAGACTTAAACCAATTACACTATACGTAAAATAAAAACACAAACAACGTACGATTTTTAAAACGTCTAAACCGACGCTATACTTAATATACTAATAAATTATCAGTTACCAAAATAATATATATTATTTATATTTTATTTATTTAATTTATATTATTATAATTCAAAATTCAAAAAAATTCCAAAAGCCATAAGGCTCCGTTTGGCAAAACCCTTTTAAAATTAAACACTTAATAGTTTTAAGCCTTGTTTGGCAAAACTAAATTAAACTCCTTTATAATATAGTCATTTGTCACACTTTATTCAATTAAGTTTTTATACTTAATTTAATTAATTCTAATCAAATTATTGAATAATATAATAATTCATTTAGTCATTATAAATTTTCTAACTTAATAATTAAATTAAATTAGAAAATTTCCTCATAATAATAAATTTCCTTCACACATTCATTATTTATTTCGCAAACAAATAACCAAATCAAATCAAATTAAACAAATATTTATTTAGCAATAAACACACCCATTAAATATTTATATAATTCAATACATATTTAAAATTATAATTAAAATTCAGGAATGTTACATAAGTAGAGCCAAACTTTGATACCAAATAAAATTTAACTAGGCACACTTAGAAGGGGGGTTGAATAAGTGTAGGAGTAAACTATGACCAATTTTTAAACTTTACAACAAACTATTAGTTTTAGGCAACTAGATTGATAAATTTGGCTTGCTGAACTAATATGGCTTACTGAATAAAATATTCTGCTGAATAAACCCCTTAGTGTTAAAGAATTATCTTAATATAATGAAGTATTCAAATCTTAATTATTAAGATAATTAAATAACTTATGTGAGTAATTAAAGCAATAAAATCAACACCAAGATTTTTTACGTGGTTCAGCTATTACCTTCTATAATAATAGCCTAGTCCACATCTAATACCAACTTGTGACACCCCCAAATCTGGGTACTTCATTCCCCTCAGACTTGGTGTTCACTTTCCATACATTCATACTATCTACCCAAATGAAATAACATTTAAACCATAAATCCTCCCTATAAAAGGGTTACATCATTAAATCCAAAATATCCCAGGTTATCTAACCTTAACATCATTCAAGTGCGGAAATAAAATAATTACATCACATCATTAAATATAAAGTTCATTAAAAAGTCATTAAATTACAAGTCTTCATCACTTGTACATTTTTCCCTTTCCTTTGCTAGTTGTAGGTTCATCAACCTTCTCAACTTTAGCTGCAACGAGTGTATACATGCAAGAGTGAGCAAACAAAGCTCACTTAAAATGATAATGAATAAACGTTATATCAATTGCCAAATGAATAGGCTCAATAGAAAAGGAATACGGTATTTCATCAATAATAATCAGGAACCAAAATCTGAAATATATAATGAGGGGCACAAGACCACGAATTATGTCCATAGTTGTAAGTAATCTTTCAACTTAAACTTTAACAGTCGTAAGACTATAAGGACTCCTTGTACTTAGGGGGATCAACCCTTCGTACAATGTATTGTGCACAAACATTTTAACGCTATGCGTAAGTTATCCCCTATAATAGGGTTGTTCATCTCAGCATTTAGGACACGAGTCCGCACCAAAGTAAGTTTGGTTTGGATAAGTTTCAAAGTAATTTGGAATTCAAAGATCATCAACTATGGAGTAGTTGAATAAAAAGGTAATAACTTTATGTTATGGAATAAATCATAACGGAATCAACATTGTATACTAAGGTCATGATTTAGGAATAATCTAAGAGCATAAACATTGAATAATTATAACATACCTTGCTTGAAAAATATTAAGCTAAGGTTATTTAGAATTAAGTTCTAAGCATGCATAACAAATAGTAAATCGAACGATAAAACTTGTTCAACATTAGTATATCAGGATATATAAACTTGCATGCTAAATAACAAGTTAAAGACTAGAATAACTTGCTTAATATCAGAATAGGGTTTAGAAAACTTGCATCATCATAAATAAACTAGATACAAGAAACTTGCTCAACGAAAATGTAGAGTTAGAACACTTGATCAAAGAAAGTTTAGAGTTAGAAAAACTTGCCTTGCTTATGAGCTGAACCGTAACAATTTGATTCACAGTATCCTATACACATGTCATCATGACATAATTAGTTACTACCAATACACTATATACTCATAAGTGTACATTTCATGTATGGCTTGACTTTTAACCATATAATCAAATTACATAAGAAAATTCGTTAACTAATAATAATATACTCATTCATAGTCGTAGTACATATCAACAATTACAGACAAAATTACATTTTCACAGTCGTAGTACTGCATCATATCAACAATTACAGACACTGGGTAAGAGGAAACAATTTTCTGGGCCATTCGGTAGCGGCATTATAAGGTTACCCGGATTGAGCTAAGATTGGCCACACATGGCCTGACTCTGGCGTTATGTGTAGCGATAGCTCACAAGTCTTAGGCTAGCGTTGCGGCGTTGAGCTTTATACTGTGGCACCTAATCATGGCCGTTGCACAAGAGTGGGGTCATAGACTACGATTTAGCGTTGAGGCTTTGAATTACGTAACCACGGCCATACGAAGAACAGAACAAAGCTATTTTAACTGTTTAACAACTAAATTAACATGTATAACTTATGCAATTTCCATATAACCTTTACCCATCATACATATACTATTTTAAAACAATTGAATAACAATTTCAGAACAATTAAATCCTTGAAGGCTAAGTTTAAAACCAAAAACTCCATTTCTGATATTTGCTTAACACAGTGAACATGGTAACCACAACTATACACTAAATTGATTCCTTTCAACTACATTCTCTGTAATTCTCAACAAACTAATTAACATAGTCATAGCCCAATTTCACATATTAGCTCAAAATCCAATACTAATTTTGTTATCCTACAAAACACGTTCATACATGTGTTCAATGTAAAACCAATTTCTTTTCTTGCAGACTTAATTTAGCATACAATCTTATCTATATGTTAAGAATACAATCATATATATATATATATATATATATATATATATATATATATATATATGCTAGTATAATAATTACAATTATAAATACACATAATTTCCTAACCAATTATAAAAACATGGTTTTACAGAAAGTTTGTAAAGAACATTATATTACAGTTAAATTCAGAAACACAGAGACTTTGAAATTATAGCGTAAAACATATATGTTAAGGTTATGTAACATACCTTTTGTTTCTTAAGAAATCCTTGTTAACCACTGAGAATAACTTGACGAACTCAGAACTTTCTCTCTTGATTCTCTCTCAGGCTCTCTCAAACTCTCTCAAAATTCTTTTCTTTTCTTTCTTTCAGTATTAGACTAGGCTACTAACAGTAAGCGTAAACTAAAACCCAACTGATAACCAAATGCATAAAATAAAAATGGATATGGCCATAATAAGCCTAATAATTAACATCAGTTACCAAAATACAACGTATAAATTATAAATATATTTTATTTATTATTTTAATTTATTTTATTTATATTATTATAATTCAAATTCAAAAATCCAAAAGCCATAAGGCTTCGTTTGGAAAAACCCTTTAAAAATTAAAGACTTAATATATTTAAGCCTTGTTTGGCAAAACTAAATTAAACTCCTTTAATTTATTTTAATAACCCCTTTATAGCATAGTTATTTGTCACACTTTATTTAATTAAGTTTTCATACTTAATTTAATTAATTCTAATAATAATTTATTGAATAAATCATTTAATCATTATACACTGTCTAACTTAATTATTAAATTAAATTAGAATATTATCTCATAATAATTAATTTCCTTAACTCATTAATTATTTATTTAACAAATAAATAACCAATCAAATCAACTCAAATTAAACAAGTATTTATTCAACGATAAACACATCCATTAAATATTTATATATTTCAATAAATATTTAAAAAAATTATAATTAAAATTCTGGATTTTTACATCCTTCCCTCCTTACAAGGATTCTGTCCCCAGAATCACAACTCAAGATAAATCATTCGTCACATTCTTCCCTACTTATAAAGATTCTGTCCCCAGAATCGAAGACACAGATTAAACAAATAACTCAGGATAATCTTTCATCATTTTATCTTCGAGTTCCCACGTAGCTTCTTCAACATTGTGGTTCCTCCATATTACCTTCACAGAATGTATCACCTTATTCCTGAGCACTTGTTCTTTCCTGTCGACTATCTGGATAGGAACCTCTTCATAAGACAAGTCTTTATCGAACTGCAATGGTTCGTACTCGATCACGTACTTGTAATCGGGTTTATACGGTCGTAACACCGAAACATGAAAAACATTGTGAATGTTTTCCAACTCTGGAGGTAGAGCTACCTTGTAAGCCACTTCACCTACTCTTCACAGCACTTCAAAGGGTCCAATAAACCTCGGGCTTAACTTTCCCTTTTTACTGAAACGAATTTTCTCCTTCTAAGGATAAACTTTTAGGAATACATAATTTCTTACGTTGAATGCACGATCTTGTCTGTGTAGATCAGCATACTTCTTCTGTCTATCTTGAGCAGCTATCAATCTTGTTCTGATGAGTTTGACAACCTCAGTAGTTTGTTAAACCAGTTCTGGTCCTAATAGTTAGGGTTCACCGACTTCATCCCAGCACAGTGAAGTTCTACACTTTCTGCCGTACAATGCTTCGTAAGGTGGCATCCCGATGCTTTCATGGCAACTGTTGTTGTAGGCAAATTCCACCAATGGTAAATGTTCATCCCAGCTCCCTTTGAAATCCATGATGCATGCTCTCAGCATATCTTCCAATGTCTGGATTGTTCGTTCGCTTTGGCCATCTGTTTGCGGATGATATGTCGTACTCATTCTCAACTGTGTTCCCATGCATTCTTGTAGTTTCTTCCAGAAGTTTGATGTGAACCTCAGATATCTATCTGACACAATTGACACTGGAACTCCATGTCTCAAAATGATTTCTTTAACGTACAACTTTGCTAACTGATCAAGATTGAATCTAATCTTTATTTGCAAAAAGTGTGCTGATTTCGTCAGTCTATCCACTATCACCCAAATCGCATCGTATCCCCTCTGAGTAGTTGGAAGACCCACCACAAAATCAATTGTGATGTGTTCCCACTTCCATTCTGGTATTTCCAACGGTTGAAGTAATCTGCTTGGCCTTTGATGTTTTGCTTTTACTCTCTGACATGTCAAGCACTTTGCAACGCATTCTGCAACGTCTCTTTTGATATTTGGCCACCAAATGTGTCGTCGCAAATCTTGATACATCTTCGCAATTCCCGGGTGTATCAAATATCTTGAATTATGAGCTTTGGTCAAGATTTCTTCTTTAATTTCTGGTACTGCTGGAACCCAAATCCTTCCCTCGAATCTTAACAACCCTTCAGTATCGATCTTGTATTTCACTTCACTACTCTCAACCACTTTCTCTTTGATCTTTCTACATTCTTCATCTTGTAGTTGAGCATTCTTCACCTTTTCAACCAAAGTTGAAGTAGCTTCCATCTGGAATAATCTTTCATTGGTTTCTTTTGGAATTTTGATTTCCAACTCTAGTCTTGCCATTGCTGAAATGAGCTCCTCCTGAGTGGTTATCAGCATCAATTTTTCCCGACCTTTCCTGCTTAAAGCATCTGCAACCACATTCGTTTTGCCTAGATGATAAAAGATCTCACAATCATAATCTTTTATCAATTCCATCCATCTCCTTTGATGCATGTTTAGATCCTTCTGAGTGAAAATATATTTCAAACTCTTATGGTCTTTGTAGATCTCACATTTCTCTCCATAGAGATAGTGTCTCCATATCTTCAGTGCAAATACTACTGCAACCAACTCTAATCATAAGTCGGATATCCTTTTTCATAATCCTTCAGTTATCTTAATGCATATGCAATAACTTTGTCGTTCTGCATAAGCACATAACCCAATCCTTTATGTGAGGCATCACTATACACCAAAAAGTTTCCTGTACTATCTGGTAATGACAATATAGGTGCCACACTTAACTTCCTTTTCAATTCTTGAAAACTCTCTTCACACTTCTCCGTCCAAACAAATTTTACAGCTTTCCTTGTCAAATTTGTTAATGGAGTAGCAATCTTGGAAAAATCTTGAATAAACCGTCTATAATAACCGACTAGTCCCAAGAAACTCCTCACCTCCGAAGGTGTTCTTGGTTGTTCCCAATTGATTATAGCTTCAAATTTTGATGGATCCACTGAAATCCCATCTTTGTCAGTCATATGCCCAAGAAATTGTACACATTCTAGCCAAAACTCACACTTAGAGAATTTTGCGTACAATTTTTCCTTTCTTAGCGTTTCCAACGTTAAACGTAAATGTTCCACGTGTTCTTCTTGAGATTTTTAATACACCAAAATATCATCAATGAATACCATAACAAACTTATCTAGGAATGGTTTAAACACCCTGTTCATCAAATCCATGAGCGCTGCAGGGGCGTTTGTCAAACCAAAAGACATCACCAAAAAATCGTAATGTCCATACCGAGTTCGGAATGCCGTCTTCGGTACATCCTCCTTCCTTACTTTCAGTTGATGATACCCACTTCTCAAATCTATTTTTGAGAAATATCTAGCACCCTTCAATTGATAGAACAAGTCATCTATTCTTGGCAATGGATATTTATTCTTAATAGTGACTTTATTTAATTCCCTATAATTAATGCAAAGACGCATTGACCCATCCTTCTTCTTCATGAACAACACCAGCGCTTCCCAAGGTGATACGCTCTGTTGAATATACTTCTTATCTAACAGTTCTTGCAGTTGTACCATCAGTTCCTTAATCTCTACCAGATCCATCCTGTACGGGGCCTTCGATATCGGAGCGATTCCTGGCGCTAAGTCGATCACGAATTCAATCTCTCGATCAGGTGGAAGTCCTGGCAAATCTTCCAAAAAAACGTCTACGAATTCCCTAACCATGGTATCTCTTCTAGTTTCACACCCTTCTTCTGAGTATCGACTATGTAAGCTAAATAACCCACATAACCTTGACTTAACAACTTCTTGGCCTGCATAATCGTCAGACATTTCATTTGTCTAGGCAATTTGCTACCATAGAAAACTACCTTTGACGGAGTCATAAGGTTTACACATTTCTTTTGGCAATCAATTACCGCTCCATAACTGAACAACCAATCCATTCCCAAAATAACATTAAACTCTCCAAGTCTAATCGGAATTAAATCTACCCTCATGATATTTCCCTTAATATTCACCCTATAGTTCTTGTATACGAACCTAACATGGATTACTTCCTTATTCGCAATTTTTATATTTAAAGGGAAGTTCAATTCTTCACTAGGTAATCCTAACCTCTTAGCAAATTCATCAGATATAAATGAGCAAGTAGCACCCAAATCAAATAATACATAAGCATCAATATCATTGATTGGGATAATACCTGACACAACATCCTTTGATTACACAGCATCTTGCACAGTCATGTTGAAGATTCTGGCACAACATCCTCTACTGCTACATCCCTTGTTTCCCGTCGTCTCTTCAGCTTTCTTCTTAGGGCACTCACGAGCAAAATGATCATTTGACCCCCACGTTTAGCTAACATTCTTCTTGGGTTGACTGCAATTTAGGACAATGTGACCCTCCTGGCCACAGTTAAAGCATACACGCTTCCCCCTAAAACACATACCCACGTGAAACTTCCAAAGATGTAGCGACGCTTGAACTTCTTCTTCATTGATTACCTATTTGGTTTCCTGAACCCACATTTCCATTCCATTTCCTCTTCAGGTTATTGCTACCATTTCAACTGTTACCACCACCATTCTTAACTTCGCCCTCATTCTTCTTCTTTCTCTTCTCTTGGTTGTGCTTTATTACAGCCTCGCCTCCACTCTCAATGAGAATTTCCTTCTCAAGCACTGGCATTGCGAATGTCTTCAATTTGGAACAGGGAGACCCTCATTGCATAAACAACGTGGTTTCAAATCCCTGTTCAAATCTCCTAGCCTTGCACTCATCCGTATTGACTTGATACGGTGCAAACCTCGCCAATTTGTTAAATTTTGCGGCATACTCCGATACCGTCATTGTTCCCTGCTTCAATTCCAGAAACTACACCTCCATCTGATTCTTCGAACTCTCTGGGAAATAGGTCTTGAAGAATATCTCCTTAAACCTATCCCATGTCATCACCCTTTAAGGTTTTATAAAAATCAAAGTAGCAATCAAATTGCAAAAAATAGCGGAAGCATAATAAAATCAGATTTTAAAATTTTTTACAAACCAATTACCTGGATCATCCTTTATACATATTATTAATTAAAACGAAGAACAAGAAGTTATGGAATCATACCCTTGTAGATACGAGCTTCCCAGTCTGAAGTTCACCTCCTCTTCTCATAATCTCCTTGAATCTCGGGTAGATTCTTTCTTTTGATCAATGTAAGCCACCCAAGTGTATACCCTCTAGAGGTGATCCACCAAGGAAGAAGATTTTTCAAGAAGAAGGGTGTATTGGCTCAAACCCTAGTTTTTCCTATCTCTATAGAAAAAGGGGCGTACTCTCCAACAACTTAGAATTACGCATTTCTGATATCTGATAAAAGACTCCTCTTATAAAGATATCAGGTAACCCTATTAAAATAAGGTATTATTTATTAAATTAAATTCTTTTAATTAAATGGGCTCCCTAATCCTATTAGGGATAATTAATTAAACTCTTTTAACTAATTTTCCCTCCTAATCCTATTAGGAATAAATGAGAGTACTTATATTAAATTAATTCCTAAACTCTTTTAGAAATTAAAATAATAATAATTGTAATAATATTAATAAGACTCCTCTTATTAATTTATATTTAATATTTTTAAAATATTAAATAATAAATATTAAGCTATTTAATTTATTCTATCACCATAGATTAAATTAAATATATTTAATATATTATTATGATTATGCCATTAACTTCTTAAATAATTATTCTTCCTTTTATGGTGTGACCCTTTAGGTTCTCCATATTAAACCGGTTATGAATAAATCAATTAGAACAATTCTAACCATATTTAAATAAATAAATTAAACGAATAATTTATTTAAATAAATAATATTTATTCTACAATAGGGATAAGCCTCCCTAGCAATCAACGACTTTCCAGATAATATAGATTTCAATATTAATCATAAAAGAACCTTTGAGTTAATAGTTACCGTACAATTCAATCCTTCCACCATACAATATCCCAATTAAATATAAGACATGGAATTACTGTCAAGTCTTATTTTATTTAATAATATGTATTTCGATGCCTAAATGCACAACTCATAATGAATGCAAATTAGAAACTACTTTCTAATTTCATTCCACCTTGGCCAAGGATTCATGGGTTGTCATTTATCGAATCACATAGGACATTTCTCTTCTTTTACTAGAAGTGGTAGATTATTTGTTGATCATTCATTATCTCCACATATAACTTATTACACCCAAACATACCCTTTGATATACTCTAAGAGTCTTAAGGAATAAGTTAAAGTGTAATTCATTATATATAAGAAACTATGATGATATCAAGTCTACGGATCATTTGTACTACTATCATTATAGGAAATACTATTGACAGGCAAGTAAAACTTCATTAGGTATTCCTTAGCGAGTCACGTTCAGTGAACTTATTCTCTAATAAATACCTACATACTTGCTTTAGTGTCTCCACACAAATGATCATGAGATCAATCATCCTCATCCAATGAGCAAGCAACGTACCTACCAATCTATCTGGATTCACTAATCCCTTTTTAGTAATCCATTGATTGGGAACATTTTAGTTTTAAGCTATCAAAGAATTTAGATCTCATTAGCATGATCTCATCATGATTCCAAAAGCATTGCTTAAAACTATGAGTTTATCACATATTATTAAAACAACACTATGTAGATAATAAATGCCTTTAATAAATAATTCTTTTATTAATAAATAAATAAGATTGATTACAAAGTATATTCTTTATCATCATACATGATTGGCTTGTATGCATACTACTTTAAATCTCCCACTTGCACTAAAGCCAATCGCCGTGGTATCTCATACCCATCTTCTCTAATTAACGATCAAAGCTTTAACATTGTGTTAACGCTTTAGTAAATGGATCTCGCAATATTGTCTTGAGAGTCCACACGTTCTGTGGTGGCGTCTCCTCTTTCAATGATCTCTTTGATCAAATGAAATCGCCCATAACACGTGTTTGGATTTACGATGAGACACAGGTTCCTTAGCTTTCGCACAACAACTCCGGTGTTGTCCGCGAATAAAGGCCTTTGGTCTGTAATGCTAGGAACCACACCAAGTTCGGTAATGAACTTCTTCATCCAAACAACTTCCTTTGCGACTTCACTTGCGACTATGTACTACTGCCTCATCCTTTGAATCAAGAACTATTTGCTTCTTGGAACTCTTCCAACTCACTGCGCCAGCGTTTAAGGTAAACACATACCTCGAAATGGATTTACTGTCATCTTGGTCTATTTGAAAACTTTAGTTTGTGAAGCCCTCTAGTTTCAATTCAGACCCACCGTAGACAAGAAATACATCCTTAGTTCTTCTTAAGTACTTTAGGATATTTTTCACTGCCTTCCAGTGTTCTTCTCCTAGATTGGACTGATTTCTGCTTGTTACACTAAGTGCATTAGCGACATCTGGTCTAGTACATATCATACCGTACATGATTGATCCTATTGCTGAAGCATAAGGAATCTTACTCATACGGTCTCTCTCCTCAGGTGTCTTTGGGGCCTGTTTCTTGGAGAGATGTATTCTATGGCTCATCGGCATGAGACCTTGATGAGTGAGTTTTATACCCATGAATTGGATACATTCGGGCTTAATTTATTGTTGTTCTTAAGTCTTTTAGAATGTTTTTATGTGTTTGTGTCTATTCAAGAATGTTTTATATTGTTTTGTAGGATTTGGGACAAAAGTTACATGGATCGATGTTTGGGGTGGCTAGATTAGCGTTTTCGACTTGCCATTTACATGTTGAGTCACTTCAGAGCCAATTTGACTATATCTCCTGAAATTATTTCGCAAAACTCAAAGAATGAAAGTTGTAGATCTACTTCTCCTCTTTCCGGAACATCTTGAATCATCGAAATCGGAGTTGGACGAAGAAGTTATGGCCATTTTCCAAAGGACGCTTGAGCAGAAAATGTCGATTTTGGGCTGCCAGTTGGGCGCCCATTTTCCAACCTATGCTTGACCAAGAATTTGGGAGCAGAGTTTTATTGCGTGCCCAGTGGCTGGGGCTCTGGGGAAGGTCTTGGTGATGGCCTGGACGCGTTTTGGGCGAATTTTGACATCTTTTTGACTCCAAATAGGAATGGGTTTGTTCCTAAGCTAAAAATTGGACTTGTAACCTATATATACATGATGTAAGGCATAAAATAAGAGGAGATTACATAGCTTAGCCTAGATTAAACACTCTTTTAGATTAGAAAATAACCCTAGTTCTTATTAGTTTTGGAGATTGAAGCAACTTGGAGACCATTGAAGATCGAGAGCAAGAGAAAGAGGGGAGCATCAGATTTTGCGACAACAGATTCTATTCTCTTCTCTCATCTTACTTTTATCTCTTGATGTCTATTGGGTTGTGGATTCTTGGTTTTAATTCATTAATTATGAACTAACTATTTTTGAGATTTCAATTGAACTTTTTTATGGCTATGAATTAGTTATTCATTATATTCTAATTATTTATGTTAAAGTGAGTTGTTTATCTTGTCTTGTGCTTATTGCTTAATTATTTGATCAGTAATTACTTTGTTACTCTAGAAGGAATTGGAAGAGGAATTCTAGGGTTAGAACTGGGCTTGATATCATGTGACTTAGTTATTTGCATGATGAATAATTAGGTTTGTGAATAGAATGGAAATATCATTACACGCATGTAACACGTAAGGAATTGGGATTGGAAAGAGTTTAATTCAATTATTTTACATAGGAATATAGCAAGATTAATTTGGATTAAAAAGAAGGCAATTGATCACTTGGAAAAGGACTTTTGGCATTTGAGAATTCTCATTAACAATTAAGTAGGCATAATAATTGGGATAATTGGATAATTGATTTATAATTCATAATTGGGGATATTGAAGTCTTAATCTTTATTTATTTGAATTCATTCGTTAAAATCTTAGTTTTAATTAGTTAATTTAGTTTTCTTAATTAGAAAAAACACGATTTGAGATTGTTTAAATAAAATTAGTTTGGTTAAAATTAGTACTTGGTGATTTTTATTAAATAATTCCTCGTGGGAACGATACTCTACTTTCACTTTATTACTTGTTGGCCGTGTATACTTGCACGTATTCATTGATTCTGAAATCGATCAACAAGTTTTAGGCGCTTACATTGGGAATTAATTTAATAATTATTTACCAATATTAATTTTAATCAAATTAGTCTTAATTTAAACATTTTTATTTTAATTCTCTTTCTATATTTCTCTCTTTTCAGTACCATGGATGACCTTGTGTATCAATGGCCATATCTGAACATGACTCAACCAAGAGGGAGTGGAGATTGAAAGACTCGAGAAACTTTACGCATTGTCGGCCTGATTGAGACACTTTGAAGATGTTTGAAGCTTTTGAAGCTCGGCGTCGTCAAAGTATGGTGGTTACTTGTGATTATTGTCTTTGGAAATCATATGAGTCATCAATGCACCATCGATTTGAGCCGATGCAATTATAGTGGTGATTACCCCAATAATTATGTCTATCCCAACAACTATCATCGCCGAGTTGGGGTATCACGGATTTTTCATGGAGTAACAATCAAGATCAATTTTATGCTCCAAGTCCAACATACCCACAGGATTTCTTGTGTCCACCTCCACTACAACAGAAGAACATTCAAATTGGGAGGAAGCCTTGGAAAATTTATTAAAGCTTACGCAAAAAAGGAATGAGGAACAAGACAAGAAAATGAATCAAGAAAGTTGAATTTGCAAAGCCAAGGGCGTTGATCAAGAATTTGGAAAATTAAGTGGAACAGAGATAGCACATCGTTGAACAACGAGTCCTCAATACACGGCCCTATGACATGGATTAGAGCAGGTGGTGAGCCCGAGCCAAATCTACTGTTGGATGAGCCACGAGATGAAAAAAGAGGAGACAAGTGGGGATAATGACAACAAGGTCGGTGAAGAACTAATTGTGAGAACCGGTGATGATGAGCCAATGTTATTTATGCCTCAAGTGCCTTCTCCTCCACAGTTCAAGAGTCCAGGGTTAGATTTGCAAAACCTTGTCAGATTGGTAGTCATGTATGCGTCGGCAATACTCTCGTGATGTAAAAGTAAGTACACCTTGAAACCATGGTGCGATGAGCTAGAGAAGATAGAAGAAGAAATTGTTGTGTCGACAAGCCTCTATGCCGAATATATAAGCGGAGACACAATGGAGAAACCACCTAGATCTTTGGACGTTCTTGAATGTGATATTATCTCAAGAAAGCATTCTAGGTGACTTTAATACAATGTCTATTACAAATGGGAACCTACCAAAAGCTATATTATTTCCAGATGGATGGAGGGTTCCTCAACTTTTCGTGAGGGGAATTGGATAGAGAATTGAAGAAGTCGGTGAGACTATAAAACAAGCGCTTATTGGGAAGCTGACCCAAGTTTAATTTTTATTTTTAATTTTTATTAAGTTTTATATTAGTAGTTTGGAATTTGCATTTATTTAGGATTTAATAAAATTGCTTCTATCATGGTTTTACAAAGTTATTCAAGTCAAATTCAAGTGTGGTGCCCAATTTGTTCCATGTGCTTGCCTATTCTCCAAACTTAGCGGACAAGGAGGAAGATGGCTATATTTTTGGAAGTCCTCTGCTTTAATTTTTTTCTATTGTAGCCATTAAGGACAATGTCTAGTTTAAGTTTGGGGGCATTTTAGTGTCGTATTGCATATAGTTAGTTATTTACATTGTAGTTTCGTTATGTTTTCGGGTTATTTACATTTAGTTTTTGCATTCAGCTTTTTTTGTTTAAAAAAAAAATTTAAAAATCATAAAAATAGTAGTTAGTTTACTATGTTTGTTCTTGATTAGTTTATATTTGCATGATTCAAGCTGTTAGATAGTAAAAGTCTATTTTGGCCAATGATGAGACCTGGAGTTAAGTAGATAAGTATAGTATTGAATATTAGGGCTTTGATGTGATTTCTTGTTATGAATTGAATCTTTTCTGTTTGAAGCTGGTATAATCAAGGTTAATACGTTAATAATGACTATGTTAAGCGATTAAGTTTAAATTGATACATAATGGATTTCTTAAGTATAATACTAGTGTGAAGGAATGAAAGACATGAATAGGCGGAGATGGCTAAATTTTGATAAAAACTTAAGTTTTGGGGGAAATTTTGGGGTATATAAGCTTAAAAAAAAAAAAAACATGTTGAGTCTTGTGGTGGGTTGAGGAGAAACACTCCCCATAAACACAAGCGTGAGATGGGCGTAAGCGCACTCACCAACCATCTATAAAAAAAGAAAAGAAAAATAAAATTCTGGTAGCTAGTTTTGTTTGGGGCCTTTGTTACTTGAGTAGAAACGCTTTAGAAGGTATCTTAAAACCTAAGCGCCTAAGGTCTTATATAGTGCAGGAGTCGTTGGTCTAAAGCTTCGCTAAGGGGTGACTTTGTTAGCCTAATGGAATGAGACATTGCACGATTATGGTTAAAAAAAAAACAATAAAAGCGGGAAAAGAGCAAAAAGCCCCGTAATGAAAAGTAAAGCATAAGTATCCCAGATTGGACTCTTGAACTTGGTGGATGTTTGACTTTAGTTGGATATAAGCATTCGTGAATTTTGTGAATTTGCATTTGTATGATGCCTTCAAAGATATCTATTATGTCTTAAATTTGATTTTATATCAGTTAACATTGTTGTGGAGCACACACGCACTATATCAGTGATAACAGTCTAAGATTTGATGATTGATTGGGAAATTACTGATTGTTTTTAATATGATGTATTATCATGTTTACTTGATTTCTCTAAGTAGGTTGAATAGACTTGTTTACATCATTCTTTGTTGGATTCGTAGGCATATAGATTAGTTTCATTACATTGCATTGCATAACATTTTTGTGTTTTTGCTTGAGGACAAATAAAGATTTATGTTTGGGGCTATTACGCCAAAAACTTGTTGATCGATTTCGCAATCAATGAATGAAAAAACACGATTTGAGATTGTTTAAATAAAATTAGTTTGGTTAAGAATTAGTACTTGGTGATTTTTATTAAATAATTCCTCGTGGGAACGATACTCTACTTTCACTTTATTACTTGTTGACCGTGTATACTTGCACGTATTCATTGATTGCGAAATCGATCAACAGACCTCTTTTGGAATCTTCCATGCTAAACCTCTTTAGCATCGAGTCAATGTACGTTCTTTGGGACAAGCCAAGCATCCTTTCATATCTATCTCTATAGATCTTTATCCCCAAAATATAGGATGTTTCTCCCAAGTCCTTCATGGAGAAGTGTTTAGATAACCAGATTTTAATTGATTGTAGCATAGGAATATCATTCCCGATCAGTAATATATCATCAATATATAATACGAGGAATGAAACAGCGCTCCCACTAATCTTCTTGTACACACATAGTCCATCCTCATTTTTGATAAAATCAAATTCTTTGATTGTCTCATCAAAACGGATGTTCCACCTACGAGAAGCTTGCTTCAATCCATAAATGGATCGTTGTAGCTTACAGACTTGATTTTTTCCAACCTTTGAAACAAATCCCTCTGGCTGTATCATATACACATCCTCCTCAAGTTTCCTGTGACACCCCCAAATCTAGGTACTTCATTCCCACAAGATTTGGTGTTCACTATCCAAACATTCATACTATCTACCCAAATAAAATAATATTTAAACCATAAATCCTCCCTTAAAATAGGGTTACATTAATCAATAAAAATCTTCCCAGGTTATCTAACCTTAAAACATCATTCAAGTGCGAAAATAAATTATTACATCACATCATTATATAAAAGTCTATTATCAAATTCAAAAGTCTAACATCATAACAATAATCATAATTACAAGTCTTCATCACTTGTACATTTTTCTCTTTCCTTTGCTAGTTGAAGGCTCATCTACCTTCTCAACTTTAGCTGCAATAATAATATTTATGCAAGAGTGAGCAAAACAATTGCTCACTGGATATAACAATAAATCAACAGGAGAATAATAATAATAACTGCCAACGAATAGGGTTATCAAAACTGAATAATACTCTAACAATGATAATCAGAAACTGGAATCCAAATTGTAGAATATATATAATTGAGGGTCCTAAGACCACGAACTATGTCCATAGTTGCAAGTAATCTTTGAACTCCAACTTTAACAGTCATAAGACTATAAGAACTCCTCGTACTTAGGGATCGATTTACGTACAATGTATTGTGCACAAACATTTCAACGCTAAGCGTAAATTATCCCCTAATAATAATAGGGTTGTTCATCTCAGTATTTAGAGTACAAGTCCGCACCAAAGAAAGTTTGGGTTGGATAAGCTTTCAAGGGTAATTTGAAGTTTAACGATCATCAACTAGAGGACTAGTTGAATCAATAGTGTTTGATAACATCACAAATGTTTAATAACAACATAACATAGAACAATTGAGAATCATAAGTGGCTGATTATACATATTAAACTCATGCTTGAAATAACTATAGAGCATAAGTATTCAACAAAATGAATAAAATGGTAAACCTTTTGCTTGAACAATAAATAAGCTAAGGTTAGATCTTATAACATTAGAAATGAAATTATAAAATATATGATAACGATGATAAATTTGAAAGCTAAAAACTAAAAACTTGCCCTAACATGGTATTAATTCATACAAAGAAATAAAATAGCTCAATAATAAAAAGCGAGAGTTCAAAAGCTGCGTTCATTATACAAGAATAGAACTTAAAAAACTTGCTTACTATAAACAAGTTAGAATGAATCAACTAAATGAGAATTTCAAATAACATTAGAGTTAAAGTTTGCTCGAATGAAATTTAGGAACAATTGACTTGTTCAATAACAATTAAGATAGAAAACTTGCTCAATCAAAAGAATAAAGCTACACAAATGTAATAATGAAACTAGCTCAACGAAAGTGTAGAGTTAGAAAACTTTCTCAATGTAAAAAGATAAGGTTTAGAAACTTTCCTTGAGCGTAAGCTATAAAATTAAACTCACGATCACCTACACATAATTTTAGAACCACAATACCTATTAGATATGCTAACATACCATAACATGTACATTTCTAGATAATCTTATCATTTTAGCACAAGTCTTTCATTACCAATTACATTTCAGAAATTCCAAGTGTTTTAAGTTGCAACACTTGTCTAACCTTCATTGTATAAACTAAGTTATCACATAACACGTTCATGACTTATAATCATTTTTTTCAACTTTGAATTTATAATTCACATAACACGACTCTGTTTAACCTTGTTGTTACATGGTTCTCACATTAACATAACATTATGCTAAGTTATATTGAACGACCAAAGTTTGCGGAATTAGCAAACTTCTTTGTCTCGAGATCGGGCTTTGGTGGCAGTAGCCATGAGATTTTATCTTAATCTTTCTGGCGTGCATATTTGCCCTTAGAGGGATGATTGTGGCACGGCACATGTGATTCGATTTAACGAACGAGCTACGACACTTTTCTTAAGCCAACTAACACGAATTTCACCCACCAAATAGTAATAATAACATGTAAAAATGATATAGAACTATCACAAACATATTTGTGAACATATTCAACCAATTAAAACAATTTAACAACAATTTACGCTAGGTTAATTTCTCAAATTCCATGTTTTTCATATAAAACTCAATTTTTGATATTCATCCCAAAAATCATCACTGTGAATTCAATACTTGGCCAAATCACTCCATTCAAATTACGTTATGCTTCATTTCTTAATGAACTAACATAATCAAGCTTCAATTTACAATTTCACATACTAATTAGTCACTAAAATTGATACTTTTCATGAACCATATGAAAATACATATACTTTCAAAATTTTCTACTGTTATCCAAAAATTGACATGCAATTTCCTTGTTTGATATAAACTCTAGCATTATAAACACATATAATCACAATTACCAAGTATATATCCATAATTCACCAATTTTAATTTCACGAATACAAACAAAGCTATGTCGTAATACATATATATATATAATATATATATATATAATATATATATATATATATGCTTTAAAAAGATAAAATACCTTGCAAAAAAACACCTTTGAAATTTTCTTCTCTCACAAGCTCTTTCTCAAATTCTCTCAAACTCTCTCAATCTCTCTCTGTAATCTCTAGGCTAGCAAAACTAGAATGCTAAAAAACGATAGCGATCAATATGCGTAATAACAAAATACAAAATTGATATGGCCTTAATTATATCATCAGTTATCAAAATAACGTATATATTATATTATATTATATTTAATTTATTTTATTTATATTATTTATTTTATTTAAATTCAAAAATTAGAAATTCAAAAGCTATAAGGCTTTGTTTGGTAAAACCCTTTAATTTTTAAAGAATTAATATATTAAGCCTTGTTTGGAAAAAACTAAATTAAACCCTTTTAATTTATTTTAATAAACATTTTAGTTTATAATTTATAATTACATCAATTTATTTGGATCACATACTATTATTTAAATTAATTAAATATATCATTTTAATTAAATATATCAATTATAATAACATTTCATTATAATTTTATTTAATAATTAAACACATCCACTTAAATTATTAATTCAAAACAACAATATAACATCTCATGTCATATTACAACTCTATAAATTATAATTTAATTTAATTTAGAAAATTCTCTAATAAATTTTAGATTCCATAACCATCACATCAAATAAATATTTATTTCATCAATTCAACAATAGACACATCAAATAAATATTTATATTATTCAATAAATATTTAATATTACAATTTGAAATTTTGGATCGTTACATCCTTCACTCCTTACAAGGATTACATCCCGAGAATCACAATTCAAACAATCAAATTGTCACATTCTCCCCTACTTACAAAGATTCTGTCCCAGAATCGAAGACATAGACTAAACAAATAACTCGGGGTAATTTTTCATCATATTAACCCGAGTTCCCACGTAGCCTCTTGATATTGGTTCCTCCATATCACCTTCAAGAAGGTATCACTTTATTCGAGCACTTGTTCTTTCATGTCGACTATTTGGATAGGAATCTCTTCATAAGACAAATCTTTTCTTGAAGCGCAGCGGTTCATACTCGATCACATGCTTGTAATCGGGTTTATACGGTCGTAACACCGACACATGAAAAACGTTGTGCACATGTTCTAATTCTGGAGGTAAAGCTACCTCATAAGCCACTTCTCCCACTTTTTGTAGAATCTCGAAAGGTCCAATAAACCTTGGGTTTAGCTTTCCTTTCTTGCCAAAATGAATTTTCCCCTTCGAGGAGAAACTTTCGAGGAACACGAAATTTCACGCTTCAAATTCGCGGCTTTGCTTGTGTTGATCAACATATTTTTTACATCGATCTTGGCGGCTACTAGTCTTGCTCTGATGAGTTTGATAAACCGGTGATCTCTTTGTACTAATTACAGGCCTAACAGTTGACGTTTACCAACGTCATCCCAGCATAGTGGAGTTCGGCATTTCCTGCCATATAACGCTTCGTATGGCGGCATACCAATGCTTGCATGGTAACTTTTGTTGTATGCAAATTCCACCAACGGTAGATGATCATCCCAATTTCCTTTGAAATCCATAATGCACGCTCTAAGCATATCTTCAAGCGTCTGGATCGTTCGTTCGCTTTGCCCATCCGTTTGCGGATGATATGTTGTGCTCATCTTCAATTGCGTTCCCATGCATTCTTGTAGTCTCTTCCAGAAATTTGATGTGAACCTCGGGTCTCGATCTAACACAATAGATATTGGAACTCCATGCCTCGACACGATCTCGTTAACATATAATTTTGCCAGCTGATCAAGATTAAATCTAATCTTTATTGGCAAAAAGTGTGCAAATTTTGTCAGTTTGTCCACTATCACCCATATCGCATCGTATCCTTTTACGAGTCGTTGGAAGGACCTACCACAAAATCCATTGTGATTGCTCCCCATTTCCATTCCGGTATTTCCAACGGTTGAAGTAACCCGCTTGGTTGTTGATGCTCGGCCTTCACTTTCTGACATGTCAAGCACTTTTCAACGCATTCTGCAACATCTGTTTTCATATTTGGCCACCAAAAATGTCGCCACAAATCTTGATACATCTTCGTACTTCCCGGATGAATCGAATATCTTGAGCTATGAGCTTCTATCAAGATTTCCTCTTTAATATCATGTACTGCTGAAACCCAAATTCGTCCCTCGAATCTCGGCATTCCCTCAATATCAACCTTGAACTTTACTTCTCTTCCTTCGATCACACTCTCTTTTATTTTTCTGCATTCCTCATCTTGTAGTTGGCGTTCTTCACTTTATCTACTAAAGTTTTGGTAGCTTCCATCTGGTACAATTTTTCATCGGATTCTTTTGGAAATTAAATTTCTAACTCCAGCCTTGCCATTGCTGAAATGAGTTCCTCATTATCGGTTAACAACATTAATTTTTCTCTGCCTTTCCTACTCAAAGCATCTGCAACCACATTAGCTTTGCCCGGGTGATAAAAGATCTCGCAATCGTAATCTTTTATCAATTCCATCCATCTCCTCTACCGCATATTCAGGTTCTTTTGAGTGAAAATATACTTCAGACTCTAATGGTATGTGTAGATTTCACACTTCTCTCCATAGAGATAGTGCCTCCATATCTTCAGAGCAAATACCTCGCCATGACTCTAAATCATGAGTTGGATACCCTTTCTCGTAGTCTTTCAATTATCTTGATGCATCTGAAATGACTTTTGCCGTTTTGCATTAGAACACATCCTAAGCCCTTGTGTGAAGCATCACTATACACCACAAAGTTTTCTGTATTATCTGGTAATGACAACACAGGTGCCACATTGAGCTTCTTCTTTAATTCTTGAAAACTCTCCTCACATTTCTTTGTCCAAACAAATTTTCTGATTTTTCTCGTTAAATTTGTCAGCGAGTGGCAATCTTGGAAAATCTTGGATAAATAAATGCATAATAACTCGCCAATCCCAAGAAACTTCTTACTTACGATGGAGTTCTTGGTGGTTCCCAATTTATCATAACCGACCTTTGATGGATCCTTTGAAATTCCATCCTTGTCAATTCGTGCCCAAGAAATTTACACGTTCTAGCCAAAATTCACATTTAGAAATTTTGCGTACAACTTTTCTTTTCTTAGCGTCTCGAAGATCGGACATAAGTGTTCCACGTGTTCTTCTTGAGTTTTAGAGTATACATCGAATATCATCGATAAATACCACCACAAACTTGTCTAAAAATGGTTTAAACACCATGTTCATCAAATCCATGAGCAGCTGCTGAGGGCGTTTGTCAAACCAAAAGACATTACTAAAAATTCATAATGTCCATACCAGAGTTTGGAATGCCATCTTGGTACATCCTCCTTCCTCACTTTCAATTGATGATACCCACTTCTCAAATTTATTTTTGAGAAATATCTAGCACCCTTCAATTGATCAAACAAGTCATCTATTCTTGGCAATGGATATTTGTTTTTAATAGTGACTTTGTTTAATTCTCTATAATCAATGCAAAGGCGCATTGACCCATCCTTCTTCTTCATGAATAACATCGGCGCGCCCCCACGGTGATACACTTCATTGAATATACTTCTTATCTAATAGGTTCTTGTAGTTGCACCATTAGTTCCTTCATCTCTCACGGAGCCATTACATGCTGGGGCCTTCGATATTGGAGTGGTTTCTGGCGCTAAGTCGATCACAAACTCAATTTCTTGGTCGGTGGAAGTCTAGCAAATCCTCCGGAAACACATCTCTGAATTCCCTAACCACTTTGGTATCTCTTCCGGATTTCTTACCCTTCTTCTTTTGAGTATCGACTATATAAGCTAAATAACCCTACGTACTTTGACTCAACAACTTCTTGCTTTGCATCAATGTCGAGACATCTCATTTGTCTAGGTGATTTGCTACCATGAAAAACTACCTTTAGCGGTGAGTTATAAGGTTTACACACTTCCTTTGGCAATCAATTTTCGCTCCATAATTGAATAAACAATCCATTCCCAATATCACATCAAACTCTCAAAGTTTTATCGGGATTAAATCTACTTTCATAACATTTCCTTAATGTTCACCCTCGAGTTCTTGTATCTGAACCTTAATGAGAATCACTTCCCTATTCGCAATTTCTATGTTTAAAGGAAATTCAACTCTTCACTAGGTATTTCTAACTTCTTAGCAAAATCATCGAGATATAAGCGAGCAAGTAGCTCCCGAATCAAATAATACATATGCATTTATATCATTGATTAAGATAATACATAACACGACATCTTTTAATTGCACCGCGTCCTGCACCGTCATGTTGAAGGTTCTTGCTGTTGGCTTATTTGTTGATGTTGGTCCAACAATAGTCAGTGTACCTCCACTAGCATTTCCCTTGCTTCCATTTGTCTCACGGATCTCTTCTTAGGGCATTCATGAGCAAAATGATCCTTGGACCCATACGTGAAACAAAGCGTTCTTCTTAGGTTGAGTGCAATTTGGGCGATGTGACCCTCCACAGCCCTGATTGAAGCATACTCATTTCCCATCAAGCACACACCCTTGTGAAACTTTCGCGCATGTAGCACATGCTTGAACTTCTTCTTTTGCTAGTTTCCTTCTTTGATTTCCGGCCCCACATTTGCATTCCACTTCCTCTTCAAATTGTTGTTGCCATTCCCACAGTTACCACCACCACCATTCTTAGGTTCACCTTCACTCTTCTTCTTCCTTTGTTCTTGGTTGTGTTTTGTTACAGCCTCGCCTCCACTCTCAGCGAGAATTGCCTTCTCCATCACTGCTGCAAATGTCTTTAAGTTGGAACAAGGAAACCCTCTTTGTACAACAGAGGCTTCAATCCCTATTCAAACCTCTTAAGCTTTGCGTTAAATGCATCTTGACTTGATATGGCACAAACCTCACCAACTCATTGAATCTTGCGGCATACTCAGACACCGACATCGTTCCCTGCTTCAGTTCCAAAAATTGCACCTCTAGCTGACTCTTCAAACTTTCTGGAAAATAAGTCTCGAAGAACATCTCCTTAAACCTTTCCCAAGTCATAATCCCTTGACCTCCTCGGGTTTTATTGGCCTGCCACCAATAACTCGCCTCTGCTTTCAACATGAATGTTGCAAATGCAATCTTCTGGTTATCCTCTACCCTTGCAACATCGAACACTTTCTCTATCTCCATGATCCAGGTCTGTGCTTCAACCGAATTCATGGACCTTCGGAATTCTGGTGGTCCAACCGCCTTAAAATCCTTAAACGTTGTACCTTGGTTCTGAGGTTGATTCTGCAAAAGCACCCGTCAAGAATGTCATTATTTGCTAAACCGGGTTACCTTCCACATTGTTGTTGTTGGTTTTCTCGGTGGGCTCTCTGTCGGGGTGGTTGACGTCTTGGAGGCATTTTCTGTAAAAATACACTCATTAGACTATTACTCCATTTCTGTAAGTATCTCTACTTAATTTACACACAAAATCTTATCACATAACACATAACATTTTGAATAAAATAATAACCTTTATTCATTCATAATCTTTTAAAAACATCAAAACAATAGCATCATTGCTATTTACATTACTTTCTGAACTATAAAGATTTTGAGGATTACTTCATCATCATCACATCCCATTGGTTATATCATACCCGAGATTTACATTTCATCTTTTATTTACTCATCAATCACATAATAGTTACATATCAACCTACGATGTCCTACTAAGATGCCGTATAGCCTTACGACGCTCTTCCTCCATAATTCGGAACATTGTTCGGCGATCTAATATGTATGATTGTAGAGTCTCGAACTGAATGGGATAACCCATGACTCGATCTTAAGCTCGATTGATCATGGTGTTGAATACGTTATTCATCACTTCCATCTTCATCCTCTTTGTTTGTGCATCTCTTTCTGCTATTCCGGCTCGTTGGTAAGCTTCATTGTACGCATCTTCAGCTCTTTCCCTCTTAGTAGATTCCTCCTTCAGCTTATTCTTCAATTTTGAAATCTCTGCTATCATACGCTCGTTTTCTCCTTCAGTGTGAACCAACTTTTCTTCAACGTTATTCAGGCGTTCCTCTCGATCTTGGATCTCATCATCCTTTTGTGCCATCGAGGTTTGTTGTTGACTACTATCTCCTGCAACTCCTCGGCGGTATCTTGAGTTCCACATTACGGTCATACACCCTCGTCATAATGCATCTGACCATCGACTATCGAGTTAAGTGGAATCTCTTCCTCCTCGTCCTCCTCATCCGACTGTGGCAGCTCCACGGGGTCCTCCTCATCCGTCTCTATCTCATCATCCTCATCAAGTACTCTCTCCTGCTCAACTCTCATGGCGAAGCAAAACTGTTTCCCGTGGCGATGAGTTGTTCCCAAACTACTGAATATCTCGAGGCTCCTCTCTCTCTAGGCATCTGGGATCCTTCCTCCTAGCTTTTGTTGGATCTTCCTACATTAGCCATCTGTCAATCAAATTTTAAGTTTTAATTACTAATCATTACTACTCGACACTCATGAGCACATAAGTTATAATCACATAAGCACATAAGTATTTTATTACTTCTTCCTTAAAACTCGATAAGAGTCATCACTATCTTTTCAAAGGTTACTTCCTAAGGCTTTTTCCCCACCTAAGGTTCATAACCTAAAGCTCTGATACCAACTTGTGACACCCCCAAATCTAGGTACTTCATTCCCACAAGATTTGGTGTTCACTATCCAAACATTCATACTATCTACCCAAATAAAATAATATTTAAACCATAAATCCTCCCTTAAAATAGGGTTACATTAATCAATAAAAATCTTCCCAGGTTATCTAACCTTAAAACATCATTCAAGTGCGGAAATAAATTATTACATCACATCATTATATAAAAGTCTATCATCACATTTAAAAGTCTAACATCATAACAATAATCATAATTACAAGTCTTCATCACTTGTACATTTTTCCCTTTCCTTTGCTAGTTGAAGGCTCATCTACCTTCTCAACTTTAGCTGCAATAATAATATTTATGCAAGAGTGAGCAAAACAATTGCTCACTGGATATAACAATAAATCAACAGGAGAATAATAATAATAATAATAACTGCCAACGAATAGGCTTATCAAAACTGAATAGTACTCTAACAATGATAATTAGAAACTAGAATAAAAAATGTAGAATATATATAACTGAGGGTCCTAAGACCACGAACTATGTCCATAGTTGCAAGTAATCTTTGAACTCCAACTTTAACAGTCATAAGACTATAAGGACTCCTCGTACTTAGAGGGATTAGCCCTTCGTACAATGTATTGTGCACAAACATTTCAACGCTAAGCGTAAATTATCCCCTAATAATAATAGGGTTGTTCATCTCAGTATTTAGAGTACAAGTCCGCACCAAAGAAAGTTTGGTTTGGATAAGCTTTCAAGGGTAATTTGAAGTTTAACGAACATCAACTAGAGGACTAGTTGAATCAATAGTGTTTGATAACACAATAGTTGTTTAATAACAACATAACATAGAACAATTGAGAATCATAAGTGAACTGATTATACATATTAAACTCATGCTTGAAATAACTATAGAGCATAAGTATTCAACAAAATGAATAAAATGGTAAACCTTTGCTTGAACAATAAATAAGCTAAGGTTAGGATCTTATAACATTAGAAATGAAATTCTTAAAGAATATGATAGCGATAGCAAAATTTGAAAACTAAAAACTTGCCCAACATGGTATTAACTCATGCAAAAAGAATTAAAAGCATTTCAATAATAAAGGCGAGAGTTCAAAAATTGCGTTTATTATACAAGAATAGAACTTAAGAAACTTGCTTAACTATAAACAAGTTAGAATGAATCAACCAAATGAGAATTTCAAATAACATTAGAGTTAAAGTTTGCTCGAATGAAATTTAGGAACAATCGACTTGTTCAATAACGATTAAGATAGAAAACTTGCTCAATCAAAAGAATAAAGCTACACAAATGTAATAATGGAACTAGCTCAACGAAAGTGTAGAGTTAGAAAACTTTCTCAATGTAAAAAGATAAGGTTTAGAAACTTTCCTTGGCGTAAGCTATAAAATTAAACTCACGATCATCCACACATAATTTTAGAACCACAATACCTATTAGATATGCTAACATACCATAACATGTACATTTCTAGCTAATCTTATCATTTTAGCACAAGTCTTTCATTACCAATTACATTTCAGAAATTCCAAGTGTTTTACTTCGCAACACTTGTCTAACCTTCATTGTATAAACTAAGTTATCACATCACACGTTCATGACTTATAAATCATTTTTTACAGCTTTGAATTTATAATTCACATAACACGACTCTGTTTAACCTTTTTGTTACATGGTTCTCACATTAACATAACATTATGCTAAGTTACATTGAACGACCAAAGTCTGCAAAATTAGCATACTTCTTTATCTCGAGGCCCGGGCCTTTGAAGCAGTCGCGCCAGTTTTATCTTTGGCTAAATGGCCTTGTGCTAAGTTTTTCTTGGCAGCAGCTTTTTCTATTTACAAATTCTAGTTTTGCAGAACAGAGCTACGACACTTTTCTTAAGCCAACTAACACGAATTTCACCCACCAAACAGTAATAGTAAAATGTAAAAATGGTATAGAACTATCACAAGCATATTTGTGAACATATTCCACCAATTAAAACAATATAACAACAATTTAAGCTAGGTTAATTTCTCAAATTCCATGTTTTTCATATAAAACTCAGTTTTTGATATTCATCCCAAAAATCATCATTGTGAATTCAATTCTTGGCCAAATTACTCCATTCAAATTACGCTATGCTCGTTTCTTAATGAACTAACATAATCAAGCTTCAATTTACAATTTCACATACTAATTAGTCACTAAAATTGATACTTTTCATGAACCATATGAAAATACATATACTTTCAAAATTTTCTACTGTTATCCGAAAATTAACATATGATTTCCTTGATATAAACTCTAGCATTATAAACACGTATCATCACAATTACCAAGTATATATCCATAATTCACCAATTTTGATTTCATATAATACAAACAAAGCTATGTAAGTAACTTCATATATGTATAATAAGGGTATAGAATATATATTTGTTGCTTAAAAGAAATCCTAGATAAACACACTTCAAATTGGAATTGTTCTTTCTGCATAAGCTCTTTCTCAAATTCTCTCAAGTTTCTCTCAAGCTCTCTCAATTCTCTACGTAATCTCTAGGCTAGCTAAACTAGAAATGTAAAAACAACGATAGCCGAAATGCGCTAAACCTTAAAATACAAAACCGATATGGCTTTAATAGTTATCATGCCGGTTATCATAAATATATATTATATATTATATTTATTAATTTAATTTAATTTATTTATTTTATTTAAATTCAAAAATTAAAATCCCAAAAGCCATAAGGCTTTGTTTGGCAAAACCTTTAATTTTTAAAGAATTAATATATTAAGCCTTGTTTGGTAAAAACTAAATTAAACCCTTTTAATTTATTTTAATAAACACTTTAGTTTATAATTTATAATTACATATTATTTATTTGGATCTATATCAACATTAGTTAATAAATTAATTAAATACTATATTTTAATTAAATATACCATTTAAGCAAATAACATAAAATTATAATTTTCATTATAATTTTATTTAATAATTAAACACATCCACTTAAATTATTAATTCAAAACAACAATATAACATCTCATGTCATATTAGAACTCTATAAATTATAATTTAATTTAATTTAGAAAATTCTCTAATAAATTTTAGATTCCATAACCATCACATCAAATAAATATTTATTTCATCAATTCAACAATAGACACATCAAATAATTATTTATATTATTCAATAAATATTTAATATTACAATTTGAAATTTTGGATCGTTACATTTCCCATTGAGGGAAGCGGTTTTCACGTCCATCCGCCGCGTAATTTGTAGTCGTAGTAAGTCGCAATCGCAAGCAAAATCCGAATGGACTTGAGCATTGCTACTTATGTGAAGGTTTCGTCAAAGTTAACTCCTTGTCTTTGTTTGAAACCTTTTGCACTAGTCGGGCCTTATAGGTCTCTACCTTGCCATCCGCTCCAGTCTTTCTTTTAAAGACCCATTTACACCCAATAGGCTTAATGCCTTGTGTGGTGAAACCAAAGTCCATACTTGGTTCTCATACATGGAGTCTATCTCGGATTTCATGGCTTCTTGCCACTTTTTTGAGTCTTTACTACTCATAGCCTGTTCGTAATCCAATGGATTATCATCATCATCATTTATGATGCGTACCTCGTCGTTATCTTCTATGACAAGTCCATACCTATCAGGTATCTTTGGTACTCTTCTAGATTTACGAATAGGGTGTGGAACTGAAGGAATCTCTACTTGGACAGGTTCATCCATTTGATTTGTAGTGGTTTGTGCTTCTTGAATTTCTTCAAGATCTATTTTCCTCCCACTGACCCCTTCAAGGATAAACTCCTTTTCCAAGAAGGCAACATGTTTGGCAACAAACACTTTTTGTTCAGTAGGATTATAGAAATAATATCCTAAACTTTCTTTAGGATATCCCACAAAAGTACACTTATCAGATCTTGTCCCGAGCTTATCATTTTGAAACCTTTTCACATAAGCTGGACATCCCCAAATCTTAACATGCTTAAGACTAGGCTTCCTCCCTGTCCACATCTCATATGGAGTCTTAGGGATGGATTTTGAGGGAACCTTATTTAGTTGATATATAGTCGCTTCTAGGGCATATCCCCAGAATGACACCGGAAGATCGGTAAAACTCATCATGGAATGAACCATGTCCAACAGTGTTCGATTTCTCCTTTCAGATACACCATTCAACTGTGGCGTCCCTGGTGGAGTCCATTATGAGATTATACCCTTTTCTTTGAGACAATTGAGAAACTCACTGCTTAAGTATTCACCACCTCGATAGGATCAAAGAATCTTAATACTTTTACCTGTTTGTTTCTCTACTTCACTTCTGAACTCTTGGAACTTTTCAAATGATTTAGATTTTTATTTCATTAAATGCACATATCCAAATCTTGAGTGATCATCAGTGAATGTAATAAAATAAGAATACCCTCCTCGTGCATTCGTTGTCATAGGTCCACATACATCCGTGTGTACCAACGCTAACAACTCTGTAACTCTTTCTCCTTTTCCACTAAAAGGAGATTTAGTCATTTTTCCAATGAGACAAGATTCACAAGTTGGATATGATTCATAATCCGATAGCTCTAGGAGCCCATCTTTATAAAACTTGGATAATCTTGTTTCATTAATATGACCAAGTCTACAGTGCCACATATAGGTATAATTAACATCATTTCTTTTCTTTTTCTTAGTTTGTTCAATTTGAAGTATATTTTCATGCAAGTCAAGAATGTAAAGTCCATTTCGTAAATTACCAACACCATATAAAACATTATTATTCTAAATAGAACAACTATTGTTCTTTGTTATAATGTCAAAACATCCATATCCAATATATATATTGAAATAATGTCTCTAATAAGTGACGGAACAAAATAACAATTATTTAAACTAATGGATTCATTTCGTAGGTAGTGCTAAACAATAAGTCCTCTGACTAATGCAAAAGCAATCTTTGCTCCATTTCCCACCTCATGAGGACGACCTCATCCTTGCTTAGCTTTCTACTTACGACCGGTCCCCGCATATTATTACATATGTGAGAACCACACGGTTGTATCCAATACCCAAGTAGAAGATTGACTTTCAAAAAATTAATTTTAATCATAAACAAACCTTGATTAGGATTTGAAGCTTCTCCAAGCTTCTTCTGCTTTTGTTCCGCAAGATAATCCTTGCAGTTCCTCTTCCAGTGACCCGACTTGTTGCAATGGAAGCAAATTCCTTTGCTAGCTGGATCAGGTTTCTTTTGATCCTTCACTTTCGCCTTTCCCTTAGCCTTCTTGGATTTCTTCTTTTCAGAAGATACCTTGGGCCTCTTCCTTTTCTTGGAAGAATCATCCACCAGTAAGACATGGTTCTTCTTGGATGGGAAGTGACCTTCAGCAGTTTTCAACATGTTAAGTAATTGTGCAAAGTGACATCTAACTTATTCATGTGAAAATTCACAACAAATTGTGAGAAGGTGTCCGGGAGTGACTGCAAGACTAAATCTTGACTCAACTTCCCATCCATGACGAAGCCAAGCTATCCAAGATGTTTAATCAGATTGATCATCTTTAAGACATGAGTCTCAACGGTAGTGCCCTTGGTCATCCGAGATCGGAAGAGCTCCTTAGATATTTCATATCTAGCAAATCCTACTTTGCTCACCATAAAACTCTTCAAGGTGTAGTAGCATAACACGAGCATCCATGGTTTCATGTCGTATTGAAGCTCATTACTCATGGATGCGAGCATGATGCATTGAGCCACAGATGCATCATTTTTCCACTGTTTAAAAGTAGCAATCTCTTCCTCAGAGGTTGTCTCTGCAACTTTTGCCGGTACGGGCGAATTTAGGACATAAGAAATCTTTTTAGCAGTGAGAACAATTCTCAGATTTCTTAACCAGTCCGTGTAATTCGGTCCGGTCAGTTTGTTAACATCAAGTATGCTACGCAGTGAAATTAGTGAATGTGACATTTTCAAAATTCAAACATGTAAAAGACAATATTTTAGCAAACATTCATTTAATTAATTACCAAAATAAATTAGGTCTTATTTTATATTGGTATCTCCCACTATTTTCTTCAAACTATATTACCCTCATGAATATAGTTTGGCAATATCTAATTAAGGATTTGTTAATGAGAATAAGGATCCCATTTCAAATGTATATAGCCTTGTGTGTGCACAACAAACTATATATAAATAAATAGGTAGACAACTCTTGTCAATTACATCATTATGTGACTCCTTATATTTTGCCTCTTAAATCATAATGGTCAAGTGTGTGCACATCAGAACTAAAATGATTTAAGTTAAGTCATACCTAAAGATTTTCATATAAGTGAAGAGAAAACTACGACCCTTTGTGTGTAACAATAAAGCGGTAATGTTCAATTCCTTATAAACATCAAATGTAATAAAAACAACATCTCAAATATTTAATACTCGCCATGTGTGTGCACAACAAACTCATATTAAATATTCAATGCTCTATTATTTTTATCATGCTAGAAGGTGACGTCCGATATTTCAAATATCTTTGAACGTTACAACTTAATATAATTTTATTGAGGGGTTTTGTGACACCCCCAAATCTAGGTACTTTATTCCCACAAGATTTGGTGTTCACTGTCCATACAATCATACTATCTACCCAAATAAAATAATATTTAAACCATAAATCCTCCCTTTAAATAGGTTACATCATTTAATCCAAAAATATCCTAGGTTATCTAACCTTAAAACATCATTCAAATGCGGAAATAAATTATTACATCCCATCATTATATAAAAGTCTAACATCATAACAATAATCATAATTACAAGTCTTCATCACTTGTACATTTTTTCCTTTCCTTTGCTATTTGAAGGCTCATCTACCTTCTCAACTTTAGCTGCAATAAGTGTATAAATATGCAAGAGTGAGCAAAATAATTGCTCACTAGATATAACAATGAATCAACAAGGGAATAATAATAATAACTGCCAATGAATAGGCTTTCAAGGGTAATTTGAAGTTTAACGAACATCAACTAGAGGACTAGTTGAATCAATAGTGTTTGATAACACAATAGTTGTTTAATAACAACATAACATAGAACAATTGAGAATCATAAGTGAACTGATTATACATATTAAACTCATGCTTGAAATAACTATAGAGCATAAGTATTCAACAAAATGAATAAAATGGTAAACCTTTGCTTGAACAATAAATAAGCTAAGGTTAGGATCTTATAACATTAGAAATGAAATTACTGAACGTACATTAATTGATAGCAAGCTGAAAACTAAAAACTTGCCCTACATGGTATTAACTCATGCAAAGAAATAAAATAGCTCAATAATAAAGACGAGAGTTCAAAAACTGCGTTCATTATACAAGAATAGAACTTAAAAAACTTGCTTAACTATAACAAGTTAGAATGAATCAACTAAATGAGAATTTTAAATAACCTTAGAGTTAAAGTTTGCTCGAATGAAATTTAGGAACAATTGACTTGTTCAATAACAGTTAAGATAGAAAACTTGCTCAATCAAAAGAATAAAGCTACACAATGTAATAATGAAACTAGCTCAACGAAAGTGTAGAGTTAGAAAACTTTCTCAATGTAAAAAGATAAGGTTTAGAAACTTTCCTTGAGCGTAAGCTATAAAATTAAACTCACGATCATCTACACATAATTTTAGAACCACAATACCTATTAGATATGCTAACATACCATAACATGTACATTTCTAGATAATCTTATCATTTTAGCACAAGTCTTTCATTACCAATTACATTTCAGAAATTCCAAGTGTTTTAAGTTGCAACACTTGTCTAACCTTCATTGTATAAACTAAGTTATCACATAACACGTTCATGACTTGTAATCATTTTTTTCAACTTTGAATTTATAATTCACATAGCACGACTCTGTTTAACCTTGTTGTTACATGGTTCTCACATTAACATAACATTATGCTAAGTTATATTGAACGACCAAAGTTTGCAGAATTAGCAAACTTCATCGCTCGAGATCGGGCATTTGGGCGCGCCGCGCCAGCTTTTTATCATTTCTTCTCGCATGCCCCGTGCAAGGATGCGCGGCCACGCCACGCATTGTGATTCCATTTTGCGTAAGCAGAGCTACGACACTTTTCTTAAGCCAACTAACACGAATTTCACCCACCAAATTGTAATAATAACATGTAAAAATGGTATAGAACTATCACAAACATATTTGTGAACATATTCAACCAATTAAAACAATTTAACAACAATTTACGCTAGGTTAATTTCTCAAATTCCATGTTTTTCATATAAAACTCAATTTTTGATATTCATCCCAAAAATCATCACTGTGAATTCAATACTTGGCCAAATCACTCCATTCAAATTACGCTATGCTCATTTCTTAATGAACTAACATAATCAAGCTTCAATTTACAATTTCACATACTAATTAGTCACTAAAATTGATACTTTTCATGAACCATATGAAAATACATATACTTTCAAAATTTTCTACTGTTATCCAAAAATTGACATGCAATTTCCTTGGTTGATATAAACTCTAGCATTATAAACACGTATAATCACAATTACCAAGTATATATCCATAATTCACCAATTTTAATTTCACAGAATACAAACAAAGCTATGTCGTAACTTCATATATGTATAATAAGGGTATCGAACATACCTTTTGTTGCTTAAAAGAAATCCTTGCTAAACACACTGGAATTGTTCTTCTCTGCACAAGCTCTTTCTCAAATTCTCTCAAGTTCTCTCAACTCTCTGTAATCTCTAGGCTAGCAAACTAGAATGCGAACACTGATATCCAATATGCGTAATAACAAAATACAAAATTGATATGGCCTTAATAGCTATCATCAGTTATCAAAATAACGTATATATTATATTTATTATTTTAATTTATTTTATTTATATTATTTATTTTATTTAAATTCAAAAATTAGAAATTCAAAAGCCATAAAGCTTTGTTTGGCAAAACCCTTTAATTTTTAAAGAATTAATATATTAAGCCTTGTTTGGCAAAAACTAAATTAAACCCTTTTTAATTTATTTTAATAAACATTTTAGTTTATAATTTATAATTACATATTATTTATTTGGATCAAATATCCTACATTAGTCAATAAATTAATTAAATACTATATTTTTAATTAAATATATATTTAAGCAAATAACATAAAATTATAAATTTATTTAATAATTAAACACATCCACGTAAATTATTAATTCAAAACAACAATATAACATCTCATGTCATATTACAACTCTATAAATTATAATTTAATTTAATTTATAAAATTCTCTAATAAATTTTAGATTCCATAACCATCACATCAAATAAATATTTATTTCATCAATTCAACAATAGACACATCAAATAAATATTTATATTATTCAATAAATATTTAATATTACAATTTGAAATTTTGGATCGTTACATCCTTCACTCCTTACACGGATTCTGTCCCCAGAATCACAATTCAAATAATCAAATTGTCACATTCTCCCCTACTTACAAAGATTCTGTCCCCAGAATCGATGACATAGACTAAACAAATAACTCAGGGTAATTTTTCATCATATTAGCTTCGAGTTCCCACGTAGCCTCTTCGATATGTGGTTCCTCCATATCACCTTCACAGAAGGTATCACTTTATCCCTGAGCACTTGTTCTTTCCTGTCGACTATCTGGATAGGAATCTCTTCATAAGACAAATCTTTACTGAACTGCAACGGTTCATACTCGATCACAAGCTTGTAATTGGGTTTATATGGTTGCAACACCGACACATGAAAAAGTTGTGCACATGTTCTAACTCTGGAGGTAAAGCTACCTCATAAGCTACTTCTCCCACTTTACGCAATATCTCGAAAGGTCCAATAAACCTTGGGCTAAGCTTTCCTTTCTTGCCAAAATGAATTTTCCCCTTGCAAGGAGAAACTTTCAGGAACACGAAATTTCCTGCTTCAAATTCGCGCTTTTGTTTGTGTTGATCAACATATTTTTTTCTGTCAATCTTGAGCAGTGCCTACTAGTCTTGCTTCTAATGAGTTTGACAACTTCAATATCTTCGTACTAATTAATTTCGGGCCTAATAGTTGACGTTTACCAACGTCATCCCAAAGATAGTGGAGTTTCAGCATTTCGCCATATAACGCTCTCAGATGGCAAAGATACCAATGCTTGCATGGTAACTTTTGTTGTATGCAAATTCCACCAACGGTAGATGATTATCCCAGTTTCCTTTGAAATCCATAATGCACGCTCTAAGCATATCTTCAAGCGTCTCGGATCGTTCGTTCACTTTGCCCATCCGTTCATCGATGATATGTGTGCTCATCATCAATCAATGCTCCCATGCATTCTTGTAGTCTCTTCCGTAAATTTGATGTGAACCTCGGGTCTCAATCTAACACAATAGATATTGGAACTCCATGCCTCGACACGATCTCGTTAACATATAATTTTGCCAGCTGATCAAGATTAAATCTAATCTTTATTGGCAAAAAGTGTACAAATTTTGTCAGTTTGTCCACTATCACCCATATCGCATCGTATCCTTTCTGAGTCGTTGGAAGGCCTACCACAAAATCCATTATGTTATGCTCCCATTTCCATTCCGGTATTTCCAACGGTTGAAGTAACCCGCTTGGTTGTTGATGCTCGGCCTTCACTTTCTGACATGTCAAGCACTTTTCAACGCATTCTGCAACATCTGTTTTCATATTTGGCCACCAAAAATGTCGCCACAAATCTTGATACATCTTCGTACTTCCCGGATGAATCGAATATCTTAAGCTATGAGCTTCTATCAAGATTTCCTCTTTAATATCATGTACTGCTGAAACCCAAATTCGTCCCTCGAATCTCAGCATTCCCTCAATATCAACCTTGAACTTTACTTCTCTTCCTTCAATCACACTCTCTTTTATTTTTCTGCATTCCTCATCCTGTAGTTGAGCGTTCTTCACTTTGTCTACTAAAGTTTGACTGGCTTCCATCTGGTACAATTTTTCATCGGATTCTTTTGGAAATTAAATTTCTAACTCCAGCCTTGCCATTGCTGAAATGAGTTCCTCATTATCGGTTAACAACATTAATTTTTCTCTGCCTTTCCTACTCAAAGCATCTCGCAACCACATTAGTTTTTTACGGGTGATAAAAGATCTCATAATCGTAATCTTTTATCAATTCCATCCATCTCTCTACCGCATATTCAGGTTCTTTTGAGTGAAAATATACTTCAGACTCTAATGGTATGTGTAGATTTCACACTTCTCTCCATAGAGATAGTGCCTCCATATCTTCAGAGCAAATACTACTGCCGCCAACTCTAAATCATGAGTTGGATACCCTTTCTCGTAGTTTTTTAATTATCTTGATGCGTACGAAATGACTTTGCCGTTTTGCATTAGAACACATCCTAAGCCCTTGTGTGAAGCATCACTATACACCACAAAGTTTTCTGTATTATCTGGTAATGACAACACAGGTGCCACACTGAGCTTCTTCTTTAATTCTTGAAAACTCTCCTCACATTTCTCCGTCCAAACAAATTTTACAGTTTTTCTAGTTAAATTTGTCAACGGAGTGGCAATCTTGGATAAATCTTGGATAAATCGTCTGTAATAATCTGCCAATCCCAAGAAACTTCTTACTTCTGATGGAGTTCTTGGTGGTTCCCAATTTATCACAGCTTCAACCTTTGATGGATCCACTGAAAATTCCATCCTTGTCAATTATGTGCCCAAGAAATTATACACGTTCTAGCCAAAATTCACATTTAGAGAATTTTGCGTACAACTTTTCTTTTCTTAGCATCTCCAGCATCAGACATAAGTGTTCCTCGTGTTCTTCTTGTATTTTAGAGTACATCAGAATATCATCGATAAATACCACCACAAACTTGTCTAAAAATGGTTTAAACACCCTGTTCATCAAATCCACGAACGCTGCAGGGGCGTTTGTCAAACCAAAAGACATTACCAAAAATTCATAATGTCCATACCGAGTTCGGAATGCCATCTTCGGTACATCCTCCTTCCTCACTTTCAATTGATGATACCCACTTCTCAAATTTATTTTCGAGAAATATCTAGCACCCTTCAATTGATCAAACAAGTCATCTATTCTTGACAATGGATATTTGTTTTTAATAGTAACTTTATTTAATTCTCTATAATCAATGCAAAGACGCATTGACCCATCCTTCTTCTTCACAAATAACATCGGCGCTCCCCACGCTGATACACTCGGCTGAATATACTTCTTATCTAACAGTTCTTGTAGTTGCACCATTAGTTCCTTCATCTCCACCGGAGCCATTCTGTACGGGGCCTTCGATATTGGAGCGGTTCCTAGTGCTAAGTCGATCACAAACTCAATATCTTGGTCAAGCAGAAGTCCTGGAAAATCCTCCGGAAACACATCTACGAATTCCCTAACCACTGGTATCTCTTCCAGTTTCACTCCCTTCTTTTGAGTATCGACTATGTAAGCTAAATAACCCACACAGCCTTGACTCAACAACTTCTTGGCCTGCATAATCGTCAGACATCTCATTTGTCTATGCTATTTGCTACCATGAAATACTACCTTTGACGGTGTTATAAGGTTTACACACTTCCTTTGGCAATCAATTTTCGCTCCATAATTGAATAAACAATCCATTCCCAATATCACATCAAACTCTCCGAGTTTTATCGGGATTAAATCTACTTTCATAATATTCCCCTTAATGTTCACCCTACAGTTCTTCTATACGAACTTAACAGGAATCATTTCCCTATTCGCAATTTATATGTTTAAAGGGAAATTCAACTCTTCCCTAGGTATTTTAACTTCTTAGCAAAATCATCAGATATAAACGAGCAAGTAGCTCCCGAATCAAATAATACATATGCATTTATATCATTGATTAAGATAATACATAACACGACATCTTTTAATTGCACCGCGTCCTGCACCGTCATGTTGAAGGTTCTTGCTGTTGGCTTATTTGTTGATGTTGGTCCAACAATAGTCAGTGTACCTCCACTAGCATTTCCCTTGCTTCCATATACCTCACCAGATCTCTTCTTAGGTCATTCATGAGCAAAATGATCCTTGGACCCGCACGTGAAGCAAACGTTCTTCTTAGGTTGAGTGCAATTTGGGGCGATGTGACCCTCCTAGCCACAGTTGAAGCATACTCGTTTTCCCATCAAGCACACACCATTGTGAAACTTCCCGCATGTAGCACATGCTTTGAACTTCTTCTTTTGCTAGTTTCCTTGCTGATTTACAGCCCCCACATTCGCATTCCACTTCCTCTTCAAATTATTGTTGCCATTCCCACCGTTACCACCACCACCATTCTTAGGTTCACCTTCACTCTTCTTCTTCCTTTGTTCTTGGTTGTGTTTTGTTACAGCCTCGCCTCCACTCTCAGCGAGAATTGCCTTCTCCATCACTGCTGCAAATGTCTTTAGTTGGAACAATGAGATCCTACTGTACAACCAGGGCTTCGGTCCCTATTCGAACTGCTTCGCCTTGCGTTCGTTTGTTCGAACTTGATATGGCACAAACCTCGCCAACTCATTGAATCTTGCAACATACTCAGACATCGACATCGTTTCCTGCTTCAGTTACAAAAATTGCACCTCTAGCTGACTCTTCAAACTTTTTGGAAAATAAGTCTCGAAGAACATCTCCTTAAACCTTTCCCAAGTCATAATCCCTTGCCCTCCTCGGGTTTTATTTGCCTGCCACCAATAACTAGCCTCTACTTTCAACATGAATGTTGCAAAAGCAGTCTTCTCATCATCCCCTACTCTTGCAACATCGAACACTTTCTCTATCTCCATGATCCATGTCTGTGCTTCAACCGGATTCATGGACCCTCGGAATTCTGGTGGTCCAACCGCCTTGAAATCCTTAAACGTTGTACCTTAGTTCTGAGGTTGATTCTACAAAGCACCCATCAGTAATGTCATTAGCTGCTAAACTGGGTTACCTTCCACATTGTTATCTTTGGTTTCTTCAGTGGCTCTCTGTCGGGGTGGTTGACGTCTTGGAGGCATTTTCTGTAAAAATACACTCATTAGACTATTACTCCATTTCTGTAAGTATCTCTACTTAATTTACACACAAAATCTTATCACATAACACATAACATTTTGAATAAAATAATAACCTTTATTCATTCATAATCTTTTAAAAACATCAAAACAATAGCATCACTGCTATTTACATTACTTTCCTGAACTATAACAGTTGCAGGATTACTTCATCATCATCACATCCCATTGGTTATATCATACCCGAGATTTACATTTCATTTATTTCCTTATCAATCACATAATAGTTACATATCAACCTACGATGTCCTACTAAGATGCCGTATAGCCTTACGACGCTCTTCCTCCATAATTCGGAACATTGTTCGGCGATCTAATATGTATGATTGTAGAGTCTCGAACTGAATGGGATAACCCATGACTCGATCTTAAGCTCGATTGATCATGGTGTTGAATACGTTATTCATCACTTCCATCTTCATCCTCTTTGTTTGTGCATCTCTTTCTGCTATTCCGGCTCGTTGGTAAGCTTCATCAGACGATCTTCACTTCTTTCCTCTTAGTAGATTCCTCCTTCAGCTTATTCTTCAATTTTGAAATCTCTGCTATCATACGCTCGTTTTCTCCTTCAGTGTGAACCAACTTTTCTTCAACGTTATTCAAATGTTCCTCTCGATTCTAGATCTCATCATCCTTTTGTGCCATCGAGGTCTGTTGTTCAGCTACTATCTCCCGCAACTCCTCGACGGTATCCTGAAGTTCCACATTACGGTCATACACCTCGTCGTACATACGGCCAGCTACCGTGTTAAGTGGAATCTCTTCCTCCTCGTCCTCCTCATCCGACTATGGCAGCTCCACGGGAACCTCCTCATCCGTCTCTATCTCATTATCCTCATCAAGTACTCTCTCCTCCTCAACTACTGTGACCGACAGAACTGTTTCCCGTGACAGTAGTTGTTCCCAAACTACCTGAATATCTCGAGGCTCCTCTCTCTCTAGGCATCTGGGATCCTTCCTCCCTAGCCTGACTGGATCTTCCTACATTAGCCATCCTGTCAATCAAATTTTAAGTTTTAATTACTAATCATTACTACTCGACACTCATGAGCACATAAGTTATAATCACATAAGCACATAAGTATTTTATTACTTCTTCCTTAAAACTCGATAAGAGTCATCACTATCTTTTCAAAGGTTACTTCCTAAGGCTTTTTCCCCACCTAAGGTTCATAACCTAAAGCTCTGATACCAACTTGTGACACCCCCAAATCTAGGTACTTCATTCCCACAAGATTTGGTGTTCACTATCCAAACATTCATACTATCTACCCAAATAAAATAATATTTAAACCATAAATCCTCCCTTAAAATAGGTTACATTAATCAATAAAAATCTTCCCAAAGTTATCTAACCTTAAAACATCATTCAAGTGCTAAAATAAATTATTACATCACATCATTATATAAAAGTCTATCATCACATTTAAAAGTCTAACATCATAACAATAATCATAATTACAAGTCTTCATCACTTGTACATTTTTCCCTTTCCTTTGCTAGTTGAAGGCTCATCTACCTTCTCAACTTTAGCTGCAATAATAATATTTATGCAAGAGTGAGCAAAACAATTGCTCACCGGATATAACAATAAATCAACAGGAGAGAATAATAATAATAACCGCCAAATCTAATAGGCTTATCAAAACTGAATAGTACTCTAACAATGATAATTAGAAACTAGAATAAAAAATGTAGAATATATATAACTGAGGGTCCTAAGACCACGAACTATGTCCATAGTTGCAAGTAATCTTTGAACTCCAACTTTAACAAATCATAAGACTATAATGACCTCAGACTTAGAGGGATTAGCCCTTCAGACAATGTATTGTGCATAAACATTTCAACGCTAAGCGTAAATTATCCCCTAATAATAATAGGTTGTTCATCTCAGTATTTAGAGTACAAGTCCGCACCAAAGAAAGTTTGGTTTGGATAAGCTTTCAAGGGTAATTTTAATTTTAACGAACATCAACTAGAGGACTAGTTGAATCAATAGTGTTTGATAACACAATAGTTGTTTAATAACAACATAACATAGAACAATTGAGAATCATAAGTGAACTGATTATACATATTAAACTCATGCTTGAAATAACTATAGAGCATAAGTATTCAACAAAATGAATAAAATGGTAAACCTTTGCTTGAACAATAAATAAGCTAAGGTTAGGATCTTATAACATTAGAAATGAAATTACTGAACGTACAATAACTGATAGCAAGCTGAAAACTAAAAACTTGCCCAACATGGTATTAACTCATGCAAAGAAATAAAACAGCTCAATAATAAAGACGAGAGTTCAAAAATTGCTTTTATTATACAATAATAGAACTTAAGAAACTTGCTTAACTATAAACAAGTTAGAATGAATCAACCAAATGAGAATTTCAAATAACATTAGAGTTAAAGTTTGCTCGAATGAAATTTAGGAACAATTGACTTGTTCAATAACAGTTAAGATAGAAAACTTGCTCAATCAAAAGAATAAAGCTACACAATGTAATAATGAAACTAGCTCAACGAAAGTGTAGAGTTAGAAAACTTTCTCAATGTAAAAAGATAAGGTTTAGAAACTTTCCTTGAGCGTAAGCTATAAAATTAAACTCACGATCATCACACATAATTTTAGAACCACAATACCTATTAGATATGCTAACATACCATAACATGTACATTTCTAGCTAATCTTATCATTTTAGCACAAGTCTTTCATTACCAATTACATTTCAGAAATTCCAAGTGTTTTACTTCGCAACACTTGTCTAACCTTCATTGTATAAACTAAGTTATCACATCACACGTTCATGACTTATAAATCATTTTTTACAGCTTTGAATTTATAATTCACATAACACGACTCTGTTTAACCTTTTTGTTACATGGTTCTCACATTAACATAACATTATGCTAAGTTACATTGAACGACCAAAGTCTGCAAAATTAGCATACTTCACTATTCGAGATCGGCACTGGCGCTTGGCCACGCCAGCTTTATATATCGCTTTATATCACATGCACAAGGCTTTATCATGGCTACCAAGACTACGCACACAAATTCTAGTTTTGCGTAACGAGCTAATACACTTTTCTTAAGCCAACTAACACGAATTTCACCCACCAAACAAAGAATAGTAAAATGTAAAAATGGTATAGAACTATCACAAGCATATTTGTGAACATATTCCACCAATTAAAACAATATAACAACAATTTAAGCTAGGTTAATTTCTCAAATTCCATGTTTTTCATATAAAACTCAGTTTTTGATATTCATCCCAAAAATCATCATTGTGAATTCAATTCTTGGCCAAATTACTCCATTCAAATTACGCTATGCTCGTTTCTTAATGAACTAACATAATCAAGCTTCAATTTACAATTTCACATACTAATTAGTCACTAAAATTGATACTTTTCATGAACCATATGAAAATACATATACTTTCAAAATTTTCTACTGTTATCCGAAAATTAACATATGATTTCCTTGATATAAACTCTAGCATTATAAACACGTATCATCACAATTACCAAGTATATATCCATAATTCACCAATTTTGATTTCACAGAATACAAACAAAGCTATGTCGTAACTTCATATATGTATAATAAGGGTATAGAACATACCTTTTGTTGCTTAAAAGAAATCCTTGCTAAACACACTGGAATTGTTCTTCTCTGCATAAGCTCTTTCTCAAATTCTCTCAAGTTCTCTCAACTCTCTGTAATCTCTAGGCTAGCAAACTAGAATGCGAACACTGATAGCCAGTATGCGTAATAACAAAATACAAAACTGATATGGCTTTAATAGCTATCATCAGTTATCAAAATAACGTATATATTATATTTATTAATTTAATTTAATTTATTTATTTTATTTAAATTCAAAAATTAAAAATTCAAAAGCCATAAGGCTTTGTTTGGCAAAACCTTTAATTTTTAAAGAATTAATATATTAAGCCTTGTTTGGTAAAAACTAAATTAAACCCTTTTTAATTTATTTTAATAAACACTTTAGTTTATAATTTATAATTACATATTATTTATTTGGATCTCCATATCCAACATTAGTTAATAAATTAATTAAATACTATATTTTAATTAAATATACCATTTTAAACAAATAACACCAAATTATAATTTTCATTATAATTTTATTTAATAATTAAACACATCCACTTAAATTATTAATTCAAAACAACAATATAACATCTCATGTCATATTAGAACTCTATAAATTATAATTTAATTTAATTTAGAAAATTCTCTAATAAATTTTAGATTCCATAACCATCACATCAAATAAATATTTATTTCATCAATTCAACAATAGACACATCAAATAATTATTTATATTATTCAATAAATATTTAATATTACAATTTGAAATTTTGGATCGTTACATTTCCCATTGAGGAAGGCAGTTTTCACGTCCATCTGCCAGAATTTGTAGTCATAGTAAGCTGCAATCGCAAGCAAAATCCGAATGGACTTGAGCATTGCTACTTATGTGAAGGTTTCGTCAAAGTTAACTCCTTGTCTTTGTTTGAAACCTTTTGCGACTAGTCGGGCCTTATAGGTCTCTACCTTGCCATCTGCTCCAGTCTTTCTTTTAAAGACCCATTTACACCCAATAGGCTTAATGCCTTCAGGTGGTGAAACCAAAGTCCATACTTGGTTCTCATACATGGAGTCTATCTCGGATTTCATGGCTTCTTGCCACTTTTTTGAGTCTTTACTACTCATAGCCTGTTCGTAATCCAATGGATTATCATCATCATCATTTATGATGCGTACCTCGTCGTTATCTTCTATGACAAGTCCATACCTATCAGGTATCTTTGGTACTCTTCTAGATTTACGAATAGGGTGTGGAACAGAAGGAATCTCTACTTGGACAGGTTCATCCATTTGATTTGTAGTGGTTTGTGCTTCTTGAATTTCTTCAAGATCTATTTTCCTCCCACTGACCCCTTCAAGGATAAACTCCTTTTCCAAGAAGGCAACATGTTTGGCAACAAACACTTTTTGTTCAGTAGGATTATAGAAATAATATCCTAAACTTTCTTTAGGATATCCCACAAAAGTACACTTATCAGATCTTGTCCCGAGCTTATCATTTTGAAACCTTTTCACATAAGCTGGACATCCCCAAATCTTAACATGCTTAAGACTAGGCTTCCTCCCCCATCCACATCTCATATGGAGTCTTAGGGATGGATTTTGAGGGAACCTTATTTAGTTGATATATAGTCGCTTCTAGGGCATATCCCCAGAATGACACCGGAAGATCGGTAAAACTCATCATGGAATGAACCATGTCCAACAGTGTTCGATTTCTCCTTTCAGATACACCATTCAACTGTGGCGTCCCTGGTGGAGTCCATTATGAGATTATACCCTTTTCTTTGAGACAATTGAGAAACTCACTGCTTAAGTATTCACCACCTCGATAGGATCAAAGAATCTTAATACTTTTACCTGTTTGTTTCTCTACTTCACTTCTGAACTCTTGGAACTTTTCAAATGATTTAGATTTTTATTTCATTAAATGCACATATCCAAATCTTGAGTGATCATCAGTGAATGTAATAAAATAAGAATACCCTCCTCGTGCATTCGTTGTCATAGGTCCACATACATCCGTGTGTACCAACGCTAACAACTCTGTAACTCTTTCTCCTTTTCCACTAAAAGGAGATTTAGTCATTTTTCCAATGAGACAAGATTCACAAGTTGGATATGATTCATAATCCGATAGCTCTAGGAGCCCATCTTTATAAAACTTGGATAATCTTGTTTCATTAATATGACCAAGTCTACAGTGCCACATATAGGTATAATTAACATCATTTCTTTTCTTTTTCTTACTTTGTTCAATTTGAAGTATATTTTCATGCAAGTCAAGAATGTAAAGTCCATTTCGTAAATTACCAACACCATATAAAACATTATTATTCTAAATAGAACAACTATTGTTCTTTGTTATAATGTCAAAACATCCATATCCAATATATATATTGAAATAATGTCTCTAATAAGTGACGGAACAAAATAACAATTATTTAAACTAATGGATTTGCCCGTAGGTAGTGCTAAACAATAAGTCCCTACAGCTAATGCAGCAATCTTTGCTCCATTTCCCACTCATAGGACGACCTCATCCTTGCTTAGCTTTCTACTTCTGACCAGTCCCTGCATATTATTACATATGTGAGAACCACAGCCGGTATCCAATACCCAAGTAGAAGATTGACTTTCAAAAAAATTAATTTTAATCATAAACAAACCTTGATTAGGATTTGAAGCTTCTCCAAGCTTCTTCTGCATTTGTTCCGCAAGATAATCCTTGCAGTTCCTCTTCCAGTGACCCGACTTGTTGCAATGGAAGCAAATTCCTTTGCTAGCTGGATCAGGTTTCTTTTGATCCTTCACTTTCGCCTTTCCCTTAGCCTTCTTGGATTTCTTCTTTTCAGAAGATACCTTGGGCCTCTTCCTTTTCTTGGAAGAATCATCCACCAGTAAGTCATGGTTCTTCTTGGATGGGAAGTGACCTTCAGCAGTTTTCAACATGTTAAGTAATTCAGGCAAGCTGACATCTAACTTATTCATGTGAAAATTCACAACAAATTGTGAGAAGGTGTCCGGGAGTGACTGCAAGACTAAATCTTGACTCAACTTCCCATCCATGACGAAGCCAAGCTATCCAAGACGTTTAATCAGATTGATCATCTTTAAGACATGAGTCTCAACGGTAGTGCCCTTGGTCATCCGAGATCGGAAGAGCTCCTTAGATATTTCATATCTAGCAGTCCTACTTTGCTCACCATAAAACTCTTGAAGGTGTAGTAGCATAATACGAGCATCCATGGTTTCATGCTGACGCTGAAGCTCATTACTCATGGATGCGAGCATGATGCATTGAGCCACAGATGCATCATTTTTCCACTGTTTAAAAGTAGCAATCTCTTCCTCAGAGGTTGTCTCTGCAACTTTTGTAAGACGCAGGTGAATTTAGGACATAAGAAATCTTTTTAGCAGTGAGAACAATTCTCAGATTTCTTAACCAGTCCGTGTAATTCGGTCCGGTCAGTTTGTTAACATCAAGTATGCTACGCAGTGAAATTAGTGAATGTGACATTTTCAAAATTCAGCATGTAAAAAGACAATATTTTAGCAAACATTCATTTAATTAATTACCAAAATAAATTAGGTCTTATTTTATATTGGTATCTCCCACTATTTTCTTCAAACTATATTACCCTCATGAATATAGTTTGGCAATATCTAATTAAGGATTTGTTAATGAGAATAAGGATCCCATTTCAAATGTATATAGCCTTGTGTGTGCACAACAAACTATATATAAATAAATAGGTAGACAACTCTTGTCAATTACATCATTATGTGACTCCTTATATTTTGCCTCTTAAATCATAATGGTCAAGTGTGTGCACATCCGAACTAAAATGATTTAAGTTAAGTCATACCCAGCATTTTCATATAAGTGAAGAGAAAACTACAGCCCTTGTGTGTGCACAATAAAGCGGTAATGTTCAATTCCTTATAAACATCAAATGTAATAAAAACAACATCTCAAATATTTAATACTCGCCATGTGTGTGCACAACAAACTCATATTAAATATTCAATGCTCTATTATTTTTATCATGCTAGAAGGTGACGTCCGATATTTCAAATATCTTTGAACGTTACAACTTAATATAATTTTATTGAGGGGTTTTGTGACACCCCCAAATCTAGGTACTTTATTCCCACAAGATTTGGTGTTCACTGTCCATACAATCATACTATCTACCCAAATAAAATAATATTTAAACCATAAATCCTCCCTTTAAATAGGGTTACATCATTTAATCCAAAAATATCCTAGGTTATCTAACCTTAAAACATCATTCAAATGCGGAAATAAATTATTACATCCCATCATTATATAAAAGTCTAACATCATAACAATAATCATAATTACAAGTCTTCATCACTTGTACATTTTTTCCTTTCCTTTGCTATTTGAAGGCTCATCTACCTTCTCAACTTTAGCTGCAATAAGTGTATAAATATGCAAGAGTGAGCAAAATAATTGCTCACTAGATATAACAATGAATCAACAAGGGAATAATAATAATAACTGCCAATGAATAGGCTTATCAAAATTGGATAGTACTCTAACAATGATAATCAAAAACTGGAATCCAAAATGTGGAATATATATAACTGAGGGTCATAAGACCATGAACTATGTCCACAGTTGCGAGTAATCTTTCAACTCTAACTTTAACAGTCATAAGACTATAAGGACTCCTCGTACTTAGGGGGATCAGCCCTTTATACAATGTTTTGTGCACAAACATTTCAACGCTAAGCGTAAATTATCCCCTAATAATAATAGGGTTGTTCATCCCAGTATTTAGAGTATAAGTCCGCACCAAAGAAAGTTTGGTTTGGATAAGCTTTCAAGGGTAATTTGAAGAGAACAATGAAAGTAAAAGGGTGAGCTCAATTAGCCCAGTAAGAAATATTATGACTAAGATAATACAAAATAAATTATCGTTAGCCTTCAACAGTGTTAAATTGATACAATATAACAAACATCAAGTTTAACTGCAGCGGAACAAGCAATCCATTAAAAGAGTCAAGTAGAGAATAAAATCTACTATCTTTTATGATTTGAAAAGGTTTTTCATCACTTTTATCGTTGAGACTCAGCTTAATAAATAATCCACGTCATCCCTGCACTACGGCCAAGGATATTCATTAGTATCACGACCACAAATTATCCATGCACTACGGGCCAAGGATATTCGTGTATTCATCAATGGTCATGATCATGCCAACAACTATCCATCAATGCACTACGGGCCAATGAGGACTTTTACCACATCATTTGTAACATTATGGTCATGATTATACCGAATAATCCCTGGTCATAATCATACCAAGTCCATCTACGCACTACATGCCACAGATGACTTTCAACATAATATAAACATGAGGATGATGACACTGATATAAGAATTCAATAAAACAAGCTCAAGAATTAATTTATCCAGGAACTAATAACGTCCAAATTGTCAACATGATACTTCTTTGTAGAGTAAAATTCAAGAATGCTCAGAAGAATATTTCCATGAAAAGATACTGGATGAAGCGCAAATATCAAGGATATTCCACTAATTTCATGGAGTATAGAAGTCAAAACTTTAACCAACTGAGTATAATAAAGAATGGAATAACAAAAGAAATCATCAAACATACGATAGACCGCACAGACAGGTTATTCCAACTGAATAATAAATAACGAAATCAAAGTCATGCGTAGAAATGCACACATGATATTCCAATGTAATAATAAATAACGGAACTCAGTCAAAGTAAATTCGCACCGATAGGATGTTCCAACAAAATAATAAATAACGAAACGGTCATGCGTAAACGCATGCATGTGATGTTCCAATGTAATAATAAAGAATGGAATAATGAAGAATTTCACCATGTATGCGGTACTTCAGATGTAGACAAAAGTTATTCCAACATAATAATAAAGAATGGAATAACAAAAAGAATTTCACCAAGTATGCGGTACTTTTGTATAGACAAAAGTTATTCCAACATAATGATAAAGAATAGAATAATGTAAGAATTTCTCCAAGTATAGGGTAGAAATCATGACACAAAAGTTATTCCAATGTAATAATAAAGAATGAAATAATGTAAGTTCTCTTCATGAATATGAAAGAAATAATACCCTTACCTTATAAAGAAGAAAATCTGACTCAAGGAGGATAAAGTGAAATTTGGGATATACTTGAAGAAAATTGCACTACGCTCAAAGCTTTCTTAAACTCTAAAGAAATACGCCAAGATTATAGAAGAAGAATTCTCTCTCTACGCTTTCTCTAGAGTTTTAGTAAATTTGTAAGAAATAATGAAGGAATGAGCTTCTATTTATAGAAGAATGGATGTAATAGTAACTAATTCTAACGAGCGGTCCAGTATTGATTTACTTTTAAACTAGACGGTCAGATTGGTTTACAATAAAATATAATATATTCTATTTATAATCTAATAAAACTAATAATTTTATAAAAGTATTCTTTTTTTATATAAAAGATTTTACTATACAAAATACTATGTATAATAAAATATAATATATTCTATTTATAGTCTAATAAAATGAATAACTTTATAAAAGTATTTTGTTTTATATAAAAAGCTTTTTTTATTTTATTACATTAATAATACTAATAAAACAAAACTTCATCATCATTATTATAATTCACATTATTAATTGACTGTGTCGTTTCTAGGAAAGAGGGGCTTTCAATAAGGATTTCTCCCTATTGACGCCGCAATTAGGTGACCAAACTCTCCTCGCGTAACTTCTAGATATCGTTAATATTGCAAATAATAATATTAATAACTCATCATCTCAATTATTGATTTAAAAATATCGACAATAATTGAATAAATTAACGTGAGATACTATGCAACAATTATCAAGCAATAATTGAACAAAACCGAGTGACTTCTCACGTAAGCATCAATAATCAATATCGGTGCTACTATGCAACCTAATGCCAGATTCGCACTTTTAACACCGGTGTTTCACGAGCTTAACGATAAAACTTCCGCCGTTATTTTCATAAAATATTTTTGTCATTTTTCTCAATCCGATAATAATTCCGTGGGGTCCACTAATGATTGTGTCGTCGCATTTAATATTCCTCGTTAAAATGAATATTCCCCCACCAATTGAATATTATATAACAACTTCATGATTTTGCAAAATTTATAAATATTACCCACAACTATAACATTATATCAAATTCATTCCATAATATTCAAAAATGATAATTATAGAAAATTCATCTTTATTCATAAAAGTTGGGGTCTTACAATCTCCCCTTCTTATGAAATTTTGCCTCGAAATTAGGGTATGTACGGTATGTTCAAGAGGTAAGGATACCTTGATTTCATTTCAGATTCTAACTCCCTGTGTCATTTCCTCAACATCGTGGTTCCTCCATAAAACTTTGACTTGAGGTATAACCTCGAGCGTAGAATATGTTCCTTCTTATCCAAGATTTGAACAGAACCTCTTTATACATTAAATCTTCCGCTATTTCTTCCGGGTTCTAACTCAATAATGTGGTTCGGGTCTTTCACATATTTACGTAATATGGATATATGGAAAACGTTATGAACATTTAGACATACTTGGTGGTAAAGCGAGTCTATAGGCTACAAATTCCCTACTCGATCGAGGATTAAAATGGGCCAATGAATCGAGGATTGAGCTTTTCTCTCTTTCCAAATCTCGTAACTCCTTTCCATGGAGCAACACATAACAACACATGATCTCCAATATCGAATTCCACGCCCTTTCGATGAAGATCAAAGATAACTCTTTTGTCGATCTTCAGGAGGTTTTTTACGTTGTCGGATCGTTTGTATCTTTTTTCGTAGTCATACGCACTAACTCCGGTCCCAACAATGTTACTTCACCCACCTCATCCCAGCATACTGGAGAATGACACTTTCTTCCATACAACGCCTCAAATGGAGCCATGCCAATACTTATTTAATAACTGTTGTAGTAAGAAAACTCCACCAATGGTAAGAACTTGTCCCAACTTCCCTTGAAGTCAAGGACACATAGTCTTAATAAATCTTCAAGAGTTTGAATAGTCCTCTCTGATTATCCGTCCGTCTGAGGATGATATGCCGAACTAAATCATAAATCCGTGCCCATAGCTTTTTGTAAACTAACCCAAAATCGTAAAGTGAATCTTGGGTCTCGATCAGAAACTATGGATACTGGCATACCATGCAATCTTATAATCTCATTTATGTATATACGAGCAAGACGTTCAAGTGTATAAGTTTCTCGTATTGGTAAGAAATGAGCAGACTTGGTCAATCTATCAACAATGACCCAAATTACATCTATGCCTTGAGAAACCTTGGGAAGACCAATAATGAAATCCATGGTAATGTGCTCCCACTTCCATTTTGGAATTTCAAGTGGTTGCAATGGACCTTTTGGTACTTGATGTTCCGCCTTGACTCGTTGACAAGTTAGACACCTTGAGATAAATGTATGTCGAAGATCACGATACATTTTGGTATTCCCGGGATGGATTGCAAACGGTGTGTTGTGCGCCTCCATCATGATTTTATACTTTAAATTAGGGTCGTTAGGAACACAAAGTCTAGAGTTGACTCGAAGTATTCCTTCTTCATCGATTCTTGCTTCTAGCATAGCACCTTCTTGTATTTTCTTCCTCATATGCATCAGCTCCATGTCTGTAGCTTGCGCATCTTTAACTTTATCGATTAAAGTTGGTTCTACTCGTATATTCGTCATCATCACGTTGGTCCCTGGAGTCTTTATCTCTATCTCCATCCTTTGCAAGTCATACAAAATGGGCCTTTGCGTTGACAATATCGCACTCAGATCCGTGATATGATCTTCTACTCAACGCGTCGCCTACCACGCTTGCTTTTCCAGTTGGTATTGGATGGTATGATCATAATCTTCAACAGCTTCAAGCCAACGTCATTGTCTCATGTGGAGTTCCTTTTGAGTGAAGAAATATTTGAGGCTTTTATGATCCAGAAGATCTCCACTTTCTCCCCATACAAGTAATGCCTCCAAATTTTAAGTGCGAAGACAAACAAATGCTAACTCTAGATCATGAGTAGGATAATTCCTCTCATATTCTTTGAGTTGTCGAGAGGCATAGGCTATGACCTTCCCATGTTGCATGAGAACACATCCTAACCCTTTTCCCGAAGCATCATCAGATATGACAAATCCTCCGAGCCGATGGTATTGTCGTAACAAAAAATGAAATGAGTCTTCTCTTGAGTTCTTGAAAACTCTTCTCATATTCCTCATTCCAACCGGAATTTTGTATCTTCCGTGTCACCGAGTTAAGGGAGTAGTGATTCGAGAAAACCTTCTATTAATCTCCGATAATAACCAAATAAACCGAGAAAGCTACGATTTTGGTCATCGATTTAGGTTGCTCCCAGCTTTGAATAGCTTCAATCTTTGCTGGGTCAACAGATATTCCATGAATTGATACCATGTGCCCAAGGAATGCTACTTCCTCAAGACAGAACTCGCATTTCTTTAAGTTGGCATAAAGCTTATATTCACGAAGCTTTTTGAGTATCATTTCAAGTGTTGCTTTCATGATCTTCACGACTTTTTGAATAAATAAGGATGTCATCAATAAAGACGACCACAAAGTGATCCAAATATTCCTTGAATACTCGGCTCATCATATCCATGAAGGTAAAGTAGGAGCATCAGTCAATCCAAAAGACATGACTAGGAATTCATAATGCCCGCATCGAAGTTCTCGAAAGTCGCCTTTTGGAATGTCATCTGGTTCTAATCTTTAATTGGTGATATCCTAACTAAGATCAATCTTTGAAAAAAATTGACGCCTTGCAACTAGTCAAACAGTCATCAATGCGAGGCAATGGATATCTATTTTGAAAGTGACATGGTTCAACTCCCGATAATCAATACAAATTCGCGATACTCCCATCTTTCTTCTTCACTTAATAGAGACAGAGCACCAAGGAGAGACGATTAGGACGAATGAAACCGATGTCTAACAATTCCTCGCAGTTGGATCTTTAACTCCTCAAGTTCAATAGAGCCATTCGACATGGGGCTTTGGAAATGGGTTTTGTACCGGGTTCAAGGTCGATACAAAATTCAATTTCACGCTTTTGGGGGTAGGCCAGAAGTTCTTCAGGAATACGTCAGAAATTTATTAACAATAGAAATATCATTCAAAATCGATTTATTTTTGTTTAGATCCGTGACATGAGCTAAGAAAGCTTGACATCCATTTTTCAATAAACGAATAGCTTTATGGCTTGAGATGACATTGATTGATTTTAATGGTTTGGTTGCTTGAATTCGCATAATAGGTTGGTTAGAATATGAAAGCTAACAACCTTATTTAAAACAATCAATTTTTTGCATGATGAGTAGTTAACCAATCAATCCCTAGAATTACGTCAAATGCAAGTATTTTCAATGAAATAAGATCGACAGGTAATGTGAGGGTACCGATTTGAACCAAACAAGACTTATAAACAGTGGATGTAAAGAAGGTTTCTCCCAATGGAGTTTCAACAGATAAGTCTAAGTTTAATTTCTCCAGAGTTAAATTTAAACGTTGAGCGCAAGTAGGAGAAATAAAAGAATGGGAAGAACCGGTATCAAATAAGGCATACACTTCGCTAGAGTTTATGATAAGTTTACCCGTGATGACCTCGTTCGGGATCCTTGCTTTCTGGGAGGTCACGACAAACTCTCCTCTTGCACCATCGGGCTTTGACTTTTTCGGGACGCCCTTTGGTGCCTCCATCCTAATTTGAACTGCGTCTTCTGGTGAACGACAAAATCAAAGTTAGGTGACCTTCTTCCACAATTATAACATGCTTTGACGGCATCGCTGCGATTTGATTGATGTGTCCTCCCTCCGCATTTGAAGCATATATGTTAGGTGGTCGTTCTCCTTCCTTAACAATGAGTGTTGATGCTGACGTCTTTCCATCATTGTTGAATCTCCTCTTCTTGAAATGTCCATTCTTATTTTTTTGGCCATGATTACCACCGAAGTGGTTACCATTTATGGCATGTTGATTCCCTCCACGCTTATTATCACCGCTTCGATGACTGCTATCACTAGTATTATCATTTTGCCAGATGCTCTCTTTTGGTTGGGTTGACTCATTATCGCGCTCTAATAACTGAGCCCTATTAACAACATTTGAATACAAACACAGTTTATGAGAGATAAGATATTGACGTATCTCGGGTTTCAAACCACTTAGAAACATTCGCGTCATTCTCTCCTCATTATCAACTAAATGAGACGCAAACCGGGACAACTCGGCAAACTTGGCTTCGTACTGCAACACGGTCATGTTGTTTTCCTCCAGCTTGATGAACTCTACCTCTTTCATATGACGAATACTTTCGGGAAAGTACTTGTCGTTGAACAATTCTTGGAACTTCTCTCAAGTCATCTTCAGTGCGGCTGGTTGAGTACGTTTTACAGATTCCCACCAGTAATCTGCCTCTACACGCAATATGAAGGTGGCAAAGGGAACCTTTTGCTCCTTAGAGCATCCCAAGACATCAAATATCTTGCAGATCTACTTTATCCACGTCTCCACCTTAAGTGGTTTTGGCTCTCCAAAAAACTCTGGTGGTCCCAGTTCTTTGAACTGCTTAGCGACGACCATCCGAGAGTTGTCAGTGTTTCCGCCTGCATTTTGTACAGGAGCCACTCTTTCCCGATGTTGCATGAATTGCCTAAAGCCTCTGAACATTCCATCATTCATCATCTGGTCAGTGTTGTTGTTTGCCTGAGGATTGTCGCCTTCCTGATGCACATTATCCTGATTATTGATCTGTGGAGACTCAACGGTCTCCTGTGCTCCATTGCTAATCTCAACATTCTCGGATGCCATTTTCAAATACTGCCACAAAACAAAGGTTAATTGACATGCAATATATTATCCCTATACTCTGACCGACCAATTAAATGCCAAGTAAACTTAGGTAGATCATACTAGCGAAGGAATTCTCCGTCTCTCCCTCCTAGTTCTTATCTCCCATCTCAGCTAGGGATCATATCCCTAAGCTTTGATACCAATTGTGAAGCCCCCAAAATAGGTATACATCACCTATCATGAGTCGCCAAATACATGGTACAAAATTCAAATACAACTTAATTATACAACAATTGTGTAAAATACGACAAAACATATGCTGTGAGTTTTAATACAAATATTGTCATCTAGACAATATCCACACTCAATTGAGTCCTCATTACATTTATTATCACACTATTTAACAGAATAGTGAGGACTACTAATGCTATTATCTGGACCGTCACTCCGTTCCCCGACTAGTCCCTGCTACGTTCTCATTTCCTAAAGAGAACAATGAAAGTAAAAGGGTGAGCTCAACTAGCCCAGTAAGAAATATTATGACTAAGATAATAAAAAATAAATTATCGTTAGCCTTCAACAGTGTTAAACTGATACAATATAACAAACATCAAGTTTAACTGCAGCGGAACAAGCATTCCATTAAAAGAGTCAAGTAGAGAATAAAATCTACTATCTTTTATGATTTAAAAATGTTTTTCATCTCTTTTATCATCGAGACTCAAATTTAATAAATAATCCACATCATCCCCGCACTCTACGCCAAGGATATTCATTAGTATCACGACCACAAATTATCCATGCACTACGCCAAGGATATTCGTAGTATTCATCAATGGTCATGATCATGCCAACAATCTGGCCCATCAATGCACTACGGCCAATGAGGACTTTTACCACATCATTTGTAACATTACGGCCATGATTATACCGAATAATCCCTGGTCATATTCATACCAAGTCCATCTACGCACTACAGGCCACATATGACTTTTAACATAATATAAACATGAGGATGATGACAGTGATATAAGAATTCAATAAAACAAGTTCAAGAATTAATTTATCCAGGAACTAATAACGTCCAAATTGTCAACATGATACTTATTTGTAGAGTAAAATTCAAGAATGCTCAGAAGAATATTTCCATGAAAAAATACTGGATGAAGCTCAAATATCAAGGATATTCCACTAATTTCATGGAGTATAAAAGTCAAAACTTTAACCAACTGAGTATAATAAAGAATGGAATAACAAAAGAAATCACCTGTGCATCATGCGATAGATCGTATGCACAAAGTTATTCCAATGTAATAATAAATAACGGAATCCAGTCATGCAGAACGCACGTATATGTGATATTCCAATGTAATAATAAATAACGGAACTGTGTCAAAGTAAATTGCACCGATAGGATGTTCCAACAAAATAATAAATAATCAGAATCAAAGTCATGCGTAAACGCATGCATGTGATGTTCCAATGTAATAATAAAGAATGGAATAATGTAAGAATTTCACCATGTATGTCGTACTTCGCATAGATAGGTTATTCCAACATAATAATAAAGAATGGAATAACAGAATAATTTCACCAAGTATGCGGAACTTTGCATAGACAGGTTATTCCAACATAATGATAAAGAATGGAATAACAGAAGAATTTCACCAAGTATAGGGTAGACCGCATATACAGGTTATTCCAACAGAATAATAAAGAATGGAATAACAAAAGTTCTCTTCATGAATATGAAAGAAATAATACCCCTTACCTTATAAAGAAGAGTACTCCGACAGGTAGGGCGGGGATATACTTGAAGAAACTTGCACTATGCTCAAAGCTTTCTTAAACTTTAAAGAAATACGCTCAAGATTATAGAAGAAGAATTCTCTACGCTTTCTCTACTAGCTTTCGGTTTAGTTGAATTTGTAAGAAATAATGAAGGAATGAACTTCTATTTATAGAAAATGGATTGAATAGTAACTAATTCCTGAATGGTCCAGATTGATTTACTTTTAAACTGACGGTCATCTGCATGGTTTACAATAAAATATAATATATTCTATTTATAATCTAATAAACCGAATAACTTTATAAAAGTATTATGTTTTATATAAAAAGATTTTACTATGCAAATACTATGCGCAGCACTATGCAAACACTATGCATAATAGAATATAATATATTCTAATTATTGCCTAATAAAATAAATAACTTTATAAAAGTATTCTGCTTTTATATAAAAAGATTTTACTATGCAAAACATTATGCATAATAAAATATAATATAGTCTATTTATAGTCTAATAAAACGAATAACTTTATAAAAGTATTTCGCTTTTATATAAAAAGCTTTTCTATTTTATTACATTAATAATACTAATAAAACAAAACTTCATCATCATTATTATAATTCACATTATTAATCGACTGTGTCGTTTCCTAGAAAGAGGGGCTTTCAATAAGAATTTCCCTATTGACGCGCAATTATTAGTGACCAAACCTCTCCTTGGCGTAACTTCTAGACATCATTAATATTACAAATAATAATATTAATAACTCGCTATCTCAATTATTTATTTAAAAATATCGATAATAATTGAATAAATTAACGTGAGATACTATGCAACAATTATCAAGCAATAATTGAACAAAACCGAGTGACTTTCACGAAGCATCAATAATCAATATCGTGCTACTATGCAACCACGCCAGATTTCGCATTATTTTTAACACCGTGTTTCAACAAGCTTAACAATAAAACTTCCGCCGTTATTTTCATAAAATATTTTTGTCGTTTTCTCAATCCGACAATAATTCCGTTGTCGGGTCCACTAATGATTGTGTCGTCGTACGAATATTCCCTGTTAAAACGAATATTTCTCGACCAATCGAATATTATATAACAACTTACGTACTTTGCAAAATTTATAAATATTACCCACAATTATAACATTATATCAAATTCATTCCATAATATTCAAAAATGATAATTATAGAAAATTCATCTTTATTCATAAAAGTTGGGGTCTTACATTCATAGTGACCTGATTATACATATTAAACTCATGCTTGAAATAACTATAGAGCATAAGTATTCAACAAAATGAATAAAATGGTAAACCTTTGCTTGAACAATAAATATGCTAAGGTTAGGGTCTTATAACATTAGAAATGAAATTACTGAACGTACATTAACTGATAACAAGCTGGAAACCAAAAACTTGCCCAACAATTGTATTAACTCATGCAAAGAATTAAAAAAGTTCAATAATAGAGGCGAAAGGTCAAAAATTGCGTTCATTATACGAGAATAGAACTTAAGAAACTTGCTTAACTATAAACAAGTTAGAATGAATCAACCAAATGAGAATTTCAAATAACATTAGAGTTAAAGTTTGCTCGAATGAAATTTAGGAACATTTGACTCGTTCAATAACAGTTAAGATAGAAAACTTATTCAATCAAAAGAATAAAGTTATACAACGTAATAATGGAACTAGCTCAATGAAAGTATAGAGTTAGAAAACTTTCTCAATGTAAAAAGATAAGGTTTAGAAACTTGCCTTGAGCGTAAGCTATAAAATTAAACTCACGATCACCTACACATAATTTTAGAACCATCATCTATTAGATATACTAACATTCACGTTCCATCATAACACGCATTTCTAGTTAGGCTTGTTAATTTAGCACAAGTCTTATATTACCATATACGTTTCTGAATTTTCCAAGTGTTAACCTCACAACACTTAACTAACGTTCATTGTCTATCTAACTTACAACATAACACGTTCATCACTTACATTTTTTTTTACAAAGTTGAAATCATCAATGACATGACACGTTACTGAATTAACCTCCTTGTTACATATTTGACTCCTTAACACAACCTGAAACTAAGCTATAATGGAGTTACAAAGTCTGCAGCAGCAGCAGAAGTCAGTATCTCAAACCAGGGTATGGCACAACTACGCCATACAAAGGCCTCAGATCAGGTAGTACGCTGCCGATGCATGCATTGAGAGGCGTAGACGATCGATGAAGCAGAGTCAATTTTAGCCCAACGGACACAAATTTCACCCACTAAACAGTAATATCAACATGTACAATTGATACAAAACTATTGTAAACATGTTTGTTAACATTTTCAACCAATTAGAACACTTTAACATCAACTATAATAGTTTAATTTCTCAAATTTCATGTTTTCATATAAAAACCAAAATTTTGATATTCTTCACAAAAATCAACACTGTAAACACAATTCTTGTCCAAATTACTTCGTTCAAATTACATTATGTTTGTTTCTAAACAAACTAGCATAAACAAAACTCAATTAACATCTTAGCATGCAATTTGACCATCAAAATTGATACTTACATAGCTACATAAGAAAATATATACACTGACAAAAATTTTCTACTATTAACTGTAATTAGCATACAAATTCTTGTTTAAACATAAACTCTAGTCATCATAAACATATACAATTGCAATTACCAACTATATAAATTCATAATTCAACAATTGCTTATTACAGAACATGAGAAAATTCTTGCCGTCCAACACAAATACATATATGTTATCACAGTTATGAACATACCTTCAAATTAGCTTGCACAATCCTACAATTATAGAAAATTTTTCAGGTTTCACTCTCAAACTCCCTCAATTCTCTCTGTAATTCTCTCTCAATTCTCTCTAAAGCTCTCAAACTTAGCCAAAAATCAACTGATAGCCAGCGTAGGAAATAAACTGATAGTCTTAATACGCCAACTTAATTAAAATGCCAGTTACAAAACTAACGTATATATTATAATTATATTATATTTATTATTTTATTTATTTTCAAAAATTAGAAATTCAAAAGCCATAAGGCTTTGTTTGGCAAAACCCCTTTAATTTTTAAAGAATTAATATATTAAGCCTTGTTTGGCAACAAAACTAAATTAAACCCTTTTTAATTTATTTACCTAAACACTTTAGTTAATAATTTATAATTACATATTATTTATTTGGATCTCCATATCCAACATTAACCAATTAAATTAATCACATACTATATTTTAATTAAATATACCATTTAAGCAAATATCACCAAATTATAATTTTCATTATAACTTTATTTAATAATTTAACATACCATCTACATTATTAAATCAACACAATAATATAACATTTCATGTTATATTACAACTCTCTAAATTATAAATTAATTCAATTTAGAAAATTCTCTAATAAATTTAGATTCAACAACCATCACATCAATAAAATATTTATTTAGCAATAAACACCCCAAATAAATATTTATATAAATCAATAAATATTTAAATTACACTTTCAAATTCTGGATTGTTACATCCTTCCCTCCTTACAAGGATTCTGTCCCCAGAATCACAATTCAAACAATCAAATCGTCACATTCTCCCTATTTACAAAGATTCTCATCCCGTAATCGAAGACACGGACTAAACAAATAACTCGTGGTAATTCTTCATTATATCGCCTTCGAAGTTCCCACGTAGCCTCTTCGACATTGTGGTTCCTCCATATCACCTTCATGTAATGTATCACTTTATTCCTGAGCACTTATTCTTTTCTATCAACTATCTGGATAGGAATCTCTTCATAAGACAAATCTTTACTGAACTGCAATGGTTCATACTCGATCACATGTTTGTAATCAAGTTTATACGGTTGCAACACCGACACATGAAAAACATTGTGCACATGTTCTAATTCTTGGGGTAAAGCTAACTCATAAGCCACTTCTCCCACTCTACGTAGAATTTCGAAAGGTCCAATAAACCTTGGGCTGAGCTTTCATTTCTTGCCAAAATGAATTTTCCCCTTCCAAGGAGAAACTTTCAGGAACACAAAATTTTCTGCTTCAAATTCACGACTTTGTCTGTGTTGATCAGCATACTTTTTCTGTCGATCTTGAGTAACTACCAGTCTTGCTCTAATGAGTTTTATAACTTCAGCAATCTGTTGTACCAGTTATGGTCCTAGCAGTTGACGTTCGCCAACTTTATCCCAGCATAGTGGTGTCCTATATTTCCTGTCGTATAATGCCTCGTATGGAGGCATACCAATGCTTGCATGGTAACTGTTGTTGTATGCAAATTCTACCAACGGTAGATGATCATCCCAATTTCCTTTGAAATCCATAATGCACGCTCTAAGCATATCTTCTAGTGTCTGAATTGTTCATTTGCTTTGCCCATCGGTTTGCGGATGATATAATGTACTCATTTTTAATTGCATTCCCATGCATTCTTGAAATTTCTTTCAGAAATTTGATGTGAACCTCGGGTCTCGATCTGACACAATAGATACTGGAACTCCATGTCTCAACACGATCTCATTAACATATAATTTTGCCAGCTGATCAAGATTAAATCTAATCTTTATTGGCAAAAAGTGTGCAGATTTTGTCAGTCTGTCCACTATCACCCATATCGCATCGTATCCTTTTTGAGTCGTTGGAAGACCTACCACAAAATCCATTGTGATGTGCTCCCATTTTCATTCTGGTATTTCCAACAGTTGAAGTAATCCGCTTGGTCTTTGATGTTCATCTTTCACCTTCTGACACGTCAAGCACTTTGCAACGCATTCTACAACGCCTCTTTTCATATTTGGCCACCAAAAATGTCGCCGTAAATCTTGACACATCTTCGTACTTCCCGGATGAATCGAGTATCTTGAGCTATAAGCTTCTGTCAAGATTTCTTCTTTAATATCTTGTACTGTTGGAACCCAAATTCGTCCCTCAAATCTCAGCATTCCCTCAATATCAACCTTGAACTTCACTTCTTTTCCTTCGACCACACTTTCCTTAATTTTTCTGCATTCTTCATCTTGTAGTTGAGCATTCTTCACTTTGTCAACCAAAGTTTGACTAGCTTCCATCTGGTACAATTTTTCATCGGATTCTTTTGGAAATTTGATTTCCAACTCTAGCCTTGCCATTGCTGAAATGAGCTCCTCCTTACCGGTTAACAACATTAATTTCTCCCGACCTTTCCTGCTTAAAGCATCTGCAACCACATTCGCTTTGTCGGGATGATAAAAGATCTCACAATCGTAATCTTTTATCAATTCCATCCATCTCCTTTGACTCATATTCAAGTCCTTTTGAGTGAAAATATACTTCAGACTCTTATGGTCTGTGTAGATCTCACACTCCTCTCCATAAAGATAGTGTCTCCATATTTTCAGAGCAAACACAACTGCCGCCAACTCTAAATCATGAGTCGGATACCTTTTCTCATAGTCTTTTAGTTACCTTGATGCATACGCAATAACTTTTTCGTTCTGCATAAGAACACAACCTAAGCCCTTGTGTGAAGCATCACTATACACCACAAAGTTTCTTGTATTATCTGGTAATGACAACACAGGTGCCACACTGAGCTTCTTCTTCAATTCTTGAAAACTCTCCTCACATTTCTCCGTCTAAACAAATTTTACAGTTTTTCTCGTCAAATTTGTCAACAGAGTGGCAATCTTGGAGAAATCTTGGATAAATCGTCTATAATAACCTGCCAATCCCAAGAAACTTCTTACTTCTGATGGAGTTCTTGGTGGTTCCCAATTTATCACAACTTCGAACTTTATGGATCCACTGAAATTTCATCCTTGTCAATTACGTTCCCAATAAATTGTACACATTCTAGCCAAAATTCACATTTAGAGAATTTCACGTACAACTTTTCTTTTCTTAGCGTCTCCAGCGTCAGACGTAAGTGTTCCACATGTTCTTCTTGAGTTCTATAGTATACCAGAATATCATCGATAAATTCCACCACAAACTTGTCTAAAAATGGTTTAAACACCCTGCTCATCAAATCTATGAATACTGCAGGGGCGTTTGTCAAACCAAAAGACATTACTAAAAATTCATAATGTCCATACCGAGTTCAGAACACCGTCTTCGGTACATCCTCCTTCGTCACTTTCAATTGATGATACCCACTTCTCAAATCTATTTTCTAGAAAAATCTAGCACCCTTCAATTGATCAAACAAGTAATCTATTCTTGGCAATGGATATTTGCTTTTAATAGTGACTTTGTTTAATTCTCTATAATCAATGCAAAGACGCATTGACCCATCCTTATTCTTCAAGAATAACATCGGTGCTCCCCACGGCGATACACTCAGCTGAATGTACTTCTTATCTAACAGTTCTTGCAGTTACACCATTTGTTCCTTCATCTCCGCTAGAGCCATTCTGTATGGGGCCTTCGATAATGGAGCGGTTCCTGGCGCTAAGTCGATCACGAACTCGATTTCTCGGTCAGGCAAAAGTCGTGGAAAATCTTCCAAAAACACATCTACGAATTCCCTAACCACTGGTATTTCCTCTAGTTTTACTCCCTTCTCCTTTTGAGTATCGACTATGTAAGCTAAATACCCTACACAGCCCTAACTCAATAACTTCTTGGCTTGCCTCATCGTCAGACATCTCATTTGTCTAGGCGATCTGCTACCATGAAAAACTACCTTTGACGGAGTCATAAGGTTTACACACTTCTTTTGGCAATCAAGTCTCGCTCCATAATTGAATAACCAATCCATTCCCAATATCACATCAAACTCTCCAAGTTTTATTGCGATTAAATTTACTTTCATAACATTCCCCTTAATGTTCACCCTACAGTTCTTGTATACGAACCTAACAGGAATCACTTCCCTATTCGCAATTTCTATGTTTAAAGGGAAATTCAACTCTTCACTAGGTATTTCTAACTTCTTAGCAAAATCATCGATATAAATGAGCAAGTGCTTTTGAATAAAATAATACATATGCATTTATATCATTGATTGGGATAATACCTGACACGACATCTTTTGATTGCACCGCGTCCTGCACCGTCATGTTAAAAGTTCTCGTTGTAGGCTTATTTGTTGATGTTGGTCCAGCAATAGTCAGTGCACCTCCACCAGCATTTCCCTTGCTTCCATTTGCCTCACCAGATCTCTTCTTAGGGCATTCACGAGCAAAGTGATCCTTGGACCCGCACGTGAAACAAACATTCTTCTTAGGTTGAGTGCAATTTGGGGAGATGTGACCCTCCTGGCCACAGTTGAAACATACTCGTTTCCCCATCAAGCACACACCCTTGTGAAACTTCCCGCATGTAGTACATGCTTCGAACTTCTTCTTTTGATGGTTTCCTTGTTGATTCCCAGCTCCCACATTTGTATTCCACTTCCTCTTCAAATTGTTGTTGCCATTCCCATCGTTACCACCACCACCATTCTTAGCTTCACCTTCACTCTTCTTCTTCCTCTACTCTTGGTTGTGTTTTGTTACAACCTCGCCTCCACTTTCAGCGAGAATTTCCTTCTCCATCACTGCTGCAAACGTCTTCAACTAGAATAGAGAAACCTCATCGTATAAACTGGGGCTTCAACTCTGCTCAAACCTCTTTTTTCAAGGTTCGCGCTCAGGTCTTGACTTGATATGGCGCAAATCTCTCCAACTCGTTGAATCTTGCAGATACTCGGAACCGACATATCGTTCCTCGCTTCGGGCCCAAAAAAGCGCACCTCTAGTCGACTCTTCAAACTTTCTCGGAAAATAAGTCTCAAGAACATCTCCTTAAACCTTTCCCAAGTCATAATCCTCGACCTCCTCGGGTTTTATTGGCTCGCCACCAATAACTAGCCTCTGCTTTCAACATGAATGTTACAAAAGCAGTCTTCTAACTATCCTCTACCCTAGCAACATCAAAAACCATCTCTATTTCCATGATCCAGGTCTGAGCATCAACTGGATTCATGGACCCATGGAATTCTGGTGGTTCAACCGCCTTGAAATCCTTAAACGTTGTACCTTGGTTCTGAGGTTGATTCTGCAAAGCACCCGTTAGTAACGTCACTAACTGCTGAACTGGGTTACCTTCCTCATTGTTGTTGTTGGTTTCCTCAGTGGTTCTCTGTCAGGGTGGTTGACATCTTGGAGGCATTTTTTGTTAAAAATACACTCATTAGACTAATACTCCATTTCTTTAAGTATCTCTACTTAATTTACACACAAAAATAAATTATCACGTAACACATAATACTTTGAATAAAATAATAACTTTTATTCATTCATAATCTTTTAAAAACATCAAATCAATAGCATCACTGCTATTTATGTGACGCCCCCAAAATAGGTATACAACACCCATTCTGAGTCTCCAAATACATGGTACATAAATAACTACAACTTTATTAATACAATTGTCGTGCAAAATACGACAACACATAAACTGTAAGTTTAAATACAAATATTATCATCTAAACAATATCCACACTCAAATAAGTCCTCATTACAATTATTGATACACTATTTTACAAAATAGTGAGGACTATTAAAACAACTTCTAGAACCATCATTCCACATCCCGACTAGTACTCGCTACATTCTTGCCTCCTGAGAAGAAAAATGGAACAAAAAGGAAAAGGGTGAGCTCAACTAGCCCAGTAAAGAATATTATGACTAAGATAATATAGAACAAATTATCGTTAGTCTTCAACAGGAAAAAAAATCTGATAGAATATAATAAACAACAAGTTTCAGATCAATATTCGCAGCGGAAATAAAAATTCATAGAAGAGTTACGTAGAGAATGAAATCTACTATTATCTATGAATTTAAAAGTCCATCATCAATATTTTATCCCTGTAACATCAATCAATATACATCTTGAATCAAATATTCATCTTTGCACTACAGGCCAAAGATATTCATCAGTTGGTCATGTTCATCTCAACACCTGTACATCTTTGCACTACGGACCAAAGATATTCATCAGAAAATCATTAATCTTTGCACTATAGGCCAAAGATATTCAGTAATATCATCATTTAGGACTGAGGATGATGAAAAATATTTTAAAGAAAACGAATCCAATGAAACAAAAGAACAAATATTAAGAATTCATACTTTAAACAATCCAAGTTCAAAAATACTTCATAAATAACTATAGTGAAGTAAAATTCAAGAATGAAGACTAAAACATGGATACAATCAAAGCTAGTATCCATAATAGATATTTTGGACAAAAAATGAAAATTTAATTTTTCTGTGAATAGTGCCGTATTCGTGAATAGTACCATATACGTGAATAGTGTCGTATACGTGAATAGTAATCCTGACACTAAAAGACAAGAATTTCACAAGAAAAATCTTTCCAATATTCCAGCATAATGATATTGAAAAAATTAATATCATTTACAAAAAAAATAACATCTCTTACCTCGAAAAAACAGTACTTCTGACTGGAATACTAGATATAGTGCTGAAGGGAACTTGAACCGTATAGAAACACTCAAAGTATCAAAATACTCACAAGAATACGCTCGATAATATAGAGAGAGAAAGAGAGAGAAAACTTGTTTCTGGTGTGATTTTCAATTCTAACCTAAGCACCCTATTTATAGGAAATTGCTTAGAACACCAAAGCAGAAAATTTAATAAAATAATATTATTTATAATAAAATTTCTACGCCCACCTCTAGACATTTGAAACCAGCATGTTTACAGCATTTGTGGGGCCCACCAAAATAATAAAAATGTTTTTCATAAAAAAATAACTAAAACTTCAAAAATCAATTGTTCCAGAACTTCAATACCTCATAATAAATAGCCCGTTTATCAGAAAAAATCGAATCTTATGTCCATTCCAAAAAAAATCAATTCTCTACAACTTTGTAAGTTTAAGCTTTTCCAAATTCCAAGCAGAAGTTGACTGAAATCCACATACGGACGATTTTACAGGCTATAATCAAATTTCAATCAAGAAATGGGGACCACCGACATGTTTAACATGTTTTTAACATTTATTGTAATAAAAATACTCTTCCTCCTCATTTATTCATATATCACACATTCATTGTAAAAATATCACCATTATTATATTATTATAATATAATAATATATTTAAATGAATTATTTTATCAGAAAAGATAAAATATCAATTTTTCAACAATTGTCACTTTAAAATTTTATCCATCTATATCCACATAAAATGAATATTTTTCTTATCATATAAATGAATAATTAATTATTCACAAATAATATTACAGAATCACAATATTGGCATCCAGGCCGTTTCGAAGAAAGAGGGGGCTTTCCAATAAGGATTTCTCCGTACTGGCGCGCAATTAGGTGACCAAACCTCTCCTTAGACAAAACTTTCTAGACATTGCCAATAATGCTATTTAATAATATTATTCAAATAATATGAATTATTGATCTGATAATGGAAAATACTGTGTAGTGACAATTATTGAAACAATAATAATATAAAATATCAACGAAGCAATTATTGAATCAATAAAATATAATATTAAACAGTAATTACTGTAACAATTATTGAGTAGTGCCTTCTTACGTAAGAATCAATAATTGGTGCAACACCTTGTTCTACTGTGTTTTAACTACTGGGTATTCCAACAGTATTAATGGTAACAACTACGCCGTTATTTATAAACAACTTATACTTGTCATTTTCTTCATCCAATCGCCGTTGTAGGGCCAATATTAAGGTCGCTGGTCCGTGCATTTAATATTCCCCGACAAAGAAGAATATTCCACCACACCAAACGAATATTCAAACAACAATGAATATTTTATAAGCACTTGTTTATTTAAGATATTTGCGTATTTTACCCATAACTAACCACATTAATCAAATCAACCCTTACTATTTCAAAATAATAAATAGAGGAAATTCAATTTCATTTATAATAAGTTGGGGTCTTATAATTTACATTACTTTCCTGAACTACAAAAGTTGTAGGATTACTTCATCATCGTCACATCCCAATGGTTATATCATACCCGGGATTTACATCTTATTTACTCATCAATCACACAATAGCTACATATCAACCTACGATGTCCTACTAAGATGCTGCTTAGCCTTACAACGCTCTTCCTCCATAATTCGGAACATTGTTCGGTGATCTAATATGTATGATGGTAGCATCTCAAACTGAATTGGATAGCCCATGACCCGATCCTGAGCTTGATTGATCACGGTGTTGAATACGTTATTCATCTCTTCCATCTTCATCCTCTTTGCTTGTGCATCTCTCTCTGCCATCCTGGCTGGTTGATAAGCTTCCTCATGCGCGTCTTCGGCTCTTGCCCTCTTGGTAGATTCCTCCTTCAGCTTATTCTCCAGTTCTGCAATCTTCTCCATCAGTTGCTTGTTTTCCCCTTCCGTGCGGCTCAGCTTCTCTTCAACGTTATTCAGACGTTCCTCTCGATCCTAGATCTCGTCGTCCTTCTGTGCCATCGAGGTCTGTTGTTCAACTACTATCTCCTGCAACTCCTCGACAGTATCCTGAAGTTTCACATTACGGTCATACACCTCGTCGTACATACGGCCAGCTATCGAGTTAAGTGGAATCTCTTCCTCCTCGTTCTCCTCATCCAACTGTGGTAGCTCCACGAGGTCCTCCTCATCTCTATCTCATAATCCTCATCAAGTACTCTCTCCTGCTCAACTACTGTGACCGACGAAATTGTTTCCCGTGGCAGTAGTTATTCCCAAACCACCTGAATATCTTGAGGCTCCTCCTCTCTAGGCATCTGGGATCTTTCCTCTCTAGCCTGACTGGATTCTCCTACATTAGCCATCCTGTCAACCAAATTTTAAATTTAATTACTAACCATTACTACTCAACCCTCATGAGCACATAAGTTATAATCACATAAGCACATAAGTATTTTATTACTTCTTCCTTAAAACTCGATAAGAGTTCATCATCACTATCTTTTCAAAGGTTACTTCCTAAGGCTTTTCCCCACCTAAGGTTCATAACCTAAAGCTTTGATACCAACTTGTGACACCCCCAAATCCAGGTACTTTATTCCCACAAGATTTGGTGTTCACTGTCCATACAATCATACTATTTACCCAAATAAAATAATATTTAAACCATAAATCCTCTCTTTAAATAGGGTTACATCATTTAATCCAAAAATATCCTAGGTTATCTAACCTTAAAACATCATTCAAATGCGGAAATAAATTATTACATCCCATCATTATATAAAAGTCTATCATCAAATTTAAAAGTCTAACATCATAACAATAATCATAATTACAAGTCTTCATCACTTGTACATTTTTCCCTTTCCTTTGCTAGTTGAAGGCTCATCTACCTTCTCAACTTTAGCTGCAATAAGTGTATAAATATGCAAGAGTGAGCAAAACAATTACTCACTAGATATAACAATGAATCAACAGGGGAATAATAATAATTATTGCCAATGAATAGGCTTATCGAAACTGGATAGTACTCTAACAATGATAATCAGAAACTGGAATTCAAAATGTGGAATATATATAACTGAGGGTCATAAGACCATGAACTATGTCCACAGTTGCGAGTAATCTTTCAATTCTAACTTTAACAGTCATAAGACTATAAGGACTCCTCGCATCTTTAGGGGATCAATTTTCGCATACAATGTATTGTGCACAAACATTTCAACGCTAAGCGTAAATTATCCCTTAATAATAATAGGGTTGTTCATCCCAGTATTTAGAGTACAAGTCCACACAACAGTTGTTTACTAACAACATAACATAGAACAATTGAGAATCATAGTGAACTGATTATACATATTAAACGCATGCTTGAAATAACTATAGAGCATAAGTATTCAACAAAATGAATAAAATGGTAAACCTTTGCTTGAACAATAAATAAGCTAAAGTTAGGGTCTTATAACATTATACATGAAATTACTGAACGTACATTAACTGATAGTCTAAAAACTTGCCCAACATTGTATTAACTCATGCAAAGAATTAAAACAGTTCAATAATAGAGACGAAAGTTCAAAAACTGCGTTCATTATACGAGAATAGAACTTAAGAAACTTGCTTAACTATAAACAAATTAGAATGAATCAACCAAATGAGAATTTCAAATAACATTGAGTTAAAGTTTGCTCGAATAAAATGTAGGAACAATTGACTCGTTCAATAACAATTAAGATAGAAAACTTATTCAATCAAAAGAATAAAGCTATACAACGTAATAATGGAACTAGCTCAATGAAAGTATAGAGTTAGAAAACTTTCACAATGTAAAAAGGTAAGGTTTAGAAACTTGCCTTGAGCGTAAGCTATAAAATTAAACTCACGATCACCTACACATAATTTTAGAACCATCATTTATTAGATATACTAACATTCACGTTCCATCATAACACGCATTTCTAGTTAGGCTTGTTAATTTAGCACATGTCTTATATTACCATATACGTTTCTGAATTTTCCAAGTGTTAACCTCACAACACTTAACTAACGTTCATTGTCTATCTAACTTACAACATAACACGTTCATCACTTACATTTATTTTTACAAAGTTGAAATCATCAATGACATGACACGTTACTGAATTAACCTCCTTGTTACATATTTGACTCCTTAACACAACCTTAAACTAAGCTATAATGGAGTTACAAAGTCTACAGCAGCAGCAGAAGTCAATATCTCAAAGCAGGGTATGGCGCAGCTGCGCCATACAAAGGCCTAGGACTGGCAAGAAAAGCATTTTTATTTTTTGCCTCAGCATCAAGGCAGCCTACGCCAAGCTTGCACAAACAGAGGCAAGAGACGAATCGATGAACAAAGAGTTTAACTTTAGCCCAACGAACACAAATTTCACCCATTAAACAGTAATATCAACATGTATAATTGATACAAAACTATTGTAAACATGTTTGTTAACATTTTCAACCAATTAGAACACTTTAACATCAACTATAATAGTTTAATTTCTCAAATTTCACATTTTCATATAAAAACCTAATTTTTGATATTCTTCACAAAAATCAACAATGTAAACACAATTATTGTCCAAATTACTTCGTTCAAATTACATTATGTTCGTTTCTAAACAAACTAGCATAAACAAAACTCAATTAACATCTTAGCATGCAATTTGACCATCAAAATTGATACTTACATAGCTACATAAGAAAATATACACAAGGACAAAAATTTTCTACTATTAACTGTAATTAGCATACAAATTCTTGTTTAAACATAAACTCTAATCATCATAAACATATACAATTGCAGTTACGAACTATATAAATTCACAATTCAACAATTGCTTATTACAGAACATGAGAAAATTCTTGCCGTCCAACACAAATACATATATATTATCACAGTTATGAGCATACCTTCAAATTAGCTTGCACAATCTTGCAATTGCAGACAATTTTCTCAGGTTTCACTCTCAAACTCCCTCATTTCTCTCTGTAATTCTCTCTCAATTCTCTCTAAAGCTCTTAAACTTAGCCAAAAATCAACTGATAGCCAGCGTAGGAAATAAACTGATAGTCTTAATACGCTAACTTAATTAAAATACCAGTTACAAAACTAACGTATATATTATAATTATATTATATTTATTATTTTATTTATTTTATTTATTTTCAAAAATTAGAAATTCAAAAGCTATAAGGTTTTGTTTGGCAAAACCCCTTTGATTTTTAAAGAATTAATATATTAAGCCTTGTTTGGCAACAAAACTAAATTAAACTATTTTTAATTTATTTACCTAAATACTTTAGTTTATAATTTATAATTACATATTATTTATTTGGATTTACATATCCAACATTAACCAATTAAATTAATCACATACTATATTTTAATTAAATATACCATTTTAGCAAATATCTCCAAATTATAATTTTCATTATAACTTTATTTAATAATTTAACATACCATCTAAATTATTAAATCAACACAACAATATAACATTTCATATTATATTACAACTCTCTAAATTATAAATTAATTCAATTTAGAAAATTATCTAATAAATTTAGATTCAACAACCATCACATCAATAAAATATTTATTTAACAATAAACACCCCAAATAAATATTTATATAACTCAATAAATATTTAAATTACACTTTGAAATTCTGGATTGTTACATCCTTCCCTCCTTACAAGGATTCTGTCCCCAGAATCACAATTCAAACAATCTAATCGTCACAGGTTTGTTATTATTAGTCTCATCTTGTTTAGCGCGCATGCAAATATATATATAAAATACGCGTCATATTATTAAACATGCGAAACATGTATGCATAATATATAATATATATAATACTAGCATGCACATATAGAATACTATATTCTACCCGGATTGATTATGAACTTTTATTCTAGTTTGGTTCACTAGAGCCACCAAGTGAACCAAAAGGTCAAACCCTAGGGTGCAAGAATAAACATTTGAATATAACTATTACATTTAAACCCGGGCTCCATTACAAACGGGTCTTCAAGCGCTCATTTCTCGATCTTCGGTTCTTCGAAAAAAAATTCTAACTAATCCTATTACATTAAACTACTTAATTTAAATAGAAACATTGATCAGCAGTCAAGGGGAAGTACATAAGAGAGATATATAATTTACATCAAGAAGAAAATCAGAAAAGACGAGGTACGCAGACCCCATTTAATAAAACTCACTCATTCAAACATCCAACCAAAATAAATCCAATCACATTGGTCAATTGTCCATAATCAATCTCATTTATTATCATACATATCATCATATGTATCAATAAAAAAAATCATTTCATATATATATGAGTATCATTTAATGGACAATTTTAAGTTGCATGAAATCCAATTTCAAAATTAAAATAAACTTTTTATTTTAATTATAAAATTATTAAGATTTATATTATATATATATATAACTTGAAGTTATCAAAGTAATCTTACTGCAACTAATATATATAAGTTATAGATTACCTTTAACTTTTCATGTTGCTTTCAAAGTTATTCTTATATATATATATATATATATATATATATATATATATATCACGGTTTTCATGTTCATGTCTGTAACATGACTTTGATTAACAGGGTTAATATAATATATATAGATATAACAGTACGCGTATCACGATAACATGCTTCACAAATTTTTTTTTAAAAACGTGATGCAACAATAGTTCGCGATTAACACGCTATCGCGATATATTTTTTTCATAAAATAATAATTTTATACAACAAATTATGTCCAATAAATTATTCTAAATACATACCCATACATATATATGAAATCAAAACAATTAATATTTCGCATAAAGTTTGGCTCTTGATACCACTGTAAGGTTTTGTGAAAATCAAAGTAGTAATCAAATTGCAAAAATAGCGGAAGCATAATAAAATCAGATTTTAAAATTTTTCACAAACCAATTACTCGGATCATACTTTATGCATATTATTAATTAAAATGCAGAACAAGAAGTTATGGAATCATACCCTTGTAGATATGAGCTTCCACAGGTACGAGTTCACCTCCTACTTCTCCGCAATCTCCTTGAATCTCCGGATAGATTCCTTCCTTTGATCAATGTAAACCACCCAAGTGTATGGCCTCTAGAGGTGATCCGTCAAGGAAGAAGAATTTTCAATAAGAAGGGTGTATTGGCTCAAACCCTAGTTTTTCCTATCTCTATAGGAAAAGGGGCGTACTCTCCAACAACTTGGAATTCCGTATTTCTGGTATCTGATATAAAACTCCTCTTATAAAGATATCAGGTAACCCTATTAAAATAAGGTATTATTTATTTAATTAAACTCTTTTAATTAAATGGGCTCCCTAATCCTATTAGGAATAATTAATTAAACTCCTTTAACTAATTTTCCCTCCTAATCCTATTAGAAATAAATAAGAGTACTTATATTAAATTAATTCTTAAACTCTTTTAGAAATTAAAATAATTATAATTATAATAATATTAATAAGACTCCTCTTATTAATTTATATTTAATATTTCTAAAATATTAAATAATAAATATTAAGCTATTTAATTTATTCTATCACCATAGATTAAATTAAATATACTTAACATATTATTATGATTATGTCATTAACTTCTTAAATAATTATTCTTCCTTTTATGGTGTGACCTTTTAGGTTCTCCATATTAAACTGGTTGTGAATAAATCAATTAGAACAATTCTAACCTTATTTAAATAAATAAATTAAACGAATAATTTATTTAAATAAATAATATTTATTGTACAATAGGGATAAGCCTCCCTAGCGATCAACGACTTTTCAAATAATATAGATTTCAACATTATTCATAAAAGAACCTTTGAGTTAATAGTTACCGTACAATTCAATTCTTCCACCGTACAATATCCCAATTAAATATAAGACATGAAATTACTGTCAAGTCTTATTTTATTTAATTATATGTATTTCGATTCCTAAATGCACAACTCCTAATGAATGCAAATTAGAAACTACTTTCTAATTTCATTCCATCTTGGCCAAGGATTCCTGGGTTGTCATTTATCGAATCACATATGACATTTCTCTTCTTTACTAGAAGTAGTAGATTCTTTATTGATCATTCATTATCTCCATATATAACTTATTACACCCATGCATACCCTTTGATATACTCTAAGAGTCTTAAGGAATAAGTCAAAGTGTAATTCATTATATATAAGATACTATGATGATCTCAAGTCTAAGGATCATTTGTACTACTATCATTATAGGAATTCTTATTGACAGGCAAGTAAAACTCCATTAGGTATTCCTTAGTGAGTCACGTTCAGTGAACTTATTCTCTAATAAGCACCTACATACTTGCTTTAGTGTCTCCACACAAATGATCATGAGATCAATCATCCTCATCCAATGAGCAAGCAACGTACCTACCAATCTATCCGGATTCACTAATCCTCTTTTTAGTAATCCATTGATTGGGAACATTTTAGTTTTAAGCTATCTAAAAATTTAGATCTCATTAGCATGATCTCATCATGATTCTAAAAGCATTGCTTAAAACTATGGGTTTATCACATATTATTAAAACAACACCATGTAGATAATAAATGCCTTTAATAAATAATTCTTTTATTAATAAATAAATAAGATTGATTACAAAGTATATGCTTTATCATCATACATGATTGGCTTGTATGCATACTACTTTCACACCCCTTGTCCTCCTCGAGTTTTATTGGCTTGCCACCAATAACTAGCCTCTGCTTTCAACATAAATGTTACAAAAGCAGTCTTCTGATCCTCCCCTACCTTAGCTACATCAAACACTTTTTCTATCTCCATGATCCAGGTCTGTACCTCAACTGGATTCATGGATCCACGGAATTCTGGTGGCCCAATCGCCTTGAAGTCCTTAAATGTCACAGCTTGATTCTGCAGATTGATTACAGAATGTACCGTCAAGAACGTCACTAATCTGGCCGAACGGGTTAGCTTCCGCATTGTTATTGTTGGTAGATCCCTCAGGGGTTCTTTGTCGTGGTTGACGTCTTCTTGGAGGCATTTTCTGTTAAATACACTCATTAAATTATTACTCAATTCCATTAAGTATTTACTACTTAATTTACACATCATAAAAAAAATTATCACATAACACATAACATTTTGAATAAAATAAAATAATAACTTTTATTCATTCATAATCTTTCTGAAAACATAAGAACAGTAGCATCACTACTCTTTACATTACTTCCTTGAACTACTAGAGTTTCAGGACATCATCATCATATCCCATAGGTTACATAACACTTGGGATTTACATTTTATTTATCATATCATAAATCACATATCAAGTACATTCTTTATGATGTCCTACTAAGATACTGCGTAGCCTTACGACGCTCTTCCTCCATAATTCGGAACATTACTCGGCGATTTAATATGTACGATGGCAGCGTCTCGAACTGAATCGGATAACCCATGACCCGATCTTGAGCTCGATTAATCACGATGTTGAATACGTTATTCATCTCTTCCATCTTGATCCTCTTTGCTTGTGCCTCTCTCTCTCTGCTATCACGGCTCGTTGATAAGCTTATTCGTATGCGTCTCTTGCCCTCTTAGTAGATTCTTCCTTCATCTTGTTCTTCAGTTATGCGATTTCCTCTGTCAGTTGCTCGTTTTCTCCTTCAGTGTGGATCAGCTTTTCTTCGACATTATTCAAGCGTTCATCTCAATCCTGGATCTCGTTGTCCTTCTGCGCCATTGTGAACTGTTGTCCAGCTACTATCTCTTGCAACTCCTCGATGTTATCCTGAAGTTCCACATTGCGGTCGTATACTTCATCGTACATACGGGCGACGATCGAGTTAAGTGGAAACTCTTCCTCCGTGTCCTCATTCGACTGTGGCAACTCCATAGGGTCTTCCTCGTCCGTCTCTATCTCATCATCCTTATCAGGTAACCTCTCCTGCTCAACCACTGTGACCCACAGAGTTATTTCCCATGGCAGTAGTTGTTTCCAAATCACCTGAATATCTCGAGGCTCCTCCTCTCTAGGCATCTGGGATCCTTCCTCCCTAGCCTGATTAGATTCTCCTACATTTACCATCCTGATAAAAAAAATTTAAGTTTCAAATTACTAATCATTACTACTCGACACTCACGAGCACGTAGGTCGAAATCACATAAGCACATAAGTGTTTTATTACTTCTTCCTTAAAACTCGATAAGAGTTTATCACCACTGACTTTTCAAAGGTTACTTCCTAAGGCTTTTCCCCACCTAAGGTTCATAACCTAAGGCTCTGATACCAACCTATGACACCCCCAAATCTGGGTACTTCATTCCCCTAAGACTTGGTGTTCACTTTCCATACATTCATATTATCTGCCCAAATAAAATAACATTTAAACCATAAATCCTCCCTATAAAAGGGTTACATCATTAAATCCAAAATATCCCAGGTTGTCTAACCTTAACATCATTTAAGCGTGAAAATAAAATAATTACATTTCATCATTAAATATAAAGTTCATTAAAAAGTCATTAAATTACAAGTCTTCATCACTTGTACATTTTTCCCTTTCTTTTGCTAGTTGTAGATTCATCAACCTTCTCAACTTTAGCTGCAATGAGTGTATATATGCAAGAGTGAGCAAATAAAGCTCACTTAAAATGATAATGAATAAACGTCATATCAATTGCCAAATGAATAGGCTCAATAGAAAAGGAATAAGATATTTCATCATTAATAATCAGGAACCAAAATCTGAAATATATAACTGAGTGTCACAAGACCACGAACTATGTCCATAGTTGTAAGTAATCTTTCAACTTAACTTTAATAGTCGTAAGACTATAAGGACTCCTCGTACTTAGGGGGATCAACCCTTCGTACAATGTATTGTGCACAAATATTTTAACGTTATGCGTAAGTTATCCCCTATAATAGGGTTGTTCATCTCAGCATTTAGGACACGAGTCCGCACCAAAGTAAGTTTGGTTTGGACAAGTTTCAAGGTAATTTGGAATTCAACGATCATCAACTACGGAGTAGTTGAATAAAAAGGTAATAACTTTATGTTATGGAATAAATTATAACGGAATCAACATTGTATACTAAGGTCATATTTTAGGAATAATCTAAGAGCATAAACATTGAATAATTATAACATACCTTGCTTGAACAATATTAAGCCAAGGTTATTTAGAATTAAGTTCTAAGCATGCATAACAAATAGTAAATCGAACGATAAAACTTGTTCAACATTAGTATATCAGGATATATAAACTTGCATGCTAAATAACAAGTTAAAGACAAGAATAACTTACTCAATATCAGAATAGGGTTTAGAAAACTTGCATCATCATAAATAAACTAGATATAAGAAACTTTCTCAATGAAAATGTAGAGTTAGAACACTTGATCAAAGAAAGTTTAGAGTTAGGAAAACTTGCCTTGCTTATGAGCTAAACCGTAACAATTCGATTCACAGTATCCTATACACATGTCATCATGACATAATTAGTTACTACCAATACACTGTATACTCATAAGTGTCCATTTCATGTATGGCTTGACTTTTAACCATATAATCAAATTACACAAGAAAATTCATTAACTACTAATAATATACTCATTCATAGCACTATAATACCACATTTAACAAAATTACATTTTAACAGTTGTAGTATTGCATCATATCAACATACAGACACTGGGTAACAGGAAACAATTTTCTAGGCCATTCTGGTAAGCGGCGTTGCGGCGCCACGGATTGAGCTAAGATAAGGATTCATGGCCATGACTCTTAACGTTATGGCCTGAGATTCACTGTGTCGTCATGGCGTGAAGAGTGGGGGTCGTGGTTTCGATTTTGGTACCGAGGCTACTAATTACGAGAACCAACCACACGAAGAACAGAACAAATCTAGTTTAACTGTTTAACAACTAAATTAACACGTATAACTTATGCAATTTCCACATAACCTTTACCCATCATACATATACTATTTTAAAACAATTGAACAACAATTTTAGAACAATTAAATCCTTGAAGGCTAAGTTTAAAACCAAAAACTCCATTTCTGATATTTGCTTAACACAGTGAACATGGTAACCACAACTATACACTAAATTGATTCTTTTCAACTACGTTCTCTATAATTCTTAACAAACTAATTAACATAGTCACAACTCAATTTCACATATTAGCTCAAAATCCAATACTAATTTTGTTATCCTACAAAACACGTTCATACATGTATTCACTGTAAAACCAATTTCTTTTCTTGCAGAGTTAATTTAGCATACAATCTTATCTATATGTTAAGCATACAATCATATATATATATATATATATATATATATATGCTAGTATAACAATTATAATTACAAATACACATAATTTCCTAACCAATTATAAAAAAAAGGTTTTACAGAAAGTTTGTAAAGAACTTTATATTACAGTTAAATTCAGAAACACAGAGACTTAGAAATTATATCGTAAAACATATATGTTAAGGTTATGTAACATACCTTTTGTTGCTTAAGAAATCCTTGTTAACCACTGAGAATAGCTTGACGAACTCAGAACTTTTGCTCTTGATTCTCTCTTAGGCTCTCTCAAACTCTCTTAAAATTCTTTTCTTTTCTTTCTTTCTTTCAATATTAGACTAGGCTACTAATAGTAAGCGTAAACTAAAACCCAACTAATAACCAAATGCGTAAAATAAAAATGGATATGGCCATAATAAGCCTAATAATTAACATCAGTTACCAAAATATAACGTATAGATTATAAATATATTTTATTTTATTTATATTATTATAATTCAAAATTCAAAAATCCAAAAGCCGCAAGGCTCCGTTTGGCAAAACCCTTAAAAAATTAAAGACTTAATATATTTAAGCCTTGTTTGGCAAAACTAAATTAAACTCCTTTAATTTATTTTAATAAGCCTTTTATAGCATAGTTATTTGTCACACTTTATTTAATTAAGTTTTCATACTTAATTTAATTAATTTTAATAACAATTTATTGAATAAATCATTTAATCAGTATACACTCTCTTAACTTAATTATTAAATTAAATTAGAATATTATCTCATAATAATTAATTTCCTTAACTCATTAATTATTTATTTAACAAATAAATAACCAATCAAATCAACTCAAATTAAACAAGTATTTATTCAACAATAAACACATCCATTAAATATTTATATAATTCAATAAATATTTAAAAAAATTACAATTAAAATTCTGGATTGTTACACAACTAGTATTGGAAACTCATTTTATTTATTTCTTTATAAATAAACACTGATTACAAAACAGATTCTTACAAAAATTAATAACAATTAATTTCTCTTGAGTACTCTTGCTCCTTGTGCACCTATGCACTCTTCAAGCACCTTTGCTTCCTTGAACCTGTTTGTAAGCCTTTTCTAATCCACTAGGATTAATACCTTTAGACTACACTTAGTCTAAACAAAAAATTGAATACAAATATAGAGGTCTATGATCAATGCAAAAATAATCAATTTAACAATTTAAAGGCTCAACTATATGCAATGATCAATTAACACAGAAAGATTAAACAATTAAATCTTACCGAATACCGGCTTAAAAGAATATCAGAAGATTAATTACTTAGTTGATCAAGATTTACACCAATTAAAACAAGTTGCTCAGTAAAATCAGTAATTAGTGCAACAGGAATTTCGTGAGTCGTGTATTATCCCATACATGAAATCCTATTTATATAGCCCACAATAGTTATCGTTAATATCAAGAATTACTTCTGTTTTTATTAGTCCACAAAAACTGGTTTGTTAATATTTAACAGATAATGAAACATCCTCCAACGGTAAAGCTATGAATCAGTCCACAACATTAATATTTATCCAATTTAGCAAAACAAACTCTTGTTAGTTATTCAGTTTGGATAAATCAAAAAGACCCTTTAAAAAGATAACCCACTAATCAACTTTGATTTTATCTCTCTATATATCAAGTGGCGTGTAATAGTGGTGTGTAACATCACTTATCTTTTTCAAGAATCAAGGTCTTTAAAGTTCCAAGATATCCATAATTACTACTCCTTGAAAACCATATATGCACCCAATCACAAGGATGTATAGCTACCGTCTTTTATACTGTCTAAGAAATCAAAATTACATAGATATCCACGTGTAGCAAGAATGAAAATGTCCCAAGGATATCAAGTAAACATTTATTCAAGCATGCACACATAACACATGTCAAATAAAATATCAATTCTTTTTGTACCTGTATAACACATCTAAACTCAATTTATTTTTAGAAAAAATATTCTTCATTTAGAATTTAAATCATTTTTCATTTAAGACAAATAAAATTAAATGTCAATGATATGTCCTAGAGCCTTTAAATAAAAAATCAATTATTATGCAATTAACCTTACAGTTGGTTTTCCTAGAAAAGAAAAACTTCTTTAACCACTTGAAAATGCAACCAATGTTCTGTATCATCAATATACCTGAAATGCCATAAAACAATTTAGTGTATGAATAATTCATCATCAAAACTCAAGGATGGAATATGACTAAGTCAACAATAATATGTGATTATAAATTATAAACTAAATTGTTTATTAATATAAATTAAAGGAGTTTTAAATTGGTTACCAAACAAGGCTTAAAATATTAAGTCTTTATTTTAAAGAGTTTTTTCCAAACAAAGCCTTATGGCTTTTGAATTTTGAATTTTATTATAATAATTAAAATAAATCAAATAATAAATAAAATATATTTATAACCTATACGTTTATTTTGTAACTGATATAATTAGTATGCGTATTATGGCTTTCGCTATCAGTTTTATTTTACGCATACTGATAGTTGGATGCTAAGCCTAAGAAGGAAGAAGGAGGAAAATATAGAGAAAAGTTGAGAGAGAATACAGTGAGATTGAGAGATTTCTGTGTTTCTGAGAAATTATCAGTGATTATCAAGGATTGCTCAAGCATAAGAATGTATTTTTTTACATAACCTTAATATATATATATATATATATATATATATATATATATATACATACACACACATATATATGAGTTTTACGGCATGAAGTTTCAAGTTCTATGAATTCCATTTTTCCAAATTGTTGTTATACAACTGATTACTTGTGATTGTATATGTTTGTGATGATTAGAACTAGTGTTTAGACAAGAATTGTTATGCTAATTACGTTTAAAAGAAGAAAAGTAATTACAGTATATATACTTTATATATGGCTTGTAAAAGTACCAAATATGGTGGTCAATTTGTATGTCAATCTGTAAATTGAGTCTTGATTATGCTAGTCCATTAAAAAACAAAGGGAACATAGTTTGAACAAAGTAATTTGGTGTAGAATTTTGATCACAGTGTGAATTTCCATGAAGGATGTTAAAAAAATGGGGTTTAAGTATGAAAACATGAAATTTAAGGATTTAAATTAGTTGAAGTTGTTGTTTAATTATTCTAAGTTGATGAATATGTGAGGAATCATGTTTGTGTTAGTTCTGTACCAATTGTATATGTTAAAGTTACTGTTTTGTGGATGAAATTCGTGTTAGTTGGCTTAGAATAGAGTCAAAACTCGCATTCTGCAAAACTGGTACTGGTGCCAAGCGCGGGCGCGCTGCCTCTTGGCATGGACGTGCCAGAATCTAAGGTAATACTGGCACGATCGCGCCAGTATTCAGTCAGACCCAGTGAAGTCTGATACTTCTGCAAACTTTGGACACCCATTGTAACATAGTTTAATGTTATGTTAATGTGAGAAACATGTAATGAAAAGGTTAAAACAGAATCGTATCATGTGGTTAGCAACTCTAAAATGTAAAGTTAGAATGTTGTAAAGCGATAAGTTATGATTTAAGATATTTCATGGATAATGAATAAGTGTTATGAAATGTACACTTGTGGTTCTGAAATGAGTATGGTTAGGTGAGACTTGTACTAAAATTACAAGTTTAACTAGAGGTGAGTGTTATTTTAGAAAGTGGATGTTAGTATATCTAATAGATATTGTTATTCTAATACTATGTGTAGGTGAACGTGAGTTGTAAATTTATAGCTTACGCACGAGACAAGTTTCTGAACCTTACCTCTTTACATTGAGCATGTTTCTTACTCTCAAACTTTGATCAAGCAAGTTTTGAATTCTAATCATTGTTGAGTTATTCTAACTTGTTATAGTTAAGCAAGTTTCATTAGTTTCAATCTCTTATGTTGAATACAATTCCTTTAACTTAAATCTCCAACATTGAGCTTTCATATTTCATTTAGTTTGCACAAGTTATTAATATGATGAGCAAGTTTTGTTTCCAGCTTGTTATCAGTCAAACACATGTTCAGTAATTCAATTCTAATTAGATAAGATCATAGACCTAGCTTATTATTGTTCAAGCAAAGGTTTATCATTCGATTCAATGCTTATGTTTTTTTTAATTATTTCCAAGCATGAGTTTAATATATAGTTGATTCACTTATGATTTTCAATTGTTCTATATTATGTTGTTATTGATCAACCGTAGTGTTATAAAACTTTGTTGATTCAACTAATCCTTTAGTTGATGGTCGGTAAACTCTAAATTACCCTTGAAGCTTATCCAAACCAAACTTTCTTTGGTGCGAACTTGTACTCTAAAACTGAGAAGAACAACCCTATTATAAGGGATACGCAATGCGTTTAGATGTTTGTGCATAATACATGGTACAAAGGGTTGATCCCCCTAAGTACGTGAAGTCCCTACAGTATAACTGTTAAGGTTAAAGTTGAAAGATTACTTGTAACCATGGACATAGTTCGTGGTCTTATGACCCTCAAATATATTTCTTATTTTGATTTCCGTTTTTGGTTATCATTGATAGAGTACCATTCAGTTTTGATGAGCCTATTTATTAGGAGTTATTATGCTCTTGTTGTTCATTGATATATTAGTGAGCATTTGTTTTGCTCACTCTTGCATATATATACACTCATTGCAGCTAAAGTTGAGAAGGTCGATGAACCTACGACTAGCAAAGGAAAGAGGAAAATGTGCAAGTGATGAAGATTTGTAAATTTACTTATTGTTATGATGATAGACTTTGTATTTAATGATGTGATGTAATTATTTTATTTTCGCACTTGAATAATGTTTAAGGTTAGACAACCTGGGAAGACTTTATGATTTAATGATGTAACCCTTTAATAGGGAGGATTTATGGTTTAAATGTTATTCTATTTGGGTAGTTAGTATGAATGTACGGAAAGTGAACACCAAGTCCTAGGGGAATGAAGTACCCAAATTTGGGGGTGTCACAAGTTGGTATCAAAGCTTTAGGTTATGAACCTTAGGTGGGGAAAAGCCTTAGGAAGTAACCTTTGAAAAGATAGTGGTGATAAATTCTTATCAAGTTTTAGGAAAGAAGTATGAAAACAAAACTTATGTGCTTATGTGGTTGCAACCTATGTGCTCATGAGTGTCGACTAATAATGATTAGTAATTAAAATTTAAAAATTTTGTTGACAAGATGGCTAAAGTAGGAGAATCTAGTCAAGCTAGGGAGGAAGGATTCCAGATGCCTAGAGAGGAGGAGCCTCGAGATATTCAGGTAGTTTGGGAACAACTACTATCACGGGAAACATCTCCATTGGTCACAGTGGTTGAGCATGAGGGTTTACCTGATGAGGATGATGAGGTAGAGACGGACGAGGAGGACCCTGTTGAGCTGCTACAGTCAAATGAGGATGAGGAGGACGTAGAGGAAAAGATTCCACTAAACTCAATTGCTGCCCGTATGTACGAAGAAGTATACGACCGCAATGTAGAACTTCAGGATAGAGTCGAGGAGTTGGAAGAGATAGTAGCTGAACAGCAGGTCGCAGTGGCGTAGAAGGACAACGAGATCCAGATCGAGATGAACGTCTGAATAATGTCGAAGGGAAGCTGATCCACACTGAAGGAGAGAACGAGCAACTGATAGAGGAGATCACAGAGCTGAAGAACAAATTGAAAGAGGAGTCTACTAAGAAGGAAAGAGTCAAAGACGCGTATAAAGAAGCTTCACAACGAGCTGGGGTAGCAGAGAGAGAGGTACAAGTAAAGAGGATCAAGATGGAAGAGATGAATAATGTTTTCAATACCGTGATCAATCGAGCTCAAGATCGGGTCATGTGTTATCCGATTCAGTTCAAGACGCTGCCATCGTACATGTTAGATCGTCGAACAATGTTCCGTACTATGGAGGAAGAGCGTCGTAAGGCTATGCAGTATTTCAATAGGTCGTCATAAATGAAATTACTATGTGATTGATGAGTAAATAAGATGTAAATTCTTGGTATTATATAACCAATGGGATATGATGATGATGAAGTTATCCTGAAACTTTGGTAGTTTAGGAAAGTGATGTAGATAGAAGGAATGCTATCATTATTATGTTTTAAAATATTATGAATGAATAAAACTTAGTATTTATTCAAGATATTGTGTGTTATGTGGTAATTTTGTGATGTGCAAATTAAGTACATAATACCTAGAAGATTGAATAATAATCTAATGAGTGTGTTTTAACAGAAAATGCCTCCAAGACGTCAACCGCGATAGGGATCTACCAATAACAACAATGATGAGGCTAACTCAGTTAAGAAGTTAGTACTGACGGGTGCATTACAGAATCAACCGCAGAATCAAGCTGCGACATTTAAGGACTTTAAGGCGGTTGGGCCACCAGAGTTTCGTGGGTCCATGGATCCGGTTGAGGCACAAACCTGGATCATGGAGATAGAGAAAGTTTTCGATGTTTCTAGGGTAGGGGATAATCAAAAGACTGCTTTTGCAACATTCATGCTGAAAGCAGAGGCCAGTTTTTGGTGGCAAGCCAATAAAACTAGAGGAGGTCAGGGAGTGATGACTTGGGATAGATTTAAGGAAATATTCTTCGAGACCTATTTCCCAAAGAGCTCAAAGAATCAGATGGAAGTGCAGTTTCTAGAGCTAAAATAGGGCACAATGATAGTGTTGGAGTATGCAGCAAGGTTCAACGAGTTAGCGAGGTTTGCGCCATATCAGGTGAACACGAATGAGCGTAAGGCAAGGACATTTGAGCAGGGACTGAAGCCCTGGTTATACAATAGAGTTTCCCTATTTCAGTTAAAGACGTTTGTGGCTGTGCTTGAGAAGGAAATTCTCGCTGAGAGTGGAGGCGAGGCTATAACAAAGCACAACCAATAGCAGAGAAAGAAGAAGAATGAGGGTGAAGCTAAGAATGGTGGTGGTAACGGTGGAAATGGTAACAATAATTTGAAGAGGAAGTGGAATGCAAATGTGGGAGCTGGAAATCAGCAAGGTAACCAGCAAAAGTAGAAGATTAACGCATGTGCTATATGCGGGAAGTTTCACACGGGTATGTGCTTAACGGGGAAGCGTGTGTGCTTTAACTGTGGCCAAGAGGATCACATTGCCCCAAATTATAATCAACCCAAGAAGAATGGTTGCTATACCTGCGGGTCAAAGGATCATTTTTCTCGCAAATGCCCTAAGAAGAAAGCTGGAGAGACAACATGAAGTAAGGGAGGTAGAAGTGGGGTATATTGACCATTGCTAGACCAACGTCATCAAACAGACCCAGAACCAGAACCTTCAACATGACGGTGCAGGATGCAGTACAATTAAAAGATGTTGTGTCAGGTATTATCCCAATCAATGATATTGATGCTTATGTATTATTTGATTCGGGTGCTACTTGCTCGTTTATATCTGATAAATTTGCTAAGAGGTTAGAAATACCTAATGAAGAGTTGAATTTCCCTTTAAACATAGAAATTTCGAATAGGGAGGTGATTCCTGTTAGGTTCGTATACAAGAATTGTAGGGTGAACATTAAGGGAAATGTCATGATGGTAGATTTAATTCCGATAAAACTTGGAGAGTTAGATGTTATTTTGGGAATGGATTGGTTGTTCAATTATGGAGCGATAATTGATTGCCAAAAGAAATGTGTAAACCTTCTGACTCCGTCAAAGGTAGTTTTCCATGGTAGAAAATCGCCTAGACAAGCAAGGTGTCTGACGGTTATGCAGGCCAAGAAGTTATTGAGTCAAGGTTGTGTAGGGTACTTAGCCTACATAGTCGATACTCAAAAGAAGAAGGGTGTGAAACAGGAGGATATACCAGTGGTTAGGGAATTTGTAGATGTGTTTTCGAAAGATTTGCCAGGACTTTTGCCTGATAGAGAAATCGAGTTCGTGATCGACTTAGCGCCAGGGACTGCTCCAATATCGAAGGCCCCGTATTGAAGTAGAGATGAAGGAACTGATGGTACAACTGCAAGAACTATTGGATAAGAAGTATATTCAGTCGAGCGTATCACCGTGGGGAGCGCCGGTGTTATTCGTGAAGAAGAAGGATGGGTCAATGCGTCTTTACATTGATTATAGGGAATTAAACAAAGTCACTATTAAGAATAAATATCCATTGCCAAAAATAGATGACTTGTTTGATCAGTTGAAGGGTGCTAGATACTTCTCAAAAATAGATTTGAGAAGTGGGTATCATCAATTAAAAGTAAGAAAGGAGGATGTATCGAAGACGGCTTTCAGAACTCGGTATGGACATTACGAGTTTCTGGTAATGTCTTTTAGTTTGACCAACGCCCCTGCAGCATTCATGGCTTTGATGAACAAGGTGTTTAAACTATTTTTAGACAAGTTTGTGGTGGTATTTATCGATGATATTTTGGTGTACTCCAAATCTCAAGAAGAACACGTGGAATATTTATGTTTGATGCTGGAGACACTAAGAAAAGAAAAGTTGTACGCAAAATTTTCTAAATGTGAATTTTGGCTAGAATGTGTACAATTTCTTGGGCATGTAATTGACAAGGATGGGATTTCAGTGGATCCATCAAAAGTCGACATTGTGATAAATTGGGAACAACCAAGAACTCCATCAGAAGTAAGAAGTTTCTTGGGATTGGCAGGATATTACAGACGATTTATTCAAGATTTTTCCAATATTGCCACTCCTTTGAAAAATTTGACGAGAAAAGCTATAAAATTTGTTTGGACTGAAAAGTGCGAAGAGAGTTTTAAGGAATTGAAGAAGAGGCTCAGTGTGGCACTTGTGTTGTCATTACCAGATAATACATGAAGCTTTGTGGTGTATAGTGACGCTTCACACAAGGGATTAGGTTGAGTCCTTATGCAGAACGACAAAGTCATTGCGTATGCATCAAGGCAATTGAAAGACTATGAGAAAGGGTATCCGACTCATGATTTAGAGTTGGCGGCAGTAGTATTTGCTCTGAAGATATGGAGACACTATCTTTATGGAGAAAAATATGAGATATACAAATACCATAAGAGTCTGAAGTATATTTTCATACAGAAGGTCCTAAACATGCGTCAAAGGAGATGGATGGAATTGATAAAAGATTATGATTGCGAGATATTTTATCATCCAGGCAAAGCAAATGTGGTTACAGATGCCTTGAGTAGGAAGGGTCGTGAGAAGTTGATGTTGTTAACCAACTAGGAGGAGCTCATTTCAGCAATGGCAAGACTAGAGTTGGAAATCAAATTTCCAGAAGAAACCGATGAAAGATTATTCCATATGGAAGCTAGTTCAACTTTGGTGGACAAGATAAAGAATGCTCAACTACAGGATGAAGAATGCAAAAAAATAAAGGAAAATATGGTTAATGGTAATAAGATGAAGTACAATATTGATACGGAAGGAGTGCTAAGGTTTGAGGGACGAATTTGGGTTCTAGTAGTACCAGATGTTAAAGAAGAAATCTTGACAGAGGCTCATAACTCAAGATATTCTATTCATCCGGGAAGTACGAAAATGTATCAAGATTTACGGCGACACTTTTGGTGGCTAAATATGAAAAGAGACGTTGCGGAATGTGTTGTGAAATGCTTGACATGTCAGAGAGTAAAGGCAGAACATCAAAGTCCGAGCGGATTACTTCAACCGTTGGAGATACCAGAATGGAAGTGGGAGCATATCACAATAGATTTTGTGGTAGGTCTTCCAACGACTCAGAAAGGATACGATGCGATTTGGGTGATAGTGGATAGATTAACGAAATCAACACACTTTTTGCCAATAAAGATTAGATTTAATCTTGATCAGCTGGCAAAATTGTACGTCAAAGAGATCGTCTCAAGACATGGAGTTCCAATATAAATTGTATCAGACAGAGATCTGAGATTCACGTCAAATTTCTGGAAGAAATTACAAGAATGGATGGGAACACAATTGAAGATGAGTACGGCATATCATCCACAAATAGATGGTCAAAGCGAATGAACAATCCAGACGTTAGAGGATATGCTTAGATCTTGCATCATGGATTTCAAAGGAAACTGGGATGATCATCTACCATTGGTGGAATTTGCATATAACAACAGTTAACATGCAAGCATTGGCATGCCGCCATACGAGGCATTATACGGCAAGAAATGTAGAACTCCACTATGCTGGGATGAAGTTTGTGAACATCAACTGTTAGGACTAAAATTGGTGTAATAGACTGCAGAAGTTATCAAGCTCATCAGAGCAAGACTAGTAGTTGCTCAAGATAGACAGAAGAAGTATGATGATCAACACAGATAAGATCGCAAATTTGACATAGGAAATTTTGTTTTCCTGAAAGTTTCTCCTTGGAAGGGGAAAATTCATTTTGGCAAGAAAGGAAAGCTAAGCCTAAAGTTTATTGGACCTTTCGAGATACTGCGAAGAGTGGGAGAAGTGGCTTAAGAGGTAGCTTTACCTCCAGAATTAGAACATATTCACAACATTTTTTATGTGTCAATGTTACGTTTTTATAAAAAACGTTGTGGTATTTTTTTTTCACAATATTTTTTTAAACATTGTAGATACATATGAAAAAATGTTATCTATTTATAAAAGACAATTTTTGATTTTAAATAGATAACGTTTTTTAAAAAAAAACGTTGTGTATATAAAAAACACGGAGAAAAAAAAACACTGAACTTAAAAATTTTTCCTTCTAGTACTTTCTCATCTCTGCCCAACTCTGTCTCTCTCATTTCACCAGCTCAACTCTCTCAGATATGCAGCACATCTCATTCTCCTCTCTCTCGACTCCCTCTAACCCTAGAAATAGTGGCGACGTAGTGGTGGCGGCAGCGGCGACATAGTGGTGGCCTCTTCTTTAACTTCTCCTCCATTATTGCCCAAGTGAGGGTTTTAATTTCCTATTTTCTTCATCTACGTTCTCTTTCCTAGGGTTATTCTCTCTCTTCAAACAGTTGACGATGGTGCAGGAGCTTGTTCATAATGGCGAGTCGCAGAACGGAAACTCCAAGGTGGTGACATTCTCGGCGTTGAAGCCTCAGCTGTTCGTTGAGGCTCCGAAAGCAATACCCTCGGCAACGGCGTCATAGTGGTGGCTTTTTCTGAGGAATACCCTCGTTTTCTGCCCAATTTCTCGAATCGTGATATCTTAATGAGGAAATAGATTTGCATAGCTGACCATGAAGCATAGGGCCTTCTCTGGAGTGAATTTAGCTTTGATTACAACCATTTTAGGCTGCAAATAGGTAGATCCTTACTGGTTGGTAGTATTATACATTGGCGAAGCTTGATTATTAATTGACTAATTGTTATTCTGAAGGTTCTGTTTTACTTTGTTGCTTACATTGAGAAAGATGGTTATTCATTTCATTGTTCTTTTATCTTTTTGGTGCACGACATATATGCCTAGTGCAGTGCACAGTCATTTAACTTTGAAATTGGTTAAGTTGATTCTACTCTGATATACTCTTGTTTTGTTAGAAACTCTTTTATGCCTCACTATAACAGTACCAAAGCCAATATTCTATATTTGCTTTATGCAAATTGTAAATTGTGTTCAGAGAAAATTAAGAAATAAAATTGACTGAAGGATTTTGTAGAAGTGTTTGTTCATTTATTGGAGCTATAAGAACATGGTTTTTTTGAATTCCGAGTTTTGACACTCGTGTTGCAAATGACTCAACACATAAATTTCTGACATGTTTCCAGGATTGCATTAAAGACTACACAGTTGACTAAATGTATCTTTGGGACCTATTGTTTTAGAATATATGATCTTCTTGAGACTGGTTTTATGATTTTTATACTTTTTCTAACGTCTAAACAAGTGGATTTCTAACACTATTTTGTTTGTGTAACAGAAGATAAACCGTAGTTACCATGACGGCCGATCCTCAGCAAACCATAGGCTGTTCTTTTTGGGAGATTATACATAGACTTCAGTTTAGCTCTGCACACTCACATATAGATATGACTAGTTTTTGAGGAAGAAAATGTTATATGCTATAGGCACCCGCTTCAAGTTTGAGTGGAACATTAATGGATGAGAGTATTTCCTTTCTTGCAAAGCATATTTGTCAAATTATTCTCTTGGTTATTACTGAATGCTATATGCTATATGCATATATGCTATAGGCACCCGCTTTAGGCCTAGTTTGTGATTCTTGGTTCAACTATCTTGTGCATATGTCTTTGCGTATATGTATATTTCTCTAATTATGTGGGTTTGGGGATTGTTGTCTTAACCAACTTCTTTCATTTATAGTATTTTAGATAATTTTTATGGCATTCTACAGGTTAATGATCTTTCGGTTGAGGATTACATAACTGCGACTGCTGCTAAACATCCAACCTATATGCCTCACACTGCTGGAAGATACCAATCTAAGCATTCATGTCTAATTTTCAAAACATAGTTTGCTTTTCCTTACGGTTTTCTGTAACAATATCTACAGCTTGATTTAATGGATAAAGGAACTAGCACATTAGATGTACTCTCACCACTCTAACGGGGGAAATGTGCACTTTAATTAGTTTATTGTACCTTTTGCTGTAACAATTTTGTGAATAGTTCATAGTTGATTGTTAGATTTTATTTGATTTGACTTAGTAACCTGTATAGCTCTACATTGAATATCTTTGCTTTTGTTTCTAGCGTATGCACTACTTTTGTTGGTTTAGATTTCAATTGCAGGAACTGGTGTATGATAAAATTCTGGAGCTAGAGGATGGGATTTGTCAGCGTTTAGTCATGATTTAAACAGTAATGCTTATAGTTTGTGCAGTTTCATGATGTTAAAGATCCTGCTTTCTATGGATTAAAACAGGTAGTTAACGAGGTCTTCCTACGTGTAGCTTTTACCGTCTTTAATTATGGATTGGTATGTTTAAATTTTAATTGACTTTTCTTCACTCTCTCCAATCCTAGTATTCATTATCTCAAGTTGTATGCTTGGATAAACATTTGACTTTTCTTCTCTTGGGGGAAGAAGTCGTGCTTTGATGGTAGCTTATCTGTAAGAAGTTTCAGTGAGGCTAGTAATATCTGGGGGGGTTTCCCCCATTCGTTACACCTTTTGTATTGGAATTTAATTGCTTTTCTGTTATGATTTCAAGGTTTTGTTGGGTTAAAATCTGATGTCGAGGAACTTTTTGGTTACAGAATCTAGGAGAGTATCAAGAATCTCTAAATCTGTTTGAAATGTCCTTGTCTGCTCAATTAACCCTGTTGCAGGTAATGTCCTCATTTTATACTACTTTAAAGAAAACAGATCTACTGACTTGGTTATATTACTTAATAATTTAATCCTTTAATTGAATTATTCATGTGGCTGCATTTTGCTGCCTCTACTAATCTTCTATATTTTTGTTTATATTGATTATTTGACTGGTGTATAGACAAAGTCATGCACATGATAGAAATTTTATTTATTTATTTATATTTTAATTTAGAGGGATACAAACGGACTGTCTGCTGAAAACAGTGAAGAAGTTAATAGGTGTTGGGTCTACTCTTGCCATTAACCTTGTAAATGTGAAAAATAGCCTGTCCCAACTATAGCATATCTACTTCTTTAAAATAAGAGGGTGGTGTGATGACCTTTGAATAGAATATGTTCTGCAGTAATTTATATATTTTAAATTACTAATTATGTGCTCTACTCCTGTTTCTGCTTTGTAGCATTGAATGATGCACTAGAGGAAGAAATCCAGAATCTGAAACTACTAACTGGGTAGAACATTGCAAACGGGGGACCTTTGATGAATTATCCTCCATCATACGGAACCAATCAGCAATTTTATTCCAACAACCCGCCTATGCACACAATATTAACTGCACAGCAGTTTCAACAGCTCCAAATCCATAATCAGAAGCAACATCATCAATTCCAGCAACATCAACTGCATCAATTCCAGCAGCAACCACTTAAGCAGCAGCAGCAGGGACAACATCTATCTCATAGTAGTGACTTGAAAATGAAAGGTTCCATGTCATCTACCAGCCTGAGGGAAAGTTCTCCAGACATCAACCTGCATCAGTCGAAGGATTAAATAGAGACATTTAAGGCTTAGTAGTCGAATTAATATTGGTTACACTCTGCTTTTGGATAGATCACCTTTATGTGATTTAGTTTAGATGCATCCCATGTTACATCGTTTCCTAGGCAGTCAAAATTCGAAGTAATGATCTGTTTATTCGCGGGTATATACATCCCATGTTACTCTGCTTTGATAAATGACTGAAGTTACAATTCTTTTAATCTTTCAGGCTACAATATGCTAATTTTTCAGGCATTAGCATATTGCAGGTGCATTGGTAATGTAGGTGAACCACAATTTTTTTTTAATCTACAACATTTTAAAAACGTTGTGTAAATGTGCCTAAACGTTATCTGATATATTAAATTATAACATTTTTATTCAGAAAACATTGTGGAATCATACTTTCTACAACTTTTTTAAGCATATGCTAATTTATAGAAAACAAATCTACAACGTTTTTTTCTTAAAAAACGTTGTGTAATGTGCTTAACTACAATGTTTTAAAAACGTTGTGTAAGAGTGTCAAATAGATGACACTCTTAACCACGATATTTTTCTAACTGAAACCACAACGTTTTTTCCGCGTTATCTATTTACTGTTTTGTAGTAGTGATGAACCGTTGCATTTCAGTAAAGATTTGTCTTATAAAGAGGTTCCTATCCAGATAGTCGACAGGAAAGAACAAGTGCTCAGGAATAAGGTGATACCTTCTGTGAAGGTGATATGGAGAAACCACAATGTCAAAGAGGCCACATGGGAACTCGAAGATGAAATGATAAAGAACTACCTTGAGTTATTTGTTTAATCTGTGTCTTCGATTCTGGGGACAGAATCTTTGTAAGGAGGGAAGAATGTGACGAATGAGTTGTTTGAGTTGTAATTCTGGGGACAGAATCCTTGTAAGGAGGGAAGGATGTAACAATCTAAGATTTTATAATTTGTAATTTAAAATATTTATTAAATTAAATAAATATTTTGTTGATGTGGTTGTTGTTAGTGAATATTTGTGAATTAAATTTATTAGATAACATTCTAATTTAATTTAATTTAAGAGTTGGAAAGTTGTAAGATAATGTGAAATGCTATATATTACTATTTTAATTTAATAATTTAAAATGGTATGTTAATTTATTAAATAAAATTATAATAAGATTATAATTTTGTGATAATTGAATTAAGTGGAGAATTTATTGAGTGTGTTGTACTTAGTTTATGTAACTAAGATTTGTTATGGAAATTCAAATAAATAATATTTGATTATAAATTATAAACTGAATTGTTTATTAAAATAAATTAAAGGAGTTTTAAATTGGTTACCAAACAAGGCTTAAAATATTACGTCTTTATTTTAAAGAGTTTTTACCAAACAAAGCCGTATGGCTTATGAATTTTGAATTTTATTATAATAAATAAAATAAATAAAATATATTTATAACCTATACGTTTATTTTATAACTGATATAATTAGTATGCGTATTATGGCATTGGCTATCAGTTTTATTTTACGCGTACTGATAGTTGGTTGCTAAGCCTAAGAAGGAAGGAGGAAAATACAGAGAAAAGTTGAGAGAGAATAGAGAGAGATTGAGAGATTTCTGTGTTTCTAAGAAATTATCAGTGGTTAGCAAGGATTGCTCAAGCATAAGAATGTATTTTTTTTACATAACCTTAATAGTATATATATATATATATATACACACATATATATGAGTTTTACGGCATGAAGTTTCAAGTTTTGTGAATTTCATTTTTCCAAATTGTTGTTATACAACTGATTACTTATGATTGTATATGTTTGTGATGATTAGAACTAGTGTTTAGACAAGAATTATTATGCTAATTACGTTTAAAAGAAAGAAAAGTAATTACAGTATATATATTTGACATATGGCTTGTAAAAGTACCAAATATGGTGGTCAATTTGTATGTCAATCTGTAAAATTGAGTCTTGATTATGCTAGTCCATTAAGAAACGAAGGAAATGTAGTTTGAACGAAGTAATTTGGTGTAGAATTGTGATCACAATGTGAATTTCTATGAAGGATGTCAAAAAATGGGGTTTTGTATGAAAACATGAAATTTAAGGATTTAAATTAGTTGAAGTTGTTGTTTAATTGTTATAAATTGACGAATATGTGAGGAATCATGTTTGTGTTAGTTATGTACCAATTGTATATGTTAAAGTTACTGTTTTGTGGATGAAATTCGTGTTAGTTGGCTTAGAATAGAGTCAAAACTCGATTCTCGCAAAACTGCATCGGTGCCAAGCAGCCTTGCGCTGCTACCTCTCGGGCATGGACGCGCCAGAATCTAAGGTAATACTGGCACGACCGCACTAGTAGTTAGTCAGACCCAATGAAGTCTGCTACTTCTGCAGACTTTGGACACCCATTGTAACATAGTTTAATGTTATATTAATGTGAGAAACATGTAATGAAAAGGTTAAAATAGAATCGTATCATGTGGTTAGCAACTCTAAAATGTAAAGTTAGAATGTTGTAAAACGATATGTTATGATTTAAGAAATTTCATGGATAATGAATAAGTGTTATGAAATGTACACTTATGGTTCTGAAATAAGTATGGTTAGGTGAGACTTGTACTCAAATAACAAGTTTAACTAGAGGTGAATGTTATTTTAGAAAGTGGATGTTAGTATATCTAATAGATATTGTGATTCTAATACTATGTGTAGGTGAACATGAGTTGTAAATTTATAGCTTACGCACGAGGCAAATTTCTAAACCTTACCTCTTAACATTGAGCAAGTTTCTTACTCTCAAACTTTGATCGAGCAAGTTTTGAATTCTTATCATTGTTGAGTTATTCTAACTCGTTATAGTTAAGCAAGTTTCTTTAGTTTCAATCTCTTATCTTGAATACAATTCCTTTAACTTAAATCTCCAACATTGAGCTTTCATATTTCATTTAGTTTGCACAAGTTATTAATATGATGAGCAAGTTATGTTTCCAGCTTGTTATCAGTCAAATGCATGTTCATTAATTTAATTTCTAATTTGATAAGATCATAGACCTAGCTTATTATTGTTCAAGTAAAGGTTTATCATTCGATTCAATGCTTATGTTTTTTTAATTATTTCCAAGCATGAGTTTAATATATAGTTGATTCACTTATGATTTTCAATTGTTCTATATAATGTTATTATTGATCAACCGTAGTGTTATCAAACTTTGTTGATTCAACTAATCCTTTAGTTGATGGTCGGTAAACTCTAAATTACCCTTGAAGCTTATCCAAACCAAACTTTCTTTGGTGCGGACTTGTACTCTAAAACTGAGAAGAACAACCCTATTATAGGGGATACACAATGTGTTTAGATGTTTGTGCACAATACATGGTACAAAGGGCTGATCCCCCTAAGTACGTGAAGTCCTTACAGTATAACTGTTAAGGTTAAAGTTGAAAGATTACTTGTAACCGTGGACATAGTTCATGGTCTTATGACCCTCAGATATATTTCTTATTTTGATTTTCATTTTTGGTTATCATTGATAGAGTAGCATTCAGTTTTGATGAGCTTATTTATTAGGAGTTATTATGCTCTTGTTGTTCATTGCTATATCTAGTGAGCATTTGTTTTGCTCACTCTTGCATATATATACACTTATTACAGCTAAAGTTGAGAAGGTCGATGAACTTACGACTAGAAAAGGAAAGGGAAAAATGTGCAAGTGATGAAGACTTGTAAATTTACTTATTGTTATGATGATAGACTTTATATTTAATGATGAGATGTAATTATTTTATTTTCGCACTTGATTGATGTTTAAGGTTAGATAACCTCGGAAGACTTTATGATTTAATGATGTAACCCTTTAATAGGGAGGATTTATGGTTTAAATGTTATTCTATTTGGGTAGTTAGTATGAATGTATGGAAAGTAAACACCAAGTCTTAGGGGAATGAAGTACCCAGATTTGGGGGTGTCACAGGAAGCCCTTACTCCCATAACTCAGATTTGGATGATCCCTCCATCCTGGGTTATACATGTTTGAGTACGGATCATACTTTCTTTGAGGTGGTGACTAATAATTTCCCATTGCATTAGCTTGTTGCACAGCCTCGTCATCTTGTAATGTTGGGAATTCATCTGTATTGTGATTTGGTTATAGACATATTCCATAAACCTTTGCAACTGGCAGTTGACCTGTAGCTAATTGTCTAACCATAGTAGTTAATTCAGAAATTTGTTGACCATAATCACAAGTGCTTACCTCGCTTACCCTTACTGGTGCATGATTTGTTCTAGTGCCATATTGTTGCAAGTTTACTGCCATGTTTGCAATTAAATTCCTTGCAGCCTTTGGGGTCTTGTCAACTAGTGCTCCTCCGCTAGCTGCATCGATCATGCTTCTATCCATCGGTACCAACCCTTCGTAGAAATACTGGATTAGGTGTTGTTCATCTATTTGATGCGGTGGACAGCTGGAACAAAGCTTTTTGAATCTTTCCCAATACTCATATAGTGTCTCCCCACTGAATTGTCTAATCCCACAGATCTCCTTCCTTATGTTGGCTACTCTTGAGGCTGGAAAGTATCTCTCCAAGAACAATTGCTTCATGTAATTCCAATACTGTATTGAACCTGAGGGTAGGTAGTACAGCCAATCCTTTGCCAAATCTGCTAGGGAGAATGCGAATGCTCTCAGCTTGATTTTCTCTTCGGTGATTCCATGTGGTTTCAAAGTGGAGCATACCACATGAAATTCCTTCAGATGTTTGTAGGGGTCCTCACCTGCAAGACCACGAAAAGTAGGCAGTAAATGGATTAGTCCAGATTTAAGTTCAAATGCAACATCTAAATTAGGATATTCAATGTACAGAGGTTGTTGATTTAAATTAGGAGTTGCCAACTCCCTAAGAGTTCTATTGTTGTTTGGAATCGCCATCTCTTCTTCTTTATCGGATTCGTTGGATAATAATTCCAAAGCTAAGTTGAGGCCTGGTGATGATGTAGAAGCCTCGTCTATATCTGCAGAAGACTGTTGAACTTTAAGTTTTTCCTTCTTTAGCCTCTTTGCAGCTTTCTCAATCTCTAGATCAAAATCTAATATAGTAGCCTGAGAAAATCAAGTCATAAAATAAGAACAAAACAAATAATAGAATAAAAACAAAACGCCAAATTACTCCTCGGCAACGGCGCCAAAATTTAGGAGCTGTCATTGACACTCCAAAATAAACCTCACTTCACAATTTATAATAATTAGCACAGTAGCAAGTAAGGATCGATCCCACATAGAGTAAAGTTGTTTTAGAATTATTCTACTATTTCAACAGAAAATAAAGATGGGGGTTTTGAGTTATTTTTAAACTAAGAAAACAAGAATTAATGATGGAATTAACCAAATATGTAAAAACTTCAGTTCTGCAATTTAGTTTCACCAAGTACAACAATCAATTAAACAAGTTATTATTATTTTCCCTTCAATGAAACTATTAGCCCTATATAACAATAAGCTCTGCTATCCAAAATTCTCCTTAGATTATCACTGTATGAAACAAGCTCTTCACCATATTCTAACTAGCATACAACCTAGAACAAGCTCTCTAGATTTAATATGATAGAAGCATTAATAAATAGAGAATTAGGCTAATCCAAGCAAAAAACACATAAGCTCGATTTGTTTAACTTGTTTTATGATAATCTTAGCAATAAACAAAAGCTTGTCCACAATTATTATTACCAAGTTGCTACATGTGATGAAGACATATATCAATTACATGTAATACCAATCTTAATCTAACAGATGATAATGATCAAACTAATTCAATTGGTCATATCAAATTATATAGATCAATTAGCATGCAATCAATTAAAACAGATTATCAGAAGAAATTTCACACAAGAAGGAATAAATAATAATACTCAATTAATCAATTACTTGTAACAAGGATTCACCTCCCTTTAGAACTGAATTAAAAGAACTAGCCCGACATGCTCTTGGATCTGCACTCTAATAGATGATAGTTGATAATTGAATGAATAAAACCCTGACTCTCATCCTCTATTTATAGTGCTATATAAAGCCCTAAATCCCATGCGAAGTAGAGATTCAAATCCTAAAAAGAATTACAAATTACACTAATTTCCATAAAGAAATAGAATTCAATTTGGAAATAAATCTTAGTCTAAAAGAAATCCTAATTATAATAGAATTGTAAAACTAATCTTCTAGAATCTAAAATTCAGATTTAAAATTGGAATTAAATCCCACAATTGCCATGTTGTTGAATGGGTGACTCTACGATCGGAGTAGAATCAATATTTGTAGAGTGAGAGATGGAAGGATATTGGATCAATATAAAATTAGGCATATTTGGTTCATCAGTTACAGAATGTTGGGATTTTATAACTGAAAATTGGTTTAGTGGATGAAGTGTCACTTCCAACCATCTTGGCAATTCGTAGAATTGGTTAAAAGTTGATGGAGGACAGTGACTAACCCAGAAAGAGATGGGAATAGATTGTACCTTATGCCCATTTTCTGAAGAGGGACAGTTAGTGATAAGCTTTTGAGCAAAAGTGAGGTTGCATGGGAATCCATGAGTTAGCACTGAGATTTCTGGATACGCTTTGAAGGTCCAGAACATGTGATCCCAGGTGTTGAGAATTTGGGCTTTGTGATAGGGCATCATTGGCAAATAGGAGAATAACTTATTGTAGTTAGCTCTCATATATCCATCATATCCTACTACAATAATCTCAACTTCGTCATCCTCTTCTTCTTCCTGCTTTTCATTTTCTTCATTTGAAATTTCCACCACATCAATCATCTCCACTTCTCTTCTCTCTTCTTCTGCCCTTTCCACCTCCACAGCTTCAACCCTCTCCATTTCTACAGTTTCAGAAGCTAAGGTCTCTTGAGGAACTGAGGGAGGTTTATGATAATCTCTTTGCAGCTCCTCCTCAGCTATAGCATTCTTTGACATAGGGACTTCGCAAGGCTCCACCTCAATCTGATCATTTATTTGAACTTTAGGCAGCTCCCCCTCAGCTGGAGCATTCTCTAGTGTAGCAACTTCAGGAATCTCCTTTTCTGCAGCTGTTTTCTTTTCCTCTTCCTTCAAGGCTTTTACATTTTCTAGTACATATGTCTTGATGAGCTTTTTCCTTGCCTTTCTGGGTTGAGTTTTAGCCTTAGTGTTTTCTTTATCTGCAGCTCTGACGATTGATACTGTTGCACCATCCTCTTCTGGAGTGATGTCAAGTCTGGACTCTACGATCGGTAGTGACTCTACGATCAAAGAGAGGGAAAACTTCTTTGTTTTGTGGCTGCGTTTTCCCTTCTTAAGCAGCTGAGAGATGGTAGCTCTGTCTTCTTCCTCCTCAGACTGCTGCTCTTTCCACTTCATTTCCTTTTGAGTCTTAGTGCCTGAACTTTTTTGGGGTGCATCAGTAGTTGAGCCTTAAGACTCTTCTGTTGTTTGAGCTTTCATTTTCCTCTTAACCTTGCTTTTTCTGATCAAGGCAATGGGTTCCTCTTTATTAATTTCTTCTTCTTCTTCAGTTTCCTTCACAATTGACATGTTTCCTGGTAGTCTAGATTCCTTTGCTTCAGCAGTCCTTCCATTGGATTCAGACATCATTCTGACATTTTTTGCAGAATTTTTTTTCCAGTTTTAAAACAGTTGCAGGGTCATTTTTCTATTGGGATCGATAGATTCTCCTTCATTGTTCCCAATTTTGTCACCCAAAGCTGATTGCAGAATAATGCTTGTGAACCACCCATAGAGCATCTTTCCAGAGTTTTTTGATTTCTTTGAACTGATTATCCACTTCCCAGTCCAATCAATAAGTAGGGCTCCATAGTCAAGTTGGATCCTGAAGCAGATTACTGTTATGATCTTTAATTGAACTTCATTCATAGAGTCATGACCAGAGCTTTTACAGCATAAGCACTTCCCAACAATGTCAGCCAGAAATTCATATTTCTAGGGAAACTCTTTCTTCTTGTATCCCTTGACATTCTGAAACTTTGTGTGACACATCTTCTTCAGACCTTCATGAAAGTCGTTGACCTCCATATATACAAGTCCCTTTGATTTGAAACCTAGGGCTAGGTTTATATCTTCAGCTTTGAGTTTAATATGTACCCATTAACCCTTGTGGTGATGATGTCGTTCTCAAAGACTCCATTGCTGTAGAATTCTTTCACCAGCTTTGGGTATATCCATGTGTTGGTGCTCAGAGCTTCTTCAAGACCAACTTTCTTCAGAAGAGATAGAATCTTATAAAATTGAGGGTCAACCATCTTGAACTCGTCGAAGCAGAGTTGGTAACCAGAGATAACATTGGAAACAACCATTGATTTTCTTAAACTGAGGTTGATTGAGTGTTTGTTCTGAAAGCTAGGGTTTCTTCTGGTAGAGAGATAGAGAGAAATGAGCTCTTTGAAATTCTGAGATGAATTTTCAAAAACCTTTTCATCTTGTACTTGTAACTTCCCTCCACTCGATCTGTGTAGTGGGGCACATGTCGAGTTCTGTCGGGCTCCACGATTTTAAATGATGTTGAAAATACTGATCTGCCCTTAGCTCCCCCTGATCTAGTGTATCCTTTGGGAGGACTACGATCATCGAGGTTGCACTATGATGGTAGATTTTGTTTCTGACTCTTCTCTACGATCATTGTCTGTCCTGGTTTTTGTGATGACCTCTGACTTAGCATTCTTTCTGGGTTAAGGTAGCTCAGGAAGGGCTAACCTTTTAGACTGAACTAAGGGTCAGATTTGTCCCTGAGGCGCTTATTAGAGAGGTTGCTTAGATTTGATAGAAATGATGTCATCACAGGATGCTTCTTTGTCATGTCGTAGCAGCTCTACGATCATGGTTCCTTCTTTACTTATCTCTACGATTTAAATATAGCCTTCTTATCTACAAGGTTAACACAAACTAGAGCATAGAGTTTATGGTTGCAGATTTAGCATGCCTAACGTACTTATCAATTTATTAAATCTGGATTCATCTAGAGGTTTTGTAAAGACATCAGCAAGTTGATTTTCAGTAGGGATGTATTGTAAAGATATAGTTCCATTTTGAACATGGTCTCAAATGAAATGATATCTTATTTCTATATGCTTAGTCCTAGAATGCATGACATGATTATGTGTTATTGCTACGACACTCTTGTTATCACAATGAACATGTATAAATTTGAAATCAAACCCATAGTCTGCTAGCTGATTTTTCATCCATAAGATTTGAGCATAGCAGCTGCCAGCAACAATGTATTCAGCTTCTATTGTGGATGTAGAAACTGAGTTTTGCTTCTTGTTAAACCAGGACACAAGTCTGTTTCCTAGCAACTAACAGGTGCCACTGGTACTTTTTCTATCGATCCTGCAGCCTGCAAAGTCAGCATCTGTGTATCCTATCAGTTCAAAGGAGGACTCCTTGGGATACCAAAGTCCTAAGTGAGGTGTGCCTTTGAGATACCTGAAAATTCTTTTTTATAGCAGTTAAGTGTGATTCCTTAGGATTAGCTTGAAATCTAGCACATATGCATGTTGCAAACATTATGTCTGGTCTACTGGCAGTTAGATATAGAAGAGAGCCTATCATACCTCTATATTGAGTTATGTCAATACTTTTTCCTTTCTCATCTTTGTCAAGCTTGGTTGCTAGAGGAATTGGTGTTTTCATGGGAGAGGCTGATTCTATGCCATACTTTTTAAGTAAGTCTTTAATGTATTTAGCTTGGTTTATGAAGATAACTTCATCAGTCTGCTTTACTTGTAATCTAAGGAAGAAATTTAGCTCACCCATCATACTCATTTCGAACTTGCTCTGCATAAGCTTGGCAAATCTCTTGCACAATTTTTCATCAGTAGAGCCAAAGATAATGTCATCAACATATATTTGAACTAATAGGATTTTGCTTTTGTGTTTTTTAAGGAATAATTGTTAGAGTCTATGCCCTAGAGGCCAATTATTTGATATAATTGCTTAACGTTTTGATATTATATTTGATTGAATAAATGAATGATTTTATTATGGTTTTATTTACTGCATTATATAATTGTTAACATAATAAAATTCCTTAGAATAGTGATACAAATTATATAGTTTCAAGTATGTGACTTGAACATGAGATTATATAATTACAATTAGTATCATTGTTCTTAAATGTCCCTAGTCGAGTATCATTGTTGGTGGGACAACATTGATGCATTGAGACTAGTATGTGGATTGACTAATGACCAAATCTCATTGGTCATAAATATATGAGATATTAAGTCAATGCATAGGTACATGTTAGAGAACGATGTATTGGACAGACCCACCATGAGAATTCTATGTGGAGCATTATACGAAGTGTCATTAGAAATTCTCATAGTGATAATGATGTAATGGTCCTCCGACCTGAAATCACTATATTACTACACGGGAATTTATGTACTTTGATATCATCAAATGTCACCCTTAATAGGGTGGACTATAAAGGTGATTATTGGGTACATCATGAATCGTGTGAGGAATATGAGTGATCTAGTTGGAATTTAACCCTCCTATATATTAGGGATGATATCCATAGGCCTCTTCATTGAGTAGGACTATGAAATGCATGGCAATGCTCAAATAGTGATTTGTTTCATATAGTCTGCTCATTGATCAAGAAAACTCAGATTAAATTATGAAGAGTATGACACATTCCATGACTCGAGTTTAATCTAGGATATTAAGGTTAAAAGGATTAAATTACATTGAAACATTGGTCACTTAAAAGGTTGTATCGAATCATCGATCTTATTATTACTTGGGTAGCGATGATGCATTACTAGATGCCGCTTTCCTTTGTTTATAATTTTATAATATGATTTTAAAATTATTGCCAACGTAATAATAACCTATAAGGTCACACACATGAACGTAATTTAAAATGAAATTAATTTAAATTTCAAGGATTTAAATATATTAATATAATTAATAGTATTTAAATCCGCAATTTAAATTAAAAGGATAATTTGTATATATGTATATTAATTAAGTAAGACTTAATTAAGATATATATATATATATATATAAATTGATTTTATTAAAATAAATTTTTGATTAATCCCTTTTAACTACTATATATATGATATAGTAGCCACTTAGGGTAATATCATAACATCATAACCTAGCCATTTCTTAGAGAGAGAGACTAGAGAAAGCAGTTCTAAAATCCATTCCTTTTGGTGGCTAGTATCGCAATTAGTTTCATCGCAGATCGTCTGACGGTTCTGTATGCGTTCGTGTGGATATCGTAGAGGCACGATTCGTTTGGATTGCGTTGGAGATTCGAGCGCATCAATTTCAGAAGCATTTTCATATTCTGTATAATTTCTAACCACTGAATTAATTATTTTTGCATGGATCCTGTTTAGGGTTTCGGAAATTACTTTAAATTGTTCTATTTTCGCTGTGCATTTCTGTGTCGAAACCCTACAATAATGTGGTATCTACTCTACATCTAGTGAAGCCATTTTCAATAAGAAAGTTAGTTAGTATTTCATACCATGATCTAGGTGCTTATTTAAGTCCATATAAGGCTTTATCTAATCTATAGACATAATTAGAGAAAGTTGGATTGATGAAACCTGGAGGTTGCTCCATATATACTTCTTCTTTAATTTCACCATTCAGAAATGCACTTTTGACATCCATTTGAAAGAATTTAAACTTCATGTGTGCAGTAAAGGCAAGGAATATCCTGATGGCTTCTAATCTGGCAACAGGTGTGAAGGTCTCGTTGTAGTCGATGCCTTCTTCTTGAGAGTAACCTTTGGCTACTAGTCTTTCCTTGTTCCTTGTTATTACCCCATCTTCATCCATCTTATTTCTGAAGACCAACTTGGTGCCAATGATTGGGTGGTTTCTTGGTCTTGGAACTAATCTCCATACGCTGCTTCTCTCAAATTGATTTAGTTCCTCTTGCATGGCTTCTATCCAACTTGAGTCTTTCATAGCATCTTCTATCTTCTTGGGTTCCATTTGTGATAGAAAGCTTAGATAGAAACACTCATTCTGGGTGGCAGATCTTCTCTTGACTCTTGCATTTGGATCTCCAATGATTAGGTCTTGAGTGTGATCTCTTGTCCATCGGTTTCCTGCTGCAACATTTGACATGATGCCTTCTTATCTGAATTCTTCAAGATCAACCTCTGCTTCTTGATGTGGAGGTTTATTGTCTGGAGTATTTCTTTCTATGATCTCCTCTTCAGGCTCAATGATTTCATTTTCTGGGACTACGATCGTGGTGTTGAGCTCGACTGCCTCGTTCATAGTGTCTGAGTTATCATTCATAGTGTCTTGAGACACAGTTTTGTCCAAGTCTATTCCATCGAAGATGATGTGAATCGAGACTTCAACACTTAACGTCTTTTTGTTGAACACTCTATAAGCCTTACTGTTTGTGGCATATCTGAGAAAGGTTCCTTCGCCTGACTTTGGTTGAAATTTTGTCAGATACTGCTTTCCATTATTGAGAATATAGCATGCACAACCGAATACATGAAAGTAGCTAACATTTGGCTTTCTTCCTCTCCATAGCTTGTAAGGAGTCTTCTTTAATGTATAGTGTACAAGAGATCTATTCTGAGTGTAGCATGCAGTATTGACAGCTTCTGCCCATAAATATTCAGGCAGACGGGCTGCTGCTAGAAGAGTTCTTCCAGCCTTAATCAATGTTATGTTCTTTCTCTCAGCTACTTTATTTTGCTGTGGAGTTCATAGAGCTGAGAAGTTATGACTGATTCCATTGTCTGTGCAGAACTGGTCCATCTCAAAGAAGTTGAATTCTCTACCATGATCACTCCTTATAGCCTTGATTTTCTCCCCTTTCTCATTCATTACTGGCCTGAACATCTTGATGAGTTGGGAGCTTGTTTCATCTTCTGAGTTTAGAAAGAACACCCATGTAAATCTAGTATAGTCATCCACTACGACCAATGAGTATCTCTTCCCTCCAAGGTTTGTTGTTGGAATTGGCCCAAATAGATCCATGTGAAGTAACTGCAGAGGCTTATCAATTGAGTTGACAGTTTTACTTTTGAATGAGCTTCTAGTCTGTTTTCCAAGCTGACAGGCATTGCATGGCCTTTCTTTGACAAAGATGAGCTTGGGTAAGCCTGCTACTAGATCCTTCGAGGCCAGTTTTGACATGCTTTTGAAGTTGAGATGAGACAGTCTTCTATGCCATAGCCATCCCATTTCTTCAGAAGCATTAGCTAGAAAGCATATTGTCTCGTCAGAACTCAGTTGACCAAGATTAACAGTGTAGATGTTCCCTTCTCCTGTTTCGGTCAGCTTTATAGAGGAGGTCTTCAGATCTCTGACTTGACATTGATTGTTGAGGAAGGTGACTTGATGACCCTTGTCGCAGAGTTGGATTATGCTCAGAAGATTGTGTTTCAGTCCTTCCACATAGGCTACTTTACTAAAGGACACTGTGTAACGCCCGAGGAAATCGAATTTTGATGATAATTAAATTTTTATTTGATTATGTAAATTAAATGAATTTAATTGATTTACTTTGTGAGTAACCTATGTGAAGGTCGTTCTATGACCTATGATGTGCATATATGGTTAGTAATCTGGCTACGTGCTAGAATTAATTGTTTAGAATTTCCAAGACGAAAATTAATGTTTTTCGAGAAATTTCCGTAAAAACAATATTCATCCGTTTCTGCTTGGAGAATTATTTTGAAATTCCGATAAACGCGTAATGATAGAATATCGAGATACGATGAAATATCTAATAATATTTCATTTATGGCAAACGAAGTTTTCGCCTGCGGACTTAAAACCTAAGGGTTGAGTATATTGATTTCCGAGAAAGAAATGAAACGCGTAGAAGAAATTACGTTATTGTTAAAGTGTGTGTTATAATTATAATACTATCTAGTATCTATGTATAATACGATGAGTTAATACAATGTACAATACGATTATCGTACAAGTATTATACGGAAAAAATACGTGAATTATACGTATAGAATACGAGTTGTATTATGGAATTAAGTTAAGATTTAATTTGAATTCAATTGTGTTGGATTATGCCAAGTCCAATCAATTGTATAGGCAAGCCCAATGAATTAATTTGTTAAGCCCAAGCTAAAGCCCAATAATAGTTTGATTAAGCCCAATTCAAGAAAACCGAATCGTGGATCGAACTGGTGGGTCACCGAATGGGTAAAACCCATGGGGCAACCCATGCGGATGACCCATGGGCAAGGTGGGCCGGACACTTGGTGTGCAAGGCAAGCATATCACTTGGTCACCAAGTATTTTACTTGGTGACAAAGTGTAGAATAGTAAGGAGGTGGTGGTGTAATGACCAAATTGCCATCCATTTCATTTGCTTATAAATAGAAGGCTAGAGTTGGTCTTTTGAGAGTTTTTCAAATTGCCAACCTATATTTTGAGAGAGAAAATGAGCTAGACTCAACCAAAAGTTGTACTTTGAATCTTAGTTTAAGAATTTGTCAAGAATACCAAAAAGTACTTAAGGTAATATTCCTTATTGCTAGTTCCATTTCTTTTGATTTTCTTTTAGTATGGAGAATCATAAAGGGGTGGTGTAAGTCTAGTATGGGGAGAATAGGGATGACTTAGTATAGATTCAATCTTTATAAGTAATGGAATCATAGAAATCATAAGGGTTGATATAGTTTTAAATCATGAAAATATTGATTGTTGAGAAACAATTGAACTCCATCAATACTTAAATATGTGCATTTTGCTTGGTTAGGATGTAGATATGAAGTCCATGGAGTATTCCATGTGATTTGGCTTAGAGAACGTTAGTAACGAAGTTATGGTGAATTTCATGAAAATAGACGTTAAACGTCGAAAACGTTGAAATTCCGGATTGGTAGTCGAAAGTTGTCATGAGACTTGAAAACGTTGTTTTTTAATGTCAACACGTGAGATAGGGTATTTAAAAGTTGTAGACTCGAGAATCGTCGGATTCCGACTTAAAACGAAGAAAACGAGCATTGAACGCTCATTAACATTTACGAACGCTTAAAAAATGAACTCAATAGTGAATTTTGAGTTAATGGATTCGAAATTGTCGAATTCTTATATGAACGCGTACAGTATGTCATTTATGATGTGTACACTTTTGAACGGACCAAATCAAACTTATAACAAAGAAGTTATGGCTCCGAGTAACTCACCGAAATTTTATCACATTAAAAATTTCTCGAGGCGAGGAATCAGCGTGGCTGAGCCAGACACTAAGTCTTATAAATGCATACAATCAAACAATGATGTTATTAGTTACTAGAAAGTGAAATAGCAGCCACTTTGGTATATAAAGGAGTCTAATGCCGCAGTAGACGAGACCAAAACATGGTATCGCTAATCAGTAATAGCCGCCAGTCTTGCATAGAGATGTCCTTGTGCATGGCCTTGATGCAGGTATTTGTTAGATGACTTAGGTTTGAACTACAATTGTTCAGAGACCTATAAGAGTAAAGTTTATACACTTAATAAATGTACTAAAACTATTCCTATACTACTTATACTAAGGTATATGGTATTGAAACTTAGGAATTAAAGGCATGTTATTAACTTATGAATGAAGAACACAAAGTGTTATCAATAAACCCTAATCGGTAAACAACGTTGGTACTTCACCAACGATGATAGAGTCCGGTTAATAACGTAAGTTGATTAATAAGTCGGGACAAAGGGTAATAAGTCGAATTGACTTTATTAATAAAATAAAGTTAACAAAGACATTGAAGAGAAAGAAGTTAGTAGGAACAACGTGAATAATTGTTTGTTAGCTAATTATAGTGTGCTACGTGAATATATCATGTAGATTCTGTAAAGGCTGTGGTCAGTCAATTAAGTTGTTTGAAGACGCTGAAAGGCAAGTTTTCTTAATGCTTGTCTAACTTTCCAGTTAGCCATGTTTTATGTGATTCATTGTACTGAATTGCACGACTGGTTTTAAAGAAAGGGTCAATGCCAGATTTAACTCGGCTAGACTACTCGTAAGATATAGATTGATTTGTATTCGTATCTTTCTATATAGAAATGTTAACGCTATCCTATGCCAAGTAATTGGTACGGATTTGAAGGTAAGGTTTGTCTATGAACAAACAAAAGTATTTTTCATCGATTATTCGATGGGCACGCAAGTTTGCCAAAACTTAAACGTAAATACGTTTAATGAATGAGTGTTGATCAACGTAGAGTACTATAGGCTGATCACCTAAAAGTGCTCGTAAGTAATGCGGATATACAGCCTTAGTGCTGTGATATCCTTTTCAAGTATGAAAACAGAAAGCTATTGTTCATGGTCTATCGACCGGTTTAGAATTCCTAATCTACTCTATACTTTGGGAATTGATGTTATGTATGGTTAAAGTATTACTGTTTCATAATACTTCATAACTATTTGTTCAGTTATGTATGAATTGTTATATAATTCACGAATGTGGTATTACTGTTATCCTTTATTAAACTTGTTGAGCTTGTTATGCTCACTTCTTGCATGAATTATATGATTGCAGTTAAGGATGAATGTACTGAGAATGCTAAGAGAGATAAGGGCAAAGCTAAGATGGATAGTTAGCCATCATGTAATAGATTAGCATGTTTGTATATATTATACATTACGAACAACGAATGATGTAATCGGTTTATGAACCTGGGAAGGATTATACTTTAATTGTAATAAAAAGATAGTAATTACATTCATTATGTTGTATTTCAATGGAATGATTGTATAGTTATGAGTACAGTGTAGCACCATATGTCGGGTTGTAAGATACCCGAATTTGGGGGCGTCACAGGTTGGTATCAAAGTATTAGGTTATAAAACTTAAGGGGGGAAGAACCTTAGGCTAATAACCTCATAAGGAATGTAAAGTCCGAAGAATACAATTCAAGTCAATTGAATTAATAAGGTATTGAGATAACTTATTACCGAAAGATTTAAAAGATGAAAATTAATCTTAAATAAATTAAATGTGATTTGTGCTTATACTATTGTGTATTATGTACTAATTAACGTGTTATGTGTTTTGTAGATGTCAAACGATAGCTTGATGTTTAGAGACATTGAAGTGATAAGTGAGGAGTCGGTGAACCAAGTGGAGATTGTACCGATGCCAGTGGCGAAAGTACCGTTAGTGGTTCTAGAAGACTCAGATATTGAAGAGTACATCTCTGAGGAGGAATACTCTGAGGAGACAATGGGGATTGCATCATATCTGAATATGATGATTAACGTGGAGGAGGAGATGGAGGTAACATCGATTAACACGGTGGTGCCTACTCAGGAGTCAACACCTCCGGATGCAATGAGATCATTGTATCTGTCCGTGTTTGATAGGAATATGCAAAATCGCAAGCATAGAAAAGTGGCATACGAGAATGAGGAGATAAGCGCCTATATCGAGGCGTAAGAAATCTGCAGAGGCAGATTTTTAGTCAGTTCACGATGAGAAAGTGCTTATGATGGATAAGGCACGGGACTATAAGGAAGAGGCCATAGAGCTTCGAAAGAAACTGGTCGAGAAAGACCAAAAAATAGCTAGGATGTCTTACATCCACGAATGCGCTCATGAGGATTTCAAGCTGAAAATTGCTTGTTATTCCATTGAGTTCGGATAGACTTGACATACCATAAGTCGAGATATTGTGTCGATACTTGCAAATCAGAAATATGAGAATGTCGTACGACAGTGTTAGTAGATCGTTAGATCTTTTTGTATATAAGTAGTGACGTAAAACCCTCTTTTGTATAATTAAAGGGTAGTCTTTTTGTAAATCCCAATTTTTGTAGAAGTCAATCGCGGGATAGTATGTAATAGCTTTTTGGCTAAGGGAACATGATGTAAATAGTTTTGATTATGAAAGCATATTTATATAATGAAGTTTTTATTTAATGTGCTTGTTGTGGTATGAGTTGTTCTTTGAGAATGATAACCAAACAGTTAAATAAATAATAACGAAACTTTATTTATTTAATCAGAATTTTGCCGCCAAGAAGGAGACAACGTAACCAAGAGGCTAAGTCTCATAATGAGAATCAAGGGGGTCCTAATAACCCTATGCAAGAGTTCGTTAATTTATTAACGACTGCCTTTAATCAAGTTGGGGAGGGATTCATGTAGCTCCTGGGGTAGTAAGAACAACTACCTTCAAGGAATTTAAGAGTGTGGGTCCTCCGGAGTTTCGAGGAATGACGGACCCACTAGAGGCCCAGACATGGGTAAAAGCGATTGAAAAGGTGTCTGTGATAACAAACGTAGGTGAGGCGCAAAAGACTTCTTTTGCGACTTATATGATGAACGGGGAAGCCAACTACTGGTGGGAGGCACACTAGGGTGGGGCTAGGACAGAGGCAGTTACATGGGAACAGTTTAAGAAAGTGTTCTTCGAGAACTACTTCCCTACTAGTATGCAAGGTAGGATGGAGATTAAGTTCCTAGAACTTAAGCAAGGGGATATGACAGTTCCCCAATATGTTGCCAAATTCAATGAATTGGCGAGATTTGCTCCACATTAGGTGGACACGAAAAAGAGGAAGGCACGCAGGTTTAACCAGGGCTTAAAACCCTTGCTCTACAGTAGAATATCGGTTTTTCAGAGTGCTTCCTACGGGACCATTCTGGAAAAAGGCGATAATAGCTGAAGGTGGTGGAGAGGCATTGTCTCAGTACCACAAAAAGCGGAAGAACAAGAGTAAGGTTGAGGGAGGTAATAAGGCTGAAGTTGCCAGCGGAAGTGGCAACTTGCTTAAGAGGAAGAGTTTCAACCCTGGGAATACTGGTGTAAAGCAGGGAGATCCTAAGCGTAGGACGGCGGCATGCAAGACATGCGAAAAGACTCACATGGGAGTCTGTTTAAAGGGGAAGTCAGTTTGATACAACTGTGGGCAGGAGGGGCATTTGTCACCCAACTGTCCTAACCCTAAGAAGAACCATGAGTGTTTTGTATGTGAGTCGTTGGACCACATGGAAAGAAATTACCCGAAGAAGGGGTTAGAGGGAAATAAAGGTTCTGGTAGTGGTAAATTAGCCATTACTAGACCCAACACCATCAGTGGGTAGACCCTCAGCTCGTACGTTTAATATGACAGTCCAAGATGCGGTTGCATCAACGGATGTGGTAGCAGGTATCATTCTGGTCAATGAAATAAATGCTTATGTGCTATTTGACTCGGGTGCCACTTGTTCTTTTATAGCATGTGAATTTTCTAAGCGATTAGGTTTAATCCCTGAAAAGTTACCAATACCTATAGACGTTAAGGTAGAAAACGAAGAAATAATCCCCATTAAACATATTCATAAGGATTGTTGCGTAGATATTAGAGGGAATAAGTTATCGGTAGATTTGGTACCGATAAGGTTAAAAGAATTCGATGTAATTCTTGCTATGGATTGGTTGGTTAAAGGCGATAATAGATTATCATACGAAAAGTGTAAACCTTCGGCTTTCTAAGAAAACCAAGGTAGTGTTCTTTGGTAGTAAATCACCAAGACGCTCTTGTTGTCTGTCGATGACACAAGCTAGGAAGATGTTGAGAAAAGGGTGTGTAGGTTATCTGTGCCATGTTGTGGATACCCAAAGAATGGGAACATCCTTGGACCAGATACCTATAGTGCAAGAGTTCGCGGATGTATTTCCGAAGGAATTACCGGGTATTCCACCGGATAGGGAGGTTGAGTTTGTAATTGATCTGTTATCGGGAACGGCACCAGTTTCAAGTGCACCATATTGAATGGCGCCAGTTTAGATGAAGGAGTTAATGGTTCAATTATAGGAACTATTAGACAGAAAATACATTCAACCGAGTGTGTCTCCTTGGGGAGCACCAGTGTTGTTTGTAAAGAAAAAGGATGGGTCGTTAAGACTTTGTATCGACTATCGAGAGTTGAACAAGTTAACGATTAAGAATAAATACCCGTTGCCCAGGATCGATGATCTATTTGATTAGTTGAAAGGGGCAAAGTATTTTTCTAAGATAGATTTGCACACTGGGTATCATCAGTTAAAGGTGAGGAAGGAGGATGTACCTAAGACGGCGTTCAGAACTCGTTATGGTCATTACGAGTTTCTGGTGATGTCGTTCGAGTTGACTAATGCGCCAGCCGCATTTATGGATATGATGAACAGTGTTCAAACAGTATTTGGACAAGTTCGTCGTAGTTTTCAATGATGATATTCTAGTCTATTCAAAGACGCCAGAAGATCATGCAGAACAATTAAGGATAGTGTTGGAAACACTAAGGAAGGAAAGGTTGTATGTGAAATTCACAAAGTGTGAATTTTGGCTTGAACGAGTGCAATTTCTAGGACATGTTATTGATAAGGATGGCATTTCCGTAGATCCAGCAAAAGTAGAAGCAGTAAATGAGTGGGAGCAACCGAAAATGCCAATCGAGGTTCAGAGTTTTCTGGGGTTAGTGGGATACTATAGAAGGTTCATTCCGGACTTTTCTAAAATAGCTACTCCATTTACGAATCTGACAAGAAAGTCGGTGAAATATGTGGGACTGAAAAATTTGAGAACAATTTTCAGGAGTTGAAGAAGAGGTTAAGTGAGGCACCAGTATTGTCCTTACCCGACGATACAGGGAACTTTATAGTGTATAGCGATGCTTCGTATAAAGGACTGGGTTGCATGCTCATGCAGCATGACAAGGTCATTGCGTATGCATCACGTCAATTAAAGGATTATAAGAAGGCCTGTCCTACTCATGATCTGGAATTGGCAGCTGTAGTTTTTGCCTTGAAGATATGGAGGCATTATCTATATGGTGAGAAGTGTGAGATATACACGGACCACAAAAGTCTGAAATATATCTTCACACAGAAGGAGTTGAACATGAGACAGAGAAGGTGGTTAGAGTTAATAAAAGATTATGACTGTGATATTTTATATCATCCGGGAAAAGCAAATGTAGTAGTCGATGCGCTAAGTAGGAAGGGTAGAGAGAAACTGTCAATGTTAACAACTCAGAATGAATTGATAACAGTGATGGCAAGAATGGAGTTAAAAGTTAAGTTACCGGAGGAAGCGGTGGAAATGTTATTTTCCATGGAAACCCAACAAACCATAGTGGAACGGGTTAGGGGAGTACAATTGAGCAGTGAGGAGTGAGGGCAGATGAAGAAGAGGATAGAAGATGAAGAACAGACTAAGTGTAATCTCGATAAGGAGGGATTATATGGAGGCTCATAGTTTGAGGTACTCGATACATCCCGGTAGTACGAAGATATATCAAGATCTTCGTCAGAACTTTTGGTGGCCAAACATGAAAAGGGAGAACAGAATATGTTAGTAGGTGCTTAACTTGTCAAAAAGTTAAGGTTGAACACCAACGACTTAGCGGGTTGTTGCAACAGTTAGAAATTCCAGAGTGGAAATGGGAGCACATCACAATGGATTTTGTGGTGGGACTTCCAACAACAAGGAAAGGATATGATGCTATTTGAGTGATAGTGGATCGATTGATGAAATCGGCTGATATTCTACCAATAGGAGTTAGGTATAATTTAGACCAGTTAGCTAAGCTCTATGTCAAGGAAATTATTTCCAGACATGGAGTACCTGTTTCGATTGTGTCAAATCGTGATTCGCGATTCATATCGAACTTTTAGAGGAGTTTGCAAGAGCAAATGGGAACGCATTTAAGATTGAGTACGGTGTATCATCCTCAGACGGATGGTCAGAGTGAAAGAACAATTCAAACACTTGAAGATATGTTAAGATCTTGCGTTATGGATTTCAAAAGGAGTTGGGATGAGTATCTACCGTTGGTGGAATTCTCGTACAACAATAGTTTTCACACTAGTATAGGCATGCCGCCTTACAAAGCATTGTATGGAAGGAAGTGCCGAACTCCATTGTGTTGGGATGAGGTGGGTGAACGTTGGATGTTGGGACCTGAGATGGTACAGCAAACGGCGAACATGGTAAAGATAATACATGCTCGATTAGTTGCGGCTCAAGATAGGCAGAGAAAGTATGCAAATCCTCACAGAGAAAAGAGAGAGTTCGATGTAGGATCTTTTGTCTTTCTGAAAGTATCGCCTTGGACAGGAAAGATACGTTTTTGAAAGAAAGGGAAGTTAAGTCCAAGGTTTGTAAGACCTTTTGAGATTTTAAGAAGGGTAGGAGAGGTAGCTTATGAAGTATCCTTACCTCCAGAAATGAAACGCATTCATAATGTGTTTCATGTGTCTGTGTTGCGTCCTTATAAATCGGACTATAAACACGTAATAGAGTATGAATCTATTCAGATAAAGAAAGATTTATCATATGAGGAACTTCCAATTCAAATTATTGATAGGAAGGAACAAGTTTTAAGAAATAAAGTCATACCTTCAGTAAAGGTGTTATGGAGAAACCACAATGCTGAAGAAGCAATGTGGGAACTCGAGAGTAAAATGAAGGAAGATTTTCCTCATTTGTTCATGTAATTATAATCTAGACTCTGGGGACAGAATCCTTATAAGGGGGAGAGAATGTAACGCCCGAGAAAATCGGATTTTGATGATAATTAAATTTTTATTTGATTATGTGAATTAAATGAATTTATTTTGTGAGTAAGCTATGTAAAGGTCGTTCTATGACCTAGGATGTGCTTACATGGTTAGTAATCTGGCTACGTGTTAGAATTAATTGTTTAGAATTTTCAAAACGAAAATAAATGTTTTCCGAGAAATTCCCGTAAAAACACTATTCATCCATTTCTGTTCGAGAAATTATTTTGAAATTCTGATAAACGTGTAATGATAGAATATCGAGATAAGATGAAATATCTAATAATATTTCATTTATGGCAAACGAAGTTTTCGCTTGCGGACTTAAAACCTAAGGGTTGAGTATATTGATTTCCGAGAAGGAAATGAAACGCGTAGAAGAAATTGCGTTATTATTAAAGTGTGTGTCATACAATTATGATACTATCTAGTATCTATGTATAATACGATGAGTTAATACAATGTACAATACGATTATCGTACAAGTATTATACGGAAAAAATACGTGAATTATACGTATAGAATACGAGTTGTATTATGGAATTAAGTTAAGACTTAATTTGAATTCAATTGTGTTGGATTATGCCAAGTCCAATCAATTGTATAGGCAAGCCCAATGAATTAATTTGTTAAGCCCAAGCTAAAGCCCAATAATAGTTTGATTAAGCCCAATTCAAGAAAACCGAATCGTGGATCGAACCGGTGGGTCACCGAATGGGTAAAACCCATGGGGCAACCCATAGGGATGACCCAGGGACAAGGTGGGCCGGCCACTTGGTGTGCAAGGCAAGCATATCACTTGGTCACCAAGTATTTTACTTGGTGACAAAGTGTAGAATAGTAAGGACGTGGTAGTGTACTGACCAAATTGCCCTCCATTTCATTTGCTTATAAATAGAAGGCTAGAGTTGGTCTTTTGAGAGTTTTTCAAATTGCCAACCTATATTTTGAGAGAGAAAATGAGCTAGACTCAACCAAAAGTTCTACTTTGAAGCTTGGTTTAAGAGTTTGTCAAGAATACCAAAACGTTCTTAAGGTAATTTTCCTTATTGCTAGTTCCATTTCTTTTGATTTTCTTTTAGTATGGAGAATCATAAAGGGGTGGTGTATGTCTAGTATGGGGGGAATAAGGATGACTTAGTATAGATTCAATCTTTATAAGTCATGGAATCATAGAAATCATAAGGGTTGATATAGTTTTAAATCATGAAAATATTGATTGTTGAGATTGATTGTTGATAAACAATTGAACTCCATCAATACTTAAATATGTGCATTTTACTTGGTTAAGATGTAGATATGAAATCCATGGAGTATTCCATGTGATTTGGCTTAGAGAACGTTAGTAACGAAGTTATGGCGAATTTCACGGAAATAGACGTTAAACGTCGAAAACGTTGAAATTTCGGATTGGTAGTTGAAAGTTGCCGTGAGACTTGAAAACGTTGTTTTTTAATGTCAACACGTGAGATAGGGTATTTAAGAGTTATAGACTCAAGAATCATCGGATTCAGACTTAAAACGAAGAAAACGAGCATTGAACGCTCATTAACGATTACGAACGCTTAAAAAATGAACTCAATAGTGAATTTTGAGTTAACGGATTCAAAAGTGTCGAGTTCTTATATGAACACGTAGAGTATGTCATTTATGACGTGTAGGCTTTTGAACAGACCAAATCGTACTTATAACGAAGAAGTTATGGCTCCAAGAAACTCACCAAAATTTTATCTGTTAAAAAATTTCTGCATCGAGGTCAGCCTTAGCAACGACAGACATTGCTTTAAGTGTCGTCGCAGCAAATCACTGATGTTGTTGCTCTTTCGGAAAGTGGCACCGCAGCGCCACTGGTATAAGGGAGTCTCGCGTCGTAGCGCCGAGACCGAAGCATGGGTATCGCGCTAATCGCTGGCCAGCAAATATGCCATTTTCTTGCATAGAGATGTCACCTTGCCTGGCAGCAAAGTGCGAGGTATTTGTTAGATGACTTAGGTTTGAGCTGCAATTGTTTAGAGACCTATAAGAGTAAAGTTTATACACTTAATAAGTGTACTAAAACTATTCATATACTACTTATACTAAGGTATATGGTATTGAAACTTAGGAATTAACGGCATGTTATTAACTTATGAATGAAGAACACAAAGTGTTATCAATAAACCCTAATCGGTAAACAACGTTGGTACTTCACCAACGATGATAGAGTCCGGTTAATAACGTAAGTTGATTAATAAGCCGGGATAAAGGGTAATAAGTCGAATTGACTTTATTAATAAAATAAAGTTAACGAAGACATAGAAGAGAAAGAAGTTGGTAGGAACAATGTGAATAATTATTTGATAGCTAATTATAGTGTGCTATGTGAATATATCATGTAGATTCTGTAAAGGCTGTGGTCAGTCGATTAAGTTGTTTGAAGACGCTGAAAGGCAAGTTTTCTTAATGCTTGTCTAACTTTCCAGTTAGCCAAGTTTTATGTGATTCATTGTACTGAATTGCACGACTGGTTTTAAAGAAAGGGTCAATGCCAGATTTAACTCGGCTAGACTACTCGTAAGATATAGATTGATTTGTATTCGTATTTTTCTATATAGAAATGTTAACGCTATCCTATGCCAAGTAATTGGTACGAATTTGAAGGTAAGGTTTGTCTATGAACAAACAAAAGTATTTTTCATCGATTATTCGATGGGCACGCAAGTTTGCCAAAACTTAAACGTAAATACGTTTAACGAATGAGTGTTGATCAACGTAGAGTACTATAGGCTGATCACCTAAAAGTGCTCGTAAGTAATGCGGATGTACAGCCTTAGTGCTGTGATATCCTTTTCAAGTATGAAAACAGAAAGCTATTGTTCATGGTCTATCGACCGGTTCAGAATTCCTAATCTACTCTATACTTTGGGAATTGATGTTATGTATGGTTAAAAGTATTACTGTTTCATAATACTTCATAACTATTTGTTCAGTTATGTATGAATTGTTATATAATTCACGAATGTGGTATTACTGTTATCCTTTGTTAAACTTGCTGAGCTTGTTATGCTCACTTCTTGCGTGAATTATATGATTGCAGTTAAGGATGAACGTACTGAGAATGCTAAGAGAGATAAGGGCAAAGCTAAGATGGATAATTAGCCATCATGTAATAGATTAGTATGTTTGTATGTATTATACATTACGAACAACGAACGATGTAATCAGTTTATGAACCTGGGAAGTATTATACTTTGATTGTAATAAAAAGATAGTAATTACATTCATTATGTTGTATTTCAATGGAATGATTGTATAGTTATGAGTACAATGTAGCACCATATGTCGGGTTAGAAGATACCCAAATTTGGGGGCGTCACACACTGCATCATTCCCAGCTGAGCCATATCCTCTTGTCTTGCCAGAGCCATTGTCTCCAAAGATGACTGTTGGACCCTCCTTCTCTATGAAGTTAGACATGAGGGCTTTGTTCTCGGTCATGTGTCTTGAGCATCCACTGTCCAGATACCACGTTATGATCGTGGAGCTTTGTTCCTATGGCAAGATTAGAGTCTCATTTTGGTACCCATACTTGCATGGGTCCTACATTGTTAGTACCCTTGGGAACCTAGATTTGCTTAACTTTGGGTCTAATATGCAGAGAATTATTGTAGCATAATGCAGCCTTATAACCAACTTTATTACATACATAACATCTAGCATGATGCATGCTTGTGTGTGTATGTGGATTCTTTCTCCATTTGGGCTTATGTGGGTTCTTGGCAATCTTTCCTTTATATTGGTTCTTCTTTTTCCATGTATCCTTGTGATTCATTATTTGTGAAGAGTGAAACTTATCTCTACTATTCCTACCCAGTTGGTTCATAGAGGTTATTTTACTCGACTCTACGACCCTTCGAGGTTGAAGAGTAGTGACTAAGTTACTTTTCTCTTTTCTGAATCCTATGTTAGCATGGGATCTGTTATGCCTTGGAACATGGATTGGATCAGAAAAGCAGGGATGGACTGGTTCTTCCTTCTGTGAGGATTTCACAAATGTAATACTTCTATTAAAATTTAAAATATCACTAGAGTTAGTATCCTTTATCTTTTCCACATATGGTTCTGAGGTGGATTCCCCAAAACCTAAACCTGTTCTGTCAGATGCACTTCTCTGACTAGAGATCAGGGAGTCCATGGATGAAGATGATCTATTCCACATTGAGATTGTCTTTTCTAGTTCCTCAATCTTAGAGGTTATATTTGACTCTCTTTGTGCATTAAGTTCATTGGTCTGTTTTAAGAGTATCTCAGCTTCAAATTTGGAGAGAGAGAGAGAGTTAGTGCTTAGTAGAGCTGTTTCCAGTTCTTCCTGAACTTTCTCTTTCTCTTTTTGAAGAAGAGAATAATCTTTAGGCAGAACTCTGAACCACTTCATGTATTGATGCAGATCAGATGTTATGTCATGTAGTGCAGTTCTTAAATCATCAATATCTACATCAGGAGAGTTAAAGTCAAATACCTCATCGATACTTACTTCATGATTGTCAGGGCTTTTCTTTTCCTTTGCATGTTTGGCCATTAGACATAGATTTTCTACTTGAGGATCTTCATCATCTCCAGACTCAGGAGTTGTGTCATTGTCTGAGTCACTCCATGATCCTCTGGCCACAAGACCTATATCTTTCTTTTGGAGCCTCTTGTTGCATTTGAATTCTTTCTTTGAATTTGATCTCCTTTTTAGTTCTTCTCTAAGAGGTTTGTTGCAGTTTGCAATAAAATGGCCAGACTTCTTGCAGTTGTAGCATAAGTCATTTATCTACTCCTGGTGGTTGTTGTTGTTGAATCTCTTAGGTTTGTTGCTTCTGCCTTTACGCATGAACCTCTTGAGTCTTCTTACCAGCATTGCAATATCCTCATCATCATCTTCCTCAGAGTCAAAGTCAGAGTCATCTTCAATGTTAGCTTTGGAGATGTTATCTATTACTTTGAGAGCAACTCCTTTATCTTTCTTTCTTCGTTCAGATAGAGTCTCTGCTCGTTGAGTCAGCTCCAGTTCATAGGTGAAAAGGTTGCCATATAATTGTTGAACAATCATTTCATGAAGATTCTTTGATTCTCTAATGACAGTGGTTTTGGCATCCCACTTGTTAGGTAAAGCTCTCATGAAATTTATGATCAGATCTTTGTTTGGATAGATCTTTCCAAAAGCTCGAAGAGAGTTAAGCAAAACATTGAATCTTTCATAAGTAGAATTGATATTTTCACCTGGAACATGGGCAAACATTCACTACTACAAAACAGTAAATAGACAACGCAGAAAAAATATTGTCGTTTCAGTCAGAAAAATATCGTGGTTAAAGGTGTTATCTATTTGACACCCTTACACAACGTTTTTAAAACGTTGTAGTTAAGCACATTCCACAACATTTTTTAAGAAAAAAACGTTGTAAATTTATTTTCCATAAATTAGCAGATGCTTAAAAACATTGTCACTACTACAAAACAGTAAATAGATAACGCGAAAAAAATGTTGTGGTTTCAGTCAAAAAAACGTCTTGGTTAAAAGTGTTATCTATTTAACACCCTTACACAACATTTTTAAAACGTTGTAGTTAAGCACATTACACAACGTTTTTAAGAAAAAAACGTTGTAGATTTATTTTTCATAAATTAGCAAATGCTTAAAAACGTTGTAGAATGTATGATTCCACAACGTTTTCTGGATAAAAACGTTATAGTTTAATATATCAGACAACGTTTTTAACCAATTTATACAACATTTTTAAAATGTTGTAGATAAAGAAAAAAAATTGTGGTTCACCTATATTATCAATGCACCTGCAATCTGCTAATGCCATAATATATAGCTAAAAAAGGTCTAAAAAGCCAAAATGTATCAACCATTCAAAATACATCCCAATAATATCATTCGTTTACAGTTTCAAATTACTACATCCACAAAATATATACCAAACTATCCACATATACATCTCAAATACACTTTTCAATATAAATTACTACTATATTGAATTGTAAATTTGATTACATCCACAAAATAAACCAAACTATCCATAAAATTAAGCTACTACCTAAGCATGTGCAAAAACGCCTAGGTTCTCCCAAAATACGCACATTCATCCACAACTTTCTGTGTGCGCTTCAACAGAGTATGCATCTCTCCATTCTCCTGTTGTACAGCCTCAAATACTTGGCCATCAAGAGATGGAGTTTCTAAAATGGACTCCTGAAATATATGTAGAACAATATAAATTCATTGTAGAAATTAAAACCTGAGGTTCATGGTGCTATCAAATGTTAAATTTCACTTTTCTCAGTTCTCTTGGATTGGCCTTGTACAATAACAACACATTGGCTGATGAGAGGGATTCCTACTGTTACATACCTTGAGAACGGAGAATAATATATTAGTAGCCAAGTTTCATGTCATTAATATAGGTCATTACAAGAAAGATAGAAAAGGGTGCACGTGAGTCAAAATGATATACTGTACTTTCTATGACAAGAAATATAGAAAAGGGTGCACGTGAGTCAAAATGGACTATCTAAAAAGATATTGCAGAAAATTAGAAAGGTTACCTGCAAGACAAACTAGGTTATTTGAAAAATTATTGCAGTGTCAAAACATTTAGTAATTTTGGTAATCTTAGTATGTTTCCCATTAAAACCCCCACTTTGAGGAAATCATAGGCAAAAGCATCTATTCATTTTATTTCATAATTATGCACCTGGCTCACCAGGAACTTCAATACTTGTGGTTTTAACTTCCAAATCATTTGAAAATCTCCAATATTTTAATGTAAATTGACATAACTTAGCAGTTTTAATCATAAAGACTTGATGTTTGTTTCCTAAAAAACATATTTGTTCATATACATATAGATAGTAAATTATGATATCAAGCAATAAGAAAACTTAATGGTGAAGAAGGTGAAAAACAATTATAAACCTGAGTGATGTCACAATACTCCTCTCCCAGCGTCTGTTGTCCTGCACCTGTAGTTAGAACATAATAAAGCATCTGTCCCAAAAGCTTTGTCTGCCAAAAAATAAACCTCAAAATTACAAGAATGGTGAGAAATCCAACAAGTTACACCACATGATGAGTCCATAGAAAAACATTCTATCTGCAAAATGTAATCATGTTTTCCCTGAAAACATTCACATTGATATCTAATTCGACATTCTAGAACTCAAAATTTATACGCATTAAGGATTACTTAGGACACACTTATACATAATTTTTGGCAGGCAAACTACAGAATGCATAAAGAAAAGTCAAGTTGGACTCATTTTTGAACTGAGGGAGTAGAATATATACTAAGCCTGTGTAACTAAATTTCTTGATAAAGAACAGCTGAAATGATTTGCAGTGATTTATGAGATGAAAGGAGTAAATATTCAAATGCAAAAAACAGCTGGAGTTAAGCAAGTATTACTAAGCTCCCATTTACAAATTATCGAATTGAATTTGAGTTCAAAACAATAGTAATTGGAATTATATGCTAAAAGAATCTGGAAATGAAAGCAATCGAACCTCATTCTGATAAGCTACAGCAACCCTTGTACCTGAAACAAATGGTAAAAATGATTATCAAAATATATATATATATATATATATATATAGAAGGAATTTTAAAAACCTAAACAAAGAAGTGAGTGATACAGAAGAAAGACCGAACAGTTGGCGAAAGGCGTCACGACATGCTTCATAGATGAAAGAGGCGTACTGGTCGTCCTTCTCCGCCGCTCTCATTACCTCCGGCTGCGCCGCCAACGGAAACCGCCGTACACCACCCGCTCCGGCGGCGGCGTTACTGGGCCCCGCCTCATCGGCACTTCCCAAATCTAAACTTAGCATAAGCTTAATCCCATATCTTCTGGCCTCAGCTACCACAAAATCCAATTCTTGTATAGCCTACAATTATGAGTCATATTAGCAAGAATGCAGTGGGATGGAGTCATACAGGTAGAAGTCAGAACATGAAGAGACAGTTAAATAGGAGAATCAAATATGAAGGATCCACAAGTTTAAGCAGCTCTCATTAGTCAATGAACTCATAAGAGAGTTTGAACTTTACAAGCAATATGCAGTCAATGAACTCACAAGCCATGGTCATTTTTGCTTTCTTAGTTTTGGCATCTCCACCACAATAGACACCTTGGTTCATTCCTATTTAATCCAAACTCATAGCAAACTAGCAAAGGGACGCAAACAACTTGAAAGTAGAAATACCTCCCAAGTTATACATAATGTAAAAGGAGATCAGCTGAAGAATTCTTCAACCTGCAGCTCTGCCCCAGGTGAACATCTCCAAAAACATACCTGCATCATTACATAGAAGTTAAGAAGAAGGCTAGTGAAACGGAATGTTATGTTCAAGTGGTAAAGGATATAACCTATATTCACAATGCTCAGACCATGCACAGACCATGCACAATGAGCTTTTCCATAATCCCAATAGCAGTCCTCATCTCTCAGAGGTCCCACAAATATTTAATCTTATTGTAGCAGCTAAATTGGTTAATTTATCAGTTACAACATAAAAGAAGTTTCGATATTACAATCAGATAGATGCAAAGCATAATCATTAGACACTCAAATATATCCTAAAATATATACTCCTCCTTAACGTCACGTGATTCAAGAAGTTTCTTAGTCTTTTTTTTCCCTTTCTTATCCAGCATATTTCCGAGCAACAAACAAATATAAGTAGGCTAATTACATGTGTATATAGAAGGAGACTAGAGAATACCATGGTTCAAGTCTGGCATGTAAACTTGAATTAGGAATACCATGGTTCAAGTCCATACAAATTAGGCTAATTATGCATCCTCAAGGTTACTTATAGCACTAGAAGAATATTGGCATGGAGGGTTGTTATAGAATTGTACCCAAACATAGTCGAAAAGTCCTGTCTCAAGGGCATTTCCAATCCAAGCATCAAGAAAAGGGCACTGAGGTGCTGCAGTTAAGTAAACTTTTTTATAGAGTGCGAGCTAACTTAGTCCATATCAGTTCGCAAGTTTCAATAATACAAGATAAAAACAAGATAACACATGTTTGAACTTAGATAAAAACAAATAACCAGTGGACTAGTTCATAGTTGCAGGTTCAGCTCTTGCTTATGATACATGTCCTAGAATACTGCATCTCATGGATACTAGATTATATAACCTAAAAACCAAATTTACAATGATTTTGTACACACAAACAGCCATGCAGAAGGAAAAAAGAAAAAACACAAAACAGTAAAAGTCACCTGACGAAGAATGTAATCATAACCAACGCTTGCAGTGACATCTCACTACTACAAAACTGCATCTCATGGAAGTTGCTGGATATATCTTTTAGCATCCTCATTTTTTACAAATCCTAGAATACTGCATCTCATGGAAGTTGCTGGATATATCTTTTAGCATCCTCATTTTTTACAAATCCAATATCAGATTCAGTTGGCGTGCCAAGAAGCTAAAAGAATAAAAGCATGCATCAGCATACATCCAGTAAAGTGAACTAATCATAAATAAATTCCAAAGCTCCATGCTTAAATATGTAGTAAAAATATATGTGATAGTTGATTAGTTCTTGAATAACTATAAAGACGTAGTGTAAGCTAATAATGAGAAATTTGTGCTTTAATAATCAGTGTGAATATCCTTTGACTAGTGTCTAGTATCTAAATCAAACAACAATATTTTTCTATGAATTAGGTCTCGTCCTTGATAATGTTTTGGTTGATAAACAAATGGTTAAACTTTAAAGTAGCTAATTTCTTTAGAAAGTATAGTCCTACCTCAGTCAATAACAGCATTTGATGCACATGATCTTTACCCGCAAACAAAGGCTTTCTGTTCATAAGCTCCATGTAGATGCAACCCACAGACCATACATCTATTGCAGCAGTATAATCTGAAGAGTAACTGCAGCATAACAAAACAAAACAAAAAAATGTATGTACAAATGCAGTATAATCTGAAAAATGTAAGTACAAATAAAAGATGTCAATTCTCCCCTTTACACCAATTAATACTCGTAGATAGGTGACAAAGGTTCAGGGTAATAAAAATGTATATAATATACACAAACCAACATTGGCCAGACATAACAAGCACAGTATCACAAGGAAAACAAGTTATAAAGCACCATGACAATAACACAACAATCTGATTAAAGAGGAACTGAGTACTTAACATGTGTGCCTATAGTCAACTTGAGTACTTAACATACATGTGCCTACAGCCTTGGAATTTTTGTGATTATTACATAACTGTAGTGCAAATAGATCACCGAGACCCCTTTACAGTCCAAAAATGGCCAAACCCCTTAACAGTCCAAAAAAGGCCCAAAAAGTGATTGACGTGCCCACATTCACCCAAACTACCTACAGGACTACTCAAAGAAAGTGACAAAAGACCTATTTGCAGACACCCCTATCCGTTCTTCCATTCTTCTTGGATCCACTACTCAGCTGTCTCATAAACCACATTCTGTTCTTCAAACTTCACTCCCACCAAGAACCTTATGCTCACCTGATCAACCAACAAATTGTTTTAAATTTTGACTAGTGAAATCATATGTCAAAAATAATTTTTCTATGAATCCAGAAACTAACCAAGCATTGTTAATCTAGTGCCACCATCATAATGGCTCCATATAAGGTTATATCTTAAGTTACATACCTGGTTTTATCTTAAATTTCAGGGAATTTGATTGCCTCCTCGAAATGAACTTGATGGGATGATCAGTGGACTGTCTATGTCTGTCAGTTACAGAAATTAGCTGCAGTAGCAAATTGTTAATAAAAGTACAACCTAAATGTAACAGGATTCCAACAAAACAAAGGTAAATAGTCTAGATAATTGGCTTGTTTTAATCCATTATTAGCTGACAGATAATCATTAGAAGTAAAACCCTCACACCCTGTTAAACAGAAAACACTAACACCTCGGAGAACTATGTGATTGAGAACTGAAAGGCAAAGAGACCTGAAAGGCAAAGAGACCAGCATCTTCTTCACAAAATGCACCATTCAGAGACCATTATAAATTGACATATTTGAAGCCACACAAATTCTTGTTACAATTTTTTGCATAACAGATAATAATCTGAAATGCTGATACAAAAGTTATGAGTGATTAAATGCAACAGCATAATGAGATGTTACCTGGGATAAGCTGGTAGCTTTATTTTTACTGCACCTTACTTGCTCACGAGCATGAATGTTGTTAGAGTGAGATGATATAAAATAGCATGCAAAAAAATATCATGGAAGATATCATGGAAGATAATATGGTTTACACTTGGGACAACTAATAGCAAGCGCACAAGAGATCGTCTTACACTTGGATCTGCCACCGCCACCACCTCCGAGCTTCTCCATGTCCATGTAAGTGCAAAAGAGATCGTCTTCCGATCCGAGGTCTTTGAAACTCCCAGAAGGCGCATCGAAGGGGTCGGAGGCCAGATCTAGGTCTTCCGGCAGGCGGAAGTTAAGTTCCGATTGGGCTCGCCGATGGTGAGATGACCTGGAGCAGTCCACCATGTTTAGAACGACGGTGGAGCAGTCGACGGCCGGAGCTGCGGCGTGGTGAGATCGGGACGGATTTGGGAGTGAGAGAAAAGAGAGGCTAGGGTTTTGGGCTACAAAAGAAAAGAGAAGGACTGAAGCTCTGCACCGACGAGCACAGAGATAAAGAATGAGAGAGCCTCGGAGAGAAAAAGACTCAAGTCTTTTTAATTTTAAGTGAGCTCCGTGTTTTATCACATAGACAACGTTTTAAAAAAAACGTTATTTAATTAAAATCAAAAAAATACCCTTTTAAATAGATAACGTTTTTACATATTTAGCTACAACGTTTTTTTTAAAAACGTTGTGAAAAAAAATTACTACAACATTTTTTATAAAAACGTTGTGGTTTAAGCGTTGTCTATTTACTATTTTGTAATAGTGTGTAGAATGTATAATTCCACAACGTTTTCTGGATAAAAACGTTGTAGTTTAATATATCAGACAATGTTTAGGCACGTTCACACAACATTTTTAAAATGTTGTAGATTAAAAAAAAAGAAAAAAAAAATTGTGGTTCACCTATATTACCAATGCACCTGTAATATGCTAATGCCATGATATATAGCTAAAATTACAAAGAATATTAATACCATACAATACGTTTACATCTCAATAATTCTTTGTAATGCCAATTACAAAGAATATTAATATCATACAATACGTTTACATCTCAATAATGCCAAACTATCCATACATCTCAATTCACTTTTCAATATAATTACTACTATATTGAATTGTGAATTTGACTACATCCACAAAATATACCAAACTATCCATAAAATTAAACTACTACCTAATTAAACTATCCATAAAAAACCTATAACAGAAAATAACAGAAAACGATCCACATCACTGAACTGTAAACTTGTACACCACCTGCAGTGTAAAATGTGTTGTAAGCTAAAATTGAGAGATGGGCTTCCTATAAAAGTGAACTCTATTTAGAGACCAACAATAATGTCACAATCATAAGAGAGAAGAGACGAACCAAAAGCTACATGTTGAAGCTGAAATCTTTTAACTCATACAAGTTGAAGCTGCATCAAATGAGTACATCCAACAGAAATACAACTAGGAAATTTGTAAAGGCACTTACGGAATAAATGCCACCAATCAAATACAAATTTATGACCAGTTATCAAGCATCATGCCTCTCTCATGATTATAAACATTTTTTACAGTTAATATGGCACCAATTGGGTTAATTGGGTTGATGGAATAGACACACTGAATATTCTCATTGGAATCAACCTCTCCACCTGAAAGGCAATTGAAGCTAATTGAAAAACTGCAGTGTTTGGTACACTAATCAATTGGAATGCTAAGATACTTGTACATGTTGCTCTGGATCATAAGCTTAATATCTTGCATTTCCTCAATTGTGAATTTGTTCCCATACAAAAATTCCCTGGAACCAATTTCCCACAATCCTATATCCCCAACATTGGTACCAACTGGTGCAACACATATGCAAATTTTAGTATACCAAAAGCCAGTCAAAAAATAGACTCAAGACACCATATAACTTAACAAAAATTAGGTACTTTGAGGGACAGGTTCTACTTATTTTTCCAAGAAAAATTCAACCCATTATTCATGTCACTAGCCATTCGATAGCAATTATTACTTATTAGGAACAAAAGACCAGTAATAAGTGGAACTAACCTTGATTCCCAAAGAATGCCATTTTTCAAGAGCTTCAGGTACGTCATCAAAAACTACACCTTCTATTTCACTATTCTGAAATCCTGTTCGCCATATATGATCCTACATACTTATATGTTTAGCCAAATTCTAAGGATACTTCGTGCATAGTATGACAGTTTATCTGCAGTATAGAAAGTAACACATAGATGAAAATGCAAAGAGACAAAATAAAGATATGAATTAGAAAGAACTAAAAACATTCACCCACACCAAATAATCATAACAACAACAAAGCATATACTATAATTGCTATATGATAACTGAAGCTATATTTGAATTTAAGAAAGTGAAAGAAAAAATAATCATACCAATCCACCAAGTTTATCGTTGAATTGTTGTTGGTTGGATTGTTGATAACAATTGCCCTTTTTAGCTCTCTTCCATACAATAACGGTGCCACCAAAATCCGAAGAAGCCAACAAGTTCTCTCCATGATTCCAAGCAATGCCTATAACTGCATAATCGTGACCCTGCGATCGTAAAATTTCCAATAAGTTATAAGAGAAGACATTGGTAATGTAACAGAACCTTGTATGAAAATCAAATAGACCCATAGCTTGTTTACACATGTATGCTTTGGGCGAGTTAAGTCACAGAAGTAGACAATCTAATTCTCACATTAGTGCTTATCATGAAGCATCCTTGAGCTTAACTGTCCATTCCTTCACAAATGTAAATAAAAACCCAATCAGAATTGTGTAAAGAATAAAATGTTCAACACACACAGAGGACGTACTAGAAATGTCCGCATGAGTGTGTTGTAGAGAGAGAGAGAGAGAGAGAGCATACGCGAAGCTGGGTCTTAACAATTTCCTCAATCCTTCACAAAAAAAACAGAGTTCGGTATAACCATGTGAGTAAGGCAACAGCTCCTCCACCTCAATCCTAGAGGTTGAACAACTCGTGGTTTTCCTCAATTGGTTATTCTCTGACTCAACCTTGGCCCAAAATGCCTAAGACATGTCTCATAATCAAATGCCTAAGACATGTCTCATAATCATCAGCTGCACCCTCGGCCGAGAGGGCATCATTGATAGCATAAACATTACCAGGGAGAATTGGAACCTGCCAGAGTAATGAGAAAGGTACAAGGTTACGCATAATTACATATATGAAGATAGGCATAAAGTCGCATCATAAATGAAAAAACTATTGAACTATTAAAGAAAATGCTATCAATTTCCAATGAGAACAATTTTTTGGGCAGGGTGTTGGGGGCCATAAAAAACCAAATTATAACCCTTCTAAAGAAAATGAGATTCCACATTCTCCCCAAAGACATAATTTTGATTAATGAAAATCATGCACTAGATAAAATAAAATCTGTTAAGACAACACCGAATTCAAAAATACGTCTAAATTTTTAAGATAGATGAAAGAACAAATTATTTATTTATATATAGTAAAAGAGCTCTAGGTCATGAGTTTATCCAATCCAAACTTTATCATTTTCAGTCTAGTAAGAAAACACAAAACTCATGTATATAACATGAGTATGCATAATGTCAGGCCTACTAGCAGTATATAAATTTTATGCAAGCCTATAAGATCAAACACTACTAAGTCAAACCATAACAAAGATATCAACATATGCTAAATTCTTAGGATTGGATTACAATAGCCAAGTGAAATACCTAGCTACAGAAATGCAACAATTTAGGCACATAAGTTTATCAATTAATTTTGGTATAAAGATTGAAATATTCTACGCCAACAAAAAGAAAAAAAAGTGTACCTTGGATAGAAAATTATCATAAGCGAGCAAGTAATTGCTATATGGGTGATCCTTAGGAACAACTCTTTCGTCCACCCAGAACACATGCCATTCCGACCAGTCCACTGAATTAATATACGACAGCTCCACTAATAAACTGAAATTTAACATTCCAATTCTTTATTAACTAACAGAGTACTAGTAATACTAGTAAAACATATTACTACCTCACTTCCACCCCCAAAATAGTGTTGAATTTTGTAAATATTAAGGATGTATATTTTGTAAATTAAGAGGTAGCTAGTTATGTAGTGGTGACATGATAATTTTTGGTGTGCAAAAGATGGAGTAATTAATATTAAACGAGACCAGAGCAGGAAGAAAAAATGAATTAGTTTTGAGAAACCTAAGCGAATTAAACAGAGAACCACCGGAGAAAACAATAGAGAAAGCGCCTCTTTCTTTAGCAAATTTATCCGACAAATCGGCGATGTATTTCGCCAGCGAGACCGCCAAATCTTTTTCAGAATCGAACAACTTCACCTCTCCTTTGCCTTTATTGGTCGCCATCTCAGCCGTTGATGTTTTCGTTCTACACTCAAATTTTTTAGGATTCACGCCCATAGGATTTAGGAATCGAAGGATTTGATTCAAAAATACTCATAGAGGTAAGGGCTTTACCCTTTGATGTTTTCCCTCTATGTTTCATGGTCTGAGAAGAAACCCCAAAATCGGTACCCAATCTCTGGCGAAGCCGATTCAAACGACGGTTAGGCTTGGGAGCCACTATCATCCTTCTTCCCTTTGAATTGGTTGACGACCGATACTGAATCCCCTCTGGTTTTGGCCATTTGAACAAGAGAGAGAAAGTTAATCGGGTTAATAAACCCTAGTTTTCGTGACTGTTTAGGAGTAGAGAAATAGAAAAGTGTGAGATGAAATATGAAAACTTTTAACAGAGAAAGAACTGTTAAGGATTTGTAATTTTAAGTTTTCATTTCCGTCTAAATTATTGTAAGCTCCGTGTTTTTCACATACAGAACGTTTTTTTTTTTTAAAACCTTATCTATTTAAAACAAAAAAATGATCATTTCAATAGATAACGTTTTTTCATATGTATCTACAATATTTTATTAAAAAATGTTGTCAAAAAAAATACCACAACATTTTTTATAAAACGTTGTGGTTTAAGTGTTGTATATTTATTACTTTGTACTGGTGATTTCGTATTGTTGAGTCAGAAAAGATTATTTATTTTCTCTGACTTCTTCTTTTACTTCGTGCATAATGAGCAATACTTCCTTTGCAGTTTTGTTGTTGACCACATTTTCAAACAGGTCATCTTCTAAATATTAGAATAAAATGTTCTTCGCCTTTTTGTCAAGTTAAACAGTTTTCTTTTCGTTGTCAATCCATTTTGCTTTGACCTTTATTTGAACTCTGTTTGGATCTTCTAGAGTTGGTGCAATCTTTGTTGGATATAGGGCCTATTTACGACAGTTTCGAATAGCTCTTCATCTATTGAATCCATGTATGCTTGCATGAGAATTTTCCAGTTGGCGCATTTATCTTTGTTGCACATTGGTGGCTTACTGCCTCCTCCAGTCTTTGATTCGCTTATCAGATATGCCATTTGATATACTCAAGCTTTGTAAGCTGATTGAGAGAACCTGCTTTGATACCAATTGTTAGTTTCCAGAGGCACAATAGTTATCTAAAAGGGGGGTTAAATAGATATTTAATTTTTTTTCTTTACAAAATACTTGTCAAATTTGTTAATGATTTAATCACAGCGGAATTTAGGATTTGTTTGTTTTCCCTTTAAGATAAGTCGAGTTAATAGGAGATAAGCAGTTATGATAGATATGACAGTTATAGCAAGAATATAAGAGACACAATATTTTTAAGTGGTTCAAAGCACTCAAGGCTCCTAGTCCACTCTTTTACTCCTTGAGTAGGAAATTCACTAAGGATATCTTTACAATCTTTGAATCTCACAGATTCCTTCAAGACCAGCAGTCTTGGAACTTCTTAGTACACACATAACTCTTCAAGTCCAATAGACTTGAAACTTCTTTCTTCACTTTAAGGACGATTGCATTCTTGAATGGTGCTACTCAGTTGCCGCTAAGCTTGTGTTTGAAAGAACTGAGTAGTTGAGCAAGCTTTCTTTTCAGATCGTAGAGTTGGGCGTTGAGTGTTCTTCAGTTTTTCGTTGTATGCTTGCTTGATCTTTTTGTATCTTCATTTGTTTTGAATATAAGGTGCCTTTGAAATGTATCAATTTAAAGGCATCCGTTGAAGCATTAATTGTATTTGACGTTTTTGAGCACTGATGGAGACTTTCTGCAAATCTTCTGTTTAGCCGTCTGGCCCCCATTAACACAGCAGACTGTTGTCTCACTTAACGCCTGAAAAGGTGTTTTCAGCTGACCTATAGTACTTTCCTTAGCTTCTTCTATACGTTTCTTTGTTATATACTAAGGATGAGTGTTGGGTCATTAGGATTCCCGAGGATTTCAACGTTTATAATACATTCCATATTTGTTATGATTTATTCTTAAACAAATGGACATGGCTCGATGCTTCTGATATAGACAGATGATACACTACGATCATGATCGTGGTGTCTTGCCACATTGATGCTTGATCTGGTACTGATAGAAGAAAACACTATTGTGACGCCCCCAAATTCGGACTGCCACTTGGTCACTCGAATTTGGTTCATCACGTGCTCACGGTAATACAATAATAACTAAAATCACACATTCACAGCTGAAGATTTAATTTAGAATAATATACAATATTTTATTATAATTATTCCCCCAAGTCTCACAACCTATAGTACTTAATAGATTACATAATAATATCGAATAAAGACTTATTATATAATCCCACTTAAGCTTAAACATAGTCTGAAGACAATTTTAATACAACATAACAATTTTAACATAAAGGAACAAGCTAGTGGGTAGCCTTGCCCTTGCCCTTGTCTTTCCCAGAGACACTTCCATGTTCCGCCTTAACTGAAAGGTTTTAAATAAGCAAGAATAAGCACAAATTGCCGAGCAAGTAATATACAACAAGGGTGATGAGTATTAAATCACGAGTTAGATATATCAAGGTATAGTCTCAGAGTCTTAGAATAATATCATGAACAATGAGTATGAACAATTCTCGAATCAAATCTTTGGGATATGAAATGATAATTCAATATAGATCAACAGATATATATATATATATATATATATATATATATATATATATATATATATATATTAATTCAAAGGCTATCAACGTATCCAACTGGATAAAATAATTTATACTTAGCAGTCACTAAGGACTATTAAACATCTACTAGAATTACCAATATTAAACTGATAACCCAAAAGAATCAAGTACTATAGATGATCAGTCTACAATACTCTATGTTATGCATAACACCACAGTAATATTCACGCGTGTGTTGGGGCTTCCAACAATATACACTCCCCTTACCATAAGGGTTGTTCAACTAAGTTTTCAGGATTTTTACACCAGTCAATTGGTTTGGACAGTTTTATAAACATGCATACAGTCTAGCCGAATCAATTGGCATAAACACTTTCACAATATTCAACAACAATACCAAGTTCAACATGAATAATAGTTTTCACAAGAGTTTAATCATAGTATCTCAATTGGACGAGTAAGATAACTTGCATTCAAGAGATAAGGTTTAGATACTTGCTTACGATATTCATTGAATAAAGTAATACAAGGGTATTATACTTGCCTTAAGCATAGTTTATTCACGTTAAGAAATCAACACTTTTGAATCCTATTTATAGTGTATTATAAGTATAGGATGCCCATTACCTAACATATTCATTATTCAAGCTTGACATGATTCGAGTATGCACATACGGTACAAAATCATCTTATAGGTTTATCACGAAATCGAGTACCTAGTTAATTCATAAGCAAATTTACAATGCTCAAGTTTAAGACCTTTTTACCCATAGACTTTCATTATATAAGGCAAACACTATCTTTTTACTTAATCCTCACATATATACATGTATCAGTAGGGTGTAAACCATTTCTAGTAATGTAGGCATCATATAAGTTAACTGTCCAAAAATTAGATTGTCAAAATGTTTGACTTTCGATTCAAGATTCGGGCGCGATTCATGCCATGTCTAAGTCTAGGCTTAGGCAGCAAGGCCTTGTTCCTCTCTACCCAAGCTTTAAGACTCAATTGTTTTTTTTGAGGTTTCATTCAAAGCATGAACACAACATTCATACATAATATATTTTATCATATTAAAGGTCTTTTCATGTCTCTCAAGTTAATCTAGGTCCCTTCTTTCATAATATGGGTCTAAATTGGCTATTTTAACAAGTTAAGGCCATTCAAGGTCATGAAACCATAAAGCCTATCATACTCGCCTTTTAAACATATAAGGTCGTCATATAACTCATATTAGACATGCTTGTGAGTATTCATATCACATATATGTAATTAACATTATTTTGGTTTGAAAATATCCTTCGTTTATGCTTCACTTGAATTACGATACCTTAGCATATATATATATATATATATATATATATATATATATATACATGAGTGAGTCTAAGAGTATCACCAAACATGTTCATAAATGCCAGATTCTAACTCAAAGTAGTATGTTAATATTCACGTTCAAAGTTCGTATTTTCATTATTAAAGCTTACTAAAAAGTTCAACATGTTCATGCTCCCTTACGAATCATATAAACACAAGTTAACGGGTTATTCATGCATTTCTAAACCATACCAACATGCTTGTAAAGTCAGTACATAAATATGGTATACATACATATCAAGTTCATTTCCAAAGTTCTAAATTCATTTTAAACTATACACTTTCATTAATCATGTATGCTAATCTAGTAAATAATGCTTTCATTAGGTTAATATACTTATATATACACATTACACATGCTTGCATGTTGATTTAAGTCATAGTAATTGACCAACACTTAGCAATTTTTAAAACAGAAGGAAAAATCGATCCACGAGAAAGCCAATTGCAATTGCATGCTGTGCCTTTAGTGTTATATCTTAAGTAGCGGTGCGCCATGTCCAGTTCAAGCGAACGAATTGCTTTCAAGCGTAACTTCAAATTTCAACCACGTAAATTACTCATAAATTCAATTCTATTCAGTCATATAACAGTTTAAACATGCTTATATGGTTATCTAATAACTATGTAAACATTACCCAACCCCATTATCATCTAACTCCACATAATCAAGAAATTGGTAATTCAAGAATGTAATTTTGATAAAACTCAAAAATGAAGAACAAAAAGAAATCTTATACCTCTGGAATTAGCTTGCTAATTCACACTTCTTCCACTAATGGGTATGTAATTACTTGCTCTATATATGCTCTCAATTTCACACTTAAGCAATTCTCAGCAATGAAAAATGGAGAAGGAGAGTCCATATTTATAGAAAGAAATTTACACAGACATTGAAATTTTCCACTAAATCAAACTCATGTATTGAAGGATTGCATGAAGGTTATTAAAGAGTTGTTAGATGGTAGTTGATTTACATCATTATGCCCACTCCCTTGTTCATCATTTTTCTAGCTTGAGCTTTGAAGAAGAAAAGGGAAATACACCTTAGCCTTTTTGCTGAACACGTGAATGAGAGAAATGGGTCTCTCAAATTGGGACAACCCAAATACTCAGCATTCTTGCACACTTAAGCTATACACTCTTATGTTATATTTATATACATATCATCCATACATGAGTTATATCTTAATGTCACAATATAATTTACATAATTAATATTTCAAGGTAGTAGATGTGATATGGCAATGTAACATACATATAATCCATGCACTTTTTATTTTAATGTATACCTACATACATATTGTCACATACACATTTCATGATGTATTTATAACATATAGTTCTAATATGCTCAATCACATTGCTTCATACAATATAGTTTAATAAAACTTAATATAGGGTTGCTATATATAGTATAGTCACATAAGTGTCACACTACACTATATAATATAGTTGTATTCCATATATTTTATATTTTTAATTATTGCACACTTGCACATAATGGTTAATATAATCTTATTATATTAATAACTTAATTATTTATTTTATGTCAAATAAATAAATTATTTACCTTCTTACTTAATTAACACTAATATTAATTAATACATTCCTCATTGATTAATGTAATTATGAATCTCTATAACAATTAATTTATATATATACATTTTATTATATTTATAGACACATTGCTAACATTAATAATAATCACATATTATTAATTAATCATCAATAACAATTAACCAATATTCTACAATAACAATTAACAATTAATATTAATTAATTGTTCACTTAATAATTCATTCGTCGATTAATATTATTATTAATATTTCCCATCACTGTGTCACACAAGGCTTTCAACAAGTTCATCACAAACTCCATATATCCTCAATTATCAATTATTCAGTATAATTGAGTTAACTCACCTCGTAACACAAAATCATTTATATTCAAATAAATATTTATTCCCATTAATATATTCATTTAATAAGATGTGGAAATTCTCGGGTATAACATCCTCCCCCCTTATAAAAATTCCGTCCCAGAATTACTACAAGGTTATACAAATAAATGGGGATAATCCCTCATCATCCTATCTTCTAACTCTCACGTAGCCTCCTCGACATCGTGGTTACGCCAAAGTACTTTTACAGAAGAAATGACATTGTTTCTTAAAGTTTGTTCCTTCCTATCTAGAATTTGGACAGGAATTGCTTTATGTGCTAAGTTCTTCTCCACTTGAATGGGTTCATAAGAAATCACATGTTTGTAGTCAGGCTTATATGCTCGTAACACGAAAATGTGGAACACATTGTGGATGTGCTCCAACTCGGGTGGTAGTGCAACTTTATATGCCACCTCGCCCACTTGCTTCAGTATCTCGAACGGTTCTATGAATCTTGGACTCAGTTTTCCTTTCTTTCCAAAACAGATCTTTCCCTTCCATGGAGATACCTTCAAGAATATAAAACTGTCGACTTTAAAATCTCGGTCTTGCCGATGCAAGTCTACGTACTTCTTCTGGCGATCGTTCTCTGACTTCGTCCCAACATAATGGCGTCCTTCACTTTCTTCCGTAAAGAGCTTCGTACGGTGGAATTCCGATACTTGCATGGTAATTATTATTATACGCAAATTCAACTAAGGGTAGGTGGTCGTCTCAATTTCCCTTGAAGTTCATCATGCAAGTCCTAAACATGTCCTCCAGCGTTTGTATTGTTCGCTCACTCTGTCCGTCTGTCTGAGGATGATAAGTGGTACTTAACCTTAACAGTGTCCCCATCCTCTCTTGCAAGCTTTTCCAGAATTTTGACGTGAAACACGGATCTCGGTCAAAAATAATCGATACTAGCACTCCATGTCATGAAACAATTTCCTTTACGTACAGACTCGCTAACTGATTTAAACTATATCGGATCTTGATTGGTAGAAAATGTGCGGTCTTTGTAAGTCGATCCACGATAACCCAAATGGCATCATAACCCTTCTACGTAGCTGGAAGTCCTACCACGAAATCCATCGTAATGTGCTCCCATTTCCACTCTAGTATTTCCAATGGTTATAGTAAACCACTCAGCTGCTGATGCTCTACTTTTACGCGTTGGCAAGTTAAACATCTACTAACGCACTCTATGACTTCCCGTTTTAAATTAGGCCACCAAAAATGTTGCCTCAAGTCTCGGTACATCTTAGTGCTTCCCAGATGAACGAAATACGTCGTATTGTCTGCCTCGTTGAAAATCTCTTCTCTTAACTCGATTACCGCTGGTACCCACACTCTTCCTTCGAATCTTAAGATATTGTCTTTATCCATTCAAAATTTCTCTTCCTCATTCTCTGTAATCCTTTTCCTGATCTTCTCACATTCTTCATCTTTCTCCTATGCTTCTTTTATTCTATCCAACAATGTCGGACAAGCTTCCATTACAAATAACTTCTCTTTAGACCTCTCTAGTCCCTTTACCTATATTACCAATTTCTCCATTTCTCTAATTAACTCTTCCTGAGTCGTCAATTGAAATAACTTCTCCCTTCCTTTCCTACTTAGCGCGTCGGCCACTACATTCGCTTTCCTCAGGTGATAAAGAATATCGCAATCATAATCCTTAATCAATTCCAACCACCTTCTCTGACGCATATTCAACTCCTTCTGTGTGAAGATATATTTCAGACTTTTGTGATCCATGTATATCTCACATTTCTCTCCGTACAAATAATGCCTCCATATCTTTAATGCAAAAACTACTGCCGCTAACTCTAGGTCGTGAGTAGGGTATCATTTTTTGTAATCCTTCAATTGTCGTGACGCATACGCAATGACTTTGCCATGTTGGATCAGCACACAGCCCAGTCCTCTATGCGACGCATCACTATACACCATAAATCCTCCCATATCATCTTGTAATGATAATACAGACGCCTCGCTTAATCTCTTCTTCAACTCTTGAAAACTCACTTCGTATTTGTCAGTCCATACAAATTTCACCATCTTCCTCGTCAGATTAGTCAACGGGGTTGCTATCTTAGAAAAATCTTAGATGAATCTTCGATAGTACCCAGCTAACCCTAAGAAACTTCTCACCTCCATCGGGGTCCTCGGTTGTTCCCAATTACTTACTGCTTCGACTTTTTCGGGGTCTACTGAGATTCCATTCTCATCCACTACGTGGCCTAAGAATTGAACCTTCTTCATCCAAAATTCACACTTTGAAAATTTTGCATAACATCTTCTCCTTCCGTAGTGCCTCCAAAACAATCTTCTGATGTTCGGCGTGTTCTTCCTCTGTCTTCGAGTAGATCAAGATGTCGTCAATGAAAACCACCACAAATATATCTAAGTATGGCTTGAAAACTCGATTTATCAAGTCCATGAATGTTGCTGGAGCATTAGTTAAACCAAATGAAATTACCAAAAACTCGTAATGTCCATGTTCGAAACACAGTCTTTAGTATGTTCGTATCCCGCACTTTCAGTTGGTGATATCATATCCCTAGATCGATCTTTGAAAAACATTTCACTCCCTTCAGTTGATCAAATAAGTCGTCTATTCTTGGTAGTGGATATCTGTTCTTGATTGTCACTATGTTCAATTCTCGATAATCGATACAAAGTCTCATCGATCCACCCTTTTTCTTAACAAATAACATTGGTGCTCCTTAAGGAGACACATTCGGTCGAATGTAACCCTTATCCAATAACTTTTGAAGTTGTATAATCAATTCCTTCATTTCTACTGGCACCATACGATATGGAGTTTTTGAAATCGGTGACGTCCCCGGTGCTAAGTCTATTACGAATTTGATTTCTTTGTCTGGCGGAAGACCAGGCAGATCATCTGGAAACACGTCTTGAAATTCATTCACTACGGATATATCTTTTGTGACACCCCCAAATCTGGGTACTTCATTACTGCTGGACTTGGTGTTCACTTAATAAAAACATTCATATCTATCTACCCAATCATAATAAAATTGAATAATAAAACCTTCCCATTAAAGGATTACATTAAACAAATAAAAAATCTCCCAGGTTATCTAACCTTTAAATACAAACATTCATATGCGGAAAATTAAATAACTTCATTACAATAATTCAAATCCGACAGTAAAATGTCAACATATTACAAATCTTCAATACTTGTTCATCTTTCCTTTCCCTTTTTTGGTACTAGTATCGCTTAACCTTTTCTACTTTAATTTGTAATAGTTATATAAGCAAGAGTGAGCAAACAAGACTCACTTGAAATAATAATAAATAAAACTTTACAACCACTGCCAAATAATAGACACAGTGGAACTGAACAAAATGTTTTATCAATGATAATCAGAATCATGAAATATTTAACTGAGGGTCATAAGACCACGAACTATGTCCATAGTTATAAGTAATCTTTCAACTTAAACTTTAACAGTCATAAGACTATAGGGACTCCTCGTACTTAGGGGGATCAACCCTTTGTACAATGTATTGGGCACAAACATTTCAACGCTAAGCATAAGTTATTCCCTAATATTAGGGTTGTTCATCTCAGTATTTAGAGTACAAGTCCGCACCAAAGTAAGTTTGGTTTGGATACATTTCAAGGTAATTTGGAATTCAACGAACATCAACTAAGGATTAGTTGAATAAAATTAATAATGTTATGCTATGGAATAATCATAACTAAATCGACATTGTAAATTAAGGTCATGCTTTAGGAATAATCTAATAGCATACATATTGAATAATATAACCTACCTTGCTTGAACAACGTTAAGCTAATGTTAAGATCTTATTTACAATTGAGCATTAAACATGCATACTAAATAGTAATTTGAACGATAAATTTACTTAACGAAACAAGTTAAAAACAAGAATAACTTGCTCAACATAATTGAAATAGGATAAGTAAACTTTCACAATGTAATAAACAACTAGCTCAACAAAAGTATAGAATTAGAAAACTTGTGTAATGTAATCGAATTAGAAAAAATAATTTGCTCAACGAAACAATAGATTTAGAGAACTTGTAAAATCGTAAATAAACTAACTCAACGAAAGTGTGGAGATAGAAAAATTGCCTTGCTTGTAGGATAAACCGTAACAATTCAATTCACAATATCCTAATAAAATGCCATTAGGACACAATTAGCCACCACTCATAATACATATCGATTTCATGTATGGTTTGATGTTTAATCACATAATCAAGTTACATCGATTAAAATAATAACAACACTCGTTAAGTGTTAATTGTATACTCATTAATAGTACTATAATATCATAATAACAAATTTACATGTTAAATAATCATCATATTACATCCCATTAACAACTACGGATTTTTGTGAAAGACAAAAGCCATTTCATGACTTTCTACAAACTAGCGTTATGGCGCGAGTAACAAAGTAGCCGATGGTATACATTGGCTCGAGCTTAGTCTTTTGTGTCATAAGCCCGTGCCATTGGTATCGTCAAGATCAACAAGCATAAGCTCGAGCTTTGGCTCCAACATTGGCGCTGAGGCGTGAAATTTAGAGCTGGGGCGCAAAATTCAGAGCTGGGGCGCGAAATTAGGTGTTTAGGCTCCGAATTACAGAACAAAACAAAACAAAGCTACTTTATCTTAATTAACATGTATAACTTATGCAAATTACACATAAACTTCACCAAGAATACATATACTAATTTAGCACAACTTAAACCACAATTTTAGAAAATTAAATAGTGGAATAACATATTTTAAAACCAAAACTCCATTTTTGTTATTTCTTGACATAGTGAACACTGTAATACCAATTTGATTCCTTAGAATCACGTTCTTTTTATTTCATAGAAGATTCGTAGAAGGGCTTTCTTGAATATATATGAGATTAGTAGAAGGCCTTTCTCGAATCGCTACTCCCTTAACTCAGCTGACTCGGAAAGATACAAAATTCGGTTGGAACGAGAAATGTGAGAAGAGTTTTCAAGAACTTAAGAAAAGACTTATTTCAAAGACTGTTCGACACCACCATCTGCCTTGAGGGATTTGTCATCCATGATGATGCTTCGTGCAAAGGTTAGGATGTGTTCTCATGCAACATGGGAAGGTCACAATTTATGCCTCTCGACAACTCAAAGAATATGAGAGGAATTATCCTACTCATGATTTAGAGTTGGCAAATTGTTGTCTTCGCAGACTTAAAATTTGGAGGCATTACTTGTATGGGGCTTAAAGTGGAGATCTTTACGGATCATAAAAGCCTCAAATATTTCTTCACTCAAAAGGAACTCAACATGCGACAGCGATGTTGTCTTGAATTGTTGAAAGATTATGATCATACCATCCAATACCATCCTGGAAAAGCAAATGTGGTAGCTGATGTATTAAGTAGAAGATCATATGCGGGTATGAGTGCGATATTGTCAACGCAAAGGCCCATTTTGTATGACTTGCAAAGGATGGAGATAGAGATAAAGACTACAGGGACCCACGTGATGATGGTAAATATACGAGTAGAACCGACTTTAATCGATAAAGTTAAAGCTGCTCAAGCTACAGACCTAGAGCTGATGCATATGAGGAAGAAAGTACAAGAAGGTGCTATGCCGGAAGCAAGAATTGATGAAGAAGGAATACTTCGAGTCAACTCCAGACTTTGTGTTCCTAACGACCCTGATTTAAAGTATAAAATCATGATGGAGGCACACAACACACCGTTTGCAATCCATCCTGGGAGTACCAAAATGTATCGTGATCTTCGACATACATTTTGGTGGAATAATATGAAGAGAGAGATAGCGTTGTTTATCTCAAGGTGTCTAACTTGTCAACGAGTCAAGGCGGAATATCAAGTACCAAAAGGTCCATTGCAACCACTTAAAATTCCAGAATGGAAGTGGGAGCACATTACCATGGATTTCGTTACTGGTCTTCCCAAGGTTTCTCAAGGCATAGATGTAATTTGGGTCATTATTGATAGATTGACCAAGTCTACTCATTTTTTACCAATACGAGAAACTTATACACTTGAACGTCTCGATCGTATGTACATAAATGAGATTATAAGACTGCATGGTATGCCAGTATCCATAGTTTCTAATTGAGACCCAAGATTCACTTCACGATTTTGGGTTAGTTTACAAAAAGCTATGGGCACCTGGTTTACGATTTAGTTCGGCATATCATCCTCGATCGGACGGATAATCGAAAGGACTATTCAAACTCTTGAAGATTTATTAAGACTCGTGTCCTTAACTTCAAGGAAGTTGGGACAAGTTCTTACCATTGGTGGAGTTTTCTTACAACAATGCTTATCAAACAAGTATCGCATGGCTCCATTCTAGGCGTTGATGGAAGAAAGTGTCGTTCTCCAAAGATCTTTGGGATGAGGTGGGTGAAGCAACGTTGTTGGGACCGTGAGTTAGTACGTATGATTACGGAAAAGATACAAACGATCCCAGAACGATAAAAACCTCACAAGACCGACAAAAGAGTTATGCTGATCTTCATCGAAAGGACGTGGAATTCGATATTGGAGATCATGTGTTGTTACGTGTTGCTCCATGGAAAGGATTTATGAGATTTGGAAAGAGAGGAAAGCTTAATCCTCGATTCATTGGCCCATTTTTAATCCTCGATCGAGTAGAGACTGTAGCCTATAGACTCACTTTACCGCCAAGTATGTCTCGTGTTCATAACGTTTTTCATATATCCATGTTACGTAAATATGTGAAAGACCCGAACCATATTATTGAGTTAGAACCAGATGAAATAGCGGAAGATTTAACGTATGAAGAGGTTGCTATTCAAATCTTGGATAAGAAGGAACATATTCTACGCTCCAAGGTTATACCTCAAGTCAAAGTTTTATGGAGGAACCATGATGTTGAGGAAATGACCTGGGAGTTAGAATCTGAAATGAAATCAAGGTATCCTTACCTCTTTAACATACCAGGTAAGTACCCTAATTTCGAGGTTGAAATTTCATAAGAAGGGGAGATTGTAAGACCCCAACTTTTATGAATAAAGATAAATTTTCTATAATTATCATTTTTGAATATTATGAAATGAATTTGATATAATGTTATAGTTGTGGGTAATATTTATAAATTTTGCAAAGTACGCAAGTTGTTATATAATATTCGATTGGTCGGGGAATATTTGTTTTAACAGGGAATATTCGTATGACGACACAATCATTGGTGGACCCCACAACGAAATTATTGTCGGATTGAGAAAACGATAAAAATATTTTATAAAAATAACGGCAGAAGTTTTATCGTTAACTGTTGAAACACCCGGTGTTAAAAGTACAGGAATACGCATGGTTGCATAGTAGCACATGGTATTGATTATTGATGCTTACGTGAGAAGTCACTCAGTTTTGTTCAATTATTGCTTCAGTAATTGTTGCATAGTATCTCATGTTAATTGATTCAATTATTGTTGATATTTTTTATATTATTAAATCAATAATTGAGATAACAGAGTTATTAATATTATTATTTGCAATATTAACGATGTCTAAAAGTTTTCCAAGGAGAGGTTTGGTCACCTAATTCATGGCGCCAATAGGAGAAATCCTTATTGAAAGCCCCTCTTTCCTCGGGAACGACATTCGTCGATTAATAATGTGAATTATAATAATGATGATGAAGTTTTGTTTTATTAGTATTGTTAATGTAATAAAATGAAAAGCTTTTTTTATATAAAACATAATACTTTTATAAAATTATTCGTTTTATTAGACTATAAATAGAATATATTATATTTTATTATGCATAGTATTTTGCATAGTAAAATCTTTTTATATAAAAATGTAATACTTTTATAAAGTTATTTGTTTTATTAGATAATAATTAGAATATATTATATTCTATTATGATAGTGTTTCAGATAGTAAAATCTTTTTTATAAAATGTAATACTTTCATAAAGTTATTCATTTTATTAGATTATAAATAGAATATATTATATTTTATTGTAAACCAAACTGGACCGTCTGTTTAAAAGTAAATCAATCTGGACCGCTTCAGAATTAGTTACTTATTCAATCCATTCTTCTATAAATAGAAGCTCATTCCTTCATTATTTCTTACGAATTCAATTGAAACTCTCTAGAGAAACTGTAGAGAGAATTCTTCTTCTATAATCTTGAGTATATTTCTTTAGAGTTTAAGAAAGCTTTGAGCGTAGTGCAAGTTTCTTCAAGTATATCCCCGCCCTACCCGTCGGAGTACTCTTCTTTATAAGGTAAGGGGTATTATTTCTTTCATATTCATAAAGAGAACTTCTGTTATTCCATTCTTTATTATTCTGTTGGAATAACCTGTATACGCGGTCTACCCTATACTTGGTGAAATTCTTCTGTTATTTAAATCTTTATCATTATGTTGGAATAACCTGTCTATGCGAAGTACCGCATATTTGGTGAAATTCTTATGTTATTCCATTCTTTATTATTCTGTTAGAACATCCTGTCTGTGCGATTACGCATGACCTGGTTCCGTTATTTATTATTCTGTTGGAACATCACGCCGGTTGCGAAGTTCGCCTTTGACTCGTTTCGTTATTTATTATTCCATTGGAATATCCTCACATGTAATGCGTTTACGTATAACCTAGTTACGTTATTTATTATTCATTGGAATAACCTATCGGTCAAGCGCTTCATCGCATTTTCGGTGATTTCTTTTGTTATTCCATTCTTTATTATACTCAATTGGTTAAAGTTTTGACTTCTATACTTCATGAAATTAGTGGAATATCCTTGATATTTGGCGCTTCATCCAAAGATCTTTTCATGGAAATATTTTTACGAGCATTCTTGAATTTTACTCTACAAAGAAGTATCATGTTGACAATTTGGACGTTATTAGTTCTTGGATAAATTAATTCTTGAACTTGTTTTATTGAATTCTTATATCAGTGTTATCATCCTCATGTTTATATTATGTTGAAAGTCATCTGTGGCCTGTAGTGCGTAGATGGACTTGGTATGATTATGACCAGGGATTATTCGGTATAATCATGACCGTAATGTTACAAATGATGTGGTAAAAGTCCTCATTGTCCCGTAGTGCATTGATGAACAGTTGTTGGCATGATCATGACCATTGATGAATACACGAATATCCTTGGCCTGTAGTGCATGGATAATTTGTGGTCGTGATACTAATGAATATCCTTGGTCGTAGTACAAGAATGATGTGGATTATTTATTGTCGAGTCTCAAATGATAAAAGTGATGAAAAACCTTTTTAAATCATAAAAGATAGTAGATTTTATTCTCTACTTGACTCTTTTAATGGATTGCTTGTTCCGCTGCAGTTAAACTTGATGTTTGTTATATTGTATCAGTTTAACACTGTTGAAGGCTAATACCCCCAAACTTAAACCTTTGTTTGTCCTCAAGCAAAAATACAAAAGAACTAAAAATAAACAAACGAACTCAACTACATGAATGCATATGCATGATCTACTTCCTAATATACCTACGAACCCAGTAATAAATCAGTATGATATATAGCAACAGGCCTCAAAGATACTAATGATACTCAAATAATTTATCTGATCAAATCAAAGTCCATAACTCTAACCAGTTAGTCAATCCAAACTTGTCATCACCCATGTTGTGTGTGTGTGCTTGTTAACCATTCTAACCAACCGCAGTTCAAGATAATCACATAACAAACTTCTTAGAAGAAAAATTTTAGTTCCAATTCAATTACTTTTGTGAACATGACAACTCCAGTTAAAACTAAGCAATTACCAAGTCTAAGGGTAAATACATGATTTATTTCTACTTTTATTCAATCACGAGGGCATTTTTGCTCTTTTTCGTGTTTTATTTTTTATTATTTTTCTCATGGTTGTGCAATGTCTTATTCCCTTAGGCTTTTCAATGCTACCTTAACGAGCTTTTGACCAACGACTCCCAAGCCATTAAGACCTTAAGGCGCTAGGTATAAAGACAATCCCCTCGGGCTTACTTACTCAAGTAACAAAGGCCATAAAACTAGACAAGCATGCCACGGTGTTTATTCTCTTTTTTTTCTGGATTTTTATTCTTTTTTTCTTTTCATCATTTCTTTTTTTCATTTTTTTTCTTTTTGTAATATATATCCCATAGATTCCCCCAAACTCAAGCTTTTACGTCATTCCAACCATTATCGCCAGTTCACTAATTTCCTTAAATTTTAACCAAGATTTTCCCTCAGAAACAAATTATGAAATCCTTGAACCAAGTGGATTAAAACAGTTAAACTTTAAGTGCTAATCGGTTACATAAGTTTAAGACAGGCTTAGATTATCATCATGATTAAAATTAGAATTCATCATCAATTATCAAAACTGTTCAAGTTAACATGCAAAATCAATCTTATCATAGGTCGAGCTAAGACCACACAGATTCATGCAAAAAAAAAAATACAATTATACTACATGAGCACATACTAATGCAACACATATATGAATATGCAAATAACTACCATGTATTATATGCAACCTAAAAAAACACAATGCTAACACATAAAAAAAATGAACTACCACGCAGATAACTAACTATATGCAATACGACACTAAAATGCCCCCAAACTTAAACTAGACATTGTCCTCAATGGCTGAAATATAAAAAAGTAAAGCAGAGGACTTTCCTAAAAATATAGCAATCTTCCTCCTCGTCCGCTAAGTTTGGAGAATAGGCTAGATACATGGAACAAATTGGGCACCACACTTGAATTTGACTTGAATAACCTGTAAACCATGATAGACACAATTTTATAAAATCCTAAATAAATGCAAATTCAAAACTACTAATATAAAACCTAATAAAAACTAAAAATAAAAATTAAACTTGGGTTGCCTCCCAATAAGCGCTTGTTTTATAGTCTCAGCCTTACTTCTTCAATTCTCTATCCAATTCCCCTACGAAAATTGAGGAACCCTCCATCCATCAGTAACAATGTCTCTTTTGGGAGGTTCCCAATTGTAATGGCCATTGAGTTTAAGTCACCTAGCATGATCTTTTTAGATAGGATCCCCATTAAGTACGACAAACCACTAGGTGCTTTCCCCATTGTGTTTGTGATCAAATTATGGCATGGAAGCTTGTCAAACACAATGGGCTCTTCCTCTATCTTTTCCTTTTTAACCCACCATGACTCCACAGTTGTACTAGCTCTTATGTCACAAAGAGTTTTGCCTACGACATGACTGCTAATTTGGCATGGTTTTGCAAAACTGCCTAGATTCTTGAACTTTGGTGGAGAAGGTACATGGGACACTATCAAAATTGGCTCATCTTCGTTGGTACTCAAAGTTAGATCTTCGTCGATCTCCTTTTCTTGGTCCACAAGTCTTTCCTCTCTTTCAACATCTATATCATTTGGCACATTCGGTTGCAGATTTGGTTCGGGCTCACCATCAGTCTCGGAATTCTTGTCATAGAGCCAAGTGTATTGAGGACAAATGTTCGAGGCATTGGTTAGTTGTTTCGTTTGGTTTGTAAAATTTTGACTCAATATCTCTTGATTAATCCTCCTCTCCTCACGTGAAGCTATGTACTTGGACAAAACTTCCTCCAAATTTGAATGTTCTTCCTGTTGTAGTGGAGGTGGACACGAGAAATCCGGTGGGTACGTTGGACTTGGAGCATAAAATTGATCTTGATGAGCATGGTTCCATGAAACACCTTGGCTTTTCACATTCATATCTACTTGACTCAATAACTTATCTTGTTTACCGATCCTTTTGTCAGTTGCTAAAATGAATTTTTCCAAAGCTTCTTCCAAACTTGTTTTCCTCTCTGGCTGTTGTTGAGTCTGATTTTGAAATCCGGATGTGTTTTGCTATCTAGGTACTTGAGCTTGATTGTTACTCCATGAAAAATCTGGGTGATACCCCAATCGATGATAGTTGGGATAGACATAATTATTGGGGTAATCACCACCATCATGCATCTTAAACTCGGCGATGGTGCATTGATGACTCATATGATTTCCAAAGACAATAATCACAAGTAACCGCCACACTTTGACGACGTTGCAGCTTCAAAAGCGTCTAACCTCCTCGAAAGTGTCTCAATCAGGCTCGACAATAAAGAAAGTGTCGCGAGTCTGCCACATCTCTCCTCCCTTAATCGAAGTCATTTTTGTCATCCTTCGACTCTGTTGGGTCATGCGATAACCTCCAACGTCTTGAATTTGCCTCAATTTGTATGGCTCTCTGAGAAAATGTATTAAATCCATCAATCCATGTTTCCTTGGTTGAGTCATGTTCGTGTGTATGGCCATTGATACGCAAAGTCATCCATGGTACCTAAAAAAGAGAGAAATATAGGAAGAGAATTAAAAATAAAAATAAAATGTTTAAATTAAGACTAATTTGATTGAAATTAATATTGGTAAATAATTATTAAATTAATTCCCAAGAACGGCGTACCAAAAAATTTGTTGATCGATTTAAGTAATTAATAAATACGCAAGTATACACGGTCAACAAGTAATAAAGTGAAAGTAGAGTATCGTTCCCACGAGGAATTATTTAATAAAAATTACCAAATACTAACTCTTAACCAAATCAATTTTATTTAAACAACTGCAAATTGTGATTAAGATAATTAATTCAAATAAATAAAGATTAAGACTCAACGAATGAATTCTGATAAATAAAGATTAAGACTTCAATATCCCCAATTATGAACTATAAATCAATTATCCAATTATCCCAATTATTATGCCTACTGAATTGTTAACAGGAATTCTCAAATATCAAAAGTCCTTTTCCAAGTGATCAATTGACTTCTATTTAATCCAGATTAATCTTGCTATATTCCTATGCAAAACAATTGAATTAAACTCCTTCAATTCTAATTCCTTATGTATTACATGCGGTGAACAGATATTTCCATTCAATTCACAAACCTAATTATTCACCATGCAAATAACTCAAGTCACATGTTATCATGCTTTTATTCTAACCCTAGAATTCCTCTTTCAATTCATTCTAGAGTAACAAGGTAATTAATCGATCGATAATTAATCTATAAGGCTCAAGACAAGATAAACAATTCAATTTGACACAAATAATTGGAATACATTGAATAACTAATTTATGACATAAAAGGTTCAATTGAAATCTTAATAAAAGAGTTAGTTCATAATTAATGAATTAAAACCAAGAATCCTGGCTCGAATAGACATTAAAAGATAAAATTATGATAAGAGAAGAGAATAGAATCATTGTCGCAAAATCTGATGCTCCCCTGCTTCGCTTGCTCTTAATCTCGGTGTTCTTCAATTTGCTTCAATCTCCAATGGCTAATTAAGAACTAGGGTTTATATTCTAATCTAATGGAGTGTTTTATCTAGTCTAATCTATGTCATCTCTCTTTATTTTATGTCTTACATCATGTATTTATAGGTTACAAGTCTAATTTTTAGCTTAGGAACAAACCCAATCCAATTTGGAGTCAAAAAGGTATCAAAATTTGCCCCAAAATGCGTCCAAGCCTCACACTGGATTTCTTCCCCAAAGGCTCCTCAGTATTGGGCGGTAGATCGAACACTACTCCCTAGCACCCCAGCGCTGCAAATAGCCTTGGTTTGGGTGCCCCGGCGCTGGTCCCATTTTTGGAAATTTTCTACTCCGACGTCTTTTGGGAAAATGGCCATAACTTCTTCGTCTAAACTCCGATTTCAAGGATTCAAGATGTTACGGAAAGAGGAGACATAGATCTACAACTTTCATTCTTTAAGTTTTTCGAAATAAGGTCCATAGTAATACTCAAATTGGCTCTGAAGTGACTATTGTGTAAATGGCAAGCCGAAAACGCGAATCTAGTAACCCCAAACGTCGATCCAAGTAACTTTTGTCCCAATTCCTACAAAATAACATAAAACATGCATGAATAGACACACACACTTAAAACTTCCAAAAGATTAAGCTCAAATGCACTCAATTAATGTGTATAAACTCACTCATCAAAGGCTAACGATAATTTATTCTGTATTATCTTAGTCATAATATTTCTTACTGGGCTAGTTGAGCTCACCCTTTTACTTTCATTGTTCTCTTCAGGAAATGAGAACGTAGCAAGGACTAGTCGGGGAACGGAGTGACGGTCCAGATAATAGCATTAGTAGTTCTAACTATTCTGTTAAATAGTGTGATAATAAATGTAATGAGGACTCAATTGAGTGTGGATATTGTCTAGATGATAATATTTCTATTAAAACTCACAGCATATGTTTTATCGTATTTTACACGACTGTTGTATAATTAAGTTGTATTTGAATTTTGTACCATGTATTTGGTGACTCAAGATAGGTGATGTATACCTATTTTGGGGGCGTCACACATCATATCCCATAGGTTACATAACACTTGGGATTTACATTTTATTTATCATATCATAAATCACATATCAAGTACATTCCCTATGATGTCCTACTAAGATACTGCGTAGCCTTACGATGCTCTTCCTCCATAATTCGGAACATTATTCGGCGATCTAATATGTATGATGGCAGCGTCTCGAACTGAATCGGATAACCCATGACCCGATCTTGAGCTCGATTAATCACGGTGTTGAACACGCTATTCATCTCTTCCATCGTCATTCTCTTTTCTTGTGCTTCTTTCACTGCTATCCCGGCTCATTGAAAAGCTTCCTCGTACGCTTTTTCGGCTCTTTCCCTCTTAGTAGATTCTTCCTTCAGCTTGTTCTTCAGTTCTGCGATCTCCTCAGTCAGTTGTTCATTCTCTCCTTCAGTGTGAACCAGCTTCTCTTCGACATTAGTCAGACATTTATCTCGATCCTGGATCTCATCGTCCTTCTGTGCCATCGAGGTTTGTTGCTCAGCTACTATCTCTTGCAACTCCTTGACGGTATCCTGAAGTTCCACGTTGCGGTCGTAGACTTCATCGTACATACGAGCAACAATCAAGGTCAGTGGAATCTCTTCATCCTCGTCCTCGTCATCCTCATTCACCTGTGGCAGCTTAACGGGATCCTCCTCATACGTTTCCACATCATCATCCTCATCAGATAAACCCTCCTGCTCAACCAATGTGACCAACGGAGCTGACTCCCGTGGAAGTAGTTTTTCCCAAACCACTTGAATGTCATGAGATTCCTCTTCTCCAGGCATCTAAGGTCCTTCCTCCCTAGCCTGACTGGATTCTCCGACATTAGTCATCCTGACAACAAAATTTTTAAGTTTTAATTATTAATCATTACTACTCAACACTCACGAGCACATAAGTTGTAATCACATAAGCACATAAGTGTTTTATTACTTATTCCTTAAAACTCGATAAGAGTTTATCACCACTATCTTTTCCAAGGTTACTTCCTAAGGGCTTTCCCCCCACCTAAGGTTCATAACCTAAGGCTTTGATACCAACTTATGACAACCCCAAATCTGGGTACTTCATTACCGCTGGACTTGGTGTTCACTTAATAAAAATATTCATATCTATCTACACAATCATAATAAAATTGAATAATAAAACCTTCCCATTAAAAGATTACATTAAACAAATAAAAAATCTCCCAGGTTATCTAACCTTTAAATACAAACATTCATATGCGGAAAATTAAATAACTTCATTACAATAATTCAAATCCGATAGTAAAATGTCAACATATTACAAATCTTCAATACTTGTTCATCTTTCCTTTCCCTTTACTGGTGCTAGGTACGTCGACCTTTTCTACTTTAGCTGTAATAGTTATATAAGCAAGAGTGAGCAAACAAGGTTCACTTGAAATAATAATAAATAAAACTTTACAACCACTGCCAAATAATAGACACAGTGGAACTGAACAAAATATTTTATCAATGATAATCAGAATCATGAAATATTTAACTGAGGGTCATAAGACCACGAAATATGTCCATAGTTATAAGCAATCTTTTAACTTAAACTTTAACAGTCATAATACTATAGGGACTCCTCGTACTTAGGGGGATCAGCCCTTCGTACAATGTATTGGGCACAAACATTTCAACGCTAAGCGTAACTTATTCCCTAATATTTGGGTTGTTCATCTCAGTATTTAGAGTACAAGTCCGCACCAAAGTAAGTTTGGTTTGGATACATTTCAAGGTAATTTGGAATTCAACGAACATCAACTAAGGATTAGTTGAATAAAATTAATAACGTTATGCTATGGAATAATCATAACTGAATCGACATTGTAAATTAAGGTCATGCTTTAGGAATAATCTAATAGTATACATATTAAACAATATAACCTACCTTGCTTGAACAACGTTAACCTAAGGTTAAGATCTTATTTAGAATTGAGCATTGAGCATGCATACTAAATAGTAATTTGAACGATAAATTTACTTAACGAAATAAGTTAAAAAAAAGAATAAATTGCTCAACATAATTGAAATAGGATAAGTAAACTTACACAATGTAATAAACAACTAGCTCAACAAAAGTGTAGAGTTAGAAAACTTGTGTAATGTAATCGAATTAAAAACAATAATTTTCTCAACGAAACAATAGATTTAGAGAACTTGCAAAATCGTAAATAAACTAACTCAACGAAAGTGTGGAGATAGAAAACTTGCCTTGCTTGTAGGCTAAACCATAACAATTCAATTCACAATATCCTAATCATATGCCATTAGGACACAATTAGCCACCACTCATAATACATATCGATTTCATGTATGGTTTGATGTTTAATCACATAATCAAGTTACATTGATTAAAATAATAACAACACTCGTTAAGTGTTAATTGTATGCTCATTAATAGTCCTATAATATCATAATAACAATTTTACATGTTAAACAATCATCATATTACATCCCATTAACAACTACGGACTTTTGTGCAAGACAAAAGCCATTTTAGGACTTTCATAAACCGGCCATGCCATGGTATGAGTAACAAAGTAGCCAAGTGGTATTTGTGGTTTGAGCTTGGCGTTATCATTGCACAAGCCCAAAGCCATTGGTTCGTCATTGTATATAAGCTTCGAAGCTTTGGCTCCAACTTTGGCGCTGAGGAGCGAAATCCAGTGAGTCAAAAGAAATTTGGCGTTGAGGTCTCAATTCTGTAACAAAACAAAACAAAGCTACTGTATCTTAATTAACATGTATAACTTATGCAAATTACACATAAACTTCACCAAGCATACATATACTAATTTAGCACAACTTAAACCACAATTTTAGAAAATTAAATAGTGGAATAGCATATTTTAAAACCAAAACTCCATTTTTGTTATTTCTTGACACAGTGAACATTGTAATACCATTTTGATTCCTTGGAATCACGTTCTTTTTATTTCATACCCAACTAACCTAATCACAATTCAATTTCACATATTAGCTCAAAATCCAATACTAATTTTGTTATCCTATAAAACATGTTCAAGCATATATTTTTACTATAAAACTCTGTTCTTTCCTTTTGACATAATTCATACAATCCCATACATATATATGCTCATCACCGATATATATATATATATATATATATATATATATATATATATATATATATATATATATATGCACACATGCATATGATTTCATCATCCATTATAAAAATATGGATTTAGAGATTTTATATTACTTGATCAAGAACACAACACATAAACTTTAAACTATGTCAGTAAAACATATTAACACATATATGTAAATATAATATTAAGGTTATGGGAAAAATACCTTTTGGTTGCTTTGAAAATCCTTGTTAACCTCTCGAGAATTGCAACTTCGTAGACGCTTTCTCCTCTCAACTCACTCTAGTCTCTCTCAACTTTCTCTCCGAAAACCCTTTTCTTTATCTCAGAACTTTCTTCTTACACTTTGGTTTAAACTAAATACATTATCGTAATATTAAAACAAAACCAACGCCCGCTTTCAAACGAAAAAATAAACCGACGTTATATTAAATACTAATAAGTTATCGATTACCAAAATTAATATATATATATTCATTCTATTGAAACGACATCAAAATGTGTGTATCAACGACATTCTTATTACATTAATAATATTACATCTGCTCCGCTTAAAGTTCTAAAACCATTACATTCTTTGTTCATCATACTATAATATATACAACTTACTAGTTTATTACAAGGTAAACTAATCGCTCATCTTCTTTTGTTCTTACTATGATTTATCCTTATCTAATCGATCACCTTCATCCTTATTCATCGGATCCCTCTGCTCATTGGTCCTAGTTGCATTCATATGGTTCAAGCAAGAGTGAGCATAACAAGCTCTCGCCAAGTACAACAATTTCTTTTAAACAACATGCTTGAAACATAGAAATCTTATATCTTCAATAATCGAATAATAGTTATGAAGTACTATCAATAATTCAAAATAGCACTTTTTTCCTTCAAAATGTTTTACAATAACAATATTCAAGAAAACATAAATTCTCGCTCAAGACCATGAGCATTTCATAATTTCTTTGAAAAGGACAACCCGACACTAAGTCCGTAAGTCCCAGATATATCTTATTTAGCACTTCTGGGTGATCAGCCCATAGTACTCTATGTTGATCAACACTACATCCTGTTAAACGTATGTACGTTTAAGTTTTGGCAACCTCGCGTGCCCATCGAATAATCGATGAAAAATACATTTGTTTATTCATACTCAAAGCTTACCTTGAATCCGCATCAAACAATCGGGCGTAGGATAGCGTTAGCAATTCTATATTGAAAGACTTGTAAATAAATCAATCAACTCTTCAAGATTAGTCTAGCCGAGATAAAACTGGCATCGACCCTTTAGTAAAACACTTCATGCATCTCATAACATGAATCACAGAAAACTTGGCTAACACGAAGGTTAGACAAGCGATAAGAAAAACTTGCCTTCAAATTCTGCGCACAAGATAATAACTTTTCCTTTCGGCCTTTTATGGTCTCTACAACACATAACCACATAACATACCACATTAGGTCATGAATGAACATACATGGTTCCTAATGAATCTTACCCTTCATCTCAATCTAATCATATATTAGATTTGTTACTATTGGTTCCGTCTTGCCATTATATTTTACATTATTCTTACCAACTTCTTTCTCTTTTATGTCTTATGTAGATTTACTTCATTAATCCAACTCGTTTCGAGTTAATCATCATTCCTCACGGCTTACTAACATCCTTACGTTATTAATCGAAACTCGATCGTCATTTGTTAAGTACACTTTATTGCATACCATTTACATTCACGTATTACTTAACAACATTTAGTTGTAACTCTTAAAGTTATAGGCCTTATCATTATTGAACACGGTTCACGTTCTTTATACTTTACGTTCGTTTTTAATTGATTATTAACCTTTAATCATCATACATTAAGTGTCTAACAATGTCTTAACAATGTTATATTTATACCTTAGTTCATTACTAATGAGTTATCTTTCATTCTATACTTGTAAACATTCTGTCTCTGTCGAAACCCTAGGATCTAGCGCCATGGCGGCCACACATAGCTCTCTTCTCTTCGCAGCATGGCCAATGAAGTTTGCAGAGAGGCAATGACATGTGTCAACGCAGCGCAAAGCCACCATTTGTTTTGGGTTAGCCAGCATGGCCAACAACTCAGTGTTTTAGAAAATTTTTACAGATTTTTAATTTTGTGAAACTCTCCTGACGCATAACTTCTTCAAGTTATAAGTCCGAATTGGCTCGCTCAAAAGCCTCACGGTTCACAAATTACATACTTTATATGCTCATGCAAGAATTTTATCTATTTGACTTGTTTGCTAAAAATTCACCTATTAGTTCATTTTTAACGAAAACGATAAACGCTCGTGAACGCTCAACGCTCGCTTTTTTCATTCTAATTCGAATTTGGTCATTTTCGAGTCCGCAACTCTATAATGCCAAATATGACTTGTCTCCATTGAAAACCAACATTTCCAACTTCAAACACAAAATACGATTTCCATTCCGAGATTTTCAATTAATTCGATTATTATCGCCTAATCGTGAAAATTTTCGCATAACTTCATTTACTTATGATTTGTTCATCGTTTCAAATGGATTCAATCCATCATACTAACATCTTGACATACATACTTCATTAACTTATAAATATGATAAGTTATTACATGTTCTATGTGAGTTTATAACTTATAAAAGTATAAACTACTTATGACTTCCTTTCTCAGGACTTATTATAGATTAAGTCTTTTAACCACCATTCTTACTCCTTATTATCATACCATATTATTAAAGTACACATATGAGTAGTTCATATAAACTCTTTATAAATTCATAACTTAATTAAGTTTGAATTACTTATTCATGACTTATACGGCTTAAGTCCATTGATTAATCATTCTTATCATTCCTTAACATACATGTTCTACCACTACCCCCTTCTCTAACAATGGAAGAGAAAGAGAATTATGGTTTAAGTTCTTACCTATGAAGATCACTTGCTTAAGCTTTAATCTCCTTCTTGCTTCTTGAATTCTCAAAGGCTAAATTGTTCTAGCTTTTCTAGCTTATTCTCACTTATTCTCTCTAACCAATAAGCTCTCAACTTATTAGATGAAATGAACAACCAACAAAATGAAAACCAAGCTTGCTATTTATAGGAGTTGCTAGATTAGGCATAAGGGTCATTAATCCAATCCCACCTCCTTAATCACCTCCTTACTATTCATTACCTAACATTAAGTTAACTTATTCCATTCTTACTTGGCCACCAAGTTTACTTACTTCATTAAGTTAACTTTACTTGGCCATCACAATACTCAGCCATTAAGTTAACTTGCTCATCACATAAGCACACTTTACTTAGCTTTTAAGTTTGCTCATCATTACATAATTTACTTTACTTAGCCATTAAGTTACTTAACTTATCCTTTGCTTAACCCTTAAGTCTACTTTGCTCACACACTTATTTCTTGGTCACCAATTCACCCATATGATCATGGGTTGCCCCATGGATCCTCCTAATCCATTGGATTCTTACTTTGGGCTTAAGGTTTAATTAATCCTAACTTATACATTGGGCTTGCATTAAACAAACACTTGGGCTTGTTCAATAATTTACATTGGACTTAACATTCAAATATTTGGGCTTTAACATTAATTCATATTGGGCTTTATTATTATCCCAATTAGACATTACATTTCCTACACAATTCAACAAGTCCATTATATTTGGCTTAAAGCCTTATAACGTATAATTTATATATTAATCTCAGATTCTAACTCGTATACTTATTTAATATATGTCATTCCATCATTCATACATGCTCAGATAATACCTCGTATTATACTTGTATTCATTACCTCGCATAATACTTACGTATTATACAATCATTTCTTTAATTCATTATACACATTTAAATTCCTTCTCTAACTCATTTTCCCTAATCGTTAGGTTTTAAGTCAGCAAAAAAAAACTGCGTTTGCCATAATCGAAATATTATTGGATATTCCATCTCACCTCGATATTCTATCATTACGTATTTCTCGGAAGTTCAAAAATAATAATTTGAAAGCGTAAATGCGTGAATAGTGTTTTTTCAAAAAATTTCTGAAAGCTTTTTTATTTTCATCTTGAAATTCAAACACTTTAATTCTACCACATAGCCAAAATACTACGACATATTCGATATATCTAGGTCATAGAACCACCTTCAATTAGCTTACTCCCATATATATAATTAATTAAATTCATTTAATCCACATAATCAAATAAAATTTTAATTCTCAAAATCCAAATTTTTTCGGGGTGCTACACTCTTCCCCTTATAAGGATTCTGTCCCCCGTAATCTCGCTAATAATACATACACCATTGAGGAAACATTTTCCTTTATTTTAATCTCAAGTTCCCACAATGCTTTCTTCGACATTGTGGTTCTTTTCATTTCACCTTCAACGAAGGTGTTATCTTATTTTTCATGACTTGTCACTTCCTATCAATAATTTGAGTTGGAAGTTTAAATACTTATTAACATATTATGCTATCTTCTCTTTCGATTAATTCTTTTTAACTTTAAAATTATTTGAACTCAAATTCCTCCTTCAAAACAAGATTATACATGATCTTCTCTTTATCTTGCATCCTCTTCTTCATTCGCTTAAACTCCTCATTACCTAGTTGTATTTAATTAACTCGCTCCATTATCATGGATCGAGTCTACGTTGTGAATAACATTTCTACCACTTCATTCCGTAATTTAACTTCTAACTTCATTCTTTGCCATTTTCGTTATTAACTCATTCTCGAGTCGTTAATATCGATAGCTTTTCCTACCCTTCCTACTTAACGCATCGCTTCTACATTTTACCTTCCATGTATGATATAATATATCACGCCATATAACCTCTTATCCATTCTAATCACCTTCTCTACTTCATATTCAACTTCTTCTGTGTGGAGATATATTTCAAACTCTTAGAGTCCGTGTATATCTCACACTTCTCCCCGTATAAATACTATCTTCCGATTTTTAATTCTAAAACTATAGCTGCCAATTCTAGATCATAAGTAAGATAGGCCTCCTCATAATCCTTTAATGGCGTGATGCATATATGTAATGACATTGCCATGCTACATGAGCACGCAACCCCATCTTCTATGTGAAACATCGAGATACACTATAAAATCCTCATATCACCCCGATAAAGACAATATAGATGTCTCACTTATTCTTCCTTTTAGCTCTTAAAAACTATTTTCTCACTTCTCATTCCCAACATACTTCTTAATAACAAATTTTGTCTATCTCTTTAAGCTACAATTCACACGTAGTGAATTTCAGATCCAACTTCTCCCTCCGTAGTGTTTCTCACACTATCTTCAAATGTTTAACGTGATCTTTCGACGCCTTAAATTAGACTAGAATATCACCAATGATCATTACGACACCCTCATCCAAATAATATTTGAACACTCTGTGACGCTTAATGGTACTTTCAACCATAGCACCTCACAAGAGTACCTATCAATTTGCCACCGACTTGCTTTCGGCACCCATTATAAAAAAAGTCTAACTTCCGCACATTAGTTAACCCAAACGACATAACCGTAAACTTGTCATAACTATAACGAGGTCTCGAATGTCATCTTAGGTACCTCCTCCTTCTTCCTTACTTTCAACCGACTATACCCGTGACGTTAAATCTATCTTAGAAAAATTCTTTGCCCTCTTCAACTGATCAAATAGATCATCGATCCTGGGCTATGGGTATTCACTCTCAACTGCTAACTTACTCCTATTACGATAGTCGATACGTAACCGTAATGACTCATCCTCTTCCTTAACATCCTCCTAACTTGCGTCATAGCTAGATAACAAGAGCGTCGCGGTATTTGATTACCGTAAAATACAACCTTGGGTTACTTCAGAAAACCGAAGATTCATACCTTTATTCTAATAATTTATTAAAGTTCTATGGTTAATCAACTTATTCATATCGAGAATTAGTTCAAATTCTCTCAACATTATCGGTGCTTATCAATCGTCACTTGCTTACCATTATTATCCATAAAACCATTTTCACGAATATAATCAACGAAAGTTATTCCCTCCTTCTTTACCGTAATGTTTAAAGGTATTTATAATCCCTTTTAGACAGACTCCTAGATGAGTCTTTCCACATGTCTTACACACTTCGATCTTATGCTTAGGATGCCCTTGTCCGACTCCAGTATTCCCAGAGTTAAAATTCTTTCCTTTTGACATACTGCCACTACCACTGGCACTCTCTGCCTTGGTTCCTCCCTCTTCCTTGCTCTTATTCTTTCTCTCTTTGTGGTATTGAGTCAACGCCTCACTACCACCCTCTATTATAATCACCTTTTCCGTAATGGTCCCATAGGAAACAATCAAAAACACACAAATCCTACTATAGAGCTGTGGTTTCAGCCCCGCTCAAACCCCACGAGCCTTCCTCTCCTCAAAGGTCCACTTGATGTGGAGCAAACTTTGCCAATTCATTGAATCGGCCGCACAGATTGGGGAACCGCCATGTCCCCTAGTTTAAGTTCTAAGAACGTAATTCCATCCTCCTCCTTACATGCATGTAGGGAAATAATTCTCAAGAAAACCTTCTTGAACTATTCCCCACGTTACCCCATCTCGTTCTAGCCCCACCCTGGGTGAGCCTCCTACCAAAAGTTGGCTTCCCCTTTCATCATGTAAGTCACAAAAGAAGTCTTTTTGCGCCTCACCCACGCTTTTGTAATAACAAACGCCTTCTTTATTTCATTTACCCATGTCGGGCTTCTAATGGGTCCGTTGTTCCTTTGAACTCCATGGACCCACGCTTTTAAATTCTTTAAAGGTAGTCATTCGCTAACCTAGGTTCCGCAGTACTCTACCCCTAGTTTAGTTAAATGCAGCAAGCTAATGAATTAACGAACTCTTGCATAGGGTTGTTTTGACCCCTTGATTATCATTACGTGATTCCGCTTCCCGATTACGTTGTGTTTCTCCTGGCAAGATTTTTCGATTAAATAAATAAAATTTCATTATTATCTATTTACTTGCTTGGTTATCCTTCCATACTAATACTCATACCACATCAAAGCACATTAAATAAAAACTTCATTATATTAATATGCTTCTTCATAGTTTGAAACTATTTATAATTTGTTTTACATAGCCAAAAGCTATTACATACATTTATCCCGCAATTGAACTTCACAAAAGTTGGGATTTACAAAAAGACTACCCTTTTATACAAAAGAGGGTTTTACGTCACTACATATATATTTATAACTCTAAACTTCTAATAATGCATAACATCATCCTCGTGTTTCTCATTCGCAATCATTTCTATAAGATCCCGACTAATAGTATGTCGAGTTCCGCCTTGACTCTATAGAATAACAAGCAACTTTAAGCTTGAAATCCTTATGAGCACTCTTATGGATGTAAGACATCCGTATATCTTTCTTCCGATCCTTCTTCTCCAGTTTCCTACTTAAGCTCTACCACCTCGCTCATATAATCCCTAGCCTTATTTATCATGAGCACCTTCTCATCATGTTCGACTCAAAATCGCTTCGCAGACTTCGCTTCGCTACATAAAGAGCACTAATCTCTTCATTCTCGATTCTCGCATAATCGCATTCTCAATTGCACATTCTGTCAAGTTAATCGCCAGATACAATGCTCTCATCAGATCCGGAGGCGATGACTTCGAGGTAGGTACCACCGCATCAACCGATGTTATCTCCATTACTTCCTCCTCATTGCTCATCATATTAAGATATGATGTTATATCCATATCTCCCCTGAGTAGTCTTCCTCGTAAAAGTACTCCACTACCTCCATCTCTTCTAGAATCACTAATGGTACCTCTCCGCCACCAAGATAGGTATGTGCTCTATTCTGTTCATAATTTCTTCGCCACCGCAGTATATATCTCTATACATCAAGCTATCGATCGACATCCTATAATAACATATATGTTGATTAGTACATACACACACAATAGTATAAGCACAAATCACATTTAATTTATTTAGGTTACTTTCCATCTTTTAAATCTTTCAAGCATCGAAGTTTCCTCAATACCTTATTAACTCATTCAATCAAGTAAAGCTTGAGTTTACTTCCTTCTGACTTTTCTTCCTTAACGAGGTTATTAGCCCAAGGTTCTTCCCCTTAAGTTTTATAACCTAATGCTTTGATACCAACCTGTGACGCCCCAAATCGGGTATCTTCCAACCCGATAGATGGTGCTACACTACAGACTCATAACTGTACATTCATTCTATTGAAACGACATCAAAATGTGTGTATCAACGACATTCTTATTACATTAATAATATTACATCCCGATCCTAGGTTCTAAAACCATTACATTCTTTGTTCATCATACTATGATATATATAACTTACTAGTTTATTACAAGGTAAACTAATCGTTCATCTTTGTCTTGCCTTTATCCTGGTCGGATCCCTCAGTTCATTCAGTCATAGCTGTATTCATATGGATCAAGCTAGAGTGAGCATAACAAGCTCAGCAAGTACAACAATTTCTTTTAAACGACATGCTTGAAACATAGAAATCTTATATCTTCAGTACTTGAATAATAGTTATGAAGTACTATCAATAATTCAAAATAGCACTTTCTTTTCCTTCAAAACGTTTTTACAATAACAATATTTCAGAAAACATAAATTTCGCTCAAGACCATGACCATGAGCATTTCATAATTTCTTTGAAAAAGACAACCCGACACTAAGTCCGTAAGTCCGACATATCTTACGAGCACTTCTGGGTGATCAACCCATAGTACTCTATGTTGATCAACACTACATCCTGTTAAACGTATGTACGTTTAAGTTTTGGCAACCTCACGTGCCCATCGAATAATCGATGAAAATACATTTGTTTATTCATACTCAAGCTTACCTTGAAATCCGTATCAAACAATTGGCGAGATGATAGCGTTAGCAATTCTATATTGAAAGACTTGTAAATAAATCAATCAACTCTTCAAGATTAGTCTAGCCGAGATAAAACGGCATCGACCCTTTAGTAAAACACTTCATGCATCTCATAACATGAATCACGTAAAACTTGGCTAACACGTAAGGTTAGACAAGCGATAAGAAAACTTGCTTTCAATCATCTCTCGCTACAAGTATAATAACTTTTCCTTTCGGTCTTTTACGGTCTCTACAACACATAACCACATAACATACCACATTAGGTCATGAATGAACATACATGGTTCCTAATAAATCTTACCCTTCATCTCAATCTAATCATATATTAGATTTGTTACTATTGGTTCCGGCTTGCCATTATATTTTACATTATTCTTACCAACTTCTTTCTCTTCTATGTCTTATGTAGATTTACTTCATTAATCCAACTCGTTTTGAAAGTTAATCATCCTTCCTCACGGCTTTACTAACATCCTTACGTTATTAATCGAAACTCGATCGTCATTTGTTAAGTACACTTTATTGCATACCGCTTTTACGCTCACGTATTATTTTAACAACTTTTAGTTGTAACTCTTAACGTTATAGGCCTTATCATTATTGAATACGGTTCACGCTTCTTTATACTTTACGTTCATCTTCAATTGATTATTAACCTTTAATCATCATACATTAAGTGTTTAACAATGCCTTAACAATGTTATATTTATACCTTAGTTCATTGCTAATGAGTTATCTTTCATTCTATACTTGTAAACATTCTTTGTCTGTCGAAACCCTAGGATCAGCCGGCGCGCCACACATATAGCTCTCTCTTCTTCACAAATACGAGTCACAAGAGAGGTAATGATGACTGCGTGTCTGTGCGCATAGCACCACCATTTGGTTTTGGGTTGAAGCCTGCGCCAACTCTGTGCCTTAGAAAATTTTTACAGACTTTTAATTTTGAAAAATTCTCGGACGCATAACTTCTTCGTTATAAGTACGAATTGGCTCTTTCAAAAGCCTACGGTTCACAAATTACATACTCTATGCGTTCATGCAAGAATTTTATCTATTTGACTTTGTTTGATAAAAATTCACCTATTAGTCAATTTTTAACGAAAACGGTAAACGTTCATGAACGTTCAACGCTTGTTTCTTCGTTCTAAGTCGAAATTCGGTCATTCTCGAGTCCGTAACTCTATAATGCCAAATATGAAGTGTCTCCATCGAAAACCAATGTTTCCGACTTCAAACACAAAATACGACTTCTGATAAGTGGTATTTTTACCTACTTATTGAATACCAATTCATGCGAATTGTGCCCATCTCAAGTACATTTTATTGTGTTTTAGTTGCATTTTACGTTATTTTTCATTGCATTTACTTAAAACTCATTTTGGTGAATAAGTGCAGGAATCGGCTTAATTTTGGTGGTATTAGAGGCACGAGGAAATGGATGCGTGAAGGCGAAGAGGCAGGCAAGTGGGGATGTGCATGGCATGGAGGTACAATGAAGCATGGAGACCAAATGGAACAAGAGGATCAAGCATGAAAGAACAAATAGCAAAAGCATGATGAGTAAGCCAAAAACCGTAACTAGAACTTCAGATAGAAAGCAAGTGCACATGGCCACACGGCAAATATCAAAGCTGGGAGCTGCGCCACATGAGTAGTACCCGGCCAGACAATGATGACCATCGCAAGTTACGCATGCCGCGAAAGCAGACAAGTAGAGGGACGCTACCGCATGAGAGGCCACGGACAGACAGGGATATTTTATAAGTCTCGCGCCCGCCGCGAGAGATAGGCCGGAGAGAGCTATTGCCAATGCTGCTGGCGTCGATGTCGTAATTTTGTTTTAATTTTAAATTTTAATTAAATGATTTGTAATTGGTTTTAAACGATTCTCGATCGTGTCGCATGTATAACTTGATAATTTTGAGCGTATTTTCATCATAGAAACTAGGGTTTACACCTTGGGAGAGATTCCAACGTAGAACGAAGCCAAAACGTCTACTTCTCCAATTCTTCTTGGGATTCTCTCGCCATTGTGGATTTTTATTATTATTTACATCGGATTTCTATGAGGATTTAAACGTTGATCATTGGTTTTTATTCAAATGATTTGGGTTGATCGTTCTATCTTTCTTATTTCAATTGTTTGTTTATCGATCATGTTTAGCGTTGATCCCATAATGGCTTTTGGTTCAGCCATGAACTAAACTCCATTATGGGATTCTAACGGATTTTAATATGTAGTTTGGTTGCACGCTTAAATGCTAGGATTGTTTTGCATATCATATGGGATATTTATCATGATTGTTTTACATGTATGAATGCTTGATCACCATTCATCTCAGTATTTGTATGGAATTGACAATGAACATACAAGTATGGATTGTAATCATGATAACATGCTAATATATAATGTTGTATATGGTTTTTGTGATTTTGTGAACCGATAGATATATATTGTTTCACCGTATGAGCTAGAATAAGGGCTTGAGCTTAAAATCAATATAATTGCAATTTCACATGTATATATAGTGATTTTGGTTGTATTGGTGATTACATAGAGTCTAACATCCGTAGATGTTGTGTAAGTAGGTTATAGTGCATGAAAAATGGTTATAACTCTATTCGTGCTTTCGCTATTTTCCCGTGATATGTGAACACTTTCGCACGATGATAGTGGTATTATTAGATGAAATATTAAATGAAGTTAGGGTCCCATTATTTCCGCATTATATTTATTCCATTTGTATTCTTATTTTTAGTTGTTATTCACAATTAGTTTAATTCAACACTTTTAGTCATTAGTCTAAGCATATAAATTTGGTGAGTTAATTGATGCATGATAGTTTAAATTTAACAACTTTTTCTCGTGGGATCGATACTCTACTTACTCAGACACTTGTTGACACATGTATGCTTTCAGATGAGTTAGAGCTCTTTTATTAGAACTATAAAAGAGGCAACAAGTTTTTTGGCGCCATTGTTTCGGGAAAGGCGTTAATTTAGATAATTATCATCGCTTAAAGCTAAATTGTATGACTTAGACAATTTCGATCGCTTTCATTTCTATTTTTTTTTTATTTTTATTTTAGGTACTTTAGAATTTTATGCACACGCGATCATCCAACTTTAACTAACACCAAAGACAGAAAACATAAACTAAGAGGTTGGAAAGCAAGTGCGAAGAAATTTGCAAGCTGCAGCTAGAGAGTACTATACATTAGTATGGTAGAAGAACCAAGAATTGAGCAAAGAGAAGAGCATCTGCTCTAAGGGAATATTCCATGCCAAACATAAATGGATTTATACCTAGCATAGTCAGATTCTACGATGACAAGCAACCAACACCTTTGAGATTAAACCGCACTATTCAAATGGTGCGTAACTCTGGGCCTCAGCTTGGGGGTGCTGCACATGATGATCCGAATGAGCACCTATTGAGTTTTATCGAGAGATCTCGTGACACATTCAGATACAATGGTGTGACGGAGGATGCCATCGACTACACGGCTATTCCCATTTTCATTGAGAGATAAGGCTAGAAGTTGGTTACATTCTTTGCCGCCGTGGTCAATAACCACATGGGAGGACTTTACGTAAATTTTAGCCAAGTTCTTTCCCAATGGCTAAGATCGCAAAGATGAGGACGACTATCTCTCGCTCGAGCAACAACAGTATGTAGTCCTTATATGAGGCATGGGAGCGTTATAAAGAGATGCTCGTAAAATGTCCGATCACAGATGCCGATCGATGGTGATAAATTCCTTTTACAATGGGTTAGGATGGCAATGAGACCGATTGTGGATGCAACCGCAGAGGGGCATTATGGGCAAAGAGCTATGACGAGGCCTATACGCTTATCGAGACTATGGTCGCATAATGATTATCGTAATCCCACAAATGATGATGCCACAAAACCCAAGGTTGCAGTGTGTTGGAGGTTGATGCCATTACTCGCTTGTTTCAAGACAGATGGCGCCTATGGCTAAGAAGATAGATATTTTTGGCAGAGAGCAAAGTGAAAAAAGCTTGCCTTCGTTTTGAGAGATTTAAAGTGGGTCACACTCCACTTGATCAATGTGCATCATCCAGAAGAGTCAAGACAAGATGTGAGCAACTACGTAAAAGACCAAGGTCAATTCCGTAACACATACCACCCCAACAACCGCAATCATCCAACTTTAGTTGGTCAAATAACCAAGGACAACAACAACATCGGGCCAAATTTAACCAACAGCTTCAACCACAAACTATCTCAAACCATAATTTACATTAAAACCACTGCTTTCCACCGGATTTTCTCAACAACAACAACACACACACTCCAAACCGCACCACACCATACCGTAAAAGAAATCGAGATGGAGGAGATGATGTTGAAATACATGGCAAACATCAAGTCATGATCAAAAGCCAAGCAAGTGGCTATCAAGAATCTTGAGACTTAGGGAGGGGCAGATGGAAAGCATGCTTAACAATAGGCCCCAAGGTTCATTGCCAAGTAACACCGAGACAAATCCAAGAAGAGACGGAAGGAGCAAAGGTCAAGCAATCACATTGAGAGATCGTGGAAAGATTTGACAAGTTTCGCAAGTCGCGCTACCGCCCGCGCCCAATAATACTAAGGAAGTCGCACGCGCCGCACATGAGCAAGAAAGCAGATGGATCGACAAGGAAGAAAATCTGGAAATTTCGAGGCTCAAAGCAGAAGAGAAAGACAAGGCAAATTCGTAAAAGAAGGTCCAGAGTCCAAGACAACCAATGCACCCTCAAGTACCATATCCGCAGAGGTTAGTTAAGGTAAGGAAGACAAACATTTCAAGAAGTTTCGGAGGTGTTCAAAAGTCGCAGATCAACATACCATTTGGCCGAGGCATTGGAACAAATGCCAAGCTACGCAAAGTTCATGAAAGGTATATTGTCAAGGAAGAGGAGATTAGACGAGTTTGAAAATGGTAGCCTTGACAGAGGAATGCAAAGCAAAGGCTCCAATGTAAATTACCTCCAAAGTCGAAAAGATCCAGCAATTTTCACAATTCCGTGCACCATTGGGAAGATGAACTTTAGCAAGTGTTTATGTGATCCGGGGCAAGTATAAATTTGATGCCGCTTGTCGTTGTTCAATCACTTGGGATCACGGCCCAAGACCTATAAACATATCACTACAACTAATGACAGATCCATCACGATCCACGGGAATTGTTGAAGATGTGTTGGTAAAGGTGGACAAGTTCATTTTTCCTACCGACTTCATCATTCTAGATTTGAAGAGGACAAAAGCATACCAATCATACTAGGGAGACCATTCTTAGCCACTGCAAGACTTTGATAGATGTGCAGTAAAGGGAGCTCACTATGCGCTGCTCAGATCGTGGAGGTCACTTTCAACGCCTTCAAAGCCATGAAGTTCCCAATGATGAAGAAGAATGTTTTTCGTTGATTTGGTGGATCGGATCGCAAAGGATGAGGCAAGAGTCTTGCAGATTTTGAACCTTTGAAGAATATCACCAATGAGAGTTCAGATGTGGAAGACGAGGAATTAGATGAATTTGTGCAATATCTGGATACCACCTCACAATTCAGGAGATTTAGATCACCTGCAGAGCCATTGACAACAGCTGGGGAAGCCTCAGTAAAGTTAAAGCCATCTCTTGAGTCACCTCCAGAGTTGGAGTTAAAACCACTTCCCTAACATCTCGTGTATGCATTTTTAAGTTTAGATTCAAAATTACCCGTGATTATCGCTATCTCGCACTAACATCTTGTCGAGGGAAAATTGCTACGAAGTGCTTCGATAGCTCAAATCGCCTATTGGATGGACTATAGCAGATATCAAAGGGATCACCTTCATATTGCATGCACAAGATCTCGATGGAAGATGGTAAAGCAAGCCAACAATTGAGCAACAAAGGAGGCTTAATCCGATAATGAAAGAAGTGGTTAAGAAGGAGGTGCCGAAAATGGCTAGATGCAGGAATAATTTATCCGATCTCGCATAGCTTCATGGGTGAGCCCAAGAGAAAGGTGTTCCAAAAAAGGGTGGTATGACAATGTGACCAATGAGAATAATGAGTTAATTCCAACACTAACAAAGAATAGGTGGAGAGTTTGCATGGATTACCGCAAGCTCAACAAAGCTACGAGGAAAGATCATTTCCCACTCCCATTCATTGATCGATGTTGGATAAAGTTAAGGTGTCATGAGTAGTACTATTGCCTGCTTTTCGACTCGGATATTCTGCTACAATCAAATTATGATAGCTCCAGTAAGACTGTGAAAAGACTACCTTCACATGTCCGCATTTACACTTTTTGCTTTCGTAAGGATGTCTTTTTGACTATGCAATGCGCCAACCACGCTTCGTAGATGCATGATGGCTATATTTTCGCATACGGTGGAACAGAATGTGGAGGTATTTATGGATGATTTCGCCTTTGGGGACTCATTTGACCTATGCCTTGAAAATCTGGTTATGGTTTTGAAAAGATGTGTTGAAACGAACTTAGTGCTAAACCGGAAAAAAATGTCACTTCATGGTACAAGAAGGAATCATATTGGGACACAAAGTTTCAAAGACGGGACTTGAGGTGGATAAGGCGAAGCTGGAAACTATTGAGCACTTGCCACCACCCACTTCAGTAAAAGGAGTTCGCAGTTTTCTGGGACATGCAGGTTTCTACCGCAGATTCATTAAGGATTTCTCCAAAATAACTAAACCGCTATGCAGTCTATTGGAGAAGGATGCACAATTCAGCTTCGATGAAGCCTGCATGTCAGCATTTGAACACTTGAAGAGGAAACTTATTTCAAAGACCAAAGGATTATCGCACTGCATTGACTTTGCCATTTGAATTGATGTGTGATGCCAATGATTACGCCGTAGGGGCTATTTTGGGACAGCGCAAAGAAAAGATATTTCATGTGATTTATTATGCCAGCAAGACCCTAACGGATGCACAATTGAATTATACCACCACAGTAGAAAGAGCTATCGGCGTGGTATACGCCTTTGACAAGTTCCGAGCATATCCGATTGGCACAAAGGTGATAGTGTATACGGATCACGCATGATTCGACATTTAATGGCAAAGAAGGATGCAAAACCCTCATTGATTAGATGGATTTTATTATTGCAGAATTTGATTTGGAAATCAAGGATGTAAAGGGGATCGAAAACCAAGTGGGACCACTTGTCTCGACTCGAGAATCCTGGACAGGAAGTAAACAACAAAGTTTCGATCAACGAATCCTTTCCAGATGAGCAGCTTGTTTGTGGTGAAAGGTGAAGTGCCATGGTTCGCAGACCACGCTAATTATCCGTAAGTAAGATGGTACCTTCCGACTTGGTGGGTTATCAAAAGAAGAAATTTTCGCACGATGTCAAATGGTATATATGGGATGAGCCATACTTGTTTAAATAAAGGTTCGATCAAGTGATAAGAAGGTGTATTCCATATAGCGAGACCGAGGGGATTTTGCAAAAGAGTGTCATTCTACTGGTGTATGGAGGTCACTACGGTGGAGAACTAACAATGCCTAGAGTGCTACAAGCAGGATTCTACTGGCCGACAATTTTCAAGGATGCATACAGTTTTGTCCAGCGGTGTGATAGATGTCAGCGAGTGGGCAACATCTCTAAAAGAAATGAAATGTCGTTGAATACAATCCTCAAGTAGAAATTTTGATGTATGGGGATTGATTTCATGGGACCTTTTCATTTCTTCCCTCCCGGAAATCTCTACATCTTGCTCGCAGGGACTATGTCTCAAATGGGTTGAAGTCGCAGCTTCTTCCGACTAATGATGCCAAGGTCGCCCTCGCGATTTCTACACAAAAGCATTTTCACGAGGTTTGGGACCCAAGGGCTATCATTAGTGACGAAGGCGCTCATTTCGCAACAACAGTAGCTTTTACGCCTTCTTCAAGCTAAGTATGGGGTGAATCATCGATTGCTACAAACAGATCACCCGCAAAACAAATGGTCAAGTCAAGTGTCAAATCGCTAAGTAAAAAGAATCTCGAAAAAGTTGTGAATCCCACACTAAGGATCGGTCGTTGAAGTTAGATGATGTCGTATGGGCTTATCGAACAAACATACAAAACTCCGCTGGGCATGTCGCCTTTTCAACTCGTGGTATGGCAAAGCCTATCACCTCCCTATGGAGCTAGAGCATAAGGCATATTGGGCAATATGGAAACTCAATTTTGATTTAACATCCGCAGGGGAAAACGACTACTCCAAATTTCAATGAGTTAGATGAATTAAAGTTGCAGTATATGAGAATTCAAAGTGTATAAGGAGAAAGTAAAGAAATGGCATGACCGAAAGATCATGGAAAGAATATTTGAACCGGACAAAGGGTTTTGCTTTTACAATTCCTGCACTTAAACTTTTTCCCGAAAGTCAAATCGAGATGGTCGTGCCCATTTAAAGTGAAGACCGCCTTTTCGCATGGTGCAATTGAAGTATATGATCGCTTTTCTGACAAGCCTTTTAAGGTAAATGGCCGCCGATTGAAACATTACTTTGTGGGTAGGTGGATAGATGTAACGCCACCTCAATTCTCTCGCCGACATGAGATTCGTAGAGAGACACCAAGCTAATTGACTATAACTTAGCGCTTGATGGGAGGCAACCCATTATTTTTACCTATATTTTCTTTTCATTCCTTTAGTAGAGTAGTAGTTACATCATTTCTATTTCATGCCTGATAAATAATATGTTGTGCATTCATGTTCCTGTAGGTGTTTGCAATTGCACTCATCACTGATATGCAAATGGGCTAAAACAAAGGTGCATTCATGAAGTTACATCACATGCACCAGCACAAGCCAAATACCGGAAGTCAAGAGCTAATAACTCCTAAGCAAGTCATTCAGCGCGCGCCAAAGCCATCCCATTAAAATTAAATATGGCACAAGCTGACGCCAAGCCAGTTGAATTTTTTTTTAAAATGTAAAAATCCGATCCGTGGTCTACTTGACTTCTCCCATGCCATAATATAAAGCGTATTCTGCTATTCTCCCATAATCATAAAACTCTCTTCATCGCTCATATACACAGCTCCCTCTCCATTAGCATAAATCTAGGGTTTTATCATGGGGAGTGTCACAAGCAAGTTTGGGGGTACTCTCATCCGTGGCAGAGCATCTATATTCTCTACCTATCATCCGCTTCATGGGTCCAAAAAGAATACGCTCCATCTCCATCTCTTCATCATCGACTCATCATCCAAAGGATCACGACGAGGTTATCATGGAACACGTAAAATTTATCACCGAAGCTCAAAGAAGATTATTATCACCCGTGACTAAATCGTTTGTGAAGGAACGAGGATTTAAACCTGATAAGAAAGATGGACAACTATGGAATATGCTACGAGAAAGAGGCTGGGTTAGCCTAGCCGCAACGCCTATGCCTATTCCCATGGGAGTTGTTCGGGAGTTCTACGCGAATGCAAAGGAGATGGAGCTGAAAGGAGGGATAACGTTGGTTCGCCAAGTGCAAGTGGATTTTCGTCCCTCACCATCGAGCAAAGGTTGTTTGAATAATCGATACACCACCGATCGGGTCTCGCGAATTGGGTTACTGTGTGCACATTTGATGACGGACTTCGACGTAGTAATTTTGGATTTGTGCATCCCAGAACCAAATGGAATTATAAACCAGGGACGACTGAGCCTAAATATTTTCCAACGCATCCACCTTGAATCGTTATGCCCAAGCATAGAATCTGTTCATATGCACCAAATTAATTTTGTCCCTCACAAGCATGAAGTACCTACCGAGAGAGCGATCATTTTACGGGGGCATTATCACAGTGTAAGTATATCGACGCTTACCACTTAATTCATCAAAACATGTCGCGTTATCAAGGGGAGCATGAATGGGAGTATCCCGATGCATCGGTGGTGGCGCCATACTTTGTATCCAACAAGGAGTAACGTGGAATGACAAGCAAATCGCAAAAACCGAGCCACGACATCACTACCGCCACAATCGCCAAGTTCAAGGATTGGACGGGGTGAACCACATCCACGAGGATTGGGTTTTATCATCCACCCCACATTTCCAGAAGAGCCATCTCAAGAAGCCCCCCTCCGATGATGATGAGGCAGCCCATCCACCCGAAAGCACACACTTGCCTCCTAGCAATCGACAGCTTCAAAGGTGAGAGCGCAAAGTCGACGCTTATGTATGCCAATCTTGGAACGTTTGCTACGGACTCACAAGGGCTTTGGTAAGCTTTTCAGCAAGAAGGAACAATGCTAGAGTGGCCTCAGCTTGGAATCGCAGAAGCCATATCCACCACTGCATTCACCACCCGAGGAGGGGGTGGTCAAGCCGATCATTAGGGGAGTTTTTTTGCACTTTTACCTTCATTCAATGGGGACATTGAATATTTTAAGTTTGGGGGTATTGGGGAGCATAGCATAGTAGTTTAGTTTTAGTTTAGTTTTATTTTTTTTTTGCATGTTTATGTGTTTAGTTAAATTTTTTTGTAGTATAATTTTTAATTTTTATTCATTATTGATTGTGTTAGTATGTTTTAGTGCATGTCTCACACATATTTTTGCTTAATAGAAATTTTGCCTAGCCAATGATGATAGTGAATTGTGAAGGATTTTAGAACATGTTGGATAACACAACTTAGATATAATGTTTTACACGATGAGATTCATGTTGTTGTTTCAAATGCTTTTCAGATGCACAAACGTGTTCACAATCACTTGTAGGTTTAAGAAGTGTGTGTTGTATTGCTTGATGTAACATGTAGTTTTTAAAAGAGAAACATGTGGAAAGTGTTGTAGATCAGATGAGCCATCGACATGCAAATTTTGGGAAAACATGGTAAAACATAGGTATGCTAAAAAAAAAAAAATAAAAAAATCAAATAGCAATAACGTGGTTAGTCTTAATTTGGGGCCCCGCTACTGAGAAAGTACGCCCGAGGGGATTGTCTCTACACCTAGCTACCGCTAAGGTCTTTTATGGTCCGGGAGTCGCTGGTTGAAAGCTCGCTAAGGGGTAGCAAAGGTGCCTAATGGATTGAGACATTGCATACCATGTGAAAAAAAAAAAAAAAAAAAGAAAAAAAAATAGCAATAAACATCATGAAAGTGCGTAAATCGCCTCGTGAGTAGCAATAAAGCAATAAACCCATTGTTGAACCTTAGTTTTGTGTTGATATGTTGAAACAAATTGCATTATATGAATATACATGAGTCTTGCTTTTAGACTATAATTTTCTGCTTGGAGCAAAGCAGTAAGATATGTATTCTTTGCTTAGATCAAGTTTTTTGGTGAACATCACACACACACACAACATCTCTATAAAGATATATGAAATTATCTCGAGTGTATGATGTTATGTCTATAGTTTGGTTTGAAATTATATTCTTGGATCTCAATGATTCACCGAGGTAATTCAATAAATTTTTATGGGGCAGGATTATGTGAGACTAATTTGCATCATAGAGTAGTCAGATAGTTTTGTAGTTGCATTTTCATTATTCATTAGTATGCATTGCTTCGAGGGCAAGCAACAGTTCAAGTTTGGGGGTATTTGATAAGTGGTATTTTTACCTACTTATTGAATACCAATTCATGCGAATTGTGCCCATCTCAAGTACATTTTATTGTGTTTTAGTTGCATTTCACGTTATTTTGCATTGCATTTACTTAAAACTCCTTTTGGTGAATAAGTGCAGGAATCAGTTTAATTTTGGTGGTATTAGAAGGCACGAGGCTAATGGATGCGTGAAAGCGAGGCACAAACGAAGATGTACATGGCATGGAGGTACAATGAAGCATGGAGACCAAGCATGGAGCAAGAGGATCAAGCATGAAAGAACAAATAAAGAAGAAAAAGAAGACAGTAAGCCAAAAACCGTAACTGTAACTCAGCAGCAAAGTTGCAAGCGCGCAGCGTAATCAACTGGGAGAGCGCTACCCACGCGAGAGTACCCTACTGCATAATGATGACTCATCGCAAGTTACGCTACCGAAGCAGACAAGTGCAGGGGGACGCGCCGCATGAGAGGCCTACCGACAGGGTATATTCTCAGTAAAGTCTCGTACCGCCGCGAGACGATATGGAGAGAGGGGCTACGCGCTGCACGCTGATGCGGCGTCGATGTCAGAATTTTGTTTTAATTTTAAATTTTAATTAAATGATTTGTAATTGGTTTTAAACGATTCGATCGGTGTCGACGTACACTTGATAATTTTGAGCGTATTTTCATCATAGAAACTAGGGTTTACACTTGGGAGAGATTCCAACGTAGAACTAAGCCAAAACGCCTACTTCTCCAATTCTTCTTGGGATTCTCCGCCATTGTGGATTTCTATTATTATTTATCGGATTTCTATGAGGATTTAAACGTTGATCATTGGTTTTTATTCAAATGATTGGGTTTGATCGTTTCTATCTTTCTTATTTCAATTGTTTGTTTATTGATCATGTTTAGCGTTGATCCCATAATGGCTTTTGGTTCACCATGAACTAAACTCCATTATGGGATTCTAAACGGATTTTAATATGTAGTTTGGTTGCACGCTTAAATGCTAGGATTGTTTTGCATATCATATGGGATATTTATCATGATTTTTTACATGTATGAATGCTCGATCACCATTCATCTCAAAGATTTGTATGGAATTGACAATGAACATATGTGTATGGATTGTAGTCATGATAACATGCTAATATGGGGTGTTGTATATGGGTTTGCATGATTTTGTGAACCAGATAGATATATACTGTTTCACCGTATGAGCTAGAATAAGGGCTTGAGCTTAAAATCAATATAATTGCAATTTCACATGTATATATAGTGATTTTGGTTGTATTGGTGATTACATGGAGTCTAACATCCGTAGATGATGTGTGTAAGTAGGTTATAGTGCATTGAAAAAATGGTTATAACTCTATTCGTGTTCTCGCTATTTTCCGTGATATGTGAACACTTTCATTTATGATATAGTGGCGATTAGATGAAATATTAAATGAAGTTAGGGTCCCATTATTTCCAGATTATATTTATTCCATTTGTATTCTTATTTTTAGTTGTTATTCACAATTAGTTTAATTCAACACTTTTTAGTTATTAGTCTAAGCATATAAATTGGTGAGTTAATTGATGCATGATAGTTTAAATTTAACAACTTTCTCGTGGGATCGATACTCTACTTACTCAGACATTTGTTGACACATGTATGCTTCAGATGAGTTAGAGCTCTTTTATTAGAACTATAAAAGAGGCAATTGTTCTAGCTTTTGTAGCTTATTCTCACTTACACTCTCTAACCAATAAGCTCTCAACTTATTAGATGAAATGAACAACCAACAAAATGAAAACCAAGCTTGCTATTTATAGGAGTTGCTAGAATAGGGCATAAGGGTCATTAATCCAATCCCACTTCCTTAACTCCACCTCCTTACTATTCCATTCTTAACCACCAAGTTTACTTGCTCACCAAATAAGTTACTTGGCCATCACAATACTTAGCCATTAAGTTAACTTGGTTGCCACACATAAGTACTTTACTTGCTCATCACACATAAGCACTTTACTTAGCATTTAAGTTACTTAACGTATCCTTTACTTAACACGTAAGTCTACTTGCTCAACACACTTAATTCTTGGTCACCAATTCACCCATATGATCATGGGTTGCCCCATGGATCCTCCTAATCCATTGGATTCTTACTTTGGGCTTAAGGTTTAATTAATCCTAACTTATACATTGGGCTTGTTCAATAATTTACATTGGACTTAACATTACAAATATTTGGGCTTTAACATTAATTCATATTGGGCTTTATTATTATTATTCCAATTGGACATTACAATTTCCTACACAATTAAACAAGTCCATTATATTTGGCTTAAAGCCTTATAACGTATAATTTACGTATTAATCTCGTATTCTAACTCGTATACTTATTTAATATATGTCATTCCATCATTCATACATGCTCGTATAATACCTCGTATTATACTTGTATTCATTACCTCGTACAATACTTACGTATTATACAATTATTCCTTTGATTCATTATACGTATTTAAATTCCTTCTCGAAACTCATTTTCCCTAATTGTTAGGTTTTAAGTCCGCAGGCGAAAAACTACGTTTGCCATAACTGAAATATTATTTGATATTCCATCTCACCTCGATATTCTATCATTACGTATTTCTCGAAAGTTCAAAAATAATTCCCAAGCAGAAATGCGTGAATAGTGTTTTTTGGAAAATTTCTCGGAAAGCTTTTATTTTCATCTTGGAAATTCAAACACTTTAATTCTACCACGTAGCCAAAATACTATGACATTCCGATATATCTAGGTCATAGAACGACCTTCAATTAGCTTACTCCCATATATAATTAATTAAATTCATTTTAATCCACATAATCAAATAAAATTTTAATTCTCAAAAATCCAAATTTTCTGGGGCGTTACAATCGTCTAAATATTCTCGGGGTGTACTAAGTTTACTAGAAAATTCTTCAGATATAAAAGAATAGGTGGCACCCGAATCAAATAATACATAAGCATTCATATCATTGATTGGGATTATATTCGACACCACGCCCTTTCAGCCCATCTTGATCCCGGATTGGCCATGTTAAGGTTCGGGCGGTTGATTGGTTGGGTTGTGCAGGTCCACCAATCATTAACTTGCTTCCTTCTCCCTGGCCTCCGCCAGCTCCCCCGCTTCCTTTCTTCGGGCAATCCTTTATCTGATGCTCCGTTGACCCACAAGCAAAACATCCCCTGATCTTCTTTGGTTTTGGGAAATTTGGCGATATGTGTCCCTCTTGGCCGCAATTATAACACGTGCTCTTTCCTTTCTAACACTCCCCCTGATGACTTCTTCCACATTTGTTATAAGCTTCAGTCCTTTTCTTGAAGTTTCCATGGTGACTCCCACCTTGATTATTGTTTCTGTTCTTGTTGTTTTCCCATTTTCTCTTTCCGGAGTTACTTCCTCCACTGCTGCTTCCTCCACGATGCTCACTACCAGTGTTCTTGTTTTTCTTCTCCTTATGATATAGACTTAAGGCCTCACTGCCACCTTCCACAATGATTTCCTTCTCTAACAATGTTGCAAAGGAATCAATTTGGAAGACTGATACCTTATTATACAGCCACGACTTCAACCCTTGCTCGAAGTGTCTCGCCATTCTTTCCTCATCCCCAACTTGGTACTCCGTAAATCGCGCTAGTTCATTAAACTTAGCTGCGTATTGCGCCACTGTCCTATCTTCTTATTTTAACTCTAGGAACTTGACTTCCATCCTATTCTTCATACTCTTTAGGAAATAATTCTCGAAGAACAGCGGTGTAAACCTTTCCCATGTTATCGTCCCTTCTCTCGCTCTCTGCTGATTAGATTCCCACCAATAGTTCGCTTCGCCCCTCATCATGTATATGGCAAATACTGTCTTCTGGTCTTCACCCACACGAGCTATAGTGAAGTCCTTCTCGATCTCTTTGATCCAGGTTTGCGCAACTATCGGGTCAGGAGTTCCCTCGAACTATAGGGGTCCTACACTCTTAAAATCTTTGAAGGTTGTTACTGGGACAACTTGGGGAATGGGTGGTACTGGTTCATTTCTTCCCCTCAGAGCTTCTCCCAATAAATCTACAAGTCTCTGTGACAACCCGAAAAATCAGATTGTCTAGAATTTAAGATTTAAAGAATTAGTTATTAATAAAAAGAATTTTTATTAATAATATTCTGTGCTATGTGTTTATTAATCGTTCTAGAACCTAGGATGATTATATTACGGGAGGATTCTGGCTACGAGGTAGACTGAACGAGTAAATATTTTCAAGATGAAAATAAAAAAAATTTTGGGAACAAAAATATTTCCGGAGAAAAAGACCAAATAGGCACTATTCATCAGACGAAACCCTAAGGGTTAGGGTTTAAATAACCTAAGCCTTTACGAGAGTTCGGTATGTTAAAATGACATTTTGTCAAAAGATTTGATGATAATATATCGTGAAAAGTTAAGTAAGCTGATAAAAGTTTTTCTCAAAAAACGTGCAGAAATCGGACGAAATAAAAATGACAAAAAGTACTGCTATGTACTTTTCATTCGTTTAGCTATGTTAGGGGAAAACGTGAAGGAAAATGGTTAACATCAAAAAGTGTTTTTCAGTTTTTCGGAGATCCGAAGAATGCGTAAAAGTTAATCGGTAAAGGAACGACGATATATCCAAAAATATTTGGATTTCGAGAATTGCAGTTTTTAAAACTGTCGGACGAATCCCGAAAGACGAAACCACAAACTAACAAGGGAAGCTTCGTGAATAGTAAGGAGGTGGGAATAGTAACTCTAGGGCGAAATGACTATTTTGCCCCTAGCTTTGAAAATCTATATAAGAGAAGTTAGTTGATATTTTTGAAAATCAACCAACACTTTAAGAGAGAGAGAAAGCTCTTGAGCTTGGAGAAGAAGAAGAAGGAAGAGAAAGAGCATGGATGCTCAGATCAAAGGTGATCGTGAAATAGAAAAGCTAGCAAATCGCTGGCTTTGTCTAGAGGAAGAAGAATAAAGAAGAAAGGTATTAAAACCTAACTTCTACATTAATATTTTCTTTTAAGTTTTATATTTTTAAAACATAGCTTAATGAGAATAAGATTAAAAGATATTATGAATGATTTTCATATTGTTGAAATCATAAGAAAAGAAGAAATAAGAATTAGAAGTTTAGTAAATAAATTTCTTAGGGAAGTATAAGTTTTGTAATGAATTTGAATGATTCGAATGAATCATATGAATGATTTAGTGAAATTAATAAGGAATGGTGTTTTATAACATCAAATTCCAAGAAAAAGTGAAATCATAATCAAAGTATGGATTAAAAATGAAGAACGAACGAAGAACGTGAAGAACACGAAGAACGTTATTGATGGACAAATTTAAAACCATCGTAGTATAATTATTTTCGATGGACAAGTTTAAAACCATCGCGTATAAGTTAGATGCTTATTGCTTGGTTAGGAACGGTAGAAACGTTCATGAAGAACATATTAAACTTAGCTATAACGAAGTTATGGCAAAATTTTTGTAAAAGACAAATGTGAAGTAGAAAGTATGTAAATGAACCTGAAGGTGTAGGGTTTCATAAGAAAGTAAGAGAATGTAGAAAACGTGAGTCGTGGACTCAAGAACGAATGGGTTACGAGTTCAGATGATCGAATTTTGGACGAACAAACGAAGAGCGTTAAAAACATAAAACGAATGAAGGATGAAGATTAAGCCAATCGAATGGCATGTTAACGGATTCAGAATAAATTTCTATCTGAGGGGAATTGAAGTATGTAAGATAAGGAAGATAATGGCTTTGGAACGATCTCTTTCCGAGTTATAATGAATAAGTTATGAAATTATGAAGTAAGCATCTCGAGTATGTAAAAGACTTAGAAAAATTTTCAAGATTTAGGGTTTGGCGCCACAAGACCAAATGCATGCTTTGGAAGGTGGTAACATGCAGCAGCTGCAGAACAGGGAGTTAGACACAAGAGACTCGCGCCATAGCACGAGCAATAGCAAAGGAGGGTGGTGCCTTAGCGCCAGTCTGGGAAGAAAGACAACGCAGAGTATGGCCGCAAAGACGAGAGAAAGAGAAGGAACCTGATCACAGCCACGGCAAGTGCAAGAGCCAAGCACAGAGAAGAGTTTTTTATTGCTCAACTTTAGGGGAAAGTAAAATAAAAGGTAAAGAACATTTAGTTCGTCAGATGTAACACTTAAATAAGTGATTTAAACCTTTAATAAAGATTGAACGGAAAGATTAAATGAGATTAAAAGACAAAAAACGTAAACGCAACACAGTTGCGATGAACGATCTGTCTTAGCCTACAACGAAGGGTATGGCTTTGACATTAAGAAAGAGTAATGAACGTGGGGTTCATATAATGGATAACGAAAGTAGTAAGTAAGATATGAACTATCAAGAAAGATGTAATGAACAGTATCAAGATTAATGAAAGTCGAATGTGAGTCGGATAGAGAATGTTAGAATGAAACGTAAGTGTTAAACACTTTAACCGACGTGAAGGTTGAGTGTACACGAATACTAAACGGATAGAACCTACATCCCGTGTATGGTTTGACCGTAGGGTAATAAAGACCAATGATTAAACCTGTGAACGGTGAAGAACTGAATTAAAGACAAGTAAGTTTAACGTAAAGAAACCAAGTTAATGATTAACTTGGATGACGTTCCGAATCGAATGAACCGGACGTTGTAAGATATGAATAAGGCAACGTAAAATGTTTAACACTATGAATGCGTAGAATTAATATTGAATGATCGTTCTGAGTATACAGAAGACTGTATGACTTAGACGATAAAGAATGAATCCTGAGGTATGACACTTAGTGGTCAGAAAGCCATAAGGAATATGAAATTTACTTAACGAACATTATAGTTTAATGATTCAGATAAGTTAAGATGAGTTTAGGTTGTAGTACAATCGTAACCTTTGATGGTTGACATATGGGAGCTGGGCTAAACAATTCCTTTAGAGAGCGGAGGTATATACGAAACTGGCAACCGATTTAACTCACTGTGATGAGAGTGTAGATGAGACGGGAACATGTTTGTTGGTTGTTTGTGAGAAACCACTCAGAGTACCATATGGACTACTAGCAGAGACACGATGTGTGCTGAGTCCTAGGAGTGTTATAAGAAGAAGATAAGAATGTAAATCATCAAAGATGATGATCGTATGAGTAAGACATCTTCGTATGTCATGAAGCCGTAAACCGGTAAAGAAAGTTGGTCACGTAAACTTAGATTACAAGAACGCGAACCCTAAGAAGTAAAGTCAAGTAAACCAATGCGTAAAGTTAAGTATATGACTAATTGATGTATGTGATCTTTCCTTATGTGATATATAGGGATTTGGAATAAGCAGTTCAGAGTAAACTATAAGTTGTAGCTGTGCGTAAGGCAAGTTTCCTAACTTCATTCATATTTTAAATGAATGCTAGTTTCTTAAACTTCTCAGATGTTGAACTTGAGAAGTTTTGTCTATGTGCAAATGTGTGATATTTGTACAAGGTGGTAGAATGTATGAGGCCTTGTGCCATAATTTTAACACTTCAGTGTTTCTACGAGATAAACTGTTCAATATGAGAATGTTCTGTTTATACATGAACCGTTATTGTTAAGTCTGTGATAATGATTCTAGCCGGACAGGATGTGTATGAAAAAGGTAGAAGAATGAAAGTATTTCAAAGTGAATGTGACTAATGTTTTAAAATGATAGGAATCAAGATTATTCCTATTATTCAAGATACTTCCTAACCTTTGTTCGGTTATTGAAGTCTTAAAAGAATGTTTAAATTCTTGAAGTTGTTTGTTCAACTGCTAAGACTTGCTGAGTAATTGAATGCTCACACTTGCTTTAAATAAAAACATTTTTAGCGAACGATGTTAGAAAGAACTTAAGGATCCCGTAATGATCAAGCTGACCAGTATCCAGAAGAAGTGTCATTCAATATATGAATGTACGTGAAGATCAAGCCAAGACTTGTAATGTAGAATAGTTTAATTAAACTATAGATTAGTTTAATGAACTGTTATGTATTCTTGGTGGCGGATAAAAGTCACTCGTGTAAGATGTAAAGAATAATGTAATTATCATTATTTGTAATGAACGAGGTTATAAAGTATTAGAACCTGGGATTTGAAAATGTATGTTGTTATATTTAGCTATATAATGGTGTATATTTAGAAAGAAGTGAGATCGTGACGTACGAAATTCGGGTGTGAAAATAGACCGGATTTCGGGGCGTTATAGTCTTTGTATCGGATCTACTGGTCCTCTCTCATCATTAACCGACTCTTCTGGGACAATTATTCTACGTCTGGGCGGTATTTTTCTGCATCATAAAATTTTCATTTTATTATCTAATTATATTACTTAGACATTTCTCAATTGAAAAGAACTAAAAGTTTATAACACGTTTATGAAAAAAAGATCATTTATATTAATATGCCAAATGGATACAATATAAGGTCTTCTCTAGCATACTGCTATAAATGATAACACATATCCCCTAGCATCACAAAAGATTGGGATTGTAACGATCGAGAAATTCGAATCCATTGTAAAATAATTTTATTTATTAAAATAATGCATAAAATTATATTACTTATTATTATTACGTGTTAGTAAGATGAATGTCGTTCTATAACCTAGAAACGTCGGAACGTAGTTGTATTTTAACTACGTGAGAGAATTAAAGTGTTTGATTTTCCAAGACGAAAATAAAAGTTTTCCGAGAAATTTTCTGAAAAACACTATTCATCGATTTCTGCTCGGGAATTATTTTTGAACTTCTGAGAAATACGTAACGATAGAATATCAAAGTGAGTTGGATTATGTAATAATAATTCAAGTATGGAAAATGTAATTTTACGCATGCGGACTTAATTCAAGAATGTTAGGAAAAATAAAGCGTTAAGGAATTAAAGTGATGATCGTATGATACGTATGTATTGTACGAGGTAACGAATACGAGTTGTCGACCTCGGGATTTTTATTTGTCCCTTTTTGTTACTTGTTCATTGGTGTTCTCATGTTATGTGAGATTTGTTTGAAAAAACAAGTGAAAAAGGTCCGACATGTATCATGTCGACAATTTAACTTTAAGAGTCACCAGTTGGTGTTTTTAACTGGTTACACCAACGCAACCGAGAAAAGGTTTGCACATTAATCCAGTGATGTGACACTGCTAAACAGGTCTGTGAAACCGAGATTCATTTGGGTTCGGGGGCTTGATTATGCGGAGGTAAGGTGTTAGGCACTTGGACATCCGTAAGTGTTATGGTGACCGCCACTTTTCAAGAAATCGTTATATATGAATGTGTGTGTGTGTGTGTGGATAAATGTGTACTTTATTTGGAAGTAGTGAGAGGCTTCGTTTGCACCTATATACAAAAGGTTTGAATTTATACAAAAATTCAATTTTAAGCAAGATATAGCAATGAGGTTTTATAAAAGAGGTTTTTCAAACCCCGTGCTCAATAGTAATTGAGACCTTTTCATACTTCCATTTTATTATTAAATGTTCGGCTTGTTTGCTTTTATTTTTCGAGATGCGAAGCATCTATAAGAAAATAATATATAGCAGTGCCGAACTCCTCATGGGCATGATAGCCTTCTAAGTAAATTCAAACACCGTGAATAATTTACAAACTGCTTACAGCTGAAAATGTCCATCACGGGAACCGAATCTAGATTTAGTAGACTAAATCTGTGATCACATGATTCCTAGGCTCACATGATGCCCCAATTTATATGAAAAGTAGTAAGCAATTATATATATAAAATCTGTAAATATATATATAGACATGATAAACCACCACGAAGCACCTCCATGGGGGATCGGAAATGTAAATATATAAAGGCGGTAAATATATATATAGAGACATGATCAACCACCACAAAGCACCTCCATAGGGGATCAGAAATGTAAATAAAGTAGTAATGCGATCAACCGCCATTAAGTAAACTCGTAAAGGGACGAAAAGTAAAGAAATCAAGAAGAGGCGATCAACCGCCACGAAGTAAACTCTAAAGTGGGATTAAATGTAAATAAAAGCAATAAAAGGCCACGTAAGTAAACTCCTGAATCTGTAAATGTAAATATATATATATATATATATATATATATATATATATATATATATATATATATATATATAAAAGCGATAAACGCACTAGATATAAAATCCAGGCTCATAAACGTTCCGGATATATTACTTTTATATATATATATAAAAGCAATAAACGTTCCAGATATAAAATCCAGGCTCATCGAACAAAGTTCGACAACAATTTATATATATAAGTATATATATATATATATAAAAGCAGTAAACGCTCCAGGTGTAAAATCCAGGCTCATCGAAAAAAGTTCGACAACAATTCATATATATATATATAAGCAAGTAAATGCTCCAGACATAAGTCTAGGCTCAATCGAGGCATAACTCGATAATGTTAGTCCATATATAAATATATACATATATAAATATATATATACAGACAGAAATGAAAACCACGGACTGAAGTCCGAGCATACACACGTAACACGACTCTCAACGTGAAGAATAGTGTGTGCAAAGATGAAGAGAAAGGCTTTATAGAGTATGAGAAGGCTTACAGTGGGCTGCCAAGGCAGGCTTCTATGACTCTAGACGGATAAACACTTAGCTCCCGCCGGTAAAATATAGCTATATGTGAGCTAACAGGTGTTTAAAATGAGAAAACACTCAATATGGGGTGTGTACAGAGCAAATTGGACAGGGCTTTCTCGCCTCTTTTTTTCTTACAAATGGACACCCCAAGCTTTATATTTATAGAGCTGGTGGCCGCAGGTGCACCTGCAGCTGTCACCTACAGCTGTCACATATGCACCTGTGGATGCCCGGGGTACCCTGGGCTCTGCGGGTCCCACCGTCTCGAAGTACGTGTACTTGTGCACTGTGATGACTGCTCGAACTTGTAGAACAACAATCTAAGCATCCGAACGAGGTATACAAGACCTTCTTTATACCGCTTTTGTCGAGAGTTACGCAATGACATGGGATTAGAGATTGTACAAAGTCAGGAAGAGGGGACCATGCCCATGGTCTTCAAGCTGCAAATTAAATCCGGTGTGCTGCCACACATAATAGTCACTCGGGATTGGAACTCCTTGGCTCTTGTGGGACATTGCTATGTCGAAATATATGTATGAAGTGTTGAGACGACGCGCTGGGGGTTGAGGTGGCAAGATGACGATTTTACTCCTCACCAGGGTTATCTCCGGTTTAGGTTGATAGCAGACGTTGCTCAGGGTTACATTTGAGATTGGACTGCTGCAAGTGTTTGATTTCTGCAGGGTTATCTGTAAGTGTGCCTGTCTTCCCGGTGTTAGATTCGGGTCATTAAAATGAGTGCCTCGGTAGGAGGTCTGAGATTGAAGCTGATTGCATGCATTTGAAACAAGCATTTCTAGAGTTATTGCCAGAATTGCAATGGCATTTCTTGGGGTTATCTCCAAGGATGAAACTCGGGGTTATCTCCGAGGTTGGAATTGATACTCCCTGTGTGTGTTTCAGGGTTAGGACTGAACTTCCGATGGTATCCAGAATGGATGTGAGCTGTCTTCCAGAGTTATCTCCAAAAGATGAATCTGCCCTCCTGCAATGTCAGTAACAGGTGTGCAGAAAATTTCAATTGTCTACAGATGCCCCTCTTTATCATATTCATGCAATGCAAGGCATGGATAGGATAAAGAATCCTAGACACTTGAAATGTAAACAAGATAAACATGATGCTATGTGAAGCAACATGATGCAAATGTATGATGCATGATGGAATGATTGTTAGTTCCCCGTTAATCCCTTTGGGATGACAATCAGTGATGCCTTGGACATGCGATCCAAGTCTTTCAGGATGTGGACGTTGGGGCTATTACCAAAGTCCTGAATCCTTGATATAGACTTTACTATGAAGATGTGTCTCTCGTGTGCAAGAGATCTATGAGGGTAAAACTTTGACTGTTTGAGGATGTGTATTACATATTTCATCATCGGTCCTCTCCGATGACGATGGTCTTTTCTGGTTTATGTCACCAGCATATACCACGATCTTATTAGAGTTACTGCTAACAGTATGTATTGTCAGGGCTGCCTAACCTTCACTGATATGTGTATCACCGGATAGATCCCTGTTGGGTGAACTATCGAGGTTGTTTGACCTTCATTGATGTGTGTATCAAAGGTTGAATTGCGTTGTGACCCACGTCGGGGAAGGTTGTGGATAAGTGCACTGATGGATGAGATCATCGAATAGCTTCTGATACTTTGATGGGTTTACTTGCCATCGTTTGAAATGATGTCATGGCTGCTTGACCTTCATTGACTTGTACATGAATGGTTAAATTGAGTTGTGACCCCCGCCGGGGATCATGTCAATGGATGACAATGCGTTGTAACCCTTGCCGGGGATCATGTCAATGTATGACAAGGCATTGTAACTACCGCCGGGGATACGTGGATGAATGAAATCTGCGTTGTGACCCCCGCTGGGGATACTTTATCAACGATTGAAATTGGCGTTGTGACCCCCGTTGGGGATCATATTTTAGGGCTATGACCCTGCACTGACGGCATCGGACCTTTGTGAGGTATTACCGAGCATGATTTGTAAAAGTTGAGGTCACTGGTATAGTATACCTTGTATTCAGGTGAATACCAATGAGTGATATGTGGAGCCAGAGTTTTGGCCCGTGAAAACCAGGATTCCAGGCTATTCTGCTCAATCGCGTAACGTTTTTATTCCTGATTTGGCCTTTTTAGCTTGCGAAACCTCCTTTGCAACTCGAACTGGACCGAGCCGGAGGGGTGGGACCCATTCTTGATATTTCTTTTGATAGGCCTCTCTTAGACATTGGGTAGCTTATGCCCATTCTCGCTATATCTTTTGATAGGCCTCTGTTAGTTGTAGGGCAGTTTTGCCCCATTTCCCTGTATTTTAGTTGTACAGAGATGATATATTAGATGATGATATACTTGGGAATGTATGTACAGTTTTCCATTCCCTATATCATATTGCCATCTATTGTATTATGCATATTATTATGTTATGCATATGTATGTATGTCCAGAGATATTCGGCATTGACCCTAGATGGTCTTATGAAACGGCCCATACAAATGTCTTCCTCGACAGTTAGCCATATTGATCATACCCCACCATTATTGGTGGCATCTGGTATGCAATCGTGGTATGATATCAAGTCACCATCAGACAGGGTGACTGTAGATGGTTTGTTGTAGCATATTATGGCCCTGTTGAAGTTTTAGGTTCTTGCAGGATTCATAGAGGGCATGTTGGAGCACTGGGTATCGTAGAGGCAGGTTTTTTGATTTGGGACCCAGGAGTTGACTCGTACTTTGGAGGAGTATGCACATTTGACGATGCTACCATTGGACAGACCTTGCATGCATATGGCGATTGGAGACATGAATAGACAATTAATGACCCTCACTGGACTGAGGCGTAGGGTGGTGCAGGATGAGCTCACATCTAGCTACGTTATATCCCATCATTTTTTGTTTGATAGATTTAGCTTTAAGGATAGTTATACACGACATTCTGCGGATTTTATCACACCGGAGGATCATTGGCGTTCGGCCAAAGTGGATGTACTGCTATTATGCATACTGTCATATGTCTACATGCCACGGTATATGGATGAGTTGGTCATAGGGGTCATTATGGCATTGAGAGCTCTCAGGGAGGGTCACACCGTTATACCGATGATCATAGCATAGACTCTGAGGTCGGCTACATACTATTGTACTTATCCGATAGGAGTGTTTACAGGTAGCTCGGTCATGTTGTACGTGTGGTTTATGTCACACTTGAGACCGATTGGCACTTTTAGATGGCATGGGTATTGTTTCACCCATGATGTAGCCATGTCATACTTCTTTCAGCCTGCAGAGTGCATAGATGCTGCATCTTGGTCAGCTTTCCTGGCAGGGATTGGAGATCCATTTGCTATATTATCGTATACAGGGCTTAGCTCACCCTACAGCTTCATTACTCATGCTACGGGCATAGATTATCTCCCTCTGGCTGGTTTGAGGGGCATGATTACTTACCACCCACTGGCCGTGATGTATCAGTTTGACCAGTTTCAGGACTTCCATCCTTTTGAGGGGGCATCGAGTAAGCGCTTTACTTCATGCCACTTATCAGCAGAGGATAGATCCAGGTTGTATGCCTGTTGGGATCAGCGTGAGCTAGCTAAGTTTTCTGTCAGTCATCCGGGTTGTTCTGCAGAGTATTCCGCATGGATGGAGACAGAGATCGAGATCACCATGCGTGAGTATCCACAGTCTGTGGACTGATTTCGATGATGAGGAGCCTATGAAGGAGACTGATATTCCCATCGAGGAGTATTTGACTACTGGGTTGCCAACATTTGTGATGGATTCTCCCATTACGAGTGCTACTGTCATCCAGCATTCAACATAATATTTGGAGTAGAGTCTACATCTGATGACCTTTGAGAGAAATCAGGCTAGGGCTTTGATGTTGATAGCTCTTGATGGGAGAGACGCAACTCTATTAGAGAGAGATGAGGCCAGATCAGCCAGAGATGCATTGATTGTAGAGAGGGATACTTCCCTATCTGCTCGGGATGTAGCCGTCACATATAGTACTTCAGTGAGATCCCTTACAACTGACATCCTTGCTGATATGAGTGCATACATTGATGAGCATCATGCCACCATGCAGTTAGCCTCGGATCTTCTAGCTCGTGTAGATACCATTGGGCAGGAGCTTGCAGTGTTACCTCCTTCTTCGGAGAGGGTTGCTATGTTAGATCTGATAGTCCGCATACACACAGATCCATAGATAGACTTGTATTTTCCTACATAGACTAGCTTAGCCATTTTGTCATGTACAACACATATGTACATATCAAACAATATTATATATGGCAGGGAAATATATTTTGATTCACTTCCCTTTCAGTTGTGCCTTGATACTTGCTTGATATTTGCATGTTTCTTCAGGGCTTGTGATCTTGATGCATTCTGAATTCATCCTTGATGTTGCAAAACGGATCATTGATCTGTGTGCATCCCTACCATCTTTGGTGTCTTGAGACTGGTTTCTGTATGTATATGTGGAGAGGAGTGTGGCTTTTCCTCTCTGAGATTGATCGCACCACAGATGGTCGCCAGTACTCCTATTTATGAGAAGCCTAGTTAATTCCATCTCTTATGGATTGGTGTTGCTCTTTGAGGCACAACCGCAGCTTAGATGGTCACCGAATCTCCTATTGGCGATGAGAGGTTAGGTAGTCCCATCCCTTTGGTATGAAGCCGATGAAATGTGGTGGATTAAAGTTTGATCCCAGTACAGTTAATAAGTATTTGTGTTTTGGTAGGGGGTTAGACCAAACCATAAATGGCTGCCTACGTACTCCTATAGAAGATGAGATCAGATCTGCGTAGTTCGAACCTGGTGTAAGAGGTTCAACGCTAAATGTGAAGGGTGTAAATGGGTGTAGAAGCTTTATTGATGAAGAAGGGTGTAGAAGTATTTTTGTGGTTTTTCTTTTTGTAGAGAAAGGGGCAGAAATGTTTTGTTGTTTTTTTTTTATTTTGACTAGGCCATATAAAATATGGTTGCCTACGTACTCCTGGGTATTAAGGAGATCAGGTCGACGTAGTTCACCCCTCAGGACGAATTGTAGCCGAAGAGAAGTATGAGTCCCATGTGTAGGCTATACTGTGGGGAGAAGAAAGTTTGATCCCATGATTAGGACAAACTGCAGGTGTGAAAAAGTTTGATCCCGTCTTCAGGACAAACTTCAAGCATAGAAAAGTTTAATCTCGTCTTCAGGATAAACTGCAGGTGTGAAAGGTTCAATCCCGTCTTCAGGATAACCAAAATTATGTGAACGGTTTGAAATGAGGTGAAACCAAGCTGCTGGTTTGAAGTGTATGTTTCCATGAGGGGAAGAAAAGTATGTAAAAAGGGTTAGAAAAATCGGAATGACTGGTGATCTGATGATCCAAAGCCAGGATGTTTGCTTGATGGTAACCTCAGACATAGTACCGTTTCACGGTGTCCAAGTTGATGAGTTATAGAAATTCATCGCCATCCATTTCCTATAATCTGAGAGCACCTCCTGTCAATACTTCCTTGACAACAAACGGGCCTTCCCAGTTAGGAGAAAATTTTCCCTTAGATTGATCTTGGTTGTCAATGATCTTCTTTAAAACCAAGTCATGTTGTTTGAACTGCCATAGCCGGACTTTTCTGTTATAGGATCTTGTGATCCTTTGCTGATATAACTGACCATGGAAGATAGCCGCGGTTCCCCTTTCGTCTATTAGAGACAATTGGTTCCTGTCTTGCACCCATTGGTCTTCATCCAGCTGAGCGTCCATCAACACTCTCAGGGATTCTATTTCCACCTCTGTGGGAAGTACTGCCCATCCCATAGGCTAATGAGTAGGGGGTTACCCCAGTGGAAGTACGCATTGAAGTTCTGTAGGCTAATAAAGTCAGAGGCAAGAGGTCAGGCCATCCTTTGTGATTGGCGGACATCTTTTGCATGATCTTCTTAATGTTTTTATTAGCCTCTTCAACAGCACCATTCATCTTTGGATGGTAGATGATGAAGTTAAGGTGTTTGACGTGGAATTTACTGCACAACTCCTCCATCATTTTGTTGTTGAGGTTCTTAGCATTGTTTGACACAATTACCTCTAGTTGTCCATATCGACAAATGACATTGTTTCTGATGAAAGCAATGATGACTTCTTTGGTAACCCTGGGGAAGGAGGTTGCTTCTACCCATTTGGTGAAGTAGTCGATCATAGTGAATATGAATAGATGTCCATTATTGGCTTTGGGCTAGATGGGCCCGATCACGTCCATTCCCCACATTAAGAAGGGCCACGGTGAACTCATATTGTGGAGTTCCCTTGGAGGGGCATGGATAACATTCCCATGAATTTGTCATTGATAGCACCTCTTGACATGATCATCACAGTCAACTTTGAGCGTAAGCCAATAATGCCTTGTTCTAAGGATTTTCTTGACAAGTAGAGGGCCGCTCATGTGTGGGCTACATACTCTACCATGGATTTCATCCATGAGTCTCTGAGCTTGTTCTTTGTCTAGACATCTAAGGAGACCTAATCCTGCATCTCTTTTGTAGAGTGCATCTCCGCTCAGGTAGAATTTCATAGCCATTCGATGAATCCGCCTCTTTTCAGTCAGGCTCACCTAAATGGGTGTAGATCCACCTCGCAAATATTCCTTGATATTCTGATACCAAGGGTTTGGATGGGAGGTAGCTCATCCGATACTTCTCCAACATAGTTCCCATAGGCTGGGCCTTTTGTAGGGAAAATATGATGCTTGACATATTTTCCTTGTCATGTATGTGAATCAAGGAGGCCAATGTTGCTAGTGCATCCGCAAAATCATTCCTATTATGAGGAATGTGTAGAAAGGAGATTTCTTCGAACTCCAAAGCCATCTGTAAAACTTGCCGATGGTAAGGCAGCAAATGTAGTTCTTTGGTTTTATAGATTCATGTGGATCCATCTCATATATACTCCTTTCAATCAGGTTCGCCTCAGCGTGTGTAGATCCATCTCATATATACTCCTTAACATGTTGATACCAAGGGTTGTGGATGGGATGTAGCTCATTCGATACTTCTCGAACATAGTTCCCATAAGCTGGGGCCTTTTGCAGGGCAAATGTGATGTTGGGCATGTTTTTCTTGTCAAGTATATGAATCAAGGAGGCTAATGTTGCTAGCGCATCCGCAAAATCATTCCTATTACGAGGAATGTGTAGAAAGGAGATTTCTTCGAACTCTAAAGCCATCTGTAAAACTTGTCAATGGTAAGGAAGCAAATGTAATTCTTTGGTTTGATAGATTCCTGTGGATTGTTTGATTACCAATTTGAAATCCCCAAAGATAGTTAACCGCCTGATGCCCATTAAACAGATAAGTTTTAGCCCCATGATACAGCCTTCATACTCAGCTGTGTTATTGGTGCTGACAAACTACAATTTGACAATGACGGGATACCGCTCCCCGTCTTTGGATACTAGAATCGCTCCGACTCAGAGCCTTCGTGTTAACAGCTCCATCAAAATACATTTTCCACATACGACATGTATCGTACTGATGGTGTTGTTGAATTGTCATTACCCCTTCACCGGGGAAGTATGTTTCCAAGGGTTTGAAGTCCCCTTCAAGTGCGGGGGCCAGTTGATCCGCAATTCCTTGACCTTTGATAGACTTTTGTGTCACGTAGATGATGTCAAAATGTTGTAGGATCAACTGCCATCTGGACAGCCGACAATTCAGTATGGGCTTACTGAACACGTACTTAAGAGGATCCACATGGGATATGAGATTGGCTGTGTGAGAATGGAGGTAATGTTATAACCTCATGGAAGCCCATGTTAAAGCATAACAAGTCTTCTCAATCAGAGTATACTTATGTTCACTGCTGCTGAATCTTTTGCTGAGGTAATAGATAGCTCGTTCTTGGCCTCTGTCGTCTTTCTGTCCCAGCATGCAGCCCATGGCATTGTCATTAATGGACAGGTACATGAAAATGGGAACATCATCCCTGGGGGGTACCAAAATAGGAGCGTTAACCAGCTGCTCTTTAATTGTGAGGAAGGCTTTCTAACACTCATCGTTCCATTTCATGGAGGAGTTCTTCCTTAACAATTTGAAGATGGGCTCACAGGTTGCTGTGAGTTGAGAGATAAACCTGCTAATGAAGTTGATTCTTCCCAAAAATCCCCGTATTTCCTTCTCTATTTGAGGAATGGACATTTCCTTGATGACCTAGATTTTGGTGGGATCCAGCTCAATCCCTTTGTGACTGACTAGGAAACCTAACAACTTGCCTGATTTAATGCCAAAGGCGCATTTGGCTGGATTCAACTTTAAGTTGTACTTACGCAACCTATTGAAGAGCTTTCTGAGATGGTCTAAGTGGTCTTCCTCCCTTTGGGACTTGACAATGATGTCATCCACGTAGATCTCTATCTCCTTATGCATTACGTCGTGGAAAAGAGCCATCATAGCTCGTTGATAGGTTGCCCCGGCATTGATGAGGCCGAATGACAACCGTATGTAGCAGAAGGTTCCCCAAGGCGTGATGAAAGCAGTTTTCTCACGATCCTCCTTAGTGACCATAATATGATGATACCCCGCGAAGCAATCCACAAAGGAGTACATGCAGTATTGAGCAGTATTGTCAATGAGAATGTGGATAAAGGGCACGGGAAAGCTATCTTTAAGGCAAGCTTTGTTCAAGTCCCGGTAATCCACGCAAACTCGCACCTTTCCTCCTGGTTTAGGCACGGGAACTATGTTAGATATTGTAATACCCGTGAATTTTAATAAATTATAATATTGAGAATAAAGATTGTTTGCATATTTATTTGAATATAAATATATACTCCCTCCGTCCCATAGTTATAGGCTGATTTTCCATTTTGAGATGTCCCAATATATAGGCTACTTACTATTTATAAAATTTAGTTGGTTCATTATTTTACTTTTATGCCCTTATAATAAATATTCAACCATTATTTTTTTTTAAAGAAACAACCTTCAATGTCATTATTTTTATCACCACATTTAATGTTGTTGTATTCTCAATAAAAGAATTCAACTTTTTAGGCTTTACTAGTTTAACATATTTTATGTATAAAAGACAATTGTACTAACAATCAATGAAGTTAAGAGTTCCAATGTGATAAGTAAGAAGTAATTAATTTATTCATTAATTCCATATTAAGGGGTATATGTGGAAAATTTCTGTTAAAATTATCACTTAAACTAATTTTCTTAAACTATGTGCCAAAAAAAATCAGCCTATAACAATGGGACGGAGGGAGTATAGTATTGGCATGAGTTGTTGTAATTAATGTAATTGATTAAGTACGTGATAATTAAGCAATGTAGCAAAAGTGATGAGAAGCTTAGTTTAAGCTTGTGGAAATTATGCCTAGTGTGGCAAAGTGGCGAGATAAGAAAGTACTAATTTATTAATGATGAAATGGATTTAATTAATTAGTACTATTAATAAATAAATAATGTTATTGACTAATTGTTATTCATTAATTATCATGAATACTAGTATGTAAGGAGAAATCATATATATTAAGGTTTTTCATTCAATATAAGATGAGGTGTGACATTGGAATTATTATATAAAACTATATGATAAAAGTAAGCTTAACTTATGTGATTTAGTATGTTGGGTGAAAAAGAGTCTTATGTGACCCCATGTTGTGTGTAGGGGTATTTAAATGTGTACTCTAGACCTATGGGAGGAAGTAACTTTGATTAAATAAATAATTAATAATAAGAGATTATTTTAATATCTATGTAGAATTGGAATAAGAAGTAGTATTGGTGCTCAATTAAATTATATCCTAGTCTAGGGTAAATATTATTTAGAATAAATCAATGTACATGGAGTATGTGATTTTATGTGTAATGTATGAGTGGGTGTATATGTATACTCATTTATGGACAAAGTGTAAAATAAACCTAAGTGTGCTAGTAGTAATACAAAATGCTGAGTATTATAATGTCCCAAATTGAGTGTCACTCTTTTTCATCTTCACGTAATAGGCCATTGGCCTAGTCCCTCCTTACCAAACACAAAGCTAGAAAATCATGAGAAGGGGAGTGGTCTATATGGTACTCTTCTACCAAATCCTTCATAACCATCAGCTTCTTCTCCATTCCAATGGTTTAATTCATTGAGTAAAGCTTAAATTGGTCACAAGCTTTCCTATAAATGGAGCCCTTCACATTCACAACCATTTTGAAAATTCTCTATTAAAACTTCAAGTGTGTGTGAGTGTGACTGGGTGGAGCTTATATAATCTGCAAAGTGAAGCTAGAGTAGCAATTCAACTCCACATAAGGTAATATTCCTCTAAATGTTCTTACATTCAAGTTTAGCAAAGTTCTTAGGAAAGTACAAAAACACTTGTTTTGAGTTGAAAAGTTATGGTTGAAGCATGCTAGAATGTGTGAATTGATGCTAGACATTGTTAACATGATTAAATACGAAACCAACGAAAGTTAAACGAAGTAAATTGGTCAAGTAACGAATATGTAGTAAAGAGAATCGCTAAATGTGTAAAACTTTGGAAAAATGGCAAAAATCTTGAATTGATCCTTGAATTTAATTGTTTTTATGTTTGGGATTGTTAGAAGCATGCTAGGGAGGTCTTGTACCATGTTTATATCCATAATACATCATTACATTACTTTTTGGAGGGATGTTGGGTTGAAAATTACATAATGGCTCGAAGCAGGGGATACCTGAGTTCAAAGTCAGGAGTCATACACTTCCTACGAGGGTTCAGAGTATATAAGTCACGCCCTCGGCGGGGAGGGGATGTTTTTAGAGGAGCCTTCAGCCCAATGGGGTTTTGTAGAGTAAAATACCTTTGGGGAGAATCTTGTAGTAACTTATTTTTCTTTTTGTTGTTGTTTTGATTGTTTGATGCAAGAATTATTAACTCCACTTAACTTCAAGAACATACCTACATCTTAAACATGTATCAATGAAAGTTGCAAGATATTTTAGTTGGTTTAGAGTTGAATTATAACCTTTTAAAAGAAAAATTAAAAGATGAAAACCGTGTTTATAAAACCTTACGCCTTTTTGAATCTAACCTATGGAGCATATGTTTATAGCTTAATTAGTCTTGTAAATACATATGAAATGTGGATTCAACGTACTTTGCATGTATAGATTGTTAGTCACGACATCTTAATAATTGAAAACCAATGGGGATGAAAACTCTATGACCTGTATTGTAAACTTTTGAACAAATAGGATAGGATGCTTTACGCCTCTAGAGATAATCGACATGTTCACGCATCTAGTTAGACATTTTATAAACTATGCAACCATGTGTAGAAAGAAGTTGTTGGCAATATTATGTGGTGTAATGAATACTATGGTTAGTGGTTGAATAGTGAACTCTTTTATCTTTGAAAGATGGAAATGCATGAGTAACTTAGGTAATGTTTCACACATGATGTGAGTATAAGAGAACTAAAAATATTCTAAAGATTTTAAAGGTAAAATTAATGTGAGTTACGGATCTATGAGATTAAATGTGTGTAGCCTATATGAATTTAGATATATGTGATGAAAGTATGCAAATATGTGTATCAAGTGTGTGTGACTAATGAATACATATACATACGTAGATAGGATAACATAGGTCATTGAGGTGATTTTACGCTATAAGTGGTAATCAACGCTAAAGGCAAGTCTCCTAACTCTCACAACTTTGGATTTTGTGGGAGTTCTCTAACTTCGTTTGATTCTCATAATTGAATGCAAGTTTTCTAAATTCTTTACATTGTATATTGTATAACCCGAATTGTTGCCATACCTATATCGAGCAAACATCTATTACTATTCAAAAATCATTTGTATGCCTTAACATTATTATGAGCATTGGACTTATTGTTCATAAATGCATTATAAAAATGGTCTAAGCCCTTGATTCGGCTAGACCATAATCATATGTTAAGAAAGCTATCCAAACCCATCGATTTGGTGTGGACTCTTATAAATCTACTGAGATGAACAACCCTCTTAAAAAGGGGAAATTTTATATTATCGGGGAACCGACGTGCGCACATGAGTATGATTAAATGTTATGCATAACGTAGGGTACTTTAGGCTGATCACCTGTTGTACTCGTTTATATTGGATTGCAGTATAATACTGTTAATTCTAGTAAGAGTTCTTAGTCCTTAGTGATTGCTCAGTGTTCATTCTTATTGAACCTTGAAATGAATAAATCCTAAAAGTTTGTTAATATCCTTCAGTCTATAGTGACACCTATTGAATACTCTTGATATTTCTTGATATCCTTGAACTATCAATTATTGTTATACCCTTGAAGATTCAAATGCTATAACTACTTATTCTTCTTGCTATATTACTTGCTAGGAAAACTTGTTGCTCATTCTTGCTTCCCTAAAAACATTACAGCTTAAAAGGAGCAAAGTGTACATCGGGGAAAGGACAAGGGAAAGGGCAAGGCTACAGAATAACTTAGTCCTTTAAGCGTAGAAGTATTATTATTATTGTTATACTCATTATGATGTATTTAAGGATGATTAAGTTGTGTTTAAGTTTAATCACTGGATTGTTGTAGTAATGGTTACGGTACCTTAGGACGCGAATATTTATATTATATCAATGTAAATTATTCTATTATTTTTGTTGTTGATGATTTTAGTATGATATTAGAATTAGCACGTGACGAATCAAATTCGAGATATGAGTGTCTGAATTTGGGGGCATCACTGATATCCACTCCAAATATGTAGAAACCATGATAATACCAGCTTGAAATTGTTTCACAATTTCTTCTTTAACCTTTAAACTCCACTCAGGCTTCAATCTCCTGAGCTTCTGCCTGACTGGCTTGAATCCCTCTTTAATGGGAAGGCGATGAAGGACAATGTTAGTGGACAAACCCACCATGTCTTCATGAGACCATGCAAACACATCCTGGAATTGGGTTAAGAGTGCAACCATGTCATTCCGTTGGTTTGGAGTGAGGTCTGAACCAATCTGGATTAACTTAGGGTTTTCTAAGATTCTGAGATTGAAAGAAGTGGTCTGATCAAGGTTGGTTTAGGTTTGTCTATGATCCATTCCTTAATCTCCTAAGGTAGCTCAATGTCCTCTTATATTTCCATCAAGTCTGAGTCCAACTTTTTATCAAAGTTACAGTCCTTGTGGAGAAAAGGCACCTCATCAGCAAGTACATGCACATCTAAATTTAAAGTCCTGAAATAAAATATGCTTCCACTTAATATATGAAATTGTTTAATCATACAAAAGTTTTAGCATGTACTGATAAAATAACTGCTAATACTGTACAGACAATGATGCGTATTCCTGCCATAACTGATAAAATAACTGCTAATACTGATAAAATAACTGACAATGATGCGTATTCCTGACATCATCAGGGCGATGTCATGTTTATATTTTTGTTCCCTTTCTTCGACTTCGGGATTAGGAATCAGCACCTCTTTTACTTTAAACGGTACTGGTTTGGGAAACAGCATAGCCATAACATGGGTTGGCACCTTTATCGAGATCAGATTTCATGAAGTGCGCAGGGAAAAATTATCGTGTATGGCGGAAGTTTTTGGAATCGCTTGTGTTTATCGAGATTTCTATGATCGAATCGCCGAATAGCCTAGTCCGCTATTAGGTTTAATGGACATTTGAATTGGGTGCTTAATACCCTGCTAATTTTTACCCAGCCCTTATCCAGGCTGATGACCCAATGATATCATTTCTTAAGTGACCGACATAACCTCGGCAGAAATCTTGGGTATGGGAAGTGGCGTTCTAATAGGATGGTATTGCGTGTTGCTCACCTCCAAAGTATGAAAATTGACCGGCTCAACTTCTGAATTGAAGCTGATGATAGGTAAATCTCCTTGTTCAGGACATTTCGGCTCAACGTTGACAATGACTAGGCTATTGTTGACAATGTATTTCAGTTGTTGATGAAGTGTAGAAGGGACGGCTCCAGCCATATGGATCCATGGTCTCCCCAATAACAGGTTGTATCCTGAATCTATCTTGAGGACATGAAAAGATACATCGCATTTATTTGGACCAATCTCAATTAGCAATTCAATCTCTCCAACAGAATTTCGTCGGGATCTATCAAAAGCTTTGATGACCGTATGGCTGCTTCGGATCCGTTTGATATTGACGTTCATCTTTACCAAAGTGGCATAAGGACAGATATTTAGAGACGAACTTCCATCTATCAAAACTCTAGCTAACATATACCTGGAGGACAAAACTGCAATGTGCAATGGCTTGCAATGACCGGTCCCTTTGGGCGGTATGTCATCATCAGTGAAGGATATCACATTGTTGTTAAAAATGTGATCAACCAGATGTTAAAATTTTTCCACATCCACTGATTTCGGTAAGTAGGCTTCTTCCAAAACCTTTAGTAAGATCTTCCTGTGATCCTCGGAAGAGAAAACTAAGTCCAGTATTGAGATCTGATGTGGAATTTCTCTTAAGCTTAAAACCACCTTGGCTTCATTATGTCCCATAGTGCGGAGGAATTTTTCAATCTTCTCCATGGGAATCTTCCCCTTTGCTTTGAAGGTGGGCTTCATAACCCGCTGAGGAAGATACAGTGGATTTATCTTCGACAATGTAGCAGTAGTATGAGACGTGGATTCTTCAGCTTCTCCATAATTCCAGGGGACTTTGTGTAAGATGACAACATGATATTGTGGTCTGAAAGGTAAAGAAATAAGCTCTAGTGCAACCACTTTCAACGGATTATCAGCTCCTTTAAGTTGAATTGCTTGTATGGGAAATGGTTTGACAGTCTCATCAGCCTCAGAGGATATAACTGCTACTGATCCCTTCCATTTGGTAGGATATGTATTCCCACTCTTGAGTAGCACAGTGTCATCGTCTGCCATTTGTAGGACACCGCTGTTAATTAAATTCGGAATAAGGTGGCGGAGTGCCCAACATTCTTCTATGCTGTGACCGCGAGAATATGAATGATATTGACAAACTCCATCAGAGTTAAACCGTCTTGAATGAGGATTAATTGGAGGTAGAAGGGAGGTGATTCTTCCTTCGTTGATTAGCATCTGAAATATCTCCTCCATAGGTTGGCCCAAGTATGTAAATTCCCTTCTATTGGCAAAATCCATACGGGCTTTAGCACTTGCTCTCTTCGCAGCCTTATCCTCCATAGCTTCCCTTTTTGAAGGTGATGGTGGAGCATTAATAACAAAAGGAAGGAGATAGGCATGCTCGTGACTGACTAACCGGCGTGTGACTTAATACAGATGGGTCACTAGTTCTGCCAATTGTTCAACTTGCTTACAAAGAGCTTTCATCTTTCGTTCCATAGAAAATTGAAACTTTGCATAATCCCATTTGTTAACACCGTCTTTGATCGTCTGGGATGATTTACCATTCAAATTGGAAATCTATCCACTGCTCCAACTAATCATGTGGACCTCTTTTTCTTTGTGTTGAGGAAGAGGGTTGTCTTGCACATGAGGTTGATCTAGTTTGGTAACCACGATCTCACCATTGTCTATTAAATCCTAGATCTTGTGTTTCAAGGCCCAACAATCTTGAGTATCATGTCCAGGTGCCCCGATATGATAAGCACACTTCTGAGTAGCATTGAAACCCCTCCCATTAGGGTTGGCTGGTGGAAGAAGATGTGTGATTTTCTTCTGAAAAGTCAGAAGAACAAGAATATTATCGAGCGAGTCCCCTAAGGGTGTGAATGTTTCAGGGCGCTTTGCTTCTCTTCTTTTAGGCAATGGAGGGTTTGAAGATTGTGCTTGGAAAGGGGAGTAGTTTCTCCTCTGCATAGGCATGTTCTGACTGCCTTTTTGACCTTGTAGTATCAAGGAAACATCCTCCTCTTTCTTTTTATGGACCCTCCAGGGGTTGTTTCCATAAGATCTGGACTGGATGTGCTCAGCATCTGCTTTAAGATCGGCTAGGTCTTGAATCTTACCTAACTTCAATCCCATCTCAGCCATCTCTCTGTGTTTGATCATTTCAGAGAATGGTTTGCCAATACCAGCTAAGACTCTCTCAAAGATAGGAGCTTCCTGTATGTCTATGAAAGTCATGACCATTTCTGACTCCGTCATGGAAGGAATAACTTGAGCAGCAAGGCGCCTCCACCTTTGAGAATACTCTTTGAAAGACTCGTTGGACTATTTTTTTGACCTTGGTAATCTGATACCGGTCAGGAGCCATCTAAGAATGAAAGCTGTACTGAGTGAGGAAGGCATGAGCTAGCTCTTCCCAGCTATGGATCTTTGAGTTGTCTAATCTGGTATACCATGAACGGGCTTCTCCAGTTAGACTCTTCTGGAACAGCTGCATTCTGAGCTTCTTGTTTTCTGCATAAGATCTAAGTTCTCCAATGAACACCTTTAAATATGTGTAAGGATCCCCTAATCCGTTATATTTTTCAAAGTCAGGGGTTTTGAACTTCTCTGGATAATCAACACCAAGGAATATGCAAAGGTAAACATATGAAACACTCCCGTGTGTTCCAATCCCTTTGAGAGAGAGGATAGTTTCCTCCATTTGAAGGACCTTCTTCCTGATATCACCGGTGTTTGTATCTCCTTTAAGATGGGTGTTTTTAGGGTCTTTGTTGGTCATATCCAACTGAGGTTCCGGAATTGTTTTACCTAAACCTTGAGCTCCTCCTTATGTAGAGGATTCTGTATGTGTAGGCATCTTTGTACCCTGAGTAGACTACTGCAATTCTTTAAGTAGGACAACCAAATCTATAATTTGTTTTCTTAATCCGTCAAATTCTTCTCGAGAAACGGGATTAGACTGGTCAGAAGAAGACATGATTGGTTATAGGCTCGTGGCCTTTTTGGATTTTGAGCAAGTAACAGGCCCAATTGCTTCCCTACAAAAACTTATATAGTTTAGTCTTAGGGATAATGTGAATTTTTACATGCTATCATAATATGTCCATTTTAGGAATATTATCCTGCAAAAATGGGTGTCATTTGATAGCATTTCATGCATGGGCAAATATTCTTCATATTTTCCATTACATATAGATGAACATGGAATGAAATTACAAGTAAATGCTTTTACAAGTAATTGAAAATGGAAAGCATGATGAGACTTTCCTCCGTGTTTGGTTTATCAGAGGTTGGCCTATCTTAGGGTTACTCTCGTGGCTTTTTGGCATGAAGGTTCCCAGATCATCGCAATCTACTTGACAAGAAGTTAATCCGGTCTTTCAACTAGAGCGAATTTGGGTGGTGCCTTTCCTGAGCCTCATTGGAATTAGTCTTCCTACGAGTTCAGTAATCAAACACCGACAGGATAGCCTTCTGCTGGAGGAACCACACAACATACATTCACATACAACGTATCTCACCGTTTATGAAAATGATGACATGTGCAAAGCACTAATATCACAGATAGATATTTTATAGTGCAGTAATAAAAATGCATTCATACACATTCATCATAAATGTAAATGCAACATTCACACACAAGCATATAACAGTTTTAAAAAGCTTGTAGTAGCGTCTTAATCCCTCTTACTGGTGTCCCCAGCGGAGTCGCCACCTATCGACGTCAGGATTTTTATTTGTCCCTTTTCGTTACTTGTTCTTTGGTGTTCTCATGTTATGTGAGATTTGTTTGAAAAAATAAGTGAAAAAGGTCCGACATGTATCATGTCAACGATTTGACTTTAAGAGTTGCCAGTTGGTGTTTTTAACTGGTTGCACCAATGCAACCAAGAAAAGGTTTGCACATTGACCCAGTGATGTGACACTGCTAAACAGGTCTGTGAAACCAAGATTCATTTGGGTTCGGGGGATTGATTATGCAGAGGGAAGGTATTAGGAACCCCCCGACATCCGTGTTGCCACGGTGACAGCCACTTTTCAAGAAACTATTATATGAATGTGTGTGTACATGTGGATCAATGTGCAATTTATTTGGAAGTAGTGCGAGGCCTCGTTCGCACCTATATACAAAGGGTTTGAATTTATACAAAAATTCAGTTTTAAGCAAGATATAGCAATGAGGTTTTATAAAAGAGGTTTTTCAAACCCCGTGCTCAATAGTAATTGAGACCTTTTCATACTTCCATTTTATTATTAAATGTTCGGCTTGTTTGCTTTTATTTTTCGAGATGCGAAGCATCTATAAGAAAATAATATATAGCAGTGCCGAACTCCTCATGGGCATGATAGCCTTCTAAGTAAATTCAAACACCGTGAATAATTTACAAACTGCTTACAGCTGAAAATGTCCATGACGGGAACCGAATCTAGATTTAGTAGACTGAATCTGTGATCACATGATTCCTAGGCTCACATGATGCCGCAATTTATATGAAAAGCGATAGCGATTATATATATAAAAGTCAAATATATATATAAATCTGTACATGATCAACCACCACGAAGCACCTCCATGGGAGATCGGAAATGTAAATATATAAAAGAGGTAAATATATATATAGAGACATGATCAACCACCACGAAGCACCTCCATGGGGGATCAGAAATGTAAATAAAGTAGTAAATCGATCAACCGCCATATAAGTAAACTCAAAAGGACAAAATGTAAAGAAAGCAAGAAAGACGATCAACCTCCATTTAAGTAAACTCCAAAGCGGACGTAAATATAAATAAAGCAATAAAAGGCCACGTAAGTAAACTGTGCCCTGACAGAAATGTAATATATATATATATATATATATATATATAGAAAAGTGATAAACGCACTGGATATAAAATCCAAGCTCATCGAATGAGAGTCCAACAAAAGTTCATATATATATATATATATATATATATATATATATATATATATATATATATATATATATATATAAGCAATAAACGTTCGAGATATAAAATCCAGGCTCATCGAACAAAGTTTGACAACAGTTCTTATATATAGTATATATATATATATATATATATATATCCTGAGTGTTTATTGCTTTTATATATATATATATATATATATATATATATATATAAGCAAGTAAACGCTTGGACATAAGTCTAGGCTCAATCGAGCATATAACTCGATAATTTTAGTCCATATATAAATATATACATATATAAGTATATATATACGTGAGGTAATGAAAACCACGGATCGAAGTTAAGGCATACACACTTAATAACACGACTCTCAACGTGAAGAATAGTGTGTGCAAAGATTAAGAAAAAGGCTTTATAGAGTATCGAGAGAAAGCTTACGATTGGGTCGCCCAAAGCTTCTATGACTCTAGATGGATAAACACTCGATCCTCCGCAAGTAAAATATAGCTATATGTGAGCTAACAGGTGTTTAAAATGAGAAAGCACTCAATATGGGGTGTGTACAGAGCAAATTGGACAGGACTTCCTCGTCTCTTTTTTTCTTACAAATGGCCACCCCAAGCTCTATATTTATAGAGTGGTGGTCATGAGTGCACCTCTTGGTGCCTCGAGATGCACTCTGGTGCCCTGTGGTGCCCCAGTCTCGCAGTCCCATCACATCTCAAAGTATGTGCACTCGTGCACTGTGATGTCCTCTTGAACTTACATAACTTCAATCTGAACATCTGAACGAGGTATACAAGACCTTCTTCGTACCGCTTTTGTCGAGAGTTACGCAATGACATGTGATTAGAGGTTGTACGAAGTTAGGAAGAGGGGACCATGCCCATGGTCTTCAAGCTTCAAATTCTATCTGGTATGATGCCACGCGTAATAGTCACTCGGGATTGGAATTCCTTTGCTCTTGTGGGACATTACTGTGTACAAATGTATGCATGAATTATTGAGACGGCGCGCTGGGGGTTGAGGTGGCAAGATGACGATTTTACTCTTCACCGGGGTTATCTCCAGTTTGGGCTGATAGCAGACGTTGCTCAGGGTTACATCTGAGATTGGACTACTGTAAGTGTTTGAATTCTGCAGGGTCATTTGTAAGTGTGCCTGTCTTCCCGGTGTTACCTCCGGGTCATTGGAATGAGTGCCTCGGTAGGAGTTCTAAGATTGAAGCTTATTGCATGCATTTAAAACAAGTATTTTTGGAGTTACCGCCGGAACTGCAATGACATTCCTTGGGGTTATCTCCAAGGATGAAACTCGGGGTTATCTCCGAGGTTGGAATTGATACTCCTGGTGTGTGTGTTCTGGGGTTAAGACTGAACTTCCGGTGGTATTCGGAATGGATGCGAGCTGTCTTCCAGGGTTATCTCCGAAAGACGAATTTCCCCTCCTGCAATGTCAGTAACAGGTGTGCAGAAAATTTTAAGTGTCTACACGAGTATGATACGAAGTATTATACGAGTAGGTATGAAGGATGGAATATTGTATATTATGAATTAGTATATGAGTTAGAATATGAGAATAATACGTAAACAATACGTTATAAGGCTTTTAGCCAAATGAAATGGACTTGTAGGATTGGTTAGCAAATTGTAAAGTCCAATAGAATTGAATGGGCGAGCCTAAGTGTTTGTTAATGTGAAGCCCAATTAAGTTTGTTAATACAAGCCCAAAGCTTAAGTTAAGCAAAGTAAAACTAAGCCCAAGCTATGATCCATTGGATTAAGGTGATCCATGGGGAAACCCATGATCATTTGGTTAATCTTGGTGACCAAGATAATTGTGTAATGACCAAGCAAAAGAAGTAGAGAGCAAGTTAACTTAGTTGCTATGTAATGAATAGTATGGAGGTTATTAAGGAGGTGGGTTTGATTATTGACTAAAATGCCCTCACTTTAGTTTTCCTATAAATACCAAGCTTTGGATTTCATTATTTGGTTGTTAACTTTCATCCAACACTTTCAACTTAATTGTTAGAGAGAATAAGCAAGAATAAGTTAGACTTTCATTTGTTAGAAAATAAGAAGAAAAGCTTGTTCATCAAGAGTAAGCCTCTTGTGTCATTAGTCTTCCATCTCTACCATTGTAGGTTGATAAGAGAAGTGTGAATTAATGGACATGTATGCTAAGAAATGATAGGAATAAATAATCTAAGGACTTAAGTCCTAATAAGACGAGAATAAGCACTTTGTTCGTAGATAAGCTATGAACTAAGAAAGAACTTGTAAGACTTGTATCATGTTTACATGAATGAGGTTAGTATGATAAAAGTATGTAAGAATGATGGTTAGAAGACTTAAACTATCAAAAGCCATGTGAAGCAAAGTTATATGTAGTTTATACTTTGATAAGCTATAAACTCATGAAGAATAAGTCCTAACTTATTATAAAAATAAGTTAATGTAATATATAAGTTAAGATGTCAATATGATGGATAGAATCCATTTGAAAGGATGAAAAATCATAAGTAACGAAGTTATACCGGAATTCTCACGATTGGACGATAATCGTCGAATTCGTGAAATTCTTGGATTAGAAGTCAAATTTTGATTTTGAGCTGGGAAATGTTGGTTTTTGATGGGAACAAGTCTTGTTTGGAATTATAGAGTCGCGGACTCGAAAATGGCCGAATTCTGACTTAGAACGAAGAAACGAGCGTTGAACGTTCACGAACGTTTATTATTTTCGTTAAAAATGAACCAATTGGTGAATTTTGATTTAACGAAGTCTAAAATATAAAATTCTTGAATGAACACGTAGAGTATGTGATTTGTGAGTTAATGGCTTTTAAACGAGCCAATTCGGACTTAAAATGATCAAATTTGGAGTCCAGGAAGTTTGTTATGTAAAGAAAAAAAATTCATCTATCTGGTGCAGAGAGTTGGAAATACTGCTACCAACCCAAGGCATAATGGTATGCGGTAGCATGATGCAAAAGGCTCGAACCTTCTATAGTTTCACGCCGCGGCGCGTCTTGGAGAGTAAGGAGTGGTAATGCATAATCTTTGGGTTCGACCCTCACCCATCGAAGAGTCAAGGCCGCAACGTGACTTAAAGAGAGGCGATTTAGCAGCAGCACCAGAGAATAGGAAAAAGATAGAGAGGAATGGTTATGAACATAAAGAAGTAAGGAAGTTAATGAAAGATGAATTATAAACTTAAACTAAACTTAATAAAGGGTGTTTATAACCTTAGTATGATAACTAAAGGTTAATGATAATCAATTGAACATGAATGAAATAACAATGTAAACTATAAACGGCAAGTCAGAACCAATAGTAACAAATGTAATATATGATTAGATTGAGAAGAAGGGTAAGATTCTTTAGGAACCATGTATGTTTAATCATGACCTAATGTGTTATGCTATGTGATCATCTACTGTAAAGACCTTAAAGACTTAAAGTGAACATGTAATAACAGTAGCAGACGCTGAAGGCAAGTATTCTAACCCTTATCTATGTTCAATCTAGACAAGCTTTGTGATTCATGTATTCTTACGCATGAATTGATGTATGATGAAGTTAAAGCCAATTCTTTCGGCTAGACTTAAGTTGTTTGGATTTCTTATAATCTATCGAAGTATTTTCAATGTTTTGCCAAACTATGTTGGTATGGTTTTCAAATAAAGACTGGGTATGCTAAAATGTTTTGCCATCAAACGACAGGCACGTGAGGTTGCCACAACTTAAACATACATATGTTTAATGAATGTAGTGTTGATCAACATAGAGTACTATAGGCTGATCACCTAGACATGCTTGTAAGAAATGTCGAACTTACGGACTTAGTGCTGGGATGTCCTTTTCAAAGAAAGTATGAAATGCTCAAGGTCTTGGACCGGAATTGATGTTTTACAGAATATTGTCAGTGTAAAACATTTTAAAGAAAAGAGAAGTGCTATTTTGAATTATCGATAGTACTTCATAACTATTATTCAGTTATTGAAGATATATCATTTGTATGATTCAAGCATATTGTTAAATGGAATTGTTGTATTTGCTGAGCTAGTTATGCTCACTCTTGCTTGAACCATATGAATGCAGCTAAGACCGAACGGACCGAAGGATCCGGCAAGGATAAAGGAAAGGCTAAGGCGTACCCGTAGACTATCTATGTAATAGTATAGGTTTATAATGATAATATTTGATATTATGACAAGAACAAATGTAACGGTTATAAAGAACCTTGGGAATGGTAATATTGATTTGCAATATATATAAGACATATTCATTCTTTTAAGGCATTTCGATTGAATGTTTGTGTGAACTGTAGCACCGTGGAGCACCATATGT